>OY728141.1:1864182261-1865504047 GCA_963277665.1 Viscum album
CTACCTCTCTCTAGCTTCCCTTTACCGGAGCTCCGCCGCCCTCTGAGCTTCGCGTTGCCGGACCCCCACTTCCCACGATCTTCTCATTGTCAGACCTTAGTCACCCTTGATCTTCACATTGCCAGAACTCAAAACAAGGTTCTAGATATACCTGAAATAAGTTAATGATATGTTTAAGGCATGTTTTCCAAATCATTTTTTGATTTTGGGATTTTTCTATTGATGATTGTGATGAATACTTTGATTTATGTTTGGTAGTTTGTACATGGTATACCTTAGTTTTGGGATTAATCAAATGGGTTCTACTCTAGTTTTCCTTGAGGTGATCAGTTGAGTCTATTTTTGATGTCCCCAAGAGGATCATTTATATTGATTGTCTTGTCACATAACCAGGTGGTGTTCCTTGAGTGAGTCAATTTCCATTAGAACCTATAGGTAATATATCATCCTATGTTTCTCCAATTAAAATTAGTTTCTTTCCCATAATTATTTTAATGGATGATTTTGTGATTATGAGTTACTCCCATTGATTACCGTTATTATTTACTTTTTTTATTGTTTAGTTTTTATCTAACCATGATTATTTATTTTTTCTTTTATCATTACTCCATTATTCAAAGATTTTCTATTAGTTTAGTTTTTTTAATGTAAATCAAAATGTGGAAGCTTTGGGGAATGTTTGACATGGGTTGATTTTATTTAAAATGGATTTATTAATATGTGTGTACTATTTTTATAAAAGTAGATTAAGACAGTAGAATATAATTCCATGTGAATTTTTTCATTTATAAAAAATAAAATATATATTTTAAAAAAAAATTGAAGATAATGTTTTGTTTTTTAATTGATTGAATGCAATTTTTTAATAGATGGAGTGCATTCTTGAGTGAGATAAAAACGTGTTTCCATTGATGGAAGTGTTGAGGTTGTTAAACGAGTGAGATGAGGCAATGATATATAATTTTTTTAGTCACTTGATATCCCATGACATTAAATGGGAATCAATCCTTATTTAGTTCTTCAACATGGTGCAGTATGTGATCGGCATCAAAAAGAGGGAGCCCTTTATTTTGAAGGATAAATTCATTTCAATGTTTTATATCATACAATAGGGACATGAACTATATTTTTTTTAACTTCATGCAATGAGAAAATTGGACACTCATAAATGTTGGACTAAATATTCGTAGTTCATAAGACATGATTCGTAAGGAAATAGAAGAACATTATCTATGAGAGCATAATATTGAAATAAGACAAAGATTTTTTGGCATTAAAATAATCAAGGAAAATTATTTCCATATTAGTCAAGGTTCCCATACAAGACCATAATAGTGGACAAAGTATTTTATTGAACCAGTTTCAGTGCTTGTTCCAACCCTGTATTACTAAACAAGGGTTACCTCCCATTCCATAACAACATTTATAAAATGGGTTCACTCCTCACTATAGACATTTTTATCCCATGAGATATAAATATTTACCTAATGAATTGGTGGGAGATATAGGTCCCAATAATTACATAATGAAAACTATAAACATGTGTGCCACAATATCATAAATCATTCATCATATCCTAACTCATGGAAAAAATGGGTTTCATAAACATTTATTATTGCATAACCCATGGAAAAGTAATGAAATTCATAAACAAAATTTCATCATAAAATTAAACCATTTAGAGAATCAATAATAATGGTATACTTTGATCATATCACTCATAACTTGTAAATAACATCAAATAATGTTTTCTTATGTGGAAGATAATTTTAGGAGATCACTTTAAATAATTTATGAGGAAGATAGATTTTCCTTTTTTAAATCCACACACTTACTATGGAAATAATTTATTTAAAATGAACCCTATAATCATGTATTAGAATTTTAAAAACATTAATTCATCATTATATGTGGAAAATACTGTCATTTCGTATAAGATAAAAAACATTCCTTTTGACAATTGTAAAAAGAAACATTAAATGGGAATTTTTAATAGAAATTCCCTTACAAATAACATTGAAGTGACCATTAAAAATTTATTATATGTATCAGATGTAAATCAACCTAAAATAAGTATAAATTAATTATAATATAATCAAAAGTAATTTAACATATAATCTTAGTAGAAAATAGTCAATTAAGTAGATGTTTAAGTCAATGAAATATAATTGAGTTAAGAATTACCTTAGCTCAAGTCTTGTATTTCATTATTTGCATTACAACATCCAATATAGTAAAAATGGATTTTTATAGATGTATTAAATAAAAATATATGTATCATAATATATAGGATTTTTTATGACATATTATCATCCATTTATTAATAATTTTGTTTATGAAAATTTCTGTTATTGGTTATAAGTGCTTTGTTTTCCAAGCATGTTCCTGTTTGAATGTTTTATTCCTTATTATTTGATCATGGTATCATTATTTCTTACATGTTAATCATGGTATAAAAATAATATATAATAATTATATAGATATTTTGAATCATTCATATAATATATAAATAGAAAATTTAATTACATCGTTCTTGGAGACGGTCAACCGTACGTACGCTAGAACACTATTTTTATTTTTCGATTGATGGAATTAAATAAATGTAAAAATGAATTATTAATTAAAGAACAATTAAGATGTAATATTTATAATATATATTCGTTAAGACCATCATAATACTAATCCATGAAATATGGTGATGAAAAATTAATTGTAATATTATGTGGAGATGGTAAGCTGTACTTATGCACGAGAAATACAATCACTTCTTATTTGATTGGAAAGAGGGTGTATAATGATGTTTTAATAATAACAATAAAATATAAAAATATTGATGATAAAGGAGATTATATTTTTTATATAAACATATTGGTTATATAGTAGATATTAAGGAGTAGAAAATAAAGTGATTGGTTAGAGTGATTACCTCTTCTTTGAAACATCCCATTTTCATTTTCCCTAATGGCTCCATAGTTGGTATTTTTAGAATACCAAGACATATTGAATGTATATAGGGACGTTTATAAGAGAAATTAGTAGGGTATGGTTGATATATAAGGCTCATTGTGATGTAAATAAGCGAAGGAGGATACATCCTTTTTATAATTGAGGTGAGGGGAACCATTTGTATATCTTACAAGATTATATTATAAAAACGAAATTTTATTTCCCAGTACAACCCAATGTCCATGGGAAAAAATGTAATATTATTTGAGGTTGTAATATAATCAACCAATATAATTTATACAAATTTATCTTTCATTTTAAACAATTCATTTTGATTATCACCTTGGAAAATTATTTTTGACCTTAATTGTGTTAAACGTTATCTTAATTATAAAGGGTTAATAATGTTACTATAAATAATAAAATTGATTAATAAATGGAATATTTATGACAAAAATAAACTATATTCTATTTAAATTTTTGAAGCTATGATTTTCATATATTTTAAATAATTAAATAAAATATTATTTTGTTAAATCATCATTAATGTCAATTCAAACACTATTCATTTAATTTTACTTCAAATACAAGAAGACCAAGATGTAATTAAAATATAATTATTTAAAACATATATAATATATAATATAGATCATTAAAACTTTTTATACACATTAAATAATGAAAAATACTTAAAAATTATTATTTGTAAAATAATTTATTTTATTTATCTCTTAATTAAATAAATATTGTTTTCGCATTACAGAAGAATTCATGGAACGTATATAATTCAAAAAAATTAAAAATAAATTTATATGATGAAAATAAATAAATTAATTTAAAATTATATATTTATTTTCCCTAATGCATTCCTTTTTTCCGATTTGATAAATAAATATATTTTAAAAACATAGAGAGTTACATTTTGTAACTATCTTTCATTTAAATAAAAAATAAGTCATTTTCTTGGAAATGTTCCCCTAAAAAACTAAAATTATATCTTATTATGATAAGGGTAGAATAATATTCATCAAATAATTTATTTGGTCAGGTTTAGTTTTGGGTATTGTCATTACCTTTTTTTAATCCTTATTTAACCCCTTTAACGCATACCGTGACAATATTGATTTTTTACTCTTTGAGAGTTAGTATAGTTAATATAAAATTAAAACTACCCATAAATGGATAATGAATGAAATTTTACACCCTATACAAATAATTTGGATGAAATTTATATTCATAATAATTTTAAATCATTTTATAAATTATTATTTACTATAAAATACTCTTAATGTAAACTTTAAGGACAATTCATTACATTCACATCAATAAAATAAATAAATAATTTAAATTAATAAAAATAATAATTTAACGAACATATAATATGAAATAGTAATATATCAAATTCATGGAAAACCTTAATTAAATCAAATTATATTTATTTTAATATTGATAATATTATTTATTTTATTTTTCATTAATAGAATATATACACCTTCAAGGCTATGTAAGCATTTATAGAAATAATTTAAATAATATAAATTATAAATAAATTATAATGATGAATACAAATATTTTAAATTTAATAATAATATTTATATTTGAACATATCTTTTGGTTAACCTCATTTTAAAAATATTATACTTCTTAAAATAAAAGTGTGAGATTTTGTCACTTTCATTGATTTTAATAATATCCAAGTCATTTTCAAGGAAAAGGGTATATTAAATAACTTAATTTTATCCATAGGTGATAAGGGTAGAATTAAATTCATTAAATAAGAAATATGATTAAATTTTATTGTAACACCCCAAGCATCAACATCACGCTTCTCTTTGAATAATATTATAGCATGTGTTGTACGCAACATCGAGTTCTAGCACACCACAACCAATCAAACTAGCTGTTATGAATAGTAATACCCACTTTGTGAAATTTTAAAAGTTATATATTTTAAAATTTACTCCATTTTTTGATTCGGAATATCGAAATTACATTAGGGTGAATTTTAGTTATTTTTCTAAAAACATTCAATTTTTGATGAATAGTGAAAAACACCGAGTTATAGTTTAAAACCAAATTTTTATTTAAATAATTATTTAATTTATTTAAATTTATTTTATGTCAAAATAGATACATCATACCTATATAATTTCAATGTAATTCACAAGAATTAGTTTATAATAATTTAAGATATATAAAAATTTTATTGAACTTTTTACTGTCTTTTACCCACCTCATAAGAGAATTTGTAAATTTACATAAAACATAATTTTACTCTTTTTTTGAATTGAATTTAAAAAATATTAGGGACATGTTTTATATCACTAAGTACAATTTGGTTTTATAAGATAATTTTTTTGTGAATAGTAACTTTTTACTTTTATTTACCACAGTTAAAAGTAAATAGGGTAATTAATGGTAAAAATTATATTATTATTACCCCAACACATGTAATAATTATATTGGATAAGTGTAATTCGAAAAAAAACCTTAGGAATAAAATATGATCCTTAAGATCCACTTGGATTATATTAGGACATTTATTATAATTTAATTCGAACAAGAGTTAAAAGTGTTAAATTGAAAGTGTAATAACTAAACCATTTTTAATATAGGGTTACACATAAGATAATGTTGACTATAAATATTCATTAGAAACATAAAAATATTTCATACATAATGGTATTTTATTTATAAATTTTAGATATTATGTAATTAAATTTATTTATGACATAATGATGATGCAGTAAATACATAATTAATATAATATTAAAATAATTGATATTATAAATATCCAAATAAATGTAATTTGAGACTTTTTATGAATTCTACTAATTTTATAGGTTAATATTTCATGTTATATTTGGATAGATGAATTTTTTTCGAAGTTATAATGCTATTATGAATTTAGCAAAAACAAAATTCTAAATAGTGTCAAAATTGACATAAAAGAGTTTTTATAAAAAATATTATATTATTAATTTATATTATATTCCTAAAAATATATGGTTCGGCCAAAAGACTTATATAATGATCTGTGTATCATTAATGAACTACTTGGGGTTCTCTTGAATGTTTACAGTAATTTTATTAACCATATAATATAAAAATACAAACAGACATGGTAAATGTAAAACTATTTAACTAAGAGTTAAATCTAAATGATAAAGTTAATATAGTGACCCAAACCTGTCTAAAATCTATTTTTTGAGTGGGTTTTGACCCATCCCCAACTTAGACTTTAAATAATTTATTTTTTAGCAATTATAAACTGAAAATTATTTTTTTATAATATAATATTTATAGCTTTTCCCAAGGTGCCTCTCACCCCTTTTATAAAAGGGAACTCCCCCTTCTATCTAATTCACACATTAAAAGCCATTTGGTTCAGCCAAACCCTCCCCAAATACCCTCTAAAATGTCCTCCATTAATCCTAGAGGCCTTCCTTCAGTCAAAAATCCAACTTAAGGAGCCCTTTTGATCAAATCAAAAGGAAGAACCCGAAGAAGAGGTAAATACTTCATCACCTCTTTCAATCTCTTTTCTTCTTCCACTTCCTATTACTTTGTTGTTTCCATTATAAAATTATAAATACAGTATCTTCTATATAATGTAATGTTATTATAAATATTGTACAACCATATTCATTATTCTATTCATCCTTTAAATGACATGTCACCATACGTGTGTACGTACGACTTACCGTCTCCATGTCATGTTGTAATTGTTATTCAATACATTATTATTTGGGTGGGTATAATAATGATTTGTAATTGATATAAATAATAAATATAACATGATAATGATTTTTTATATATGATATAACATCCAATTATATATTATTCTAATATCAAAATAATGATATTGTTTCTCGTGTGTACGTACGGATTACCGTCTCCACGAACACGATGAGATTCATTCCCCATCGTATCCATTCAAGACTAATTTTCATTAGAATATTAAAAATAATATTCAAAGACTTAATATAATTTTTAATATGATTAAGATACATCCTATACATAAAAAACATTACTTATGTAACAAAGCATATAACGGAAAATGAATCAGTTAACACCTGAAACGACGATAATACTAAGATATTATTAACAAAGCAATATTAAAATATCATATAAGATATCATATTAATGTATATTATTCTTTTATAATTTAATGAAAATTATTTCACCATGATTCAGGAGGTTAACTTACCGTTGTCCTTGAAAAATTACAAGTTAAGGCTAAATTTCCAAATCTCTTTATAATCCGAGGTTATTTTTACGTAAGTATCTTATGTGTCCTCTTTATCATCCACATACTTGTTTCTAAAAAATGTATTCCAAATCATTTTTTTAATATTTACTAGACTGTGGGTTAAAAGTCTTTTATACCCTTGTATGAATTTTTATAAAATGGTTTTAAAGGAATCTTTCTGTTATTTTCCAAACAATGTACCTTATGACCTTTTTGCAAAATTAAGGTAAGAATATTTTTTAACTTATACGGAGGGTGCCGCTATTTTCTATTGTTATCACATCATATAAGCTTTTCTTACAATATTATAAGAATATATTCAAATATAAATGTATTCTTTTATAATTACGTGACTTTTAAATGAATTCAAAATAGAGAGAGATATTTCTCTAAAAAGGTTTTGATTTCATGGATTTTATGTTTGTTTGAAGTTTATTTATTATTATACAAAACTTCTACATTGTATTAAAGGATTTAAGATATTTTTGACTGTGGATGTGTTATTTCATACCATTCATGGTTTATGGATAAAGTATTGAGATTTTGTGTTCCTGTTTTAATACGAATATTTATCTTATGTTTAAACCTTTTCATATGGGGAATTCATTGGACTTAGTAAGTGACAGGTGGAGCCCATTATAGATCCTCAATGAATCAGTAGGTCTCATGAGGAAAACAAGAGTCTTGGAACATGCCTTGAAAAAATCTTATTTGTAGTCTAGGCACAAGCCCTTGACTATGTGCTTAGGAAAGTCTGGCATTATGCATTCCATCATTATGAAAGTGGCCATTTATATTGCATGTGAAAATTCTACTAGTAGAATATACATGTGAGTAAGTAAATGGAATGATTTTGATTTATATTTTCCATATTATATTGAAGTTTCTGTTGAAAAGGCTTTTGTTTTAGTTCTATACACTGCCTTAAATGCTTATGATTATTTATGAATGTTTTTGCAATATTGTTATCCTTACTGAGCATCTGAGCTCACCCCTTTCTATGTTTTATTTATCCCAGGACGCGAAGAAGTATATTATGATTGAACTGCAGGGATAGTCTATGGGATCTCAATTTTTTATATGGAAATAATGTTGTTGTATTTTTCCATTTTATGATGTAATGTAGACCTTATGAATGTATCTATTACTTACAAGGATACTCAACTAATCTGTCTTTCTAGATTTGATCATTTGTGATCATGCCAATGTTATATAATAATGCACCGAATCTGGGATTCTGGGGTCGGGGAATTACATTATGTTCATATCACTTATTTTTAATATAGGTTAACCTGTTTTACCCTTTACCATGTTAATAAATTTCATTACCGTCTATATCCATATTGATCAAAACTAAAACATAAATATTTACCAAATTTTGACCCACTAATTAAAAATATTAAATTTATATTTTCCAAATTTAAAATTCATAAGTTTTATAATTTAATTTAAAATAAAACCTAAATAAAATAATGAAAAATAACTTTTCCAAGAAAATTCCATTTGTAAATATGAAATATTTTTATAATAAATTCACATATAAAATCCACTTAAAATCTAATAATTTGGTTATTATAAATTATAATTAACTAATTAAAATTTAAAACTAATAAAATATGTATATTTTCGTTGTAAATAATTTAAAATAAAATATAGTATTTAATAACAATCAGTATTATTTACTATTCCTTGAAAAATAAATTTTTTATGAAAATTGTCAAAAAAAAAGATATGTTTGACATTATCAATAATAAAATGAAATTTATTTTTTAAAATAAAATTTCTATAACTTATAGAAATTAATATTCTATCATAAAAAGAAGAAATACTCATTTTTTAATTAAACATATATTTGAAGAATAAATAGACTTCACTAAAAATTGTGTGATCAATTTTATAATTACTTACTAATAAATTAATATTGAGTTTGAATTTTATTTTTAACTAATATATTATATATTCATATTTATCCTTATAATTGAAAGGCTAGGTTATAACTGATATATAATATTTCAATAATATTTCACAATCACCTAAACTTGCTATTGCACACAACACAAGATATCAAAGAATTAAATTTTTTTAAAAATATATTTCATAAAAACATCATGGTGTTACATTATACTCCATTGAAATGAATTTATCCATAATATTTTGTCTCAATCATCAAAGTTTTAATATTTTTTAATTTATTCATAGAAACCACATTATAGAAATGAATAATTAAAATTTTCATAAAAAGGGAAATTTGGAAACATAATGGTTACCTAAAGTAACACATACACTAATACAAAAAACAGAAAAGGGAAGCACCACCTTATATCAGCGCTAAGAAAAAACACTGATAAAAGAACCCTGTATCAGCCCTAAAATTTGAGTGTTGATAAAGAATCCCTTTATCAGCCCTGAAATTTGAGCGCTGATAAAACGACCCTTTATCAGCGCTAAAAAATCCCTGATAAAGAATACCTTTATCATTTCTAAAATGTTAGCACTGATATAGGAAGGATTTATCAGTGCTTTCTTAGCATTGATAAAGAGGACCATTATCAGCGCTAAAAAATGCACTGATAAAGGATACCTTTATCAGTGCTAAAATTTTAGCACTGATAAAGGTAGTCTTTATCAGCACTTTGTTAGCGCTGATAAAACCATAGTCCTTTTTTATAAATTCGGTCTCATAGTGCCCTCATTTTATCACGACCTCAATCTCTCGCGTTACTGGAACCCTGCGACTCCCCTCCAAAGCCTGCTGAGCATCACGTTGTCGGACCTCTGCTGCCCTCGAGCCTCTCGTTGCCAGACCTCCACCGCCCGCTGAGCTCCATGTTGGCGGACCACTACCTCTCTCTAGCTTCCCTTTACCGGAGCTCCGCCGCCCTCTGAGCTTCGCGTTGCCGGACCCCCACTTCCCACGATCTTCTCATTGTCAGACCTTAGTCACCCTTGATCTTCACATTGCCAGAACTCAAAACAAGGTTCTAGATATACCTGAAATAAGTTAATGATATGTTTAAGGCATGTTTTCCAAATCATTTTTTGATTTTGGGATTTTTCTATTGATGATTGTGATGAATACTTTGATTTATGTTTGGTAGTTTGTACATGGTATACCTTAGTTTTGGGATTAATCAAATGGGTTCTACTCTAGTTTTCCTTGAGGTGATCAGTTGAGTCTATTTTTGATGTCCCCAAGAGGATCATTTATATTGATTGTCTTGTCACATAACCAGGTGGTGTTCCTTGAGTGAGTCAATTTCCATTAGAACCTATAGGTAATATATCATCCTATGTTTCTCCAATTAAAATTAGTTTCTTTCCCATAATTATTTTAATGGATGATTTTGTGATTATGAGTTACTCCCATTGATTACCGTTATTATTTACTTTTTTTATTGTTTAGTTTTTATCTAACCATGATTATTTATTTTTTCTTTTATCATTACTCCATTATTCAAAGATTTTCTATTAGTTTAGTTTTTTTAATGTAAATCAAAATGTGGAAGCTTTGGGGAATGTTTGACATGGGTTGATTTTATTTAAAATGGATTTATTAATATGTGTGTACTATTTTTATAAAAGTAGATTAAGACAGTAGAATATAATTCCATGTGAATTTTTTCATTTATAAAAAATAAAATATATATTTTAAAAAAAAATTGAAGATAATGTTTTGTTTTTTAATTGATTGAATGCAATTTTTTAATAGATGGAGTGCATTCTTGAGTGAGATAAAAACGTGTTTCCATTGATGGAAGTGTTGAGGTTGTTAAACGAGTGAGATGAGGCAATGATATATAATTTTTTTAGTCACTTGATATCCCATGACATTAAATGGGAATCAATCCTTATTTAGTTCTTCAACATGGTGCAGTATGTGATCGGCATCAAAAAGAGGGAGCCCTTTATTTTGAAGGATAAATTCATTTCAATGTTTTATATCATACAATAGGGACATGAACTATATTTTTTTTAACTTCATGCAATGAGAAAATTGGACACACATTTTAATATCATGTGATTTGGATTATGATATTGTATTTTAAGGTTGAATATATTTTTTCAAAACATCACACAGTTTCATATCATGAAACTAGAACATATAGTGAGGGTGAGGTGAATTTTACATCCATAGAGTCCCTACACTATGTGAAATATGTGTAGAGGATGAAAAAGGTTTAAGTTCATGATTCATGGACCAAAGGGGGTGTGTCCCATAATTTTTGGTGTGTCATGCAAGAATAATGACCTGATGTGAGAAGGGGCTTATGACGGCTCAACACCACATGAAACAACATATAACTAGGATGATGGATTTTTAGTTCAAATACATATATCCAAAACTAAAGGGATGGTTTATTCATGTAAAATATCCCTTGAGAAACCTAGTATTGGTGGAAATATTGACATTCTCATCATCAATGGCGATCAATGAGTTTACACTATCTGGGTGAAATTTATGAGAAATTTAAGGTCCTTCCCACTTGGATTCCAGTTTCACTAGATTCCTCATAGGTATCACCGATTCCCTTAGATCCAACACCATGACATCGTAATGTGAGGAATGAAGGATAACCTTTTTCTTTAAGGACAACACCACCCGATTCTGATGTATTTCTAGGTCATCCAATTCTTTAACACTATTTTCTTCGAGCGGTTACCCCCTTCTTTCCTTCATTCTATCTAAGTGACTTTTTCTGGCAGTGCACTTGTATGGAATGATGCCCAGACCCCCAAGCTTTCTAGCCTTACCACCCTTACCTCCATCTCTATCCTTTTTCCTTGCTAGGGTTACTGACTGCTTCTCTGTAGTGGCCAGGCCCCTTCCTAGCAGTGTTTGTTCTGTCTCCCTTGGCTCTAAGCGTATAATCTAGCTTCAAATACTTATTGGTCTAGAGAGTACTCCCTCACCATCCCCCATGATTCATTACCCATCCTTCCCCAGCCCCTTTGGATCCTCATCTCCCACTCATATGAAGCTTACCAACCAGAAAAGATTATGAACATGTTCAAAATCAAGGGACCTCAATGAGGGATCATCCCCCCACTTCAATAAGGCTACTAGCTCTATATCAAATTCTAGATCTCTGTCCTACCCATCATTATTATCATCATATATAATGCTCATGTTCTTAGTGCCCATGTTAAATTAGACATCCTCACCATATAAAGTCACTAACCTATTCTCAAATACCATGTTTTTTCATCTTGCTTGAGGTATTTCGAACCACTCCCGTCTATTGGTTGCTATTTCTTCTTGGAATGATCATCAGGAACAATTTCAATTCCACCAATAGTGGGATAACATCCTAGTGTACCAAGACATGGTTTGTGAAATATGGAATGAACCCTTGTAGGAGTATCAGGCCACCTTCAACCTCAGTGACCTGACCTTGAACCCCGATAGGTGCGTGTTTTCCCCTTCCTCCTCAGGAACCTTCACCACCTGGGACTACTGTCGCATATGGGATCCTTCAAAGTATTCTGGTAGATGGAATGATTCTGTGGGTTTATTGGATTATTAACACAACTTTGACATTTATGTGTGACTATATACTTATTATATTTTCTTATTATTTCTTACACACCACCACTTGAGTCGAGTAACCTGATTGAAATCCATATTGGTACTTTGGTTCTGATGTGGATATGGTTTTTTATGTGTTTGTGACATGTGTATGTGTGGATATATGGGTATTTAAGCATGATGATATTGAATGAAGGGAAGATACCTTAGAGTGGTAGATGTATCATTCTTGATTATTCTTTTGTTTGGTCTGCGGTGATTTGAGGAAACTATAATGAATCTAAAGAAATTAAATTTCATGAAGATGAATAAATACTAATGGTTACACTCCAGTAATCTCTATTTTTATAAGGAATTGGTTCTATTCTACTCTATTTGGACATCTTGTTTTGTGTACTTAAACCATAAATACTAATATTTGAGATTCAAATAGGATGAAGATGAATAAAGATTGGATGGATTCTAATCATTTGACAATAGAGTACGAGAACGGTGTGAAAGAGTTCATAAAATTTGAAAAGGATCACGCAAAGGATACTTATCAAATCCTTTGTCCATGTTTACATTGTTTTTATTCTAGAATAATTACTCTAGAGGAGTTGGAAGAACATTTGATATGTCATGGAATATATCAGAGTTATAAATGTTGGAGTAGACACGGAGAAAAAGTTAATGAGCTACTGGGTGGGTAAAACTACGTTTTATAGATCATCAGATATGAATACAAATATGGATAATGAAGAAGACCATATGGGTGATGTGATTATAGATGTCAATGATGATGAAGATCGTATTGAGGAAATGAAACAGATAATTGAAGATGAACTCCATGATTTCCCAAAATTGTTTGAGAAGTTAAAGAGTTGTGCAGAGACTCCATTGTATGCTAATTTCAGAAAGTATACAATATTGTAAGCTATACTGAAGTTGTATAAATTGAAAGCAGGAAACGGATGGGGTGATTTCAGTTTTACGGAACTACTTTCTCTCTTGAATGACATGCTCCCTGAAGATAATGAGCTCCCAAGACGGACATATGAAGCTAAATGAATGCTACACTTGATGGGTATGATTTATGAAAGAATACATGCCTTCCCAAAAGAGTGTATATTGTTTCACAAGGAGAAAAAATCACTTACCGAATGCCCAAAGTTTGGTGCTTCTTGATACAATAAAGATGAATCCAATACTATAAAAGTTTTATGGTACTTTCTAATCATTCTAAGGTTTTGGCCTCTATATGGAAGTGAAGAAACTGCGAGACAATTGTCGTTGAATGTAGATAAAAGAAATAAAGATGGGAAATTACATCATCCGGCCGACTCTGCTCAATGGATGAAAATTCATCACGAGTATCCTGAATTTGGAAAAGACCTGAGAAACCTTTATCTTGCATTATCTATAGATGGATTAAATCCTTTTGGTTGTCAAACCAGTACTCATAGTACATGACCTGTTATGTTGGTAAATTATAACTTGCCACCCTGGTTATGCATGACACAGAAATTCTTCATGTTATCTATGCTTATATCAGGACCAAAACAGGCAGGTAATGATATTGATGTTTATTTGGATCCTTTGATCAAGGATTTTAAGTAATCGAGGGATTCATGTGTTATGTTGTATGATGCTTAAAAAAGTGAATACTTCATGTTGAGAGAGATGTTGTATGGGACAATAAATGATTTCCATACTTATGGAAATTTGTTAGGCTATAGAATTAAAGGAACTCAAGGGTGTCCTATGTGCGAAGAATATACAGAATCAATTAGGTTGAAACATTCATCGAAATTTGTGTTTCTAGGACAACTTACATTTCTACCTCGTCAATATGAGTACCGATCTAGGACGACATAATTCAATGAATGTTCAGAACAATGCGCAACACCATCTCCACTAAGAGGTGAGCAGCTGTTTGAGAAAGTAAAATATGTGAACACAACTTTTGGTAAACTATTTTCGAAAAACCTTACGAAAATCGGTTGGAAAAAGAGATCAGTTTTTTTGAACTACCATACTGGAATTGTTTGTACATTAGACATTTTCTTGATGTGATTCATGTTGAAAAAAATTTATGTCACAGTGTTATCAGAACCTTTCTAATAGCCACTAGAAAAACAAACGATGGAATTAAGGCAAGGTTGAAGATGGTTGACATGGGAATACAAGAAGAGTTGGCTTCCGTGAAGGGTGAAAATAGAATTTTTCTTCTTCTAGTTGCTTATACACTTTCTAGGGAGGAGAAATACCAATTTCAAAACTACTTCAATGATGTAAAGGTTCTAGAGGGTATTCATCAAATATCAAGAACATCGTTTCAATGAATTATTTGATGTTAAATGTTTTAAAATCACATGACTACCATGTTTTGATGTAAGATCTAATTCCTATAGCTTTACGCTACATTTTTTCCTATAATGTTCATCATACATTAACCAATTTTTGTTTCTTTTTCAAAGCTATATGGAGCAAAGTTTTAGACCTGACGAAATTGCCAGCTATGGAAAAAGAAATTTTCATCATATTATGTAAATTAGAAATGTTCTTCCCACCAATATTCATTGATATGATTGCTCATTTGATGATTCACTTGGTGAGGGAGATTCGACTTTGTGGTCCTATGCACTGTAGATGGATGTATCCTGTTGAACGATATATGAAGATTTTGAAGGGGTATGTCAAAAATCAAAGTCGGCCAGAGGGTTGTATAGTGGAGCGATATATTGTTGAGGAAGACATTGAATTTTGTACCGAATACCTATCTGATGTGGAAAGAATTGTTCTCCTGAAATCTCATCACACTGGATGCGTTGAGGGTGAGGAAATTTCTGGTAGAGATGTTGTGACTATCAGTATTACAGATCAGGAGCAGGCCCACCTTTATGTTTTTCATAATAGTTGGGAGGTTGCTCTATATATTAAAACTCACAAAGAAATTTTTATGAAGTTGAATCAATCGAGTGATGAAAAATGGTTATCAAATACACATAATCAATAGTTTATAGGTGGTTTCAGGGCCATATTTTTAAGCGGTTGGATGAAAATCCAAAATCAATTTCAGAACGACTTTGATGGCTAGCCGCTGGACCAAGTGTCTATGTATTATCTTACAGTGGTAATGTAATTAATAGTTATAAATTCTATAAAAATGAACATGATGAAGATAGTACCATGAAAAATAGTGGAGTTACACTAGTGGTTGATGTGATGCATGTTTCTAGTAGTAAGGAACGAAATCCAATTTATGAAAATATGTCATACTTTGGCATTATCAAACTAATATGGGAGTTGGATTATACGGAATTCCAATTGCCGATTTTTCAACGCAAATGGGTTGATGACAATAGTGGTGTTAAAATAGATGAATGTGGATTTGTGAAAGTTGATTCTAGTAAAGAAGGGAACAATTATGAATATTTTATTATGGAATCACAAGCAGTAAAAGTTTTTTATGTTCCAGATCATGCAAACTGAAAGTGGTTGATTGTTCTATTAGCCTCCAAAACTACTGAAGGTTCCGATGAAAATTCAGTTGAGGACGATCCTTTCAGTGGTACGTCGCAATCATTTAAGAGTGGTCCTAATGTAGATGATGTTTTGCATGTTAGAGGAGACCACAATGAAGGGATTTGGATAATTGATAGAGGTTTCAATTACCATCAGCCTTTGAAAAAAATAATGAGAGTTCAATGAACATGTTATATTTTGTTTGTAATATAGATGTTATTATCTCATGTTATTATATTATCATTACTGAATTTATGTAATCTAAATTAAATGTTCAAACACTTTTGCAGATAATGACTTCTACACATTCTGGTGCTCCTAACCTTGTTGCTGAACAAGTCTCTAAAGCTGCTGCTGCGGCTGCTATGGCGGCTGCTGCTGCTTCTGCTGCTGCGGCTCCTACGGCTCCTGCTACTCTTAGAGTTGAGGTCCAAAACCCATAAGCACATGATGTTTCTACCATTTCAAATAAACATATAGATGATGTTGATATTGAATAAATAGTCGGGAATGAAGGATCGGCGTCACAGAAAACACAGGTGCGTCATAGTTTGATGGTGTTAGCCAAAGTTCTTAAGGCGAAAAGCAAAGGCATCAAATTTGACGTCAGATGGAATGCACAAGGACTACATGTGAATCCTAAAAAGGCCATGTTTAGTAGTTACATTGGAGTTGTCACTCGGCAACGCGTGCCGATTGACATAGATTCATGGCACCGGGTTGTGTCCGGGATGAAGGGTGTGATATGGGAAGAAATTACGGTAACATTATGAATTTATTTATTTAATTTACTAGATAATAAAATAATGAAACAATGTATTACTCTTCCCAATATCTTGGAGCATACATTTATAGTAGACGATTCACACAAGGATTTTGTACTAAGGCTTGTAGGAAGGATTCATCGAGGTTTTCACACTATTTTAACAAGATGTCACCTGAAAGATTCCAAAGGTAAAATAAACCCACACCCACCCATTGTCTACACTCACATGATATCCCAGAAAGCATGGGATGCATTTATTGTCCCCTGTGGGGATGAGAAGTTCCCGATACATCATGGGTGATAATACTTTGTTTTAGGATATGTGTATTCATCACTTTGATTGTCAATATTTCACTTATGAAACAACAAATCTATAAAGAAAATAAGGAACATGCATCAAAACCAACATACCCCTATAGTAAAACAAGGATGGGGTACGATTCACTAGAAAATAAAATGGTTTTTTTAAATTTACCATAATATTGTTAGGTTCCAACAAATAAAATCATAATTATCATTCTATGTTTGTATGTATATTGATGAGTCTAAAATCAAATACACATCCATCCCACATGATGTTCTTTGGAAGGAGGCAGGTGTGAATAAAGAAGGGAATCAAGTAGACGAGAACACACAAAAAGTGTGGGAAATTAGTGTAAGTATGACACGATGATGAAAAGATTTTTTTAAATTGCTATTATATAAAAATAATTAATTATTTTCCTATATCCAACAGTCACAGGAATCAGCTACTCCTATAGTGGATGCAGACCTATTATCGACGGCATTGAAGTAGCCAGAAAAATATGGTCGTGTCTGGGGTGTGGGGTTTGTGGTGACACCCCGAGAATATTTTGAGAAGAAAAAAACAATTAATGATAGATATGAAACATTGAAACAAATGAGGGAAAAACTAGAAATCCATGAAAAATGATTGCAATGGAAGGGAGTGTTGATATAAACTTTTATGGGTGGGAATCAAGGAGAAGACCCAACTTAGGAACAACCAGTGCGTGAAGATCCCACCCCACCCACACCAGCTTTGAGGAGAGCCATTCCCCTAAAAGAGCTGTCTTAGCCGTGGTAATCAATATTCTAATAATTATTCCCATTAAATGTGAACTAGATAGACACTGATACTTTTCTTGTACTGATCTACTACAGGGTGATAATGATAGTGATTTGTATCTGTCACCCCCACCTATCACCTTGTTTCAAGGGCTAAAGTGTTCAACATATCAGATGACACACTGCATAATAGACCAATTCCGAAAGATCATCTGAAAGTGATGATTAGTATATATCATGATCCAAATGTAGAGCTACCTATTTCACTTGATTACGATGATATTCGTACAATTGAAAAGGCTATTGGGACATTCATTGCATGACTCACACAACTTGTAAGAGTATAAGAGGCCAAAGAGGTATTTATTTCCTTTTTTTAAGCTCAACCTTTAACAATTAATGAAAAAAGGTTCTGAACCAATGAATGTTATTATAGGTGGAGAAAGGGAAGGGGGTGACAAACATCAGCTCAAAACCTTCCAAAGGATTGACCAATCGATCCCAATGAGCTACTGAAAGCACAATAACACCACCTGTTCTCTATCCACATTTACTAGTATTGAAGACTCATGTGGATACGAAGTTTAGACGTGGTAGTAGACATATAGTTGTTTTCGAAGAGAATATATACATCATGGAGTGTCAAGATTTTGTTGCTGCTGAAAATGTAAATGAGATCCTTGAAAATGGTTGGCTAGGAATCACAATTGTAAATATATATATGAGGTACGTTTCTGTGAATTGATTTTCTAAAAGCTGATCTAATGTGGAAATTATGACTAAATGCATTTTATATTATTGACAAACGTATATATTAAAAACAGTTGAAGGAATTTTTCCATGAGCCAAAATTTGGACTCGTTAGTCCTCATACTACATCATCACATCTAACGAAAATAAAGCCATCCAAAAAGATTGAAATAGTGAATGGTAGGGTGAAAACATTTTAAAGCAATATTACAGATGACAGACTCTTCATAATACCAACCATTCAAGGGTAAATCTCTATGATTAAATCATTTAAATTATATTTTGAATTCTTTTATTACTTATTCCAAATTGTGTTTTTAGGAAAAAATTGGACGCTAATTGCGGTGAACTTGGATACTTCAAAGATTTAATTTATGGATTCAATGCAAGGATATCCATCAAACCGACCACAAATGATAAAGTCTGTGAATTTGTAAGACACTACATCCTACGTTTTTGGTCTAAACATAAAGTAATATAATTTGTATTATATTTTACTGAGGATTCATTTATGATAAGGTGGTGTATCATTATTGTCTAAAAAAGGAATGAGGACAGAGGCTAAGCATAAGGAGGCAAGAAAATACTATGTCTGGACAAATATTAGGGTATATATAATAATATTTCAGTATCCAAACACATCTCAACACAAGTTACTTATTCTCCTAATGATAAATTTTTTTGCAGTGTCCAAAACAAACAAACGATAATGATTGTAGTTATTATGTTTGTAAATTTATGAATGAGATCGTTATTCCTAAAGAAACAAGCATCCCTAAAGAGGTATTTTCAAAAACAACTACTAGTTTGTTTAATTAATTTTTTAATTATTTATTATTATATTTTGCAGTACTAATCTGACTGCCGAAATGAATAATACTCACAAGACGATATACATATGTCTAGAAACGAGTGGTCCACATAACTGATGACAAATTGTACACAAATAACATGAAGATCTGACTTGGGGATGTGAACAATTGGCGGTCATTTTTTAGAGGGGTTTATGGGATCAAAAGATGACACATTATTGTATGTAAATGTTTTTAGGAATATTTTAATTTTTATTAAATAAATAATCCTTTTTCCAGTGATTCAATTTCACATTTTAATAGATGATATGCACCAAAAACATGCAAGAATGATGAACCACTCAAAGGGTCTCTCTTTTGATTAAAATGGATAGATTTTTAAGTGAAAATAACAACTGACCTACAAAACTCTGACCAGACGCATTAAAATTGTGCTGATCTTTTAGGAGAATGATCCACGGGTGTGTTGGGGACGTGTATGAGTCAACCCCGCCTCAATATGAAGCACAGTGTAGCCAGTACTACTCAAAGGGTCTCTCTTTTGTTTAAAATGGACAGATTTTTAATTGAAAACAACAAATGACCTATGGAAATCGAACCAAATGCATTCGGATTGATTTTATCCTTAAAGAGAATGATCCAAGGGTTTGTTGGGAACATGTACGAGTCATCCTCGCCTCAAACCGAGGTACAGTGTGGCCGATACCACTCAAAGGGTCACTTTTTTATTTAAAATGGACAGATTTTTAAGTGAAAACAACAAATGACATACAGAAATGAGACAAAATACATTCTTATTATGTTGATCCTTTAATATAATGATCCACAGGTGTACTGGGGACGTGCACGAGTCATCCCCGCCTCAATACGAGGCACGGTGTGGCTCGTACCACTCAAAGAGTCTCTCTTTTCTTTAAAATGGACACTATTTTAAGTGAAAACAACAACTGACCTATAGAAATCCAACCAAACACATTCGTATTGTGTTCATACTTTAAGAGAACGATCCACAAGTGCATTGGGGACATGTATGAGTCATCCCTTCCTCAATCCGAGGCACAGTGTGACCAGTACCACTCACAGGGTCTCTCTTTCCTTTAAAATGGACAAATTTTTAAGTGAAAACAACAACTGACCTACCAAAATCCGAAAAAATGCATTAGGATTATGTTGAAACTTTAGGAAAATGATCCACGGGCCCTTTGTGATGTGTATGAGTCATCCCCGCCTCAATTTGAGGCACGGTGTGGCTGGTACCACTCAAAGGGTCTCTCTTTTCTTTAAAATGGACACAATTTTAAGTGAAAAGAACACCAGACCTACGAAAATCCAGCCAAACACATTCACATTGTGTTGATACTTTAAGATAATGATCCATGGGTGTGCTGGGGACATGTAAGAGTCATCCTCGCCTCTATCAGCGGCACGATGTGCCCGATACAACTCAAAGGGTCTCTCTTTTGTTTAAAATGGATAGAGTTTTATGTGAAAACAACAACTGACCTACAGAAATCCGACCAAACTCATTTGGATTGTCATGATCATTTAGGAGAACTATCCATGAGTCCTTTGTAAGGTGCATGAGTCATCACCGCCTCAATCCGAGGCTCGGTGTTGCTGGTACAACTCAAAGGGTCTCTCTTCTGTTTAAAATGGACAAATTTTTAAGTGAAAACAACAACTGACCTACGGAAATTTGACCAAAAAAATTCGGATTGTCTTGATATTTTAAGATATCGATCCACAAGTCCTTTGTGACATGTACGAGTCATACCCGCAAAAATCCGAGGCACGGTGTGGCCAGTACCACTCAAAGGGTCTATCTTCTGTTTAAAATGCACTAATTTTTAACTGAAAACAACACATGATCCACGGAAATCCAACCAAACGTATTCGGATTGTATTTATCCTTTATAAGAACAATCCAAGAGTCCTTTTTTATGTGCAAGAGTCATCCCTGACTCAATCCGAGGCACGATGTGGCTTGTACCACTCAAAGGGTTTCTCTTTTCTTTAAAATGGACAAATTTTTAAGTGAAAACAACAACCGACCTACGGAAATCTCACCAAATGCATTTCAATTGTCTTCATGCTTCGGAAAATGATACACGGGTCCTTTGTGATGTGTAAAATTCATCCCCACCTCAATCTGAGGCACGGTGTGGACGGTACCACTCAAAGGGTCTCTCTTATCTTTAAAATGGAGACAATTTTAAGTGAAAGCAACAACTGACCTATTGAAATCCCACCAAACGCATTCGGATTGTAGAGAACCGAAGCCTGATGTACATTGACATTACATTACTTTTGCGGAATACTTAGTACATAACAAAAACACACACACAAGGATCGTAATAGTTTAGTGTCTTTGGAAACTCGGAATATAATCTTCTAATCATGGTGAAAGATCTTCAACATCTCCCATAAAGAACTTCTTTATTTCTATACCTAAAACCTTTCTTTATATCCTGTGGAAAAGAAAACATAAAAGGGTGAGCTCAAATGCTCAGTAAGGGTAAACAAAAGAAATACCAATCACATCATATACATAAGCACATAACTTTTGGAAATCTTAACCTGTAAAAGAGATCATAATTTCATAACCTGGGATAACTCATGGCAGTGAAATGTAATCACAATAATCATAACTTAAAAACATGAAACTTTGTTGCATACACACATAATCCTAGAGAGTCATTAATTATTAGTCAAGACCCATTGCCAAGACTATCTTAGTGGACAAAGTCCCTTTCTGAACTGAGTCACCCTCGTTTCAGTCCTGTTTCACTGAACCGGTATAACCTACCATTCCAGCCATGTCTATCTCATGAGATATAAAATCTTTACCCAATGCATTGGAGGGAGATATACGTCCCACCCATCTCATAATGATACCATTCTTATGTGTGCCACAAAATCATAAACCATACATAATTGCATAACCCATGTAATAAAAATGGGAATCTTAAACATCATGACATCATAAAACAATTCATATACGATAAAGGAATTCATAAAAATAATTCCATCACATCATAATCAAATCAATGCAATAATAGGGATAAAAACAGAACCCTTTATTATCTTAGATGGAAAATAATTTTGATAAAACACTTGAACTTCATTCTTGAGGAAAATATCCTTTCTACTTCAAAAACACGTTTCCTTTCTTAACATGTCATACAATTTTAAACTAAAATAAGTTGATTAAAAATAAACTTGAAAACTTTTAAAGTAAGCTTCTTGGAAATAATGTTTTAAAAATCCATTCTTGCCGTATAAGTTAAAAAAACATTCTTCTCATACTTTTGTCAGAAAAGTCAAAAAGTACCTCGTACGAAAAACGAAAAAAGATTCCTTTCATATCTTTTAATAAAAACTCACCGAAGGGTAAAATTGGATTTAAACAATTTTAGAAGGATATAAATATTACATATTGGGGAAACATGGATGTGGATGTTAAAATACACCCCAGTAAATTCAAAGTATAAACAATCTCGGATAAAAATGAGATTGTGATATTTCCCTTATCTTAGGTCTGATTTGCTTCGTAAGTGTCTGAACCTCCTTTATAATGATTTAAATAATGTCATTTACTTATTACAGAATCATATTCATTGTTATGATATCATATATGGTTCACTTATGACTTTATATTACCCGTTCTTTTGTAAATTCCATGTTAAAGAGCGTTTTGGGTAAAATTGTTTCATTTGTCGTCCATGTTTTGACTTGTAATTATTCATATGATTACATAGATCATGATTACTTAATTCCAGAATATAAAACATGATTTATATATATATATATTTTCAGAATATACATATATATAATAAATCAGTAAATGGAAAGAAATACACTGTTCATGGGGACGGTAGGCCGTACGTACGCATGAACGCTGTTTTCGTTTCCTTCTTGAGTTGAACGGAATTAAGTAGATGACATACATATATAAACACATAAATCCAGTATCATTATTATGTCATATATTTCATTATTACTTATTATATATACTTTATAATCATTCATGAATGGTAAAGTGGAGAATGAATCTCATCACGTCGTGGAGACGGTAGTCCGTACGTACGCACGAGCGATGATATCGTTCTCATGATCGTGGGACTGTATTGGAGTGTTTTTATACTATTTCAGAATCAATATCACTTTAAAATAATAATATAAAGTTATTATTTACACCATTATACCCATCCAAGTAAGGTGGTGGTGGAAAATAGATTTCACAACGGCGTGGAGACGGTATTCCGTACGTACGCACGCGCAGTGATTTCGTTTTCCGTAGGATGGATAGATGGTGATATAGGATTGTTTCATACTTATAATAACATATCATTATATGTTTTATACTGATGTTATTACTTAATAATGAAACAACCTAAGAAGAAGAAGTGGAAGAAGAAATAAAGGTGAAAGAATCGGTAACGGAAAATACCTCTTCTTTGAAGCGCCTCTTTGAGACCTCCTCTTAGGGCTCTAAAATTGGTCTTTGAGGAAGACCAGAACCTCTAGGATGTTTCTAGGGAAGTGTAGAAGAGAAATTTTCATGGTTTGGCCGATCTTGAAGGCTCAAAGATGTGTGAGGAAGAGAGGGAGGAGGTTCCCTTTTATAAGGGAGGAGAGGGGCACCTTTGGAATAACAAAAAATATTATTTTATTATAAAGTCAAGTTCGGTTTTAAATAGCTCAAAATTGATGTATTTTGAGGTTAAGGTGGGGATGGGTCGAAATCCTCATATCCAATAGAATTTAGACAAGTTTAGGTTCCGATTTTAACCTTATCAATTAGATTTAACTCTAAGTTAAATAATTTATCTTTTACCGTGTCTTTTTGTTTTCTTACACTATATGGTTAATAAACTTACTATATCAAGCTAAACGAACCCCAAGTTGTTTATTATTAATAAATATAATCGTATCTAAGTCATTTGGCGGAATTTTATATTTTTAGGAATAAAATAACAATTAATAATATAATATTTGTTTTAAAAACTAATTTATGTCAATTTTGACACTATTTGGTACATGATTTTTATGAAATTCATAACAGAATGATAAGTTCAAACCAAGTTACTTAAATCAACAATAACATGTAATATTAACCTAGAAAATTAGTGTATGTCATAAAAAGTCTCAAATTACATTTATTTGGTCATTTATAACATCAATTATGTCAATATTTCATTAATAAGACAATTACTGCATCATCTTTGTGTCATAATAAATGATAATTATTTAATCCCTAAAAATTCTAAATAAATTCCTATGATGTAGATAATTGTATTAGCATTCTAGAGACTATTCATTTTCTAATTTTCATTAAGTTTATCACTAGATTAAAATTATTATACTTATAAGATTTAAGAAAGTGGCATGTTGTCACATTCTTTGGTTTTAATCATAATTAACTTATTTTCATGGAAAAAAGTCCATAAAATTAATCTAATTCTACCCTTAGGATACATGGGTCTACTTTTAGCCATCAAATGATATTTTTTCAAGTGTTAGAGTAATTTTATAATCTTATATTTACCCTTAATTACCCGATTTACATTTAACTATAGTAAATAAAATTTACCGTAGTTACTATTCACAATGCCCAAAAATAAAAAGTAGCTTATTAACATAATTTGGACCCACTGATTCCAAATATTTAATCCATTTTTCCAAATTCAATACACAAAAGATGGAGAAATTAAATTATAATTAATCCCATTGTCGAACGAAAACGGGTTTTTCTTTAAAACATTGCAAAAGATTGAATTGATTTAACCTACGAATTAAGGTAAAATCAATGATAATGACATAAATTATATTAAATGGTAAAAATATATTCTATTTATACTTTAAAACCATTCAATATTATAATTTAACCACATAAGATATTACGATGAAAACAGTTGTTTTTAATTAAAATATAGCGTGTTTTTTACTATTCATTAAAATATGAAAGTTATCAGAAGAATATCAAAACTTTATCTAATGAAAATTTTTATATCCTGATTCAAAATAAGAATTTTATTTTGTCAAATTGAACTTATAAACATGTCAAAAACTATATTTAATGTGGGTGCGCCATCAAAAGGCGGCAAAACTGCATTTTTTTAAAAATACTTATTTTACCCGAAACATTTATTTTGTTCTTATACCATGTTCTATAAAATGTGTAAGATGAATAATAATGTTATAAAATTCAAAATTTAGTTAACACTATTCATAATGGCTAGTTCATGACAATATTATAGAAATATATCATTGTTTATTAAAACCCAGTATTGCATACAACACACGCTATCGAGGAAGGTCGCGATTGCATGTAATGCAGGCCAAGTCAGGGTTGCGTGTTGTGAAAGAATCCTTCATTGTTTCATATAATAGAATCCAACCATATTTCATTTATACATTGAATATATATATATATATATACTCAATGTTGCGTAGAATAACTATTATCAAAATTGTGTGTAACACGATCCAAGAATAGTGTTGTGTATACTGCAAGCTAATATGGTGTTGCATATAGTGCAAGGTAATCCTGGTGTAGAATACAACACAAGACATTAATGAAATTAAAAGAATATTTTTCATAAACTCTCGGGCTGTTGCATTCTACCCCCCTTAAAATGAATTTCGCCCTCGAAATTCGTTGGGGTTATAAATGGTTTACTATTCGAAAGTATCTTTAATAGAAACCCACATCGTAAAAAGGAATACCAAAACCAATCTTTAAAAACAAAAGTATGAAATGTAACGGTTACCCAAATAAACTAATCATTGGGTTTCCACATAGGTTAAAATATGGATATGGAAGAGAAATCTAACCATCATGTTCTGATGGAGAGTGGTAGAGAACATGGCTATGGAAAAGCCAGCAATCACAAATCCATAAATTTGTGATGATGTAAGGTACCATCTGATTCATCAGATATAAGAGCACTAGGACAACATTTTTGGTTTTCAAGATCATTTCCCTAAAGTTGATGAAATCGGAATTAGAAGAAATACTTTCGTGATTTTGGTATAGTCTCACCGTTTGTCGTTCTTTGGACAATTTCCACTTCATCTCTTAAAGAAATGAAGTTGAATTTGTCATTCGGGATGTGTTAGCAGATCATGTGATAGAATGATGGGTCATTCCATCTATCTCAAACAAAAGGATAGAAAAGTTATCAAAAAATACATAAGTCCATCTATAGTGAGATTCATTATATAGGGTTCCTAAAATGGACTTATACTTCATATATCATACTGCGTAATATAATAAAACTAGTTTCTACTAAACAGGGACTTCATGTAGGTCAGTGGTAGGTGATAAAGGCCAGTCGCACTTCGGTTGTGGGTTCGATTCCGACAGCCTTGTCCGACACGATGGGCGGTCGCCCGTCCTGCAGGTTGTCCTTTTTCTAAAACTATATTACTATAACATCCCATCAATAATATCAAAAAAAACTTCTATCCTTAAACAATACTAACTTATGTCCAACATAATCTATTCCAATCTTTAGGCTTATCCATAATACTTCAGTCCACTCTCATAATATAGTGAAAACGATTACCAGAGATTTAATACCATCGTTGATCCCCATATATCATAAAATATGTCTTGTTGGTCACATTCCAAACATTCAAAGGCCTTAATCATGTACTCTCTTGAATACCCATTGAACCTTAGTGAAAACATGAATGTAGTTAAAAGTTAACACTTTCCACATACCAAAATCCTCAAAATTCTATATACTCAAACCATGATATCACTTAGTCCTTATATCAATCATGAGCTCATGAATACTGTTAAACATTTCGTTTTCTCGTTTTCCCTTCATTATGCGCATATCATCTTATTTCCAAAAATATCTCAATCACTTTGAATACCACATTAGACCAATACATAAATATTCCAATACTTTATGATACAACATTATTTTGGAATCCCATTACATAAACACTTAATCATTCCACCACATCGTTGTCATATTCAACATCGCCAATAGTGATCGCATGTGACTTCCCTTTGTCCTTTGCCTTAAGCGGTTGCTCATGTCGATCATCACTAACCCTTGGATTAGGGCATTTATTAGCATAATGCCCCATTTCCTTGCACTTGAAGCATTGAAGTGTTGGTGGTGTGTTCTCTGCAGTGTTTGCTTTATTCACATCATTAGAAACCCTTTTTCCATTACATCGACACTCAGCTGCTCGATGACCTTCTTTTCCACACTTAAAACATTTTCTAGTCCCTTTAAGACAATCTCCACCTTGCTTCTTTACGCACTTTGTGCATAAGGAAACATTTATCTTCTTTTCACCATTATTCTGAGATTTCTCCTTGAACTCCATCTTTCTTTTCTTGTCAAAACCATGAGATGGATATGTAACACCAACTTCCATTTCTACCTTGATAGCACAACGCACAATTTCTTCATAGCTACTGAAGTCTCTTATAGCTAATGCCCTTCGAAGACTTGGTTTTAATCCACTGAAAAATCAATCAACTTTATTTTCAGGTTGGATGATAATTCCAGATGCATACCTTGCAAGTCTTGTAAAATTCGCTTCGTATATACCAACAGATTCATCATCCTTCTGCTTCAGCTCAAGAAACTCCTTTTCCATCTTTTTTCGAAGAATACGAGGGAATTACTTACTGAAAAACAAGTTCTTGAACTCGTCCCATTCCATGGACTCAATTTCATCTCTTGGCCTCGTATTCTTGATAAGATTCCACCATTGATCCTCTTCACCTTCCAAACGATATACTGCTAAGATGACTTTATCATGCTCAGAACATTGAAGAACTGAAAATATCTTCTCAGTGGTACTGATCCATTGTTCAGCAACAAGTGGATCGGAAGACCCACTGAAAGAAGGTGGACGTTGCCTCATAAAGGACTCAATAGAATATTGTTCCCTTCTCTGCTCATTTGGAAGTCCAGAATGATTCATAGCTTGTGTAAGTATAGCAATAAGATTTTTCACTCCATCTCCCATAACATTTTTTTGTTCAAGAGGGCAATCATTGCATTGTCCATTGCATTGATCAACACGGTTCCTTCGGGTTCCATCCATCGTCTAAAACCCAAAAAGAATAGTGTGAGAGGCAAAAATCATAATAAAGGGGGAGTAACTTCAATATGTAACATCTTTGGTTTAATCTAATATCGTTACCATAGTTCTAGGACTATATCCTATACGTATACTTATCCTTAGGGACATCCCTAGACATAACTTAGAAATATCTTTAGGGATCTCACTAACGTTCTCACATCCTAGTTTCCAAAGGTTGACTAAACCTTTCCTCTGATACCAACTGTAGCGGTCTGGAACTACTTCCAGTGGACTATAATTGATACCTATCAGGGCACTCCATGGGCGGCTACACCCCCTGGGCGGGACACACCACCATCCCCAGTGGCAGCCATTTCCTCATGAAGCCCTTGGGCGGAGATCCATGCTTCGTCCAACGCTCACATGTGAGAGTTCCCAAGGATCGGATACATTCCTACCTCCTTTGCCTCTGATACCAACTTTAGTGACCCGAATCCTGACGTACATTGACTTACATTACTTTTGCGGAACACTTAATACATAACAAAAACACACACACATGGATCGTAATAGTTTAGTGTCTTTGGAAACTCGGAATATAATCTTCTAATCCTGGTAAATGATCTTCAACATCTCCCATAAATATATTCTTTTTTTATACCTAAAACCTTTCTTTATATCCTGGGGAAAATCAAACATAAAAGGGTGAGCTCAAATGCTAGTAAGGGTAAAAAAAAGAAATATCAATCACATCATATACATAAGCACATAACTTTTGGAAATCTTAACCTGTAAAAGTGATCATAATTTCATAACCTGGGATAACTCATGGCAGTGAAATGTAATCACAATAATCATATCTTAAAAACATGAAACATTGTGGCATACACACATAATCATAGAGAATCATTTCTTATTAGTCAAGACCCATTACCAAGACTACCTTAGTGGACAAAGTCCCTTTCTGAACAGAGTCACCCTCGTTTCAGTCTTGTTTCACTGAACCGGTATAACCTACCATTCCAGCCATGTCTATCTCATGAGATATAAAATCTTTACCCAATGCATTGGAGGGAGATATAGGTCCCACCTATCTCATAATGATACCATTCTTATGTGTGCCACAATATCATAAACCATACATAATTGCATAACCCATGTAATAAAAATGGGAATCTTAAACATCATGACATCATAAAACAATTCATATACGATAAAGGAATTCATAAAAATAATTCCATCACAACATAATCAAATCAATGTAATAATAGGGATAAAAACAGAACCCTTTATTATCTTAGATGGAAAATAATTTTGATAAAACACTTGAACTTCATTCTTGAGGAAAATATCCTTTCTACTTCAAAAACACTTTTCCTTTCTTAACATGTCATACAATTTTAAACTAAAAGAATTTGATTAAAAATAAACTTGAAAACTTGTAAAGGAAGCTTCTTGGAAATAATGTTTTAAAAATCCATTCATGCCGTATAAGTTAAAAAACATTCTTCTCATACTTTTGTCAGAAAAGTCAAAAAGTACCTCTTACGAAAAATGACAAAAGATTCCTTTCATATCTTTTAATAAAAACTCACCGAAGGGTAAAATTGGATTTAAACAATTTTAGAAGGATATAAATATTACATATTGGGGAAACATGGATGCGGATGTTAAAATACACCCCAGTAAATTCAAAGTATAAACAATCTCAGATAAAAATGAGATTGTGATATTTCCCTTACCTTAGGTCCGATTTGCTTCGTAAGTGTCCAAACCTCCTGTATAATGATTTAAATAATGTCATTGACTTATTATAGATTCATATTAATTGTTATGATATCATATATGGTTCACTTATGACTTTATATTACCCGTTCTTTTGTAAATTCCATGTTAAAGAGCGTTTTGGGTAAAATTGTTTCATTTGTCGTCCATGTTTTGACTTGTAATTATTCATATGATTACATAGATCATGATTACTTAATTCCAGAATATAAAACATGATTTATATATATATATATATTCAGAATATACATATATATAATAAATCAGTAAATGGAAAGAAATACACCGTTCATGGAGACGGTAGGCCGTACGTACGCATGAATGCTGTTTTCATTTCCTTCTTGAGTTGAACGGAATTAAGTAGATGACATACATATATATACACATAAATCCATTATCATTATTATGTCATATATTTCATTATTACCTATTATATATACTTTATAATCATTCATGAATGGTTAAAGTGGAGAATGAATCTCATCGCGTCGTGGAGACGGTAGTCCGTACGTACGCACGAGCGATGATATCGTTCTCATGATCGTGGGACTGTATTGGAGTGTTTTTATACTATTTTAGAATCAATATCACTTTATAATAATAATATATAGTTATTATTTACACCATTATACCCATCCATGTAAGGTGGTGGTGGAAAATAGATTTCACCACGTCGTGGAGACGGTATTCCGTACGTACGCACGCACGGTGATTTCGTTTTCCGTAGGATAGATAGATGGCGAAATAGGATTGTTTCATACTTATAATAACATATAAGTATATGTTTGATACTTATGTGATTACTTCATAATGAAACAACCTAAGAAGAAGATGTGGAAGAAGAAATAAAGGTGAAAGAATCAGTAACGGAAATTACCTCTTCTTTGAAGCGCCTCTTTGAGACCTCCTCTTAGGGCACTAAAATTGGTCTTTGAGGAAGAACAGAACCTATAGGATGTTTCTACATAAGTGGAGAAGAGAATTTTGCAGGGGTTTTCCGAGATTTAAGGCTCAAAGATGTGTGAGGAAGAGAGGGAGGAGGTGCCATTTTATAAGGGAGGAGAGGGGCACCTTTGGAATAACTAAAAATATTATTTTATTATAAAGTCAATTTCGGTTTTAAATAGCTAAAAATTGATTTATTTCATGGATAAGGTGGGGATGGGTCTAAATAATCTCATCAAATAGAATTTAGACATGTTTAGGTTCCTATTTTAACCTTATCAATTAGATTTAACTCTAAGTTAAATAATTTAACTTTTACCGTGTCTTTTTGTTTTCTTACACTATATGGTTAATAAACTTACTATATCAAGCCAAACGAACCCCAAGTTGTTTATTATTAATATATATAATCTTATATAAGTCATTTGGCCGAACCATAGATTTTTAGGAATCAAATAACAATTAATAATATAATATTTGTTTTAAAAACTAATTTATGTCAATTTTGACACTATTTGGTACCTGATTTTTATGAAATTTATAACAGAATGATAAGTTCTAAACAAGTTACTTAAATCAACAATAACATGTAATATTAACCTATAAAATTAGTGTAAGTCATATAAAATCTCAAATTACATTTATTTGGGCATTTATAACATCAATTATGTCAATATTTCATTAATAAGACAATTACTGCATCATCTTCGTGTCATAATAAATGAAACTTATTTAATCCCTAAATATTCTAAATAAATTCCTATGATGTAGATAATTGTATTAGCTTTCTGAGGACTATTCATGTTCTAAGTTTCATGAAGTTTATCACTAGATTAAAATTATTATACTTATAAGATTTAAGAAAGTGACATGTTGTCACATTCTTTGGTTTTAATAATAATTAAATTATTTTCATGGAAAAAAGTCCATAAAATGAATCTAATACGACCCTTAGGTTATATGGGTCTACTTTTAGCCATCCAATAGGATTTTTCCAAGTGTTAGAGTAATTTTATAATCTTATATTTACCCTTAATTACCCGATATACCTTTAACTATAGTAAATTAAATTTACCGTAGTTACTATTCACAATGCCCAAAAATAAAAAGTAGCTTATTAACATAATTTGGACCCACTGATTCCAAATATGGAATCCATTTTTCCAAATTCAATACACAAAAGATGCAGAAATTAAATTAAAATTAATCCCGTTGTCGAACGAAAACAGGTTTTTCTTTAAAACATTGCAAAAGATTGAATTGATTTAACCTACGAATTCAAGGTAAAATCAATGCTAATGACATAAATTATATTAAACGGTAAAAATATATTCTATTTATACTTTAAAACCATTCAATATTATAATTTAACCACATAAGATATTACGATGAAAAAAGTTGTTTTTAATTAAAATATAGCGTGTTTTTACTATTCATTAAAATATGAAAGTTATCGGAAAAATATCAAAACATTATCTAATGTAAATTTTTATATCCTGATTCAGAATAAGAATTTTATTTTGTCAAATTGAAATTATAATCATGTCAAAAACCAGATTTAAAGTGGGTGCACCATCAAAAGGCAGCAAAACTGTATTTTTTGAAAAATTCTTATTTTACCCGAAAAATTTATTTTGTTCTTATACCATGTTCTAGAAAATGTGTCAGATGAATAATAATGTTATGAAATTCAAAATTTAGTTAACACTATTCATAACGGCTAGTTCATGACAATATTATAATAATATATCATTGTTTATTAGAACCTAGTATTGCGTACAACACACGCTATCGAGGAAGGTCGCGATTGCGTGTAATGCACGCCAAGTCAGGGTTGCGTGTTGTGAAAGAATCCTTCGTTGTTTCGTATAACAGAATCCAACCATATTTCATTTACACATTTAATATATATATATATATATATATATACTCAATGTTGCGTAGAATAACTATTATCAAAATTGTGTGTAACACGATCCAAGAATAGTGTTGCGTATACTACAAGCTAATATGGTGTTACATATAGCACAAGGTAATCGTGGTGTAGAATACAACACAAGACATTAATGAAATTAAAAGAATATTTTTCATAAACTCTCGGGGTGTTACACAGATTGTGTTTATACTTTAAGATAATGATCCAAAGTTGTTCTGGGGATGTGGAAGAGTCATCCCCGCCTCTATTCGAGGAAGGGTGTGGCCGGTACCACTCAAAGGGTCTCTCTTTTCTTTAAAATGGACAAATTTTTAAGTGAAAACAACAACTGACCTATGAAAATCCAACAGAACGCATTTAGATTGTATAGATGCTTTAGTAGAATGATCCATGGGTCCTTTTTTATGTGTACGATTCATCCCTACCTCAATCCACGGCACGGTGTGGCTGGTACCACTCAAAGGGTCTATCTCTTGTTTAAAATGGAAAATTTTTTAAGTGAAAACAAAAACTATCCTACGAAAATTTGACCAAACGCATTTGGATTTTCTTGATCTTTTAGGAGAATGATCCACAGGTCCTTTGTGATGTGTACGAGTCATCCCTGCCTCAATCCTAGGCACGGTGTGGCTGGTACCACTCAAAGGGTCTCTCTTCTGTTTAAAATGGACAAATTTTTAAGTGAAAACAACAAGTGACCTACGGAAATCTGAACAAACGCATTCAGATTGTGTTGATACTTTAGGAGAACAATCCACGAGTACTTTTTGATGTGAATGATTCATCCCCGACTCAATCCGAGGCACGTTGTGGCCGTTACCACTCAAAGGGTCTCTCTTTTCTTTAAAATGGACACAATTTTAAGTAAAAACAACAACTGACCAACAGAAATCCTACCAAACGCATTCAGAAAGTTTTTATCCTTTTAGAGAATGATCCACGAGTACATTGGGGACATGTAAGAGTAATACCCGCCTCAATCTGAGGCACGGTGTGGCCCATACCACTCAAAGGGTCTCTATTCTGTTTAAAATGGACATATTTTTAAGTGAAAACAACAACTGACCAACAAAAATTCAACCAAAAACATTCATATTGTTTTTATACTTTAGGAGAATGATCCACGGGTCCTTTGTGACATGTAAAAGTCATACCCGCATCAATCCGAGGAATGGTGTGGCCAGTACCACTCAAAGGGCCTCTCTTTTGTTTAAAATGGACAAAATTTTAAGTGAACACAAAAACTGACCTACAGAAATCCAGACAAACACATTTGGATTATATTGATATTTTAGGAGAACGATACAAGGGTACTTTGTGATGTGAACGAGTCATACCAGCCTCAATCTGAGGCACATTGTGGCCAGTACCACTCAAAGGGTCTCTCTTCTGTTTAAAATGGATAAATTTTTAAGTGAAAACAACAACTGACCTAGGAAAATTCATCCAAACGCATTCAGATTGTATTTATCTTTTAGGATAACGATAAACAGGTCCTTTGTGATGTTTATGAGTCATCCCTTCATCAATCAGAGGCACGATGTGGCCGGTACCCCTCAAAGGGACTCTGTTCTGGTTAAAAATGGAAAAGTTTTTAAGTGAAAACAACAAATAAGCTACAGAAATCCGACCAAACAAATTTGGATTGTGTTGATACATTAGGAGAACAATCCTCGAGTCCTTTGTGATGTGCACAAGTCATCATCTCTTCAATCTGAGGCACTGTGTGGCCGGTACCACTCAAAGGGTCTCCCTTTTCTTTAAAATGGACACAATTTTAAGTGAAAACAACAATTGACCTACGAAAATCCAACCAAACGCATTTGGATTGTCTTTATCCTTTAATATAACAGTCCAATGGTGCGTTGGGGATGTGTATGAGTGGTACCCGCCACAATACAAGGCATGGTGTGGCCGGTACCACTCAAAGGCTCTCTCTTCTGTTTAAAATGGGCAAAATTTTAAGTCAAAACAACAACTAACCAACAGAAAATGTACCTAACACTTTAGGATTTTATTGATAATTTTTTAGAATGATCACAGGTCATTTGTGATGTGTATGGGTCATCCCTATCTCAATCCGAGTCATGGTGAGGCCGATAACACTCAAAGGTTGTCTCTTTTGTTTAAAATGGACAAATTTTTAAGTGAAAACAACAACTGACCAACAGAAATCCAAACAAACACATTCAGATTGTCTTGATACATTAGGATAAGAATCCAGGGGTCCATTTTGACATGTAAAAGTCATCTGTGCCTCAATCCGAAGCACAGTGTGGCCAGTACCACTCAAAGGGTCTCTACTCGGTTTAAAATGGACAAATTTTTAAGTGAAAGCAACAACTGACCTACGCAAATTTGACCAAATGAATTAGGATTGTCTTGATATTTTAGGAGAACTGTCCATGGGTCCTTTGTGATGTTTATGAGTCATCCCCGCCTCAATCTGGGGCATGGTGTGGCCGGTACCACTAAATGGGTCTCTCTTCTGTTTAAAATGGGCAAAGTTTTAAGTGAAAACAACAACTAACCTATAGAAATCCAACCAAACGCATTCGGATTGTATTGATACTTTAGAAGAATGATCCAATGGTTCTTTGTGACGTGAAAATTTCATCCCTGCCTCAATCCGAGGCATGGTGTGGCCGGTACCACTCAAAGGGTCTCTCTTTTCTTTAAAATGGAAACAATTTTAAGTGAAAGCAACAACTAACCTAAGGAAATATGACCAAACACATTAGGATTGTCTTGATCCTTTAAGAGAATGATCCACGGGTGAATTGGGGACATGTAAAAGTAATCTACGCCTCAATCCGACGTGTGGGGTGGCTGGTACCACTCAAAGGGTCTCTCTTCTGTTTAAAATGGACAAATTTTTAAGTGAATACAACAACTGACCTACGAAAATTCGACCAAATGCATTCAGATTGTCTTGATCTTTTAGGAGACTGATCCAAGGGTCATTTTTGATGTGTACAAGTCTTCCAAACCTCAATCCAAGGCACGGTGATTCTAGTATGACTCAAAGGGTCTCTCTTTTGTTTCAAATGGACAAATTTTTATGTGAAAACAACAACTGACCTACGGAAATCTGACCAAATGCACTCAGATTGTCTTGATATTTTAGGAGAAAGATTGGCGGGTCCTTTTTGAGGTGCACTAGTCATCCCCACCTCAATCTGAGGCCTAGTGTGTCTAGTACCACTCAAAGGGTCTCACTTTTGTTTAAAGTGGACAAATTTCTAAGTGAAAACAACTACTGACCTACAAAAATTTTACCAAACGCATTCAGATTGTCTTGATTTTTAGGAGAACGATCCATGGGTCCTTTTTGATGTGTACGAGTCATTTCCTCCTCAATCCAAGGCGTGGTGTGGCTATTAATCCTCAAAGGGTCTCTCTTCTGTTTAAATTGGATACAATTTTAAGTGAAAAAAACAACTGACCGATGGAAATCTGACCAAATGCGTTCGGATTGGCTTGATCCTTTATGATAAAGATACATGGGTCCATTGTGACATGTAAGAGTCAACCCCACCAACCCCCCAGGACCAACCCCACCCCTAGGAAACCAACCCACCCCCAGGACACCCCCACCCCTCTGGACACCCCCACCCCTGGAAAGCCCCCACAACCCCATGGACACCCCACCCCTGGACACGCCCATGGACACCCCCACCTCGGAAAACCCCCTATCCCCCCCCCCCACCAGGACACCCTACCCCACCCCCTGGATAACCACTACCCCCTAGACGACACCCTCACCCCTCCTTGACACCACCCCACCACCAGCATACACCCAACCGCCCTGGACACCCCCACCCATGGACAACCACCCCCTCCCTCCCAAACACCATCCCACCCCCTTGAAGAGTCCCACCAACCCCCTGGACCCCCCTCAGACATCCCCCACCACCTAGAAAGCCCCCCGACACTCTGGACGCCAACCCACCTCTATGGACACCCCATAGATAGCCCCCCACCCCACTTGGATACCCCCCCTCCTTGGAAACAACCCACCCCCCTTGGATAGCCCTACCAACAGCCTGGACCGCCCCCACCACCCCCGGACACTCCCATCCCCTGGATACCCCAATCCCCCCAGAATCCCCCATCCCACCCTACTGGACACCACCCAAACCCCTTGGACAACCCCACCAACCCCCCGGACTGCCCCCACCACCCGAACACCCCACCCACCCCCTGGAAAGCCCCCCTGACACCCTGGATGCCAGCCCACCCCGCTGGACAGCCCCCCCTAACCTGGACAACCCCCATCCTAGAAACCACCCCACCTCCTAGACACCCCCCATGGGAAACCACCACCCTCCTTGGATAGTCCCCCAACATCCTGGACCACCCCCACCCCCTGTACACCCCCGTCCCCCCGGGTACCCCCTACCCCCCTTGGACAGCTACCCGAAACCCCTGAACAACCTCCCTAACCCCTTGAATTCTAAATAAATTTTTTATGTATTTAATTAACTAATGAATTATCTTTTAATGGTTTATGTGTATACTTCATGTAATTATCTTATGATTTATGTGTTAATTTTTCTTGGGTATACATATTGAGATGCTGAATTATTTGCAGGTGCTGTTTGGGTGTGCTGCTGTAGATTTTTTTTTGCAGCAGACATGGCATTTATCAGATCTTTTTTATCACAGATAAAAGAAGAATTTATCAGCCCTAAAAAAGCATTGATAAAATCCACATTTATCAGTGCATTTTGAGAACTGATAAAGGGGACCCCCTTTATCAGCGCTGAGCTTTACAGCGCCTTTTTAGCACTGATAAAGCCAATTTTGAGCGCTGAAAAATCCAATTTTTGTTGTAGTGATAACATTGTTTACACAAAGAATAAACAATAAATGATGGATTCGTAAGGGAAATATAATACCCAAGAAATAATGGAGATTTTTAGAGGGAATGTTCAAGATAAGGATAATGACCACAAAACCATAGACCAAACAAGTCTAAAGATATCATCAAAATGATAATAATAGGATAAAATTTTATTCAAAAATACTTTGAGGATATAAATATTATTTAATTTTATATATAAAATATCACTCTTTATTTGGTCCTTAATCAATTTATACTTTATATCATCCTTTAAGAAATGAAGATGAACTTGTGATTCATGAAGAAGTAGTGGATCATAAGATCCTTAATGGGATGAAAATTCACTCCTTATGTATCAAGATAGAATTATAGAAATATGGTCAAAAAAGTTTATCCAATACTCATAGATCTTCATATGGTGATGTAATACATTAATCTATAAAACCTCATCCAATACAAAACTCAACCAATTTATAATTGGATAACCTTATGAACAATTTCAAAGGTTAAATTTCGAAACATTCGAAAAAAGGTTACTAACTTTTCCAAATCAAATTATCATTTATCCCTAACAAAAAATGAGGTATATCTTAATTCTCACACACCAAACATGTGAAGGAAATTATCATGTATTCTATTGAAACAAATTAATACCTAAATGGCCATAAAAACTTAGTGAAAACATGTATTTTTTCACGATTAACATTTTCCTCAAACCATAAATCCAATAACTCTATAGACTCTATCCTTGATATCATAAACCACATTGTCATTCTAATAATGATCAATTACAAGGTTATAAATACCATCCCATTTATTGGATAAAAATAAAACATATATATTTCCCATTATTATCGCAAAATCATGCACATATAAATGATTAATCTTCCCATCCAACATCATGTAACCACCTTAATCACTTTTCATGGTTACAAGTATCATTCAACATATTATTTCAAATCCTAATGTAAAATAAATAGTGAACCAATACATAGATGTTTCATTATTAAATAATACAATATATGTACTTCTAAAACATTATTCATGAATTCCAGTACATATACACACAATAATTCCACTACCTTCTTAAACCATTGACCAAGATTCATCATTTTATTCCTTAACACTTCCTACATATCACATGTTATTCATATTCTCTTTATCATCGTCAATATTATAATTACTCATGCAACCTTATTTATTTTCTTCACAAGCGTTTTTCCTAGGAGATACATTTTAATAAGTCATATATAATCGATAATTAATAAATTTAACTGTTGATGATGCCTTAGGAATAACATTATTCTCATCCATTGTAATTATTGAACCTTTCACTTTTCCTTTGAAAATAATCTCACTATGTCCATCCTTGGCACACCCAAAGAATATTCATGTCCCCTTCAAACATTTTCATTGATTCCCCTCCTCCGAATATTTACATGAGAAAATTTGAACTTTCATTCCTATATGGTAACTATAGGGCTCCATATTTTTCTTATTAGCTGAGTTAAGAAGCTCAGAAAAGTTTTGATTATTGATCATATTATGATATTTATTATTAGTCTTAACAACAATGTTTCTTCTTTCGACTCCTATTTCATTTGGTTGACAATGAGTAAGATCATTCAATTGTCCAACACATTCACTATTAACATGAATCCTCCTGGTTCCATCCATTGATTGAAACACAAGAAAACAGTGTGAACATTAGTAATCATACATTAAAAACCACATAATCATAGGAAATTATTTATAAAATATCAATCTTTGACACATGTGGTATAATACTATGTTATTCATGATCGTTACCAAAGCTTTTGGATTTTAACATATATATAGAATAATTTCAGGGGTTCATAACAAGGTTTTATCATCCTAGTTTCAAATGGATAACAAAACATTTATTTGATACCAACTATTGTAGACAAAAATTTTCATATGTACATATTACATAATTTTATATTTTGTTTCAATACATAGAATTAAAAAACCAAGCTATAACCATATAGGGGTACTTTAATTATAATATTTGAATCCAAGAAATATGGTTTATAAAATATTTACATCATATCCCACTTATTCATTCATAACTAAAAACCTTTTTTACATATCATTCACAATTCATTTATTCATATCCTAGGGAAATAACGATAATAAAGGGTGATCTCAGATGATCAGTAGGGGTAAAAATGAATATTATGGGTATAATATTAGAATAAGGGTATACTAACATGAAATAAACATTTGGAAAAAATAAACTACATATCAAATCTAACAATCATGAATGATGTAATAAGTCTTGACATTTTATAATACATGAATCATAACTAAATCAAATAACACAAGCTATGAAAGCATAATATTGAAATAAGACATGTAATTTGTGCCATACATATAAGAATATACAATAATTTCATTATTAGTCAAGGATTACATCCAAGACCATCACAATGGAAAAATCCATTTACTAAACTAGGTTTAATCCCTATGATAACCCTGTATTATTAAACTGGGTTTACTTACCGTTCCATATATCTATTACTAAATCAATTTCACTCCTTATTATTGTCCTATATATATCATGAGATATAAATCATTACACAATGAATTTGAGGGATATATTGGTACCACCATTCAAATAATGAAAAAAATACATATGTGTGCCACATGAATGTAAATCTGTCATCATATCGCAATCTATGAAAAGAAATGGGTTTCTTAAACATTTCATCCTTGCATAACCTATGGAAAAGTAATGGAATTCATAAATATCATTCCATAATAAACATAAAACATTCAAAAAAGGAATAAGTACGGTATATTTGGTTGATATAACCATTAAATCTTAAATAACATCAAATAATTTTGACTCATGGAAAATAATTTGTAAATATTACTTGGAATAATTCTTGAGGAAAATATCCTTCCTATTTTGAAATTTTTTTTAAAGACACATACTTAATAAAAAATATATTCATTTTAAAATAAAGTTCTAATATTTTATAGTAATCTTCAGAACATTATGTTTTATTGAAAGTGGGAAAATCATATAATGCGATATATGATAAAAAGACATTCCTTTTTTAGTTTTTTAAAACTAAACATTAAAGGGTGAATATTTAAATATATTCTTTTAAAAATAATATTGGATTGAATGTTGAAAATTAATGATGTTTATTAGATCTAAATACACATAAAAAATTAAAAATAAAACATAAGGTAATCAAAATTAATTTCACATATAATATTTGAATGAAATAATCAATGAAGTGAAAGCTTAACTAAATGAATGGAAATTTAGTTAAGAATTTACTTACCTCAATCCCTACTTTAATTTTTTCACATTCAAACAACATTTATAATAAATTTGGATTTATTATACATTTATTAAATAACCATATATATAATACAATGTATTATTTATTTAATAACATCTTTTCAATCATTTATTTATATTTTTTTATTAAAATTTCTATTTGGTGTGATAACTTATTCATTATCAAAGAATTTTTCAGTTTGGAAGTTTTGGTACTTATACCTTGATCTTGGTATCATATTTTATAGTTTTTTAATAATGGTATGAACATAATATATAAAAATTATATACATATTTATTATCATTCATCAAAATTATAAGTTAAAAAATAAATGAAACTAGTCATGGAGATGGTAGGTTGTGCGTACACATGAACACTATTTTCATTTATCATTTGATGGAATGAAAGAAATGTAAATAATAATTAATATTTAAAGAATTGTTATTATATCATATTTATGTTATATATTAATTAAACCCATTATAACACTCATCTATAGAATATATTGGAGAAAAACAAATTGCATCGCCATGTGGATATGGTAAGACGTACGTATGCACAAGTGACACACTTTCACTGTCTATTTGATGGGAAAGGGTGTGTATTATGGTGTTACAATAAAAATTATAAAATTATATAATACAAACAAAACTGAAGTTATTATTTTATTATAAATTTATTGGATTTATAATAGGTAAGAAATAGTTGAAATAGAAAGTGATTGGTTAGATCGATTATATCTTTTTCGAAACACACCCTATGGATTTCCACTAAATGGATATAAGGATTATATTTTGAGAATAAAAACACATCTAGAATGTTTATAAGGAATTTTAGAAGATAAAATGGCATGGTAGGGTTGTTATATAAGGCTCAAAGTGATGTAATGTAGTGATATAGGAGGTTTCGTTTTATAATTGGGGTGAGTGGTAATTTTGGTGTTTATTAAAAGATTAAATTATAATTACTTTATTTTCAATTAAAAAACCATAAATTGGACATGGAATATAATATAACATTATATAAGGTCGTAATATATTAACAAAAAAGAATTTAGACAACTTTTGGGGTCATTTTAAACCTTATCTTGTTTTATTAACCCCTTAGTTAATTATTTTTCACATTTACCATAATAACCATTATTTTAATTATTTAGGATTAATAATGTTATCGTTTATTGAAAAATAACTCATTAATTTACCATTTATGATTTAGTAAACTATGCTAAATTCACATAGAATATGATAATTTGTTTTTGAATTTTAAATAATTTATCAAAGTTTTATTTTTATAAATTATCATTAATGTCAATTCTAACATTATTTATTTAATTTGACATCAAATACATAACTAAAAAGGGTGAATTATAATAAAATTACTTCACACAGATCTAATATATCATATACATCTATAAAATTTCTATTCACATTAAATAGAAAAAATATATAAATTAATTTATTTTTCTGGTAATTAAGTGTATATTGTTTCAGCATTGCAGAAGAATTCATTGTAATAATATATTATATAAAAATTAAAAATAAATTTTCATTATAATAATAATTTATTTAATGTCAAAATTAACATTTATTTTTGTTCATATATTCATTTTTTTTCCATGTGTACACATAAATGATTTTAAAAACAAAGAGAGTGGCATTTTGTAACTATCCTTGATTTAAATGAAAGTTAATTCATTTTCATTGACAAGTGTCCATTAAACAACTTAATGTTTAAATTAATATTATAAACATAGAATCTTATCCATTCCAAAATTTATTTGGAAATGTTTATTTCGTTGTTATATCATTTTATTTTATATGAACCCTTATTTAACCCGTTTAACTCTTACTCTAACAATATTTATTTTTTCAGTCTCTAAATGAATGTAGTTACTATAAAATTCAATAAAATACATATATTGGTCATTAATGATATTATAAACTTTATAAAAATAATTTTAATTATATTATTAATTTTTAAAAAGTTATATCATTTAATACATTACTATTTACTAGAAATTTTTCATAATGTTAATTTTAAAGACTATTCATTATGTTGACTCAAATAAAACCAATAAAACATGATAAACTTGAATGAAATAATATAATAGACCCATAATATGTGATAATAATCTATAAAATTAATTTATAACCATAATTAATTCAAATTATATTTCTATTAATATTATTAATATCATTTATTTGATTGTTAATTTAATTGAACAATTATTTCATTATCATTGGGTGAACATTTATGTTAATTATTTAATTCCTAACAATTAAAATTAAATTACTATGGTGATGATAAATATTATATATTTCCTAATAAAATTTATAAGCCAACACATCTATTAGTAACCCCATATTAAAAATACTATACTTATTTAAATAAGTGTGTGACTTTTGTTAGTTTTTTTTATTTTAATAATATATAAGTCATTTTGATGGACATGTATCCCTTAAATAAATAATTTTATAATATTAGGTGAATAAGTTTTAATTATAGTCATCAAATAATAAATATTATTACCTTTTATAACCGTATCACTTATTTTTTATCTAGGTTATCCCTTTTACCCTTTACCGAGGTAATACATTTTACCATAGTTACTATTCATATTAATAAAAAATGAATGAAAAATATTTACTAAATTTAGATATAATGATTAAAAATATAGAATATAGTTTTTTAAAGTTTAAAACATAAAATTTGGAAAATATAATTTAAAATTGAACTAGAAAAACCCAACAAAAAATAGTTTTTCAAAGAAATTTCCATTTTAAGTAAAAATTGTTTTTAAACGAAATTCGAGTATAGAATCCACCTAAAAATTATAACTTGGTTATTATAAATCCCAATTATCTTATTAAAAATTAAAACTAACCCATTTGTTAATTTTCCATGTAATAACTTTAAATAAAATATAGTTTTCAATAAATATTTGTATTTTTCACTATTCCTTGAAAAAAATTCAGAATGTTCTCAAAAAATATTTTAAGTTATTGTTGGAATATAAAATAGTAAAATAAAATTAATATTTTCAAAAATATTTTATATAACATCTATAAATAAATATTCACTCATAATTATATGAAAAACTCATTTTTTGGAAAAATGTATTTTTGAAAATAAAGATACTTTACTAAAAAGTGCAGGATCATTTTTCTAATAACATAAAAATAAATTCGTATTTATTTAGAACATTATATTTATTACCAAAATATTTTATTCATATTTATTCCAAACAATTTAATATCTAGGTTATAATGAACATATAATATATTAATAATATTTTACGGTTCATTTAAATAAGATATTACATGAAATTGAAGCTATCAAATAAATAATATTATTTAAAAATTTATTTTTTTAAAATAACTTGGTGTTACACTACCAATATTCCTTTTTTATAAACTAAATGGCCAAGGAATCAAACTTCTTTTATTTATAATTCACATTTATAGAATTCTTCCTAAAGTTCGTATTCTTGAAATGTGCTCAATATGATCTCTAAATGTTCCTCATGGTCCTTTAGAGTTAATGAATACACCAGAACATCATCAAAAAATACGACAATGAAGATGTTTTGGTATCATTTAAATACCTGATTCATCAATTCCATGAAAACTACTTGTTCATTTGTAAGACTAAAGGGCATGACCTGATATTCATAATGACTATAATATCTCAATGAAGATGGCTTTATAAAATCCTCTTTCTTAACTTAGATTCAATGATACCCCGACCTTTTATAAATGTTAAGGAACCATTGGTATCCTTTCAATTTATAAAAAGATCATAAATTCATATATGAGTATGTTTATTCTAATCATTATCTGATTCAGTTTATTGTAAAAAATATATTATCATAGAAAATCATCTACCTTCTTCAAAAATAAAATTGGATAAAAGAAAGTCAATTTTCTCTTTATTTAAATCCATTTAAATTTTAATTCTTCCAATTTGACCTTCAAGAAAACATTATTTTTTTGGTTCATTACTATTTAAATTTTTATGAAATATGTTTAGATACTGATCCATAATAAAAGGAAATTTTCTAGTCTTAATTATATCATTAGTCCCCAAAGTGACTGTTTCCAACTGATAAGAAAAAGTTCCCACTATTGGTTTTAAGGGTCCTTCTTTTCCAGAATTCTCATCCTATAATGATCGACTTATCCCAATTTTTCATTTCTATTTACCATATCATCAGCTTGAAATGTTTGAACTATTCTTTGAATAAGCTATTGGTTCACCCGTGGTTCTGGTGAAACTACATTCTCTATGACCTCTTCTTGTGGGTTTTTAGGTCATTTAACAGATGGAATTTCTCAAAATTCAGAACAAAAAACATCTTTGAAACCTTTTAAAAAGTAATATAAAAAAATATGATATTATAAATCATTAAATTGTAACAATATTTAACAACCAATTTTTAATAACCATTAAACATAATATAGACAATGTATTCCTATTGGGAATTCTCATTAGTAATTCATGATATGCTACACTCATCATCTGAACACATGATAAAGAGATCACAACACCCCTATATGTTTTTTAGGATTTTTTTGAATCAATACCACCCTAGTAACTTAAATTTCAGCAAAAAGAGGTTATTTATATCTTTTTATACTATAAATCTTAGGTCACAACATTTCATATCTTTTTTCTAACATCCCAAAAAAAAGAACCCAAAATAACTGATTCTAATTTTAATATCTTGACCCAAACCATCAGATTAGATAGATACAAGGTGCCAAAAACTTTAGATTAAATTCCCTAGACACCAAAGGATTGATATAAATTCCAAAGTTATTAATAAATCATTACGAGGAGATTTTCCTTAAATTAATCACAACATATCAAGAAAAAATGAATCATAGAATCCAAACTATATAATGCATGCATTTCACGAAATACAACCCAAATGTAGTGCTAATAACAAAAAATGTCATAGTAAATGTATAAAATGAAATAATACATCTAACCAAAATCTAAACGATATCATAATTTAATAACACTGAGGTGGAAACACTTCAACCACACCACAAAATAACTCCAAACTCTAACCACCATCCTGATAAATTCGCATAATAACTCTCCATTAGAGAAATAAGAGACTTAAACAAAACATATGTCATAAAGAATAATTTATACATAAACACTAATGTACATAATCATAGGATGAGTAATAATACATAGTAGTAAATCCCCAAGAGACTTCATAACTCATACCCCTAGGATATGAACACATTAGTGCATAGTTCAAAATTAATTCTAAAACAAAAGAGATACATATTAAAAAAATTAAAATATTAAACTTAATATAAGAAATTGGTTCTCAATTCATTTTACTTGTAATACCCATTACAAATTCACACACACACACATGAATTCATAATAGTTCTAAATACTCATGAGTTTTAACTAGTCCATCCACCATGCTGGTCACTAGTGATAATCCTTCTCAAGCCTCCATTCCAGCACCATGCACCATTAAATATCTGTGTCCAATGAAAATAACCAAAATATGTTCCATATATTCCAAGTTATCACATATATTTATTTCTCATAAATCAATTCTTCCATTAAAAACATCTAATCGAATATATTTCATATGTTAAACCGAAACTGAAATTTAAAATCATTGATCAAAGGGTATTTTCCCAAAAACCATTTTAAATCCAATGTTTCTAATTTTTAATCCAAAAGTGTTTTCCTTAATAAAATAAACCAATGTTTCTATGGTAATTCCCTGATTTTTTATGAAAATCCATGACTTAATGCTCTATAACATGTGGAAAAAAGAGAGAATCCACCGACCTCATGATAGATCTCAAAGAACATGAATAATTAGAACATGATATAGCCATATAGGGTTCCCTTTCTCATTCATTTAACATTTCCCAAAAAAATAATTATCAAATCAAAACCGATCTAATAAATGTAGGCATAAAAACATAGATATAATATTTTATTTATAGGAAAAGGATAACATCTATAATAAAGGGAAAAAAAGTGGAGAGAAAAGTGGTATTGCCTTTAATGTGATGGATCCAACAAATTTTAATCCTTAGAAATTAGGTTCTGGAAGGAGAAGAGATACCAAAACCACTAAGAGTGTTCGAATGGTTCGACATCCTTGGAAAATTGGAAAATACTTAGATTTGTTTCTATGAAAATTGAATAAAAATCCTATTGTTGGATGTAATTAATTTCATTACATGTTTAGGCTATATGGTTTCACAAACCATTCACAAACTATATGAGTGCTACTAGACAACACCTAGGGATGCCTGTTTATATAGTAATGGTTGAAAATAATAATACTAAAAACACATTAAAAAATATCCAGACCACATGGTTTGTCACTCAGTTTTGTGAAAATGTGTTCCAACTATGTTCCTTCCAAATAACTCCAATAAAATATTTAATCATTTTCTAGATAACCTATACAGTTTCCCATAACCATGATTAAACCAATTACATTTAAAAAACATCTAAAAAATAATAAAACTATAAAAAATCCCAAAAATACAACACAAAAATTATATAATTTCTAAATACATAATAAATGTTTATGGTACCCTAAACCGGGGGTGTTAAACTCTCTTCACCAGTAGGATTTTTGTCCCCAATAAAATTTGATATTGGTTCTATTTTGGTTGATTTATATCCATCACACTATAAATACATTATCATGATCCCACGTCTCCTTATGAAGTTCACCATGTTTCTATAATACCTATACCAAATAAATATATTTTGATGAAATAATTTTACTTGTATGACCATGACATGAATTAGTGCATGAAAAAATATATCACCTTTATCAATATTCAGATGATCCCATCAAACCACATGATTAGGATTAGGGTGGTATTTATTTAGTTGAGATAAATTAATGATATTATTAATTAAACTAAATTATGTTGGTAAATCAAATTGATAATAAAAACATGTGATTATTTTATGTATCTTAAAAGGTCTAAAATACTAAGGATGCAACATTCCATGTTTACCTAATAGATTATTGCCATGATTATAGTGAATTTAAAAAATACATGACCCCCCTTAGAATATCTTAAAGAGAAATGACCATAATTCTTATAATATTTATTAAGTACTTGGTAAAAAACCATATGTTTCATGATAATCTAAATTTTCCCATTCATCTCTAAAAAAATGATAGGTACCAATATTGAAGTTCTATTTCTCTCTACCCATTAAAGTGGAGAGAGAAAATGATGGACATAAAACTTCGCAAATGGATCCCTATATATCAAATCTTTATAATTGTTTCTATAAAAAGACTCCACAAAAGATAAATGATCCTCTCATGATACATTGAAATATATAACACATGATTGTAGTATATATTATCGTTTCTAAATCATTATTTTTAAATTATGACCTATTTTAGGACAATTTACTACGATCTGGCCAATTAATAAACAAAATATTACTGAAAATATCAATATAATCAATATTTTGAATGATTATCCCTATCATAGATTGCTGAAACTAGTATTCCATAAAATTTTACCATTTCCCAAATATAAATTTTTTTCAAGTAATCTTTTTTTTTCGTATTTATGGATCAAAATTAATTGGGTCGACTTTGCGGGTTAATCTACCGACACATTGATTAAATTATAATTTTTAATAGTTCTTCGTAAGAACATGAAAAATTCCCCAGCAATCTTCTCCCATTTCCAGATGGGTATATGTAAATATTTAAATATTTCATTTGGTTGTTGATGATCATCCATTACCAATTGATAGGTGATGCATTTCACAACACAATAAACAATATTTTGATTCCTACTATGAAACTATAAATAGGTCTTTAGAGCCTTGTACGTATATGGGATTCCTGGATAGATCTATCACATTGAATGTATATAAGAAGAAAGAAGTTGTTCTTGATAAAACAGTGGAATGATTGTTCGGTCTAAAACAAAGAACTAAATTTTAATCTCATTTCCATACATAAATGTTCTCCCTACCATTTGGTTTTGATGTAATGGATTGAAATTAGGATCATATCATCGAGAATCCTCAAATTACTCAACTAAATATATCATGTGTGTCATCAAATGAATATTAAGACTTCATTTTTATCAATTCAATCGAAATTTATATCAGAACGAATAATATTCAATTTCCATTGACCATGAGCTTATTTTTCTAATTGATTATATGAATTTAAGGTTAAATAACCAACCATTGAATAAATTTTCTGAGGTGTACAGACCATGTTGATTTCAATTATAGAGGGCAGTTTCATCCATTATAATTATCATAAGTTCAAATATATTTTTGAAAAAATTTGTTTCAAATTATATGGTCTGTTAAAAAAATTAAATTGTCTCCAAAGAGAGGATGGCACCATTTTTTTAAATCATGAACTACCATAGCCAATTCCAAGTCATCGGTTGGATAATTTATTTCAAGAATTTGTAAATGTTGTGATTCATAAGCTATGACATTATCTCCCTACCTCAGAACACAGACGAGTTCAAATTAGAAGGTGTTACAATAATCCATAGAAAACTATCTTGGTTTTGGAAAGACAAGAATGAGTTTGAATGTGATCTTGGTCATAAGATCTGAAAAAAATTGTTGAATATCATTAATCCTATAGAATGAAGTTTCATTTCATATTAGTGATGTAATAGGATATTTCAGATGTGATGATTCTTTAATGAAGTGATGATAATAAACTGTCAATAAAAGAATGATTTATACAGTAATGATGTTCATCAAATATTTCCAAATGAAAAAACTTGTATTGTTTTCGATGCTACTAATATGAATTTCTAATAAGTGAAATGGTAAAGGAATTTAAATTCTCGTATCCACACATCACATAATGAGAATTTTTTATAAAGCATATTTTATCTTAAAGTTCTCAACATGATCACCAAATATACTTCATGGTCCCTTCCAGTACAAGAATACACTATAATGTCATCCAAAAACACCACAATGAAGATATCTAGGTATCACTGAAATACAAGATTCATCAATTCCATGAATACCAATGGTTAATTTGAAAGACCATAGTCCATGACTAGGTATTCATAATTACTATAATGACTCCTGAAATATATCATTTGGATTTCATTTTCCAAATGAAAATTTGGTGATAATAGAACCATCGATCATTGTAGAGAACCGTTGGTCTTTTTTCATTTAATAAAAATTATCATCAATTTGTGGAAGATAATATTTATTCTTTATCATAAACTATTTATTTTACAGTAATAAATACATATTCAAAAAGAACCATCTTCCATATTGTAAAAAAGAAATAGCGAAATCCAAGGACATATACTCATGCTTATAAACCCATTACTTTCCAATTCCACCAAATTTTTCTTTAGTTCCTCGAACCCTTTAGGATTAAAATGGGTAAAATTTTTAGGAGATACATTAGGATATCGATACAATTGGTAATTAAATTTATAGTCTCATTTTTGTTAAATTTTTCCAAAGTGACCGATGCTAACTGATAAGAAATATATCCCACTATTAGTGTTAAATTACCACTTTTCCCGCTTTTACATCCATAATTTATCCATTTATCACGATCAATAATTTTGGTTTACCTTTTAAAAAGATTGAAAATATTTAAAAATTATTTAAAAAATTTGTTGCTTCCCTAATGGTTTGGGTGAAACCTCATTCTCTATAACCCATTCTTCCAGGTTTCTTGGCCACCTAACCAGATTCATTTCACTAATATCAGAAAAAAATTCCACATATTAACTATTTAAATTGTAAACTAAAGGTTTAGGATTTATAAATAATTAAAATTTGATAATAATTATAATCAATTTACAAAAATCATCAAACATATTATAGATAGTGCAGTCCTAAAGGGATGTCTCTTTACTAATGCATGATATGATACACTCATTGGCTAAACCAATGACAAAGATATCACAACAAACCTAAATGTTTTTTAGAATTTTTTTATCACAAAACATCCTATTAGTGTGATATTTAGTATTAATATGTTAGATTCATTCTTTTTTTCTATAGATCCCAAATCACAATAATTATTATATCCTTTCTACTATAACAATATAATAAGAAGACCCAAATTTATTCTATTTGTAACATCCTGAACCTAAACATTAGATTGGAATGATTCGAGGTGTCACTAACATTTTGTGACATCCTTCATACACTAAGGGGTGGATATAAATTCATAAGGGATTAATAAATCATTCATAGATGGTTTTACATTTAAAAACACATCCACATAATAAAACATGAAATAGTCAAACCAAACTATATTATGCATGAAATGTAAACAGTAAATGTCAAATGATATAGAAATAATAAAATTAGAGTACCAGAAGGAAATGAAACTAGACATCCTACAAAATAAGTAAAATATATCCTTATGAAACAACACCAAGGTGGAAACAATCCAACAACTAAAAAAGGAAGCTCTAAGATTCAAACACAGTCCTAAGAAAGCCACATCTTAATGCCCTATTAGAGAAATAATATACTTATAATTTTCTTGTTCCATGAAGAACAATATCGTCAAGATCACCAAAGTGAATATGTAGGGGGTGAGTAGTCATAACTATTAAAAAATCCCCATGGTACATCCTATCATATGCCCATAGGACAAGATCATGTTAAATCATAGTTCAAAAAATAATCTAAATCATAAGAGAGAATTATAAAAAAAAACCATGAATTGAAACAATTTAACTAAAAATGAAATATTTTATCAATTGTTTTACTTGGCATACACATTAAACATCCACACACACAAAACTACATCCCTTGATATTTCCAATAATCACGAGTGTTTACTTGTCCATCCACCATGCAATACATTGGTGATAATCCTTCTTGTGCCACCAATCTATCACAAAACACCATTAATTGGTCACACCCAATGAAAATTAACACACACCATTCCACATATTCCATTTTTTAATATTTATTTATTTCACATTAAAAAATTATTCCATTTATTTTATTTAACCAAACATCTATCATCAATTAAACCAAAACGAAAATTTATAACTATATATAAATGGGAATTTTCCAAAATAGCATTCAAAATCCAATGTTTCAAATCATTAATGAAAAGGTGTTTCCTCAAAAAAAATCATCCAACATCTATATTTCTATTCCAATAAAAAAATTTATGAAAAAATAAGACTCAAATTTATAGAATAAGTGGATAAAAGAGGGAATCTACCCACCTCATGATGGATCTCAAGGAGTATAAAGAATAAAGATGTGATCTTGTTGGTCTGGGCTCCCTTTCTAATCCCTTAAAAAAATCCCAAAAATGTTAATTAAAAAAACATGACTGATCCAATTGATATAGTCAGAACATTCCCGAAAAAAGGTTTATTTAAAGAAAAGAAACCTGATATAAAAAATGAATAAGGCCATAAAATGCGTCATACCACCAATATCTTATATCCAACAAACATAGATATACTGAAATTGGGTTTCAAAGGGAAATAAAAAGCCAACAACACAATGAGGAGTAATGTAGTGTGAGAACCTAGGTCCAAAGGATAATAATGAGAGTTTTTAGGTTTAAAATGTATAAAAATACGAATTTCAGATGATATTTATGTCACTTCCTAGTTAGGTTTCTTGGTTTATCAAACCATGTAGTAACCATGTGTGTGATACTAGATAACTCCCTGGAATGCATGGTTGTAACATAGGATTTAACAAATCTGGAACCAATAATATGAAACAATTATTTCCCAAAATCTCTAGATCACATGGTTTTTGATATGGGTTGTCCAATCTTTTTCGCTTCCCAATGATTCCCATAATCTCTTACATGGTTTCCTGGAGATCTATGCAGTGAACACTAAACTTCATCAAACCTTTTACCCTTAAAACACTTCCAACCCCCACCTAAACCATATATTAACTTCTGAAACTCAAACCATATGTTATTAAACATCAAAATAAATAAAAAAATATGACCTTCCACAAACCGTGGGTGTTATATTCTCCCAAATTATGATTTTCTCCCCATAATACATCATATTGGTGGTGTTTTGGAAGAGTTATAACCATTTATCCATCATCTCTTTATCACATCCCCATGTCTTGTCATGAAGGTTACAATGTTTCCCTAATACTCCAACTAAAGGAATAAATTTTATATACTATACATTATCTTTTCTGTATATGATATTAATTAGTTAACACAAAAATATAGAATATGGTTAATGATCAACATGGTGCATTAAATCAAATGGATAATATCAAGATAGTATTTCATTTGTTGAGATAGAAGAAATATATTTTTAACTAAATAAGACTATCGAGGTAAGGATAATGGATAAGAATTATAACTAATTTGTTAAAGTGTGTCAAAATGTAAAACATACTGAGGAAAAAACATTCCTTATTTAACCTATAGATGATACACCATCTTTAAAAAGACTTTAAAGAATAAATGAACTACTAAAATAAACGATAAAATTTGATGATGATTATTCACATAATAATTATGTAATATTTTGGCCCAAACCATCTATTTGTTAATTATCTAAATTTTCATAGTCTTTTCAAGAATAAGTATGGGACAAAATAATAAAGTGCCTCTGGCCACTATATAATAATAGGATTGAGAAATAATGAAGACCATAAAATTATTCAAATAGACCCATTTGTATCTTGACATGATAATTGCTTTTATAAAAAAACTCCATAAATAAAATATGATAATACCACAATCCAACTACATACAAAACACAATCTCAGAGCATATCATCCAATATCATAATCATTCATTCAAATTTCACATTTATTTGACAATGATATGTTGTGGTAAAGGCCAATTTGGTTCCCAAATCTTGCTAAAAAGATCTTGAAATCCAAAAATTATACTTATGATCCTAGGTAGAGTCAATAAAACCAATATTCCCTGTAATTTTTTGACTTCTTTAATGTAGATCATTTTCAAGTCGTATAAATTATTTGATTAATGGATCTAAGGGAAGTGGTATAACATTGTTTGTTTGTATACAAAAATCAAATATTTAATCATCCTTAATGATAGTTCTTGGTAAACCTATGAGAAATTACATTACTATATACTCCCATTTCTATATGGGTATATATAATGATTACAACATTCAAGATAGTCATTGATGTCAAACCTTGACCTGTTTGAAAGTTGTTCATTTCAATACATAAAAAACCACATTCAATTCTTACATGATCAAAAAATAGGTCCTTAAATCCTTTCACTACTTTTTTATTTTTGTACGAATCACCTATTTATATCAGTGATAAAAAAAAAATTTCTTGACCAGAATAAGGAATGAATACCTGGCTTTGAAATGAAACACTAAATTTCATTTTGGTTTCTATTTATCAATGGTCTCCCCACTATTAGGTTTTGACCTAATTGTAAGAAAATAATGTTTTTTATAATAAATCATCCTAAAAATTGTCATCCAAATCTGGTATGAGTGTCACCAAAAATAATATTACAAATTTATTTTACTCAATGAAATCCAATTTCATATAAGCAATCATACTCATGAATTGACATTAATCACGAAATTATTTTTCAAATTCATTATATGAATTTTGGATTAAATAATTAGAGACATAATTTTTTATTCTTGGTTTATAAACCAATACAATGTTGAAAATATGGTGAAATTTCATCTATTACCTTTGTCTCATGTTCAAATAACATTATAAAAATAATTTTTTCATGATTTTATGGTATGTGAAAAAATAAAATCCCTTATAAAGAAATAGTAGTTCAATTATTTCAAATAATTAACAACTACAGCCTATTCCATGTGATGGATTGGATAATTATTTTCATTAATTTTTAAATATCACGATTCATAATATACAATATGATCTCCTTTCATGATAAAAATGCAAGACATGAGAAGATTATATTAAAGTGATGAAAGTAACCTGTTAAGACTATATATTTTTTATCTCAAATAAATTCACCAGTGGCTTGCAAGAGTATGAAATTATATTTTTGTAGGATATCCTGATATTCTTATCTCAGAAATGACATAGACATTGAATAAGTCTAATTTTATTTTTAAATATTATTTATTGATTATTTTTAAAAAATGTTATCATAATGTAATCAACATGATCACTAAATATTCGTTGTGATCCATTCGAGTTTGAGAATACACTTTAATTTCATCCAAAAATACCACAATGAATGTGTTGAGGTATCAATAAATGATATGATTCATTAGTTCAATGAAAACCATATGTGCATTTATAAAACTGATGGTTATGACCACATATTAATAATGATTATAATGGATCCCAAAATATATATTTGGAATAACCATTACTTTTACTTAGAGTTATTGATTCCTAAACCAAGGATGAATTTTAGAGAACAGTTGGGCTCCATCTAGTTGATAAAAAATATCATTAGTTCATAGGAGAGGATATTTATTCTTTATAATAATAGTATTTTGGTTATGGTAATCTATACATATCCATTAAGAACTGTATTCCTTATTGCAAAAAAAGAACATGGAATATAAAGATGATTTATATAGTATAACTAACCCCTTACATTCCAATTTATCCAATTTGACCTTCAATTAAACATACATTTATGGTAGAAAACTATTGAATTTTTCAATAAAATATAATGATACTCATCCAAAATGGTATGAAAATTTATAGCCTTAAAAATATCATTATTTCTAGAAGTTACCACTTATTGCTGATAAGAAATATTTATAACTATTGGTTCTAAAGGTTCCACTTTTCTGGTATTCACATCATTGAATTATCTGCTTGTGATGGTTCATAATTTCAATTTCACATATTAATAAATTTAGAATATTTAGATATTATTTGAATAAGTTATTGGTTTACCTATGGTTAAAGTGGAATGAAATAATCTATGGCATCTTCTTATGGGTCTATAGGTTTCATAACTAGTTCCATTTATCTAAAGATAGAATAAAACACTATATAGTTACGGTTTAATGAGTAAAATGAAGTCATAATATTTTACAAATGATTAAATTGTGATAATAATTACTAAAAATTTCCATAAAAAATATCACAAATAATAGAAAAATGTATCCATATTGGTATGTATCATAACTAATACATGATATTCTACACTCATCGACTAAACCCAAGATGATGCGATGAAAAAACACGTAGAAGTGTTTTAGAATATTTGTTCTTATGTTAGAATACCTTGTTAGATTGAAGTTCTACATAATGGAGTTAATAATATTTTATGATATACATTTGTAGTTATAGAATTTCCATTCTCTTTAATACAGTACAAATACTATGTAACAAATAAACTGATACCATTTTTAACATCATGACCCTTACCAATGGTTTTGAAATATCCAAGGTGTCACCTAACTTATGTGACATCCCCCAGACACTAAACTCTTGAAATAAATTCAAAAGTGTATAATAAATCATTGTAAGTATGATATTACCTTAAAAATGAAACCTGTCAATAAGAAATAGAATAAAAAAACCAATCTATATGATTCATGAAGGGTAAAAAATACAACGAAAAGGAAATAACATAAAAAAATAATATCAGAGTAGTAGAAAAAATGATACAAGCCATCATGATGTAGGAACACCAAGGATAAATAACTCCAAAGACCCCATAAGAGTAATTCAAGCTCCAATTTCCAACCACCATCCAGAGAATGTAGCATCATAAAGATCCACTATAGAAATGGGATCCTTTTCTATTAACCATGTCATAAAGAACAATGTATATAAGTGTATATACATGGGGAGAGTAATAATACCTAGTAGGAAATCATCAAGATACTTAACAACTCATCCCACTCCTACATGAACACATTATCTCATAGTTAAAATCATAATCTAAAACAAAACATAGATATAAAAAAACAGTTATTAATTAAAAAAATATAACGTAAAAAAGAGATACTTTTTCCCATTTATTATACATGGGATTCCCATTTCACATTAAAACTCACACACATATACACATTCATTTCATAGAAGATTCAACACTCAAGTGCACAATATCATACATCAACAAAGACAATCATTGGTGGTAATATCTCTTGTGACTACACTATGGAACTATGCTCTATTAAATCACCATGTCTAATGGAAATTAACATATAAAATTTCATATATTACAGGGTCTCACATCCATTTTTTCATATAGATATGTTTTACATTTAATATTTTAATCAAACATATTCCTTGTGTTAAACCGAATCCTTAATTTAAAACCATAAATCAAATGTGATTTCCCAAAACACCCACTCAAAATCCAATGATTCAAAATCATATACCAAATGGGTTTTCTTTAATAAAATCAATCAATGTTAACACTGAAAATAAAATAATTTTTTTAAAAAATAATCCTTCTAGTTCTAGAAAATGTCGATGAAAGAGGGAAGACACCAACCTTATGATGGATCTTGAAGAACATGAAGAATCAATACATGATCTAGATGATCTGGGATCCCTTTCCTGTTACTTCAAAAAAACCCCCAAATTATATTTTAAAAGCATGAATTTTTTAATAGTTATAGGAATAACAATATCGATCAAAGTTTTCATTCAATGAAAAATGAGTGTATATACAATAGTGGAAAAAATAGAAGATAAAATAGACCTTACCTTGAATCTCCTTGATCCAAAACACATTGATCTATTGATGTCAGGTTATAAAGGGAGAATAAATGGCAAAGCCACCTAAATGTGTCCTATGGTTCAAGAGACAATGTCCATTTGAGGAAAATGAGAGTTTTAGATGATGAAATGGAATAAAAATATAATTTTTATATGTAATAAATTTATTCACAAATTTTGGCTACCTGATTTAACAAATAATATGAAACCCTTCCACTGCTACTCGACAACACCCATGGTGTCATTAATGTTCCAAATAGTATAAAAACTGTGCACCTATTTTATGAAACAAATCAATCCCAAAATCTAAAAATTTTGTGGTTTTTTATAAATTTTTCCAAACCATGAACCAACTATGCACCTAACTAGTAACTTCCATGAACACATCATAATTTTTTGTGAAGCTACACGATTTCCCCTATCTATAGTGAATCTATAAGAACATGAAAACACTTCCAAAAAAATACTAAATCCATACATAAAATACCAAAACTCAACATAGACATTATATAACTCCATTATATAAAATAAAATGAATATTATCCTCAAAGAATGGGTGTTATATTCAAGGTACTCATATTAGTAACCGCAATTCTACCCTTCATCGAGGCATACACCATTAGATAGAACTGTATACTTGTCCCAATGACAAGAAATCCATGTTGTTATCATAAAACATATCTTGAAGGGAATAACTATACTATAGTTTTGGGTTTGTGTTGCAGTGTTATACCCCATGCAATTTACAAGTATCCAATTAGGATTAATTTTGGTTTGTAACTTCAATTGTACAATCTAAATCAATATTTATATTCTAGTTACATGTAATTAAAAACAATATACATGGACATATTAACTTAAAATAAATAAAAATAGAGAATTTATAAATGATTATTTAATCATGTTAACAAAACAATGTAGTCAATATTATAAAATCAAGATTTCAATAATTATAAAAAACGATATAAAGAAAATCGACACGACGTAGTTCATAAAAAAAATCATAAAACATTAGAAATAAAATTCAAATTCATACTATATATAAATCCCCAATAGTTTTTTAACATTAGTTTAAAAATAATACTACTTTAGATAGAGTGTTAGACATTAATCACTCAGCTTAATTGAACCATAATACACTGTAGATATATTATTATTTAAATATGTCCATAATAATTTATATGTTGGTTTGATGAGTGTGAATTGAATTAAAGACATTATAAAATATTTTTTGATAAATTTTCATAATTTAAATTTATTGATTATTTCCTAGTAAATATGTAATCAATTTTTAATAATAATAATTAATTCAAATAAGCATTAAAACCCTTAAAATTATAAAAGGGTCATTTTTCTATAGAATCAGGTTTTCTTAATAATTTTTATTCTCATTTAAAATCAACATTTAGTAATTTTAAAAATATTATTTGAAATAATGGAATATCTTTGATATCGCAATATAGAATATATCTTATAGTAATTTTTTTGGATTTTTTTTGGAAAATTTGTTTTTGGGGTGCATATTGAAAAATACTAATTTATATAAACACATTCATTTGATTGAAAGTGTATAAAAAGTACCATTATATTTTATAAGGGTTTAATGTTAAATTAGTTGTATTAAATTAAAAATAATATAATTAATCTAATGTGTATAAATATTATGCTTTTTTAATAAAATCATTTTTATCCTTAAAATTTGTATTTTTTTTAAAATTATTTCTTGTTGTGTTTCATGTTCTTCAATTAAATTTTTTTTTATAAATTCTGAAAATAAAATCATATAAAAATTACTATATTTCTATAATTATAATATGGAAATTATGTAATAAGGTCAATTTCAGTTTTTTTAATGTCTTCAAATTTATATTTTTTTCCACTAATTAATCCAAATATGTTTAATTTTTTGCTCCACACACAACATCAAAATAAAATGAAATCATGGTATATATAAATATATTTTTTATAAATTTTATATATTACAACTAAAACAACATATTTAATTAGAAGGTGTAAATAAGGGTAAATTAATTCTGAAATATATCAATATATATTTATATATGAAGCTTATTATTTTCATATTTACTAAATTCAATATTATATTTAGGAATCTATATTTTTATGTGCTTTAAATTTTATAAAATAAGAAAAACTATATTATTGATAAATTATAATTTAAATAAAATTTAATATTTATTTATTAATTTTTTTTCTTAGTGTTTTGTAAAAATAAGAATAAAACACGTAGCATTTTAAAAAATTATTTTTTTATAAAACCAGATTTTATTTTTTATTTATAACATTACATAAAAATAAAATTTATATATTATATAATGATAAATTGGAAAATAAAATTCATTTTTTCATTTATCATAACAATACTAGATTATAAGTATTTTTTGTTATTTTTCTTGAAATATTTATTTCCAGGTGAATATTGTAATAAACTATTTTCTAAAAAACTGTTTCTTTTATGGAGTAATTAGTTTTTAAGTATTTTTATGAAATCCATTTTATTGAAAAAATATGTATTTAATAAGTTACACTATAAATTAAAAAATATAAAATTTACTTTACAAAATAATAATTATCATTTTAGAGAATTAGTGTTAATTTTAAAAAAAGCTAATTTTAATACATCATAAATTTTGTGTTTTAAAATTAATATTCATTAGTTTTAGAAAATTAATATAATAAAATTAAATTAAAATTTTTTTATCATTTTTTACAAATTATGAAATAAAGGATATTTTATTTTTTGTCAAAAGTAAAAGTTTACATTGAAAAAAGCAGTTACCATAGTAAAAACTAAAATGGTAAAAGTAAAAAAAATATAATCATAATGTGTTGAAAACATGTTTAAAACACATGAGGGAATATGTTTTTAGGCCTAAGTTAGCCTCATATCTTATTCTCTCTATTATTTTTCAATTTTATAACCACCTATCATATGAGTGAATACCCATTGTTGAAAAGATTTACATATTTATAGAAATTCCATTCCCTTTCACTTATAAATGGGTTACTTCTATCCTCACTTCCCCTTACACCACATCCCACATAGTCCAACGAAAGCTCTACTACTCCATTATAACTTTTATTTATCTATACGAATTTATCCATCCTCTAATTAAATTAAACCATCATCAAATGATAACCTAAGTATCTTTAGTATACTGGTATTTTATTATAATAATGGTAAAATCACAAACCATATTTACCATTTCTATTAATAAAAACACAACCATCATTCGTGCATTGTATAATTACCACCACCTCAACACAACAAGTTTCATTTTTATATAACTGCCTTACAAGGATGGTCCAAAAAATAGAATTTAATATATATATATATATATATTAAACATATACTATATTTTATATTTTCAAATGATAAACCATATTACTATTTTTCCTCATTCTATGGAAAATAATATCAATATCAATGCATACGTGTGGACTACACCTTCCCCAAAAAGATTGATTTAAATTTTTCATTTCATCACCCCATTTAATATCTTTTAATGCATCTATTTTTTATGAATTATTTTTTCAAATAAATTAAATTTCCCTGATTTCTTATTCTAAATGAAGCAATTGGCCATCATTCATTTCACACAATATTGAGTTTTAACAAAACCATGATATATTACAAATATATCTATTCAAACACGACGATATCCTCACCATTATATATAATGATATAAATAGTAATACATACATTTGAAATATTATTTATAATTATTTATACAATTAAATAATATTTATAATGAAATATATAACATTCGATTAAATATTTACATGTTTTAAAATAATATTTTCTCAAAAAAATTATTTCATTCTTTGAAGAATCATAAAATTAATTTTTGAAAATTTAAGAAAATTAAATCATTTAATATAGTTATGAAGAAAAATTATTTCATAAATTGGTTTTAATGTAAAATTAGTTTAATTATACATTTTTTTATCAAATTTTGGTCTTTTAAATCAATTTCCCATTGAAATTGGATATAAAAAATTTCTAATATTTTGACCATTTTCTATTTAAAACCACACATTCTAGTCACATTTATAGGATTGATTTTAAACTAACTTCTTCCACTTATGTGAATAGAATTTTTAAAAAATATTGGGGGGTTAAAGTAAAAATATACAGGTAAAAATAACTTATAAAATTATCTAAAAAATATTTTCTTGTCATATTTTTACTATTATACCTCTATGTTTCGGTAATACTAAATTTTGACCATTTTAGTATATGGAAAGAATGAGATCACTTATTTATTTTCAAAAGCACCATATGTGTCCTCTCCCTAACATATTAAAGGCGACCCCTATACACTCTTATTCACAACTTAAAGACCTATTTGGATTTAAAAATACCTACCAAATAACTTTCCAACATCCCTCTCATCCTATATGCATTATATTTGGAATAAATTCATCATTGTAACGATTAAGTGCAAACCTAAGGAGGGTTCATAAATAAGAGGAAACATTCCTCAATGGACATATTTATTTTATTTAATTTTTAAAGACTTTTAATTATTTTAAAATCAATATTATATAATTACATCCGTATCTTCCATATAATTTGTTTTTTTCTGATAAGGAAATGATCTACAATCATATATAATTCTATAAAATAGGTTTATTAATCATCGTTCGTGTGTATGACAGACTACCTCCACTTGAACTAGTGTCTTTCATTTTTCCATTGTTACCTCTCTGGGATAGTCAAAATGAAGGTTTTATTGATTATATATGATAAATTTAATTTTATTATTTAATTTATATTTTTTAATTAATGTATCACACATATGTTCATGCTTTCCATTTTGTAGGGATTTATATAACATCGTTCATGTGAATGAAAAACTGCCACCTCACAAAGTGATGTGATTCATCCATGACATACATGGAATTAATTAAGGATGAGAATAATATAAATACTTGATACATGTGAAATAAAAATAAATCTTTAATGATAATATATCATATAATTTTCTTTTATTCAATCAAACGTGATAATGGAAACAATGATCATGAGTACATATGACCTACCATCCATATGAGTAATGTATTTCAATTCATATTTCTATCTTTTATATATTATTATAAATTCATATATAATTAATATATATGATATATATTTAATTTTTATCATTATATAGATGATTAAATCATATTAAGATAAGATAAAAAACATAATGAATCAAAACATTTATGAAAAACATAGTGGTTATTATGCGAAACATGACATTAACATAGAATAATTAATAAATGGGTAATAAAATTTCATAATAAAATAATATATCATAATATATATATATATATATGACTATTATTGTTACAGATATTTAAAATAAACTTATATTTATTATGAAAGAGCTTTTAATGAGAAAGAAGTTATTCAAGACTTAATGGAAGAGAATATTTTCACAATTTACCTTAATTTAGATGTATGTTATGTTATTTACCTATATTCTTCTAAGAGGTGTATAAACATCCCCTTTGAATTGTAATATGAGGAATTTATTTATCCTCGATATATTCTATGTCATATTTTATGTTATTACTTCATGGGGATTATGATTCAAAGTTACTAAATTGGCACAAGATTTATGTTACCATCTCATTATTTATTGGGATTGTTTATGATTAAGTCTCCAATGAAAAAATATCATGTTATTACTCCAATATTTTTCATGACTTTTCTTATCATTTAGTTACTCATTAAATTCTTTTCCTTCAAAATAATGTTTTATAAAAAAATTAAAATTATTTATTACCCTCTTATGAAATTTAAATTTAATTTTTACCCATCATTTACTGTTAAAAAAATAGTTGAAATAAATATTCATTTTAATGTTTATGTCATGAAAAATAGTTTCTGATATCATAACCAATCATTTATTGAATTATTCCTTTATTATTATCATTGTTATTTTTAAACAAAAATTGATTTCAAGATGTTTTATGTTGTGAAAAGTGTCTTCAAATGCATAAAGGTTATTTTCCATAATAAATGTTTTAAATGATTCTTTAATATTTTTTTTAATCTAAGATGTCATCTATTGGTGTTAATTATGAAATAATAAGGTATATAATCCATTGATACCATTCATTTTATTTCAAGGAATGGTTTATCATTTAATGTAATGATGGTTATAAAACCCATTTCTCTTCATAGGGTTATTCTATGATAAAATTCTTATCAAAACCTCCACCTTTTCATGAGTTATTCTACGATGGAATGATTGTGAAACGTGTCCCTTTCACACAGTTTATGATATGATGAACTAGTTATGATAACCATTCCATTTCATTTTCTATGATTTGATGATTATTTATGATCATGTGGCACACATAAATTTTGTTTTTATTATTTTAATGTTGGGACCTATATCTCTCTAAAATTCATTGATTAAAGATTTATATCTCATGAGATAGATTGTACTAGAACAAGATGTGAACCCAGTTCATTAATAATTGGCTAGAATAGTAATTGAACTCAGTTTAGTAATATAGGATTGGATTAGGGAGTTATCCTGGTTCAGTAATGGACTTTTCCCACATTGATGGTCTTGGTAGTAATCCTTGACAAATATGAAAATTATTTTCTATGCATATGTGTATGCCAGGATTTCCATGTCTAATTCTCACATGGATCATATTATTTTATTCCCTTATGAATCATGTAATATTATTTGAAAATATTTATGCAATCACATATGATTATAATCTTTTATATGTAGGGTATGGTTTTCAAATGTCATTCTCATGTTCTCAAACACATATATTTATATTATACTGATGTATCTTCCTTGTTTACCCTTACTGGGCATCTAATATTACCCTTTATTATGTTTCCTCTCCCAAAATTATTATGATATGTATTATATATTAGATTATTGATAAGGTTTCCAGTTATTAAGATCATATTGGGAGATGGAGTAGCTCACTTATGAACTAGGGATTTTGTTTCCAGTCATCCCAAGGAATTGAACTATTATGGTTCTCAAGAGTGAATTAATATAATGTAATAAATATCTATAAAAAATATGTAATACTTATATATGAAAATAAGGGGTCATTATAATTGGTATCATAGAAAAGATTTTGTTATCCTTTCAAATCTAGGATGAGATCCCATTGGGGATATCCCCAAGGAAATATAAATGAATAAACCTATGGTTGAGTCATAATATAGTAAAATGTATAATAATTTTGGTGATGGATATAAATGTTGGTTTCTGAGGAAAAACATACTTTTCCGAATACTATAATTATACATGGCTCTAGAACAAATGTACCTTGGGCTAACAACCTCAAAACACCATAATGATCTAGACTCGATTGAGAACTAGTGCATGAAAACTTGCCTTGCTACACACCTAGTTTGACACTCCTGATATATATATGATTTGGAAATTCAAAAACTATTTATAAACCATCTTGAATGATATAAATAGAGGACTAATATTAATGACCTAGGATAAACATAAGATGTTATAGATTAAATAATATTAAATAATTTAAACATCCTATATGTTTTTTTCCTGATTATGTGGTACCCCACAATGATTATTGTTTCTTAATATATCATTATTGGGGTTTTCCAATAGATATAACTAGAAAGAAATATGTTAGTGTTGAGTGTGATGGAAAATGAAATTATTGTACTCATTTGAATCCAAATTTTATGGTAGATATAATATAAAATCTCATTTAAATGATCACATAACTTAAGATACAAATCATGATGGACTTCCAAATTAAGAAAGGAATGAACAACATTCATTTGAGTCCTTCAGGTGTCAACATCCACCATATTTCACTGGGTTCATTGATCCTCTATTTTATCATAAAATGATAAGTACCGATGAAAATATATTTTCCATTCTCTAGTTTTTTGACCATGAAAAAATCATTTTATTTATCTATCATTTGAAAGATGAATAAGATTAATGGTGGAATATAATCAAGAATACAAGGAATCATAATGAAATTGACTCCATGGAATGGGATGTGTTTATGAACTAATTTTTATATCATTAAATTCCTTGTATTATTCATATAAACATAGATAAAGAGTTTCTTGAGCTATGGAAAATGGATGAATAATAATTTGGTACCCATGACGAAAATTTTACAATATATGCGAGGTAAAAATCTGGAATTATCATATAACCAAAAGTTAGTTGGAGTTGGTGGCCAAGAACCAACTACTTTGTAAATTATGATAAACCTATATTAATAAATACCTTATCACATCTTGATTTTTATTCTATATGAAACTTATTGTGATAATGTCCTAAAGATATCTTTTTCAATAAAGTGTCATAGTAGATCCCTATTATGATGAGAACCTAAAAGTTCCATAACACTATTATTGAACATATATTCTATTTCTAGATTATGTTATTTTAGGGATAAAAATAATACATTGTATTAGGGGTGATGAATCAAAATACATTGAGCCACCATCTCCTTATGTTCCCCCTTGGTAATGTCCATGAGGTTATGATGAGAAAGAGACCCACCAGTCGGAAATTCACATTTCATAGTGTCATTTGATGTTCTTATATGCGGATGTGTGTATTCGTGCTTAAACATGAAGATTATTAGTATTGGGTATTAAAACTCGTGCACTTAGATGTATTGACATAAAAAATGTGACGAAACACTGTTCGCAGTGAGGTAGGATATGTTGGGTGTGTCATGAGTAAAACCACAGTAATAGATAATGTGAGAAAGGATTTGTACCTTGCATTCCAAAATGGAAGTAGATATCTCATCCCCTTTTTTGAAATTGATATATCCTAAATAAATCCATGGCCATGGTAAGGAATTGGTGTGTTCAATTTCGGAATGTCAAAGAATGAATAATCAAGCACATGGGTTAATGGCACTAGCACGCAACCCTCTCAGTTCGACATATTGATACAAAGGTATTATATTACATGGTATGTGTTTGTAGGAGGTGAAATGTAATTGTGGTCTTGAATTATTTATCTACAGGTTCCTTGACGTGTTTCCAAATTCTATCCTTGGACTTCATGCAAGATCTACATAATTCCACTAAGAAAGAGTCCTAGAGTGTCACACAATAATTGTGTCCAAGTATCTCAGTTAAATATTTATTTAACAAGTTGAATAAATATTATTCATGAGAGTGAATTAATAATTATTCCAGGATGCATGATCACATTTATTTCGACACAAGTTATTTTAGATAATATATTTTGGGAGAAAAAATATATTTATTAGTGAGTAATGAAATGATATATACTTAAGAAATAAATAGTCATTTTTCAAGGTCTAATAAATGTGGTGGGGGAAATAATGAAAAAGGGAAAAAAAGTACACCCTGTGTATATTAATATACATGTCATGTATTTTTTCTAGGGGATTTGTGAGAAATAAAATTATATATTTTAAAAAATAATATTATGTGTAATTAGCTGGGCGCGTGTAAAGTGACAATAATAATAGTCAACTGTAATTAAAATACATGTGGTCTTACTAAGAATTAAATGAAATAAATAAATGGTTTTGGGTAATTAATTCATTTTATTATTCTATGTTATGAAATCCCAATTACATTATTCTCCTTAGCTTATCCATTATTTGGGGTTGTAAACAATGGATTTGGAGAAAGCTCTCAAGCAACTAGAGAGATCCTCCTCCACTAGATCAAGGAGAGTTCTTTGAAAGTGTCTCTCAAGGAAAATGAAGGAGAAAATCATAAGAAAAGGCACTTCCAGGCAAGTACATAGAGATAACTTTAGCGATGTGTAGAGATACATGGAACACAGGTTGATCACTGCTAGATGAATCCAACACATGGATTCTATGGTGCAATGTCGGATCACATTGGATCGTGACCAGAAACATCAATGGAGAGATAATTCCATCAAGGTAATTCTTGTATTTTAATTAAATTAATTATAACCAACTTGTGATGATCATATCTGTGGTTTCAAGACTTCCCACTTTTCTTTTTTCAATCATCATTCTTTTACAATGATCTCACGTTTTATTTTTGTAAAATATATCATATTTATTTTTGTTAATTGTAAAATTAAAAGTTGTCACACCCATCTACGATATTCTGCTGCACCCAGAACTTACAAGTTGTATCAGAGCGGTTATATTATTGATTACAATTATTTAGTTTTTTGTTGACGATTTAGGCATTTAATAATTTATTTGTTTTAATTTATGTTAATCTTTATGTAAATATAAATCTCAAGATCTATTCCTCCTATTTTGTTTCTCATTCCCCATATAGAAATGTTATTTTTCTTTTAATTTGGATTAAACAAATATAGGGGATCTCATCTGGTGGTGCCAAAGGTTCTACGCCATACAACACCATAACAGATGGTGTGTATTATGTAGTACACACCATGTTGTCAAAGTTCAATTCACTATTACTAGTCTACCAAACCAAGCCGTGTGTTGGAGTTTATCTAAGTCATAAATGACTCCATGGGTTGACCATGAATAGGTTCCATGCAGTTTCTAAATTACACGCCATGTGGACCAGTGGACATGGCATATAGTCCATTCGGGTTAGGGTAAAACTTTGTGAACCGTACATGTCTTGAACAACTAGAGACCATTTAACATGGATACTACACGGCGTGTAGCCCACTAGACACACTGTGTAATACAAAGATCATTGAGGTACCCTCACACACCGTATCCCTAGGCATGTACTTTAGATGTATTTTGAATGATAGTAAACACCAGGTAGGTAAAACTACATGGTGTTTACTCACACAAATTACTGATATTTATTTAAATTTATTGTTATATTATACAAACTATTCAGACGTGCACCATGGTGCAATCATAAAGCTGAGGCACAACAGTTGATATGTGAATTATATATATGTATTTAATTTGACATTTAAGTAATTTTAATTTCTAATCCTTGGGTAGTTATGAGAAGGAATTCATAGGTTGTCCCCCAAGGTACATGTTACGTACAAATATAATTTTAAATGAATTTACTTGTTTAAAATTATGATGGCTACAAATCTTAAGGAAATTCAGAAAAGGGTTTAAGATAAAAATAGTAATTAATTAAATGTAGTTGATTGATTTTAGCAAGATTTATATTAAAAAAGAACAATTAAATAATTTAGTTATAGTTTATTAATGTGTAAATATTATTTCTTTTATGGATTATCTTGAGCTTGACTGGGACCTGTGTATATTGATGGTGTCTTTTAATTAATTTATTTAAATCAAATTTTCCAGCCTACCAGCCTTATCCTCAATAATATGTAGGTCCTATATGGATATTTTTTCTTTTATATAAAACCATGTTTTACCCCTCACCTTTCTATGATATAAAAGCATATGTAATGGATGGATCTCCCAAACTAGTGGAGGCAGTTTAAGTAAGGATCCGAGGTGAAACCATCCCAAGGAGATGCAAAGTTGGACTGGTGGAGAGCTATAAAAATGAACCAAAAAGGTTTGATGTGTTTTCTACCCTATGTATTGGGTTAGTTTATCAACCAATAGATAAACTTACCAATATATAATGCTCATGATCATGTCATTTTTTTATTTCTTTCAGTTTCATGGTTTATTTATTGTGGGTGTGTTGTCGGGATAACATAATTAATAAATTAAACAATCATGCTATATGGAACTAAAATAAGACTAGATTATAAAATAAATATTATCTTAGATATGTTTAATAAATTAAGTATATCCCACATAATATTAAAAATCTTGTAAGTAAGATAATAAAATGAGAATTTATGTATATGGATAAAATCCCTCAAATAAATATTAAGTTTGTATAACCTTCCATAATCTTAGATAGTTCAAAGTGATTGACCAAACCTACTTGGGTGATTTCAATTATCAAGGAACTCTAAATAATGGTTTGGGTTGACTTGACTAGGTTTACATTAAGGGTTGACTTCCACAACAGGACTTGGTGTGACCAAGAGGAAAAGGTTGAGGAAATTTAAACTAAAAGGATTTCAAGATTGGGGAGTCCACTAAACATATCTAGGAACTACAAGTTATTGTAGTTTGCATTTAGAATTACTACCTAAATTCCATTCATGTTTATTGACCAAGAATAGTTGGGGTAATGTGAAGCGAAATATGGATCCTTTCCACTAGAATATTCAGAAAACATATATTAGGAAGTAAATGGAAAGGGCTATTAGATTCTGATAAAATAGTGGGAGACTAATAAGTCATAATTTTTTTATTTATCTTAGTTCTATCATGATAAATTAATAAATATTTTCTCATCTTAATTTGTAGAAAAAACAAGAAATGATGACTTAAAACATATAATCGAGAACCTTACCCGAGAAGAAAAACCTTATCACCACCTTCAATATCTAGGAGTGGTAGAGGTGTTTACACATCATCCTTCACCACGAGAGGAAATTTTATGTGCTGGAAGAGCCTATTCCAGTTGGGCCTGAAAAATAGGCTAGTGATGAAAAAATTATTATATATATGTATCATATGGATGATGCCATAGAGGTCCATTTTTTCATGCTATCAACCATGTCAAATTAGCTCTTCAAGAAACATGAAAACATGGAAGCGTAAAACATGATGTCTCATCTCAAAGAACTTTATCCATAGATGGAGAGACATGGGAGATATGAGATCTCTAATGCTTTGATAATAACTAATATTAGAGAGTCTTCACTAGCTGGGACTTATATAGTCATCCTTATTAGATACATTGAAATCATGGACATCTACAGATTATCTTATTGAATGTGTTGCGTATAGATCTCATCCTATCATCACTTCCCAATAACATCTCTTAGTTTATTTTCAACTACAACAATAGAAACAATGATAAGAGTCTTTAGAAACTTCTAAATTTAATTCGTTAGGTAGATAGGGAAATGAGGTGTGACAAACCTGCAGTCCTTATAGTGAATAAGAAAAAGAAGTACAAGGAAAACGGGGCAAGGATTTGTATATGGTATGAAGCCCCCAAGCACAGTCCATCCATGAATGAGAATATATAGAGATGTAAAGGATATGAGGCATTATTTTTTTCATGTGGATAGCCAGGACATTGGAAGAGGAACTGCCCCAAAAGTGTGGGGATGATAATGGTTTGTTCTTTATCGAGTGTAATCTTAAAATTTCCACACATTAGGTATTATATAAAGATTATTGGGATTACTTCTGTATTCTATCTTTGGAACCAAGTGGATTTATAAATATTTCTAGATTATTTTTGGATCTTATAGCTAACAATTGCACAAGGCTGGCTGTGTAAGACATTGACGATTACCATCTCCCATGGCCAACTTAGATTATTTTGGTTTTACAAAACTATTATTATGTGCCTTGTGTTATTGAGAACAATGTTTTTGCATCATTTTTGGATATGGATGTATTTATTCACTAGTTTGGAAATAATGGCTGTTTCTTTTATAAGAACAACATATGTTATGGTATGTCACATATAGATTGTGGGTTTTATGTATTAAATTTCAAAAACCAAGTGTTGGAAATTGATAATGAAATAAACTCATATGACTTATACCAAACCTAGTTGTGGAATCACCATCTTGTTCATGTAATCAAGAAGCGCTTGTAAAAGCTATACAAAGATGGTTATTTACACTATACAGAGCTAAAACCACATGAAAGATGCCACAATTGTTTACAAGGTCAAATGACCAAGCTACCTTTCATTAGATAGGGTAAAAGAGCCACAGATCTTCTTGGATTGGTGCACACAGATGTGTGTGGAGAATTTCTAGTAGAAGCTAGGGGTGGATATTCTTACATCATTACTTTTACTGATGAGTTGAGTAGATATGGCTATATCTACTTAATGAGGTATAAGTTAGACACCTTAGAGAAATTGAAGGAATTCAAGAATGAAGTATATAATCATCTTGGTAATAAGATAAAGAAGCTTAGATTGGATTGAGGTAGAGAATATCAAAACCAATAGTTCATCAAAAATTTATGGGAGTTGGGGATTCAATCTCAACTCACCCATCCTTATACACCATATTGGAATGGTGTTAGTCAAATGAGGAATTGCACCTTGTTCTACATGGTGATGTCGATGATGATTTATGAATATCTTCTATTATCCTTTTGGGGATATGCATTAAAAATTGTAGAATACACATTAAACCGAGTAAAAACTAAGGTAGAAAATGGAATTCTATCCAATGTATGGAATAGAAATAAACCCATTCTGTTGCACACACGTGTATGGGGATGCGAAGTGTTTGTTAAGGCCTTATTAGGTAATAAACTAGCACCCCAAGGCATGAGGTTTATCGTTCTAGGATATACTAATGTAATGAAAGTATATTAACTATATATCCATTTAGACAAGAAAGTGATTGTCTTTAGAAAAGCTATCTTTCTCGAGAGGGTGCACATCCTCAAAAATGATAGTGGGAGAAAGATTAACTTTGATGAAGCTGATGCTCATGATACATAGAAGTTGGTATAGGGTAAGGTTCCACAAGTCCCCTTTGAAGGGGTTCCAAAAACACAAGTACTATGTAGGAGCTCAAGAAAGGTAATGGAACCAGAGATATTTGGTTTCCTAGTCACTGAGGATTGTGGATCATTATTATTGGACAATGATGCACCTATCTCATACAAAGAACCAGAACAGATCTCAGAATCTAGAAGATGGCTAGAAGCTATGAATTCTAAGAGGGATTCCATGTATTAGTACCATGTCTGGGTTCTGGATGATGTGCCTGTTGATGTAATGCCTATTGGATGCAAATGGGTATTTAAGAGAAAGTTGCACATGGAAGGTCAAGTTAGCACCTATAAATCAAGGCTAGTGGCTGAAGGATTTAAACAACATCAAGTATTTGAATTTGATGAAACCTTCTCTCCAATTTCCATATTTCAATCCATAAGAATCATACTTTCCATAACAGCCTACCATGACTATGAGATTTGGAAAATGAATTTCAAAATAACATTACATAATTGGAACCATTAGGAAGATGTCTCAATGAAACAACTAGAAGGGTTTGTGTCACTAGGTGAAACCAAATAGGTTAGAAAGGTGTAGAAATCCATTTATGGATTAAATAAATCATCCAGGTCATGGAATATTTGATTTCATAAAGCCATAAATGAATTTGGATTCATTAAGAACAAATGTATGCCATGTGTTTATAAGCGGTCTAATAGAAATTTGGTCGTTATCCTAGTAGTATATGTTGAGAACATATCACTCATCAGAAATTATTTACCATTCTTATAGTCAGTTTAAGAATGATTGAACATGTGTTTCTCCATAAAGAACATAGGATACATAGCCTTCATACTAGGGATAAAGACCATTCAGGATAGATCTAAGTGCTTTCTTGGACTAGCTTAGAGAACATACATTGACCATATATAAAATAGATTTAGTATGGAAGAATCCAAGAGGGGATTGGTTCCAATGTCACATGGCCTGCATCTTTCTAAGAGAATGTGTCCTTAGACACCAGACGAGAATGATAATATGAGTAGGATCCGGTATGTATTGGCTGTAGGATCAATCATGTATTCCATGTTATGTAACATGATTGATGTTTCCAATGCACTATGCATGGTAGGTAGATATCGACCAGATCCAGGAGAACAGTATTAGATAGCCATTAAGACTATCCTTAAGTATCTGAGAAGAACTAAGGATATGTTCTACTCTGTATGTAGAATACTAGGAGATTATCATCAGAGGGTATGATAATGATGGTTTTTAGAGATATCACAAAAATATGAAGTTGCAATCAAGATATGTTTTCTATCTCAATGGATGAGCTATGAGCTAGAATAATTCAAAGCAACCCGTTTTCGTTGATTCTATAGCGAAGACCAAATTTATAATGGCTTCTTATACAGCCAAGAAAGACATATGGATTCAGAAAGTTATCCAGGATCATGATGTGGTGCCTAGTAGTAAAGATTCTATCACATTATATTGTGATTATACTATTCTGAGAGCTCTTGAAAAATAACAAAGGTCACATAAATTGTCAAAGCACATTTTCTAGAAGTATCACCTATTAAGGTATTTTTATAAAAGGGGTGAAGACAAAATGAGAAGAGTATCCCCATAAGGGAATGTAGTGGACCCCATGACTAAAGGCCTATCTCAACAACAACATGAATATGATGTGAGAGCTAGTAGCATAAAGGTTGTTAGCCGTTGGCTCTAGTCCAAGTGGGAGTCTGTTGGAGTTGGTGGCCTAGAACCATCTACTTTTTACATTATGATAAACTTGTATTAATAAATACATCATCACATCTTGATTTTTCTTTGGCATGACAATTCATGTGATAATGTCCTAATGATAGTTGTTGCACTAAAGGGTCACAGTGGATCCCTGCTATTGTGATAACATGGAAGGGCCATAACACTATTCTTGAATATATGATCTATGGTTGGATGTTTTTATTTGAGGGACACAAATAATACATGCCATTAGGGTTGAGGATACATAAAACGTTGAGGACCCTTCTCATGGGGTGTGCCCATGGTAATATCCAGGAGGATATTATGAAAACGAGACCCGCAAATAGGAAATCCACATTTTATAGTGTCATTGGATATTCCTGTATGTGGAATGGTGTATTAATTATTAGTATTTAAGATTATTATTAATGGGTATTACAACTCATTCACTTATATTTATTGACAAAAACAATGACGACACACGATTCATAGGGAGGTAGGATATGTTGGGTGTGTCACGAGTAATACCGCATTAATAGATAATGAAAAATAGGATTTTCCCCTCTATTCCATAATAGATGTTGATATCTCAGTCACTTTTATTGAATTGATATAGCCTAAATAAACCAATGTGTATGGTAATGAATGGAAGATTTCAATTATGTGATGTCAATGAATGTATAATCAAGGACATGGGTTAAGGGCACTAGCATAAAACCCTCTTGATTCAAGATATTTAGATAAAGGGATTGCATTATATGATAATCGTTTGTAGGAGGTGACACGTCATTGGAGTGTTAAATTATTTCTCTATAGGTGCTTTGGAATGTTGATAGATGCTAACATTGAACTCTAGGGAGGATCCACATAATGCCACTAAGAAAGAGTCCTAGAGGGTCACACACTAAGTGTGTCCAAGTATCTTAGTTAAATATTCATTTAACAAGTTTAATAAATATTTTTCCTGAGTGTGGTTTTATAAATAATCAAGGATGCATGATCACATTTATTTCGACACTAGTAATTTGAGAGAATATATTGTTGGTGAAATAATATATTTATTAGAGAGTAATGTAGTGATATTTATATATGAAATAAATATTCATTAATCAAGGTCTAATAAATGTGTTGGAAGTAATAAAGAAAATGAAAAACAAAAGTACACGTTGTGTATATTAAAATACATGAAAATTTGTATTTCTGGGGGATTTGTGACAAATAATATTATTCATTTAGTTAAATAATATTAGGTGTAATTTGCTGGGAACATGTTAAATCATAATAATAATACTCAACTATTATTATTATACTTGGGGTCATACTAATAATTAAATTAAATGAGTAAATGATTTAGGGTAATTAATTCATTTTATTATTATATGTAATAAAATACCAATAACATTATTCTCATTAGAATAGACATTTTTTGTGGTTATACACAATGGATTTAGAGACAGCTCTTAAGCCAAGAGATAATTCCTTTCCTCCCAGAATGCTCTAAAGCTATGAGAGAGATCCACCACCACCGGATCATAGAGATCGCTTCAGAAGTGGCTCTCAAGGCGATCGAAGGTCACTATCTCAGGTGAATTCCCTTCTATGATAGCACCTAAATATCCCTTCAGAAACATCCAGATATACATGTACCTTGTGTGAATCACTAATAGTGGAATCCTACACTTGGGTTCTACGATGCAATGATAGATCACATTGGATCATGACTCGAAACATCAACAGACATAGAATTCCATCAAGGAAATTATTGTATTTTAATTAAATTAATTATATCCAACATATGATGATCCTCTCTATGTTTTGGGACTTCCCTCATTCCTTTTTCATTCTTCATTCTATTTCAAAGATCTTTCATTTTTTATCATGAAGGATATCAGATTGATCATTGTTAACAATAAAATTAATGATGAGTACACCCATCCAGAAGCTTCCTCTACACCAAGAACCTAAAAAAGTATGATCAATCGATACTTTTATAGCTTAAAATGAAGTCAAATAATGGAATAATACAAATGATACATCCGATTCAATGAAAATATTTATAGATGTGTTTAATGGTTGAAATGGAGGGTGGAGTTATGTATCAATATCACAAGGGATTCATTCGGACAAGTGTTCCACTATGGGGTGCACCTATTCTTTTAGTGAAAAATAATGATGGATCAATGTGAAATTATGTTGATTATAATGTGATGAAGAAGATAAAAATTAATAAAATGTATCCTCATCACTATATTGATGACTAGTTTGATCATCTGTGTAGAGATCAATATTTTTCTATGATTGAACTTCATTCTAAATATCAAAAATTCTGGGTTATGAATGTTGATATGCCCAAGGAAAAATTATATACAGGCCATGGACACTTTGAATATATATTGATGTCTTTAAAACATACTAATTATAGTACTATATTCATTGATTTAATGAATATAGTCTTGTGAGATTACATTTGATCAGTTTGGGGTAATATTTATAAATGATATTCTTATCAATAAAAAAATCATGAAGAACACTTGAGTATTATACTAAAGACCCCATGGAAGGATAAAATATATGAAATATTTAAAATGTGTGACTTTTAAATTTAAAAGGTTTCATTTTTGGGTCATATAATATCAATAGAGGGTATTAGTTGATCCATCAATGAAAGAGGCTATTGAATGTTGGCCCAAACTAAAAAAAGTGACTGATATCCACAATTTTCATGTTTTTTAGATATTATCAATGGTTTCTAAGAATTTATCATTATTTTATAATAATATAACCATGTTAACTCAAAACATAACCTAGTTCCATTAGATTGATGAAAGTTAGGATAATTTCAAGGAAGAGAAGAGAAGGTTATTCATCTCCCATATGCATAAATGACCCTATAGTTGAGAAGGGTTTGTAATAAATAGTGATGCATCAAGGAAATTACTGGTCATTTTTGTTTTATAGAATTATATGGTTATAGAATATTCCACATGAAAAATAAATATTCATGAGAATAGTTATACAAATCATGATTTGGAGTCAGTTGTAGTAAATTTTTCATTAATGATATGGAGGCATTATCATTATGGGGAAAAGTGTAGTATATATATATATGTATTATAAATTTTAAAGTATATACACATAGAAAGAGTTGAACATGAACCATAGAAGCTAGATATAGCTAATTATAGATTATGACTACTAAATACATTACCACCCGAGGAATGTATGAAAGGTTTCCAATGATTTAAGTCGAAAGGTTCATGATTTATAATATATGATTTGGATAAAAAAAGATCGAATTTTTATAGATTTTCATATTGTATATCTTAAAATATTGAAGGCAGGGGAAAAATATTGTCCTTATTAATTTGATGTTCAACCATATTTGCATGTGAAGATTAATGAGGTGCATAAAAAATATGTAGAGCTGAAAAATATGGAAAGAAATATGCATGAGTTTAACATTATTCATGATGGAATTATAAGATTAATAAATTTCTTATTTCTTCATTCCGTACGACATATAAAGAAGTTTTTATAGTAATCACATAGTTCTTCATTCCATATTCATCATAGAATTATGAATATATATGACGATTTGGAATAATACTTATGATTATATAGAATGAAGAAAGATATAGCAGAGTTTGTGTCTCAGTTCATGGAATTCCAAAGAGTTAAGGATAAAAATACAAATCCCTTAGTGGATGTTTCATCCATTACCCTTAAAATACAAGAAATAGGAAAACATAATTATGTATTTTTTCATTGGACCCCCCAAAACCTCTAAAGGGAATAATGATTTGTGGGTGGTAGTCAATTTCTTCACTAAGTCATCACAATTCATCACTAGTAGAGAAGACTACTATATAGATCATCTTACCAGGATATACCTAAATGAAGTGGTAAGGATTCAAGGAGTACTACATTCCTTATGTTCAATTAGGATCTGAGTTTTAACTCAATGTTTTTTCAAAGTCTTCATCAAGATCTGGATATGGAATTTAGTTTCAGCACTACATATCATCTTTAAATAGATAGTTAGTATAAAAGAAAAATTCAAACCATAGAAGTTATTTTGAGATATTTTTATTTAGATTTAAAAGGTGTTTATTTTCAACACCTTCATCCATTTTTGTTTTCTTACAACAATATATTTCACTAAATCCTTCAAATATATCCATATGAAGCCCTATATGGAAAGAAATTCAAATCTCCAATGTATTGGAATAAATTTGGTGAAATAAATCTTTTGGGACATGAGATAATTTAATAAATGGTAGATAATGTTAGATCTAATAAAAATAATTTCAAGGAATCTTGGAGTCATAATAAATTTTTTACAGATAATCATCATTGTGATCTACAATTTTATATTGGTGAAAATGTGTTTTTAATAATTTTTCAATGGATGAAGGTTATAAGTTTTGGGATGAAAGGGAAATTAATACCTAGTTATATCAATAACTTGAAGAATATTGATCATATATATATGGTAGAATATCTCTTGTCACTTCCAAAAAATCAATATAAATTCCTCAGTGTATTCCATATATCTTTTTTAAGGAAGTACTTAACCTAACCGTAAAACGTGAAAAACATAAAAGTCATTATAATGGAAGAAATATGACCAAACATTCTAGTTAAATATTATCATTATGTTTTATGTTTCAACTACCCATCAAAAACTAAAAATTTATAAAATTAATTCATTTTTACATGAAAATATAGGACAATGATGCTTTACTCATTTACGACAAGTAAAAATCTACTGCACATAAATTAGACATAAGAGATATCAAGACCGATCAAAAGTATCATTTTAACAATTAATATTCCATTCTATGTGTCAAACCTCTATTATACAATCAAATTATCATGAATATTTATATCTTTATGAAAATTGTAGGAATCAATTCATATTTTAGTTATGACCTTTAAGATTAAACCTTATGTAAATTTGATTTTTAATGTGCTTAAATTTATAAAAAATTTATTTCCAGATTTAAAATTATTTTTTAACTATGAAATGACTATATAATTTTAACAAAATAAACAAACATTGAAATTATTTCTTTTAAATTTATATAAATGATTATTGAGCTATATTAAAAAAATAGGAATAAACAAAAAATTGATATGAAATTATAGGTTTGTGATATTTTTTAAATTATTTTTAATTATTCGTATCCTTTCTAAGTGAAGAATCTGTAAAACATTAAAAAATGATCAAATGAATATGGGTTTTTATGAACATTTTGGGACAACATAATGAATCATGCATGAATATGACTTTTCGGGTGGTCAAAATCATTTAATGAATATTTTAAAGAAAACTATTTGGTTTTAAACAATAACTATTTATAACTTGTTTAAAATTTGAAATTTTTCACTCTAATGGTGTAAATTTAAGACAATTATGATAGTCATTTATGACCTTTAGTAATAAAAAAACACAAATATTATATTTTAGGTTCTTAGTATGATAAAATTACAATTCATGTATTAATATTATTTTTAATGTTACAATTAACACAAAATGATAAAAAAAAGTAAACAAAATTGGTTTATCTTGAATCGTTTGGAAAATGACCCATGAGTGATCCATGACCTATAATACCGAATTATTGATAATTATAATTTACAAGGAAACCAAAATGATAATATGATTTACCTAGGAATTAATATTTAAAATTTATAATTATATAAGAGAAAAAAAATTAAAAATGAGAAAACGAGTTACCTTTATCAAAGAGATTTAGAAATATGACTGTTATATAATTTATGACATATAAAAATAAAACATACATGATTCGAACATCTATTGTTCGAATAATTACAAATTTCGTTTTTAAGTATTAATGTGTAATTTTAACAATTAAATTTGTATAAAATATTAAGAAATGTGGAATGATTTTGGTTGATCAAAATTTTTAATAAAAATGTTTTTTCAGTAATTTTAATGTGTAAGAACAATAAATATGTGAATTTGATATTTCATGTGCTCAGTATATTTGAAAATTATTATTCTTACAATTGAATTTTGAGTTTAGGTTGTTTTTATTGAATGAAGATGAATAAAAAAACATATATTTTGATTAAATAATCATATGAAAAGTGTAATGGCGTTTGAATAGTGTAATAAGTGATTCAGTGTTAAAAATTATAACTGTGGTGATGGTGCTACATTGGGGATAATATCATTTTTTCACATGGAAGAGACCACAGATTGATGAATAAAAAAGAGGAACTATGTGGATTACATGCCCAAATAATCAAATTTATGGTCCATGAATCCAGATTATTGTGCAAAGAAAACTTGTTATGGTGCAATCCATTTTTAAGGGTAGTATTTATGAGGTCACTGGATGCCAAACCTTTTTGTAGGATCCATGAAATAAATATATTCACAGTCGATAGAGGTTATGTGTGATCCATTGCACAATATATTGTAACAGGATGACACCTTTATATGATGAGTTTATATCAATGAGGTTCCTTGTATTTTCACTAGAAAGAATGAAAATAACATAAACACTATACCATGGTTGATTCTATGGTGGTGGAAATGTTTTGAGCTAAATTATATTGAATGAAATTTTTGAGATATTTTATCAATACTAATATTAGTCAATAAATAATCCTATAAAACAATAATATTTCAGGATATACCATGATTATGTTCAAGTGATGAGATAGAATTAATTTTTTAGAAATATTTAGAACATATTAACGATAATAATCTTTTCTTTAGATTGTAGAGTAATCTATTGACCTCAAGACACCATTCCAATAGTAAAGGGAAAACAATTATGGTTTGGGTGATGTAAAAAATGTTTAAATATTAATGTATTACTCAAATTGGGAATATTTTTATATTTTATGGGATAATTCCACTAATATTTTTATGTTATATATGAAGAATATTTGTTTACCTTAAAATTTGGAATAAAGATACTTTAATTTAGTAAGATATAGGGATCTATTTTAATTGAGATATTTAAATAAAGAGATTAGAGAGTTGGATATTATAATTGGGTAATGATTGTGTGTATTATCTAAGGGAGAAATTATTTTCCATTAAGATTACTCTATGGGAGGTAGTAATTACATAGATATAAAAAGATCTTAGATAATTTTAAAGTCTAAATAAGATGGAGATTATTGTTTCCACATTACTAATTTTTTATGTATTGATAGTTTCATAGTAATATAATTGAGTATGAATTAAAGGTTATTCCAATCAAAAACATTGTAATAAAGTGACGATTATATTTAATTGGGTAATATGACTATTAGTCATTCATACTCACTAAGATAGAGTGTATAGATAATATACCAACCAAGTAAATTCATGTGTAACATTATTTATTTAGTTTATAAAATATTAAAATTGGGAATTATAGTGATATATATCATATCAAAAAAATAATATCCAAAAGGGAACAAATTGAGAAAAGGAATCAGATACAATACCCCAATTCAAACCCTCCTAGAGTAGTTCACTTGTGGTCATAATCACAAGTATTAATCATTTAGCTATATTATTAATCAATATTTTTTTCAAGTTTAGACCATGAATATAATGACCTAGGATTTTTATAAGAGGATATTAAATCTTTTTAGATCAATATCCATTACATTATATAAACATGTGTTGATAACAATAGTAGTTTAGTGCAATTTGAAATATGGAAAATAAACTTCAAATCTAGTGAAAGATCTTTAAAAAATCCCATAAATATCTTCCCCTTTAGTACTCATACTTAAAACTATTCTTTACAGCCCTGAGAAAGGAAACATAAGAAATGTTGAGCTCAGATTATCAATAAGGGTATACAAGGGAGATATGTAAGAATTACATGAATACATGGGTATGAGAATATAAACATAACATTTGAAGATCATAAAAAATATATTAAATATCAAAAACATGATTCATGGAATAAATATTTGTATTTCATATGGTATTAATCATAAGGGGGTCTGAATCATAAACTGTGAAAGTATAACATAGAGAAAAGACATGAAATTGTGTAATCCACATAAACATGTAATATCATTCTCTATATGTCAAGGCACATTTCCAAAACTTATTAGGGAACATAATGGGAACCAAACCTACTATTTTGGACACACCACCATCCCTATTCATAGACATTTCCTTGTAAGGGATTGAGATTTCCCATCTTCCCATAGTGGATCAGGTTTCTCAATTTCCCCATAGTGGATTAGGTTATTCAATCTTCCCATAGTGGATCAATCCTGTAGGTGTTTTTACCATTATTTTATAATGAGTTATAAATATTTACCCAATTAATTATAGGAAGATATATTTCCCACCCATCACATAAATATAACCATACAAATGTGTTCCACAAGATCATAAATCATTCATCATGGCAGAAATAATGAAAAGAAAATATTTTTCTAAACATTTATTTATATAATATCTCACTGAAAAGTAATGGGATTAATATAAATAATTCCATAAAAACATAAATCATTATTTGAAAAAAATATGATTGGTATGCTTGGATAATATCCCTAATAATACGTGGGAAATACCAATGGATGTCAACTTATATAGAAAAATAATTTTGAATGATATTTTTCAAACATTTCATGAGATCAATATCATTTCCTATATGAAAAATTATTTTAAAATAATAAAACAATTTTCAATACTTTTTCATTTAATTTAACCTTTAAAACATATAGATTACTCTTTTAAAAAATTTTAAACATCTTTGAAATATATTTTTTTGAAAATTCATAAAACACATTTAAAATATTTTTAGAGAACATGATTTCGAAAGAACACATATTTATGACCAATGATAGAATAACATTAAATGAATCATAAAATATCATGAATATAATTATATTCATTACAAAATATGTAAAACTTAAATATATATAAAACATATAAAATTATATAGGTGCATAACATACCATGTTTCTCAAAAAAGGAAAATTGAGTCGAAATTACCTTACAAATTTGGTAACTCTTGAACCATAATACCAATTTAAGAGTTATCATAAAAAGGATATTTATATACCCATACATTTATGTATAATTATTATATACTACATTAATGTATAGTATATAAAAATCCCAAAATAAACGATTGGTGAATACAATGTAAGTCTCGTAGAAATAAAAGTTAAGAATAGAAATCCCATTACTATATGTATTGACACACATAGAACTCCTTCAAAAATTCTTAGTAATAAATATAATATTATTTTAAATACATTAAGGAACCATATTCTTATATATAATACCATATGTAATTTTATTGTGACTTTATGATACCCATTTATTAACAATTCCATGTTAATGTAACGTTTCGAGTAATAATAGCTTTGATTTTCACATGTGTTTTTATTTGTTATATTTTTGGTCCTATTAATTATATAATTGCTTAATTATATCCATTATATTAAGCATTATATAAATATAATATATATTCATGATATATTTATCTTTAATAAACTATAAAAAAATAAATAGAAAATGTTATACACCATTCATGGAGATGATATGTCGTACGTACGCATGAATGTTGTTCCCATTTTCTAGATGTATTGAAAGAAAGAAGGTAAATTATATATATATATATATAATATCATTCAGTTTAAGTATTATGTCATATATATCATATAAATTTAGTAAAACCATCCTTAATACATTTCATGCAATGTGTGAATGAATCACATCGCTTTTAGGAGGTGGTAGTCCACACGTCCACAAATAATGTTAACATATTTACAAAAATAGAAAGCATGAAAGTATGTGTTATATAATAATTCCATAATAATTCCATAATAATAAATATAATATATATATAATATAAAAATATAATGTAGATCATTATTATCATCATTAAATTGTGGCAATGGAAGAACAATCGACATTAGTTCACGAAGAGGTAGTCCACTGTATAGATGAACGATGATTGCATATCCCATTTGATAAAATTTTATGTGATTGTAAGTAAAAACATTAATATAAAAAATATAAGTATATTAAGGTTAATTATGTAATTATATAAAAATTTAATAAAAATAGTTTTATGGGTATTAAGAAGAAATAAAATAAAAACTTTCGTTCGTGATCATTACCTCTTCTTTGGGTATGTTTTTTTTATTTTCACAATAGAAATTATTTGGTTGGATTTATACCCAAATTATGGATTTTAGGATGAATGGAGATAATTTTTTAGGTTATTTTAATAGTGGTTTTTTATCCAAATATTTTCTTAAGTGTGAATAAAATAGAATAAGATAATCCATTTTAGAAGATAAAGAAGGGACACTTTTGGAGTTTCTCAACAGATTAATTTATAATAAATTAATTGTCAATTAAAATACCTCAAAATGGATATTTATTGAAATATAAGATATTATAATCTTGTAATATAATAAAAAAAATATTTTAGGCATTCTTTGGTTTTATTTTGAACCATATCATTTTAATTTACCCTTAGTTAACCTATTTTAATTTCAACAATTTTAAGAATCTTTTCAATATTAAAAGGTTGTCATTTTACAAATAGATAGAATATTGGACCATAAATTTTCAATTCATTATATTTTGGACCATATATAACCTTTTTTTATTTAATATTTTTATTGATTCAAAATAATTTATTAAAATTTTATTTTCATAAAATATCATAAGTGTATATACTGAAACTATTCATTACATTAAATTTAATTAACGAAATAAAAAAAGATAAAATAAAAAATTATTTAATACAAATTTAACCATTCGTATTAATATGAAAAATTCGTGGATAACCTTAATCAAGTCAAATAATATTTTTTTAATATTTATAATATCATTTAATAGATTGTTTCATTAATTGAATAATTACTAATTAATCGTTGTGTAATTATTTATTAAAATTATTTGTTTACTAAAATTGAATAATTATTTTTTATGATGTATATAAATATTTTATATTTTATATGAATATATATAGTTTAGAATATTTTATATTTATCCCCATATTAAAAATATAATACTCATTAGAGGTATTAGTGTTACATTTTGTCACTCTCTTTGATTTTAATAATATCCATGTTATTATCATGGAAAAGTTCAAATTAAATTATTAAATTTCTAAACTTATGTGTTAAGGGTTGAAATAAATTAATAATATAACATTTGGGAAGGTGTTAGGGAAGTTTTATAGTATTTATAAATTTATTTTTACTTTTTATTACTTGATTTACAATTAACTGTGGGTTTTTTACTAAAGTTAATATTCATATTGTTCAAAAATAAAGGTTCTTATTTAATAAATTTAAAATTATAATTCCAAATATGGAATCATTTTTTCAAAATTAAAGACAAATAATTGGCCAAAATTAATTTAAAATTAATCATGTTGATGGAATAAGAAAAAATGTTTCTAAAGTGAAGAAGTTCAAAAGATTGAAATGCTTTTATATCCAAACTCAAAGAAAAAAATATTAAAATGAACTTAATTGTATTATATTATAAAAAATTTATCTAATAATATACTAAAACAAATAACAAATATAATTTAACAATATAAATTATATTGAGGAAGAAACTGTTTCAATTCAAAATTAGTATATTTCACTATTCATCAGAACATGAAATGTAATAGTAAAACAAAATAAATTCATCAAAATTTAATTTTTATATACCTTTTTCAAGGAATAAGTTTATTTTTTCAAATAGAATTTATAAAAGTTTAAAAAATATTTTTTTAACTTGTTCTCCATCAAAAAGTGGAAAGACAGCATTTTTAGAAAAAAAATTATTTTATACGTAAAATTGGATTTGTTCTTATATCATGTCTAGAAAACACATAATATAATTAATAAATATTAGATTGAAAATTTTATGAATATATTTAATTTATATAATCTAAAAAGATTCATTTTTTTATTTATTGGTATATACCAAACAAGTAGATATTTAAATTGTTTTTTAGAAAAATAATTCATTTTTATTTCAAAAAGGTTTACATGTGAAAACATACATTAATAATATAATAAGTCTTTTTCATACCTTCAATTATAATGGATTGTTTATTATTTTCTTTTTAAAATAATAATAATAATAATAACGAAACCAAGTTTCATATATCCTTAGTGTTGCTTGTAATGCAAGCTATGTTAGTGTTGGATACAACGCAAACATAACTTGGAGTAGTAACAATGATAGAATAACTCAATATATATTCAGTGTTTCATGTAATGAATAATATAGAAAAAATTAAATTAATTCGATGAAATATATCACAAAATTGTTGGGTGTTATATTCTACCACTCTTAAAATTAATTTCGGTATCAAATTTATTGGGGGTAATCAAAGGTTTAATAATAGAATGTTCCTTTCATAGTAACCCCCATCATAAAAATGAATATGAAAATTCACTTTAAAAGGTAATTTTTTAAACCTAATGGATACCCAAATTAACTCATTATATGGTTTAAAAATATGAAAACATAGGTTGAAAGTCAAAACATGGACATAGAAAAGAAAACTAACTATCAAGTTTTGATGGAAGTGGTAGTGAATATGGTCATTATAATGTTAATGAACAAGAAAAGTAAAAATATAGGTCAGGAAAAGGTTATTTATATCACAAAATAGGATGATAATAGGAAAAATATTAATTTCAAGACCCTTTTCCCTAATGTTTATGAATTTTCATGAGAAGATGCTTGCTTTTTAGACATCCTCACCCTTTATTGTACCTTGATAATTTTTTTTCAATTTTTATTCGATGAAATGAAGGTGGATTTGTTATTCCTAATGAATTATTAGATCAAGAGATCTATAAATAGACTAATGGGTTATTCTATCTATCTTTATCACAAAAAAAAGGTTAGTACAAGTTTTCCAATATACACAAATAATTATTTGGTGAGATAATAATTTAATATCTAAAATATTATTTTAAGTTTAAAATAACACATTCAATAAATGTTTAACCCTATAAACCTTATTAAATATTAAGTTAATAAACCTTATAAATAAGTCACTAAGTTTCTCAAAAACAACTTTCCATTGATCCCCCGAATACATAATGTTTCTCTTGTTAGTCCCATTCCAGAAATGTGAATTCCTTCATCACGTACACTCTTAAAACATTATAGTGACATGAATTACCATATATCCTTACTAAAATCATACATACTTATTTATTAAAAAGATTATTGGTCATATTACTTTAGTTCAAAAAGGTCTTAAACTCCATTCATGATATCATAAACCACAATTTCAACAAATATTTATTTAGTTCCAAGGTATTATTTACCTTCTAATTTAGTTGTTCATATCTAGTATATATTTATCGAAACATCATTATCTCTACATTAGAAACATATCATGTTCTAACTTTCCATTAATATTTAGTTTCCCATGAATATGAACATGCTATAAAATAACTTTTCTAAGTATTCAAGACCATTTAACGTTTTATTTTCAATACTTAATGAAAAAATTTAATCTCTGAATTCCAAAACATTTACACTTCAGTCATCCGTCTTTATTGTTAGAACAATAATCAGGATTCATCATCTTATTATTTCCTACTATATGAAATATTATTAATTTATTATTGTAACACAATCTCAAACTAATAATGCCTTTTATTTTTAATGAAAACAATAATGTTAAGACATACCACACATTTAACACTTGGTTTGATATTTCATTACCCTAAGAAGATAACCAATACCCATACCACCTTTTTAATTCTATTCATGAGATTTAAACTTGAGAAATATATTTTTAGAATTTCCATACTTTCCACATATGAACAATCAATGTTTACCCTGTTCACTCTAGTTCACTCTATAGAGTAAGACCATAGATCATAGTGTGAGAAAAAATTATCATAATAGAAAAACACACAATATTGAAAAATTACATATAGGAAACCAGTATTATGACACATAATTTTAAATCTATGGAACCTTAGGATTATCCTTAGAGACATCCATATACATATCATTAAAAATAATCCTCGGGAGATCACTAATGTTTTCTCATCCATGTTTCCAATAGTTGATGAAACCATTTCTCTGATACCAACTATAACTACCAAGGCTTTTCATACATGGACATTACATATTTTTAAATGAAAATACATTCCACTATATAAACAGATGCTCAAGCACCATATTAGTTTAGTTGATTATGAATATTGGAAAATAAACTTCAAATTTGGTGAAATATCATCAATGTCTCCCATAAATATATCACCCTTTAGTAAACCTACATTAAATTATTATTCATAACCTGGGTAAAGGAAACATAAAAAAGGCTGCTCATATATTCTCAGTGAGGGTAAAAAAGGGAGATATATAACAATAACATGACTATAAGTGTATGTGAACATAAGAATAACATTTTAAGATCATACTCTATATATTAAAGATCATATAAATAATTCATGGAATAAATATTGGAATTTTATAAGGAATGAATCATAAATAATTCAAAATCATAAACCATGAAATCATACCATAGAAATAAGACATTCAAATTTGGTAGAAACGTAAACATTTAATGTCATTCCATATATATAAATGTGTATTGACAACACATATTGAGGAACTTTATGGGGAGTACACATACAAGTTAAGACACACTACTATCTCTAGTCAATGTCCTTTCCTTGAAAGGTATTAGGTTTCCCAATCTTCCCATAGTGGATCTGGTTTCCCTATCTTCCCATAGTGGATCAGGTTTCTCCGTATACCCATAGTGGATCAATCCATTCAACTTTTTTCCCATCATTATAACATGAGTTATAAATATTTACCCAATTAATTTGACGGAGATATATGTCCAACCCTTCATGTAAATAAAACTATATTTATGTATTCCACAATAATATAAATAATTCATCATATTTTATATCATGAAATTAAATGGTTTTTGAAAAAATTTCATCATAGAACATATCATTAAAAAGTAATGGGATTCATATAAATATTTCCATAAAACATAATCCATTCTATTAAAAAATATGAATTTTATCCTTGGATAATTTCCCCAATAAGTCGTGAGTAATATTAACAAATGTCATCATAGATGGAAATTAATTTTGAAGGAACTTTTAAAAATATTTCTTGAGGTAAATTTCCTTTCCTCTTTAGAAAATGATTTTAAAATCATAAAAAACATATCACAATTTATTCATTTAATATAACCTTGAAAAATTATAAATTATTCTTTGAAACTATTTTAAAAATCATTAAAATATATTATCTTGAAAAAACAAAAAAAATTAAAACATTTTTAGAAAACATTGTTTTAAATGAATGATGATATCCAACTGAGGAGTAAATAAATGTAATGGAATCTTAAAATATCATGAGAATAATTATATTCCTAATAAATCATGTCAAACCTATATATATAAACCTTGTAAATCAATACAGGTTCATAACATAACATGTGTCCCAAATAAGGTAAATTGAGACACAATTACCTTAACTATTTGGTTACTATTGATTTGTATATCCCATTTATGAAATATTACCAAATTCATATGTAAATAAGCATAAATATAGGGTAACATATCGTATATTAAATTAATTTAAATTATATACACCATAGAAAATAAAATATTGGTGAATGTGACATAAGTCTCCTAGAAATAAATGTGAGTCTAGAAATCCCTTTAGTTTATGTCTCGACTCACTTAATACTCTTTCAAAAATTGTAAAAAAATAAATAGATTTCTATTATAAATATATTATAGAACCATATTATCATGTATAACAGCATATAATATTTTTTATGGCTTTATATTACCTGTTTATTAACAATTCTAGGTAAAATTTACATTTTGGGTAATAATCAATTTGTTTTTCGCAAGTGTTTTGATTTGTAATACTTTTTTTCATCTTACTTATATCACTATTTATTAATATAAATAACGATAAAAAGTTATAAATATCATATATAATAATTATATATTTATTTATAATAATATATAAATTATATAAATTTGAAATTATATACATGTTCACGGAGACGGTATGCTGTATGTATGCAAGAATGTTGCTTCCATTTTATTTTCATATTGAAAGTCAAAAAGGTAATATATATATATATATATAATATCATTAAATTGTAATTAAAATTATTTATATATAATAAAAATTTATAAAATCCATTCTTAATACATTTCGGGTAAAGTGGGAATGAATCACATTACATCATGGAGGTGGGGGTCGACATGTCAAATGACGTTATCATATTATAAAAAATAGAAATAATGAATATATGTGTAATATAATAATTAAATAATTATAAATACATCATAAATTATATATATATAATATAAACAATTTAAATCATTATTTATATCCATGTAAAGAAATAATGGAAGAACAAACAACATCAGTTTGCGAGGCGGTACTCTATCATATGCACGAATGATGATTGCATATCACATTTCATGAAAATGTGTGTTATTGTTATTATAAACCCTAATATAACAATATATCATTATACTATGTATACTGAGGTTAATATATAATAATTAAATTAATATAATTTAATGGATTCAAGGAAGAAATAAAACAAAAACGTTTGTTGATGAACATAGCCTATTCTTTGAGTATCTTATTTTTATTTGAACAAAATAAATTCATTTGTTGAATTTATTCCCAAAATAAAAATTATAGGATTAATTTAGGAATGTTTTTATAAGATTTTTATAGATTTTTTCTGATCAAATTTGGTTCATATGTTTGAAGAAAAGAAAAGAGGAGGTTCCTTTTATAAGGGATGGAAGCGGCACTTTTGGAAATTATCAATAGATTAATTTATAATAAAATAAATCTCCTTTAAAATACCAAAAAATAGACATTTATTAAAATATAATATAATATAATGTTGTAATATAATGAAAAAATATATATTAGAAAACTTTTGGTGTTATTTAATGCAATTTTATTCTAATTATCCTATAGTAAACGAATTTTAATTTTAACTATGGTATAAACTTTTACAATATAAAAAATATGTCATTTTTAAATATAATGTGTAAATTGGATGATAAATGTCCAATTTATTATATTTTAGATCATATCTCAGCCAATTTTTCATATTTTGTATATTTATGATTTCTAAATAATTTAATAAAACATTGTTTTCGAAAAATATCATAAGGTTCAATTTTCAAAAAATTAATAACTTTCAATTTAAGAAAAATAATACAATAATATAAATTACAAAAAAATTATTTAATAATCCCTCAACATGTAAAATTAATCTAAAAAATTCATTTAGAACCTTTATTAATTAATTTATTATATCTTTTAATATTTATAATAATAGTTAATTGATTGTTTCATTAATTGAATAATTACTACATAATCATTTCGTAATTACTTTTGAAAATTATTTATTCACAAAAAGTTGATAACATATATCCATGATTTATATAAACCTTTTATTTTTTCTGAATAATATATAGAGTCGACCATATCTTTTATTTATACCCATATTAAAAATATTATATTTATTAAAAGTAAGTGTGCAATATTTTGTCACTCTCTTTGATTTTAATAATACCCAAGTCATTATCAGAGAAAATTGTCAATTAAATTATTAAATTTTTAACCTTACGTGTTAAAGTCAATAACTAAATTCATCCAATTTTTTTTTTCAAATTTTATGTTCGTTTTAAAAATATTTATAATATTATTTCCTCCCTTAATTACTTCATTTACCCTTAATTGTGGAAGTAAAAATTAGTAAAGTATTATTCATATTAACCAAAAATAAAAAAATTTGTATTTTTTTTAATTAATGAATCCCATTTTAAAAATTTTCAAAAAAGAAATTTGATAAAAATAATTTAAAATTAATATTCTTTATGGAATGAGAAAATGAGTTTTTAAAGTGAAAACATTTAAAATATTGAAATGTTTTTATATCAAAATTCTATATGTAAAATATTAAAATTGATTTCATTGGATAAAATGATAAAACTTTATCTAATTATACATTTTAACCAATAAGAAAAATAGAATTTATCGTAATAAGTTATTTCATTGATTTTTTTTTAATTTAAAATCTTGTATTTTTCACTATTCATCAAAACTTGATAATTATCAGAAAAAAACAAAGAATTCAAGAAAAGTAAATTTTGATAATCCTATTTCATATAATAAGTTTAGTTTTTCAAATATAATATTTAAAAGTGTCAAAAAAATATATATTTAACATGTGTACCATCAAATGGTGGAAAACAGTGTTTTTAGAAAAATATTTCCTTTATGCACAATATTGGATTTTTATTATATCATATCTAAAAAACAGATAAGATGAATATTTAAAATTAGATTAAACATTTTATAAATATATTTCTTTAATATAATCTAATATGAGTTATTTGTTTATTTATTGGTATATACCACACTTGAATACATTTAAATTCCTTTTCAGAAAAAGATTTCCTTTTTATTTCTAAAGGGTTTTACATGTGTAAACCATAATTCATAATTTAGTTAATACTATTCATACCATAAATACTAATGGATTGGTTATAATTTTTTTGTTTGAAAATTTATAATAATAAAATTATGTTTTGTAGAAACTCAGTCGTCAATGTTACTTACTGTAATGTGAAAATAACTCGTGGTTGAGGAAAAATCACTTTAGTGTAGGTTGATATAATGATTTAGGAGAATTTTTTCTGATGATATGGAACTAAAATATTATGAGTATTGAAAAAAAATCTGAATTGGGAGATAAATAGTGTCATGGATAATGATGTTGTTTTTTTAATACTTGATACGATATTTACTAAAATTGAGAAGTGAATAAAGTTGTTGAAATTTGTTTTGAGTTGATTTAGAGTGGATGAGGTTGTTTAGAGATGAGTTGAGTTGTCTAAAAATGGGTTTCAGAGTTTTAGTTTCTATATATGAGTAAAATAAATTTTTTATGGATCTATTGAAATAACCTATTGATTAAAATGGTTAATTTGAGTAACTTTCTATCGTGTAAAAATAACTGGTACTTGTATAAGAATAGATGAGGTTGGAAAGGCACTATGTTAGAGTAATAATATTCTATACATGGTTAACATAATGGTTTCCAAATATATATATATATATATATATATTTTGATCACATATAATATTAACAAGAGTAGGTATGGGAATAAATTGGAGCCTTCAAAGTCTATATATGAGAACTCACATAAGATTAAGTAGTTGGATTCAAAAATCACAAAAGATTTAAATGATCTCATAAAAGAGTTGCATGAGTTCACCAAAGCAATTTAAGATTATGTATAGGTTTTTATTACTTGAATTTGAGAAATCTATGTTTTTCTTAAGAATATAATACCCTCACATGCTATATTTATTTTTAATATTTTAGAGAATATAGTTACGTTTGGGAAATAAAAAGAAGTTGAAAGATGATTAAATGAGTTGGGTTTAAATGAGACTCATGAATATTGAAATGATGAGACTCATTTGTAATCATTTATGGTATTAATTCATATTTCATATAAGTGATTTACTATTAGGAAATGAGGAGTAGTTATGTGCAACATATTTATTAAATTTTAATTTTAGATTTATTAATGTTTTCATTGAGCTTGAACATTTTGGAATTGTGCTTTAATATAAATGGAAGTAGTCAAGAGAACGAAGTTGAAGAGATACTACATATGTGAAACTAAAGAATAATATTATTTCTGAATATTCTTATATAGACTCGATATTCTACTCTTAATTATTATTCAACAAGATAAATTTATTCTATATATTTCACTTTATTAAGTTAGTGCTTATGAAACTAGGTGGATATATTATGTTGTTTTGCATCTACGACCATTATCTTGCCTAAGGTTTTATATTGATAATAAAATAGAAACCATCTGTTATAGTATAAAAACTCTAATACACTAAGGAAATTCTTCTAAATTATGATTGAACCTTTTAAAAATATACTGATATGCCCATTTATTTTCATCACAATGTGAGTCAAGATATTTGTTCTGAAAAAGAACGAGAGATGTTGATTTTTGAAAAAAAATTATTTATAGCATTGATCCAATCTACTCAAAATTTTGAGTATTTACTCATTTGATCCAATCAGTATGTAACTGAGAAATTTAGGGAAATCAAATAATGTATGAAAATTAAATTATTTAAATTAGTTTCAATATGATATTGTTTGTTTTATATTATTGTTATGTTTTACTATCCATTATAATTCCATATTATGTTTTTTTGGATTTTCAATATAATTTATATTTACTATTGATATATGTTTACGATATAATGGGTATATGACCTTATTATATGAACTAGACCATTAACACTAGATATAATCCCCTAGCATATAGGGATACATGCTTTATTTCCCATGGAAACCCCCAACATTGTTACTATTTGGATGAATTGGACTGGGAAATTATATTGGGAATATATAATATCAATATCCCTAAACATCAATTAATGGGATATTCAAGATTATAAACCCTAGAACATAAAATCTATATCGAAATTTCCATTTATAATTGAATCAAAAAATTTATATCAGAAATTATTCTTATAAAATAATGCCTTACATCCATGAAATGTTCATTATACTCTCATGTGAGTATCAACATTAAACCAACCTGATCAATCAACCGTTCTGATACTGAAATTTATCACTTTTTAGTTTCTAAACATACCAATTCCACATAATTTCTTTGAATAGTACAAAAATCTAGTATTCCTCATGCAATGAATTATAATTTGTCTTCCTACATCCAAACACAAAATCATAACATCAACCACTGTTAGATTGGGACTTCAAATAAAGTTACTATTATTAAGAACTAAAATTCACTAGAAAAAAATCTCACTCAAAATATTCAATGGTTTGGCTCCCCACCATTACATTTTCCTTATAATCAGTAAATAAAATATGACTAAATCATATTCCTTCAACATCCATATTTTAAAACTCACATGCCATACTTTTATAACTCCAATAAATCCAAACCACAATCCTCTCTCTTGGTTTTAAGCATATTGTAGTCTCAAATTTACTTACTTCCTTTTATACTATTATTTTCTCCCCACAAAAAAAAGAAATAATTGATACGTGTAATAATTAGGGACCTACCTTAATTTTAGGTGCCTCTTATGTTCAAATCCACCATGGGCCTCACCTGGTCCATCTATATATTTTAAAATCAACAAGTGACCCACTTAACACAACTGATGAAATACTTTATTCCTCACTAATATTTCTATTCCAATAAGTCTCTTAATAATAAAAAACCTCTTGAGGTCATATAACCTATATGGTTTTTATGGAACCAAATATCGACCCCATATCATCCAAATCCACATATTCGTAAGGGGATAAATGGAAATCATCAAGAACAATCATTCATCATTATACCCTAACCCCAAGAATCATATGACATTTATAAAAATTATCCAATAATTATGCCTCAAATGATACATAAAGATGATTTTGAATACCCAAATTAAAATATAATAATTCTAAGGTTTATCTTAGACTATACCCATTACACATACCAACTATGCGGTATCGAAGAAAACTCTCTTTTTACTACCGAAAGAGAGGTTCATTAGATCATCCTAAAAATGGAATAATGCAGCCCCTGATTTTTTTATCAATCCATGATCCCAAAAAGGTATGGAAAACAATAATACCCCTAGATAAATATTAACTCACAAAATCACGAGTTATATCCCTAGAATCCAAATATCTCATTCCCAAAAAACTCCTTCCCTTTCCACCCTTCCATTTCGAGAAGAACTAAATCAAGAACTAAATGTGCTCTAATATCCATAAGTATCAGGTAGTTTTAATACGTATCCTAATACATGATCTAACATCACACTTTTTTTATCAACATCACATGAGAAATCAAACCATTATTTCCACCTCTATGAAATCTATGCATTTGGGATAACCTAACTCTCTTGATATATTATCATGTATCATTACCCATCCCAAGAAAATATAATAAAACCACCTCACTATGATACCATGGTTCCCAATTCAATAATATCTCACATCATATCTCATAGACACTAGGCCCTATTGCCCAGTCTAAAGACAATTCACCTCAATAATTCTTAACTAATGAAGAATATTCTTTTACTTGTATCCTATACAGCCAAATATATTAGTCCCAATATATATATATATACACATATATATATGTTATTCCCTTAACTATTGTAAAACCCCATTCACCTTTTTAATTTTAATTCATATGGGAATTATATTATTTATTTTGATGAAAGAGTAATTTTTCTAATTATGGTTCAAATATCAAATCATTGTGTTAGGACATATTAAGAGGTGTATTTTGGATGTGTCATAAGTCTTAGTTAGAGGTATAGTTACTGGGGTGAGCATCAAATATGGGAAGAGTAGCCCGAGAAATGAATTTTCACATGATACATCCATTTATGTCATGAACCATGAGGTTTATGATGTGAATTGGGATTGTGGAGGGGTGTGTCCCTCTAACTCTAGGATTTCATGATAGATATCATGATTCACACTGTGTGGGGAGTTTTTACAAGGGATATAACCTATTCCTTGATTGTTTCAAACCTTCAACCCTATTTTCACACTATTAATTGGTGTTTGGTGGTGTTTTTACGCTATATTTTTTGATGTTAGGATTTGAGAGTTCATGGGGACATATGAGATGAGAGGAGTCTGTTTGACCAACCTATCCTATCCTATTTTAATCCATTTATCCCTTCATTTTTTGGTAGTTTGGAGTGTAGTTGTTCTGTGATTTTTTCATGATTCTCCATAATCTGCCTTCCATTTTCCCTTCCCTTCATTAATGATGATTGTATTATTTTTTTGGTTTCCATTTTGGAACCAATTCAACCTGATCATGGTATAATTGACCAATATTGATGGGTATTTATCATGTATTAGATAAAGGATTCCCTAGAAGGATGTCTTCATGTCATTATCATATATTTTTATTAAGTTAGATTTTGATATGAATTTTATTAGGGGTTAATATAAAATTGGATGAAATTTTCCAATGAAACAGGGGTATAAATTGTGGATCTTTCATGAATTAGTAATTGTTTCATAGCTTGAGTGGACCACACCCCATTTTTTGTGAATTTAGTTACCTGATGTCCCCTAATGAGTTTTTTTGTAATTATTTATTGTTGAATTGAATTGAAAATTAATTGTATTTAAAAAAAATTATGGGCTCGAGATTCCGTCTAACTCGATACCTAACCTATCCAGAGGAATGTTATATAGGGAATTATTGATCGACATGGGAGGGAAACAATTTCCTAGGCATAAAATAACTCTTTTGAGAACGATTTTCCCCTAATAACTATAATAAACATCAATAAGAAATGTCACTAAAATAGATACATAAATCATCATATCCATTATCCATGATATTAGATTATAAAAGAACCACACAAAATCCTCAAGCTTACATTAAAAAAACATAAAAGGGACCAAAAGGATGGGTACAAACCAAAAAATTACCTCTTCATGCCATAGGGACCATCCTATTCTATTGATCCATTGTCACTATCTTGACCCATTGGGGTCTATCCCATGACGTCCCCAAACACACATCTAATAGGATAGGGGTTGGTGACCATTGCCATGTAGGCATATCCCAAAAATGGGAGGCATTGGACTCAATTACATATAATCAAACACACACATCTCAAAGCCAGCAAAATGATAAAATGTAAAACAACTGAAATAATTCATGCGTACATCTAACTTTCCAAAATTGATTATGAAACTAAAAGTACTAAAAACAGAAAAAGGGTATAAATACATGCCCAAACAACACTTAAATGAGTGAAAATTTCTCCAAGGGAGATGAATACCTGAAATTCCGGCTCCTAGTAAAACACCTTAGTATGACAGCTCTAGCTATGATCCACCCACTTTCTGTCGACCTAGAACACCATCAAAAGGGTCATTTTCAGCATAAGACAAGACACAAGTGAGAAAATCCCACACGAGGATGAGTATTACTATACTTAGAAGGACACACAAAAACAACTAAAAAAGAAGCACAAAGTATAGTCAGGTCAATACAAGATATAACAATAAATATATTACAGAAACACCAAAATATACATAATAAAGATACTCCACCCCTAGTCAGTCATAACCAACCACTTGACAAATGATTCTCATTGATGCAATTTTCATTTTGGGGGATTCTACTCCTGAAAAAAAATTCATCAGAGACACATGATGATGTGGTCTAGATAATTGGTCCCCAAAAAGAAATCTCAATGGTCAAAGAACACTATGATACATAGATTGGGGTCACACACAGAACCGCTGGGGGATACCATTAACTCAATATGGATTAACCAACTATGTAGGGGTTCATATGCCAATGATTCCACAAAACCTATCAATACATCCATCTAGATGGAAGATCAATGCCCTACTTAGGGAGGTCTTGCTGATTCCAAAAACCACATCTAAGGATCAAAGGATGATAAAGGATTGTCCTCCAGTATCATATAGGGAAAACAAAAATCTATGCGAGACTCAAACTCTATAGGGGGTACAATCTATTGATATGGATATAATGAGGCATTTTAGATAAAGAACAAAGAGAATCACACTCACCCTATATTGGTTCAAAGTAATAAAATGAAGACCCACAAGCACTTTTAAAGGGATTGCATGGTATGCATGAGGGGGTACACAACATGTCCATTTATTCCTATATCATCTAGTGTGGAAGAGCATTATAAAACATATAGCATCCACATACATAGTGTGTAGAAAGAGTACAAAAAAGTTAGAGACACATGTGATCCTTCCTGTGTTGCCTAGCTGTGCCCGTGTTCCAAGGCCATGTCTAGGTACTAGACCATTTACATAAATCCATGTTGGTGTAAAGGTACATGACCTTCCCTATATTCATGTACTTTTTTCCATGTTTGCGTACTCTCTATGTACATTCTATCCGACATGGAAGGGGTCATATGCCATGTGGTAGGGGTCAAACACTACGTGATTCTTAACTCTAGTCAAAAGCCTAGGGCCACATCCAGGGGGCCCACAAGGCGTGTAACTCGAAGTACACACCATGTTTCTCAGTAATTTATAGAACCCTCGGGTTATCATACATGTTTATGTACACACTTATAGAACATTCTATATCACTAAAATCTATATATCCAAGTTCAACAAAACCTTTTCGTCCTTGATTGGCAAGATTCTGGATTGAATCTACTCGAAAATCATCACCATTGCTCCATCCATTTCCACATGTCCAAACCGAGTCAAATAGGTACCAAAATTCCATTTAATCCATCACCATTACTCCACCACTATCATTGCATCTCGATCACACCACCAATCATGATCCACACACACAATATTATCTTATTGCGCTGAGGAATAGTTGTGAAATTCTTAATTAATGGGCGTTCATCGAACATTGGGAAAAAATAAAATTCCCACAATGAATGTGCGAAGAACCGAGGGAGAAATACAATAGCCTTAAAAGTGAGGATTTATCCTCAACCCTTGTTAATTTTTCCTCTATTAGTTATCATAAAAAAAGTTGTGTGAAGAAGCTTAATAATTGAATAAATAAACAACTCCCCAAATTTAAATCTACTAGTGATATGTGAATCAATCATATTCATGAAATTAGTATGCCTTCATCCAGGATTGAAGTATAGGATGGAAATCACAAGGAACAACATTCTACCTAATGTTTGGATTGATAGATGATGAAGAATAATTGTGTTTCCATTTTTGATGAGATCCACGAACTTTATTAGCGTGATTATCCATGATCTGAACTCTCATACATTACTATCCATTGGAAAACCTCAGTAATGGTTGTAGGAAACTCCAATTTTTTAGAGAAAAAACCTATGGAATATCCTTTAACTGTACATTTAATGGGGAAAATTTCTATATGTCAAAAGTAAATAATTAAATAAAATATTTAATTTATTTCTTTTAATTATTCCCATGACTAATTTTTGACAAATGTACCATTCCAAAAAGGGTTATATCACACCTATTGTAAAATCCATGCTCTAGCATCAACAATGACATCAAATTTATGATTTGGACCTCCTTATAGGTGTTAATCCACTATTTTAGGAAAACTATGTGCATGTGAAATTTAATATATTTAATATATTTCAAACATTTATTCTGGGCACATCTAGCCTTGGAATCGCATGCAATATTAGTGTCTGGTCTAAAAAATAATCCATATATTATCAAAAAATAAAATAAAAAAATTATATATAACAAATTCTCCCCACCATTGGGATTATCATCTTAAAAAGATAGAAACCAACTCAATAAATGAGTTTATTAGGCTCTCGTCTAGGTCCCCCACACCCAGGTTCTCTCCAAAAGATTCTCGTTATGCCACCGAACATGAACAAGTATAATCAAATTCTAATGAAGGATATTCCCTTATAGATCTTAGATCTCTACTAGGTACTCTAGAAAAATATATCCATCCTTGATGTCCATATTTCCATATATGATAATGTGTGAGATATCATGCATATATCTCCTCAGTTGTCACAAATGGAAGATATAATGTACCCTGTCTAACTATGGAGTTAGAGTAAAGTGGTATGCCACCTTGTCAGCTCTACACATTACGTAGAAGGGACTAATGAATCCTAGAGATAAATTTCCACCATGATAAAATATTATCAATACTTGTCGAGGTGATAACCTTGGGAACACATGGTTTCCTTTTTCAAACTCCATAGGTCGCTGTCATCGATTCTTATAGGACTTATAATGGCTTTGTGTATTCCTCATCGGCTCCAAGATGATCTTCACCTTCTATATATTATCATGTTCCAACTATGGTCTCATAAGCACTAAATATTCTAGATTAGTCCAAAAATATGGTTTCCTATGAGGGAGACTATTAAATTAATTGAATGGTACCATAAAAATGGTTTATTGATATATGTTTTTGTACACAAACACCACCAAGGGTTGGTGGTCCTGCCAACCACTACAAAAGTCCAACATTAAAGACTACAACATGTATTCCAAGACCTATATGGGCCCTTATATATTATCATAATTTAGGGGGTGAAAGGATATGCTCAATAGGAACTAGGAAGTTAGGTACATACCTTTTATACTACCCTTCTATCCTAAGAAACTACACATCTTGGTTACACTTTTGGGTGGTTCACAAGTAAGAACTTTCTCGACATTTTTTGGTTCCATTACAACTTTAGCCTCTGAGATGACATGTCCTCGAATGTGTAAATCATGAATCAAAAACTAATATTTCAAGATCTTCATATAAAGATAGTGCTCTCAATGTGTGTACATGACCATCCTCATGTCTATCAAGTGCTGCTCTTCAGACTTCATGTACAATAGGATGTCATCAATGAAGACTACCATGAACAGGTCTAATAAATCTGAAATATTTGGCTTATGAGTCTGATAAACATTTAAGGACATTCATAATTATGAAAAATTCAACATGTATTTATAGTGATCATAATGACATATGAATTCTATCTTCGGTATATCCTCATCCTATACTCATAGTTGGTGATATATTAATATGTGTTCAATCATCAAGAACCATTGCGCCCCTATCAAATGATATAATAGGTATTCGATTCTTGGTTGTGCATACTTATTGTTCATGGTCACCTGATACATGCACCAATAATCAGAACATTACCTCATGCTCCCATCAGTCATCTTGGAAAAAATACTAGGGCTGCCCAAGGGGATATTTTGTGTCTCAGAAAGCCCATATCATACAACGCCTCCAACTATATATTGAGCTATAGAAGATATAAAAAATTCATAAATTATATTGGTGATGATTTTAGTTCCATCCTCAGATGAAAGACTATCTCTCAATGGGGACGTAAACTAAGTAAGTCCTTAGATAATACCTCGACATACTCTGACACCAATGTAGAAAACTAATAACCAAAAGCATCCACTTCTCCAAGGGTCATGATAGAAAATTAATTATTAATAGACTACTCTCTCATATTCTAGATCTAATGGTTGTCCACCAAGTTCACCATTTTTCATAAAAGGAAAACCTCATTCTTTTTGTTGCAGTGACACAACATCCTCCACCTAAAATAGTCAATCTAGGAATGATCTGTGGATAAGAAGTCCATATACAAGATGATGTCATAAGGATTAATCTTCAAAATAAAGAGATCCCATACAAAAAATTTCACCACCAAGCACTATATAATACTATCTTCACAAGTGTGAAATTTTCAATTGACCACTTGTTAGAGTCTCCACGTGCAAGGGTCAATCCAATGGAGAGACCGGAATATTTAAGTCTCAAATAGAAGAAGTGATAAGGAAGGAATAAATAACACCCGTGTCTGTCAATAAGGTATCTAAATTAAAGAAGTTATATACCGTACCTCATATCATCCCTAAATCCATGAGGTCGTAGTTCTATATAGCTTGTATCCAGGCTCGTCCTTGTCCACCAACTCCTTGACCCTGTTGTAGACCACTTGTGTGCTGTGGTGGTAATAGTTTGAACCTTAGACCACCTCCTACAACTTCTCTGACCCCATGTGAATGTCTTATACACTAAGGGCCAGAATTATCTGACCTTTTTCTCTGACATAGAGGTCCATTTACTATCTCATGATCTTCTGTATGAAAAGTCATACAATCTCGAGCCAGTTGTCCTCATCCGTTGTAGGCGAAACACTGACTATCCCTTTTTTGATTTGAGCCACCCTATGATCGCTTAACCACTATCCCTGATTCATGGGATTGAATCCAAAAGAATCTAACATTCTTGGATCTATGGGACTGTTGTTGGATATCTATTTCTATGGTCTCAGCTACCATGTTCCAACTTCTAGCTCTCACAATTGGTGTCAGATCTAATAGAAAGATCTCCACTAACAACGCTCATCCCAGAACCCTAGTATATATAGGAATGAAATGGGATACTAATAAATTTATGATGTCTTGGTGCAAGCCCTATTAAATGGTCTGAGCTATAATGAACAAGTACCACACCACATAAAAGGAGTAAAGAGAGAGATCAGTAAAAGTCACTTTGTTTTCCACCACGATCATACTTCCCCATTGTAGATATAGAAGATTGAATTTGTGTATGGATCAAAATGTGGATAGATAAATATTATTCATGATGAGACACTCAATTTCAGATAAGGAGAGAGTTGTATCATCATGGGACTAAGAACCTAAGATCCACCATTGCACAATATATCTGTAAAGATGACTAGTCATGAGGACTTCCATCTGGTCAGCATGCATCCTCTTACGGTAGAAAACATGAGGGACTGCTATAGTCAGTCCGCAGCCACCTGGGGGTATAGATCACCATGAAACTAAGAGGTATCTACCTCTATAAATCATTCAACATATTCAACTTTTTCATATCCTCAACTAGTAATGCCATCTCTTGCTAACACTCAATGGGTGTTGGTATAGCATATAAACCACCCAAATGTTCTATCTCCGGTATAGACCCCTAAAGTGATGCCTCTTCATTAGGTATATCATCCACATGATCATGTAGTGGAATCCTAGATGGGTGTATTCATAGAGGCATCCTAAAATAAAACAAGACATAACATAGTCAAAAGAGTATTTATGGGGAGATGACACATGGAGTACGTAGAAAACAAAACTATTCTTATATGATCCATTTACCCAAAATTTTCCCTAAAATTAATGATTACATACACTATGTTGAAAGGTAGGTGATCAGAGTCCTAGTGTATAAATATGTCAGGTGCCTCACCAACACTAGAGTCGATGACCTGAAATCCAAACTCAAAACACTAATCATTATTTCCCCAATCCAAACACACTAACTCTGGTCCTAAGGAATAAATGACTACTCGGATGATACTCTATAATGGACCAACATTACAGGGTCCAACCAGAGACTACCCCAAGCCCTTATATAATATGAAAGGGGTTGGATACTAGTGTCAAGTTGGAATATCCCACAAATGGAAGGAACTTTCCAAAAGTACATGTACTGACACTACTACAAAAATGGGCTTTATCAGCGCTCAAAATGGGATTTATCAATGCTAAAAATGAGCTGTAAAGCTCAGAGCAGATAAAGGAATCCTTTATCAGTGCTCAAAAAGTGCTGATAAAATAAACATTTATCAGCACTAATAAATGCCCTGTCTGCTACAAAAAAATCTACAATAGCACACCCAAACAGCACCTACAAATAATTCTGAATCTCAATAAGTATAACCATACAAAATTAAAACATAAATCATTATATAATTACAAAAATTTTCCCATACACAATTAACACATAATTCATAAGTTAATTAAATACATAAAAAATTCTATTCAAAATTCATGGGATTGGGAAAGTTGTTCTGGGGTTTTGGGTGGCTATCCAAGGGGTGAGTAGGGGGTGTTCGGGGGGATGGGGGTGTCCAGGGGGTGGTGTCAGTCCAGGAGGTTGGGGGTTTGTACGAGGAGGGTGGTGGTGTCCAGGGTGTGGGGGTGTCTAGGTGGTGGGGTGGTGTCTAGGAGGGGGTGTCCAGGTGTGGGGGGGGGGGGGGCTGTCCAGGGTGTGGGATGGTGTCCAGGGTGTCGGGGGGGGGGGGGGGGGGTGCTTTCCCGGGGGTGGTTGGGGTGTCCGGGGGGTGGGGGCGGTCCGGGGGGTTGGTGGGGCTGTCTAAGGGGGGTGGGGTGGTGTCCATGAGGGTGGGATGGGGGATTCTAGGGGGATTGGAGTGTCAATGGGTGGGGGTGTCCATGGGGGTGGGGGTGGTCCATGGGGTTGGTAGGGATGTCCAAGGGGGTGGGGTGGTGTCAATGAGGGGGTGTCTAGGTGGTGGGGGGGGGGTGTCTATGGGGTGTCCATGGGGGTGGGCTGGTGTTCGTGGTGTCAGCGGGGGGGGGGGGGGTCTAGGGGGTTGGTGGGGCTGTCCATGGGGGGTGGGATGGTGTCTGGGATGGTGGGGTGATCGTCCATGGGTGGGGGGTGTCCAGGGGGTTGGGGTATGCAGGTGGTGGGGTGGTGTCAAGGAGGGGTGGGGGTGTCTTCCAGGGGGTGTTGGTTGTCCCAAGGCTGGGGGTGTCTGGGGGGGCTTTCAATGGGCGTTTCCAGGGGTGGGGGTGTCCAGGGGGTTGAGGGGCTTTCCAGGGGTGGGGGTGTCCAGAGGCGTGGGTGGTGTCCTAGGGGTGGGTTGGTATCCAAGGGGGTGGGGGGAAGTCCAAGGGGTTGGTGGGGTTGAATCTTACACAACAAAAAGGACCCATGGATCGTTATCATAAAGGATCAATACAATCCTAATGTGCTTGGTCAAATTTTCGTAGGTCAGTTGTTTTTTTCACTTAAAAATGTGTCCAATTTATACAGAATAGAGACCCTTTGAGTGGTACCAGCCACACCGTGCCTCGGATTTATGCGGGGATGACTCGTACACGTCAAAAAGGACCCATGGATCATTTTCCTAAAACATCAAGTGAATCCAAATGCGTTTGGTTGAATTGTCATAGGATAGTTGTTGGTTTCACTAATTAATTTTTATATTTTAATCAAAAGTGAGACCCTTTGAGTGGTACTAGCCACACCATGCCTCGGATTGAGGTGGGGATGACTTGTGCACTTCAAAAAGGACCCATGGATCATTCTCCTAAAGGATCAAGACAATCTAAATGTGTTTGGTCAGAATTCTGTAGGCCAGTTGTTGTCTTCACTTAAATATTTGTCCATTTTAAACAAAAGAGATTGCCTTTGAGTCGTAATAGCCACACCGTGCCTCGGATTGAGGCGGGGATGACTCTTAAACGTCAAAAAAGGACCTTGGATCATTCTCCTAAAAGACTAAGACAATCTGAAAGCGTTTGGTCAAATTTCAGTTGGTCAAATTTCAGTTGGTCAGTTGTTGCTTTCACTTAAAATTTTGTCCATTTTAAACAGAAGAGAGACCCTTTGAGTGGTACCAGCCACACCGTGCCTTGGATTGGGGTGGGGATTACTCTTAAACGTCAGCAACACACCCTTGGATCACTCTATTAAATTATCAAGGCAATATGAATGCTTTTGGTTGGATCTCCGTAGGTCAGTTGTTGTTTTCACTTAAAATTGTGTCCATTTTAAAGAAAAGAGATACCCTTTGAGTGGTACCGGAGACACCGTGCATTAAATTGAGGTTAGAAAGAATCATTGACATAGAAAAGGACCCGTGTGTCGTTATCCTAAAGGATCAATACAATCTGAATGCGTTTGGTTGGATTTCCCTAGGTTAGTAGTTGTTTTCACTTAAAAAGTTTGTCCATTTTAAACAGAAGAGAGACCCTTTGAGTGGTACCAGACACACCATGCCTCAGATTGAGGTGGGGATGAATCGTATACATAAAAAAGGAAACTTGGATAATTATCCTAGTAGATCAAGATAATAAGAATGCGTTTGGTCGATTTTTCGTAGGTCAGTTGTTGTTTTCACTTAAAAATTTGTCCATTTTAAACAGACGAGAGACCCGTCGAGTGGTACCGGACACATCGTGCCTCAAATTGAAGAAAGGATGGCTCGTGCACATCAAAAAAGACCTATGGATCGTTCTCCAAAAGGATCAAGACAATATAAATGTGTTTGGTCAGATTTTAGTAGGTCAGTTGTTGTTTTCACTTAAAAATTTGTCCATTTTAAACAAAATAGCGACCCTTTGAGTGGTACCGGCCTCACCATTCCTCATATTAAAGAAAGGATTACTTTTAAACATCACAAATAAAACTTGGATCGTTCTCCTAAAAGTTCAAGGAAATCCAAATTCTTTTGGTTGAATTTCCGTAGGTCAGTTGTTGTTTTCACTTAAAAATTTGTCCATTTTAAATAGAATAGAGACCCTATGAGTGGTTCCGGCCACACTGTGCCTCAAATTGATGCCGGGATTACTCATAAAAATCCCCCATGAACCCTTGGATCTTTATTTTAAATTATTAATACAATCCGAATGTGTTTGTTCAGATTTCCATAGGTCAGTTGTTGTTTTCACTTAAAATTGTGTCCATTTTAAAATAAAGAGAGACCTTTTTAGTGGTACCGGCCACACAGTTCCCTTGATTGAAGTGGGGATGACTCATGCACATCACAAAAGACCCATGTATTGTTCCCCTAATGGATCAACATAATCCTAATTTTTTTGGTCATATTTCCGTAGGTCAGTTTTTGTTTTCACTTAACAATTTGTCCATTTTAAACAAAAGAGAGACCCTTCGAGTGGTACTAGCAAAACCATGCCTCATATTGAGGTGGGGATGACTCTTACACATCATAAATGACACTTGGATCATTATCCAAAAAGATCAAGACAATCTGAATGTGTTTGGTCAAATTTTTGTAGGTCAGTTGTTGGTTTCACTTAAAAATTTGCCCATTTTAAATAGAAGATAGACCCTTTGACTCGTACCAGCCATAGAATTCCTCAGATTGATGCAGAGATGACCTATGAACGTCAAATATGACCCGTGTATCATTATTATAAAGGATAAATGAAATATAAATGTGTTTGGTCAGATTTCCGTAGGTCAGTTGTTGTTTTCACTTAAAATTTTGTCCATTTTAAACAAAAGAGAGACCCTTGGAGTGGTACCAGCCACACCATGCCTCGAATTGAAGCAGGGATGACTCATACACATCATAAAAGACCTATAGATCATTCCCCTAAAGGATTAAATCAATACTAACGTGTTTGGTTGAATTTCCGTAGGTCAGTTGTTGTTTTCACTTGAAAATATGTCCATTTTAAATGGAAGAGAAACCCTTTTAGTGGTACCGGCCACACCGTGCCTCAGAATAAGGGAGGTATTACTCATACACATCCCCAATGCACCCATGGATTGTTCTCTTAAATGAACAAGACAATATGAATGCATTTGGTCAGATTTTCATAGGTCAGTTGTTGTTTTTACTTAATATTGTGTTCATTTTAAAGAAAAGAGAGACCCATTGAGTGGTACCGGCCACACCGTGCCTCGGATTGAGGCGGGAATAACTTGATCACTCAAAAAGGACCCGTGGGTAATTCTCTTAAAGGATCAACATAATTAGAATGTGTTTGGTTTGATTTTCGTAGGTCAGTTGTTGGTTTCACATAAAAATTTGTCCATTTTAAACAGAAGAGATACCCTTTGAGTGGTACCAGCCACATCATGCCTCGGATTGAGGCGTGGACGAATCGTACATGTCACAATGGACTCTTGGATCATTCTCCTAAAAGACCAAGACAATCCAAATGCGTTTGGTCGATTTTATGTAGGTTAGTTGTTGTTTTCACATAAAATTTTTCCATTTTAAATAGAAGAGAGACCCTTTGAGTGGTACTGTCCACACCGTGCCTTGGATTGAGGCAGGGATGACTTTTTCACAACACAAAGGACCCATGTTTTATTCTCCTAAAGTATCAATACAATCCGAATGCATTTGGTCAGATTTCCGTAGGTCAGTTGTTGTTTTCACTTAAAAATTTGTCCATTTTATAGAAAAGAGAGACACATTGAGTGGTACCGGCCACACCGTGCCTCAGATATAGAGTCGGAGATGACTCGTACACATCCCCAGTGCACCCATGGATAATTGTATTAAAGGATCAACACAATCCAATTGTGTTTGGTCGGATTTCCGTAGGTCAGTTATTGTTTTCACATAAAATTGTGTCCATTTTAAAGAAAAGAGAGACCCTTTGAGTGGAATCGGCCACTCCGTGCCTCAGATTGATGCGAGGATGACTCTTACACATAAACAATTACCATTGGATCGTTTACTTAAAGGATCAACACAATATGAATGCGTTTGGTTCGATTTCCATAGGTCAGTTGTTGTTTTCACGTAAAATTTTGTCCATTTTAAAGAAAAGAGAGACCCTTTGAGTGGTACCGGACACACCGTGCCTCAGATTGAGGCGGGGATGACTCATACACATCAAAGAGGACCCGTGGATCATTTTATTAAAGGATAAACACAATCCTAATGTGTTTGGTCGGATTTCTATAGGTCAGTTTTTGTTTTCACTTAAAATATTTTCCATTTTAAAGAAAAGAGAGGCCCTTTGAGTGGTACTGGCCACACCATGCCTTAGATAGAGGTGGGAATGACTAATTCATGTCACAAAGGACCTATGGATCATTATCCTAAAGGATCAACTCAATACAAATGCGTTTGGTTGGATTTACATAGGTCAGTTGTTGTTTTCACTTAAAAAGTTGTCCATTTTAAACAGAAGAGAGACCCTTTGAGTGGTAGCGGCCACACCGTGCCTCAGATTGAGGCAGGGATGACTCGTGCATGTCACAAAGGACACATGGATCATTCTCCTAAAGGATAAATACAATATTAATCCATTTTTCAGATTTCTATAGGTCATTTGTTGTTTTCACTTAAAAATTTGTCCATTTTAATGAAAAGAGAGGCCCTTTTAGTGGTACCGGCCACACCGTTCCTCAGATAGAGACGGGGATGACTCATACATGTCCTCAGTGCACCCGTGGATCATTATCTTATAGGATCAACACAATCTGAATGCGTCTGGTATGATTTCTATAGGTCAGTTGTTGTTTTCACTTAAAATTGTGTCAATTTTAAAGAAAAGAGAGACCCTTTGAGTGGTACCGGCCACACCGTGCCTCGGATTGAGGCAAGGATGACTCTTCCACATCACAAAGGACACGTGGATCGTTTTTCTAAAATATAAACACAATCTGAATGCATTTGATCAGTTTTCCGTAGGTTAGTTGTTGTTTTCACTTAAAAATTTGTCCATTTTAAAGAAAAAAGAGACCCTTTGTGTGGTACCGGCCACACCATACCTCAGATTGAAGCTGGGATGACTTTTACATGCCCCCAACGCACCTTTGGATAGTTATCTTAAAATATAAACACAATCCAAATGCGTTTGGTTGGATTTTCGTAGGTCAGTTGTTGTTTTCACTTAAAAATGTGTCCATTTTAAACAAAAGAGATACCCTTTGAGTGGTACCAGCCACACCATTCCTCAGATAGAGATGAATATGACACATGCACATCCCCAATGCACTCATGGATCGTTCTATTAAATTATAAACAAAATCTGAATGTGTTTGGTCAGATTTCTGTAGGTTAATTGTTGTTTTCACTTAAAAATCTATCCATTTTAAAGAAAAGAGAGACCCTTTGAGTGGTACCGGCCACGCTATGACTTGGATTGAGGCGGGGATGACTCGTACACATCCCCAATGTACCCATGGATATTTCTGTTAAAGTATCAACACAATCTGAATGCCTTTGGTCAGATTTTCGTGGGTCAGTTGTTGTTTTCACAAAAAAATCTGTCCATTTTAAACAAAAGAGAGACCCTTTGAGTGGTACCGTCCAAACCATTCCTCGGATTAAGGAGAGGTTGACTCGTACACGTCCCAAACGCACCCGTGGACTATTATCTTAAAGGATCAACACAATCCAAATGCGTTTGGCCAGATTTCCATACGTAAGTTGTTGTTTTCACTTAAAAATCTGTCCATTTAAAAAAAGGGAGACCCTTTTAGTGGTTCATCATTGTTGCATGTTGTTGGATAATATCATCAGTTAAAATGAGAAATTGTCTCATTGGAGAAAAGATATTTTATTTAATAACAATTATAATATTCCTATGATCATTTAAATACAATAATGTGTCATCTTTTGATCCCATAATCCCCTCTCAAAAATGACCGCGAATTGTACACGTCCCCAAGTCAGATCTTCATGTTATTTGTGTACAATCTATCAACATGTATGCAACCCACTCGTTTCTGAACATATCTATATTGTCTTGTGAGTATGATGGTTTTCGGCATTCAAAGTAGTACTGCATAATATAAAAATAAAGAATTAATAAATAAATTAAACGAACTAGTAGTTGTTTTTGAAAATACCTCTTTAGGGATGCTTGATTCTTGATGAATAACATCCTTCTTCATAAATTTACAAACATAATAACCGCAATAATTATCGTTTGTTTGTTTTGGAAACTATAATAAAATTGATCATTAGGAGAATAAGTATCTTGGGTTGAGATGTGTTTAGATAGTGAAATTTTATTAAATATACCCTGATATTTGTCTAGACGTAGTACTTGATCGTCTCTTTATGCTTAGCCCCTGTCCAAATTACTTATTTTAGATGATAATGATACACCTCTCTATCATAACAGAATCCTCAGTAAAAGATAATAAAAATTATATTACTTGATGTTTAGACCTAAAACGTAGGATGTAGTGTCTTACAGATTCACAAATTCCATCATGTGTGGTTGGTTTTATGGATATCTTTGATTTCAATCCAGAAAATAAATCTTTGGAGTATCCAAGTTCACCGTAATTTGCATTTAATGTTGCCTAAAAACACAAAAATTAATAAGTAATAAAAGAAGTCAAAATATAATTAATATGCTTTAATCGTAGAGTTTTACCCCTACATGGTTGGTATTAAGAAGAGTATGTCATCTGTAATCTTTCTTTCAAATGTTTTCAGCAAGCCATTAACTATTTCATTTTTTATGGCTGTATTTTTGTTAGATGTGATGATGTGGTATGAGGACTAATGAGTCCAAATTTTGGATCATGTGAAAATTCCTTCAACTGTTTTTCATATATACGTCTGTCAATAATATAAAATGCATTTAGTCATAATTTTCATATTAGATCAGCTATTGGAAAATAAATTCACCGAAACATACCTCATATATATTTTTACAAATGTGACACTTAGCCAACCATTTTCAAGGATCTCATTTTCCTTTTTAGTAGCAATGAAATATTAACTTTTCACGCCATATATATTCTCTTCGAAAACAACTATATGACTACTACCACCTCTTAGCTTTGTATCCCCATGATTCTTCAATGCTAGTAAATTTGGATAGAGAACAGGTGGTGTTATTGTGATTTCAATAGCTCCATGGGATCGGTTGGTCGATCCTTTAGATGGTTTTGAGCCGACATTTGTCACCCCCTTCTTGTTCTCTATTTATAATAACATTCACTAGTTAAGACCCTTTTTCATTAATTGTTAAAGGTTTAGCTTGAAAAAAGGAAATAAATACCTCTTTGGCCACATGTACTCTTACAATTTGTGATGGATGTGCAATGAATGCGCCAATAGCCTTTTCAACTGTATGAATATCATCTTCCTTAAGTGGAATATGTAGCTCTGCATTTGGCTCATGATCTATAGTAATCATCACTTTCAAATGATATTTTGGAATTGGTCTGTTATGTAGTGTGTCATATAAGATGTTGAACACTGTAGCCCTTACTATAGGGTGATAGGTGGGTGTTGACAAATATAAATCACAATCATTATCACCCTGTATAAGATCAGTACAGGAAAATAATCAGTGTTTTACTGATTCACATTTCATGGGAACAATTATTAGAATATTGATTACCACGGATAAGAAAGCTCTTTGAGGGGAATGGCTCTCCATAAAGCCGGTGGGGTGTGGAGTGGGATCTTCACGCGCTGGTTGTTCCTAAGTTGTGTATTCTCCTTGGTTCCCACCCATAAAAGTTGTTATCAACTCTCCCTACAATTGCAATCATTATTAAAGGGTTTCTAGTTTTTCACTCATTGGTTTCAATGTTTCATCTCTATCATCCATTTCTTTTCTTCTCAAATTATACTCGTGGAGTCACCCCAATCCACACACCCCTGACACGACTATATTTTTATGGCTGCTTCAAAGCTGTCGATAATAGGTCTGCATCCACTACAGGAGTAGCAGATTCCTATGACTGTCAGATATAGGAAAATAACTAATTATTTTTATGTAATATAAATTTAAAACAAATCTTTTTATTGCCATGTCATACTTACACAAATTTCCAACACGTTTGGTGTATTCTCGTCTACTAGCTTCCCTTCCTTATTCACACGTGCCTCCTTCCAAAGCACATGACGTGGGATGGAAGTGTATTTGGTTTAAGACTCATCAATCTACATATAAACATAGAAAGATAAATATGATGTTTTTTGTTGGAACCTTACAATATTACTTTAAAGTTACAATACATACCTTTTTCTTTTCTAGTAAAGCTTACCCCACCCTTGCTTTATGATAGGGGTATGTTGGTTTTGTTGCACGTTCATTATTTTCTTTACAGAGTTGTTGTTTCATAAATGAAATATTGACAATCAAAGTGATGAATACATGTATCCTCAAACAACGTATTATCACCCATAATGTACCTGAAACATCTCATCCCCACGGTGGCCAATAAATGCATCCCATACTTCTTGGGATATCAGGTGAGTGTAGATAATGGGTGGGTGGGGGTTTATTTTACCTTTGGAATATTTCAGGTGACATCTTTTTAAAATAGTGCAAAAACCTCAATGAATCATTCCTGCAAGACTTAGTACAAAATACTTGTGTGAATCATCTACTATAAATGTATTCTGCAAGAGATTGAGAAGAGTAAGACATTGTGTCATTATTTTATTTTCTAGTAAATTAATGAAATAAATTCATAATGTTACCATAATTTCTTCCCAGATCACACCCTTCAGCCTGGACACAACATGGTGCCATGAATCTAGGTCAATCGACACACGTTTCTGAGGGAAAACTCCAATGTAACTAATAAACATAGCCCTGTTGGGATTCACATGTTGTCCTCATGCATTCAATCTGATGTCAAATTTGATTCCTTTTCATTTCTCTATAAGAACTTTGGCTAACACCGTCAAACTACGACGCACCTGTGTTTTCTGTGACGTTGATCCTTCATTCCCGACCATTTCATCAATATCAACATCATATATATGTCCATCTGAAATGGTAGTAATGACACGTGCTGATTTTTGTTGGACCTCAACACTAGGAGAAACAGGGGCTGTAGGAGCCACAGCAGCAGCAGCAGCAGGAGCCCCAGCAGCCGCAACAGCAGCTTGAGAGAATTGTTCAACCTCAAGGTTAGGAGAACCAAAATGTGCAGAAGTCATTATCTAAAAAAGTGTTTGAATAGTTAATTTAGATTAATAAATTCAGTAATGATAAGATAGTAACATGAGATAACAAGATCTATATTACAAAAAAAATATAACCTATTTATTGAACTCTATTTCTAATTTTCAAAGGCTGAAGGGATTTGACACCTCTATCAATTATCCAAATACCTTCATTGTTGTCTCCTCTAACATACAAAACATCATCTACATTGGGACTGCTCTAAAATGATTGCAACGTACCACTGAAAGGATCGCCCTCAACTAAATTTTCATCGGAACCTTCAGTAGTTTTGGACGCTAACAGAACAATCGACCACTTTTGATTTGCGGGATCTAGAACATAAAAAACTTGTACCACTTGTGATGCCATTATAAACTATTCGTCTTTGTACCATTCTTTACTAAAATAATCGTTCAAAAATCCCCATTCATCTATTTTAACACCACTATTATTATCAACCCATTTTCATTGAAAATTCATCAATTGGAATGTCGTATAATCCAACTTCCATATTAGTTTGATAATGCCAAAGTATGACATATTTGCATAAATTGGATTTTTGTCCTTACTACCAGAAACATGCATCGCTTTAGCCACTAGTGCAACTCCACTAATTTTCATGGTACTATTTTCATCATGTTCATTTTTATAGAATGTATAACCATTAATTACATAACTACTGTAAGATAATACATACACACTTGGTCCCGTGGCTAGCCATCGAAGTCGTTCTGAAATTGAATTCGGATTTTCATCCAAATGCGTAAAAATATGGTCATGAAACCATCCTATAAACTGGTGATTATGTGTATTTGATAACCATTTTTCCGCCCTTGATGGATTCAACTGCCTAAGAATTTCTTTTTCAGTTTCAATATATGGAGAAACCTCCCAACTGTTATGAAAAACATAAAGGTGGGCCTACTCCTGATCTTTAAAGCTGATTGTCAGAACATCTCTTCTAGAAATTCCATCATCCTCAATGTGTCCAGTGTGACGATATTTCGGGAGACCAATGCATTCCACATCAGATATGAATTCGGTAGAAAATTCAATGGCTTCCTCAACAATATAGCGCTCTACTACACAACCCTCAGGCCGACTTCGATTTTTGACATACCCTTTGAAAATCTTCATATACCATTCAACATGATACATCCATCTATAGTGAACAAGACCACAATGACAAATCTCTTTCACCAAGTGAATCATCAAATGAACTATCATATCAAAGAATTTTTGTGGGAAGAACATTTCTAATTCACATAATGTGATGACAATTTCTTTTTCCATAGCAGGAAATTTCGCCAGGTCAAAAACATTGCTACATATAGATTTGAAAAAGAAACAAGGTTTGGTTAACGTATGACGAACATTCTTTGGAAAAATGAAACATAAAGCTATAGGAATTAGATCATGCATCAAAACATGGAAGTCATGTGATTTAAAACCTTTTAACATCAAATCATTCATTAACACAATGTTCTTGATATTTGATGAATACCCCTCTGAAACCTTTACATCATTGAAGAAGTTTCAAAACTGGTATCTCTACTCCCTAGAAAGAGTATAAGTAGTTGGAGGAAGAATCATTCGATTTTCACCCTTCATGGTGGCCAACTCTTCTTGTATTCCCATGTCAACCATGTCCAAACATTCCTTAATACCATCGTTTGTTTTGCCAAGGGAATTTAGGAACATTTCGATAACACTGTCACATACATTTTTTTCCACATGCATCACATCAAGAAAATTCCCGACGTACAAAAAATTATAGTATGGTAATTAAAAAAACTGATCCCTTTTTCCAATCGATTTTCATAATGTTTTTCGAAAATGGTTTACCCAAAACAGTGTTCACATCTTTCACTTTCTCAAATAGTTGATCACCTATTAGTGGAGACGGTGCAACGCGTTGTTCTGCACTTCCATTGAATGATGTCGTCCAAGATCGGTACGTATGATGATGAGGTAGAAATCTATGATGTCCTAGAAACAGAGATTTTGATGAATGTTTTGACCTAATTGATTGTGTATCTTCTTCGTACATGGGACACCCATGAGTTCCTTTATTGCTATAGCCTAACAAATTTCCATCAGCAAGTAAATCATTTATTGTCCCATACAACATCGCTCTCAACGTGAAGTATTCACTTTTATACGCATCATACAACATAACACCTGAATCCCACAATAACTTCAGATCCTCGATCAATGGAACCAAATAAACATCAATATCGTTACCTGGTTGATTTGGTCTTGATATAAGCATAGAAGACATGATTAAATTCCGCTTCATGAATAACCAGGGTGGCAGGTTATAATTTACCAACATAACAGGACATGTACTATGAGTGTTGGTTTGAAAACCAAAAGGATTTACTCCATCTGTATATAATGCAAGACGAAGGTTTCTCAGCTCTTTTCCAAATTTAGAGTAATCATTATCAAATTTATTCCATTGAGTAGAGTCGGTCGGATGATGTAATTTCCCATCATTATTTCATTTATATACATGCCACGACAATTTTCTTTTAGTTTCTTCACTTCCATATAGATGCCTAAACCTTGGATTGATTTGAAAGTATCATACAACTTTCATAGGATTGTACTCATCTTTCTTATATCTAGAAGCACCACACATTGGGCATTCTGTAGGTGATTTGTTCTCCTTGAGAAACAATATACAGTCTTTTGGGCAGGCATGTATTCTTTCAGAAATCATCCCATCGAGCGTAGCATTCGTTTAGCTTCATATGCCTGGCTTGGGAGCTCTTTATCTTAAGGGAGCATGTCATTAAAGAGAGAAAGTAGTTTCGTAAAACAGAAATCACTCCATCCATTTCCTGTTTTCAATTTATATAACTTTTTTACAGCTGAAAATGTTCTATACTTGGTGAAACCATCATACAATGGTGTCTCTGCACAACGCTTTAAATTGTCAAACAATTTTGGGAAATCCTGGAGTTCATCTTAAATTGTCTTTTTCATTTCCTCAATATGATCTTCATCATCATTGACATCTGTAATCACATCCTCCGTACGGTCTTCTTCATTATCCATATTTTTATTCATATCTGATGATCCATAAAACGTAGTTTTACCCAGCCAGTAGCTCATTCACTTTTTCTCCATGTTTATTCCAACATTTATAACTCTGATATATTCCATTACATATAAAATGTTCTTCCAAATCCTCTATAGTAAGTAGTCTAGAATAACAACAACATAAACATGGAAAAGAGATTTGATAAGGATCCTTTGTGTGATCCTTTGCAAATTTGACGAACTCTTTCACTCCTTTCTCGTACTCTATTGTCAAATGATTAGAATCCATCCAATCTTTATTCATCTTCATCCTATTTGAATCTCAAATATTAGTATTTATGGTTTAAGTACACAAAACAAGACTTCCCAATATAGTATAATAAAACCAATTCCATATAAAAATAGAGATTAATAGAGTGTAACCATTAGTATTTATTCATCTTCATTAAATATAATTACTTTAGATTCATTATAGTTTCCTCAAATCAGCCCAGACCAAACACAAGAATTATCAAGAATGATACATCTACAACTCCTAGGTCTCTGCCCTACATTCAATATCATCATGCCTAAATACCCATATATCCACACATACACATGTCACGAATACATAAAAAACCATATCCACATCAGAACCGATATACCAATATGGATTAAAATCAGGATACTCGACTCAAGTGGTGGTGTGTAAGAAATAATAAGAAAATATAATAAGTATATAGTCACACATAAATCTCAAGCTGGTGTTAATAATCCAATTAACCCAAGGTATCATTCCATCTATCAGAATACTCTGATGGAGCCTATATGTGACAGTAGTTCCAGGTGGTAAAGGTTCTTGAGGAGGAAGGGGCGAACACGAACCTATCAGGGTTCGAGGTCAATTCACTGAGGTTGAAGGTGGACCAATAATCCTACAAGTGTTAATTCCATATTTCATAAACCATGTCCTGGTACCCTAGGATGTTAACCCACTGATGGTGGAAGTGAAACTGTTCCTGATGATCATGCCAAGAAGAAATAAAAACCAAGAGGGGGGAGTGGTTCAAAATACCTCAACCAAGATGAAAAAACATGGTATTCGAGAATAGTTTAGTGGCTTTCTATGGTGAGGAAGTCCTATTTAACATGGGCACTAAGACCATTAGCATTACATATGAAGATAATAATTATGGGTATGGAAGGTATCTGGCATTGGTTCTAGAGCTTGTAGCCTTATTGAAGTGGGAGGATGATCTCTCATTAAGGTCCCTTGATTTTGAACATGTTCATAATCCCTTTTGGTTGGTAAGATTCATATGAGTGGGAGATGAGGATTCAAAGGGGAATGAAAATTATTGGTAATGAAACTTGGGAGCTGGTGAGGGAGTTCTCTCTGGATCAATAAGTATTTGGAACTGGATGACAGGGTTAGATCCAAGGGAGATAGAACAAAAACTGTTAGGAAGGGGCCTTGCCACTACAGAGAAGTAGTCAGTAACCTCAGCGAGGGAGAAGGACAGAGATGGAGGTAGGGGTTTCAAGGCTAGAAATATTAGTGGTATGGGCATCATTCCATACAAGTGCACTTCCAGACAAAGTCACATAGATAAAATGACGTAAAGAAAGGGAGAACCCCTCGAAGAAAATAGGGTTCAAGCATTGGAAGATCTATAAATGCATCAGAACCGGGTGGTGTTGTTCTTAAAGAAAACGTTTATACTTCATTACTTACTTTACAGTGACATGGTGATGGATATAAGGGAATCAATGATACCTAGGAGGATTTAGTGAAACTAGAATCCAAGTGGGAAGGACCTTAACTTTTTCATAAACTTTACTCTGATAGTGTAAACTCATTGATCGCCATTGATGATGAGTATATCAATCTTTATACCAATAATAGGTTATTTAAGAGATATTTTACATGAATAAACCATCCCTTTAGTCTGATATATATGGATTTGAACTAAAAATACAACATCCTAGTTATATGTTGAAAATGTGGTGTTAATCCGCCACAAACCCCTTCTCACATCAGGTTGTTACTCTTGCATGACATGCCAAAAATTCTGGGACACACCCCCTTTGGTCCATAAATCATGAAATTAAACCTTTTCCATCATCTACCCATATTTCACATAATGTAGGGACTCCATGGATGGAAAATTCACCTCACCCTCACTATATGTTCTAGTTGCATGATATGAAATCATGTGACATTTTGGTAAAATATATTCAACCTTAAAATACATTATCATAATCCTAATCACAAGATATTAAAATGTGTTTCCAATGTTCTCATTGCATGATGTTAAAAAACAAGGTTAATTTCCATATTGTATGATATAAAACATTGAAATGAATTTATCCTTCAACAGAGAGGGATCCCTCTTTCTGATGTCGATCACTTACCGCACCATGTTGAAGAACTAAATTAGGATTGATTCCCATTTAATATCATGGGATATCAAGAGACTAAAAAATTATATATCATTGGATCATCTCACTCATTGAACTACATCAACACTTCCATCAATGAAAAAAGTTTTTCTCTCACTCACAGATACACTCCATCTATTAAAAAATTGCATTCAATCTATTAAAAAAACAAACCATTATGGTCAACCATTTTTTAAAATTTATATTTCATTTTTTATAAATGAAAAAATTCACAAGGAATTATATTTTCTTAACATAATATAATTTTATAAAAAACAAAACATATATTAAGAAATCCTTTTTAATGAAAATCAACCCATGTCAAACATTCCCCAAAGATTCCACATTTTTATTTATAGTAAAAAACTATACTAATAGAAAATCCTAGAATAATGGAGTAATGATAAAAGAAAAAATAAATGATCAGGGATAGATAAAAACTAAAATGTATAAAAAGTAAATAATAAAGGTAATCAATGGTAGTAAATCATAATCAAAAAATCATCCATTAAAATAATTATGGGAACAAAAATAATTTTAATTAGAGAAACATAGGATGATATCTGACCTATAGGTTCTAATAGAAATTGGCTAACTGACGGAACACCACCTGGTTATGTGACCAGACAATCAATATAAATGAGGCCTCTTATGGATATCAAAAATAGAATCACGTGATCACCTCAAGGCTAACTAGAGTAGAACCCATTTGATTACTCACAAATCTAAGGTCTCCCATATACCTACTAGAAAACATAAAGAAAATTATTCATCACAATCATCAATAGTAAAATCCCAAAATCAAAAAATGATTTGGAAAACATGCCTTAAACATATCATTAACTTATTTAAGGTATATCTATAACATTGTTTTGGGGTCCTGCAATGTGAAGATTGAGTGTGGCGGAGGTCCGAAAATTTGAAGAAAGAGTGCGTCAGAGGTCCGGCACGCGAAGCTCAGCGGGTGGCGGAGGACCGGAAACGCGAAGCTCGAGGGTGGCGGAGGTCCGGAAACATGAAGCTCAGTTGGTGGTGGAGGTCTGGAAGAGTGAAGATCGAGTGCGGCGGAGGTCCGGCAATGCAGAGCTCAGCGGGCAACGAATGTCCGGCAACGAGAAGATCGAGGGCGGCAGAGGTCCAACGACGTGAAGCTCAGTGGGCAGCGGAGGGGAGTCACAGGGTTTTAGTACCGGAAGAGCTTTAGGTCGTGATAAAACGAGGTCACTGTATGATTGAATTTATAAAAAAATTGACTACCGTTTTATTAGACCAAACAAAGCGCTGATAACAACTACCTTTATCAGCACTAAAATTTTAGCGCTGATAAAGCTATTCTTTATCAGCTCTTTTATTAGCACTGATAAAGCCATCCTGTACCGGCGCTAACATTTTAACACTGATAAAGCCATCCTGCATCATCTCTTTTTTAGTGCTAATAATGGTTACACTGTATCAGTGCTAAAATTTTAGAACTGATAAAGAATCCCTTTATCAGCGCTGATACATGGTTTCTTTATCAGCGTTTTTACTTAGCGCTGATACAAGGTAGCGCGTCTCATGCCCATTTTTGTAGTAGTGAGAGAAACACACACATCTCAAAAACAAAACAATGATTAAATGTAAAATAACTAAAATAATGCATCCATCAAACTAATACCCCAAAATATATTATGATAATAAATGTACTAAAAAGAAAAAAAGGGTCCAAATAAAATCCCAAATAAAACTATAAAAGGTCTAAACTAATCCAAGGATGAGGACTAAGGAAAATACATGGTCTTACTTAAATTACATGGTTTGACAGCTCCATAAATTCCCCATATGCTCCATATCCTCCCAAGACAGCTTCAAAAGGGCCATCATATACAAAATACATAACACATTCGTTAAAATCCCATACAGGATTAACAAAAAAAATACACATTTGGACACCTCGAAAATAATAAATAGGAAAAACCAAGTTCAGTTTTCTCATTAAAATATATAAATATCAATTTATAACAAAAACACCTATTTATACTTAGGAGAGACACCACACCACATTGTGCTCAAAACTAACTATCAAACACATGTTTCTACTAAAAGTTATGATCGTTATGGGAGAGTCCACTCCCAAATCCATGTTTTCATCGAAGAAACTTGATGAATATGTTTAGATCATTGGTACCCACCCAATAATGCTCATTGGTCGATGAAGACTCTAATACACAGATGGGGGTCATTCCAAGGACTGATGGGGATACCAGAAACGCAATCTGGATCAACCAGATATGTAGGGGATCATATTAAAATGATTTCACAAACCCCCACTGATTTAAATGGTAAGAGTAGGGATGAAATCCATTCATTGAGATGTAATTCTAATTCCACAAACCCTGCCTAGGAAACAAAGGATGATAGAGGATCACACTCTAGTCTCATGGAGGGACACCAATACTCTATCTGATAGTCGACTTCTAGAGGGGATCACAATCCAGTGATATAGATGTAATAAAACTCAATAACCATGAGGTAAAGGACTATTAGAGACACACTCACACTATACTAGTCTAAAAATATCCACAAGAACTCTTGAAAGGGGTATATTGTGTGTAAGAGGGGGTGCACGGTGAATCGTGCTCTACCCATACCTACCAATGTTGAAGCACCTCACATGAAATGTATTCTCCACTTACATTATGTGTAGAAAGAGTAAATAGAGTGCAGGGACACATGAGATTCATTCTGTGTCGCCCGACCATGTCCATAAATTGAGGATGTGTCCATGTACCAGCCCGTTTAACCAAGCCATGTCTGTGTATAAGTACACGATTTTCCGTCTGGCAGTGTACTTTTTCCCATGTCTGTGTACTCTGTAATGTTCATTTTGATCCACATGGAAGGGGTTACACATTGTGTGATAGGTTTCACGTGATGTCTGATCCTTATATCATTTTGATACCCTAGACCCACAACACGCGGGCCCACATAGCGTATAAATCAATGTTCATATTGTGTTTCATGGGAATTTACAGAACCCTTGGGTTCTCTTTTACACCGATATTCCCACGAATTTAACTTCCTATCTCACAAAAAACTATAGATCTAGGTATGATCAACAATTTTCATCCTCAATCATGAAGATCTAAGTTCAAATCCACTCAAAAATCATCAACGACAATCCATTCATTACCACTTGTCTAAACCTGGTCAAACGGATGCTACTAATCCATTCCAATCCACCAAACGTCATCTACCACTCTCATCACATCTCAATATTACCACTAATCATGAACTTTACATGTGGTATTGTTTGGTTTCACTAAAGAATGGTTGCACAATGATCAAATATTGGGTGTTATTCAAACAGTGGAAAAAAATCAACGATGAATGTGAGATGAACGTAGGGATAAATACATAATCCATAAAGGAGAGGAATGAACCTCATCCATTTTTTGGTTGGCCTCAATTCATTTTTGTAGAAAGAGATGAATTACTAGGGATAATCAACAAACAAATATACAATTACATAATTTTAGTCTACAATCAATGTGTGAGTCATTTATTTTCATGCAATGATCCTCATTTACCCAGTATTGAAGAACTTGATGGAATCTATAAAGAACAATATCATAACTATATTTTGGATAGATCATTGATGAAAAAATAGACATATTTCCATTATTGATGAGATCTACAGACTCTGTTGGTAGGACGGTCCACAATTTGAACTCTCGTCCATCATCTTCCTATAGAAAAGATCTCTAATGGTTTACTAAACCACTAGGGATTCAATAGAAATACCCAAGGAAAACCCTATAACTATACATTTAAAATGGAGATAGTTTATTCATCAAATATGAATGAAATAAATATTTTATTTAATTTATTTCATTAAACTATGCATCGGACGACCTTTTCATAGATGTCCATCATCGATAATGGTTATGTCTCACCTATAGTAAAACCCCAATTATGAGCTCAATCAAGTCATTAAATTTAGGATCCAAGCGTCCTTCTGATTGATATTCTACATTTTCATGAAAATTGTGTGTGTGAGATATTTTATATATATAATTTATTTCAAACATTTATTCGAGGAACACCTGACCTAAGAATCGCACTCCATCTCAAAACCTATTATAAAAAATAATCTATATAATATCAAAAAAAATATGGAAAATATGATACATTATAGTTACATGTCCTAAAAATGGATAGTAACTCACTACCACAAAATATGGATTTTATTTTATCTGAGTTAGAAAATACAAGGTATATATATACCAATCTGGTATATGTATGGTGTGAGATCACATTACCAATAGTATCACACTTAGTGTTCCATAGGCATCCATTATAATAAAAATAGACAAGCTAGTTTTGTATGATAGGAAATATATTTGATTTTTTATAAAAAATATTTTTACTTTAACAGAAATATAAAAGACAAATAATAACTGAATGATGGTAAAAATGTAGCATAAAACCATGGAAACCATAATGAAAATCGAATTGTTGGGGTTCTAGGATCTTCTAAATCTCGATTATAACATCATATGAATAATGCATTATGCGCATGATCCACTGGATGTGACGAACCCAAGGTTCAGTGACACCAACTTAACCCATGTAGTTTAGTTAGTGTTGCAACATGTTCATGCTAGGGAGACTGGGTCAGAGCAATTCCAGATCAACCAATATACAAGACTTAGTGTTCCCACTCATGTACCCAGGGTTCCCATGTGCATTATTCCATTTCCAAATCATAAGTATCCCATTTATTCATAAACTAGACCATATAATGGAAACCACACTATCACCAACCAACGTCATAAGGGATAAGACCATTAAAAAAATATTACCACACAAAATCCCATTGAAATTAACTAATTATCCACAAAATACATTTTTAGAACACATTTAGAAATATAAGCAGGAATATTTAAATCATCAAATAATATAACACCATGGAACCACCTCCCTTTCCCATTGAAATTACCACAAATCCCTTGCAAAATAGATCCTAATATGGTAGGTGATCGTGGAGTTTCATTGTATGATATAATCCATAAAACTACAAAAAATTGAGCCTAGAGGGGATTGGAGAATATAAGAGCTACTAAAAGGGATGAGGGAGTCATGATTAGGAGATAATTAGGACTAGTAGGGATAAATTGGAGAGGGGTAGAGTAAGAAATTAAAAATATTTAAATTTTGAGTGTGTTGAGAAGTTTGGTCAAACAGTTTCCCAAATTGTATGCCAAATGTGCTGATGTATATATCTCAATAGATATAGGAAGCTTATTTTGGGATAAATGTTTTGAGAAACTATATGCCTAACCATGTGGGAACTCCATTACCACTGAAAAAGTTACATGTTTTTTTTGAAGCTGGTGTATGACTATGTCCCCAACTATGCAAGCTCCCCAGCACCTCTACCAAGACCCAAAAAATTTGTATAGGTAGGTGCACAATTTCCATTAACCATTATCCAAAATTAGGCCACCGTATGAATCCAAATAAAATTAATTCTCAAAAGTAAAACGTGCATATAATCATAAAGACAAAGGAATGAACAATAGCAAATAAATAAAATCCAAAGAATGTCACTGTTTGTGTGTGAAAAGTCCCCCCACCATGACAATTTCTATCATAGGAAGGACAATTCGAAGTCTTATCAGATAATAAATGAAGCAAATTATACTTAACCTAGAAACTCTATTACCCCACCTCATTCTTATCATTCCCATGCTGGAATAATTACCAGAAAAGCAGAATAGATTCCCCCCCCCCAAAGCACTTTCACTTGGGAATCGACAATCCGAACCAGCTATTCAGTCAGTGACAAATTAGGTTCTAGCTCAAGATCCTTCCATATCAGCACATGGTAAGGGTCTAGATTACACCTCTTCAATTAAGTGACATGTAAATAATCATGAATCATCATCAACTAAGAAGGAAACATGAAGTGGTATGAAATCTTACTCACCCTCTCAATTATTCTAAAAGGTATGACATACCTCTATGTTACATCCCATACTTAGCAATATGATAATGAACCAAATGAGGTTTCACCTTTAAAACACCTTGAAATCCACTGATAATTCCTTGGATTAACAATGATTATAAACCTAGGAATTTAATGGCACTTTTCTATCATGATATGATACCTGATCAATTGAATCTCTATGGTAATTTTCTTGTATGTTGCTTAGTCTTGCTAAAGAAGTGTCACCTACCTATTTCTAGCATTGAGGGGGAAAATATGGTTCAACATATGAGGATTCAAAGGTATTTATGTCGAATTAGGACTAGTAAATACTATATTAATAAAATTATACCAATCCAAGATGGCTATCCCATTAACCACCAAAATCTATCACATATGTACAAAGCATGTTTTCATGAATATAGGTTTCCCAATTTTTTTTCCATTCATTTTGGGATGGTATTTCGTGGTATTCTGAACCTATAATTCCTTTTACATTTATGTACTTCCTAAAATAGAGTGGTAAAATTGGAGTCCCTTCGAGAAAACATAAAATATGTAACACTATGTAGTCTCATGATTTCCAGAACATATATCTTGTGGAGTTCCTACAAATTATTTGCATATTTGATAGACCTAAAATTGGTGGAATTAGTTATAAAATCAATGACTAACCAAATCACATTCCTTATTTAGGGTGCACAATGTAACCCAATGATAACTTCCATGGATACATCATCACACTTCTTGGTTAGAATGGGGATTGGTAGAACTAATTTTAAGGGCTTCTAAAGCTCATGTTTAATTTACTTGAAAGTATAACATCTGTAAACGAAGTCATCGATGTACCATCTCATTCCTGGACACCAAAATCAACATCACACATCCTACAACATATTTTTGGTACTAGGATGGATTACCCACTAAGAATGATGAAGGTATTGCATCACCACCTTTATTATTAACAACAATATAATCGAATAACACACGAGTCAAAGAACCCACTTTGGAGATAATGACCATTCACATGGAACTTCCCCACTATTTATGCATTTCATGGAGTTTTGATAGAACTAATATTTTATCTGCTTGGCTCGAATCAGTTCCATAAGGGAATTTTTTAACTGCAATATGGCCAAAAACAAATTACCACTCTCTTCTTTGGAATCTAGACTCATCTGGGAAAAATCACCATCAAATTACAATAACCAATATACTCCATAAAATATCAAGTCAACAACATACTATTTAATTAATTAGTCAATAATTACCCTTACCTAGAGTATAAATCATGTAAATAAGAAAATCTTTATGGCATTATATCCCACATAAGTAACTCAGATTTAAGTCTTGTTTGAGAATATATAACTCAATAATTTTTCGTCATAATAGACCATAATCTTTCACCCAACCGATAGTGCTGGCAATATTTAAGTGAATGTATCACCGTTGTAAGCTTGAGGTCATGAGTTAGGTAATTATTTTATTATTGATGGAGTTCTGAGAGTGTTATACACCACTACATGGTAACCTCAAATTTTCACACATACCAAGCTCGTATGTGAAGAATCATAAGAAACAACATATTCATTTCCAATATTTGGTAAGATCAATATGTTGTTGGTGGTAAATTAATTCTTAATCTCTCTTGTCATGACCTATCCTCAGGGCCCGTGCTGTGACTACCCCAAACCCGCCTTCAATAGGCCAGAGGCGGGCGACTAGCACCAAAGGCATAAATCCCGATAAAAGGGAAGGCATTGCCTTTATATAAGAAAACAATCACAACAGAGTACACAATCTGAAGTAAACACTAAGTAAACTGAGCACAAAGGTAAGTGATGGAATGTAAATGGGCCCATATACAAACCAATTGAATGTACAATACAACTGAGAAAAGTAAATTACAACAGCTGAAAAGTAAAGCAGCAACCACCAAGATGTCCTTCAGATACCCCACCTGAAGGGTGGGTATAGATGGTCTCCTCAGCTCCTCGATTCCGTCTGTCCACTCCATGTACATCCCGCCTGATATTCCACCTCTGGATACCATCCCGCTTTACAAGCCTCAACCAAAATCAGCGCTATCCTTTGTCTGCATCCAACACAACGCAGTGCGGGCATATCCTTTGCAGGGGTGAGTATACGATACTCAGTAGGGACCCCGAGACCCCTGAAGGCCTCCCAGAATATAGAAAGGATAAAACACAAAGGAAAGATACAAACACGAAGTATCAACCAACTCTACTTAGGTATATGTTCATACATATACCTAATTCATCAATTCCAGTTCGACTCCAACTCGAGAGCCCAAGTACAACCCAGTACACACAAGAAAGCACAACCCAATCCACACAGGAAAGCAAGACAATCATATCGTAGATAATGATTGAAAGTAAAGACTTAGCTCACACAGGTACTACTCATGAAGAGGGGTGGAGATGATTAGATGTAGCCTCTGAATCATCTCCTCTTCCAAACCCACGTAGGATCCAAGTACAGAAGTCATCGATGTCGAACCCACGGAGGATCCAAGTACAGTCATCCTCGATACCGAACCCACGTAGGATCCCAGTACAGTCGCCATCGTCGTCGCAGTCGCAACCAGCTCTAGGGTTCCCGCATACAGCACACTCGATTCTAGGATGGTCCACTCCACAAGCCTAGAGGGTCGACACATCAACCGTCACAAAGTACAGAGTTGATGTATCCCAAAGTTCTGTCTCGTCAATAGGAACTCAATGCGACAGGCGGTGTGTTAATCAGACGCCCGGTCTGAGAGATATTGGCTTTTCCGTCCCTAGGGCCCGGTTGGGTTTTAAGCTAAAACCAACCCAACCATACTCCAGCTGCATCCAAATATCAAGGGGAGTAAGCCAAAATAACTATCTCACTATGAGTAATTTAACGTAATTGACGGCACGTCATTCCGACGTTTGTTCCTTCTACTATGAGTGTTTCCGCTCTGAGGGCCCGGTTGGTTTCGAGTTCGAACCAACCTGGCCATACCCAAAATTTGCTGACATTATGAGTGAAATATACCAAAATTCTAGTCTCGATGCAAGGATCCCTACACAACTAACGGTGCGTCAATCGGACATCCGTAGCCCATGATATGGGCATTTGAACGAACCTGGTCCGAAAATAGGGGGTCTGGGCCCGATCTGACCCGGCCCAATACCCCTTGGGTCGGCCCGAACCTGGTCGACCCAACCCGGGTCCGGGTCTGGGTCCGGCCCGCGGCTAGGTGCGGTCCGGCCAGGCCCGGCCTGTGTGGCCTACGGCCCGGCTCGGAAGTCGGTCGCGGCTCGACGCTGGCCGAGCCGGGCACAATGGGGGCGCCACCCCCTGTTTGTGGATACAACGGACCCCGTGGGGTCCCCCCTAAAGGCTGTCGGGAGTAGGGGGGAGGGGTTACCCCCCCCCGGTTTCCTCAAAATGGCCGGCCGTGATGGCCGACCATTGTATAACCGCGGGACCCCCTCAGGTCCCGCCCCAAGGTGGCACCGGCGGCCGGCTCAGCCGACCGGTCCTTGGATGTCCACCGCGGTGTTAGGCCTCACATCTTGTTCGACCGGCATCGCACGACAGTGTCGTGCCCCTCTGCCGTGGCCCGATCCAACCGCGCCCTTCCTTGGCTTCTTCGGCGCGGCGCGACAGCACCGCGCCCCACCGCCGCGGCCCGCTCCGACCACAGTCCCTTCGGCCTCACCGGCTTGGCGCGACGGTGCTACGCACCACCACCACGGCCCACTCTCACCACGGTCCTCTTAATCCCCACGCGGTGCAACGACACTGCGCCGCCTTCTCCTCAAACGTCAACGATGATCAACAAGAAAAAGGGGAAGGAGAATCGGCTGTGTTTGTGCGGTCCAATCTCCTCCCGTTATGGTGATATCAAGCGGCCAATCGTTAAGAAATTAAGATTGAAAATAAAATCTTGAACAAAATTAACCCCTACCTCAACAATCGATGTAATTCTCCGGGCGTCGCGGACGACGGCATCGCGAACGACGGCATCACGGACGACGGCATCGTGGGGTGAGGTTTTGAAGAAGGAGTTGGAATGCATCCAAGGAGGAAACAAAGTCTCCACAGTAGTTTCGAAGATAAAAAGGAAAGGCATGTCATCACTCTTTGCGGTGATACCGTTCTTCATCAAAGAGGAGACGTTCTTTGTGGGAAGATAATGTTCTTCAAAAAAACTAGAGTTCTCCCAAAATCCTCCTCACACAACAATTCTATCCCAAAATGAAAATAAGCTACTCCTTATTTTATTTTTCTTTTCCATGCATTTCAAAAACATAAAATTCAAACACTTAGTTAAATTAATTGAATTGGTTTTATCAATTAATATAGAATGTGTTGGCATGAATTAAAGTGGGAGAGGAGGAGTTGCTTAATTTTGTTCAAGGGTTTTCCAACATTAAACACAAGGAGTTTAATGGGGGGGGGGGGGTTAGGAGGATTTAGAGAATGTGAAAGGTTGGGGCTCGAGTGGGCCCCACCTTATATTTATCCTCACATGGGTAGTTAATATGCTAGTGGGTCCCACCATAACTCCCCCATGTAGGATAAAACCACCTTAGTTAGACATAAAACTGTACCACAATTTTATTCACTTTTTATTTAAACCAATTTTATTTAACAACTCCTCCCAAGCAAAAACATCTTTGGTAAAGGTCCTCCTAAGAAATTACCAACGTTGTGGTTTCCTTGGTGCCCTCCGATTTCAATTCTGAGCACTGGTTCAAAATATAGACAACACTGCTCATTTGTTTACTAAACATACCCGAGCTATACTTCGGGAATTGATTTCGGTCACACCGGGCCTCAGAATCAGGGTCCATAAAAACTGTGAACTCGTTAAATCCCAATGAACTTAAGAAAAAAAATTCCTTGAAATTTACGGGTCTTTACATTACTCCCACCTCACAGCTTTACGTCCCCATAAATCATCATCATAAAATAGGCAAACAAATAAGGGTATTGTGAACGGATTTGAGCCTCCCACTCCAATGTGCTCTTCTATAGGTTCCCGTGCTGCCAACAAATGTGCACTAGAGGAATCGACCATCCACGTAGGACCTGCTCATGTCGATCTTCGATCTCCACCAGGACCTCCTAAAAAGTCACCCCGTCATCGATGTCTAGCTCCCCGTGATCAATGATATGTGTCGGCTCGTGCACGTATCCCCTCAGCTGAGATACGTGGAAGACGTCGTGCACCCAGTGCAACTGAGGTGGAAGAGCCAGGCGATAAGCCACCTCACCTATCTTGCTGAGAACCTAGAATGGTCCGATGAAGCACAGAGATAACTTGCTGGCCCGACCATAGCTCCATAATCCACATCAAGGTGAGACCTATAAGAAAACATGGTCGCCATCCTCGAACTCCAGTGCTCTCCGCCTCCTATCAACATAGGACTTCTGTCGTCTCTATGCAGTTCTCATCCGCTCCTGGATGATCTGCACTTTCTCTGTCGTGGCATGGACCATCTCTGGTCCTACAAGTGCTGACTCCCTAGGGTCATTCCAGCATAGAGGTGATCTGCAAGGTTGTCCATACAATGCCTCGTATGGTGCCATCCCTATGGTGGAGTGGTAGCTGTTGTTGTACACAAAATCAACCAAATGTAGGTGATCCTCCCAACTGCAGCCAAAGTAGAGGACATATGCACGGAGCATGTCCTCGAGAGTCTCAATGGTCCTCTCCGTCTGACCATCCGTCTGAGGATGAAAGGCAGTGCTCAGGTGTAGCTGCGTCCCAAAAGCCTCCTACAACCCCTTCCAATAACGAGATGTAAAGCGAGTGTCTCGATCGTAGATGATAGATAATGGAACAACATGAAGCCGTATGATCTCCTAAACATAGAGGCGTCCCAAACTCTCCACTGAGCCCTGCTCTCTGATAGGTAGAAAGTGGGCCGACTTGGTGAGTCGGTCAATGATCACCCATATGGAGTCATTTCATCTGGAATTATGTGGAATTACCGTCATTAAATCAATGGATATCCCGTCCCACTTCTACTTCGGGACCTCTAAGGGTTGTACCAACCCTGATGATACCTAGTGCTCCACCGTCACCTGCTGGTAGGTGAGGCATCGTGAAATGAACTCTGCCATAGCCTTCTTCATATCCGGCCATCAGTGCTTTCTTCTGATATCCTGGTACATCTTCGCTACAGTTGGATGTACTGTAAATGGGTAAGTGTGAAACTCCTTCATCACCTCCTCCTATAATGCAACTGGTACCAAGGTACGTCCCTTAAAGAGGATGGTGTGCTCTTGCCTTTAGAAAATCCATCGGGTGACATCGTTGAGGATATCTGAGCACGTCGCGCCTCATTGTCAACGTTCCCACATTGTGCCTCCCTGACCCACTGAAGTAGTGGAGGAGTGACTGTGAGTGACTATAGAAAGGATGCCCCATCTCTATCGACGAAGGATATCTGCATAGCGGCTAACTGCTCTGTTGACTATCTAAGTAGATGAATGCCCAACCTCTTGTTGAGAGCATCATCTACTACTTTCCCCTTCCAAGGAGTATAGACTATCTCAAAGTCATAGTCCAGGAGGAACTCGAGCCATCGCCACTATCTCAGTTTCAGGTCCTTTTGTGAGAAGATGTAACTGAGACTCTGGTGGTCAGAGTAGAATGTAAAGTGCTCGCCCATCAGATAGTGCCACCACATCTTCAAGGCGAATACCACTGCTGCTAACTCCAGGTCATGGGTAGCATATTTCTACTCATGCTACCTCAAATGTCGTGAACCATAGGCGATCACTGCCCACTCCTGCATCAGGACACACCCGAGTCCGGTCCCTAATGCATCACAGTAAACTACGTACCCTACGCCCTCCTCTAGTAGCCTCAAGATGGGTGAACTGGCCAATCTCTATCTCAACTCATGGAAGCTCTTCTGACATCTATCTGACCACAAGAAGGGTTTCCACTTCTTCGTCAAAGAAAAAAGTGGTTCTGCAACTCTAGAGAAGTTTGGAAAAATTCATTGATAGTACCCAGCCAAACCTAGGAAAGTCCGCACCTCTGTCATGCTCCTGGGTGGCTCCCAAGCTAGAACTGCCTCGATCTTCCCAGGATCCACCACATCTCTCACCTCAGAGATGACGTTCCACAAGAAGTGGACCTCCCAAATCCGGAAACGGAACTTCGTGAGATTTCCATAAAGCTGGTGCTCTCGGAGTGTATCCAGTACAACATGCAACTGGTAGGCGTGCTCCTCCTTAGTAGTCGAGTAAATCAATTTTTCTTCGATGAAGACTACAAAAAATAAATCAACGTAAGGTTGGAAGACCCTGTTCATGAGACTCATGAACACTTCTGGAGCATTTGATAAGTCGAAAGGCATAACCAAGAGCTCATAATGGCCATACCGACACCTGAAGGTCGTCTTCTGCACATCCTCGTCTCGAACTCTGACCTGATGATAGCCTGACCCGAGGTCTATCCTTGAGAACCAGTGTGCTCCTTTGAGCTGATCAAAGAGGTTGTCAATCCTAGGATGTGGATACTTGATCTTTACGGTAACATGATTCAGGTGATGGTAATAGACACATAGTCGTAAGCTCCCATATGACTTCGTGGAGAATAAAATTGAAGAAGCCCAGGGTGAAACACTAGGTCGGATGAATCCCTTACCCTTAAAGTCCTCCAGCTGTACCCGTAGCTCACAAAGCTCAGTGGTATCCATCCGATATGCTAGAGTAGATATCGGGGTTGTCCCGGGGTACATGTCAATATATAAGTCTACCTCTCTGTGAGGAGGTAGTCCTGAAATGTCGTTAGGAAAGACATCCACATACTGATCCACCACAATAGGAAAACTCGGACTCCGCACGTCAACCGCTCTGAGGATAAGACTATACAACTGATGGGTGATCGGCTACCCTGTCCTCTGCGTAAGTCCATCCTGCACTGCAAAGGATCCCTTATCACTGGTGAAGGTGAACCTACTCCTAACCGTGAGGACACACCTCACCTTATGCCTAATACAGTGTATCTGAGCATGGACAATAGATAACCAATCCATGCCCAAGATGACGTCGTAAGGCCTCGACGCCACTACAAGAAGATCCCAACCGAATCTCTCGCCTCCTAGAATAAGCTCACACTCCCAACACCAGTGTGTAATCATCGAGTCTGCTCCCGTAATATTATCTAGCCGTAAGGATCGATCCAACGACACCATCAGAGTCTCCGAGCTCTGAACAGGGGCAATGGTAAAAAAATAATGACTCACTCTTGTGTTTATAAGAACTGCAGCAAGGGTAGAGTAGACACAGATAGTACCTCGAATCATCTCAGGTATGCCGTGGTCGTAAGCCTCCACTTCCTGAAGGTGAGCTTGCCTCTGTCCGCCAGCTCCCTGTGGTTGGGCTGGAACTCTTGGTGGTTGTGGTGAAAGAGCCTGAAAGCGTCGCCCACCACCTGCTGCTTGGCCAGCTCCTTTGCCTCGTCCGCCTACTCCCTGTGGACCGCCACGGTCGAACCTCTGCCTCTGCCTGGGTGGTCCCTCAACCATCTGTTTCTCCTCTGCATGGCGGGTTGGGCAGTCACGAGCCATGTTTCCTTTCCCGCCGCATGCATAGTACTCCCTGCCTCTCGTATGACTGGATCTACTGCGTGTGCCTTGCACCTCCAAACCAGTATCCTAAGGTCGCCCACCTAATGGTCTGGTTCGCTTGGACCTCTGAAACATCTATCTATTTCCATCTATGGAAGACTCCGCTACATGTCGCCCTGCGGTAGGCCACGCTGCGGTTGTAGGATCACCAAGGAAGCTCTCCACAAGTAGGGCTCTCTCCAGTACTCATGCCTACGTCGGAATGCTGAGGGAAATCATAGAAGCCCAGATCTCATGCCTCAGTCCCTTCTAGAAGGTACGAGCCCAGAAGAATGGGTCCCGTACCATGTCCGTGGAGTAGCGCGAGAGATCAGTAAGTCTCGAAGAGTACTAGGCTACTGTCATGATGCCCTGCCGTAGCTGTAGTAACTCCAGGATGCGCACCACACGGAGGGTGGTTGGAACGAAATCCAATCGAAAGAGGATCTCAAAGTCCGTCCTAAGTAGTGATGCCTCATCGTGCACCTGGAGCATTAGGATTCACTATCTACCTACATCTGTGTGCAAGAGACTCGCCACAAGGATCACCATAAGAACTGTTGATGTCCATACAAATATGAAGACTCGAACAACAGCCTCCAGCCAATCCTCCGATGCCTGAGGGTCCGTCTCTCCATGGAACCTGGGCGGCATCTGTCGCTGAAACTCGTACAGCGCACTCAGGAATCGTGCACTCTCTTCTGCTGGGGACGGTGGTATCAGTGGACCAATGGGTAGAGGTACTCCTGGTGCCTCCACTGTAATGGGGCCCTGCACCGAGGCCTCATCGCTCGGTGGGCTTCCATCTTGCACGTAACAAGGAACCCTAACTGGATGCCTTTGTGGTGCCATCCTGGAAAGAAACAGGTGCGCCATGGTCAATACAGTATAAGTGGTGAGATGACACAAATTAATCACAAAGAAAAGGATTGAAACACACATGCAATCAGTTTTTTCATGCACTGAGTCAGAAATCAGAAGTCAGGGTCCTAGTGTATGGATAGGTTGGCTGCCACACCAACACTGGAATCCCTGAACTGATAACCACAATCAATACCCTTAACAATATTTCTTCACATAGAATAAACTATCAGAGCATTGAGTTCTGTGGAAGAACCGACTCCTCTGATACCAACTTGTCACTGCCCGTCCTCGGGGCCCATGCCGTGACTATCCCAAGCCCGCCTTCCCTAGGCCAGGGGCTGGCGACTAGCACCAAACTCATAAATCCCGATAAAAGGGAAGGCATTGCGTTTATATAAGAAAAAAATCACAACAAAGTACGCAAGATGAAATAAACACTAAGTAAACTGAGTACAAAAGTAAGTACTGGAAAGTAAATGAGCAAGTATACAAAACCAACTAAAAGTACAGTACAACTGAGAAAAGTGATGTACAACAGCTAAAAAGTAAAGCAAAAACCAACGAGACGTCCTCTGAATACCCCACCTGAAGGGTGGGTACAGATGGTCTCTTCAGCTCCCAAATCCATCCGTCCACTCCTTGTACATCCCATCTGATAGTCCACCTCCGGATACCGTCCCTCTCCACAAGCCTCAACTATGATCAGTGCTGTCCTTCGTCTGCATCCAACACAATGTAGTGCGGGCATAGCCCATGCAGGGGTGAGTATACGATACTCAGTAGGGACCCCGAGACCCCCGAAGGCCTCCCAGAATCCACAAAGGATAAACCACAAAGGAAAGATACAAACACAAAGTATCAAACAACTCTACCTAGGTATATGCCCATACATATACCTAAGTCATCAATTCCAGTTCGACTCCAACTCAAGAGCCCAAGTACAACCCAGTCCAGACAGAAATGTACAACTCAGTCCACACAGGAAAGAAAGAAAATCATATCGTAGATAATGATTGAAAATCAAGACTCAGCTCACACAGGTTATACTCACGAAGAGGGGTGGAGATGATTAGATGTAGCCTCTGAATCATCTCCTCTGTCGAACCCACGCAGGATCCAAGTACAGAAGTCGTCACTGCCGAACCCACGTAGGATCCAAGTACAGTAACCATCACTGCCGAACCCACGTAGAATCCAAGTACAGCCTTCATCGCTACCAAACCCATGGAGGATCCATGTAAAGTCATCCTCACTGCCAAACCCACGTAGGATCCCAGTACGGTCGACATCGTCGTCGCAGTCGCAACCAGCTCTAGGGTTCCCGCACACAACACGCTCGATTCAGGGAGGGTCTGATCCACATGCCAAGAGGGTCGATACATAAACTGTCACAAATTACAATGTTGATTTATCCCAATGTTCTTCCTCGTCAATAATAACTCAACGCGATAGGCGGCGCGTTAATCGGACGCCCAGTCTAAGAGATATTGGATTTTCCGTCCTAGGGGCCCAATTGGTTTTTAAGCTAAAACCAACCTGACTGTACTCCACATGCATCCAAATATCATGTGGAGTAAGAAAAAAGAACCTTCCCACTAATAGGAATTCAACAAAATTGACGGCACGTCATTCGGGCGTCAGGTCCTTAAGCTATGAGCGTTTCTGCTCCGAGGGCCCCGTTGGTTTCCAGTTCGAACCAACCCATCCATACCCAAACATCACTGAAAGCATGCGTGTAATATACCAAAATGACCGCCTCGATCCAAGGACCACTATGAAATGGACAGTGTGTCGATCAGAGGTCCGTAGCCCAAGATATGGGTGTTTGAACAAACATGGTCCGAAAATAGGGGGTCTGGGCCCAATCCGACCCAGCCCAATACCCCCTGGGGCGGCCCGAATCGGGTCGACCCGACCCAGGTATGGGTCTTGCCTGGTTGGGCATGGCCGGACCCTGCTGACGCGGCCCGGCCCGTGGCTTATCGTGATCCGCCCCAACTGGCGCGGCTGTCCCAGCCCCTGAGGCCCGGCTTGGAAGCCGGCCACGGCTCGACGCTGGCTGAGCGGGGATCAAAGGGGGCACCACCCCCTATTTGCAGAAATGTTGGACCCTGTGGGGTCTGCCCTAAAGTCTGTAGGGGAGGGTTTATGCCCCCCCCCCCACCCCCCCCCGAGTTCCTTGAAACGGCCAGCCGTGATGGCCGACCTTTTAAAAACCACGGGACCCCCTCGGGTCCCGCCTCCAGGTGGCACCGGCGGCCGGCATAGCCGGCGGCCCCTTGGATTTCCGCCGCTTCCTTAGGCCACGGATCTTGTTCGATAGGCGTCGCGCGACGGCGCCACACCCCTCCTTCATGGCCCGCTCTGGCCGCGATCCCTTCGGCCTCACCGGCGCGGCGCGATGGCGCCACACACCACCGCGGTTGCCCGCTCCAGCCGCGGTTCTCTTCATCCCCGTGTGGTGCAATGCCACCGCACCGCCTTCGCCTCAAACATCAACAATGATCAACAAGAAAAAGGTGTAGGAGAATCAGCCGTGTTTTTGCGGTCCAATCTCCTCCCGTTATGGCGATATCAAGCTTACCATCTTTATGCAACGAAGATCGATAATAAAAACTTGAACAAAATTAACCCCTACATCGACAATCGATGTCGTTCGCCGGGCATCATTGAAGATGGCGTCATGGGGTGAGGTTTTGAAGAAGGCATTGGCATGCATCCAAGGAGGAAACAAAGTCTCCACAGTAGTTGCGAAGATAAAAAGGAAAGGCATGTCATCTCTCTTTGTGGTGATACTGTTCTTCGTCGAAGAGGAGACATTCTTTGCCGGAATATAATGTTCTTCAAAAAAACTAGAGTTCTCCCCAAATCCTCATCACACAACAATTCTATCCCAAAAATAAAATAAGCTACTCCTCATTTTATTTTTCTTTGCCATGAATTTCAAAAACATAAAATTCAAACACTTAGTTAAATTAATTGAAAGGTTTAATCAATTAATTTAGCATGTGTCGAAATGAATTAAAGTGGGAGAGGATGAGTTACTTAACTAAGTTCAAGGGATTTCCACATTAAACACAAGGAGTTTAATGGGGGGGGGGGTTAGGAGGTTTTAGAGAATGTGAATGGCTGGGGCTCGTGCGGGCCCCACCTCACATTTATCTTTATGTGGGTAGTAAGGATGCTAGTGAGTCCCACCCTAACTCCCACATGTAGGATAAAACCACCTTAGTTAGAAATAAAATTGTACAATAATATTATTTACTTTTTATTTAAACCACTTTTTTTAACAACTCCTCCCAAGACAATGCATCTTCGGTAAAGGTCCTCCTAAGCAATTACCAGAGCTGTAGTTTCATGGGCGCCCTCCTATTTCAATTCCAAGCACCGGTTCAAAAGATAAAAATACTCGCTCGTTCGTTTACTGAATGTACCCAAGCTAAACATTGGGGATTCATTCCGGGCACTCTGGGCATCAGAATCAGGTGCCGTCAGAAATTTTATACTCGTAAAATCCCAAAGAATTTATGAAAAAAATTTCCTAGAAATTTACTGGTCTTTACATATCTTAATAATGTTTGATACCGAAAGATCTGTAAAAACATCACACCATTATAGATGATAGATTTCATAGGTTAATCAAGATGAGATAAGCCCCTAAAAAACAACATGTTATACACTTCATGGTCTAAAGTGATTTTGAGTTTGAGAATAGTCCTCAACTACTCCAACAACATCACCACTATGACCATTTCTATATCAACTGAAACCCCACATTATTATATCACATAACATAGAAACATGACATTATAAATCAATAATATTCACCATTATATATGAAAACATAATAAATTTTTTCATATTGTTCCATGAAGAAATATCAAATACTAATGATGCTCCTCTTTTGTTCTGCAATAGAGAAAAGTTTCATCCATAAACACCATGATGAAGGAGTTAATAAATATATAGAATATTTAATTTATAATACTCATGAAATCTATAGGATCATTTCTCAATCCTAAATAAGTCAATAGAATCTCAAAATAAACATAAATAATTTTGAAATTGGTCTTGGGACATCTAGTTTTCTCACCCTGACATTGTGATACCCAGAATGGAGGGCTATATTTGAGAACCATATTTATCCTCTAAGATAGCCAAAGAAGTCATAATTATGGGGGAAATCATATTTATTCTTTATCATTAACATATTTATCTTTTGATAGTATATACACAACCTGACTGTTTCGTTAGATTTCTTAGCAAAGAATACCAATGCCACTAAATAGAGGATGCTCAGGCGAATGAGCCCTTTCAATTCCAAATCATCCATTACTATATTTAATTAATTCAGTAATCAAGGGACATAAGACATGAAACACTAGTTAAAAGTTTTTTCCGTAGTTCTAATTAAAGTATTCACTCTAGGTCTCATTTAGGAGGAAATAACAAGAAATATTCCGAGGATAATTATGGAAATTCAATGAAAATTAGAGGCAACCCACACTCTGATACATTCCCATATACCACCAATAATAGAGACTATTCCTCAAAATAAAGTCTTTTTAACTCTAGATGTGGAGTTCTAACATATCCTTACCATGGTTCTTATTCATCCTGGGAAACCTAAGGGATCCCATAGAGGGTTATAAAAGTCATCCGCCAATGATATAAGTGAATATGGGCTTTAAAAATATCATCCAATCCATCCCCGAAATCATTTAAAAAGAGACCATCTCAAGGACAATGATGTCCCATTTAAGAATTTTTTTTGATAAGGATGTGAAAAAATATGTTTATAGAAAACCCTTATATTTCATCTTTCCAATAAGAGTAACTAGCTCCATAACATATAGAATGAGATTTCTTGAGAGTATCAAAAAATATACATGATGAGAAAAAGATGATGAAACTTGAAGAACCTATATTAAATAAATCAATTAACAAAGATGATGAAATAAATAGTGTACCTAAAATTTTCTCAAGGCCTATATTAGACACCACGAGTACCTGATCTATAGCTTGCATTTTCTTAACCACTAATTGAGCCTGGGTGTCACTACTAATCAACAAATTAACCTTAAGAGGACTGTTCCTACAAGAATCCCCATCCTTTTCTCCTCATACACTAGAAATATATCCCATGACCATTGAACCATATGAATATTATTCCTTTCCCCTAGGATCTGTAGACGATGAAACACATTGAGAATGAGGGTAAAATTTTGAAAAATTCTGTAGATGGTCAAGGAATACCTAAAGGTATCATGGTGCAGGAGTGACCAGATATGTGTACAGCACATGACCAGATATCATACACTAATGGTACACAACAGTTCCACCACTTGAAACTTTGGAGGAGGGTCTTCAGGGTGGATATCTTGAGCCATTAACACACTTATTACTATACTCTTCATAGTTACACTTCTTTTTATATGAATAAATCCAACACTATATTGGAATATAAAGAATCCCAGAAAGTCCTAACATTCCGTCCTAGTATATCTCTATCATTAAATCCCAATTGGAAACATCATCATAGTTATTAAAATTAAATAGGAATACACAAAATAATATATTAGGCTATATACCAATCTTAATCCAATGGGAACTAATATTTTTATTTGTAATTATCTTGGAAAACATGGGACCATATCTAAAAAGTCGATGGCATACTCAATATTGAGCAGTCCCCATGAAGAAGAGACAGGAAATCAGGGGACATGGCAAGAAAATAATTCTATTAGAAAAAAATACATAATGAAGAAAACTTTAAATTCTTTCCATATCATATACACATGCTTCCCATCATGAAATTCCAACCCCCCACCACCGATAATTGGAGACATCCAATTTAAACACATCAAAATTTACCATAACATCATCCGATGTAACCATGAACTCAAATATCCTCACAATTTCTTCCACCCACTCTTCTCTTTCCATATAATTATTGATTTTCAATAAAAATGAGGTTTATTATTGAGAATATCATGAACATAATCCAATTGACTCTTTTGTTTAGACACTCTACCATTAGAATGACTATACACTGCTCCTTGATATATGACTCAGGCAACATGAACCACTACCTCAATTACTCTCAGATCAACTAGTGATGAATAATTCTCTCTAGCCCCCTCCCATGGGTAATTATGAGGTCTCTGGGCAGGTAAGATACTAAAAAATCCAAAACTAACAAAAAGAAATATAATCAATATACTAAATCATGGGGAATCAAACATAGTACATGAAAAATCTTTCACATGATTCATAATTAAATAAAAAAAACACAATCCACCCCACCCCATAATGGTTCCATTTCCCAATCCATATCCTGTGAATCAAAAACTAGGGAGGAGTAAAACCTAGTACTCAACATCCCATGGAGACCTAAGTCACGACATGAGGTGTGTTGTCCAAAACCCCCACTCATAATTAGAACCTCAAGCCCCAACATTCCAATCTCTTACCTATCTAGACATAAAAAATATCAAGACCCAACATGATAAGAAAAATGACTCGAATAACATTTTTTCTTGAACCGTCTCATGTTTTCATCTGACCCAACACTCGAACTGACCTGTTTCATGGCATGAATGGAATTCCCAATCACCATAGTCTAGAAATGGTTACATTATCATTGAAGAACTCCATTGGGAATAATTTTTCCACAACAAACATAATATAAATCTATAACTAACCACACCAAAATAGATAAATAAATCATATAATCCATTATCCATTGTAGGAGATACAATAAAGAACCATACACAATCCTAAATCTTATAATTACTACAAAAAAACCAAAATGGAAAAAAATGGAGGCGACCAAAAAATGAATCTTTTTTATCCTCATGATATGGGGACCATCCTCCACCAAGCCAGCACAATCATCTATCCCCAAGAAGGATATCAAGTAGTAATAATATCCACTAATAATATAAGAGTTCCTTTATTTACCCATGATAGAAAAAATATGGTATACGTATACACATTGGGTATATGTTGTGTGCAATATCACATTCCTTGTAGATCCCATTTGGTGTTCCAACCATTATAAAAAAATAATGATAGTTTTGAATGACTAGAAAAAAATTTCATTTTAAAAATATGATTTTATCATCAATAAAATAATAAAAGGTAAATAATAATGACTAGTTGTTAAAAAAATTGAATACACAGCATGGTACCCTCCCATGTAGCTTGGATAGTTGGGGTCCTTGTATCATCATAATCTCAATGATTATATCAGGTGAATATTAATTCAAGTGAATGATCCACTGTACGGGATGTTCCTAATATCTAATGGCACCAATACATCCCATGAGGTTTAGTTTTTAATTGCAACATGATCCTACTTGGGAGACTTGGATGGAGCCTAGCTAGATCTCCCAAGTTACTAATCCTAGTTTATCTGCCAAGGTACCCAGGGATACTATGTGCTTTAATCCATTTACAAACCATAAAATAGGATTTCATTATATACCAAACCATATCATTCCAACAACACCATTACCAATGAATTTCATAGTGGATGGAACTGTTTGAAAATCATACTCACACCAACACCCATTGTAATTAACCATTTTTTCACACAACAAATTTTTAGAACATATTTATAAATAGTGGGTAAAACATTTAAATCATCATAAAATTTCACTAAATAGAACCATATATCATTGAATTTTAAATCACCACTAATCTATTGTAAACCAAAATAAAAGTTGTGAAAGGAACTTTGAGTTTACTTAATAGATATAGGACAAAGTTCACCCAAAATAGATCCAATATCAGAGTGGGTAAGAGGGGAGTCATTTATAGGGTTGTGGGAGTCATGAATGGTGTATAATTAAGGGTTAGGAGGGTTAAACCACAGAGGGGTAGAATCAGAAATTTAAAACATTAAAAAGTTACGTGGATGAAATGGTTTGGGTGAAAATAATTACAAACCATTCTCCAATCATAGGGGTTCCATTATCTCAACATAGGGAGGCCCCATTATTTGGGATGCATGGTTCCATGAAAATTGTTCCTAATTATAGGGAAACTCCAGTGCCACTAAGCATGCTGAACGATTTTTATGGGGAAACACAGAGTTGTGCGCTCAACCGTGAGAAATACCTAGTACTTCATTCAACAATTACATTTCTTATACATTTTATCACATAATTACCCATAATCGTTAATGAACCATGAGCCACCCTCTATCTCCCAAATATTCCATTGTTTCTAAAGAAAACCCCTGAAAAAGCTATAGGACAAAGGAATAATAAAAATAAATAACATTTATCTGCAAATTTCACTATGGGTGTGAGATTAATTAACAATAATTTTATTATAAATAATTAATTTCAAGGGTTTCGTATGAGTTATGGAATTTTGATAATGGGTGGTGGCTGATAGGACTTGGATGTGTTTCGATGAGGATGACTGAGATGCTTGAAAGAGAATAACTCTGAAGATGAGCTATGTGGACCCTCACATATACCCCTTTAGTATTTCAAATTTTTTTATTAATATATATAGTGTGATACGTCGCCTCTGCACCATTGGAGTATATTTTTTAAAATTGAAATGAGTTTTCTATCAAATGATATTACTACGATTAAAATGAACAAAGTGATAAATCCATGATGGACCTCGGGAACCGATTAATTTCCATGACCACCAATGGATGGGGCCCTGATTGTAAATGTATACCACATGATATATGGATATTAAGGCTTTAAACTGAAAGGAACTCAATGATTCTAGCGAACATGGATAAATTCACTGAGACCCCATATGTCGGGATGAGTGATGTGTTAAGAATGAATGACCCAAGTAAGTGGTGGTATGGATTTAATATGACATAGAGCCTAAGAGATTGCTGAGATGATAATTCATAGAGTGATCCTTCCCCTTTGAGATATGAGTTCTTATGGAGTATGAATTGGGTATATTTATAGAGGTAAGGGGCATGGGACTGACTAGTGATGACCTTGGGAAGGGATATGGGAAATATTCTATCTATTGAGACATATTCTAGTGAGGCTTGAATTTGGAGGCTGGTGAGGTGACTTTGATTATTCATAGGGATTTTATTCCCTTCCATTGATAAGTTTCGACCTATGTGATGTGTTGAGAGAAGGGAACTCACGAAGGATTTCCATGCTATGATGTGACGTAAGGGTCTTTAGTGGGTCCCCCAGTGATACATTTACCATATAGAGGGTGTGTATAAGAAAAAAATTATAGATGATTATAGGTTTCACCTTAAAAACCATACTAAGGATTTTCAGAATATGGATATGTGGTCAATTATTGTTTGGGAATTTGAGAGTATAGAATTGGTTTTGTGGGACAGGTTCAGGAAGATGAACAACCCTCCAAGATGCGTTATATGAGATGGATTGGGTGGGATGCACTAACTATCAATATTTGTTGAGATCTGGTTTGAGATACCTTATATATGATACTTGGATCTGTTGATACAATGGTTTAGGATTCATGGGAAAATATCATTGGATCTGTATGGTGAGATTAATAGTCCACTATGAAATAGATACTAAATTTATTAAATCTTTGTAATCATTCCTTGGATCCATATGGTGGGATTAAAATTACACCATGATGAATATAGAGTAGTTTTGGATTCCATGGAAATTTTATTTAGATCTAGATAATGTGAGTACTGATATGGGGGAATAATATACCTAGGATCAGATAGGGAGAGATCTGGTATGAGAGAGACATACCCATTAACGTAGACGAGGTAACGTCATTCATGGGAGAGCCATAAGCAAGGGCTCAGATGATCTGATATCCAGCAGACGGAGGAACCCCCTTGGACTTTTTGGATGTGATGTATAGTAGGGGAGATCAACAAATTAGAACATATATAATGTTTTTACATGGTTGGGTATGAACTGGATATAGGTTATTGATTTATATAAGAACAACGTCATAAGATTCTAGATGTGGTTTTTTATAGTGGGTTCACCCTGGATCCAGGTGATAGTATTGGTTGGAATAGTCATTTTATGTGCTCAAAGACACTCCATCACTAACCAATGTTTTTGTACTGGATCATTGGATTCAAATTAGAAATTATGATCAATTCTGGCTATTTATTTATGCTTCGACACTTTATTTGTTTCTTCTTATGAGAATTTAACATTATTATAGATTGAATTTAATAGTTATTTATATGACCACATTAGTTGATATCTATTGAGTTGTAATCAAACCTTTATTGGGTGTTCATGACACTTGGGTAACTGAGAAGTTCTCACCATCCATAGGTTTAGGCTAAGAAGAGGATCAAGATTGGATCATTCAGATAGATAGATCAGATTGGATTGGATATTATAATTTGAAGAGTCTTAGAGATGTAACAAAGGCTATAATAACCATATTTTGTACTTTTACTCATCAAAGTACTTGGATTTTATTATTCATTGATATTTTCTACTTATTTTATCTGTTATTAAAAAATATGATATAGGGGTATAATATCCCGTTAGTGTTGGAACCAGGGTCTTCAAAGCATGATTTGGCATATGGTTTGTGTTTGTTGTCAATCCTCAGTGGAAGTTCAGGATGTGTACCAACAAATAGATAATACCGTTCAAGCAGAAAACAGTAGTGAAGGTGGCGCCGTTTCCCATTGTTTGCCAAATTTTTGGGCCTGAAAATCCGCCAATAAAGTAAAGTGTTTTTGACAAAGGTACTTGCGCGCCGAGCTCTTGGAGGATAAAAGACTTGCGCGCCATATGTTTTTGAGGATTAGAACATCAAAATTTGGCTAAGGAAAGAAGGTCGCTCAAGTGTTGGTTTGGTCACGCAGGTGAGTTGCGCGACAGAGGTTATTGAAGACAAGACTTGCGTGCCGTCGAGGGACTTGCGCGTCGACACGCAAGGGGTCCAGTTTGCCTATAAATACTGTACAACCCCACCTCATTTGTGACAGAGTTCAAGGCTGAGAGATTGTTCGAGCTCTCGTCACGCAGGTGGTTGAGTCGCGCAGGTGGTAGTTTGGTCGCGCAAGTAGAGCTTGCGCGCCGGTTGTCTGCAGTGCGCCCAAGGTGGTTTGGGAGTGAAAGGAAGTGAACTGCGCAAGTTTGTTGTCGAGGAAGTAAGCGTCGCGCAGGTGCATTGGTGACACTTGCGCGCCAGTTTGGACTTGCGCGCCATATTGGGACTTGCGCGTCCGGCTTGGAGAAGCGCACCAGGTTTTGCTAAAGCCCGCCGGCCTGTTTGGAGCTGCACGAAAGCCAGGAGACTACCTGATACATTCGAGGAAAAGTGATATTCTGCTTCTGGTGAGAATCAGACTTCAATAGAGCATCTACTTACAACTGAAGATGCATTCTCTTGAAAATAATGAAGAGACCTTCACGTCTATAAACTGAGTGGGACTTCACCAACGGTAGTGAGCCAGGGGGAGTCAACGGGAGTGACCCGAGGGGAGCAGTGGGCTATCCCTGAAACTTTGTAAAGGCAGTGAGCCTGGGACAGAGTAACTATACCCGAACCATTGTAATCTACCGCTAGTGAAGCATAGTAGATTTTGGTACAACCGACAACCTGTCGGCGTATGCTCCTTGGACGTAGCCCTTAGTGGTGAACCAAGTAAAAATGGATGTGTCTTCTCTGTGCATGTGAATGATTGCTTTTTGATCAAATTCATCATATAGGTTCAACAAGTTCCTGCCAACGTGGGAACAAGATCCATCACATTAAAAGAAAAAGTGGTCACCCTGATTCACCCCTCCCCTCTCAGGGTGTCCCGGGGTCCTTCAAGTGGTATCAGAGGGTAAAGGTTGTTGGTGTTGAATCTGACCTTCTTCATCATGGAAAATGAGGTCAATATCAGGGGAGTCCCTCACTTCGATGGAAGCAATTTCCATATCTGGAAGAACAGAATGAGATCTCATCTAAGATCTCTTGGAATGGAAGTTCTTTTTTCTACTGTGCAAGGAATACAAGTCACTGATCCAACAGGGATGGCTATGACTGAAACAGACAGGAAACTTCTTGATGTAGATGCTAAAGCATAGAATGCTCTCACTGCAGCCCTTTCTGATCAGATCTACCTGAAGGTGATGAATTGCACCTCAGCAAAATCTATGTGGGATAAACTTGAGAATATTTATGAAGGTGATAGCAAAGTGAAGGAGGCAAAACTACAAGTGCTACACAATCGGTTTGATGATCTGAATATGCATCCAGACGAGAATGCAGACTCTTTCTTCAATCGAATTACTGAAGTGGTTGGAGAAATTCGGGGTCTAGGCGAAGAAATCAAAGACATTGATATTGTAAAGAAAATATTAAGAAGACTTCCACCTCTGTATAATGCGAAGGTGTCAGCTCTTGAGGAAAGATATCTTTCCAAACTTTCTCTAGATGACTTACTGAGTAGTTTGGTAGCATATGAAATGAGAGTCAAACCAGAAGATGCTACGACTCGGGTGAGCAAGGAAATGGCATTCAAGGCCATGGATAAATTGAAAATCTCAAAGGATAGTAGTGGTGATGATGAAGAAGAGAAATAAATTCTTTCTCTCATTGCAAAGAAGTTCCAGAAGGGGAAAGGAAAATTCAAAGGGAAGTTACCTCTCGCATGTTTCCGTTGTGGAAAAGTTGGGCATATTGCCTCTCAGTGCTTGAAGAATATCAATGATGATGACAGTGAAGATGAAAACTTCAAGAAGCCTCAGAGAAGGTTCTTCAAAAAGGGAGACTTCAAATCTGGTAAGAAAATGCAAAAGAAGAGTTTTGTCTGTGAAGAGGAAGAAGATGGCAATGAATTCTGTGATGAAGAAGAACCAGAATTCAAAACTGGGAACCATTCTTCTATGATGACCACTATTGAAAAGTCAGAAGATACTGATGGAGAAAAACAACTGAAAACTTGTGTAGATCCTGAGGTGCAACTTAAGGATGCAGTTAGTAAGCTTAAGATTAAATGTAAGAGCTGCAATAAGTGGAAATCAATTGTAGAAGAATCAAATGAATATGTTGATCAACTTGAAGCTGAAATTGAATGACTGGAAGAATTTGTGAAGGTACAGTCTAAAATAATTAAAAGCAATGATGATGCAGTTGATCTGATGCTGAGAATTGAAGAGCAGGAAAAGGTCATCAATGACCTCACATCCAGACTGGATGAAAAATCCAAGACTGCTGAGGGTCTTGAGGAGGAATTAGTTACTCTAAGGAGTAAACTGGAGATAGAATCAGTTCCAAAATAATCGAGGAAGAAAATACAGTTCGGAAGATTCTCAGATGCAGAATTACTTGCAAGAGACAAGTGTGGATCAGATGGGGTTGGAAAAGTCTTGAGTGATCAAAGACCCGCTTGCATGGGAAAGAGTGGAATTGGCTATGAGGCTGAGTCATCAACTACTGGAAGTGAAAAGATCCAAAAGAAAGACAAGATGAAAGTTTAACATGATGAAATGTTACCTAGAGTGCTGAAAAAGGAACCCTCAATCCAAACTAAAAGGAGACCTGAAAACTATCCTCAATCATTCATAAATGATAGACAGTCTTACTATTCTCCCAAGGAAGAAGGTATAAGGAGAAATTCAAGTGAGAAGAAATTTCCTCTCATGAAGTGTCAGTTCTGTGGCTATCTGGGCCATACCATGTCTTATTGTGAAGAGGCAAGAAGCTATCTGAATGGAGATGATATAGATGCTCAACAAAGGAGAACAATCTCATATCCTAATTCTCATAGAAGAAATAATTTCTATGGATATTGTTTTCGTTGTTCTAACTTTGGTCATAAGGCCGTTAATTGCAGGCAGAGAAGAGACATAGACACCTCATACCGAAGTTCAAGACAAGTCAAGTCTCGTCAGCAAGACAGTGTTGTTCTTTTAAACAGGTTCTCACCTCTCACAGAAGACTTTGACTATGAATAACCTGGGTATGTGGAAGAGATAGTTGAAAGGCCATCAGTCCTATATACTCAATCTAATGTCTCATGGAAGGAAAGGAAGAAGATTGAGAAATCGAACCTTGCAGAGGTAGCCCTCAAAGCTACAAAGAACAACAATACCTGGATTCTGGATAGCGGTTGTTCATCTCATATGACGGGTAATGCCGGCCTACTAATGAATATCATAAAGAATGATGATGGTACAGTAAGATTTGGTAATGATGGGGCTCTGAAAATCAAAGGGAGTGGAAGTACCCAATTAGCTAATAGAGAACTAAAGAAGACTGAAGTCCTTTACGTAGAAGGCCTACGTCATAATCTCCTTAGCGTGAGTCAACTCTGTGACTCAGGACTTATAGTTACTTTTAATCAGAAAGGCTGCACCATCAAGGGAAAAACCGGCAATTCACTTATGAAAGGATGCAGAACAGAAGGCAACTTGTATCAGGTTGATAGTGAAGAAAATGTATGTTACATGACTCTTGAAGAAGAAAACAATTTGTGGCATCGGAGATTGGGACACATCAATCAATAAGACATGGAGAAAATATCAAAATTGAGAATTGTCATGGACATCCCCAACCTGAAGCGTGAGCGTGAAAAATCCTGTGATGCTTGTATTTGTAGGAAGCTGGTCTGTAGTTCATATCGGCCAAAGAAGAAAAAGGCATCTCACCTTCTTGATCTGATTCATACAGATGTTTGTGGTCTAATAAATGTTTCCGGAACTCATGGAGAAAGGTAATTTGTCCTTTTCATAGATGATTATAGTCGAATGGCATGCGTGATGGTCATTCACCGGAAACTACAAGTCCTTGACTGCATGAAAACATATCGGTGAATCGCCGAGAATGATACTAGACGAACAATCAAAGTGTTGCGATCTGACAATGGAGGAGAATACACGTCCATTTAATTTGAAAATTATCTGGAGAAGCATGGGATACAACATGAGGTAGCTGCTGTGAGAACTCCACAACAAAAAGAAGTTGTTGAACGAAGGAATCGACAGGTGAACAACATGGCACGAACTATGCTGATTGAGAGTCGTATTCCACGACATTACTAGAAAGAGGCTGTTCAGGCTACAGTGTACATTCAGAATCGAACATGACTTAATATGGGTGAGACAAAGACACCATATGAATTTTGGCATGGACGGAAGCCTTCTCTAAAATACTTTAGTGTCTTTGGAAGTAAGTGGTTCATCAGGAACAAAGACGGAAATCAGGGGAAATATGGCGACAACGCAGATGAAGGAATCTTCCTCGGTTACTCAATGAACAGCAAAGCCTACAAATGTTTCAACAAGCGTTTGGGAAGGATTGTGGAAAGCAATGATGTTAAGATAATTGAAGAGAAAACCACAAATGCTTCACGGACGTCATATGCTGATGTGATAGAAAGTCATGAAGAATGTGAACGTGAAGAAAATACAAATGCAGAAATAGAGGAAGCTGTTAAAAACACTCATCAATCACATAATGATGTTGACTCAGAGGAAGAATCTGAAGAAGAAACTATGGCTGAAGAGAATACTACTGAACCTCGTATGAGAAATCGAAGAGCTGAGATTGATCCATCCAACATAATTGGGGATAGGAGTGCACCCACTCAAACCAGAAGGATGAGGAATACCACGCAATATGCATTTCTATCAGTTGTAGATCCATCCTCATTCGAAGAAGCTGCAAAAGATAAATTTTGGGTGAAATCCATGAATGATGAATTAGATCAGATTGAAAAGAATCAGACATGGGATCTTGTCCAGAGAGCCGATGGTCACAATGTGATTGGTACCAAATGGATCTTCAAAAATAAGTTTGATGAGCATGGAAGTGTTATCAGAAACAAGGCACGACTGGTATGTAAAGGATACTCCCAGATTGAAGGTATTGATGTTGAAGAAACCTTTGCTCCAGTTGCTAGACTGGAATCAATCAGGCTTTTCCTTGCCATGGCACTCCAAAGAGGATATAAAGTATATCAAATGGATGTTAAGACATCATTCTTGAATGGTGTACTCGAAGAAGAAGTCTACATTGAACAACCGATGGGCTTTGTCTTGGGTACCGATGAAACAAAGGTCTGCAAACTAAAAAAAGCTCTATATGGTTTGAAGCAGGAACCACGGGCGTGGTACTCACGGTTAGATTCATATCTCAAGAAGTTGGAATTAAAAAGAGGAGGAGTTTATCACAATATCTATGTGAATAATTCTCCAAAAGATCAATTCATGGTTCTTGTCTACGTTGATGATATCATATTTGGTGGCAGCAGGCAGAAATCAGTGGATGAATTTGCCAACCACCTGAAATCAGAATTTGAAATGTCTATGATTGGGGAGATCACATATTTCTTGGGGCTGAAAGTGATTCAAAAGAAGGAATACACATTCATTTCTCAGGAAAAATATGCACGAGAGCTGCTGAAGAAATTCAATATGCAAGACTCCAAACCAATGTCAACTCCGATTGCAGTTGGAACTAAACTTGGAAAGCATGAGGATGGGAACTCTATTGATCCCACCATGTATAGGAGGATCATTGGAAGCCTACTGTACCTGACGGCGACAAGGCCAGATATTGTCTTTGCAACATGCCTTGCGGCCTGCTTTCAAAGTAATCCAAAAGGGGAATATATGGCGGCAGTAAAAAGAATCATGAGATACATTCACGGTACACATAACTTCGGGTTATTTTTTGCTGAAGGCAGGGATAGTGAATTATCCGCATTTTCAGATGCTGACTGGGCTGGTGATGTGATAGACAGAAAGTCCACTGGTGGTGGAGCTTTCTATATTGGGAAGAAATGTGTTGGCTGGTTGAGCAAGAAACAAGAAAGTACTTCTCTTAGTACGGATGAAGCTGAGTATATCTATGCGACAAAAGCATGCACTCATCTTCTTTGGATGAAGCAGCAACTAACAGATATTGGTGATAAGGTGCAGCAACCAATGGTGATTTATTCTGATAACAAAAGTGCAATTGATCTTACGAAGAATCCGGTTCAGCATTCTCGTACAAAACGTATTGAAATACGGTATCATTTTATCAAAGAAAAGGTTGAACAAGGCGTGATTAAAATGTATCATGTTGGAACTAATGAGCAAGTGGCTGATATCCTAACCAAGCCATTGTCCTCGGCTGTGTTTGAGAAGCATCGGTTGAACCTCGGTGTTCAACCACCTCCTACTGCATAAGGAGGCTCCGGAAATCCCCTCTCCCCGTTTGTTTTAACTGGTTTTTATCTACTTATGGCTGTGATGCAGGATTATGGGGGAGATACTATTCAGGGGGAGTATGGATTGAGCTGAACGTTGAACATCTTATCCGTCTTTGGTTTTATTGTCAATGGGAGAGAAAGGAATAAATTCAAGGCACGAAATTCTTCTGTGATGAGAAGTATAAGATTGCTATTATAAGTATAATAAGGATAACATCAGGCGTCATGGAGAATTTCAAAACACCAAAACACAATTCAAGCATCCCCTCTTGTTTTCTACACCGAGCATTGCTCACGTAGACTTAGAGTGTTGGCTGAGTTGATTCTTGCGTTTTGGGTTTGCTCATGGTTGGAGATATATTGAATTTATTCTGATTGCCAACAAACCCAAAGGGGGAGATTGTTGGAACCAGGGTCTTCAAAGCATGATTTGGCATATGGTTTGTGTTTGTTGTCAATCCTCAGTGGAAGTTCAGGATGTGTACCAACAAAGAGATCTTACCGTTCAAGCAGAAAACAATAGTGAAGGTGGTGCCGTTTCCCAATGTTTGCCAAATTTTTGGGCCTGAAAATCCGCCAATAAAGTAAAGTGTTTTTGACAAAGGTACTTGCGCTCCGAGCTCTTGGAGGATAAAAGACTTGCGCGCCATATGTTTTTGAGGATTAGAACATCAAAATTTGGCTAAGGAAAGAAGGTCGCGCAAGTGTTGGTTTGGTCGTGCAGGTGAGTTGCGCGACAGAGGTTATTGAAGACAAGACTTGCGCGCCGTCGAGGGACTTGCGCGTCGACGCGCAAGGGGTCCAGTTTGCCTATAAATACTAGACCACCCCTCCTCATTTGTGACAGAGTTCAAGGCTGAGAGATTGTTCGAGCTCTCATCACGCAGGCGGTTGAGTCGCGCGGGTGGTAGTTTGGTCGCGCAAGTAGAGCTTGCGCGCCGGTTGTCTGCAGTGCGCCCAAGGTGGTTTGGGAGTGAAAGGAAGTGAACCGCGCAAGTTTGTTGTCGAGTAAGTAAGCGTCGCGTAGGTGCATTGGTGACACTTGCGCGCCAGTTTGGACTTGCGCGCCGTATTGGGACTTGCGCGTCCGGCTTGGAGAAGCGCGCCAGGTTTTGCTAAAGCCCGCCGGCCTGTTTGGAGCTGCACGAAAGCCAGGAGACTACCTGATACATTCGAGGAAAAGTGATATTCTGCTTCTGGTGAGAATCAGACTTCAATAGAGCATCTACTTACAACTGAAGATGCATTCTCTTGAAAATGATGAAGAGACCTTCACGTCTATAAACTGAGTGGGACTTCACCAACGGTAGTGAGCCACGGGGAGTCAACGGGAGTGACCCGAGGGGATCAGTGGGCTATCCCTGAAACTTTGTAAAGGCAGTGAGCCTGGGACAGAGTAACTGTACCCGAATCTTTGTAATCTACCGCTAGTGAAGCATAGTGGATTTTGGTACGACCGACAACCTATCGGCGTTTGCTCCTTGGACGTAGCCCTTAGTGGTGAACAAAGTAAAAAGGGATGTGTCTTCTCTGTGCATGTGAATGATTTCTTTATGATCATATTCATCATACAGGTTCAACAAGTTCCTGCCAACGTGGGAACAAGATCCATCACATTAAAAGAAAAAGTGGTCACCCTGATTCACCCCTCCCCTCTCAGGGTGTCCCGGGGTCCTTCAAGTGGTATCAGAGGGTAAAGGTTGTTGGTGTTGAATCTGACCTTCTTCGTCATGGAAAATGCGGTCAATATCAGGGGAGTCCCTCACTTCGATGGAAGCAATTTCCAGATCTAGAAGAACAGAATGAGATCTCATCTAAGATCTCTTGGAATGGAAGTTCTTTTTTCTACTCTGCAAGGAATACAAGTCACTGATCCAACAGGGATGGCTATGACTGAAACAGACAGGAAACTTCTTGATGCAGATGCTAAAGTAGAGAATGCTCTCACTGCAGCCCTTTCTGATCAGATCTACCTGAAGGTGATGAATTGCACCTCAGCAAAATCTATGTGGGATAAACTTGAGAATATTTATGAAGGTGATAGAAAAGTGAAGGAGGCGAAACTACAAGTGCTACACAATCGGTTTGATGATCTGAAGATGCATCCAGACGAGAATGCAGACTCTTTCTTCAATCGAATTACTGAAGTGGTTGGAGAAATTCGGGGTCTAGGATAAGAAATCAAAGACATTGATATTGTAAAGAAAATATTAAAAAGACTTCCTCCTCTGTATAATGCGAAGGTGTCAGCTCTTGAGTAAAGATATCTTTCCAAACTTTCTCTAGATGACTTACTGAGCAGTTTGGTAGAATATGAAATGAGAGTCAAACCAGAAGATGCTACGACTCGGGTGAGCAAGGAAATGGCATTCAAGGCCATGGATAAATTGAAAATCTAAAAGGATAGTAGTGGTGATGATGAAGAAGAGAAATAAATTCTTTCTCTCATTGCAAAGAAGTTCCAGAAGGGGAAAGGAAAATTCAAAGGGAAGTTACCTCTCGCATGTTTCCGTTGTGGAAAAGTTGGGCATATTGCCTCTCAGTGCTTGAAGAATATCAATGATGATGACAGTGAAGATGAAAACTTCAAGAAGCCTCAGAGAAGGTTCTTCAAAAAGGGAGACTTCAAATCTGGTAAGAAAATGCAAAGGAAGAGTTTTGTCTGTGAAGAGGAAGAAGATGGCAATGAATTCTGTGATGAAGAAGAACCAGAATTCAAAACTGGGAACCATGCTTCTATGATGGCCACTGTTGAAAAGTCAGAAGATACTGATGGAGAAAAACAACTGAGAACTTGTGTAGATCCTGAGGTGCAACTTAAGGATGTAGTTAGTAAGCTTAAGATTAAATGTAAGAGCTGCAATAAGTGGAAATCAATTGTAGAAGAATCAACTGAATATGTTGATCAACTTGAAGCTGAAATTGAACTACTGGAAGAATTTGTGAAGGTACCGTCTAAAATAATTAAAATCAATGATGATGTAGTTGATCTGAAGCTGAGAATTAAAGAGTAGGCAAAGGTCATCAATGACCTCACATCCAGACTGGATGAAAAATCCAAGACTGCTGAGGGTCTTGAGGAGGAAGTAGTTACTCTAAGGAGTAAACTGGAGACAGAATCAGTTCCAAAATAATCGAGGAAGAAAATACAGTTCGGAAGATTCTCAGATGCAGAATTACTTGCAAGAGCCAAGTGTGGATCATATGGGGTTGGAAAAGTCTTGAGTGATCAAAGACCCGCTTGCATGGGAAAGAGTGGAATTGGCTGTGAGGCTGAGTCATCAACTACTGGAAGTGAAAAGATCCAAAAGAAAGACAAGATGAAAGTTGAACATGATGAAATGTTACCTAGAGTGCTGAAAAAGGAACCCTCAATACAAACTAAAAGGAGACCTAAAAATTATCCTCAATCATTCATAAATGATAGACAGTCTTACTATTCTCCCAAGGAAGAAGGTACAAGGAGAAATTCAAGTGAGAAGAAATTTCCTCTCATGAAGTGTCAGTTCTGTGGCTATCTGGGCCATACCATGTCTTATTGTGAAGAGGCAAGAAGCTATCTGAATGGAGATGATATAGATGCTCAACAAAGGAGAACAATCTCATATCCTAATTCTCATAGAAGAAATAATTTCTATGGATATTGTTTTCGTTGTTCTAACTTTGGTCATAAGGCCATTAATTGCAGGCAGAGAAGAGACATAGACACCTCATACCGAAGTTCAAGACAAGTCAAGTCTCATCAGCAAGACAGTGTTGCCCTTTTAAACAGGTTCTCACCTCTCACAGAAGACTTTGACTATGAATAACCTAGGTATGCGGAAGAGATAGTTGAAAGGCCATCAGTCCTATATACTCAATCTAATGTCTCATGGAAGGAAAGGAAGAAGATTGAGAAATCGAACCTTGTAGAGGTAGCCCTCAAAGCTACAAAGAACAACAGTACCTGGATTCTGGATAGCGGTTGTTCATCTCATATGACGGGTAATGCCAGCCTACTAACGAATATCATAAAGAATGATGATGGTACAGTAAGATTTGGTAATGATGGGGCTCTGAAAATCAAAGGGAGTGGAAGTACCCAATTAGCTAATGGAGAACTAAAGAAGACTGAAGTCCTTTACGTAGAAGGCCTACGTCATAATCTCCTTAGCGTGAGTCAACTCTGTGACTCAGGACTTATAGTTACTTTTAATCATAAAGGCTTCACCATCAAGGTAAAAACAGGCAATTCACTTGTGGAAGGATGCAGAACAGAAGGAAACTTGTATCAGGTTGATAGTGAAGAAAATGTATGTTACATGACTCTTGAAGAAGAAAACAATTTGTGGCATCGGAGATTGGGACACATCAATCAACAAGACATGGAGAAAATATCAAAATTGAGAATTGTCATGGACATCCCCAACCTGAAGCGTGAGCGTGAAAAATCCTGTGATGCTTGTATTTGTGGGAAGCTGGTCTGCGGTTCATATCGGACAAAGAAGAAAAAGGCATCTCACCTTCTTGATCTGATTTAAAGAGATGTTTGTGGTCCAATAAATGTTGCCGGAACTCATGGAGAAAGGTACTTTGTCCTTTTCATATATAATTATAGTCGAATGGCATGCGTGATGGTCATTCACCGGAAACGACAAGTCCTTGACTGCATGAAAACATATCGGTGAATCCCCGAGAATGATACTAGACGAACAATCAAAGTGTTGCGATCTGACAATGGAGGAGAATACACGTCTATTGAATTTGAAAATTATCTGGAGAAGCATGGGATACAACATGAGGTAGCTGCTGTGAGAACTCCACAACAAAATGGAGTTGTTGAACGAAGGAATTGACAGGTGAACAACATGGCACAAACTATGCTGATTGAGAGTCGTATTCCACGACATTACTGGAAAGAGGCTGTTCAAGCTGCAGTGTACATTCATAATCGAACATGACTTTATATGGGTGAGACGAAGACACCATATGAATTGTGGCATGGATGGAAGCCTTCTCTAAAATACTTTCTTGTCTTTGGAAGTAAGTGCTTCATCAGGAACAAAGACGGAAATCAGGGGAAATATGGCGACAACGCAGATGAAGGAATCTTCCTCGGTTACTCAATGAACAGCAAAGCCTACAAATGTTTCAACAAGCGTTTGGGAAGGATTGTGGAAAGCAATGATGTTAAGATAATTGAAGAGAAAACCACAAATGCTTCACGGACGTCATATGCTGATGTGATAGAATGTCATGAAGAATGTGAACGTGAAGAAAATACAAATGCAGAAATAGAGGAATCTATTCAAAACACTCATCAATCACAAAATTATTTTGACTCAGAAGAAGAATCTGAAGAAGAAACTATGGCTGAAGAGAATACTACTGAACCTCGTAGGAGAAATCGAAGAGCTGAGATTGATCAATCCAACATAATTGGGGATAGGAGTGCACCCACTCAAACCAGAAGTATGAGGAATACCACGCAATCTGCATTTCTATCAGTTGTAGAGCCATCCTCATTCGAAGAAGCTGCAAAAGATAAATTTTGGGTGAAAGCCATGAATGATGAATTAGATCAGATTGACAAGAATCAGACATGAGATCTTGTCCAGAGACCCGATGGTCACAATGTGATTGGTACCAAATGGATCTTAAAAAATAAGTTTGATGAGCATGGAAGTGTTATCAGAAACAAGGAACGACTGGTATGTAAAGGATACTCCCAGATTGAAAGTATTGATGTTGAAGAAACCTTTGCTCCAGTTGCTAGACTGGAATCAATCAGGCTTTTCCTTGCCATGGCACTCCAAAGAGGATATAAAGTATATCAAATGGATGTTAAGACAACATTCTTGAATGGTGTACTCGAAGAAGAAGTCTACATTGAACAATCGGTGGGATTTGTCTTGGGTACCGATGAAACAATGGTCTGTAAACTAAAGAAAGCTCTATATGGTTTGAAGCAGGCACCACGGGCGTGGTACTCACGGTTAGATTCATATCTCAAGAAGTTGGAATTCAAAAGAGGAGGAGTTGATCACAATCTCTATGTGAAGAATTCTCCAAAAGATCAATTCATTGTTCTTGTCTACGTTGATGATATCATATTTGGTGGCAGCAGGCAGAAATCAGTGGATGAATTTGCCAACCACATGAAATCAGAATTTGAAATGTCTATGATTGGGGAGCTCACATATTTCTTGGGGCTGCAAGTGATTCAAAAGAAGGAATACACATTCATTTCTTAGGAAAAATATGCACGAGAGATGCTGAAGAAATTCAATATGCAAGACTCCAAACCAATGTCAACTCCGATTGCAGTTGGAACTAAACATGGAAAGCATGAGGATGGGAACTCTGTAGATCCCACCATGTATAGGAGGATCATTGGAAGCCTACTGTACCTGACGGCGACAAGGCCAGATATTGTCTTTGCAACATGCCTTGCGGCCCGCTTTCAGAGTAATCCAAAAGGGGAATATATGGCGGCAGTAAAAATAATCATGAGATACATTCACGGTACACATAACTTTGGGTTATTTTTTGCTGCAGGCAGGGATAGTGAATTATCCGCATTTTCAGATGCTGACTGGGCTGGTGATGTGATAGACAGAAAGTCCACTGGTGGTGGAGCTTTCTATATTGGGAAGAAATGCGTTGGCTGGTTGAGCAAGAAACAAGAAAGTACTTCTCTTATTACGGCAGAAGCTGAGTATATCTCTGCGACAAAAGCATGCACTCAACTTCTTTGGATGAAGCAGCAACTAACAGATATTGGTGATAAGGTGCAGCAACCAATGGTGATTTATTGTGATAACAAAAGTGCAATTGATCTTACGAAGAATCCGGTTCAGCATTCTCGTACAAAACATATTGAAATACGGTATCATTTTATCAAAGAAAAGGTTGAACAAGGCGTGATTAAAATGGATCATGTTGGAACTAATGAGAAAGTGGCTGATATCCAAACCAAGCCATTGTCCTCGGCTGTGTTTGAGAAGCATCGGTTGAACCTCGGTGTTCAACCACCTCCTACTGCATAAGGAGGCTCCGGAAATCCCCTCTCCCCGTTTGTTTTAACTGGTTTTTATCTGCTTATGGCTGTGATGCAGGATTATGGGGGAGATACTATTCAGGGGGAGTATGGATTGAGCTGAACGTTGAACATCTTATCCGTCTTTGGTTTTATTGTCAATGGGGGAGAAAGGAATAAATTCAAGGCACGAAATTCTTCTGTGATGAGAAGTATAAGATTGCGATTATAAGTATAATAAGGATAACATCGGGCGTCATGGAGAATTTCAAAACACCAGAACCCAATTCAAGCATCCCCTCTTGTTTTCTAAACCGAGCATTGCTCACGTAGACTTAGAGTGTTGGCTGAGTTGATTCTTGTGTTTTGGGGTTGCTCATGGTTGGAGATGTATTGAATTTATTCTGATAGCCAACAAACCCAAAGGGGGAGATTGTTGGAACCAGGGTCTTCAAAGCATGATTTGGCATATGGTTTGTGTTTGTTGTCAATCCTCAGTGGAAGTTCAGGATGTGTACCAACAAAGAGATCATACCGTTCAAGCAGAAAACAGTAGTGAAGGTGGTGCCGTTTCCCAATGTTTTCCAAATTTTTGGGCCTGAAAATCCGCCAATAAAGTAAAGTGTTTTTGACAAAGTTACTTGCGCGCCGAGCTCTTGGAGGATAAAAGACTTGCGCGCCATATGTTTTTGAGGATTAGAACATCAAAATATGGCTAAGGAAAGAAGGTCGTGCAAGTGTTGGTTTGGTCGCGCAGGTGAGTTGCGCGACAGAGGTTATTGAAGACAAGACTTGCACGCCGTCGAGGGACTTGCGCGTCAACGCGCAAGGGGTCCAGTTTGCCTATAAATACTGGACCACCCCTCCTAATTTTTGACAGAGTTCAAGGCTGAGAGATTGTTCGAGCTCTCGTCACGCAGGTGGTTGAGTCGCGCAGGTGGTAGTTTGGTCGCGCAAGTAGAGCTTGCGCGCCGGTTGTCTGCAGTGCGCCCAAGGTGGTTTGGGAGTGAAAGGAAGTGAACCGCGCAAGTTTGTTGTCGAGGAAGTAAGCGTCGCGCAGGTGCATTGGTGACACTTTTGTGCCAGTTTGGACTTGCGCGCCGTATTGGGACTTGCGCGTCCGGCTTGGAGAAGCGCTCCAGGTTTTGCTAAAGCCCGCCGGCCTGTTTGAGCTGCACGAAAGCCAGGAGACTACCTGATACATTCGAGGAAAAGTGACATTCTGCTTCTAGTGAGAATCGGACTTCAATAGAGCATCTACTTACAACTGAAGATGCATTCTCTTGAAAATGATGAAGATACCTTCACGTCTATAAACTGAGTGGGACTTCACCAACGGTAGTGAGCCAGGGGGAGTCAACGGGAGTGACCCGAGGGGAGCAGTGGGCTATCCCTGAAACTTTGTAAAGGCAGTGAGCCTGGGACAGAGTAACTGTACCCGAACCTTTGTAATCTACCACTAGTGAAGCATAGTGGATTTTGGTACGACCAACAACCTGTCGGCGTATGCTCCTTGGACGTAGCCCTTAGTGGCGAACCAAGTAAAAAGGGATGTGTCTTCTCTGTGCATGTGAATGATTGCTTTCTGATCATATTCATCATACAGGTTCAACAAGTTCCTGCCAACGTGGGAACAAGATCCATCACATTAAAAGAAAAAGTGGTCACCCGGATTCACCCCTCCCCTCTCAGGGTGTCCCGGGGTCCTTCAAGTGGTATCAGAGGGTAAAGGTTGTTGGTGTTGAATCTGACCTTCTTCGTCATGGAAAATGCGGTCAATATCAGGGGAGTCCCTCACTTCGATGGAAGCAATTTCCAGATCTGGAAGAACAGAATGAGATCTCATCTAAGATCTCTTGGAATGGAAGTTCTTTTTTCTACTGTGCAAGGAATACAAGTCACTGATCCAACAGGTATGGCTATGACTGAAACAGACAGGAAACTTCTTGATGCAGATGCTAAAGCACAGAATGCTCTCACTGCATCCCTTTCTGATCAGATCTACCTGAAGGTGATGAATTGAACCTCAGAAAAATCTATGTGGGATAAACATGAGAATATTTATGAAGGTGATAGCAAAGTGAAGGAGGCGAAACTACAAGTGCTACACAATCGGTTTGATGATCTGAAGATGCATCCAGACGAGAATGCAGACTCTTTCTTCAATCAAATTACTGAAGTGGTTGGAGCAATTCGGGGTCTAGGCGAAGAAATCAAAGACATTGATATTGTAAAGAAAATATTAAGAAGACTTCCACCTCTGTATAATGCGAAGGTGTCAGCTCTTGAGGAAAGATATCTTTCCAAACTTTCTCTAGATGACTTACTGAGCAGTTTGGTAGCATATGAAATGAGAGTCAAACCAGAAGATGCTACGACTCGGGTGAGAAAGGAAATGGCATTCAATGCCATGGATAAATTGAAAATCTCAAATGATAGTAGTGGTGATGATGAAGAAGAGAAATAAATTCTTTCTCTCATTGCAAAGAAGTTCCAGAAGGGGAAAGGGAAATTCAAAGGGAAGTTACCTCTCGCATGATTCCGTTGTGGAAAAGTTGGGCATATTGCCTCTCAGTGCTTGAAGAATATCAATGATGATGACAGTGAAGATGAAAACTTCAAGAATCCTCAGAGAAGGTTCTTCAAAAAGGGAGACTTCAAATCTTGTAAGAAAATGCAAAGGAAGAGTTTTGTCTGTGAAGAGGAAGAAGATGGCAATGAATTCTGTGATGAAGAAGAACCAGAATTCAAAACTGGGAATCATGCTTCTATGATGGCCACTGTTGAAAAGTCAGAAGATACTGATGGAGAAAAACAACTGAGAACTTGTGTAGATCCCGAGGTGCAACTTAAATATGCAGTTAGTAAGCTTAAGATTAAATGTAAGAGCTGCAATAAGTGGAAATCAATTGTAGAAGAATCAACTGAATATGTTGATCAACTTGAAGATGAAATTGAACGACTGGAATAATTTGTGAAGGTACAGTCTAAAATAATTAAAAGCAATGATGATGCAGTTGATCTGAAGCTGAGAATTGAAGAGCAGGCAAAGGTCATCAATGACCTCACATCCAGACTGGATGAAAAATCCAAGACTACTGAGGGTCTTGAGGAGGAAGTAGTTACTCTAAGGAGTAAACTGGAGACAGAATTAGTTCCAAAAGAATCGAGTAAGAAAATATAGTTCGGAAGCTCTCAGATGAAGAATTACTTGCAAGAGCCAAGTGTGGATCAGATGGGGTTGGAAAAGTCTTGAGTGATCAAAGACCCGATTGCATGGGAAAGAGTGGAATTGGCTGTGAGGCTGAGTCATCAACTACTGGAAGTGAAAAGATCCAAAAGATAGACAAGATGAAATTTGAACATGATGAAATGTTACCTAGAGTGCTGAAAAAGGAACCCTCAATCCAAACTAAAAGGAGACCTGAAAATTATCCTCAATCATTCATAAATGATAGACAGTCTTACTATTCTCCCAAGGAATAAGGTATAAGGAGAAATTCAAGTGAGAAGAAATTTCCTCTCATGAAGTGTCAGTTCTGTGGCTATCTGGGCCATACCATGTCTTATTGTGAAGAGGCAAGAAGCTATCTGAATGGAGATGATATAGATGCTCAACAAAGGAGAACAATCTCATATCCTAATTCTCATAGAAGAAATAATTTCTATGGATATTGTTTTCGTTGTTCTAACTTTGGTCATAAGGCCGTTAATTGCAGGCAGAGAAGAGACATAGATACCTCATACCGAAGTTCAAGACAAGTCAAGTCTCGTCAGCAAGACAATGTTGCTGTTTTAAACAGGTTCTCACCTCTCACAGAAGACTTTGACTATGAATAACCTGGGTATGCGGAAGAGATAGTTGAAAGGCCATCAGTCCTATATACTCAATCTAATGTCTCATGGAAGGAAAGGAAGAAGATTGAGAAATCGAACCTTGCAGAGGTAGCCCTCAAAGCTACAAAGAACAACAGTACCTAGATTCTGGATAGCGGTTGTTCATCTCATATGACAGGTAATGCCGGCCTACTAACGAATTTCATAAAGAATGATGATGGTACAGTAAGATTTGGTAATGATGGGGCTCTGAAAATCAAAGGGAGTGGAAGTACCCAATTAGCTAATGGAGAACTAAAGAAGACTGAAGTCCTTTACGTAGAAGGCCTACGTCATAATCTCCTTAGCGTGAGTCAACTCTGTGACTTAGGACTTATAGTTACTTTTAATCAGAAAGGATGCACCATCAAGGGAAAAACCGGCAATTCACTTATGAAAGGATGCAGAACAGAAGGCAACTTGTATCAGGTTGATAGTGAAGAAAATGTATGTTACATGACTCTGGAAGAAGAAAACAATTTGTGGCATCGGAGATTGGGACACATCAATCAACAAGACATGGAGAAAATATCAAAATTGAGAATTGTCATGGACATCCCCAACCTGAAGCATGAGCGTGAAAAATCCTGTGATGCTTGTATTCGTGGGAAGCTGGTCTGCAGTTCATATCGTCCAAAGAAGAAAAAGGCAACTCACTTTCTTGATCTGATTCATACAGATGTTTGTGGTCCAATAAATGTTGTCGGAACTCATGGAGAAAGGTACTTTGTCCTTTTCATAGATGATTATAGTCGAATGGAATGCGTGATGGTCATTCACCGGAAATGACAAGTCCTTGACTGCATGAAAACATATCGGTGAATCGCCGAGAATGATACTGGACGAACAATCAAAGTGTTGCGATCTGACAATGGAGGAGAATACACGTCCATTGAATTTGAAAATTATCTGGAGAAGCATGGGATACAACATGAGGTAGCTGCTGTGAGAACTCCACAACAAAATGGAGTTGTTGAACGAAGGAATCGACAGGTGAACAACATGACACGAACTATGATGATTGAGAGTCGTATTCCATGACATTACTGGAAAGAGGCTGTTCAAGCTGCAGTGTACATTCAGAATCGAACAGGACTTTATATGGGTGAGACGAAGACACCATATGAATTGTGGCATGGACGGAAGCCTTCTCTAAAATACTTTCGTGTCTTTGGAAGTAAGTGCTTCATCAGGAACAAAGACGGAAATCAGGGGAAATATGGCGACAACGTAGATGAAGGAATCTTCCTCGGTTACTCAATGAACAGAAAAGCCTACAAATGTTTAAACAAGTGTTTGGGAAGGATTGTGGAAAGCAATGATGTTAAGATAATTGAAGAGAAAACCAGAAATGCTTCACGGACGTCATATGCTGATGTGATAGAAAGTCATGAAGAATGTGAATGTGAAGAAAATACAAATGCAGAAATAGAGGAAGTTGTTCAAAACACTCATCAATCACATAATGATGTTGACTCAGAAGAAGAATCTGAAGAAGAAACTATGGTTGAAGAGAATACTACTGAACCTCGTAGGGGAAATCGAAGAGCTGAGATTGATCCATCCAACATAATTGGGGATAGGAGTGCACCCACTCAAACCAGAAGGATGAGGAATACCACGCAATCTGCATTTCTATCAGTTGTAGATCCATCCTCATTCGAAGAAGCTGCAAAATATAAATTTTGGGTGAAAGCCATGAATGATGAATTAGATCAGATTGACAAGAATCAGACATGGGATCTTGTCCAGGGACCCGAAGGTCACAATGTGATTGGTACCAAATGGATCTTCAAAAATAAGTTTGATGAGCATGGAAGTGTTATCAGAAACAAGGCACGACTGGTATGTAAACGATACTCCCAGATTGAAGGTATTGATGTTGGAGAAACCTTTGCTCCAGTTGCTAGACTGGAATCAATCAGTCTTTTCCTTACCATGGCACTCCAAAGAGGATATAAAGTATATCAAATGGATGTTAAGACAACATTCTTGAATGGTGTACTCGAAGAAGAAGTCTACATTGAACAACCGGTGGGCTTTGTCTTGGGTACCGATGAAACAAAGGTCTGCAAACTAAAGAAAGCTCTATATGGTTTGAAGCAGGCACCACGGGCGTGGAACTCATGGTTAGATTCATATCTCAAGAATTTGGAATTCAAAAGAGGAGGAGTTGATCACAATATCTATGTGATGAATTCTCCAAAAGATCAATTCATGGTTCTTGTCTACGTTGATGATATCATATTTGGTGGAAGCAGGCAGAAATCAGTGGATGAATTTGCCAACCACATGAAATCAGAATTTGAAATGTCTATGATTGGGGAGCTCACATATTTCTTGGGGCTGCAAGTGATTCAAAAGAAGGAATACACATTCATTTCTCAGGAAAAATATGCACGAGAGCTGCTGAAGAAATTCAATATGCAAGACTCCAAACCAATGTCAACTCCGATTGCAGTTGGAACTAATCTTGGAAAGCATGAGGATGGGAACTCTGTTGATCCCACCATGTATAGGAGGATCATTGGAAGCCTACTGTACCTGACGGCGACAAGGACAGATATTGTCTTTGCAACATGCCTTGCGGCCCGCTTTCAGTGTAATCCAAAAGGGGAATATATGGCGGCAGTAAAAAGAATCATGAGATACATTCACGGTACACATAACTTCGGGTTATTTTTTGCTGCAGGCAGGGATAGTGAATTATCCGCATTTTCAGATGCTGACCGGGCTGGTGATGTGATAGACAGAAAGTCCACTGGTGGCGGAGCTTTCTATATTGGGAAGAAATGTGTTGGCTGGTTGAGCAAGAAACAAGAAAGTACTTCTCTTAGTACGGCTGAAGCTGAGTATATCTCTGCGACAAAAGCATGCACTCAACTTCTTTGGATGAAGCAGCAACTAAAAGATATTGGTGATAAGGTGCAGCAACCAATGATGATTTATTGTGATAACAAAAGTGCAATTGATCTTACAAAGAATCTGGTTCAGCATTCTCGTACAAAACATATTGAAATACGGTATCATTTTATCAAATAAAAGGTTGAACAAGGCGTGATTAAAATGGATCATGTTGGAACTAATGAGCAAGTGGCTGATATCCTAACCAAGCCATTGTCCTCGGCTGTGTTTGAGAAGCATCGGTTGAACCTCGGTGTTCAACCACCTCCTACTGCATATGGAGGCTCCGGAAATCCCCTCTCCCCGTTTGTTTTAACTGGTTTTTATCTGCTTATTGCTGTGATGTAGGATTATGGGGGAGATACTATTCAGGGGGAGTATGGATTGAGCTGAACGTTGAACATCTTACCCGTCTTTGGTTTTATTGTCAATGGGGGAGGAAGGAATAAATTCAAGGCACAAAATTCTTCTGTGATGAGAAGTATAAGATTGTGATTATAAGTATAAGAAGGATAACATCGGGCATCATGGAGAATTTCAAAACACCAGAACCCAATTCAAGCCTCCCCTCTTGTTTTCCACACCGAGCATTTCTCACGTAGACTTAGAGTGTTGGCTGAGTTGATTCTTGCGTTTTGGGTTTGCTCATGGTTGGAGATCTATTGAATTTATTCTGATTGCCAACAAACCCAAAGGGGGAGATTGTTGAAACCGGGGTCTTCAAAGCATGATTTGGCATATGGTTTGTGTTTGTTGTCAATCCTCAGTGGATGTTCAGGATGTGTACCAACAAAGAGATCATACCGTTCAAGCAGAAAATAGTAGTGAAGGTGGTGCCGTTTCCCAATGTTTGCCAAATTTTTGGGCCTGAAAATCCGCCAATAAAGTAAAGTGTTTTTGACAAAGGTACTTGCGCGCCGAGCTCTTGGAGGATAAAATACATGCGCGCCATATGTTTTTGAGGATTATAACATCAAAATTTGGCTAATGAAATAAGGTCGCGCAAGTGTTGGTTTGGTCACGCAGGTGAGTTGCGCGACAGAGGTTATTGAAGACAAGACTTGCGCGCCATCGAGGGACTTGCACGTCGACGCACAAGGGGTCCAGTTATTCTATAAATACTGGACCACCCCTCCTCATTTGTGACAGAGTTCAAGGCTGAGAGATTGTTCGAGCTCTCTTCACGCAGGTGGTTGAGTCGCGCAGGTGGTAGTTTGGTCGCGCAAGTAGAGCTTGCACGCCGGTTGTCTGCAGTGCGCCCAAGGTGGTTTGGGAGTGAAAGGAAGTGAACCGCGCAAGTTTGTTGTCGAGGAAGTAAGTGTCGCGCAGGTGCATTGGTGACACTTGCACGCCAGTTTGGACTTGCGCGCCGTATTGGGACTTGCGCGTCCGGCTTGGAGAAGCGCGCCAGGTTTTTCTAAAGCCCGCCGGCCTGTTTGGAGCTGCACGAAAGCCAGGAGACTACCTGATACATTCGAGGAAAAGTGATATTCTTCTTCTGGTGAGAATCGGACTTCAATAGAGAATCTACTTACAACTGAAGATGCATTCTCTTGAAAATGATGTAGAGACCTTCACGTCTATAAACTGAGTGGGACTTCACCAACGACAGTGATCCAGGGTGAGTCAACGGTAGTGACCCGAGGGGAGCAGTGGGCTATCCCTGAAACTTTGTAAAGGCAGTGATCCTGGAACAGAGTAACTGTACCTGAACCTTTGTAATCTACCGCTAGTGAAGCATAGTGGATTTTGGTACGACTGACAACCTGTCGGCGTATGCTCCTTAGACGTAGCCCTTAGTGGTGAACCAAGTAAAAATGGCTGTGTCTTCTCTATGCATGTGAATGATTTCTTTCTGATCATATTCATCATACAGGTTCAACAAGTTCCTGCCAACGTGGGAACAAGATCCATCACATTAAAATAAAAAGTGGTAACCCTGATTCACCCCTCCCCTCTCAGGGTGTCCCGGGGTCCTTCACTTAGTACCACCATAGATCTCCACAACTAGTTGATAGTCTCTAGATTATGGGGATGATTTCCTAATGTCCATCAAAATCATAAATATGGAAATAAATAGTGGTATTAAGATGATTTTGTTACAAATTAGGATTATAGATTTTAGGTGAATGATATCATAGTGTGTATCAGTGTTTTGGTTTAGCATACTATTCAAGGAGATAAAATACAAGTGATGAAAAAAATAGAAATGGATTGTGATAGACCATGTGTTGGTGTATCAAAAAACACTTTAGAAATGGGATGTATAGGTTACAAGGTGAATTGGATTGTTTTCCATGGATTTTTATTTTATGATTGGATGATTTCACCTATTGTGACGCACTGGAGTTTATAGGTTTAATATTAATGATCAATGTGTTGTTTTGGTCTTGAAACATTCTAAAGTGGTTAGTATATATGAATCATATTTTTCTTGTTGGATTCATAGGATATTCACATTCCTGTGTGTGATTGGTTTCATTCATGATAGAGGGTTCAATTGTTTAATGTGTCAGTAACAACTTATACAAAATTTTCCCATATAACATTGTGGTAGAGTTATGCCAAGTGGGACCATAATATATGTTTCTTATGATGTCTGATCATGTGTATCTACAGTGATAGGCTCTTTGATAATGGCTACATGGCCTCCCTCATAAGGGACGTATAGTGTACCTTAGTAGGTGGATACAAAACTTGATGCATTTTTGATTAACCATTGGTAGGCAATTTAGATACTAGTTTATAAAATGGAGTATTTTTAGTTATTTAATGTACTAAAAAAATCTATTTGGTTTTTTTCCAATATATATCATTTATGGAATTATACATAATAAAGCTATTTGAGAATGGTATAAACGATACATATTGTAGTAGGGAGATTCAAATAGATATATGTACCTATATGAAAATGTGATTCTAGAGGGGAAGGCTCCCATATATAGAGGCCCAATGAGGATTAGGCTGAGATTAAGATTCTTGAGGGTTTATTCTCATATTCAGTATACTAGTGAGAATATGTTTCCTTGTAAGTAGATGAATTGACATGTGATGCCTGATATAGTCATGTGAGAACCCCATAATGGGGTGGGGGAGGTAATCATGTTGTACGTTGATGAATTGAATTATGATATTTTATACAATTACGTGAGAACACAAGATGGAGAGAGAGTGGGGGGGGCATGTGAGTTTCTATGTGATATATGGGAGAAGATCAGGGATATTTCCTCATGTCTTTTTTCTTATATGAGATTTTTTTTATGGGCTAGGTGGGAGATCGTAGTTTGTTTTTCAGTGTAACTCAATATATTGGAAATATGAATGCTATTAATGTGATGAGATGTAATATATGAGGGAAAACTAAGATAGGGGTTATGAGTTTCTTTGGAATGAGAATCTTGAGTATATGCTTTAGGTTATGAGGTTGGTTCATGGGAGGTGCTACCAAGTATATAGTTAAGGCATGAGGATGCCCTGAGAATTATGATGATGATAACTTGAGGTGATTTAATATCATGATATGGTTTTATAGTGTTGGATTAGTAGGATTACTCAACTTATTATGTCCAAATGTGATTCTTGATGAGATATTGGATCATTATCCTCATGTGAAAATCATGGAGGGGTATAGTGCAGATAGATACCCTTAACTTTGAGATGACCCTCAAACTTGAAGAAGATCATGTGGTAGTCACATCATAGGTGAATTAGATTGATATAGAATGGATGATCTTAGGGTGGATTTAATAGATGATATTGGCTTGTGTGTGATCATGATAATTGGTTTAGGTGTATGAGGCAAGGTTTGACGATACATGAAAATCAAGGGAGCGTGTCTTGGGTTATGTGACTGGGTGGTGTAAGATAATACACTAGTTTTGTTAGGATAATATTATGGTGTTACACAATGGTTGTGAGTGTTTCCTTTTGTTTATAGATCAATGGGAATCTTGGTGTGACCTAGTGATAGATTAAGTTGATGGAGTAATGGGGTTTGGTTTCCTGAAAATATTTATAAATGTTTAATGTACCTCCCTGGTTGAGGAGGCATCAAAAATGGATCAAGTGCAGGGGTATGATCGGTCTGGGTTGGATCATAGAATGGTTGAAAGGATGGGTGAGCATGGATTGAGTGGAGTAACTTGCATTCTATGATGGAGCCCATTGATGTTATAATAAAAGAGAATATAAGAGAATCCATATAATGGATAGTAAAAAATTTAATGTTAGAGGGTGTGACAAACATTATAAAAAAATTGACATGTTATGGGGATGATTTTCCCATGAGTTAAGAGTAGGATGTTTTTAATTTATAAAATTGATTCTTGGGTATGAGTTAGATGGCCATGTCCATTCATATTATATAGTGATGTATGGAGTGTGGGTCCTGGAGGAATGAACCAGTTTTGGTAGGAAATAGACATTGGATAGTCTAGGTGGTATTAGGATACTAGTGAGTAAGTGAATATGATTATATCTAGTTTTATAGAGAATACCAAATTTGGGATTCAAATATGGTATTGGATGAAGTCTATGGATGAGAACCAGGGATTTGATTTTTTTTGACACAATCCATGGATGTGTAAGATTGGTGTTTTATTTGTGTTCATGGGGAAAACATGAAGGCAGACTAGGGTTGGTCGAGGATCCAACAAAGAAAGAAACTAGATTTCAGATTCAAAATTTAGTGTGAGTGTTTGGATAGTATTAAAACTAATTTAAGAAATTTAGGCATCATGATCATTGGCTGAGATATCACAATATTGGTTGTGTCCATGTGTCTTCGGAAAAGGTATTTTTGATAAGGTTCAACTAGTGGATTCATATGTAATTATACATTGTGTGTTCAAAAGTACATTTTTCACATCATTTGGGGTACAATGATTTTATTTTGATGATGATAAGAGGGGTTTGAACGAAAATTATGTGTATTCAGTATTATTTCATAGACGGTGGATGATCATCTAATTCAATTCAAGAACTTGAGATGAAGAGTGGAACCGAGTTTTTATTAGTGTTTTTTATTTATATTGGGAGTGGTGATATCAGGACAATTCCAAGTTGGTATTTGAACTATTATAAATGTGTTTTTAGGTGATTTTTATGGTGGAGAGAGAAGTAGATTAAAATCGGCTATTTTGAGTTGGGTCTTACACAGGGTAGAACTACTACGTCATGCATGAATTGAATGGAAACACCTTAGTTTCCTAGTATGGGTGGGTGTGGGTAATAACCGTGTAAGTTGTTTAGTGTGGATGATGAGTGGCATCTCAATACATGGTGAATAATGTTGCTCATGTAGGTATATCTGCATCAGAAGCTTGTTCTTTGTTCCAGGGTAGAATATGGTGAAATGAGTGTGAGTTGGTGAATAGTTTGGATTTTTCTTAGTTGTTAAAGGATCATTGATACTTCTCAAGGATTATAAATTCTATAGTGGATAATTTGTAAAAACTTGTACCCTTATAGGGTGTCAATTGTTGAGGGAATTTAAATTTTTTGTTTTACCGATAGGCCTTTTTTTAATTCTTGTTGAGATCAGAATTTTGAGTGTTAGGAGATCCCTTGTGGCGTATTTTAGAAATGTCCTAAGACCCCGTTTCAGGTATGGGGGCTTGATTTATCATGGAAGAATGGTTTGGTGGCCCAAGATTTAAATGTTTTGTGGTTGTTCCAATTCAAAATATAATTCAAGGGTATCGTTCCATCAATGGTAATTTCTCATTGGTGTATCCCACTACTATGAGGATTTTATTATGATAACCCTCGTTCTATGTTGTGAAGGGGTGATGGGATGCGTTTTTAGATAGCGTTAAGGTTTTATTTATGACAATCAACTTTTGGGTGACTTTAGTTAGTTTTCAATGAGATTAGGTCGTTTGAGCAACCTCTCCCATCACCCATCCCTCCTTCATCCCATTTCAATTTTGGATGGTTCATATGTGATTTAGTGGAAATTTGAGGTATGATTATCCTTCCACTTTCTTACATTATTCCTTCTCATAATCTTCCCTAATTTTTTTATGGTTTTAGTTTATTGTTTTTCATTGATTCCATAAGATCCTTGTGGAATCGATTAATAGTGATGGGGATTTTGTGTGATGGATATAATATTTATCAAAATGATGTCTCTATATTATTTCCTGATGTTTATATTGAGGTACATTAAAATATAAATTTCCATAGTGTTTTTGATGAAATTGGAAGTTGGAATATGGTTATAAATTGGGGATTCTGTATGACATATATCTAAGTCCTTTCTAGGAGTGGAACACACACTGTTCCTCAGGGATTTAATGTGCAGATGATGCCCGATGAGTTTTTTTGTATTATTCCAAATTGAATTAAATTTTAACTTAATTTTAAAATAAATTTCAATTGTTTAATTAATTATTATTTTATTTTAATTAACAAATTTGTTTAATTTATCATGTTTCAGGGCCTTGTGATGATAGGATATGTCCGGTTGGACATGCATGAGTTATAATTTGATTATAAATAAAAAAATTAGATATTTTTATTTACATGAAACATTTATTTTAGCTTGTGTTTTATGAAACACCATGTTTAGTTTGTGTTACACACAACACTATGTTTAAATGAAACACGACATGTTATATATATATTATTAATAAATTAAATAGATATCTTTTATACATTGGAAGTGTGGTTATGAATATAAATAAATGAATTATGAAAATATTTGTTTTAAAATGTATGTAAAATCAATTATTTGGATACCAATTAATAAGAAATGAAAATAAAGACTATTTTAAAATAATAATAATCTTTTTCAAAAATCTATATTTATGATCATAATGATGTTTTACATTAATAAATAAAACAAATAAATTTTTTAGGAATTATTTTAATTAAATTTTTATGTTATATATTCAATTAAATGTTCAAAATTCTTCGTATTATTTCATTAAAATATATAAGAATATATCAAATTTTATGCTTAAAAACTATATATTTTTTCTAAAAAATAGAATTAAATTTTTTATAGCACTTGTTTTAAAATTAAATTTTTAATTATTTAGAAATATTATTTGATAAGATAAATTTTTATATTTTTATAAAATATTTCAAAATAACCTTAGCATGAATTTTGGAATTATATATGAGAAGAACATTTTTTTGATAAAAATTAAAAAATGAGTTTTTATTTTAAACTGCCTTTTTAATTCAAAGAATTTATAATATAAAATTGCTTTAAATATGTTTTTAAAAGAAAAATCAGTAATATTATATATATATTAACATAGATTTTTTAATTTTAATGAATTTCATATTTAATTTTGATATAAAAACATTTTGAATATTTGAAAATGTTTCATTTGGAAAACATCTTTTTCATAACATCTCTAGGTTTAGTTTTAAATTAAAATTTTCAAATTTTTTGAATAAATTTGGAAAAATGTATTAAATATTTTTGTTAAGAAAAAATTATATTTTTTAATAAGGAAAAATTAAATATTTACAATTATGAATAAAGTAATAAAAATTAAATATCGTGGTTAAGGTAAAATGGGTTTACGAGGGGTTTAACTAAAAAGAGAAAGGGTAAAATGACATAGAAAATTTTCCAACACCCATTTTGTGAACATATTTAGAAATTATAACCTGTAATGTTCGATAATGGTACATTTTCAGCATTTAATCAGGTGAAAAATGTGGATACACATTTTTATTTTCAAAAATTTAAAGTGTTCCACTCACATCACATATAAAAGGCCACACTATCTCTTATATTATTCACACTTTCAAAAATCATTGAATAGGCCAATAACATACCAAATAATTTTATTTATTCTATATTTTCATCCTATAATTTTTATTTTGGTCATAAATCCATCGTAATAAAGATTCTAGGGAAAACTAAAAGATGTTTTTTGAATAAGAGGTAACGTCCCTAACATAGCATTTTATTTGATTTATTCCTCAACCTCATTCAATTATCATTTAACCATGATGATATTATAAAACCAGTATATTACATATAATAATATTTTGTAAGGTTATTATAATTTCTTTATAGCCTTCTACACGTACATAAAATGGGATACAAATTCATCCTTCAGGTGTACACCATACTACCATCTCATGAACCAATGTTATTAATTTTCCATCAGTACCTCTAAAATATGGGTATAATGATGGATTTAATGATTATATATTAAATTTATGATATTATTATACATATTTAATTATAATAACACCAAACATTTTTCCTACCATCTTTTTTAATAAAATAATGTTGCTCATGTGAACGGTCGACTACCACCTCTCGAATCCATGTGATGTGTATTTTAAATTATATTTTAATTTGAGAATAATAATGATATATTATTTGAATATATATTGTTTTTTTACATAATTTTACTTTTTAAATAATTATATCACTTATAAATTCTACTTTTCATTCTATGGGAGATACGATCAGATAGTTCATGTGTATGGTGGACTAACGCTTCACAAAGCACTGTGATTAATTTTTCCCTAATTTTTTTTATAGATTTTAATTAGGGTAATTTAATGAATATATATGTTATATATAACATACAAATTATTCTATAATGGTGATATATTATTTACCATTTTCCATTTCATCTTTCTATAAAATGGATGCAATGTTCATGAATACATACGACATACCATCTCTATGAATGTTGTATTTCATTTTCTATATCTTCCATTAATGTGTGACTACAAATACATTTATAATGAATATATATTATATTTATATCATGGTTAAAAATTTATTAATGATATAATAATGATAAATTGAATAAGAAAAAAAACAAAAACATACTTGGAAAATGATGCAGTTATTACCAGAAACGTAATTTTTACATGGACTTGTCAATAAACAGAAAAGAAAAGTAATAAGTAAATAGTATATGGTATAATTAATATTATATTTATATGATAGATGTATAATAGACATATATTTATTTTACATGAGCTTCAAATCAACATGATGGAAGTTGATAAAAAAGGTAAGGGATTTTTGTCTCACTTTTTAGTTCTATGAGACACATGCCATATTCACCAACTATTTATTTCATATGGTGTATATAATGACCATTAATTTATTTTATGATTTTATTATTAATTTTATTTGGATTTACATATAGAAATTTTAGGTTATATATTTCATGGGGTTTATGTTTCTAATGCTTCCAAAGTGGTAAGATATTTTTATCTTAATTTGGCTTCATTGAGACATTAATTTCATTAAGCACCCAAATTATTTTATAAGGTGTATATTATACCCCTTTGACATGTTATATCATCAATCTCATTATTTTAAATATTTTTAAATAATAATTTTATGTTTTTATTTAATGTAACCTATGATTCAATACATTCCAATGTGGTAAGGTTATTATGATACAATGTCATTGTTTATTGGGATTATTTTTTAGTCTTCCAATGCTGAAATATAATGATTTAAATTTTAAGAAACTCATGAATTTTATTATCTAGTGGTTATTTCTTGAGAATATATTTTTTCCATTCATTTTTCTTTCTTCATGTAATGAATATTTCAAAATATGTTCTTAGGAAAAATCATCTTCATTTCTCTCTTCAGTTGAAATTCATTTTTTTCTTAAAAAACTATGCTTTCTAAACAAAATTTTTTAAAAATGTTCTTAGGATTATTCAAATGATTTATTAAAGAATTTATTTTTATTAACTTCTGAAAAATATTTTAAAATTAATCTTCATTTCATTTTCAAAACAAGTTGTATTTTAATTTTACAAAAAACATGAACGGAACATTTGTTTTATCGTGTATGGAATTTCATTCAATCTTGACCAATAAATGTATTCCAAATTCTTTTATATGTTTCAATAGTAATTTTAAATGAAATTAGTTTTGAAAATAATTATTTTCTCTCAAAGTGGAAATGATATATTCCTCATGAAATGTTTTAAATAATTGTTACATATTGCTTTATAATATTTTATAATAATTTTCAAATAATAGGATTTACTAAATATTTTATATATTTATAGTTTTTAAAAGGTGATTTTAAAATAAATTTTATTTCCCTAAATAAATATTCCATGTCATATTTATTTAATGTAATTTTCTATAAAAGATTAAATATTTGACATTATTTAATAGTTATTGGAGATATGGTCCAATTATACCATATTTATTCTTTTTATGGATGAGTTATATGTTTGAAAAAGAGATGTTTATGCAACCTATTAGTTTTCCATGGGACATACATGGATAAATTGCTTATAAAAAATGATTATTTTTCCAGGGGTTATTTTACGATAAATGATGACATGATTATAAAACCTATTTATTTTTCATAGGTTATGATATATTTAAATTTTTATGTAACCCATTTATTTTCATTGGTATTTATATGACTAATATTTAATGATAACTATTTATTTTCATGGATTTTAATAGGATGAATGCTTTATGAAGGCTATTTATTTTCATGGGTTCTGATATTATAAATGTTTTATGATTCAGTGGAAAACAAATGTATTATATTCATTATATTATGGGTGGTAACTATATCTCCACACAATGAATTAGGTAATGTTTTATATCTCAGGAAATTAATAGGACTGGAATGGGGGAGTGAACTCTATTTTGTAGGGGAATTTTTCCTCAATTATAATATTAAGGATGAACATTGACTACTTCGATTGTTTTTGGAGTGAACCCATTCCACTATGATATACTTGGAAATGAGTCTTGACAAGTGTGGAAATGATTTTATATGATCATGTGTATGACACAATTCTTGGACTCATATTAATGTTATTATATAATGGCTAATGTTATTTTAATTACTTATGATTTAAGTATTATGAAGTACCAATATTTATTCCATGATTCATGATTTTCATCTTCTATATACTGGGTATGGTTTTCTTATGTCATTATCATGTTCTCAAACCCTTATGATTATGTTTTTTTAACATAATTCCCATGTTTATCTTAGCATCACATATGATCATTTCTTATATTCCCTTTCCATCGTGAAGAATAAAGGTTTTATGTTGGGTATGTTTATATTGTGTAACAAATGGTAAGATATAAATGGGGGATGTTGAATATCTTTCACTAAAAAATAATATAGTGTACCTACATTCCAAATAACCTAAAAAATTATGATACTTTAGAATTTTTTTGTGAAATGTAATTAATATTAACCAAAATGATGTAATATCTTTGTATTAGAGGTTTTTGTCTCTATAATTGATATGAAATGATTTTTTTGTTACCATTTAGAAGCTAGTATTATAAAAAATTAGTGAGATACCTTTGGATATTTATAAGGATATGTCCAGGGATATATAGAAATATAAGGATATGGTTTAGTGAAATTATATGAAAATGAACCATAATGTTAATAAATGATAGATAATGTGGTTTACAAGAAATTATATACTAGTTTGGATACTACAAGTGGATGTGTCTCTAGAACAGAGACACCTAGGTGTTATAAATCAAGAAAGGGTGTGTTGACGTATACTCAATCATCACCTGGTGGATGAAAATGATCCTTTCTCCAAACCTAGTTTCAATAGTACAAAATATATCTTTAAATCCACCCTTTTCATGTTGGTTTTGTAGAAGAGACGTTATAATATATGAAAATTTCTTTTTCAGGTCGGTAATTATATAATCGATGTAAAAATAATTTTTCAATAATTTTTCACATCAGTTATATATGAACCATCATTGAAAATAAATATTAATTATTTTTTCACATTGATTATTTAAAAACCCATGTGAAAAATGTTCACAAACATGTAGTATATTTCCCGAACTACAATTTGACAGGTCTCACAGCTGAAACCGAGTTATCGATAAAAAGTTATGGCTATCATAAGTTGATCACCTCTAAACAAGGCCTTAGAGAAAGAGAACATAAAATAATCGATATGAAAAATCTGTGAGAATTTTAATTATTTTATATGATTTTTATAATAAACTGATGTGAGAGAAAATTTCTAATATCCCACCAATGAAAAATTCCAATTTTTTTATAGCGCGACATCGGAATTTTCAATTGTCGCCTAATTTTTTTAATTTCACATTTTATTTTACCATCTCAATTATATGTTTTCATTATCCACATATCATAATTTAACTACCATTAATTTCAACCATCATTATTCTACTAACTTGAATCATTTGATCTTAAAAAGGAATCCATTATTTATTCTTTCCATGATCTCCTCGTGTTATTTGTAATTATTTTTCTATGATTTATTCTTTTTGTGATTAGTTTTCCTAATTGATATACCATTTAATGATTCTTAATTTATTATAATAAATATTTATTCTTATTATGACTGTGAAACTACAAATCTTCCTTCGGGTTCTAAAATTCCTTCAGAGATGAAGCTTTGGTTGGATCATTCGACCTATCCTCAGAAAAAAATATATATCAAACTTATGATGGTCATAACTTTTGATCTGTAACTTCGTTTGAGCTCTACAACCTTTTAAATCTAATAATATAGAATTTTCTACAAGATGATAAACATTTTAATGTTTACAAAAATTACATTAAAAATTACATTTAACATCATTTAATAATCTAACCTGAAAAATAGTTTTTAATTTTTTTTATAAAACATATGTTTTTTCTTGTCGGTTTTTAAAAATATGATGTTAAAATTCATAATTTTTTTATAACATCACTTGAAAAGACATCACCATAAATACGCCATTAGAAAAGACATTAAAATGACATAAAAAAGTGTTTTTGTACTAGTATTTGAAACTATACAGGGATAATGTTTGGAAACTTACAAACTCTTTATGAACAATCATGAATAATTTAAATAATTATCATTAATTACCTTCTTAAATCCAATGGTTTCATATATTTAAAATAATATTTCATGATTTATACATCATATAAGTGAATTTTAATTCTTATTTGGTTTCGCAATATGAATATTTTTACTCACACAATGATTTTTCTGGTTCCATATAATGGAAGGAACCGAAAAAACTAGATTAATGTTGAATGTGATATACAATGTGCTAATGAGAAACCATACGGGATGATGAATAGGGTGAAAAATATTTAAATTAGTACTATTATGTTATCACGATATATGCTTAATGAATTGAATCTTACCCAATGCTCGAGATCAACAAATAAAAGAAGGATAATGTTTGTTGAGAGTTAGGATGGTGTAGACCATAAAGGAAAGAAGATTCAGTTTACTATATGTCATGAATGTAGGAATAATAACTCTTGGGAAATATGAAAGGAATGATAAGATGTTTTTTTGATGAGAATAAAAACACAATTTAAGTGATTTGTGAGGAAAATGATATGTTCAACTAATGTAATGTATGAGAAGAATGGAATACCTAATGAATCATCAATGGTTGAATATTATATAATATGGAAAGTAAAATCATTATTTAAATAGATGTACTACAGAGAATTATCAAGAAGGGGATCAATAATTTGGTACAAGAAATGTTTTCTTAATGACGTTATAGAGACTAAAAATTAAAATTAAAATGAAGAACATATAAAGAAATAAGATGATAAATCATAGATCACGATTTAAGAATGAATTAGAAAAATTAAAATGTTTATTTATTGAAATTCAATAATTATGAAATATATAAATATTTTTTAGTATAAGGTTTCCATTAATAATTTTCAAGAATATTTTGAATGGTGGTGAAGATGAAAAAATTTGATTTAATGGAAATGATATATTTTATGAAAAAACATGATTAAGGGAATATAACTCTTAACCTATTCAGGACTTTGGGATAATGATTTTGGGATTAAGAGATAGTGGAAAAAATTAAAGTAAATTATACCATATTGATGACTTTGTAATTTATTAAATATTTGGGGACAATGTGGTTTATGTTATCCTTGATGGAGTTTACAACATTATTAGATTTGTGGAATATATATAAAAATATACTGTTTTATTCAATAAATGTGGAATTATGTTTGTATTCATTAATTTTTTATGGTAATTATATTTATTATCATGTTTCAATAGAATATTTGATAATGTAATTCACATATTTGTTTTGTGGAATTTAAGAGATAGTTAATGAAATTTGGGGGTTGATGTTACGTTGATTTTGGGAAATTTAGTAAACTTCATTATAAATTATGATTTTTTGATGTTTTGTAAGGTTAAACATTTATGTAATTTTTTGTTGTTGAAATTAGGATGTGGTTTTAGAGATTTATGCATTACTTCAGTATATAGATGTTTAGGCATATTGGATAACTTATGGTACCATTTTTATTATTATAACAAATTGAGATAAAAGGAATGAAGTATACTTATTTTACGGATCTTATGATCCACTAGGGACTCAAGAAAAAAATTAATCATGATTTCTTAAAGTAAGAGGTTTTGTTTAAATTTATCAATGAATAACCAAAGGATGAGATTGTGATTATGAAAGGGAATGAAATAATGTAAGTATATATTATTAAGACGATTACACAACATTAGGAAAAGGATATTGAAATAAAATTTTATCCCGTTACCATAATTTGTGATTATATTCATTTCCCTTTTCACATATATTTTCTTTATGGTTTTTTGGTTGATTAATTTTACAAGAGGGTATAATGTAACACCATGAGTTTTTATGAAATATTTATTTTTTAAATTAAATTATTATTTTTTATATCAATCGTTACATGCAGAACTGATTTTATATTATGTTACACACATCAATTATTTTAGTTTTCATTACACACAACACTATGTTTAAACAAAACATGACACACTATCAAAATATATTTATCATTAAATATGACAGTTATAACCTTGCCATTAGAGTGTAGGATATGAACATGACTATCTAAATTATAATATTTTATGTTTTAATAATGTATATGATATTAGTTATTTGTTGACCAATTAATTAAAAACTAAAATAAAAACTTTTTGTAAAAAAAGAAATTCCTTTTTCTATAAAACTATTTTTATGTGTAAAACTCATTTTACATAAATAAATTAAACAGATTAAATTTTAGAGAATTAATTTAATTATATTAATATATAAGTAATTCAATAATATATTAAACAGTCATCAAATTATTTTTATATGTAGTAGATTTGAACAAATCCGATTTTACACATAAAAATTGTATTTTTTTAAAATTACTATTATCGAATTTTATACACTTATTTTAAAATTAAATCATTCAGAATTTTTTAAATTTATTTAAAAATATAAAAATAATTTTTTAAATATACTTTTTAAAATAATATTATATTGATTTTTGTGATATTTCTAAATATTTTAATTTTTTAATGAATAGTAAAGATAATTGTTTTATTAAAAATATCCTTTTCATTAATATAATTTACCTGATAAATATTTTATAATGTTTTATGACTAATGTTAGTAAATTTATATATCTATTAATCCAATTTATGTCATTGTAATCAATTTCATATTTAATTTTGATATAAAAAAATTTAAACATTTGAAGATTTTCAATTTGGAAAGAAAAATTTTCATCGCGTCTGCAGGTTTAATTTTAAATTAAAATTTGTCACATCAGTTCATTGAAAATGGAAAAAATATTTTCATATTTTTATTATTAATAATTTATTTTTTAAAATAATTTAAAATTATTTTTTTACCATTATCAATAGTCAATGAAATGAAAATAAATTATAGTGGTTGAGGTTATAATGTGTCTATCATTGGTTAAACTAAAAAGATAAGGTGAAAATGGGAAAAAAACTGGTAGAAAACCCATTATATAGAATTATTAAGACTTTATAACCTATAAAATGATACAATTCCTCATTTTATATAATTTTTTCCCCTGAGAAATTTTTTCACACCTTTTTCTTTAAAAAATTAAGTGTGCCACTCACCTCACCTATGAATGGTCACCCCACTCCTCTACTCTTCCAACATAAAAATATAATTGGATTGGACAATAACTGCTAATAAATTTCTTAATTTTCGAATATCTTCCTAAATTTCTTATTTTGGTTAAAAATCCATCATAGGAATGATTCTGGGGCAAACCAAAATAAGTTGCTGGAAGAAGAGATAACGTCCCTAACCAAGCATTTTATTTTATTTATCCATCCACCTCCTTAAATTATTATTAAATTATGCGATTTAATAAAATAATTATATTATATATAATAATATTTCGTTATTTTAACTTAATTGACTAAAAAAATCTCTACTTTTATCAAATGTGATATGAAACTATCCTTCGTGTGTATGACCGACTACCACCTTATGAACTGTTATTATTCATTTTCCGTCACCACATATAATAGCTAGATATAATGATGGTTTTTTTATATATGATAATTCCGATTATATGTTACCTTGATAATTATAATACCACATATAAAATCATGCACCCCATCCTGTTGAAAAAAATAACGGCGTTCATGTGTATAATGGACTGTCATGTCGAATTCTTGTGATGTGTTTTTTTATTTCTACATTACATTGATGATAATAAGTATAGATTAAATTAATATATAGAATATTTTTAACATAATTATAATTATTTAATTTTTATATTACATATACCTTATTAAATTCCATTTCATGGGGGATATGATAAAATTGTTTGTGTGTACAACGAGCTACCACCTCACAAGGTAATGTGATTTGTTTTTCACTAACGGTTTGAATGAAAGTTAATTAGGATAAATTTGTTGAATATATGTGATATATATTATATTAATGTTATTTTGTAATGGTATTATATTATTCACCTTTTTCTCATTTTATCTTTGGAGATAATGGAAACAATGTTAATGCATTTGCACGACTTACCATCTCCATGAATAGTGTATGTTATTTTCTATCTATAACCTAAATGGATTACTATATATACGCATATAATGAATATATATGATATTTATATCATGGATTAAAATATGGAAATTATATAACCATGATCAATCTAAAATTATGGAAAATTGTAAAAAAAAAATATGTGAAAAATGAAGCAGTTATTACAGAAACATAATTTTTACCAAGAATTATTAATAAAAGTGTAATGAAAATTCATGAGTAAAATATATATGGTGTGATAAATATTACTTATTATGTAATATATTTATAATATTTAAAGACTTGGAATTTCTATGTAAAATTTTTATTTAAATATATTGGAATTTTACGAGTCCAAGAAATCTAACGGCGCGCGATTCTAATGCCCGGAGTGCCCGGAATTATCCGTCGAAGTTTTGTTAAGCTTATGTTAACCCACGTAAGTGGTTTTCCAGAAAAAAGTGGAATAACTCTAAAACGGTTACTCAGATCAATAATCTGAGGGCACCATTGTGCTCAGGATGGCGGGTTTACCCTAGTCACGACATAAGATTAGTCAACGTGGGCCTCCTGTGAGAAAACCCAAAAATAGAATAATCATAAATAAAATAATAAAATAAATTATTTTATTTTTAAAATGATTATAACTCATAAATGGTATCAAGGATTAGAAATCCTAGATGACCTTTAAACTAGTGAGGGTATTCTTTCTTTAAGCAGATACTAACTTTGGCCAGCGCGGGCCACCAGCGAAAGTTATTTTTTGGCCGCAAATAAATTAATTAAGTGACAATTATTATATATTAAAATTCATAAATTCTAAACCCTAACTCGGATTGAAAATATGAGAGTACCGTTGGTTTTTTTGGGTGTTTTTTACCTAGGCAGAGTCTAACCTCGACCGGCGTGGGTTGAGGGTGACTGATAATAATTTTCCGATCATTTTTTCTGGTACGTTCAGTATACGCACGAGCAGTGTTTTATAACTTTTGATCTAGTGATCGGAATTGAAAATAGATGGCAACATTTAATTCATAGTTCTAGTAATCACTCAAGGAAACCTTAACCTTGACGACAGATTGATAAGGGAGAAAGTTAGTTTTTGGGTTTTTTATGAAATAATAAAATAAAATAAACTTCATTTTATTTTGTTTTTGAGCTTCCATGTGGATATTTGAGGTGGGGTCCACCGGAACTAAACCTCCATGTGGAAGTTAGAAGTAGGGACCACCAGACCTTAACCTCCCATGATAGGATAAGGTGGTAGGGACCACCCAAACAATAACCTCCCATGAGAGGTTATGGTGGTGGGGACCACCCGGGATGAAACCCCCCCTTTAATAGGGAGAAACCCTCAGCTCCCACAATTAATGTGGGAGAGCCTCTTGTCCTCCACCACCTTAATTATGCCAACACACATACCATTATTCATGCCAATGCACCACATCGTTGCTCCAACATAAATTAATTGGCTGGCCCCTTTTTAAATTAAGTAACAGCGTCGTTGGAATTTAGGATGGTTTCTGATAAATCAACTATCATAAATTCCAACGATAGTTACCTACCTCCCCCTATACTATATTTATGGAGATTGGGAGGATGATTTGGGATGACTTCACCAATCGACGAATCACTGGAAAAGTGATGAGATGCCCAACAGTTGGACGATTATGCTCTCCAACGAAGACTGGGTTCTTCCATGAAGAACGCTCCACCGACGAAGAACACTAATGAGGAATGTCTACGACTATGAAGAACGTCCTCGAAATCAACTTTCTTCCTTAGAAATTCTTATGACGTAGGATGTGTTCGTCTACAACAAATTGAAATCTGCCTTCTCGAACCAACGTCGACTAACAACAATCAAGGTAGGGGTTTAATTTGAATATGATATTATTCCATTAATTATCCCCTTCTAAAACAATGAATCATTGTGGATGATTTTCCTTGCTGGTTGAGATTTATTTCTATGGGATGATGTGAGGTGTTTGTTTTATTTTTTTATTTCATATTCTTTTCATTATAATTATTTGAAAATAAAAAAAGAATTGAACCACTTGCTACTACCCTAAACAAGGAGGGTGGAGGCCAAATCAACATGGCCCGACCCCTCCGATGTTATTGTTTGTGATGTTAATTGGAATCGCGCTAAGATGATGAGATGATGAAGGCAACATAGGAAATGGTCATTCTACCCACGAACTCTGCAACCCGCGCCGCCCCCGCGCCACTTCGGCGCCCCGGGCCGAACCATGCTACCCGTCGGCTTCCGAGCCGCCCCAGCCGCGCCGCTCCCCCACCGGGCCAAACTGCGCCACCTGCCAGCCATGCCACCCACGCTGAACTGGCCGAGTCGTGCTGCACCCCGGAAGAACTGGCCCATGGCCTCCGCGTGCCTCGTGCGGCCCGCGGCTCTGCCATCCGTGTGCTCCAAGCGCCCCACGCACCCAGTGGCCTCGCGCGCCCCGCACCTTCGCTGGACGAACTGGCCCTAGTCTCTTGGGCAGAGATGCCCGAGCTATGCCCCTCGCAGCGCCTAGTAGATCCGGCCTCCTGCGACCCTCGTGCCCCTAGCCAAACCGGCCTACGCCCCTCGTGACACCCGGGTGAGCCGGTCTCCCACGCCTCTTGCGGCGCCCCGGTCGAACTGGCATGTGCCCTCATGACGCCCCTGCCAAACCGGCCCTCACAAAACCTTTGGGTCGAGCCTCCCTCACGCCGACCAGTGGCCAGTCCGCACCCTCGTGGCTGGTTGACTTTCACTCGGCCCTCCACCGCCCCTCGCGGCCTGCTGGGATGGTCCCAGCAGGCCAGGCCAAAACCAACAGGCTGGCCTGCCTAACGGGCCAGGCCAGACCCAACGGGTTAGGTCGGGTCAACCTGAACTGGGTCCACCCAGACTGGGTCAGGCCTGGTCGGTCCGACCGGGTCGGACCAAACCCCGACCCATTAAGACCCGTTCACATTATTTTGGCCATGTCTTTGGCAACGAACGTCCCTTTGATGAACTGTCAGCGGCACTGGTAATCTTGGAGCGTGACAATCACTTTGAGTATACCCCACTAATGTTTGGGGTATAGTTGAGATATGGCCAGGTTAGATCGTGCACAAATCTACCCAGGACCCTAGGACTAAATGCCTAATAACTGACAGACCAGACTTCTGATTGATGCATCGTTAGTTGCGTTGAGACCCCTATGGCATGGAGGATCTTTGGGATACATATTCATGGGACTTTTTGGTAGTTGGAGCATCAAATAGTAGCTTGTGGAGTGGATCTTCCGAATATGAGCAAGAATTTGTGCGGGAACCTAGTAGCTAGTTGAGACTTGACAACTGTTGACTGATCGAATCTGAGTGACTCGTATGTAATAGTGGTGAGGACCTATTTTTGGCGGACGACCCATGGTGGATGAGCACCTGTTTGTGGCGGCAGACCCGCGGTACTCGACAGGAGGAGTACCTCTGTAGGTTATGAGGGGGATTGCCTGGTTTTGGTGGTAGGCTTATGGTGGGGAGCGTCTCTGTGTGATGTAGCAGACCCACAGTACTCGACAGGAGGAGTACCTCAGCAGTCCAACCAATCACTCATGAGTCGGCCATCCTCACCCTCATGGTAGCAGAATTTGGCTTTGAGTTGGTCTATAATTCTGGGAATAAGAACATGGTAGTAGATGCACTTAGCAGGAGGTCTTTCCTGCATCTACTGTGTGAGGTGACAAAGCAGCTAGCAGATTTGCAGATATCCTTTGTGGATTGAGAAGGGGAAGCTATTCATCAGTATCATCTAGTCACTCCCCCACACCTTCAGCAAGTCAGGGAGGCGCAACACGGAGACACAGACAGCGAACCTCGACGTGCTCAGATATCCATTGGACAAGCATCTTATAAATTTTCTTATAGTGGGGAGCATGTCATCCTCTTTAGAGGAGGTACCATGGTACTGGTGTCACTTCAGAAGTATGTGTTGATGGAGTTCCACACATCCCCTCAAGTGGTACATCCAAGAGTGGTGAAGATGTACCAGGAAATCCGATGATAGCACTGGTTGTTGGGAATCAAGAAAGCAGTTGCAAAGATTGTCTCTTCATTCCTCTCTTGTCAACAAGTTAAGGCGAAGCACCAGGTACCAGCAAGCTTGGTTCCACCTTTAATGGTCTCATAGTGGAAGTGGGATGAGATATCCATAGAAATCGTGATAGGACTTCCACGTACACCTAGGGGTCAAGACTCAATTTTGGTGATCGTCGAACGACTCACGAAGTCATACCACCTACTACCAATCAAAGAATAGGGTTATGTAGAGAACATGGAACACCTCTATGTGCAAGAGAGTGCGCAGTTACACGATGTACCCCTTACAATCGTTTCCAATCGTGATGCATGTTTTACTTCTTGGCTGTGAAAGGGGTTGCAGGAGGCTCTTAGGACACAACTTTGTTTGAGCACCACCTTCCATCCTCAGATGGATGGCCAGACTGAGCGAATCATTTAGACCCTCGGGGACATGCTATGTGCTTTTTTCCTCAATATCGGTCACATATGGGATGATCATTTACCTTTTTTGGAGTTTTCACTCAACAACATATATCACTCAACCATAGGGATGTCACCTTTTGAGGCATTGTATGGGCGACCTTGCAGATCACCATTGTGCTGGACTAACCCAGGGGAGTTAGCACTTGTGGGACCATATATGGTATGAGATACCACAGAGAAATTGGAGATCATACATGAGTGGATGAATACTTCATAGAGTAGGCATAAGTCATATACCGACCGGAGGTGGAGACCTCTGATATTCGATGATGGAGACCACATATTCTTATGGGTCTCACCATGACGTGGTATACAAAGATTTGGCCGATGTGGCAAGCTATCTACGAGATTAATCGAACCTCCTTAGGTCCTCAGCAGAGTCGGCAGGGTGGTTTACCACATATCTCTTCCACCTCAGTTGCACCGGGTGCACGATGTCTTCCACGTATCCCAACAGAGGAGATAAGTGCACGACCTTTCTCAAGTCATCAACCACGGAGTGTTGGACATAGATGATGGGGTGACTTTTAATTAGTTTCCAGTTAATATTGAGTATCAATAGGAGCAGGTCCTTCGTGGATGGTCAATACCTCTGGTGTACATTTGTCGGTAACACAGAAATCTTCAGGAGAGCACATGGGAGTCAGAGGCTCATATGCATGTTCAGTACCCCCCACATGTTCCCTTAGTTTGAGTTGTGGATTACGGGGGAGTATAACCCTATATTGAGGAGAATTTAATGACCTATAATTTCCAAGTAAATATTTTATTTATATATATTGGAATTTTACGAGTCCGCGAAATCTAACGGCGTGCGATTCTGAGGCCCTGAGTGCCGGGAATGGTCCGCCGAAGATTTGTTGAGCTTAAGTTAATATGCGTAAGAGATTTTCCTAAAAAAGTGGAATAACTCTTAAACGGTTACTCAAATAAAAAATAAAAGGGCACCGTTGTCCTCAAGATGGTGGGTTTACCCTAGGCGTGACTTAAGATTAGTCAGCGTAGACCTCCAGTGAGAAAACCCAAAAATGGCATAAATTATTTTATTTTTCAAATGCTTATAACTCAAAAACAGTAACTTGGATTAAAAATCCTAGAACACCACTGAACTCATGAGGGTATGATTTCTTTATGCAGATACTAACATTGGCCAGCACGGGCCACCAGAGAATGTTGTTTTTTTTGCCGCAAATAAAATAATTAAGTGTCAATTATTTTATTGTAAAATTCATAACTTCTAAATGGTAACTAGGATAGAAAATCCAAGAGTATTGTTGGATTCCTTGGGGCGTGTCTAACATAGGGAGAGCCTAAACTCTACCAGCATAGGTAGAGGGTGATTGATAATAATTTTCCAATATTTTTTGGGTATGTATAGTAAACAGGTGAGCTGTGTTTTAGACCTTTTGAACTGGTGCTCGAAATTAAAAACTGAGGGCACTGTTAAAATCGCAGCACCAGTAATCGCTTAAGGAGACTTTTATATTGAAAATAGATGGATTATGGTGAAAGATATTTTTTGGGTTTTTTGTGGAAATAATAATATAAAATAAACTTCATTTTATTTTATTTTGAGCTTCCATGTGGATATTTCAGGCCGGGTCCATCAAAACTAAACATCCAGGTGGAAGTTGGAAGTGGGGACCACTAGACCTTAACCTCCCATGAGAGGTTAAGGTGGTGGAGACCACCCGAACCATAACCTCCCATGAGAGGTTACGGTGGTGGGGACTACCCATGATGAACCCCCCCCCCCCTAATTGAGAGAAACCCTCAACTCCCACAATTAATGAGGGAGAGCCTCTTGACCTCCTCTACCTTAATTGTGCCAACACACATACCACTGATCTTGCAAACACACTACATCATTGCGCGAGCATAAATTAATTAGCTTGATCCTTTTTAAATCAAGTAATAATGATGTTGTTATTTAAGAAGGTTCCTAATAAATGAACTGTCATAAATTCCAACGATCATTACCTACCCCCCAATCCTATATATACGGAGCTTGGAAGGAGGATTTGGACGGCTTCACCAAGAAACATATCACTAGTAAAGTGATGTGACTCCCCACACATAGAGGATTAATCTCTCCTAAAAAGAAAATGTTCTTCCATGAAGAACACTCCACCGACAAAGAACGCCGATGAGGAACATCTTGGACTATGTAGAAAGACCTCAACTTTGACTTTCTTCCTCAGAACTTCCACCGAAATAGGACGTGTTTGTATACATCAAATCGACGTCTACCATATCATGCCAACGTCAACAAACAATGATCAAGGTAGGGGTTTTATTTTAATATGATATTATTCCTTTAATTCTCCCCTTCTAAAACAACGAATCATTGTGGATGATTTTCTTTGCGGGTTGGGATTTATTTAATGCTGGAAATGTGGGGTGATTAATTGATTTTTTTTATTTCATCTTTTTTTCTTGATAATTCATTGAAATTCAAGAAATAATTCAACTACTTTCTACCACCATAATCATGGATTGTGCGGGGAAAATCAACATGGCTTGACCCCTCCGTTGTTCTTATTTGTGTTGTTAATCAGAATTGCAACGAGGCGACGAGGCGAAGAAGGTGACAGAGGCAATGGTCACTCTACCCACGGTCTCTGCAACCCGTGCCACACCCATGACACTCCAGTGCCCCGGGACAATCCGCATCACCCGCCGGCATCCGAGCCTCCCTGGCCATGTGACCTGTGAGCTGCGCCCCCTACCGGGATGAACCACAACACTCGACGGCCGCGCCACCCATGCTGAACCAGCTAAGCTGCACCACACCCCAACAGAACCATCTCACGGCCCCAGTGCACCCCACGACTTCTCCATTCGTGTGCCCCATGCACCCCACGGCTCTGCAAACCTCGCGCGCCCTACACGCCCCATGCCGCCACTAGGCGAATCGGCCTGAGCCTCACGGGCCGAGCCGCCCTAGCTGCGCCCCTCGCGGATCCCAGCCGAGCTGGCCTCTCACGCCCCTCCCTGCGCCCCGGCCGAACCGGCCCGTGCCCTCACGATACCCCCTGCTGAACCGGCCCTCATAGTGCCTCTGGGACGAACCGCCCTCGCGCCGACCTGCGGCCTGCCCCTGCCCTCGCGGCCGGTCCGTGGACACTCTGCACTCTGTATCACATCACGGCCCACTGGTCTAGGCCCAGAAGGCCAGGTCCAAAGCCACAGGCTGGCCCACCCAACGGGCCAGGCCTGGTCGCCCCAAACTGGGTTGGTTTGACTAGGTCGGACTGGACCTCGACCCGTTACGACCTGTTGACTTTATTATGGCCATATCTTTTGCACAAGATGTCCGTTTGATGAAATTTCAGTAGCGCTGGTAATATTTGAGTGTGGCGGTCACTTTGAGTATACCCCTCTGAAGTTTGGGATATAGTTGAGATATGGTCAGGTTGGATCGTGCACGAATCCAACTGGGCCCCGTGACTAAATGGATAATAACTCACAAACCAGGCATCTGATTGACGTGCCGTCAGTTGCGTTGAGACCCCTATAGCATGTCGGAACTTCGGCATACTTCTTTGTGGGACTTTGTGGAAGTTGGAGCATAGAACAGTAGCCTGTGGAGGGGATCTTCCAGATACAAGTGAGCATTTCTGCAACAACCTAGTTGCTGGCTAAGACTTGATGACTGCTGACCGATCAACTCAGAGTGAATCATATTAACCACTGGGGAGTGCCTTTTTTGGCGGTAGACCCACAGTAGAAGAGCACCTGGTTTTGGTGGTAGACCAGCGGTACTCGAAATGAGGAGTTCCTCTGCAGGCTATGAGGGGGATCATCTGGTTATGGCGGCTGACCTATGGTGGGGAGTGCCTTTGTGTGACATTGTAGACCCATAATATTCAACAGGAGGAGTACCTCATTAGTCCAAGGTTTGTGGGAAGCTCCTGGTTGTGGTGGCAGACACACTTTACTCGATAGAGGAGGATTTCTCCAGCAGTTGAGGGTTCAAAATGTTTTACCCCTAGAAAAAATCCTAGTTTGAGCTAATTCGATTTTTTGTGCTTTCCTCATGATTGAGATGGATCACATGATAACTTAGTTATATGTATGTGCAATTTCTAAGTAAAGTTATCTGTCGATTTCGTACATTGTGGTTTATCCTTGTTGGATTTTGTAAGACCTAGAGGGTCTAGGGGTCCCTACTGAGTATCTTTATACTCACCCCTACTTGGGCTATTCCCACACCATGTTGTGTTGGATGCAGACGACGAAAATCACCGACTAAGGACGATAGTAGCAGGACTAGACGGTACCCAGAGGTTGACCTTACGATGAGTAGGTACATGGAGGAGACTGACAGGTGTGGAGTGATGAGGAGGCTATATGTACCTATCCTTCATGTAGGAATCCTGGAGGATGACCCAACAACTGTTTTATTCTTTCTTTAGTTGTACTTGTACTTCCAGTTCCTTGTACTTCACAGTTGGGCTTGTATTTCTAGCCCCTTTTACTTTTCAACACTCTTCTTTTATATAGTTTACATAGTGTTTTGTATCTAGTTGTGTGCTCTGTTGTGTGCGTTTATAGGTTATAAAGGCGATGTCTTCCCAGTTTTAGGGAATTACGCCTTTGGTGCTAGTCTTTATCCCTTGGCCTATGAAAGGCAGGCTTGGGGTAGTCACGGAACAGGCCCCAGGGGACGGGTCGTGACATAATAATCTTATATTTAATATAAAATATGATTTAACATATATAATGGAAGTCAAGACATGAGGTAAGGGATTTCCATATCACTATTTTTACTTCCGTGAGACACAAACCATATTCACCTCCTATTACTTTTATGTGGTGTATATATTGACAATGAATATATTTTATGGTGCTTCTAATGGATTTTAATTTGCATTTAAAATTAATTTAAGGCCTTATATTTCATGGGGTTTACATTTTAAATGTTATCAAAGCAGTATAATATTTTCTTGATTTTCCTCTATTGAGATATCTGTTGAGTTATGTGGCTATATATTTTACAATGTGTATATACAATAAGAATGACATGTTATACCATGCATCTATTTATTTTCATGATATTAAAATTTTCATTTGATTTTATTTATTAATGGGGCCTATGATTCAATAGATTCCAAAGTGGTAAGGGTTTTATGATACAATCTAATCATTTACCATGATTGTCTATGTCTATAATTCTGATAATGTAATCATGTGATTTATATCTTAATAAACTGATGGATTTTATTCACCTATTTTTATGTGTTGAGAATACATGTTTTCAATTCATTTTCCTCTATTTATATACTGAATATTTCAATAAATTTTTTTCAATAAAAAACATATTTATTTATCTCTTCAGTTAATAAAGTTTTTTTTCTTACAAAAACTTTTATCTAAAAAATTATAATTTTTTAACACTATTCAAATGATTTATTAAAGGAATTTTTTGTTACTTTTAAAAAATTTTAAAGAGGAAACATCATGCCATTTTCAAAACAAGTCCCATTTTAATTTAACAAAAAATGTGAAAGAAATATTTTTTTAACGTGTATGACATTTCCAACCACCAATACCACTAAATGTTTTAATGCTTCCTTTTCAATTTTCAAAGTTTATTTAAAAATTAATTTATTTTGAAAATGTGTTTTTGAATTCCATATTTTAATGAATATTTTCCTCCATTAATGTTTTAATTTTTTTTTTAAATATTTTTTATATGTTTTGAAGGTTTTTATAAAATTATAGAATGTCTTGAATATTTAATTAATTTGTAAATTTAGAAGGGTTATTTCTAATAAATTTTACATTCCTAAAAAAATTTCCCCATTGGTTTTGCGTTAATTTTTTTCCATATAAGATGAAATCCTTTTATTTTATGTAATATTAACTAGGTATATGATTCAATAATATAATATTTATTCTTTCACTTGAGTATTTATTTTTATGATAATGAAATATTTATGAAACCCATTCCTTTTACATGAGATATACTAAGATAAAATTCGTATTAAACCCGCTCATTCTTCTATGGGTTATTCTTTAACGTAATGATGAAATGATTATGAAACCTATTTATTTTCCAATTTTTATTCTATACTGAAGTGTTTATGAAACCTAATTATTTTCATGGGTTATGATATGTTGAATGTTTTATGAATCCAATTTCTTTTCATGTGTTCTAATATGATGAATGTTTTATGAATACCATTTATTTTCATGGGTTTCATATAATGAATGTTTTACGATCTTATAAAACATTTTTATGATTTTTATTATGTTATGGATGAGACTTATATCTCCCTCTAATGCATTGGTATAAATTATTATATCTCATGAGAAAAATTAGATTAGAATGAGGAGTGAACCAAGTTTATTAAGGAAATTTTTCCACTATCATAGTCTTGCGAGTGAACCATGACTACTAAAATGTTTTGGGTAGTGATCCAATTAATCTGTGATAGCTTTTCATGGATCATTTACCACTATAGAAATGATTTTATTTTAATAAGTTTATTCCATGATTCCCTAACTTATATAAATGTTTTGAAATCATGGATCAAGTTTTTTGATTTCCTTATGATTCATGTCTTATGTACTACAAATATTTATGACATTATTTAATATTTTGATATTTGATATATATGTTATGTTTTTCATATTTTTTCCTCATGTTATCATTCCCTTATTTTTATGTTATGATTATGTATCTCCCATGATTACCCTTACTGATTATCCAACATAACCCTTTCTTGTACAACATTTCATGGGTTTTGATGAATGTCTTATGTAGGGTATGTTTATCAAGTGTAAAATTTGGGAAGATCATTAAGGTTAATGTTTATGATCTTTCACTAAATAGTAATATGGTGTACCTAGTATCCAATGGAACTAAACTATTACAGTCCTCAGGCATATGTTTGTGAAATGCAATGAATATTCATATAAAGGTTGTAATATTTATATTTGAGACACTTGGATCTATATAAATACTCCTATGGTATATTTATGTGTTTATTTATTCTTATCTTGCGACATGTGGTCTCTACACTAAGCGTGGAATGCATTTTTGATTTAAATGAATTATTTTTATTATATAAAATACATATATTGGAAAGGAACATGGTGATAGGGACGTATGGGACCTTGTGAACTAGATTGATTTCCTCATCCATTGATGGTTGAATACCTAATTATAATTTAATTCCTTGTATAAATATACCAAATTAGTTATAATGAAAGGTAATCATTAATTTTAGCAAGCCTAGATAGGTTCCCTTAGGCCCCTTGTGCAAGGATTGGTGATGATTCGGGAACGAATAGACCTGGAAGGATATCATTTGACTATGAAATACTATAGAATGTAAGATATAGATGGGATGAACATATGGTGAAAAATATAGACTATTTGTGATGTGAGTACTTGAGAGTGTATGGATTGGGTACATTTTGATAGGTAGGGTGAATGATATTGTCCTAGGATGGCTTGTTGATTGGTGATTTGAATTTTTATATCTTTTAAGGCCTACACTGGTGATACATATCTTATGAGGCCAATGCGGGCCTGAAATGACTTTGATGATGTGTTGGGATTCTATATCCTCAATGTGATGGGTGTTAACTAGTGTGATCTGTTAAGATAAGTGAACCCATAAAGGGAGTCTATGATATGATGTGACCTATTGACCTCAGTGGGTTCCTCAATGATGTGTTGATCCTATAAAGGGTGTATGTGATAAATGCATAAATAAGATTATGAGTCCTACCATATAACGTAGATCAATGTTGGTCCTGATATGGATATAGTGACGATTATAATTCTTTAATTTGAGAGTCCAACATTATATTTGCGTTACAGGTTCAAGAATATGGACAAATCGTCAAGATATATTATATGATATGGTTTGGGATGGTTGCACTGTCCACTGAGATGTTTTGAAATACTATTTGGGTTTCCATGAAAATGATCCTTGGATCTAGTGATACTATAACATGTGATTAATTGGAAATAATCCTTTGATTTCTATAATGGGATTCATTGTCCACCAAGATGTAGATACAATAGTTTAGGGTGCCATGGACACACTGTATGAATCCATTTGGTGGCATGCACAATCCAACAAGACACAAAAATCCATTAATTTTTTAATACTTTAAAATACTCCATGGATTTAGATGATGTGTTTTATGAAAGGGTAGATCCATAGTCCTATACTCTGATAAGGTGATATATACAAGGGGAGTGCCACAGCCCTGGATATAGATGAGGAAATTTTGGTAATGGAGATCCATAACCATAGACTTCAACAAAGTGATATCTAGAATGGAGATCCACTGAAGAGTTTTGTTATAATATAATAACATTTATCAGATAAAGTATAAATGATTAAAACCAACTATCCAAGGATCATCCATATGTGATATATGAAAACTGTGTAAAACTAAATTGAAGAAATATGATTGTAAGACACGTGTACATTACACCAAATAATCCACTACATTATCTTAATATTCCATTGCATGGGTTTTGTAGAGATCACTAAAGTAGAAAACATACAAATCCCACCTCTGTGGGAATATCCATGATATCTTGAATCACTCAATGTTCAAGTGGGATCCTAGAATCCTCTATTATGTGCTAAGATATCACATGCAAATAAGTAAAATGTATAAATCTTCTGGTATCGGGGATTTTTTTCAAAGAATTATTAAATGTTTACACCCTATCATCACATGAATGTAATGTATATAAAAATAATCATGAACATTTCATAGGATTATAAATTTATTCAAGTGTTTATAATAAATGAATAAATATTGATTTAGCTAACACATGAATCCAATGCATGTATAACTCCTGGAAATTTCATCTCATTAAATTATATAATAAGTGATAGATAATATGGGGGAATTATAAATTAAGATAGTTTATCAATTATATTTAAAGGAATTATATACTATGAATGAAAATGATAATGTACATGAAATATATAGACATATTTATATATACATTTACATGGATTTAGGGCATATCTATTTCAATCTTCCACTTGAACTGAATACAAATAAACTATGTGAAATTTTAAATTATATTTTATCATATACAATGAATTTGGAAATAATATCCAAAATTAATTTTGGATCTCAACTAAAATACTTTTGGAAAGTCAAAATTAACTTCACATTTCATTTCATCATATGTAAAGCCATGTGATAACCATAAAAACACATTTGTATTGACTCTAAAGTTATTTTAGAGTACCTTTATAAGTCGGAATGAATCCCTATTCATTGAGCCACAATGTGTCACTACATGAACCATTATAGTATTGAAAAAAACAAATATCCAGATCCATATATGTACATAAATAAATTCATCTATAAAATCATCAATGCTACTATATCTATAATGTGATATTGTCACGATCTCCATCAAATAAATAGAAATCTATACCCATTTACAAAAATATACATAATATAAAAACATACATTCTAATATTTCCCCTTTTTCAATGACATCGAGTGACGATGGGATATAGATCCTTTCAAAATCATGTATCCAACTCATATGTTCTTGATTATAAGAGAATAGAATAATATTTATCGATGAATACATCACATGTAATTCATACTTCTAGATAAGAACATAAAATATCTTTTATCTGAATAGATATATAATATCTATTTGTGGAATCACACTACCATAGTATATCTCAATTTAGGGCCCAGACTTCATACTTCTAAAATGAGAGAAGAATCCTATATTTTTTATGATCCAACTAACGACATGATCTGAAACATAACCAACCTCCTTCATAAAATCTAAAACAATATATAGACATTCATTAGTGAGGTATCAATGTATGAGTATTCTAATTCAATGTATTTCTCTAACATCAAGTTGTGGGGCTTGAATATGATCTTTAAAGCCCTAGTATACCAATGATTTCTATTTGAAAATCATTGTGGTACACTTAGGGGGGTAATATAATACACAAAAGAATAATATAATTTTTCGTGTGCCTCATGGAAAAATTTATATCTCTATTAAAAAATATTACTCATTATAACCGTTAAATTTTACCATAAACTTTAATAATCTATACCATACATTGGTTAGGTATAAACTCAAATTCCTACCATGGGAGTTCATTATCATTCCACTTTATGAAATATATATATATATGTACCCTAAATGAATAAATAATGTAATTGTAGAGTAATTTAATATGATACATTTTAATATTCTTAAAATATTTAAGAGCATTTAACATCACCAAAATAATCCCAAGTTTATCATATAATATATGATAAAATTCCATATCAGCATTACGTTTTGTTCACTTTCTCAAACCTTTAACACATTAAATCACATGTAATCGCTATCACATCTCAATGTGAACTTCTAATTAAATAATCCCACTTACTATTTATTGATAAAAATCTATCAAGAAAAATAGTTCGATCAATGGTGTGATTTAGAAATCATATTCATAACTGTTCAACTTATTTAAAATATTAAAACTTTTTAACCTCACCACTTAAAATGTTATGATATCAACTTCTATTGTCCACATAGAACTCGTTCTAAGACCATCATCATATTAAGAACCCTATTCCATCAAAAATTCTCCTCCAAACAATGTAAATACTTAATTTATTGTAATCTAGTCCTCCAAAAATATTTTAGGATAAATAAAAACCCACTATTTAAAAGTAACTATTGAAACTCTATATATTTAGCTTTACCACCATGATCTAAACACTTTTATGATAACAATTTTAATTCGTTTTAAATATGAATTTTAAAATAATTCATAAAATATTATCTATAATTTTAAAAATAACTAAATTATAAACCTTAAATTTTACTTTATCATCACATATGCTAACCACTTTAAGGATATTGAGTGAAAACACTTTTATCGTAGACTAATATAATCATGATATACACTTTATAACTGTTATCTGAATGTGAAAATTTTAACATTTTCATTTACATCACATGCACAAAATATTTTAAGATATTAAGTAGAAGCAACATTATATTTTGATTGGTGTTCCCATTTTTATTTAATTTCGAACATCCCTATGTCCAAATGTACTCCCACTAGCCTCTTCAACATTATATTTTATTTTTCATAATATCTTGATACGATATAAAAACCCATTTGGGTTAGTAAATAAATTTTTTTAATTTTATTAGTAATATTTATGGAATAAAATATTATTTCCATAACCTAATTGGTATTTTATGTGTTTCAGAAGTATACATTTCAAAAGAATGTATTGTTAAAATATACCACCGATCAGTGGTAGGAACACATTTAAACACATTTTAACAAATGTTTTTATAAACACTTTTATCTAAGATAACTTTTTTCTATCCATATATTATTCTCATAACAAGTTATAAAAAATGATGAATCATGAAACGTATGTATATAATAAATAATTTCAATCTATTTTCAAAATAGCACTTTTTAATTAAACAACATATCTTACCATATAAGATAAATGAGATAACCATAACCATATTTTTCATAGAATCATTTGATCTTGATAAAATCTATGACATTAAAATACTAGATGTAATAACTATTTACTACATTTAATGAATTTTAATTATAATCTCAATCAATTATTCCTTCTATTTAGAACTCTCGTATATTTAAAATAATTTGTAAAATAGTTGATAAGTATCAAAAACCATTCAAAATCAATATATTAATGTATATAACATCTATAAAAAACATGGACATTCCATGGAGTTTCAATAACTCTTTGAGGTATCCTAGATAATCCCATCTGTTGGATTGAAATGGATATGAGATATAACAAATAAAAGAGGGGGGTGGGTGAATTTTATTTTTGAAAATTTATATTAAAACATGTAAGGATGGTTCTTAGATTAAATGAACATAGATTAAAACAATTCACAATAACTATTATAAAAGAAATAAAAGATCTGACTGGCTCTCTGTCTGTTGTTATGATACCATAGGTTATAAAACAATTGTATTTGGGTTGAATACAAATATCAGAGTATATCAGGTGTAAAATATTCTACCATATAGTGTATAAAATCAATATTGAAAATTATATATTGTAACTGAAAAATTAAAATATAAAATAATACCAATAGAAAGAAGAAATATAACGGTTCTTTTTCTATTATAATAAGCTGTGGAAATGTAAAATGTATTTCAATTTTTTTATCCCAAAGAGTATGGTATCCTTTCACCTAGGATAATAGTAATATGTTACCAACACCAGTATTTCCTCAATACAATGATCAACATGATCATCTTGACATCCCCACAAGCCCTCGATTTTATAGGTAAAAAACACCTTTGTCTTCCAAATACTTGAAAAACCATGATACGAAGATTGGTGAAACTGTATACCTATCCCATGTAGTCCTAAATCATTGTCACTGATCAGACACCCAAATGAAGTAAAAACACTTATTGAAATACAAAAAATAATAATGATCTATTCATGTTTTGTAATTTTAATGCTTTCACGTGAAAAAAGAGAGATGTCACACAGTCTCTGCCTAGGACTTGCTAGAATAAAAAGTTGTTTTCTCTACTTCAAATGAATTCTTATTTATAGGCATATTGTTTCAGTGGTCACATTTTCTCCAATGGTCATATTTCTCCAGAAAATTCGGAGGTACTTCGACACCTACCCTTATAATGGTCATATTGAAATAAAAAACACAACATCATTTTGATTAGTTTATAACAAAGTTCACCACATTGTTTTTTGTAAAAAAATAGATATATGAAAATTATAACATGATTATGATTGATATAAAACATGTCTTTTGATAAAATAATAAAAACATGTATGGGATAAAAGTATAACATGAGTATGATTAATATCGCTTGTATGATGATAGGTATGAGTAATATTGTCAGTGGAAAAAACTGATATGATGAAAAGTGGGTACGATGCATATTGTGAGTATGATCATCAAAGTTAATACGATAAATAGAGTGGGTATGATGGCCATAGCCAGTATGACAAACTATGTGGGTAGAATGGTTATAGTCAATATGATAAACATAGTGGGAACAATGGTCAGTTTGGGTATGATAAAATGAAAACCATATTCAAAGTAAATAATTTACTTGCGAATTGAGTATAATGAGATTTGAGATTTCTAAAACAAAATACATAAAAGTAAAAACAAGAATTTTGACTTAAAAATATCCCCCTTTTTGGGAATCACAAAACACAAAGTAAGCATATATATATATATATACTTTTCTCCCCCTGCGTTATGAAAACTCTTCTATAGAACGAAATGAATACAACATACTATGCCATTGGTATTTAATTTCAAAAGGTTTGTTTTCATATTGATTTTCCTTATTTTAGATCATTCTTTTATTTAATGTGTTACATTTGAGTAAAAATTAAGGATTCTTTCCTTTAGGAATTCTCCCACTTTGTAAAACATTATCCCCTTTTATAAAACATTCTCCACAATATTATTTACAAACATAATGGTGTAATATTGTATAACCTAAATAGTTTAAAGAGAAAAAGAATAAAAAACAATGTAAATGAAAATATAAAACTCATTGAATTGTCAAAAGTTCAAAGTTTTTCAAAAGATAACCTAGAAATAAAAATAAAACAAATACATTCATTTATTTTCTCTTTATATTTCATTCATAATAAACTTATGGAGAACAATCTTTATATTATTTTTCTTTTTCGTGTCTTCTCAGATATAAAAAACCTCATATTTAGGAAGATCTTGTTCATCTGAAAATATATGATTCTAGTTTTGGATGATATATTCTGGAATTCTAATCACTTCCTCAAGAGTAACAATTATTTCCTTCTAATTCTTATTTTCTCATCAAAAAATTTGTGTTTTCCTTAATAAGACAATTTAATCTTGGAAAGACGAAACCTTCAAAAATTCTAACGGGACAGCATTGAACCTTTTTTTCAACTCTTTCACTGAATCAACTTCAGCACTATCGGTTTCTGGAGTCTGTTTTAACCTCCGAATTATTTCATTATCAAGCTTATTAAAAGAAATAGTATGATTATTTGAAATCCTCCTTAACTCTTCAAAGGACTCTTTATCATCATTTACTGAACATTCTATTTTGTATTACCATTTGGCCATCCTCTTAAAAGCCTTTTTACGAGAAATAGAACAATCACTCAATACTTTTAGGTCATCCTCCACTAACATCACATTATATCAAATATCTTTTACTATACCGAATTTATTTACTTCAGTCCATGGGATGAAATAAATATTTCCTTCTATTCTGTGAACATAAGGATTAATATTCTCAATCCTTCTTAGAACATGGACAATGTAATTACTTTTCTTTGTGAAATAGTGTGCTTTAAATATGTGTCCTTATTGTAAAATCCATGTTCATGAGATCAGATGGAGTCTTAAACATGCTATTTTTATTTTCCTTCTTCCTTATCCTTTTCAACTCTATATTCTTCAACTCTATCTCTGATGATAATGGATCTCTTGGTATAGGAACATTGATCCATTTTCAAAACCAGGGAATTAACTCTTTTTGATTGAGTTTCCATAGATTATACATGTTCTTGATCAGCATGGGAATTATTTTGTTGAAATAATTCACCATATTTTTGAAGAGAATGTTCTTCTCCACTTCTCTTATAACTCTAAAGATTTTTGAGAAGATAGTCATCTTCCTCTTTCTCTTCACCTTCTTGCTTTGAAGGTGATTGAATTATTTATTAAATATTTCCATTCCTTTTCATTGGAAAAGCCTATATGACCAGTTATTATTCTATTTATTATATCAGTTGAGAAATTTCTAACTCAACCCAATTTAATATATTGGCAACATAAAAATCCTTATATTTTCTTTTCATAAGATTCTACTTCTTATTCTCATCCTATAGTGTATCTTCTATTCTTATCCTATCAACTAATGCTTCAGTTGGATGAAGACCAAACTTTGGATCACCTACTTTTCTTAGTTATTTCTCCTTTATACACTTGGATACATTCTCATTATTGTATTTTATTTTCTTTTTTAGACGTTGCATCAGTTTGAGGATCTAACTTTTGAGAAGTTATAAAAGATGTAGATGATTCCCCTAAAAATGGTGATGATTGATTTAGTGTTTATTATTTCACATCATTGACAAACAATTTTGATTCAACATCAAAATGAATGTTAAATTTTTTGATTTTATCCTTGGTAATACATAATCCATTCAATACTATGAATTATCCTTTCACTATAAGATTACCCAAATTAAAACTTTCTTGAATAAACTAGGTAAGAATGGTTGGATACATGATAAGATGAGATTTAATAACTTATGAATTCACATTATTTGTTGTTTCAAAATTTTAACCCCTGGGATTTAGATTTCTCATATTCACAAGATAATCTAACACAAGGATATCATAAATATTTATAGTTTCTATTTATACTTTCCTCAGGGTAAGAAACCCTTGCATCCTTAGGGTGTTAAAACAATTACTCGTAGAGATATGGGATATATTTCTTGTATCCTCATTGATTAGAAAGAGGTCCCTTTCAGCACATTCCTTATTGAAAATACGAACTTTATTAGGTAGCTTATGAGATGGATAGCATGAGTCACCTATAGTAGAGACATTGTGAAAGTGTTCCACTTGTTTCACTGACAAAGCAAACTTTCTATTGCACAAAAAAATTATTTGTTTTATCCTTATCAAAATTCACCGTATTATAGAATTTTTTAACCTCTTAAACAAGAAAAAAATTTTAAGATATTAGTTTCTTGACACATAGGTGTTCCCAGTCTTGGCACAAAATAATCCTTTTAATTGAAGAATCAAAACAATGAAAGAAATATCGAGTAACTAACCTTTCTCTGAAGAAATCAATATATGAAAATGTATTTGAAGACATATCAGTAGAAGTATTGGATAAATATTGAGAAATAATGCCAATTGAAGAAATAAACTAATGTACTAAGGCTTAATAGGAGGAGTAGATCTTCACTACGAAATTCTGAAGAATCAGTGTGGGTTCGAGGAGGAGGTGAACCCCTATTTTAAGGATAATTAGGAGGCTTTTGGTCTTCTATGGTAGGGATTAGAAGATAAAGGATCCAATAGTAGAGAATACATTATTTTTTTTAAATTATATTTTTAATTGTATTTTTTAATTTTTAAAAGATTAAAAAAAATAAAATAATGATAAAAAATAACATAAAAGAAAATTGATAAAGAAGGGAAAGAGAATGTACATGTTAAAAATTTCAAGTGATTTGTTTGTTTCACACTATTATGAAAGTAAAAAACAAAATAAAATACCAAAAAAATAATTTAATAAGGAAAAGTAATATGATAGAATATCAAAATAATAAATATAATGTGAATATGCTTGATTGTCAATCTGATAGAAAACAAAGTGGATATTATAGGATGTCAGGTCGAGGGAAAAAAGTCAATAGACTATGTTATCAAGCTGATAAAAAAGATCCTTTTAGTCCAGTTTGAAAAAAAGTAATTAGTCTGAGGTTGTCAAGTCAATAAAATAGATTTTTCCTGACCAATTGGAAATAAAGTCATTATTATATGTTGTCAAGCCGATTAGCAGAGATTCATGATGATAGGCAAGAACTGAAAACTAATAAAAGTGAAGCTTATTGATAAAAAGAATATGAAACAAACAAAATAATAAAAATAGAGAAAATAAAAAAATAAATTTAAGAATTAAGATAAAAATAAAAAAAATAAAAAAATATTTAAGTGAATATAAAACACAAAGGATAAATAATTATAGTATAAAAACTAATATTCTCCCCCTATGAATAGGAGTGTTTTAACATAAGAAGATTTTAAAAACAAGAAGTTGATGTGAATGATTATTTTATTATAATCATTCCTATATTCTATTTAATATATGAAAATCTGTCATATGGTAATTGTTTTTAAAAAAATTAGTAAGTTGTTCTTGCATTCTTGATGAATTTTAAAATGGTATCTTGTTTTTGTGTGTGATACCTAAGAATGCGACTACTAATATATATGTGTTTTTTCATGGGAGTGATGAGAAGGGTTTTTACTTAAATAAATGACACTTGTATTATCACACAATTTTTTATTTTTTTAAAAACTCATTTTATAGTCTGTGAGTGTGTGTTAGATCCACAACATTTGAGCACAACAACGTCTAGATGCCACATATTCAACTTCAGTAGTAGAGAGTGCAACTGAGTGTTTTTTTTTCATGACCAAGAAACCAAAGAACATCCTATGAAATGAAATGTTCTACATGTACCCTTTCCATCCAATATACAACCACCAAATACAACATATGAAAAACTTTTCAATTTGAAATAATTTCCAAAAAGAATAAAAAAGACCTAAATGAAATGTTCTTTTTAAATAACCGAAAATTCATTTCACCACTTTTAAATGGGATTGCATTGAAGTTTCTTGATATATTTCAAAAATTCATATAGAAAAATTAGTTTTGGATGAATAGAAGTTAATTATAGTAAAGTTTTAATCACACCTCTAAAATTTGTTTGATCAACTGTTTCCTAGCTTCATCATGATAAAGAGTGTTTCAAGTTTTAGTTGTAGTAAAAATACATTTGGTATTTTCATATCCATACATTTTGATTAAGTCATTGATATACTTATATTGGGATATATAAGTACCATCTATTTTTGAGAAATTTCAAAACCAAGAATAAATGTTAATTCACCCATCATAATCATTTCAAACTCAGAATTCATTATATTCATGAATGAATCTGTTAATGACTTTTGAGTTGATCTGAAAAGGATTTCATCAACAAAACTTTGAACAATCATAATATTTTTTTTCTTTATTTATAAAAATCTTTTGTCAATTATTCCCTTAATGTAAATTATTTGTAACAAAAATCATGTTATCCTATAATACCAAGATCCATGGGCTTTTTTATCTCTATTAAGTACCTTGTTATGTTTCCAAACATATTTAGGATGTTTTTTATCATCAAAACCCTGTGTTAGTCTACATAGAATTATAATTGTACATATCCATTAAGGAAATAACACTTGAATTCAATTATAATGTGTTTGAAAATGATAATAGAATTATCAAAGATTTGAGTCTTGCTAATGGAGCATAGATTTCATCATAATATAAGCCTTTTTATTTATTATAGAGCCTTTAGAAAAAAGTATAGCTTTATTTCTAAAAATGATTCCATTTTAATCACATTGTTTTCAAAAATTCCATTTTACTCCAATAATAGATGTATCCTTATATTATTCTACGAAGGTAAAAAAATTATTTCATTCAAATTAATTTAGTTCATCTTGCATTTATTTTATCAAATCCTTATAACCTAAATCCTGAAATAGAGTTTTAGGATAAAATTTAGATTGAATAGAAAGTTGTTCTATTTAATTTCTTATGGAATTCTTTGTCCTTATTAGCTGATTTACATCTCCAATGATGTCATCACTAGGATGATTCCTAAGTTATAATTGATTAGGATTTTATAAAACCTTCTCATCCACATAAGATAGAATGTCTTTAGGGGTAAAGGTCTCTGAAAATATTTCTTGAGTTTTAAAAATGTTTGAAGAATCTTATAAAAAAGGTTGATAATATGTTTTGGAAAAAAAACATCCGAAGAAATAGTTTGAGAGGTTTTGGAAACAAAATGATATGTTTTCTTAGACATAATATGTATTTTTTCTTCAAAAACACAAGTGGTTTCATTAAAAACTCAATAAGACTTAGAAGTTGGGGAATAACATAAAAACATTCCTTCATCATATTTAGGTGAAACCTTATGTAATTTTGATTTTTAATTTAATTTAAATACATTGAAACTGAATACTTTGAAGTATAAAACAATTGGTTTTCAATCTATCCACAACTCATAAGGAGTTTTATTAAGAAAAGGTCAAATTAAATCTAAATGTATAGTAGAAAAAGAAAAAGAAAATATTCTACCTTTTTTGTTGAGTATTCACTCAACATGGTTCTTTTTTATCTCTTGAATTATTCTATTTATTCTTTCAACAACACATTTTGGCTGATGTGTTCATTATATAGAAAATATACGAGTAATACATTTCATACAACAAAATGTTTCAAAATCATAATTTTTAAATTCTCCACTATGATCACAATAGATAGTTATCAAAGGTATTTATTTCTCATTTTTAACTTTAGAAAAAAATATTTTTAAATAAAGAAAAAGATTCTAATTATTAGAGATAAAATATAACTATCTAAATATAGTGTAATATTCAACTAAAACAAATACATAGTATATTCCTCTAGTACATCTTGTTTGTGTGGGACCAAAAATATGAATGTGCAATAACTATAATTCATCAGTATTTGTGACCTCACGAATTGATTTAAATCATGAATTATGTTGTCTTCCATACTAACAAGGGTCAAAATCTTTAGAAGAATCAAATCTAAGCTCAGGTAGATCTTGAAAAAGTATTTTCTTAGAATGTTTGTATAAATTTCTATGATAACAATGTCATAGTCCACAATGCCATAACAAATATTGGTCATCCATTGTACATAGAAAATATATTCCTTGGATTTTAAGGTCATCTAAGTTCAATGTGTAAGAATTATCATGCCTTTGGGTAGAGATAATGATTTCATTCTCGGAATTATGAACTGTACAATTATGATTCCTAAAACTATCAAGGTAACCTTCATCACATAATTGACTTATGCTGATGAGGTTTTCCTTAAGACAATTAACAAATAAAACATTAGATATCAAAAAATTTCCATGGACAACAATGCTACCTATGCCAATAAACATTCCTTGAAAATTACATATAAAGGTAACTTTTCTAGCTTTTGTCTTGATATAAGTTTGAAAAAAGTATCTATTTCTAGTCATATTCTAGGAACATGCACTATCCATGTACCATGTATTTTTATTGTTTTTCTTTCGTTTTCCAAATACAAAGAAAAATTAATCTTTAGAAATCCAAACTTCATTGGATCAACAAATGTTAGAAGGAATAAAAATTTGGAACCCACATTTGTTTTGAAATGTGTGGTTTGCAGAAACCCAAAGATTGTATTTTATTTAAATAACAATCTTTATTATAATGAACACTAATTTAATACTTAGTGTAGAATGCATCATTTTTAGGAACAAAATAGTTATTTTTAAATACTATATTTAAATGGGTGTAACCAATTACATTTCTATTACCATGAGGTCCTATTTGAGAATAAATCATATCAAACTTTTCTTTTCCAGATGTAAACGTATATAATAGTTTCTTCAATGAAATGATTTCAGATTTTAGTCTGATGAATAAATTATTATCATTATTTGTTTTAGTCGTTGAATTAAGTTTTTCTTCTAAAATAATTTTCTCAGAAGTTTTACAATCAAAATCTTTAGAAGGTTTGTTATTTTGGAAATTCACATTCTGTTAGTTTTTAGAAAATGTTTCGATCTCAAGAGTTTTATAATCAAGATCTTCATAAAGATCTAATACTTCTCTTGTTAAAATATCAACCCTAGTATTTTATTTTTCAATATTCCAAGAAACATTACAATATTAATTTTCTAAATGTTTATAAAATCTGGATACCTCTTCATAAGAAGGTAAAGAATTATCATTCTCTGATGAGGATGTTTCTTCATCAGAAGAATAATCATTATTAGGATAATTTTTTCTCAAATACATATTATTTTGTGATTCAAAATCATGTACCTTATCCATTATGAAATGATAAGGTATTTTTGAAAGAAGACAGATATTCTTGTGATTTGAGATATCACTATAAGAAGAGTCTTTAGAAGAATCACCATTGTTGGCACTCTAGGTATAATTTAATTTCAAGACGATCTTTTCGTTGGATTTCTAGTATCTCTTTTTATTCTTCTCTGAATATATTTCCTTTCTATCCTTTATTTTTAGCAATGACAATCAGCTCGAATGAGTCCTTCTTTTTTACATACATAACATGTGACTTCAGAATCATTCTTTTCCTTATTAACTTTTTAAGTTAGTTTATATCTACATTGTAAATAATTATTTCCAAAAATGAGGTTCATTCTTATAGAATGATTCGAAATATCATTATATGACAACTTAGTATCAATGGAATCTGATAAGACTTCAACCTTTCTTTTTCTTGACTAGGTTTTTTCAGCTGATAGTGACTCGGAAGGATTACATTTAGTAGTGAATTCTACTCCACCATTATTATTTTTTACTTTATATGAATCTCTCTTAAGTCTTATTTCATATTTCAATATATTTACAAAGAGATCTTCAAGAGTAATATTATTCATCTTTATAGACTCGTCAATTTTGGTTCTCTTGGATTCCCATTCATTTGGAATAATGCATATGATCTTCTCAACCAAAACTTCATCTTCTGAATTTATCTCTCCCATATATTGAATACTATTAACAATCGGCATAAATATTTGTTGAACCATAACTACAGGTTCACCATAAGGAAATTCAAAATCCGGGTAGTCATCTCTTAGAATTTCCCTTCATGTTTCAATAACATTGGAAGTAAAAAAGTGTGTACTCATTAATATCCACCATATTCTATTTGTGAAATAAAAATAAGAGACTTGAATGCAAATATTCCTTGTCATCGAACACAATAATTTACTGCGTACCATATAGTTTAATTGATATTCATGTATTTCATAGGATGTAGAAGTTTTGAATTCGTTCTCATGGATCTTATAGTCACCTGTGAGCGTAATAGAGTTATCTACACCAATATTTGTGATAAATGTCTTTATCTGATCTCTCCAATATTCAAAAAAATACCCATCAAATATAGGCGGTATTTTCGGATTCAAATTGTTAATGGATTTGACCTTTATCATTCTGTCATTCTTAATGAAAAATATCCTTCTTCCACAAATACATGTTAGTGTATCTAAAAGGAATATAAAAACAAATAAAAATAATGCAACTTGTAAAAGAAAAGAAAAGAAAAGAATACAAAGAAGTGGAAAACCTTCTTGGATACCAATTGTTAGATCGAAATGGATATGATATGGAACAAATAAAAGAGTTTGGGTGAATGGTAAATTTAATTATTTCTATTAAAATGTTTAAGGAAGGTTATAGTTTAATAGAACATAGACTAAAAGAATTCACAATACCTCTTATAAAAGAAAAAAATGATCAGACTAACACTTGGTCCGATGTTATGATACCACAAGTTATAAAATAATTGTATTTGGGTTGAATAAAAATATTAGAGTATATGAGGTGTAAAAGATTCTACCTTATAGCGTATATAATCAATATTGAAATGTATATATTTTAACTAAAAAAACAACAATATAAAATAATACAAAAAGAAAGTAGAAATAAAAGGGTTCTTTATCAATTATAATAAGTAGCAGACAAGTATATGGTATTTAAAAAATTTTATCCCTAAGAGTAATGTATCCTTTCACCTAGGAAAATAGGTTCGTCTTACTAACATCGGTAATCCCCTGATACGATGATCGACATGTCAGCCTTTCTATCCCCACAATCCCACTATTTTATAGGTAATCGACACCTCGATCATTCAAACACTTGAAAGCCCTCAAAACGATGATCGGTCGCACCCTCTTCCTATCCCTAGCAGCCCTTGATTGTTATCACCTAATCTGATTCACAAATCAAACAAATCACTTATTGAAATACAAAAAATTAGATTGATTCGTTCACGTTTGGTAATTTCAAGGCTTTAGCACAAATCAAGAGCTATATCACATAGTCTGTCTCTCTAGAACTTGGAAGAACCAAAAGTTTTTTTCTCTGCTTCAAATGGACTTTTATTTATAGGCATCAGGTTCCAATGGTCAAATTTTCTCCAATGGTTGTATTTCTAGGGAAAATTTAGATGTACTTGGACACCTGGAATTATAACAGTAATATTGAAACAGAACACATGGAATCATTTTGATTAGTTTATAACTAACACTAGGACATAGTTTGGTTAAAAAAATAGATATTTGAAAATTAAAACATGAGTACAATTGATATAAAACATGTGTTTTTGTAAAAGAATTAAAACATGAATTTGACAAAAGTATAACATGAGTACGATTAATATCTCTTGTATGATGATAGGTACGAGTAAGATTGTTAGTGAAAAATATTGATATGATTCAAATTTGATACGATTCACATTTTGAGTACGATGGTTAGAATCAATATGATAAACAATGTGGGTATGATGGTCAGAGTCAATACGATAAATAGAGTGGGTACAATGGTCAAAGTTAGTATAATAAATAGAGTGGGTACAATGGTTAGTGTGGGCAGTATAAAATGAGAACTATATTCGAAGTAAATCCTTTACATGTGAATTAAGTATAAAGAGAATTTTTATTTCTAAAATAAAAGACAGAAAAGTCAAAGAATGAATTTTGACTTAACACCATCATATCTATTTATTATTAATATTTTACGAGAATGACAAGTTTCAATGTACTTTGTTGTCTTCTTGATGTAAAATTGTTAAACTTTTCAACTAAATTTATTTCTTACAATTTCATGTTTTACTAACTTATACTATACATAGAGTATTACAATATGGATATCATATTCTCTATTCATCCATTATGAACATTTTTATAATTTCAGGTAAAAATTTCTCAAATTAAATCATATTTATAGAAATTTTCCATATATTAAAATATGATAAATTCACTAACTAGAACCGAATATATTCAATATAATTCAACTTAAATAACCAATTAATCAATCTATACTTCTAAAAACATCTAGATATACTTGTTAAATGATTTTAACACATGGTTGCTGAGGAAGGAATTATTCTGACTCATAGAATTCGCTTTAAGAATGTTTCTTAGATCTATAATCATTCTTAAAAACCATTCATAAGTTATTTGGAAAAAGAGTAGAATAAATTAAGCTTATACTTATTAAGTATTTGATCATAACAATTATCTTGATGATGATGATATTATCTTTAATATGAGATTTAATTAGATGAGTATCATTTATTATAACCAATTTAGTTAATACAATTATTAAATGGGATACCACAAAAATTAAGCCACCTTTAAATTTCGTTCATATCCAATAGTGATACAGGATCTATATTTTACAATTACTAACAGTGGTATATCATGTATATAATCTATGACTATTTCTGGTGGAAATTGTTTTTCAATCATATCATATATGTATCTTAGGTAGTTAATCATAAAAAAACGTTTTCTAATACAACATATGAATAAAATCAACAATATTTTTCAAGTATCCTATTTTTTAGGGCTTCCCACCATGTCTAACCAATAAAAATACCAAGAAAATAAAGTAAAATCAAGGGATAATTGTACAGATTTTTAAAATGCTCAAAAAATAATATAAAGTTACATTTAAATTACATTAATGACACAAAATAATTCAGGGCTAAACATGATAATCTTGATAATTCATAGTTAATTGAACAACATCATAACACATACAACTTTGGAAGGAATCACATAATAAGTATGTTTAGAGAATTCTTAATCTCACCATCATATCTCATGTGATTCCATTTTATGTATGCATGCTCCTAGTATTTTAGTTTGGAATATTATTTCCTCCTCCATAATAATATGGTCAAACAATATTGATGTGTAACCCATTAAAGAACAAACTTGATTTTTTTACTCACAAAAAATGTAATCTAAAAATATTCATAAATATATAGATGCAGCATACACATAAGGTTCTTGAAAAATTCATGTAAAGGAATTGAATTATATGTAATTGAAAATATCCATATGTGTATGAACCCAGATCTTCAGTTTTAGGTACAGATCCCTTTTATAGACTCTTTATGGAAAAACGATGTTTCTTGAAATTATTGAAGTACACACCGTGTACTTTATGAGTGCACGCCGTGTACACTCTTCCCGCCCGAAGCCGTGTACTGGTCATGTCCGGGCCACAAACATGGTGTGTAGGGGTGACGTGGATGCCGATTTTGGTGGAGTACGGAAAAACCCACTACACGTTGTGTACTTTAAAAGTACACACCTTGTACTTTTTTTATTTCATTAAACGGACTGGGGTCATGCCTAATGATCATTAACGTTTTCTTCTTTGCCTAATAATGTCTAGAGCATCCGAGGGTGCCGATTATTCTCTGAGGCACCGATCCGTCACCGGTTGTCCAAATCAAACTCTGTCAATTGTAGAAGAATCGCAGTGGTGAGTTCTTGGTTCTTCTTTGGCCTCGTTTCCTGATTCTTTCTCTTGTGTGTGTTATCTGAGGTTGAACATTTTAGATGTTTTTGAATATCTACTCTGTTCTAGGGCAATTCATGGGCTATGGTTCAAGTATATCGATCTTCAAGGATCGGGGTAGGTGGTTTGTTGCCCTACGTTGAAGTTCTTTCAGTTTTGGTTAAAAAAGTGCTGGACACCCATGTATTGGGTATCCTGGGTTTGGGATTTTGATCTTATTATTTGTTTTCCCTAAATTTCTTGTTATCTTATGATTAATTTTTGCTAATATATTCCTGGTTTCATGTTTGAGGATCACCCCACAGATGTTTCTCTCCCTATTTTGTTGTTTATCGCTGTTTGGAACCGTTTTCCTATGAGGAAAACCCTATTGAAATTATTAGTTTACTTGTTATATCTATTTGCATGTGTTACCTACTGTTTAAATTCTTTTGATGCATGGTAGATTTTATCCAAGTAGTTTTTGAACTTAGTTAGGGTTGCAGACAGTTGATTACGCACGACTGGACAGCTCAGGGCTGTGAGAACCTGGTACGGGAGATCAAACAGGGAATAGAAGATTAAGTGCTTCCCTAGAGGGTCTGTTGGTTTTAGTTTCGTATGCAGAACCTACATGAATAAGACTTTGTGCTTCCCAATAGTGTTCTTAGTTTACCCACACATCGATATGACATGAGGAATTAGACATAAGTGCTTCCTTAGAGAGTATGTAGCTATTTTTGCAGGACCATAGGGGAATTTATGTGAGAGCTTCCCAGAGTGTATGTGCCTTGTTTGATTACTGGAATATAGGGGTCTGCTAGTTTGAGCAACCCAGAGAGTCAGTGTTAATTTTGATGGTTTGTTGTGACGAGTCCACCAAGCCAATGAACAAGCTTGGGTTTTGTACTACTTGGGTTTAGGTAGTCTTTTTAGATACCTGCTATGTTACTTTCTTACCTTGGAATAGAAAACTTTTCTAGTTTTCTCTGGTTGTCTAATTAAATAAATGTGAATGGTAATTGGTAGGATTATTTACTGGTGTACTCATATTCCATTACTGTACTTATTTTCCTTTACTTTTATTATATTACTCCCTAACAGTAGGGCACAAATCTTGTGGTGGTTGCCTACTGGGAATAGTCTCACACCCTGTTTGGGTCCTGATTTTTGGCCCAAACTGATTATATGGTTGCAGGTGTAGATAGGGATTGTGGACCTTTTACCTCAGGTACTTGATTACTGGTTGGAGATGGAAAGCATGGGACAGGGCTTTGGCTCACGATACTGCCGGAGTTGCTGTTTACGTTTAGTACTTTGGTTTCAGTGTATTTCAGCACGTTGATTTGTTTACTGCTTTCCATAGATACATGTACCATATAACATCATTATTATATCAGACATTGTTTCTACTTTTAGTTTAGTTGTCACATGCTATTTACTTCTTTCGCTATTGATTTTCTTTATTCTTCCACTACATACCTTACCAAATGATGGAATAGTTTCCCCACTGACTCACCAAGGCCCTCACTGCTAGTCAACAAACACTGGAATTTGGGGAAACACGCTTGAGGTTATGTGGCGAACTGGGTACGGGGCACCAGTTATGTGGATCCGAATTTGGGTCATAACAAAGTGGTATCAAAGGAGGTTTTATTCTTTTCTATTGACTTACTATTTTGCGACAATAGACAAGGATAGGATGAAATGGGTAGTTAGTACTTAACTGTTCCCAGGAGTAATTAACCCATGTACAGGGAAAAGCTGTATTACCTTGTAATTGCAGTTTTCAGTTTTTGGAAGTGTTACAGTTTATTATATTTCACCGTTGGGTGTTGAACATGTTTTGTGCTGTTACAGATTATATGATTGTGGTTATATTTTGTTGCAACCCGATGAGATTAGGGTGTGCCATCTCATGCAAAATATAGGCACTGGGTAGGAAATCACATGTGATGCATTTTACCATGCCATCTAGGGTGATTTATAATTTTATGCTATTGTGATAGATGTCGTGATAAATTATGCATGTTGTTGTGATAGTTGTTGTGACGGACAAACTTGTTATACTGTTTTACTTGATATATGCACGATTATGATTCCAAGATCTGATTCGCGGAGAGTATGGCCCCCCATGGATCAGAATTTGGCACATAAATGTTTTTTTCAGTGTTTATGGCATTCAGTGTAGTTTCTGAGCTACTGCCCGAAAAAACCTAGAATACATGGCATGTACATTATAAATACACACCGTGTAGTTTTTAAACCATGTTACTAAATCTGTGAGCAGAGACACAGGGTGTCAGAGAGTCTTAAGGGACACACCGTGTACCATAAGTACACACCTTGTAGTAGTCAATAGTGTACCCGGCCGTGTCACTAACAACATGGGTTGGGAAAACTCGTGTAGTACACGCCGTGTGTTATAAGTACACACCGTGTAGTTTTCTCCTAGGTACCTGACCATGTCACGAACAACACAGGTCGGTGTTATCTTCTCCTATACATGTCGTGTTTGTTCAGAACACACCATGTAAGGGGTTATCCATGTGGTCAGCCGTGTAACCTGCTACACGGGTCGCTGAGCCTGTCTAGTATTCACCGTGTGTTATAAGAACACGCCGTGTAGTTTTCTTCTAGGTACCTGTCCGTGTCATGAACAACATGGGTCGGTGTGATCTATCCTTATACACGCCGTGTTTGTTCGTAACACGCCGTGTAGGAGTCATCCCTGTAGCCGGTCGTGTAACCGCTACACAGGCCACTGAAACATATCTAGTACACATCGTGTCTTTAGTGAACATGACATTCAATTTAGGATTTGGAGGACCGTGTAGGTTATCCATGTAAAGAGACTCGGGCAGGGGAGTGGATTTCAAGTACACACCGTGTTTTGGGACAACACGTCATGTAGTCTGTGATGTTACATGACCAGTGGTGGAAGAAGTACACACACATGTAAATGGATTTAACAAACACGTCGTGTAGTTTAAATACACAACATGTAGTCCTATTTTGCAAACTTATGTGTTTCTCTCTCTTGTCCCTATTTTGTACTCTTGTGTTTTTTGTCCTTGTTAATCCTAAATCGGGAGTGTGATTTTGAACATTCAAGGCTATTGCACCAAGACTTCCTCCCGTTGCATGCCAAGAACCAGGCAGCGACCGTAAGCCTGATGCGGCAGATGAGGGACTACCTGCAGTTCCGCCGATCATTTCGGACATGGAACCCACAGTGATTCCAGACACTGCTGTCGATGCTCCATTTAGAGAGGGTTTCATGAGGTTCATGCAGGCCTTCCAGGGAGTTCAACATCCTACCCCGCCTATGGAAGAGCTGACGCGAGTCTTCCAGCAGCAGAATCCTCCCACTTTTACAAGGGATGGAGGACCTCAGGCTGCAGTGTCATGGATAGAAACCATGCGTTCCATCTTCGAGCATCTGGAGACACCCCCAGACCGAAGGGTAAAGCTCACGAATTACATGCTGAGAGATTCTACCAAGAGATGGTGGGTTGTAGTCTTGCAGGCAGGGCGCCAATGGACTATGGATTGGGACGATTTCCAGCATACGTTCTATGACTACTTCTATCCGGCAATGCAGGGGGCCGACAGAGCTAGAGAGTTCATGAACCTATAGTAGGGTACTCTTTCGGTTATGGAGCTTTCCTCCCGTTTCACTGAGTTACAAAACTTCGCTCCCGTTCTGGGAAATGGTTAGCTATTTTTGGAAAGGATGTTTGAGGAAGGCCTCAAACTAGAGATCAGATCGCAGGTGAACGTCTTCTAGATGACTTATATTTCCCTAATAGTCAACCAGGCACTGATCACTGAATGGAATATGAGGGAGAATGGAGCTGTTGACTATGGCGGTTCAACATCCAAGGCTGATTCATTTCATACTGATAGCAGGAAGTGCCACCGAGAGTCTACTTGCGGTGACTTGAGGAAGTGAGGTATTTCTTCTAGTAGATGGGATCATCCTTATGGAAACCAGGTGGTGTGCTATCAGTGTGGAATGAGTGGGAATAGTAAGTATCAGTGCTCGAGAGATCCAGTGGAGTGCCGAGATTGCAGCAAGATTGGTCATCTGCATCGTTTTTGCAGGGTTCTTCTTCCAGCATCTAGTGAAGGAGGATCAGTTTCTACTAATCGTACTGGAGTAGGATTACCAGTTCCACAGTAGACTGGGGGATAGGGTTATTCAGTTTGTCCAGGCCAGGGTAGAGGTCGTGGATGCGGTGGTCAGGCTCAGGGAGGATCAGCTCTGGGATATTAGGCTGCTACATAGTGATGCGGCACTTGCTAGACTTTTGTGGTAGAGCAGATCCATCGGGAGCAGGATCCTGGACATTCCACAGTTCGAGGTACGATTTTAGTAGCCACAGTTTTATCTTCTACACTTTTTGATACTGGAGCTTCTCATGGCTTTATTTTTGTGCACACTCTGGAGATCCTTAGACTTACTGTCCTTACTTCTGAGGATACATTGGCACTAGACACTCCTTTGGGACATAGAACTACTAGTTTGCGTCAGTGCAAGGAGTGCCCCCTTGAGGTTGGTGTGTGTCACTTCTTGTGGGATATTTATGTCCTTGAGATGACGGGTTATGATTTCATTCTCAAAATGGACTGGCTAGTTCCTTTTTAGGCCTTTGTCGATTGTTATCATCGTAGGGTGAGTTTCATGTCACCAGAGGGCGGGTACTTTTTTCCCAAGGGCGAATGGGATGCCCATGAAAGAAGAGCTGGACCAGAACATCATTGGTAGGGCAGTGTTATAGCCTAGATTTCTAGTTTATATCTGAATGATCAGGGGACCTCTCAGATGGACTTCCCTCCAGTAGTTGACCATTTTCCGGACTTCTTTCCAGAAGACTTTTCTGGGTTTCCTCAAGAGCGTTAGGTAGACTTCTCTATTGAGCTTGTTCCAGGAGCAGTATAGGTATCCATATCTTCTAATAGGATGGCTATGCCTGAGTTGCAAGAACTCAAGAAGCAGTTGGAGGATTTGTAGGCGAAGGGTTTTATCTGACCCAGTACTTCTCCTTGGGGTTCACCTGTGTTGTTTACAAAGAATTTGGATGGTACCTTACGACTTTGTGTGGACTACCGAAAGCTAAATCAGTTAATGGTCAAGAACCGATATCCTTTGTCGAGGAATTATGATCTTTTTGATCAGCTTCGAGGAGCCAGGGTATTCTCAAAGATTTACTTGAGGTCCGAATATCATCAGTTGCGGGTCAGACCATCAGATATACTTCTCACAACATTCCGAAGCAGGTATGTTCTGTACGAGTATCTGGTTATGCCGTTCGGTCTCACGAATGTGCTGGCAGTTTTCATGGTGCTGATGAACAGAGTTTTCCATCCTTACTTGGACTCCTTTGTCATTGTCTTTGTGGATGATATCTCGGTGTACTCTCACTCTCGACATGACCATGATACCCATCTTGAGATCGTATTGAGTATACTGAGAGAGCATAATTTATATGCTATGATCTCAAAGTGACATTTCTAGATGGATGAAATTCACTTACTGGGTCATGTCATCTCAGATATAGGCGTTTCAGTAGTCCCAGAGAAGGTGAGAGCAATAGTTACCTGGAAATAGCAGAAGAATGTATTCAAGGTACAGAGTTTCTTGGGACTGTCTAGTTACTACATGCGGTTTATAAAAGACTTCTCATGATTATCAGTGCCTTTGATGGGCTGGACTAAGAAGGGTGTGAAGTAAGTTTGGTCAGAAGCTTGCGACTCAGCCTTCTAGGAGCTGAAGGGGAGATATAATTTAGCACCAATTCTAGTTCATCCAGAGCCGGGAAAGAGTTATACAGTTTTCTGTGATGCATCTGGAATCGGGCTTGGAGCAGTGCTTATGCAGGAAGATCGTGTTGTTGCGTACAGATCTCGGCAGTTGAGGCCCCATGAGAAGAACTAACCCACGCATGACCTGGAGTTGTTTGTGTTTGTTCATGATTTGCGTTGTTGGAGGAACTATCTCATATGAGAGTATTTTGTGGTATATACTGACCACAAGAGCCTCAAGTATATCTTCACGCAGTTTGACATGAATCTGAGACACTAGAGGTGGGTCGAGTACCTACAGTCTTTCAAATTCGAGTTTGCTTACACGCCTGGGAAAGGCAATGCTGTAGCTGACACACTGAGCAGGAGGACTCAGTTGTAGGAAGTTCAGGAGGACAACAGTGAGTGGGATCTTATGGCTCTATTCTCTGAGATTCATTTGGAGGTGCACGATAGACAGGGACAGATAGTTCTTTCTTCTTTAGCTGTTACCTCTAATATTTAAGATCAAGTTCGAATAAGGTAGCTATCAGACCCAGAAGGCCTAGTCCTAGGGGAGGGTGTGCCAGATGGAGACCCCACTCTGGGGTGGATTGTGGGTGATGTTGAGGTTCTACATTTCCATGGCTGCGTATGGATTTCAACGGACATACATGAGGAGCTGATGCGGGTGTTTCATGCTTCAGCTTGGGCAGTTCATCCTGGTGTCACCAAGATGTACCGATACTTGCGCCATCAGTATTGGCGACCATGTACGAAGAAAGATGTGGCTGGTTTTGTCATGAGATGTTCGACTTGTCAGCAGTTGAAAGCAAAGCATCAGCGACCAACATGGATTTTACAGTAGTTAACCATTCCTAAGTGGAAATGGAATGATGTCACGATGGACTTCGTGACAGGGTTACCAAGATCTCCTTGAGAAAAATGATTCAGTTTGGGTTGTAGTGGATAGGCTCACGAAGGTTTCACACTTCTTTCCAATCAAGGAGACCTTCTGTGTTGATGAGCTGGGACGGTTGTACATCCAAGAGATTGTACATCTGCATGGAGTTCCACACTCTATTGCTTCAGATAGGGATGCACGTTTTACTTCACACTTCTGGTAGGGTCTACATAAGGGCTCTGGGTACACAGGTACTTTTGAGTATAGCATTCCATCCCTAGACTAATGGTCAGTCTGAACGTACAATCCAGATTCTTGAGGATATTATACGAGCATGCATTCAAGATTTTGGCGGTACTTGGTAGAAGCATATTATCTAGTGTAGTTCACCTATAACAATAGTTTTCAGACGACTAGTCAAATGGTACCTTAAGAGGCATTGTACTATAGGCCATGCCGATCACCTTTATGCTGGTTAGAGGCAGGATAGACAGCTTTGCTGGGACCTCATCTTGTTCCGGAGACCTCAGAATAGATAGAGTTGATTCGGAAATGATGGCTACAACATAGTCTCGATAGAAGTCCTATGATGATCAACGGAGATGACCTTTGGAGTTCAAGGTTGAAGATCAGGTTTTCCTGCACGTTACCTCGAGGTTGGGACATAAGAGGATTATAAGGCCGGGGACGCTTTCACCGAGAGACATCGGGCCGTTTGAGGTTCTAGATGGAGTCGGGATGGTTGATTACAGGTTGCAGTTCCCTCAGAGGTACCAGGCTATGCACGGCGTCTTCCATCTTTCTCAGCTTCGACGGTATTTCTCATACCGGTCTCATGTTCTTCAACCCGAGGAGGTTGATATGGAGTAGGATTCATCTTTCGAGGAGCATCCTATCAGGATTGACGATCGCAGTATGAAAGTTTTCAGTGGCTGGTCTGTTCCTATAGTATGGTTGCTATGGCAGCATAGGTGAGTATAGGATGAAACCATGGAGAGGGAGGCCGATGTTCAATCGAAGTGTCCAGAGTTGTTTGAGGATTCGTTTCCTATTCCTTGTTAGGGAAATTTGGGGATTAATTTCTTTAAGGGGGGAATTTTGTAAGAGCCTGGATCTTCAGTTTCAGATACGGATCCCTTTATAGGCTTTTTAACGAAAAATGAAGTTTCTTGAAATTTTTGAAGTACACGCCCTGTACTTTCTGAGTGCATGCCATGTACTCTCTTCCTGCCCGAATCCATGTACTGGCCGTGTCCGGGCAACACACACGGTGTGTAGGGGTGACGTGGAGGCTGATTTTGGCGGAGTACGGAAAAGACCACTACACGCCGTGTACTTTAAAAGTACAAACCGTGTACTTTTTTATTTCTTTAATCGGACTGGGGTCACGCCTAATGATCATTAATGTTATCTTCTCTGCCTAATCCCGTCCAGAGTGTCTGAGGAGGCCGATTCTTCTCTAAGCCACTGATCCGTCACTGGTTGTCCGAATTGAACTCCGTCAATTGAAGAAGAATTGTAGCGGTGAGTTCTTGGTTCTTCTTTGGCCTCATTTCCTAATTCTTTCTCTCATGTGAGTTATTTGAGGGTGAACATTTTAGACGTTTTTGCAGATCTACTACATTCTAGGACAATTCACAGGCTGATGTTCAAGTATATCGATCTTCGAGGATCGGGGTAGGTGGGTTGTTGCCCTACGTTGATGTTATTTGAGTTTTTGTTGCAAAAGTGCCGGATACCCATGTATCGGGTATCTCGAGTTTGGGATTTTGATCTTATTGTTTTTTTTCACTAAATTTATTATTAGCTAATGATTAATTGTTGCTAATATATGATTGGTTGCATGTTTCAGGATCACCCCATGGGTTTTTCTCTCCCTATTTGGTTGTTTATCGCCATTTCGCACTGTTGGTCTGTGAGGAAAACCCTATTTCAATTATTAGTTTACTTGTTATAACTGTTTGCATGTGTTTCCTGCTATATAAATGCTTTTGATGCATGGTAGCTTTTATCCAAGTAGTTTTTTAACATACTTGGGGCTACTGACAGTGGATTATGCACGATGGGACTGCTCGGGGCTATGAGAACCTAGTGCGAGAGATCCAAGAGGGAATATACGATTAAGTGCTTCCCTATAGGGTCTATTGGTTTTAGATTCATACGCATGACCTACTAGAATAGGACGTTGTGCTTCCCAAGAGTGTTCTTAGTTTACCCACGCATCGAGACCACATGAGGAATTAGACGTAAGTGCTTCCTCAGAGAGTCTGAAGCTATCGTTGCACGACCATATGGGAATTGACGTGAGAGCTTCCCAGAGTGTCTGTGCCTTGATTGATTACTGGACTATAGGGGTCTTCTAGTTTGAGCCACCCAGAGAGTTAGTGTGCATTTTTATGGTTGGTTTTGACGAGTCCACCAAGCCAATGAACAAGCTTGGGTTTTGTACTACTTCTGTTTAGGTAGTCTTTTTAGATATCTGTTATGTTACTTGCTTACCTTGGATTAGAAAACTTTTCTAGTTTTCTCTAGTTGTTTAATTAAATGAATATGAATGGTAATTGGAAGTATTATTTACTGGTGTACTCATAGTCCATTATTATACTTATTTTCCTTTACATTTTCTATATTACTCACTGACAGTAGGGCACAAATCTTGTGGTGGTTGCCTACGGGAATTAGTCTCACACCCTGTTTGGGTCCTGCTTTTCACCGCAAACAGATTATATGGTTGCAGCTGTAGATAAGGATTCTGGCCCTTCTACCTCAGGTACTTGATTGCTGGTTGGAGCTGGAGAGCATGGGACCGGGATTTGGCTCGCGATGCTGCTGGAGTTGCTGTTTACGTTTAGTACTTTGGTTTCATTGTATTTCAGCACGTTTATTTGTTTACTTCTTTCCATAGATTCATGTATCATACTGCATCATTATTATATCAGACATTGTTTCTACTTTTATTTCAGTTATCACATTCTATTTACTACTTCTGCTATTGATTATCTATATTCTTCCGCTGCATACCTTACCAAATGAGGGTATAGTTTCCCCACTGACTCACCAAGGCCCTCGCAGCTAGTCGGCAGCCTATGGCATTTGGGGAAACGCACTTGAGGTTATGTGGCGAATTGGGTACGGGGCACCAGTTATGTGGCTATGAATTCGGGTCGTTACAATATGAGTATCCCAGAGAGATAGGTTTCCAATCCCATTCACCTTCCTAGATAAACAACAAGACTCTAGGTATATTGGTGGTACAACCACAAGTCCTTCTATATATGAATATATACTTAAGAGAGAATCCAATTCATCGCAACACTAAAAACTAATATGGAAAAACTATATTACCCAACTAAATTCAGTTTCATAACATTAACTACAAGCTAATATTAAAGTAGATGAACAACGAAATTCGTCATAATTCATTCCTAGCATATAATACAGGGATTTATCCTAGAGGCAGTTTAACAATTAAACAAAACATAAACCATTAATCATATAAATTTACTATTATAAGGGATAAAACATGTAATAACTTTGAATGGGATGTACAATTTAGATATTTAAACATGAGGTAATTATTTATGAACATTCACAAATAATTTTTTATTATAAACCTTTTATAATTTAAACTCTAACATTATTATCATACCATAATTAAGAATATAAAAATTTTATATTCATTCTAATAGGAACTCTTTCATATTTATCTTTATATGGAATTTACATGTTAAATATATGATATTATATAAATTATAAACTATTAATAATCCAATTTATATTATATAAATATTTTACATAATCTAAATATTATATACCTAATAATTATTTTATCCATTATCATACCAACCATCAAAAAAACTTTTGAAATCTATTAAATAATATCCAAATAAGGACCCTTTTATTTTAAAGATATCAAAATAATTAATTATGAGAAATTCATAATTTAAATATATTGTTTTTATATTTTATCCTCATTTCATAATTTATAACCAATTATAAATTATTTATTTATGATTTAAAAATGAAAACAATTATATCTATATTATAATACATCCTATATAAAATTTAAAATTTATTTATAAATATTATCATTTAATATTTAATAATAAATTTTTGAAAAACATTTAATTAATTAAAAATTTTAATAATTATTTAACTAATAAATCTATTATAAATTAAAATATCCCAAAATCAATTTTATAAATATTTATAAACATTTTTAAACATTTAAAATCATTTTAAATCTTAAAATACCTTTTTAAAATTTGAAAACCATTCTAATTACCGTTACGTATCGGGGTATACCATTATAAGGGTAAAGACATCTACCTTTTAGATGCCTATCTAGAAGCCATATAATAAAGGTAAGTCCCCATACTTACCTTGAAACATGTTTAATATAAATCAATTATTAATGTTAATATGAAGTTTACCTTTACACATCTCATTCCATATAAGGGTACCATTGTGTAAGGCTACCATTAAGTAATGTTACTAAGGATACAATATTTATGTGAACACTTCATATAATGGTAGATCTCAATTTACCTTTATGAGGTCATGTTTCAAATAAGGGTATGTGGTCGGTTACCTTTATGTAGACATAACCTCTATGTAATATTTTTTTGGCCTTTAAAAACTGACACTACCTTTATATATCTAGTCCATGTATGGGTATGACCATTAAATAGACCTTTACGTGCAAGGGTAAGATTAGGTGACCCTATATAGACCTATATATTAAATGTTAAGTAATGATGACCCTTACATATTCCACATTATGTAAGTGTAAAACCATGGGTACTATTATCTGTCCAGCGGCATAAGGGTAAGGCTTGGTCACATTGACACAACACATCTACATAAGTATAAACCCTTTTGAATGTTAGATTTTTAGAATATCAAATCAATGATCTATTTTTGATCTTCTTCAGTTAATTTAAATACATCATATATTTAAATCAAAGTAATTCTTTGACACTATTGGAGGGGTTTTATGAGACAAATAACATTTATTAGATCATGATGAAGTGATTAATAACCCTTATCTAAGGATCTTCTATAAACAATATATAAAAATTGTGTGAAAATAAAATAAAAAAATAATGATGTAAAACATTTATACTTTTCACTAAAGAATACAATGCATTATCTTATAAATCCATCACATGGTTTTTAGATAGATCCCCAATGTGGAAAAAATTATCACCCCTCCTCTATAGGTATCCATAGGCTAATCTGAATCACTCAGTGCTCTATAGGGATCCTATCTTCCTTTATGATGAACTAAATTCCATATGAAAATAAATATGTTTAAGGGAGGAACATGTATTATTTATTTTTAGCCATGAAATATCTAAATTACACCCCCTTCAACCACATGTAAATAATATATATATAAATCACTGAAAATATTTCTTGAGATTATATATTTATTCATGATGGTGTAATGCATGAATAAACACTGATTAATTAAACTAATACATCCATTTAAAGCATAACTCTCAAATTTTTCATCTCATGAAATGATAATAAATTATAATAGTTCATCATTTTAGTTTCATGGAATGATAAACCAGGAATTTAAATCATAATTTAAATGTAATATATATATATATATATATATATATTATTCATAAAAAGATTTTGGTAATATATATTAAATCCATACCCTTAGAATCAGATGACATGATCTTTGGAATGGTATAGACACACCTTGAGATGTTGAAAAAAACCACCATAATCGAACAAAATTGAAAACTAAACAATACAAAACATAAATAGAGGTTTTTACTAATGATTTGGTTTTTGTTGCATATTTAATAGGCCATTGTAGTTTTTGGTGAAATTGAGGTTTGAAAATAAACCTAAACTATTAAAAAAAACCGAAACCATTTTTTTATAACATTGTTTTTTTAGTTTTATCCTAATCAATCTCCCTATTAATCCTTCACGATATTCCATAATCCCCTACCATCCCCTCCCCTCCTATATCCCTATCTTAATTCCATTGAACCCCATTTATTTCAGCCTCACATTATGATCGGATTTCGAACCAAATTCAATTTAACACCCACCATATTATCATCATTTTCTATTTTGAACCCTTCCCCATACCCCACAAATCTTGATCAATAACCAGCACCTGATTTATAACAAAAAAAATTAAAGTTGTGTACAAGGGAATTAAATCTCAAATACAGTAACATATCTACTCAAACCACATAGAGATGACACATAATCTCTAATAAAAACATCCTTAATAAACTCATATAGTTATGGAACACTACATATTCAGGTAAATTTCATAGATTAAAAAATTCTTAGAGTACTAAAAAGATAAATTTAATATCACATTCTGATTTATTTTGTTATAGAGGGAGTTGGAGATGATCTTGATGACTATAAATTAAAGGTGTTTTTATATCCTATCATATATAGATATATGTGTTTATTTTCTTTCTTCAGTCTATGTGATGACTTGTTACTCCTTCTAGGGGTGTGGTTTTTTGGGTTTCTATTTGTCACTGCTATTGAGATTCTTATTGTTTTTCTCAATGCTATAATTTTGGTGTGCGATATATTCATGGTTGATTTTATTATAATTAGTTTTTTGTTTTTCTTGGTAGAGTGAATTCTTGTAATGTATTTACTACTAGTGTGTGTCACTATGATTTCCTTATTTTCAGAACCTTTATATTGTTTTATGTTGTGCACATGATTATGTTCTTAAATAATTTATTTATGGAAGGTTGTGAATTTATTAAATGCCACAATTTGGTCTCTTAATTTCCGTGGTGAGAAATGAAACAAAACCATCTTGTTTGGTATATATTATAAATACCTTTTTAATAGCATAATATTATTTTCAATTAATTTTTTTACTGAATTGTAAATTAAATATAAAAATTTATTTTTTTTCTTCCCATTCAATTCCTCTTATTTTATTTCAATAAATATACCTTTTTAGCAAAACAAGGCCTATGTACTTTTTAATTTATTCTAATTTTGTTTTGTTTATAAACATGTCTAACACTATCTCATCTATTGATACCATTCCCAACCTTTTAATGTCTTAAGAGATCATACCAAAATGAAAAAATATGATATGATAATTGATATAAATATTCTTATACCCATAAGAATATATATTTAAAAATAATCTATAATATATAAAGAATATGATAGCCTAAGAATTTTTTAATTGTGTTTTTCAAAAACTTGAACTCTATTACATCTATTTTCAAAATTGTAAAAAAATGAAATTAAGATTTCATACTTTTATTTTACATTTAATTCATCTTCTAATGTAAAAAAACTCGATTAGTAGTTAGTCTATAAAAAGAAAAAAACTTCTATCCTTTTCAAATCACAAGAATTTTAAATTTTAATGTCCTAAACTATAAATTTTAATCATTGAAAATAGAAATAATATTTATTCTATTTCAAAACATAGACTATAAATTAATAACATCATATTTTTAATACTCTAAATCTTAAATCTTACACATGGTACCCCAATCCTATATTCATATAGATTTATTATTAGAAAAATGATAAGATAATATATATTTCATCTCTTCGACCATGAAATGTTATTATAAAAAATATGTTTATTTAACCATAAATATTATATATATCTTGGGATTCATTTATTCACAGTCACATGTTTTTAGTGATCCTGCTACCGGGGCCATCTAAGACTTTGGTTTTGGTTGGCATTAGTCCATTGCATTTATAATCATAAAATAGGAAATCTGTATTCAAAAGTCAACCAAATTAAATTTTAATGGTTTAGATATTTTATAATTTTGAACAAACCAATATTAAACTATTTTTTATGAATAAAAATAAAATAAAAAATTTGTTTTTGTTTTTGTTTTAGTTAGAAATGAATTAATCTAGTCCATGCCCACCCTAACCAATACCCCTCTACTAGGAATATTTGTAATAATGTAAGGGTATTCCAGGGATCTAGATGGGGAATTCCCACTTTGAGATCCCCCTTTGAGTTTCATGATTTATTTCTTATTGTATGTTTTAACCAATATCTAGTTCATGTAATTGGTTGGTACATATATTTGAGGTGTTTAAAGAGACCCTGACACTTGATAAAGTGGGTATAGTCAATCAAAAGTGTCACATTAGAATCTAAGGGTCAGTAATGTTTATTTATTTATTCCTTCACACATTATTTATTTACTTCATTGAACATGTCCCATGAATATACAGTACCTTTCCTAGTTATGTGTAAGATCACATTGGTGGTTCCCTACTGAGTTGTACTCACACGTTTTTTGGGAGTTCGTGACACATTGGTACCTTAGTAGATCTCACTATTCATAGATTCTAGTAAGGAAAAGGGATGTAATTGGATTTTTAATCTAGACCACATAGATGATATAGGATATTTGGATGAGTTGGGTATCATAGATTTAATAGAACCTCTTGTATATGTATTTTATTCTTTTGTTCATCTTGTATATGTGGTCTGCATGGTGGGAGGCCTGTGAGTTTGTATGACTATAATCCTACAACATTTCATTTATTTTTTATTCAATTTATTTTCTTCCATGTACACTTAAGTTTATTCTTCATAGATGTTATTAGGATAATTTATCTATCATTTTACACTCTTATATGGATGTATATTCTCACTAGGGTGTTACCCTAAACCCCCACGGCTAGGAAATAGTCTCCGGTGTATGGGAAGGCATGAATGAGGTCCAATAGCATCACCAGTCTAGTCACTAATGTGTGTTCACAAGCTAATTAAGTTACACCTATACCAACTACGTAGTCTATGGTTCAATCCTCATTGAATATCGATATAACTATGTTCCCTCTTGAGATCATTATCATATCCATTTGTATATCAAAAATATAACTTTATTTGAATATATATCAAATATATAATTAGAATTTAGCTTAGATAAATATAAAACCAGTAATACATTATTTGTGAAAGTTCAAAATAATTTATTTTTGATATTTTAAATAATATAAACCCATTTTTGAAATCTTTTTTTATAATCACATATGATCATGCACATGTCATGTGAATCCCATGTTCCAAATAATATGCATGAATTCATACCACTTGCGGCCACATGGTAAGATTAAAACTATTAAAGTTAAATAAACAAAAAAATAATCACACTTAATAATATTAATCCAACCATTATTTAAAAAATAAAAAATAAATATCTAACCACTATATAAAATTGTATTTTAGATCATGTTGTGATTGGTCATGCAGAAATATAGAATCCATCCTATGATCTCACCAGCCCTAGATCTAGCTAACATATCAACAAATTTATTTCATGTAAAAAAATTAATATGATACCACTAAAAACATCCCTAAATCATCCAAAATCTGAACAACACATTCTAGAGAACTACATATCTCCAACACTATTCCTCATATGTCAGAATCATTTGACTAGAGGTTAGAGGTTGATAAAACCATATAGAGAGACCAAACCCTCATTATATTATAATAAATAATAGATAAATAAATAAAACATGAAACATGATCATGTAATGATAGCATAATATATTGATTTATAGTGGAAAACTATAGATAAAGTATAATATACCCATGATTTAACAAATGAAATGCATGTAGTACATAAAATCAAACGTATGTGAAAATTATTATAGTGAGAAAATCATGTAATGTTTAGAAATAAACATATATTAATATAAAATAAAAACAAAAAATAATTTTCAATATAACCATATTGTTCTCTTACATCACACTCTCATATGCCATGGTTCATGATTTTACCTTCAGGTTAGCCACTATATTTTCACACCTACTAAGGTGCACATGAATGTTATGTGTATAAATCATAGAAAGACACAAATAATGGCTAACCTAATATATATATATATATCTGTGTGTGTGTGTGTGTGTGTTTTTGTGTGTGTGTGGGTGTGGGAATGTGTCTGTGAATATACTGAATAAAATGGAATTTTTAAAAATCATTTTTATATATCTTTTAAACCATTTAATACCCAAAGTCCACAATGATAGATTTTATAGAATGATAAAGATACTCCCATAGTTTTCTCAAATCTAAACAATCCATGTGACATCACATATAATAATATAAATTGTGGAAATAGATTATCATCATTGATATTATGTATGGGTGAATGGTTTATCACCACTAATCTCATGAAAATATGTGAACTACTCTTAACCATTATAAGAATAAGATGAATAAGTTATCACCATAACAATAATACATAAGTTGAATGAAGTGTCATCGATAGTTAAAGAGCTATCACTTATCACAATCAAATTATATAATCTTGTTTTTATCTACTATAATCAAATAAAGTAAAAAAGTAATCGAATATTGTGAATTTTCTATCACCAAAAATAAATATATATTGGTGAATGACCTATAAAAATTATCATAAGGATCTCGGTGTATAGATAATTACCCCCACAAAATGTTATATGATTAATCATAAGGAAATAATGAGAATGAGTAATGACCTAATTCGAAATAAATAAATTGTTATATCACTAATCCTCAATGAAATGGTTAATAGATCATTGAAAAAACTAATTTAAGAGAATGGGTTATCCCTAATAATTATGTTCGGTTGAATATTCTATCATGGAATAATATCATAATAATGAATATTGGAACAATGAGTTATCCAAAAATCATTTTAACAATCTATTGATAATCCATAAATACAGAAAAAGTTTTCATGAATCTTAGTATTAATATGAAAGAGAAAAAAATTTATTACCAACAATATAAGCGTAAGTATGGGTGAATTTTTTATCATCAACAATATTAGAATAATCAAGGGTAAATAGTTTATCACTAACAGTATAAACATAATAAATGATAAATTGTTTATCTCCAATATTATAAGCATATGAAACGGTTGAAAATTTATCACCAATAATATGAACATATTAAATAGTTAATATTTCATCACAAATAATATAAACATAATAAAGGTTGAATAGTTTGTGACCAAAAATATAAATATATGGGAAAATATTGTCACAAATAATATAAACATTGGTAGGGGTGAATGATTTATAAACAATAATATTAATATAAGAATGGTTGAATAGTTTATCACTAATAATATATAAATAACCATCTGTGGATCATTTATTACCATAAGGTACATATTATAACATGGGTTTATAGATAACTATCAAAAATCATAAAATAAACAAGGGTAACCATATTATAACCACAAAACATAATTTAAATTAATAGGTATATATGAATTACTAATAAGTGGGTGGGGGACTAAATATTAACTTTAACAACTTCCTTGTATATGATATTAAACTCAGTAGAGTCATGATCCAGTTATAATAACACACTCCCTAAAATATTAATGTAGTAAATATAAATAAAGACAATGAACAGTAGATTTTTATATGGTTCACCTCTAATCTGGGTGAATACATAATTATCATGTTTTTTATGATCCTTAGATATAGTTCATCACTATAATACTGAAGTGAAAATAAAATAGACAATCTTCTAATGAGTTTATTCCGGGTCTCAATAATTAATACAACCTCCTGATTATTTATCATTATATTTTCACACAATAGTTAAAAATTAAAAAAAAATTGAAATATGAAAGATATCTTTATATTTAAGCTACATCTAAAATAAATTAGACCTTACACTAGGATATAAACAATTAAAAGTCAATATATGATCATTCTATTCAAATGAATAATATACCGAGACTTGTATCTCTGGTTAGAATAATGAGTTGAACTTATGTGTCTAACACCAACACTCGACTCATCATAAGATTTTATTCAATTCTTTAGCCACTATATCTTTTTCTTCAATATGTAATAATATTCAATTACTACAACTTATTATCTTTTAAAAGAAATCATATTTTTTTCTAGAATGTTAAAATTTTTGAAGTTAAATTTTGGGAAAACATAGATTAGATTTTCCATTTTCATATCCTCAATGTATAATGCACACTGCCTTCTCATTTCTCTATGATTAACTTAGAAAATTGTTCTAGATGATTTAAATTCTGTTATTAACAACTTATAATCATCCTCTCTACTCTACAAAACTTACAAATAGGGTTCTTCTCGTAACCCTTAGTGGAAATAGTACATTACGATCTTCTCAAAATCATCTCATTAATTCTCGATTAAAAAAATATCAATATCAAATAACTAATTATATGATTAGTATATAATTAGGGATATAAAATCATATAACTCATATTATTGGTATTCAAACAATCATTGATAACCAATCATTCCAATGGGATTCTGAAAAATATTACACATTTTATTTTCATGGAATACCACTTATTATAAGAGAAAACCATTCGGTTCACCCAAGATTTTGTGATCTCAAAGATAATGAATCTTTATTTTTTCAAATTAAAAGATAATTTAAAAAATGTTTTTTTCTCAATTTACACCAATATGAGACTCCTTACTTATAAAAATTTTATTCTTAAAACATCTTAATTTTTTAAACTAAGGATTTTTCAATGTTTTCCCCATCTCATTTATCTAGATCATGATACTTCCATTTATCAATGTTCTAGATATAAATTATGGTTAAAAAATTATATATATTATAATAATTTGAGTTTCAAATACTTGTATCATCTACATTATTTGATTTTATCTTAAAATATATCCACCCATATTCTGATTCCATCATTTGATTTTCGTAACATCTAACTGAATTTAACTTTAAAATCTTTTAACGTCATCCCATATTTTGATGTAACAGAACCTAAAATAACAGGAATTGTCTTAGATTCCAGTGACATCAATGACACACGATGATCCACAAGTATCCCTAACAGTTTTTTGATTCAGCTTCTAGTTAAATTTGTAACAGATCATTGTTTTAGATTATATATTTATTTAATGAAAATGTAAGTGTTCATTAGCTTGTATTACACCCAACCCTAATTCTATAAGAGACATGATATAGTAAAACTTTATAAGATATCCATTATATTAATATATTTTAATAGTAATTACCACATTATGTGAAAAATATATATAATTTTTTAAAACAATTAAATTTTATTGATTAATTTATAAAAAATAAGAACTCAATTTTTAGTAAAATCATTTTATCCTTAAAAAATGCGTTTTTTCTTTCAAATTTGTTTTTATTGAATTTTCAATTCATATAAATTATAATTTTATTCTACCTTTTTTCTAAATTTTAATTTAGAAAATGAATATAATTTTTGAAATCAGTATTTTAGTGTTATCTTGGGTAGAATATTTATAATTTTAACAAAAAGATTTATTTTCCACTAAATAGTGGAAAATACATATTTTTATAAAAACTATCATTTATTTTCACGTAAAATTCCATTTTTTTAATTTTATATTAATGTGAAATCAAATAACTTTATTTAGAAATAATATATTTAATCTGTGACGTCCCGACCCAAGATCAACTGAATAGTACCCTGAGCCGGTTAGCCACATGCCCTCAAGCGCGCCTCTCCATATTCCAGAGGGTGCTAACTAAAAGCGAGGGTTTAGTATGTTTGATATGGTGAGACTATAACCTTTTTTATTGGAATAAAAAACCAATGGAAATATATAACAATAAACTAGTGAAAATGCGTATAAATAACCAGAACAAATCCATGTCATATGGTAACCAAAATATGAATATACAATACGCAATATAAAGGTAAAACATTCTATGGTAATTCAAATTTCATGTTTCCACAATGCAACTAAAGGTAAATAAACGACTCCCAAGTAGGTCCCAAACCACGTCTGGTTCCCTCACCCACGCTCGAACTCTAAACTGCAACCTATACCTAGGCCATGCCCTTATCCTATCCTATAACAACAATGATTACATGGGTGCCGATCAGGAGGCCCAAATAGGGTGTGAGTACAACTGAGTAGGTCACCACCAATGGAGTCTAAAATGAGTCCAGTCAAAAGATATTGCATGAAGTTTTAAGAATTAATAAATATAACACATAATTTAAATAGTTATCACATTTCCATTTAATATTTAATAACCTCATTAGGCCCAATTACAATTCATGTACCCATTTTAATCATCATTCAATATCAATAATCAATTGGTGTAGTTCATTATTCCGAGCACCCCAAATCTTACTTGAATCATCATTCATTATGATCATTCATTTGGTGTAGGTCATCATGTCTAGCACCATAATCTTGTTGAGTTTAGTTCATTTATCATTTAGTGTAGATCATTATGCATAGCACCCTTTTTCTCATTCGGTGTAGGTCGTCATGCCTAGATCCCCATTAGCTCTAGCTTGGATATCTATTAAGGAAGAATTCCCTGTCCAAGTCCCAACTTCTAATCTATCCATAACTCTATGTCTAGCACAAAAAATATCATAAATTAATAATTATTTAATTTACAAGAATTTTCCACATCATTCCATTACTAATCTAATGACCATTTAAACATTTCAAAGGCCAATAGATAATTAAGCAATTAACTATGCACAAAACCCATTAATTAATTCATCAACTAATTAATCAATCAACACAATTTTCATTCCATAATTAATTCTTCACAATTAATTATCCATATCGAATATCATTTGTAATAATTAATTCTCACAACTAATTATCTTTGGCCATCATCATGGCACATAATTGATTCCCACATTTAAATATATTTTTTCAACATCATGGCACATAATTATTTCTCAAATTTAATTATCTTACCTAAGAAAACAACATTTCATAATTAATCCCCCCAGTTATTTATCTTTAAAAAATCAATTAAATTTATCAATTACAATATCTCAACCCGTAACAAATCTATAAAATATCTATTTGGGAAAACCCCATTCAATTATTCTGTGATTAAATTATCAATAAATCACAAAGTTAATAACAATTCAATTCCACTTTCCTAATTATCCAAATGAGGAGATCATTTATCATGGGAATCAAGAAAATCATAACTCAAAGTCACATATAATAAATCATGACTATGGGAGTTTTATTTAGACCACCTACCTCAATTTATTGATGGAATTTACCCCAATAGAAATCCCCAAAATTAGAGCGGAACAATGTCATCAATCAAGCTTCAGATATAAAACCCTAAACCAAAATTAAGATCAAAGAAATCCAGATCATGAAAATATATATCTAGATCCACAATAATAGATCTATATCTAAAATCATAGGTTTTGATCAATGAAAACAGGGTGGATCTTCTGTGGAAGGATCATGAAAAGATAAGAGAATGAATGGGAGAAGCATCGAGATGAAATCCACTTTCCCAAAGAAGAGCAGATCTTCAATCTGGGATTTCAATTTTGAAGAACAGTGTTAAGATCACCTTTTAATTCCCCCGAAATTTTTTGGGAGCACATAGAAATTGTCAAGCCTCAGCCTAGGTCGAATTTGAGAGGTTTCAGGGAATCAGGTGATTTTAAAAACCTATTTTTGGATAAAACTTCTCTACGTGCATGGTTTAACCGAGGAGGCCACAATGTTTGGCCAAACCGTGCACCAACCATGAAGTCTTCCATTGACCACATAGATTGATGGCACATGGTTAGGGAAACTGTGCACCAACCATGTCAATTTCTATTGTCTGCAGAGTTTTCTTGCACATGGTTTGGCCAAACCATAAGAAAACTGTGCATAGCCCTATCCCTTTCCAATTCCTTAAAAACATCACCCAAACACACCCCTAGTCATAACCTAACCAAACGTGACTTAATAACCACCAAAAATACATGTAAACTCACCCAATATTGTGCCTAAAAAGGATGATATCTTACAATATCCCTACCTTATAATAGCTCATCCTCAAGCTACACTCCTGGACATCTATAATATTCCAAGGAAAAAATATTATCCATTGGGATCTCATGTATGCTTACCATTCCCATGTTTCTTCTTGAACACTTCCATGTTTCCATAACACGTTAACTAACTGCACGATATTTCCCTATAACACATTCTCACTATGATCCAACACAAATATCAGATGCTCCTCAAAGGACACATCTATCTCAAGGTCAACCCCTTCCCCATCAATCACATGAGAATGTTCAAGGTGATACCACTGTAGTTTTGAAACATGAAAAACATCATGTGTAGAGATGAATTTTTGTGGAAGTTCTAAATGTTATATCAGTAGTCTGATTCTCTCCATCACTTCTTGTGGTGCCACAAACCTGGGTTACAACTTGCCCTATCTCTGTATCCTGTGGTGTCCCAATCTAGGAGACACCTGAATGAATAAACTATGACCCTCTCTAAACACTAGGGGTCGTCTCTCTATATCATCATATGACATCTTCCAAATCTAATTTGTAGCCATATGTTTTTGAATCAACTGTATGAGCTTCGACATCTCTTGAACATGTCTCTGTCCCAATAGTTTTGACCCACCCTTCTCTAACAGACATAGTGGTTATCTACTATGTCTACCATAAAGTGAATCATATGGTGCCATCTATATAGTTTCATGATAACTATTGTCGCAGGAAAACTCTACTAAATAAAAGTGCTTCTCCCAAGATCCACCAAAGTCAAGCACGCATGCTTGTAGCATATCCTATAAAACCCGTATAGTACACAATGACATCCCATATATCTATGGGTGGGAAGCTATACATAAAAAACTATGTTCCAAGTTCTTTTTTTATTCTCGGCCAGAGGCACGATGTAATCCAAAAATCATGATCTGAATCTATAGCCCGTGAAACCCCATGAAAATGAACTAGCTCTCTCACTAAAATTTCTCCCATCTATTGTACTATAAAGGTTTTCCTGATTGGAAATAATTGTGCTACCTTTATTAGTCGATCCACAAAAACCCAAATAGCATAATTATTCCTAAGAGTCATTAGATGTCCTGCCACAAAATCCAAAGTCATGTAATCCCACTTACACTCTGAAATAGGTAACTGTTGAAATACACCTCTAGGTCTTTGATGCTCTGCCTTCACCTACTGATAGGTGAAACATCTTGTTACGAACCCAACTATAACCTTTTTCAGGCCTAGTCAGCAAAACTGTTGTCATAGGTCACAATAAATTTTTTTTACACCCGGATGTACGAACCACCATTAAGCAGGAATTTATTTCAAGAGTTCCTCTCACATACTCGTATGCATAAAAACCTGATTTTCAAATAGATGGTCTCATCCTAAACTATAATCCAACCTAAAGGTGTCTCCCCACCTTCATGGAATTACCTCAAGGCTAAAAACCTCAGATCCTCATACTACATGTCCTAGATCCGTCTCAATAGTATAGACTCCACTACTATAGAAACACGATGAATCCTATCCTAACTCTCCTGACCTACTACAAAAATTTCTTTCCAACAAAGTCACCATCTTCCACTCTTCAGTGGACTCATCTACCAACTAGGTCTTAGTTTTATTTCTCAAATCATCAGCCACTCTATTAACATTTTTTGGTGTATATGCTAGTTCACGATCAATGATTTGATATACTCTACCCATCTTATCTATCAAATATTCAAGTGACTCTATGAAAATATATACTTCATGCTTTTTGGATCTGTAAAAACTATAAACTATTCACCCAAAAGATAGTGTCTCCAACACTAAAGAGCATAAACCACTACTGCCAAATCAAGGTCATGTGTAAGGTAATTACATTCATGTGGCCTCAGCTACTGAGAACCATAAAAAACGACCTGATAATGTTTGATAAACACATCTACAATTCCAATCACATAATAATCCCAATACATCGTGTACTCCTCACCTGACTCGGGTAAGATCAAAATTGGTGCCGATGTCCTGCACTTATTCAACTCCTAGAAAGTATTATCATGTTCTCATGTGAAATCAAACATTATCAATTTATTTTTCAAACTAGCAGTTAGTGTTTCCAAATTGAAATATTCTTGGATGATTCTCCTGTAATAATTAGCCAATCCCAAAATGCTTCAGATATCAAAAAATATTCTAGGGATACTCCCATGAAATCATAACCTACACTTCTTATGGGCCCACTCCCACACCTTCTTCTGAGATTATGTGCCCCAAAAATTGTACCTTGTCAATCCAAAACTAATAATTATATATATTGGAATATACCCGATGATCTCTCAGTGTACCTAAGATAATGTCAATATGTAGGGCATGATCATCATGAGTTATAGAGTACACCGAGGTGTTGTCCATAAACACCATGACAAATTGATCTAGGTATGGATAAAATATCATGTTCATCAATGAAAAAACACTACTACTGCATTTATTAATCTAAATGGAATTACATCAAACTCATAGAGGCCATACCTTCTCTTGAAAGTAGTTCTTGGTATATCAGAAGTCTAAACTCTAACATGATGATACCATGATCTCAGATCGATATTTGAGAACTCACAAGACCTCTTCATCTGGTCAAATAAATAATCGATATGCAGAAGAGGATATTGGTTCTTAAATATCATGTTATTTAAAGTAATCAACACACAAGAGTAGACTCCAATCGGCCTTATTTTTAACCAAAATAGTAGGCCCCCAAGGTGACATACTTAGATGGTTAAACCCATTATCCTTAACTCCTGCAACTATGTTTTGATCTCTTGAATCTTATTTATTGATATTAGATAAGGTGGAATGGATACAACTCAGCCCTCGATATGAGATTAATAGTGAATTTTACATCTTTATCAGGTGGAAACCATGAAAATTCTTCAGGAAAGACATCATAAAATAGTTCTACTACTAGTGGAAGAATGTCTTGCCTACCAATCCCATCATCTTGAAGAAGACAAGCTACTTGGGCATTGAGATGTCCCAAATGATGTGTAGTTGTCCCAACACTACCTTCATGGATATCCCATTCTCCACGAAGAACATACTGGTCACCTTCAGAAGATATAAATGTTACTCTATTGTGGTAACAATATATGTAGGATTGGTATGCGACTAACTAGTCCCTACCCAAAATCTGGTCAAAGCTCGTTATATTAATGAAATTGAAATCCCAATGAAAATGGTACTTTATGATCTCCAATGAACATACATTGCATCAAAAGTTATCCATATTCTGTGTTCCCAATGGTGTATCGATATTAATCACCCCACTCACACACTCCACCTCCTGGCTCAATCCATTAACACTATTTGAAGATATAATGGAATGAGATGCGCCAATATCAAATAAGGAACTAGCTATAGTATAAGAAACTATAATAGAATCTCTCACTATCGAGGGACTATCCTCGCTCTCCACAAGTATAGGTTACACTACAAGTAACTGTCCTCCCCCTATTTCCTAGTGGTGTTTTTACTCCCTTAAGAAACACCGCTCTACTGATATAGGCACTCATTCTTTGAATAACCACATCCATTGCCTCTTCTGCCACTATAGTAGAATTCAAGCTACCAGAACTATGTAATGTAGAAGACCCCCTTCCCATACCTTGTCTCTAAGTAGCTCCTCTCTCAGTGCTACCCTGTTGATTCTTCTTACAAAACTTATGTAGGTGTACCATCTTGCCACAGAACCAAACCTCTACAGGTGGTCGAGGAAAATGTGTACAATAGTGTCCCTGCCGACCACACTGGAGGAAAAGCATATGAGAATGATTCAGCTCAACTATTCTGTAAAGACCCAAGTTTTTTCATGTAATTTTTTTTTTAATTATATGGAAATATTACGAGCCCACGAAAATTGACTACGTGTGATTATGAGTCTCAGTGAAACCTGAATAAATTTATGAACCTTTTTTAGGTACGTTTAGTAAACATGCGAGCGGGTTTTTATAACTTTTGAACCGGTGCACATAATTGGAATTCAAGGACACCGTTGTACTTGCAATGCCGATATTTACATAAGGAGACCTTCACCTTGACTGCAGTAGGTCGAGGGTATAAGATAGTTTTTCGACTTTTTTGTGGGAGAAAATAAAAAAATATATTTTATTTTTGAAATTGAATCCTCCCATTTTTAATTTAGAGGTGGGGCCCACCCGAACTCTCTTCTTTAATGGAAGGTGGATCTTGGTTTCTTTCCCCCAATTTAATGAGTCAACATAATTAATATAATAAAGTGGCTCCTCACCTTTCGTGAGGTTGTAGGATCGTTGGCAAATATATTTTGAGGAGAACCTTTGGAAAAACATTCTCTACAATGAAGAACCTATCCAATAAAGAGCATCCTCTGGATCAAGAAGGAGGAACTGACTTTGGAGCATCTTCTGAGGGTGATTATCACCGATGTCTCCATCTTCATAAAATTTTTCTTCTTCCTCACACCACCTCCAATGGAAAATCGAGGTATGGTATTACTTATAATTTCATCGTGGTTTCTTCTCGTTGTTTCCTATAATCTTGAGCTACGTGCTATAGGTATAATGTGGGGGGTGTGGGACACACGAACATAGTCTTATCCTTCCACATCATCATTTTTGATGCATTATTCATGGTGGAGGAGGACGGTGACTGATTCTGGTAAGGAACAAGCGGCGGAGGATGGTGGCGGCCGGCACCTGGCCGACCGGGAGGAACAGGGGCGGCGCAAGTCCGCACTGTCGGTAGCGAAGGATGTGGAATCCCTTGGGCCACAACAGAGAAATGTGGAGACCAAAATATGGATGGCCGCGTGTCAATGCAGCGAACCGTGTCCATGACACCAGAACTAGATACCATGACTACTTTCCCATAGCGCAGGACTGAGGGTGGCTGGCATCCGGTCATCCGCGGGGGAGCAGTGTCGTGCGACTGCGCCACTAGGAGGATATTTTGCCGGCCTTCCGGCCATCCGAGCCATGATGGGTGGGACCCCTCTTATGGTTCCATCTTTCCAGCAGCCGAATAGTCTTTAGACTATTCGGGAAGACTAGGGGGTGCCTCCTCCCAGGTGTCTGTTAGGTCAGGCCCAGCCACGGTTGACCACCATCCAAGCGAACCACACCGTAGTTGGAAATGCCCAGTGGGCCAGGCTGCCCCCATCGCAGGCTGGGCTAGACCATAGTCAAGCGGTCCTGGCCCTCCGTGGCCTAGGCCTACCTGGCCAGACCAAGACAAGGGCGGGCGACCCAAACCGGGTCGGGTCAGCCCAGGCTGAGTTAGACCGGACATGGGCCCATACGGACCCAAATTCACCTTTTTTCTCGTATCATGAGAACCGGGTGTCCGTTTGAAGAACTGTCTATGGTTCCAAAATCCTTGGATCGATATGGTACTTTTTGTATAGTCCATATGATTTTTGGATAATCTTGGAGTTTATATGGGTTGGATCGAAACTGAATCTAATCAGGCCCTCGTAATAAAAATTCTAACAAATTACAGACCGGGCATCAGATTGACGCTCCATTAGTTGCGTTGGGTCCCTTTTGATGTTACAGACCTTGGGGATACATATTTGTGGGACTTCATGGAATTTAAAGTATCAATCGATAGCTTGAGGAGTTAAAACACTCAGAATGAAGCATGCTTAGTGTGTGAACCCTGTGGCTAGTTGTAACATGAAGAAAGAACATCAATCTTGTGTGGGTCAACATATATCAGATCCTGTGTGGGTTAGTGCTTAGTGATCCTGTGTGGGTCATCACATACCGATCCTGTGTGGGTCAGATCATATGTGGGTCAGCGCTCAACATTCCTGTCTAGGTCAGTGCATACTGATCTTGTGGGGGTCATATCCTGTGTGGGATAGCATGTGTTAGTTACGTATCGTTGTTGTGGGGGTCAGGGGGGTTGTTACCTATCGATCCTATGTGGGACAACAACAGTGCTACTTAATAGAATAAGATGATCTAGATTATAACTAATCATCTGTACATCTGTACTTATGTTATACCTGGTGTGAGATGAGTCTTTACATTCACCATTATCTTCTATGTGGCATACCTTTGTGGTACTACTTACATGGTGATACCTTTGTGGAATTCTTCTGTGTGGCTTTACCTTTGTGTTACATAACTTGGTGGTGATACCATTGTGGTATTCTTCGGTGTGGATTTGCCTTTGTGGTATATACCATTGTGGTGTATCCTTTGTGGTATAATTTCCTTCATCTAATAGTTGATATTTAGGATAACGATTTGGGAATTATCTTTCCTCATGAATGAGATGGGTATAGTCGGTAACTTAGGTATTTTTATGGGCAGAATCCCAAATAGGGTGGAGTATTATTTCCATGATTTGTAGTTTATCCTTTGGTAATTTTGAGAGACCTTCGGGGGGTATCGGGGGCCCTATTGAGTATTGTTATACTCACCCCTGCAAGAAATATGCTCGCACCTTGATATGTCTTGTGCAGACGACAGACAATGGTGATCAAGGACAAGGGTACAAGGACTGGAGGCTTCTCGGAGGTGGACATTAGATGAGGCATACCACAGATACAACAGTTAAAGAGTTGTTCCTACCATTCATGTAGGATCCCTGATGGGTGTTCACATGAGCTATTTTTCAGTTTTACATGTACTTTTATATTTTCCTTGTACTTTTCAATTGGGCTTGTATTCTGGCCCCTTTACATTCTGTACACACCCTAATTACTATATAGTTTACTTTGTGCTTCTATATTACAGTGTGCTTGTTTTGTGTGAGTTTACAAGTTATAAAGGAAATTACTTCCCATTTTTTAGGGATATTCATTCATGGAGCTAGTCGCCAACCCCTGGCCTATAGATGGCGGGCTTGGGGTAGTCACGACATGAGTCCCGCGGGACATGTTGTGAAAAATTGGTATCATAGGAGTTTGGTTCTACCGAAGTACTAGAACTCTAATCTCTTTCAGATCTAAAATAGTTTTAAGTGTAATTAGTGTGGTTTTCAGTTTGGGGAGTCTATTGTTGGTCCGACAACCGATGTATCTATACACCAGGACTCTGAGTTCTGATTTTTGACTAGTGCACGAAAAAACTGATTGTGTGTGCATCTTAGAAAATATTTCATTGTGAAATCTTTGAGTCAACTCACCAAGTATTACTTATTGACAGTGGAACACCTGTTTCTTTTAAGGATCCCTCCACACAGACAGATATCTAGGGTTCAGGGTAGAGTATACGATGACCGCCCACCGAGCGATGAGCATTCGGTGTAGGTCCCCCTTATGAAAGTTTTACCATCAGGTGATATAACAATCACACCACTACAAATTGGGAAGCCAATGCCACGAGCCCCAGTAGTAGAGGGTTCATGCCACTTGACCGCGTTTCACAAGTTCCATTACTAGAGGCCATCATGGTTCTGGGTGAGATGGATCCACAGGCGGCTGAGGATTGGCAGGAGGTCATGATTAAAGTCATTCTACTAGTAGGGACACCGGCTGATCTCATGGTGATCCATGATGCCAGTTTTCTTCAGGAAACATCAGGAAGATAGTGGAGCATGATGCTTCAGGATCATAATGAGGTCACTCTCATCTGGGTGGACATCAAGAGAATTTTCAGGGTAGAGTTCGTCACAATGACTCTACACTTGGTTCATATTCAAGAGATTCTCCACTTGCATCAGGGTAGTATTACTGTGGATCAATATTTAGTGAGGTTCACTGTCCTCTTGCGCTGCTCCACTAGCATGGTGTGGGACACTTTTTTCAGGGCCCATATCTTTGAGCAGGGGAATAGATGAGAGATTAGATCTTCTATGATTTATCTCCACATCCTGACGCTGGAGAGGGTGTCAGAGATAACACTCTTAGTGGAGATGTTCCTTGCTGAGTAGTCACCAGCATCGAGACCCACCCCCAGATGTTACATATCAAATTCATCTACAGCTGGTAGCAGATAGATGACGCATAGGTATAAGAGGAACAGACATATGGGTGGATGACCACAGGATACATGGTCAGTGGGGTGGGGATCTCGAGACAGAGCATGACTAGTGAGTAACATGTTGTGTTACACGTGCGGCATGTAAGGTCACATGGCACTTGACTTCCAGACCCCCATACAGATGACCAGCAGATGGTCGAAGGACCTCCTGGACAGAGGCGAAAATTTGATCGAGGAGGTCTGCATGTAGGTGGCGAACATGGCAGTGGAGCAAGTCGTGTAGCTGGCGGTGGGCGGATATTCGAGGTACTACTTCCATCACCACCAGTTGGTCCACCTTGACCACAAGGAGCATGTGGACAGGGACGAGCTCAGCTCCCCGAAGCTAAGGTTTATGACCACGATGCTTCGGATATGATATGAGGTAAAACATGTGTCTACACCACCTTATCTATAGTACTAATAGACACAGGTTCCAATCACTCTTTTATTTCAATGATCCTCATTAGGAGTTCGGAGATACCGATGGAGCTATTGGCTCGATCCTTACTATTATTGAGTTTTATGAGAGCTAATTCAATGATTACACGCTGGTGTAGGCAATTTCATCTTACAATAGGAGGTGAGAGCTTTGTATGGGATCTCCTAGTAGCGGTGTCGTGGCCTTACGACGACATCTTGGGTATGGACTAGTTATCTACAGTACGTGAATAGATCGACCGTATTAGGAGACATGTGTGGTGTGTCCGCATGCACATGACCAAATTTTCCATCACTGGTTAGAAATGAAGATTTGCAGCATAGGATTGACTTACCCGGAGGAGGGTGCATCTGATCACACACCAGTTGGCTAAACTTACCCTCAGAGCGGTTGATGTGGAGAGTCTGAGCTATCATATAGTGGTGGACCAATACACATATTTTTCCCCAAATGATGTTTCGAGTCTACCTCCTCATGGAGAGGTGGACATTTATATTGACTTGTACCCTGGGATGACACTGATATCTACACCAGAATATCAGATGGCTCTTGCGGAGCTTCGAGAGTTGAGAGTATATCTGGAGGACTTGCAGAGAAAGGGGTTCATTAGTGCCAGTGTTTCACCTTGGGTAGCCCCGATTTTGTTCTCCAAGAAGGAAAGTGAGTGTTTGAGACTCTGTGTGGACTATCATCACCTGAACTAGGTGATCATGAAGAAAAAGTACCCACTCCTGAGGATTGATGATATCTTTGATCAGCTAAAGGGAGCATGATGGCTTTCGAAGATAGACCTCATATCTGGCTATCAATAGATCAGTGTATGAGATGAGGATGTGTAGTAGATAGAATTCAGATGTCGGTCTAGCCATTATGGGATCATGGTTATGCCATTTGGTGTGACCAACTCCCCAGCAGTGTTCATGGGACTCATGAATTGGATCTCCTAGCCATACCTCGATCACTTTTTGGTAGTCTTCATCAACGAAATCCTGATATACTGACCGACAAAAGAAGAGCATGCCTATCTTTTGAAGATAGTTCTAGACACACTCCGAGAGAACTATATTTATGTTAAGCTCTCAAAGTGCCCATTCAAAATGCAAGAGGTCCATTTTTGGGGACACATTATCTCGAATGATAGAGTTGAAGTGCATCCAGTGAATATTGAGGCTGTGCTAGCTAGGGAGCTACCCAGGAGTATGATGGAAATGCAGAGTTTCATGGGTTTGGATAGTTACAACAAGTGGTTTGTGACCGACTTTTCTGGATTTTCACCACCCTTATCAACATTGACGAAGAATTGGAAACCCTTCACATGGTCGGAGAGATTCCAATGGTGGTTCTTGGAGCTGAGGTAGAGATCGATGAGTTCCCCAATCATGAGGCTACCAGAGGAAGGCATTGGGTACGTAGTTTACTATGATGCATCAGGGACGGGCTTTCATATGTCCAGATGAAGGAGCAAGAATTGATCACATATAGTTCATAATATCTGAGACAACATGAGGAAAACTACGCTACCCATTATCTGTAGATAGTATTAGTGGTCTTTGTCTTGAGGATTTGGTGACATTACTAAATGCTGAACATTTTACAGTCTAATATGATCAGAAGAGTCATAGGTATATCTTCTCTTAGAAGGACATGAACCTGAGACAACAGTAATGGATAGAGTACCTTTATGACTATGACATTGAGATAGTCTATACTCTTGTGAAGGGGAACGTAGTAGCATATTCACATAGCAGAATATTTGGTATATATTTGCTGAGTGAGGCGACAGAGCAGTTAGTCGCTTTGCTAATATCCTGCAAGGATTGAGATGGAGAATCTTATCTATAGTCTATGATAGTCACTCCCCAACTCCTTCAGTGAGTCAGGGAGGTGCATGTTGGGGATAATGACTAGGATTATTGAAATTCACAGATATCTATAGGATATGCTCCTGATGGATTTTCTTAAGGTGGGGAGCATGTCATCCTTTTCAGTGGACATACTATGGATTCAGTGGTGCTTAGGAAGGAAGTGTTGATGGAGTTCCATACGTCCCCTCTAGCGGTACATCCATGAGTGTTGAAGATGTACCCGTACCTTCGGCATCAATACTGGTGGTCAGGAATGAAGAATGTAGTAGTAGATTTTGTCTCACAGTGCCTCACTTTCCAGAAAGTGAAGGTAGAGCATCAGGTTCCAGTAGGCTTAGTTCAACCATTAGAGGTGCTAGAGGGGAAGTTGGATGAACATTCCATGGACATTGTGATAGGAATTTCATGCATATCCATGGGAAATGATTCCATCTGGGTGATCATTGACTAACTCACCATGTCAGCCCACTTCATACCTATCAAAGAACATGGACTAGTAGAGGGTTTGGGACGCCTCTACATACAAGAGATTTTATAGATTATTTGGGTTCCATCTATGATTGTGTCTGACCATGATGTAGTTTTTACTTCCCAATTGTGGAAGGGGTTGCGGGAAGCGTTCGAGACACAGCTTCAGTTGAGCACCGCCTTCCATCCTCAGATAGATGGTCAGACAAAGAAGACTATTCATATGCTAGAAGATATGCCATGTTCTTGCAGTCCTGATTTTGGATGCAGCCGAGAGGATCACTTTACCTTGGTGGAGTTCACATACAACAATAGTTATCACTCCACTATTGTTATGGCACCATTCGAGGTGTTCTATGGTCGACCATGCAGATCAACTATGTGTTGGGCTGACCCAGGGGAGTCAGCACTCATGGGACAAGAGATTGTATGGGCTATCCTAGAAATAGTGAAGATCATCCAAGAGCAGATGAAGACAGAACAGAGTAGGAAAAAGTCTTACACAGATAGGAGAAGAAGTCCTCTACAGTTTAAGGATAGAGATCATGTCTTTCTACGGGTCTCACCTTGACAAGGTTTTATAGATTTGGCCAAGGTAGAAAGTTATATCTAAGGTTCATAAGACACTTTCATGTCCTTAGAATATTTGGAGAGGTGGCGTACTACCTATCCCTTCCACTATAGTTTGATAGGGTTCATGCCCTCTTCCACATATCATAGTTCTAGAGATTTGTGCATGACCCATCTCACGTCATCGACCACAGTGAGCTGGAAATTGACGATGGGGTGATGTTTTCGAAGGTTCTAGTAGATATTGAGGATCTATAGGAGAGAGTCTTGTGTGGGTGGTTTATTACTTTGGTGCGCATTTGTTGGCAGCAAGATAACCTTCATGAGAGTACATGAGAGTGGGAGTCTCAGATTCGTGCTCAGTACCCCCACTTGATTCCCTAGTTTGTGTTGTTGCTTTCGGGGACGTAAATCCCTGAGGTGGGGAGAATGTAATGACCCTAATTTTTTCATGTATATTATTTTCTAAATATATATTAATATTTCGAGTCCGCAAAAAATGACGAAGCATGATTTTGAGGCCCGGTGTGCCCGGAATGAATTGTTGAACTTTTTTGGGTACGTTCTGTAAACATGCGAGCGGGATTTTGTAACTTATGAACCAGTTCTCGGAAATAAAATATGAGGAAACTGTTGAACTCACAATGATGATATTCTCTAAAGGAGACCTTCACCTCTACTGTAGTAGGTCTAGGGAAGATGTGATTTTTTCAACTTTTCCATGGGAGAAAATAAAATAAACATGATTTATTTTATTTTTGAAATTAAAACAATCCATTTTGAATTTATTGAGGGGGACCACCCAAACTCTCTTCTTTATTGGGAGTAGACTTTTGGAATCTTTCCAACAATTTAATTATCCAATTTAATTAATTTAATTAAGTGGCTCCTCATTTTTCATGAGGTTGGAGGATCGTTGGAAATGGGAGCTTTGGGAGAATGTTTGGAAAATCATTCTCTCCAATGAAGAACCTTGAAAACGAAAAGCATCCTCAAGATGAATAATGAGTAAATGACCTTGGAGAATCTTTCTGGAGGGATGAACCCTAACGTCTCCATCGTCATCGACTTCATCATCTTCCTCATGCCACCTCTATTGGACAACCGAGGTAGGGGATTTATTATAATTTCTTCGTGGTTTCTTTTTGTTGTTTCCAATCCTCTTGAGCTTCATGCTACAAGTATAACCAGGAGGGTGTGAACCACACAAACATGACTTGATCCCTTCACATCTTCATTGTTGATGCATTCATCATGGAGGAGGAGGACAGTGACCGGTGTCGGTAAGGAACAAGTGGTCGAGGAAGGTGGCGGCCAGCACCTAGCTGACTACAAGGAACCAGGGCGGCGCATGACTGCACAGCCGATAGAAAAGGAGTAGATGGCCCGTCAACCATGATAGAGCAGGGTGGCGACAAAAATCCAGCCAATCGCATGGCGAAACGGTGGCGCGTGTCTATGCATCCAGAACTGGTGACCGCTGCTGCTTGGCCGCAGTGGAGGACGGAGGGCGGTCGACATCCAGCCGGCCGTGGTGGAGCAGCATCGCATGACAGCGCCACTGGGAGTAAGTCCGTCCGGCCTCCCGACTGGGTGCACCACTTAGGGTGGTACCCATCCGGTGGGTCCCATGTGACAATAGCCGAACATTCCATAGACTTTTCTGGAAGACAGAGGGACGCCTCCACCCGAGTGTCGGTTATGGTGGACCCCGCCACGATAGACCACTAGCCGAGTGGGCTGCACCGCAGTTGGCTAGGACACAACAGGCGGCGCCCAGTGGGCCATGCCAGACAATGGCCTAGCGGGCCGAGCTCGCTGTGGCCCAGGCAAACCGGACCGAACTCGGACCGGACCCGGGCCCATCCGGATCTAGTTTCACCTTTTTGACCGTATCATAAGAACCGGTCGTCTGTTTGACGAACCGTCTGCAGCACTGGAATCCCTGGATCGAGATGGTCCATTTATATACTCCACCTGATATTGCGATAATGTTAGAGTATGACCGGGTTTGACCAACCTGAATCAAACCGGTCCCTCAGAATGGAAACACAAATAACTTACAGATCGGGCATCCTACTGATGCACCATCAACTGTGTTGGGTCCCTTTTTGATGTGACGGACCTTTAGGATAATTTTTCATGGGACTTAGTGGCAGTTAAAGTATCAAATGATATATTAAGGATCAGAACCTCCCGTAATTAAGCATTCTTAGTGCGGGAACCCTTTGGCTGGCTGTAACATGACCAAATAATATCAATCATGTGTGGGTCAACATCTAGCAGACCCTTTGTGGGTTAGTGCTCAGAGATCCTATGTGGGTCAGTGCATACTGATACTGTGTGGGACAGTGCTTAGCGATCCTATGAGGGTCAGTGCATGCCAGTCCTGTGTGGGTCAGATTTTTTGTTTGTCAATGGGGGTTAGTTAATTATTGATCTTGTCTGGGTCAATGGGGGTTTTTACCTATCGATCCTGTGTGGGTCAGCAGCATTGCAACATAAAAAATAAGATGATACAGCTTAGGACTAATCATTTTTTCTTCTGTAATGAAGGTACACTTGGTGTGAGATATGTCTTTACCTTTTTGGAAATATTCTGTGTGGCGTACCATTGTGGTACTGCCTTCGTGGTGATACCTTTGTTTGTATTCTTCTACGTGGCGTTACCTTTGTTGTATATACTGTCGGGGTGATACCATTGTGTTATTCTTCTATGCGGCTTTAACTTTGAGGCACATGCCTTTGTGGTGTTACCTTCGTGGAATAAATTTTTTTTTTGGAACATTTGAGCTTTGGGATAATGAGTTGGGCCTTCTGTTTCCTCATGAATGAGATGGGTATACTTGATAACTTAGGTATATGTTTGAGCATATACCTATGTATGATTGAATTTTGTTTCCATGTTTTTTGGTTTATCCTTTTTGGATTTTTAGGGACCTTAGGGTGTCTTAGCATACCTACTGAGTATTGTTATACTCACCCCTCCATCGGCTAGGCCACACCTTCCTCTTTATTGTGGAGATGACAAACAACATTGATCGAGGATGAGGGTACCAGGACTAGAGGGTGCTCGGAAGTGGACCTTAGACGAGGAGTACCACAGAGAAGACCATTCGAGAGTTGTACCTACTCTTCAGATAGGATCCCTAACGTGTGTTACTAGGAGCTGTTTTTCTGTTTTACTAGTATATTTCAGTTTTCCATGTTATTTTCAATTGGACTTGTATTCTGTCCCCTTTAATTTCTATACAAACCTTGTTTACTATATAGTTTACTTTGTGCTTATATATTGTTGTGTGCTTGGTTTCTATGAATTTAAAGGTTATAAAGGCAATGCATTCCCAGTTTTTAGGGATATGATTTTCTGGTGCTAGTTGCTAGCCCCTGGCCTATGGAAAGAGGGCTTGGGGTAGTCAGACCCTGGCAGACGGGTCGTGACTTATTCATCCTCATTGTCAACATTGCATTACACTACCTTGACTAATATTTTTGTAAAGGCGCTTCCTGATCTCAGAAAGCACACTCCTAGATCATCTAGCTACCTCTCCAGTACTGGAAACCTCTTTTAGGTTCCCCTAAAAAATTAGAGCTTGTTACCCACTATTGATAATTATTCAGTCTAAAGATATTCACCAGGGACTAAATTTTACATTTAAGTCCCTCCTGAATTTGTTTTTTTCCAAAGATGCCTCATATTCTACCAAAGCTGGAGAAAGCGCTGTAAACATTTGAAACATCCAGTGTATTCCATTATAGACAGGCTTCCTTGGGTGGGATGCATAAACTCTGAAGGTTTATCTTGTCTCATCATGTATTGATAGAAGTGTTCCATGAACTTTTCCTGAATTTCCATCCATATCTTATCATCAGTCTACCTAGATCGTACCTGAATACCCCACCAGCGCTTAAATGAACCCTATAGCATATAAAAAAACAAACATAACCTCATCTCAACCAGAGTCTCCAAATTTTAATGTGTCATCTCTATGGAATCAATCTAGAATTTATCTCCCCAGGTCCACCATCTTCAGTAAAAGTAGGAGGGTCAGCAGCTGAAACGCCCTTGTCAACTCTAACATAACTTTCTAAAAATACCCTGGGTCTCTTTCCATGAATTTAATGAAATGGGTAATGTTCTCTCAGAACTACTCTCCCTCCTCCTCAGCTTTCACTAATGGTTTCTCAAGCTCCCTATCTGGAAGTTCGTTCTGACCCATACCCCTCCGTATCTCCCTCAATAATCATCATGGTGGAATATCTCTATAAATACAAACACACATTTTTGTTCTCATAATGAAACCTTATAACATTTACGTAAGAGGAGAAACTATCAAAAGAAGTTTAAACATGTCCTTTACCCTTTTTCTCATCACATAGTAAACAATGAGGACTCATCGCTACCCTTAACCATCCTACTCCATGGACATGGTTGATAAGGGTGAAAACATTGTCATTAATTAATTCAACAATTAATTAATAAAATTATCTCAAATCAATCAATCAATTAATTAATTAATTAAACATACTCAATTCATCAATAATGGTTCACAATAGACACCCATTTATTCTCATCTTGCATCATTATTTCAATCTCACAATAAGAAAGAAACAGGTCATGTTCAACAACATACCCATAATCATTATTCCCATGAGTGACTAGAATGATGAATTTCACAACAACCCTAAGTGCCTTGAATGATGCATGCAACTCAATTATCACACCTCAATTGGCCACGAATCAAAAAATCAACAATTTTCAAAACAAATATAACATCACTCAATATGTGAGTCATCCAAGGTGAAATAATATACATCTATGACAACAAATAGGAATCAAAATAATCCCACCCAAGGTACTCGTATTTTTCTCTATACATGGGTTTGAAACTCCCATGAACGATCTCATTACCAATCCTCAACTCTTCCCAGTATCATGTTTACCTTTCCGAAAACTGTAACAGAAAATAAGAATAATGAAATGAAAAATTCTCTGATACCTCTTTGTGACGTCCGGACCTAGGAGCCACTGAACAGTTCCCCGAGACGGTTGGCCACATGCCATCACGCACGCCTCCCCATAATCCAATGGGTTCCGACTAGCTGTGAGGGTATGGTAAGTCAGTCCTAGGGAGACTATACCTTCTTTTAATATAATAAAACACCAATGGGATTGAATAATAATAACCAAGTGCGGAAGTGTATAAATAACCAGAATAGATCCATTCCATATGATAACCAAAACATGAAAATAAAATTCAAAATGAAAGGTAAAACATGATATAATAATGAAAATTTCATGTTACTACAATTACACTAAATGTAAAGACACAATGACTCCCAAGTGTATCCGAAAATGCGTCTGGTCACCTCACCCATGCTCCCACTCCAAACTTCAACCTATCATTGGGCCTTTCCCTTATACCATCCTACAACAAAAAAGTCTACCTAGCTGAAAATTAGGCTGCCCAAATAGGGTGTGAGTAAGTAGCCCAACACTAACATTTTCTAAAATGAACCCATTCAAAAGATAGTGAATTTAGTTGTATGAAGCAACAAATACAATGAAAAATTTAAACAGTTATCAAATTTTCATTTAATATTTATTCACCGCATTTGGCCTTGTTTCAATTCATGTTTCCCATTTGAATCATAATTAAATATCATTAATCAATTAGTGTAGGAATTCATTCCTAACAACATAAATCTAAGTTGAATCATAATTTATTATTATCATTCATTTTGTGCAAGTCACCATGCCTAACACCACAATCTCGTTGAGTATAGGTCTTCATGCCTAGCACTCCTTTTCTCATCCGGTGTAGGTCATCATGCCTAGCACTCATTTTATTATTCGATGTAGGCCATCATGCCTATCAACCCATTATCTCGTGTTTGGATATTTATTGGGGGGGAACAAAATGTCTAAATATGAACTTCTAATCGGTCTAGAATGATATGTCCAACAACACAAAAATCTCAACCATTTAATCTGTCTTTAATTCAAATGAATTTTCCACACCATTACATTAAAAATAAAATGATTAGTTATAAATTTAAAAGGACATTAGTTAATTAAACAATTAAATAAGCACATAACCCATTAATTAATTACTTAATTAATTAATTAGTCAATCCACACAATTCTACATCCATAATTATTTTTTCACGATTTATTATCCTTATCAAATATCAATGTGTCATAATTAATTCTCCAAATTTATTAACATGATCTAAAAAATGTCAAATAACTAATTCAACAATTATTTATCATTGGTAAACATCATGGAACATAATTACTTATCACAATTAATCATCTTACATTGCCAAAAAATGTTTCATAATTAATTCCTTCCAATTAATTATATTTTCATAATCAATTTAATATCTCAACTACAATATATCAACACATAAAAAAATCTTCATAATATTCTTTTGGGCAACCCCCATTCATTTTTTGTTGATTCAATTATCAATAAATCACAGTGGTAAACAAAATTCAATTCCACATTCCTTATTACTCTAAATTATGATTTAATTAATCAAGGGAATTTAGAAAATCATAACTCACATTCCCATATCATAAATGATGACTATAATAGTTCAATTTAAATGACCAACCTCATTTTATATAATGATGTCAGTCTAATTGAAATCCCCAAAATCTGAGTGGCACAATGCCATCGATCAATCTTCATATATAAATACCTAACCAAAAATTAAGATTAAAGGAATCAAGATATTCCAAATCTAGATCGTGATACAGAATCCTAGATCTAGATATCAACTCATCGTTTTAGATCCATGAAAATTTGGGATATATTCTATTAAAATATCTAGAAAAGATAATAGAATGAATGAGGGAAGCATCGAGATGAGATCTACTTACAGGGAGGAGAGGGGATCTTCAATCTCATATTTTGATCTTGAAGAATGGTTCTCATATCCCCTTAGAATTCCTCCAAAAGGCTTTTGGAACACCTAGATAATTTCAATCCTGCTCCTAGGTCAAATTAGAGAGGTTTTGGTCATTCGGGTAGTTTTAATAACAATTTTCTGATTAAACTGCTTCACACACACGGTTTCACCTGGAAGAAGGCACAGTTAGGCCAAACCATGCGCAAACCGTGAGGTATTACACTTCTCACATGGCTTGATAGTGAAAAGTTAGGAAAATTGTGCACCAAATGTGCCGACTTACACTATTTTCCCAGTTATCTTGTGCACGGTTTGGACAAACCCTGCACAAATAGTGCACAACCACTTACCTTCCCAATTCCTTAAAAACAACACCCAAACACACCCCAGTTCAAACCCCAACCGAGAGGTACATTATGAAACAAAAAATTACCTGAAAAAAATGCGAGATTTCTCTAGAAATGGTAGGGATATTATATAATCCTATTATAATCATAAGTATACTTTATTTTGTTATATGTTTATTTTTTGGATTAAGAATTGTTTTTCTAAAAACTGTTTTGATGCTTATAATGTGTTTATATATAAATAAATTAAATTTATCTTTATTTATAAATGGGTTTATTGAAACCTATAGATTATAAATTAAATTTTATATTTTAACAATAATTTGATGGTGTATACAAGTTATGTAATTCATGTAAAATATGTTTTATAGTTAAATATTCATTATCCAAAAATAGGTTTTCGTTGTGTGTTGCGGAGTAACTAAAAATATATTATTCCACTTATATAAACTGAATCTAGTAAAATGTATGAAATATTTATAATCATCATAATTAATATAATTTAATATTTTCAACTTAATTTTTTTTCCATTTTGAATAAAAAACAATTAAATCTTGTTACAATGTTTAATCTTAAAACATGTTTACCATGAGTTAAACCATGAGATAGAGGCTTCAATTCATTCTAAAAATATTATTATTTTTATTTTAATATATTTTAATATATATGATCCCAAATTCAAATACATAGCTATTTTTAGCCACTTTCCAATTAAGTAACCATATATAATTGGGATATTTTTAAGAAGTTCATGTGTGTCCTTCCCTCACCTATAAATGGGTACATATCCTCCACCATTATTCACACAATTTTGGCATTATATCTCAGAAAATACTTATTAAAAATCATTCCTATAATCTTTACCTTCATCCTAATTCTTATGGAATTATCCTAAGACCAACCCTTGAAGGATTAAGTTGTATACCGAAAGAGGTTTACCAAAGAAGAGGTAAAAATATTAACCAATCTCTTTCAGTATGTTTTCTTATGAAATGTATAAAACTTTTATATCATAAAAAATGATTAATAAACTATCATGCATATACTTAGATATTAGTATGAATATGGAATAGTTATTTCAAACCTCTATTCAATATAATGGGAGATGAAAGTATTGCTCTTGCGTACATGTGGACTATGACCTCCACATTCCAGTATAATTAATTTTCCATCACCTTCATCCATAGATGGTTATTACGATGTATTTAGTGACTAAATATTGTATTTTTGAAATGATGATGATTTCTTAATTATAATGTCATATCTCACTTATTACCATCCAATCAATTCATAGATGATAACATCGCTCGTACGTATGTGTGGACAACCACCTTCCTGATGTGATGTTGAATATTTTCCATTTATGATTTAATTAGATAGTAATGAAGATTTATTTAATTAAATATAGTATATTTATGATATAGCATTTTTTTTAAAGGTGGACTATTTTTTAACTTTCTTTTTTTCTATCCATATAAAAATGAAATCATCAATGGTGTGTACGTACAAATTACCGTCTCTATGAAGCAATGTAATTCATTTTTCCCAACCACTAAATGTGAATGGATATAAATAAGTAAATGACAAATATATATTGTATTTATGTCATTATTAACAATATAAATATATAGTAACTATGATAACATTAGTAGATAATTATTAATTAACGAGTCTTGAAATGATATTAGTGGATCATTATGAAATTATATGTATTAATATTATTATTTTGAATAATTGTAAAAAATATAAATTTATTATAAATGTGGTTAATGTGCAAACGAATCATGTAGGGTATAAAGTAAGAGTTTCTTTGTCTAATTTTCAAATTCATGAGATATGATTGATATTGTAAACCACTATTTCATTTATTTAGTGTGATTAATACCTAATGAATATATTTTCAAATATTAACAAAATTCACTGATTTATAATAATCATATAATGTTTGTTATTTATATAGCCTTTGATTCAAAAGATAGGAATGTAGTAAGTATATCATTTGAATATATCTTCATAAAGGCATGTTTTAATGATATGCACAAATTTATAATTTATAAGGTGTGTATACTACCCATGAATTTATTTTGGAATACTATTTTACTATATTCAATTCATATAAAGAAACTTATGATTTTAAATCTTTGAATGTCTTTATTCAAATATTACTAAATCTGTAAGTGTTATTCGTCTAAATTTTGTTTCATTGATGAATATTTGATTCGTTACACATATAGTATTTATTGAGGTGTATATTAAATAGTTTTTATATGTTTCTTAACTAATTTCATTATGTTTATGGTATTTAAAATCTCATCATAGGTTATTTCTTTAATAGGGGTTATGATTCAAATTTTACCACAATGGTAAGGGTTTTATGTAACAATATAATTTTTACTCATATTGTTTATTCTTATGATTTTCCACATTTAAAATCATATTATATATATATCCCAAATAATATGTATTTAATTTTAATTAAGTAAATTCAATTAATTTAATTTTTTCATTTCTTTTCCCCTCTTTAAGTACTCATGAGATAGAAAGAATGTTGTTAAGGAAAACAAACTTTATTTCAATCTTCACTTGGGAAACCATACTTCAATGTCCATATTTTCTTTAAAATTTTTGGAATAATGTTTATGAAATTATGCAAATACTATTTAAATTCTGTTTAACTATGTTCAAATTTATTTAAAAAATTTTAAAAATAACTTTCTTATCTATTTATAAAAGTAGTATTTTTTATTTTTACCAAAAATCTAAATGTGCTATTTGATTTAATACACACTACATTAATGAATTTATTATAAAAAATGAATACTATTTTATTTAAATATTTCATTATTATTTTTGTTTTTTTCTTTTTAAATAATAAGTTTTTATATTTTTTTAAAAAAATTCAGATTTTGGATAAGTTATTTATAATGAAATGGGTATTTTCATTATAAAATTTCCTAGTGATCTATTAAATGTGTTTTTATCTATAACATCAACCATTTATGTGTCATATGAATTAATAAATATATAATCCCATGTTATGTTTGGTTTTCATTATATGATGGGTCTGTGAGGAAATATATATCACTCCAATGTATTGGAAAATAAGTATATATCACGAGATATAAATGACTATAATAGGGAGTTAACCCAATTTAGAAATGGAGTTTGTATAATAATATATTCTTGGGAGTGAAAATCCACTAAGGAATTGATGGAATGGGTAGTGAACCCAATCCAATACGGTATTCTTGGAAATGATCGTCAACATGGTAAATGATTATCTATACTTATTTTTTGGCCACAAACATATAAATTATGCTTATGATATGTTCTCATTGTTTGAACCATGTTAATCATTGCATGAATTGTAGTATGGTTTTTGTTTGTTGTTAATCCTCAGGGGAAGTTCAGAATGTGCGCCAGCAAAGTGCTCATACCGATCAAGAAGATTATAGTATTGATGGTGGCACCATTCTCCAGTGTTTGCCAAATATTTGGGCCTAAAAATTGAAAAATGGAGAAAAGAGTTTTTGGAAAGGAGACTTGCGTGCTGTGTACTTAAAGGAGATGAAACTTTCCCACCCTATGTTTTTCAAGATCAGAACATGTAAAAATGGAAAATGGATAAGGGCCACGCAGGTTTTGGGCTAGTCGCGCAAGTGACTTGCACGCCGAGAAAGGACTTGCGCGCCGATGCCTCAGAGGCTGGAATGTTGTGAGCCTGTTGTTATTCGAGATCAGAGCTTCAAAATATGGAAAAGGAAAGAGGGTCGCACAAGTATTGGTGTAGTCACACAAGTGAGTACCATGACAGATTCTAGGGCGGTTGGAGCTGCGCGCTAGGACTTGCACGTCGTGAGGACAGTTGTGCGCCACCGTGCAGGTGGTCCAGTTTTCTTATAAATAGAGGACCACACATCCTCATTTGAAACGAAGTTCAAGACATAGATATTTTTCGAGCTCTCTTAGCGCAAATGGTTGTGTCATGAATGTGGAAGTTGGGTCGCGCAAGTAGAGGCTGCGTGCTGGTTTTTGGCTGGGCATCCAAGGTGGTTTGGGAGTTAAAGGAGCAGAGTCGCGTAAGTTTGGGTTTGATGGAGGCAGTGTCGCGCAAGTGGGTTGGTGTCACCTATGGGACGAATGTTTTTTGCGCAAGTGACTTGCGTGCCGAGATTGAAACTTGAGCACTGGGCTTGGAGAAGCGTGCCAGGTGAGGTTGAAGTTAGCCGACCTTTTTTGGAGCTGCATGAAAGCTGGAAGATTGCCTGATACCTTCTGAGAAAAGTGAGATTAGTCTACAAGTGAAAGTTGGGATTCAACAGAGCATCAACACACTATAGAGGATGTATTCTTTAGAGATGATGAAGGGACTGTCATGTCTATAAACTGAGTGTGACTTCACCAAGGGCAGGGAACCAAGGGGAGTCAACGGGAGTGACCCGAGGGAAGCAGTGAGATATCCCTAAATCATTGTAAAGGAAGTGAGCCTAGGATAGAGTGACTGTGCCCGAACCTTTGTAATCCAAAGCTAGTGAATTTTACTAGAATTTGGTATAGCTGACAACCTGTCGGCGTATACTCCTTGGACATAGCCCATAGTGGTGAACCAAGTAAAAGTGTTGTGTTGTCTCTCTACACGTGAATGTTTTCTTTATGTTCATATCCATCATACAGGTTTAACAAGTTCTTACCAACATGGGAACAAGATCCATCACTTTAAAAAAAAGGTTGACACCCTGATTCACCCCTCCCCTCTCAGGGTGTCCCAGGGTCCTACATGTTGTATCAGAGGGAGGTTGCTGGTGTTGAATCTTTCCTTTGACATCATGGAAAATGTAGTCAATGTTAGGGGATTCCCTCTCTTCAATTGAAGTAATTTCCAGATATGGAAGAACAAAATAAGATATCCTTTAAGATATCTAGTAATGTATTTCCTCTTTGCTACTATGAAACAAATACATTTTACTGCTCCAATAGGACTGGCTATGACTAATATAGGCATGAAAGTTCTTGATGCAGATGCTAAAGCTCATAATGCTATCACTACAGCTCTTTATGATGCAATTTATCTAAAAGTGATTAGTTTCACCTCAGCAAAACCTATGTGGGATAAACATGAAAATATCTATGAAGGAGACAACAAAGTGAAAGAGGAAAAATGCCATGTTCTGCACAATAGGTTTGATGATCAAAAGAGGCATCCTGATGAGAATGCTGCTGAATTATTTAACTCAATCACTGAATTCGTTGGAGAAATTTGAGGACTTGGAGAGGAAATCAAAGACATTGATATTGCAAAGAAAATATTGTGAAGACTTCCTCCTACGAACAATGAAAAGATATCAGCCCTTGAATAAAGAGATCTATCTAAACTATCTCTGGATGATCTGCTAAGTATTCTAGTGGAATATGAGATGAGAGTCAAACCCGAAGAAGCTATGAATCGTGTTAGCAAGGAAATGGCATTCAAATCCATGGAGAAACTGAAAATTTAAGAAGATAGTGGTGATGAAGATGATGAGGAAAAATAAGTTCTTTCTCTTATTTCCAAGATGCTGAATAAGGGAAAAGTTAAATTTATAGGTAAGTTACCTCTGGCATGATTTCATTATGGAAGAGTTGGGCACATTGCCTCTCAGTGCCAAAGAAAGTTCAATGATGAAGAAAGTGAAGCAGAAGACATTGAGAAGCCCCAAACAAGATTTTTGAAAAAGGGTGACATCAAATTTGGAAAAAAGATACAGAAGAAGGGTTTTGTCTTTGAAGAGGAAGATGATGATATTGAATTCATTGAAGAAGAATAACCTGAATTTAAAACTAGAAACCATGCTTCCATGATTGGTAGCATTGAAAATTTAAAACCCTCTATCAAAAAAGACAGAGACAATCATATGACTCATTATTGTGATCCCTAGTTGAAAATTAAGGATGCCTTTTCAAAGCTTGAGAACAAATGCAATAAATGTAGTAAGTGGAAAGAAATGGGGAAAGAATCATCAAAAATATGTGGATGAGCATGAAGTTGAAATTGAACGACTAGAAGAACTAGTGAGAGTTCAATCTTCAATCCTTGAAAGCACATATGACATTGCAGAATTGAAGCTTAGAATTAATGAACAAGAAAAGGTCATAAATGAACTTACATCCAAACTGGAAGAGAAGTCCAAGACTGTTGACGTTCTTGAAGAAGAATTTGTTATTCTTATAACCAACTAGATTGTCGATCAACCACTTATGAGGGTAAGAAGAAAATTTATTTTGGAAGATTCCCAGATGCAGATTTACTAGAAAGAGCCATGAGTGGTTCAGATGGGGTTGGAAAAATCTTCAGTGATCAAAGACCTGCTTGCATGGGAAAGAGTGGAATTGGATGTGAAGTTGATACTTCAACTACTAAAAGTGGATAGAGACAAAATAAATACAATATAAAAGCCAGACATGTTGAAACGTTGCCTGATGTACTGAAAAAGAAACCTGAAATCCAGACTAAAAGAAGAACTAAAAATTATTCTCAAACTTTCAGAAATTATAGGCAGCCCAACTATTCTCCCGAGGTAGAAGGCATGAGGAGAAATTCAAGTGAGAAGACATTTCCTCTCATGAATTCTCAGTTCTATGGCTATCTGGGCCATACCATGACATATTGTGAAGAATAAAGGAGCTACTTGAATGGGGAAGATCTGGGACATCAACAAGGGATACCGAGTTTATATCCTCCATCTTATAGAAGAAATAGTTTCTATGGATACTGTTTTCATTGTTCTAAATTTGGCCATAAAGCTATGTATTGTAGGTAGAGATTCAATAAGAGAGATTCATACAACTCTCAAAGAAAGGTTAATATGCACCCTCCTGATGGTGTTGTTCCCACAAACAATTTCTCTCCTCTGGAAAAAGATTATGGGTATGAAGAATCAGATTTGTGGAGGAAAGTTTTATAAGGCCATCTGAATCCTTTACTCGATCCATCATTTCATGGAAATAAAAGAAGAAGATCGAGAAATCCAATCTTGTAGAAGTAGCCCTCAAAGCTACAAAGAGAAGTAGCACCAGGATTCTTGATAGTGGATGCTCTTCCCATATGATGGTAAATGATGACCTTTTGAAGAACATTAAAAATAAGGTTTATGGAATAGTGAGGTTTGGTAATGATGGTCCTTTGAAGATTAAAGGTAGTGGAAATACTGCTCTCGCCAATGGAGAGATAAAGAAGACTGATGTTCTTTATATGGATGGTCTACATCACAATCTCCTTAGTGTGAGTTAACACTGTGACTCAGGGATCATTGTAACATTCAATCCAAAATGCTGCACTATAAAGGGAAAAACATGGAATTCTCTTATGAAAGGCTGTAGAACATATGGAAACTTATATTAGGCCGACAACAAAGTGAACTCCTATTAATTGTATGTTGAAGAAGAAAAAAATTTATGGCATTGAAGTATGAGGAACATTAACCAACAAGACATGGAAAATATTTCTAATATTATGATATTCATGGGTATCCTCATTCTGGAACTTGAACGGAAAAAGTATTGTGATTCTTGCATTCGTGGGAAGCTAGTCTGTAGTTCATATCTGCCAAAGAAGAAAAGGGCATCACATCTTCTTGATCTCATTCATACAGATGTATGTGGCCTAGTAAATGTTTCTCGAACTCACGGAGAAAGGTACATCGTCCTTTTCATAGATGATTATAGAAGAATGGCTTGTGTAATGGTTATACATAGGAAACGACAAGTGCTTGACTATATGAAAACATATCGTTGAATCACCGAGAATGCTACTGGATAAACAATAAAAGTGTTGCGATCAGATAATGGAGGGGAGTACACATCCATTGAGTTTGAAAACTACCTAGAGAAGCATGGGATACAACATGAGGTAGATGCTGTGAGAACTCCACAACAAAATAGATTTGTTGAGCGCAGAAATCGATAGGTTAACAATATGTCCAAGACTATGCTGATTGAGAGTGGTATCTCTCGCCATTACTGGAAGGAAGTTGTTGAAGTATCAGTGCACATTCAGAATCGAACAGGGCTTTATATGGGAGAAATGAAGACACCATATGAATTGTGGTATGGAAGGAAGCCTTTGTTGAAATACATTCATGTTTTCAGAAGAAAATGTTTCATTCGGAACAAAAAAGGAAATCAAGGGATGTTTGGTGAAAATGCTGACGAAGGAATTTTTCTTGGCTATCCATTGAATGGAAAGCCTACAAGTGTTTCAACAAGCGATTAGGAAGGATTTTGGTAAGCAGTGATGTTAAGTTAATTGAAGAGAAAACAACAAATGCTTTAAAGATGTCGTATGCTGATGTAATAGAATGGGAGGAAGAAAGTGATCGTGGAGAAAATACAAATAAAGAAATAGAGGAAGTTTTACAAAACACTCAGCTGTCACATAATGATGTTCACTTAAATGAATAATCTGAAGTAGAAGTTGTGGTGGGAGAAAATACGACTGAACTGTACAGGAGAAATCGTAGAGCTGAGATTGATCAATTTAACATAATTTGGGACAAGAATTCACCCACTCATATAAGGAGGATGAGAAATAACATGCAATTTGTGTTTCTGTCAGTTGTGGAGGCATCCTCATTTGTAGAAGCTACAAAGGATGAATCATGGGTGAAATCCATGAATGAAGAGTTAGATCAGATTGACCAGAATCAGACATTGGATCTTGTCCAAAGACCTAAAGGTCACAATGTGATCGGTAGAAAATGGATCTTCACGAACAAGTTTTATGAGCATGGAAGTGTTATCAGAAACAAGTAACGACTGGTTTCTATGGGATATTCCCAGATTGAAGGTGTTGATATTGAAGAAACCGTTGCTCTAGTGGATAGAATGGAGTCAATCAGGCTGTTCATTTTCATGGTACTCCAAAGAGGATATACAGTATATCAAATGGATGTCAATACAACATTCCTAAATGGTTCACTCGAAGAAGAAGTCTATATTTAACAACCAGTGGGTTTTGTTCTTGATAATGATGAAACAAAGGTCTAAAAACTGAAGAAAGCTCTATATGGTTTGAAGCAGGCACCACGGGTGTGGTACTCCCGGTAAGATTCTTATCTCCTGAAGCTAGAATTCAAAAGAGGAGGAGTAGATCACAATTTATATCTGAAGAATTCTCCAAAAGATCAATTCATGGTTCTATTCTACATTGATGATATCATATTTGGTGGCAGTAGGCAGAAATCAGTGGATGGATTTTCCAATCATATGAAATCAGAATTTGAAATGTCTATGATTGGGGAACTCACATATTTATTGGGGCTACAGGTGATTCAAAAGAAGGATTACACTTTCATTTCTCAGGAAAAGTATGCAAGGGATCTGTTAAAGAAGTTTAATATGCAAGACTCCAAACCAATGTCAACTCTGATTGTAGTTGGAAATAAACTTGGAAAGCATGAGGATGGGGCATCTGTTGATCCCACCATGTACAGGAGGATCATTGGGAGCCTACTGTACCTGATAGCGACATGGTCAGATATTGTCTTTTCCACATGTCTTGTGGCCCGCTTTTAGAGTAATCCAATGGAGGAACATATAGCGGTAGTAAAATGAATCATGAGGTACATTCAAGGTACAGATAACTTTGGGTAATATTTTACTGCCTGCGGGAATAGTGAATTATCAGCATTTTCTAATGTGGACTGGGCTGGTGATGTAGTAGACAAAAAGTTCACTGGTGGTGGAGCCTTCTATATTGGGCAGAAACGTGTTGGCAGGTTGAGCAAGAAACAAGAATGTACTTCTCTTAGTACTTTTTAAGATGAGTATATATCCGCCACAAAGTCATGCACTCAACTTCTATGGATGAAGCAACTACTAACAGATTTTGGTGATGTAGTGAATTAACCAATGGTAATTTTCTGTGATAACAAGAGCACAATTGATCTCAAGAAGAATCCTATTCACCATTCTCGTACAAAACATATTGAAATCAGGTATCACTTTATCAAAGAAAAAGTTGATCAAGGGGTGAATAGATTTGATCATATGGGAACTGATGAGAAAGTGGCTGATATCCTGACCAAGCCACTGTCAGCGGCTGTGTTTGAGAAGTATCGGTTGAACCTCGGTGTTCAGCCACCTCCCAGTGCATAAGGAGGTTTCACAATATCCCACTCCCCATTTATGATAACTTTGTTTTATCTATATATGGATGTGATGCAAGTTTGTGGGGGAGATACTATCCAGGGAGAGTATGGTTTGAGCTGAACAATGAACACATTACATGTCATTGGGTTTCATGTCAATGGGGTAGAAATGAATAAATTCGAGCATGTTCAGGCATGTAATGCTTCTATGATGAGAAAAATGAGAAGGAATACAATGGTCATGTAATGCTTGTTGGGCGTCATTGAGAATTCAAAAACACAGGAACCCAATTCAACTTTATCTCTTGTTTTATACACCGAGAATTGCTCACGTAGACTTAGAGTGTTGGCTGAGTTGATTCTTGCGTTTTTGGTTTATATGTGGATGGTGATCTATTGAATTTTATTTTCTGATTTCCCACTAACCCAAAGGGAGAGATTGTTGGATCCATGGTCATATTTTAATGATTGGAGTATGGTTTTTGTTTATTGTCAGTCCTCAGAAGAAGTTTAGAATGTGAACTAGCAAAGTGCTCATACAAGTCAAATAGATTATAGTATTGAAGGTGGCACCATTGTCTAGTGTTTACCAAATTTTTGGTTCTGAAAATTGACAAATGAAGAAAAGTGTTTTTGGAAAACATACTTGCACGACATGTACTTGAAGGAGAGGAAACTTTTGTGCCATATGTTTTTTAAGATCAGAACATGGAAAAATGGAAATGGGATAAGGGTCGCGCGGGTTTTGGGATGGTCACGCAAGTGACATGCGCGCCGAGAAAGGACTTGCATGCCGGTGCCTAGGAGGCTGGAAAGTTACGTGCCTGTTGTTATTTGAGATCAGAGCTTCAAAATATGGAAAACGAATGAGGGTCACACAAGTATTGGTGTGGTCGTGCAAGTGAGTAGTGCGACAAAGGGTAGGGTGGTTGGAGATGCGCGCTGGGACTTGCGCACCGTGAGGACACTTGTGCGCCACCAAACAGGGGGTCCAATTTTCCTATAAATAGAGGATCAACCCTCCTCATTTGTAACGAAGTTCAAGACTTAGAGATTTTTTGAGCTCTCGTCGCGCAAGTGGTTGAGCTGCGCAAGAGGTAGTTGGGTCGCACAAGTAGAGGTTGCATGCCGATTGTTGGTTGCACATCCATGGTGGATTGGGAGTTAAAGGAGTAGAGTCACGCAAGTTTGGAGTTGAAGGAGGTAGTGTCGTGCAAGTGGGTTGGTGTCACCTGCGCGCCAAATTTGTGCCACGCAGGTGACTTACACGCCGGGATTGAAACTTGCGCGCTGGGCTTAGAGAAGCGCACCGGGTGAGGTTGAAGTATGCCTATCCATTTTGGAGCTGCACGAAAGCTGGAAGATTTCTCGATAACATTGGTGCAATGTGAGATAAGTCTACGAGTGAAAGCTGGACTTCAATAGAGAATCTTTACGCAGTATAGGATGTATTCTTTAGCGATGATGAAGAGACCTTCACTTCTATAAACTGAGTGTGACTTCACCAAGGGCAGTGAGCCATGGGGAGTCAACAAGAGTGACCTGAGGAAAGCAGTGAGATATCCCTAAATCTTTGTAAAGGCTATGAGCATGGGAAAGAGTGATTGTGCCCGAACCTTTGTAATCCATATCTAGTGATGTTTAGTGGAATTTGGTATGACTGACAACCTGTTGGCGTATGCTCCTTGGATGTATCCCTTAGTGGTGAACCAAGTACAAGTGTTGTGTAGTCCCCCTCCATGTGAATGTTTTCTTTCTGTTCATATCCATCATACAAGTTTAACAAGTTCCTACTAACGTGGGAACAAGATCCATCACTTTAAAAGAAAAATTTGACACCCTAATTCACCCCTCCCCTGTAAGGGTGTCTAGGAATCCTACACTCATGGATCATGAATGATTGTTTATGACTCGACACTCTTATATCATATATATTTTATATGATAAAAATTTATTTCTTACTTCATGATTCTGATCTATGAATTGATAGGTAAGATTTTTATCATTAATATCTTGTTCTCGTACACTTATACTTTTAATATGTTTATTGAATTATATTTCTTGGGATTATCGTTACTATGAATCTAATCACACGTTTTATTACATTTATCATTCATAGGTTATGAAAAATGTTTTTAAGTATGATACATATAATAAGGGATCTAGTTCTAAATAACTAAATGGAAAATGATTCCGATATTTTATGTACAAGTCATTTATGTGTCCAATTTTTTAAAGACACTAAACCAATACAGTTCCAGAGTAGATCATATTTAAATATAATGAATATTTTTTAAAGAATATGAAGAATTTATAAATGAAAATTTAGGGTTTCTATAATTTGAATAAGAACCAGGATTAATCAATTATGAAAACTAGAATGAGGAAACATTAGTGAGAACCCTTAGGATAATATTATGTTTACGATAATAAGATAATGTTTTGCTATGGTAGATATTATATTGTTTTCCTGGAAATAAATATCAGGCTAGATACTATAAGTGGATTTAGTTCTGACACAACTACATCGAGGGGTACTATCCCAAAAAAGTTTTGGTCAGGTATATATTGACCATCATACTGGTTTATGGTGGACGATCCCTTACAATTCACCTGTTAGGAAACTCTCAGGAGATATTCTTAGGTTGAATCACATTTTAATTTTGAACAATTAGGAAGGATTTGGAAGATAATGACCATGATTGATCTTGGATAAACATAAGGTGCCATATATTGGAAATAAGATGAATTATTTTTCATGATTAGATGACTACTCATTACTATTTGTCAAAAAAAGCTTTGGTTTTTATTTAATGGACAGATCTTGGGGGAATATAGTTAATTCTGTTTGTGATGGATGATGCAATGATTTCCCTCATGGGAAAAATTTTTTTATGTGAGGTAAAATGTGAAACCTTGTGATTAATTAAAATATGCTATATCATTATATGATTATCAACCAGATAATATGTGAGTTTCTAAATTAACAAAATAAGAAAAAAATAGAGTTTCATGAAGATTATAGTGGTAGTAATATTCAACTTACCTCTTGTTGAGAATGTGGGATAAATCATCCAAGATAATTTCTAAAATAAATAAGAATTTTTTTATGTTTGTAAAAGAAGGTCATAAAGTAAGTAATTATTGGAAAAATGAAGAGTTTAATAGAGGAAAATAAAGCACATATCAAGGTACCATTTAAAATTCAATCTCATTTTAGTGGGGACATAATCATTATTTTAGAAAATACCCTAATCAAAATTCCTACTCCCATACCAATGAATGGAATATTCTATAAAAATAATTGAAGTGGAATAATTAAATTTTTTATGTATTGGGATATGATAATTATATTATCGAAGTGTTATAATAATGATATTTTCTTTATAAGAATCATGCAATATCTAAATGTTGTTCTACAATGGTTCTTATTGAAGGGTTAGTATGATTACATTGTATGGTACCAATTACCTATAAAAATTATTTAGTAGTAAGTGATATTTTTGAAAAGACATGATTTAGGGATAGAGAAACATTAATATGTGTTAGAGGTTGAGAATATACGGTTTACATGGGATAATGAGATGATTTATTTTGATAAATTGAGTTGGATAGTATTTTCAAACTTGAAGTTGATTAGTTATTTTATGAAAAAGTAATTTTGTATATTTGATTAATTTTATTACTTTTTTAGATTTGTGGAATATATTGTATAGTCTATGATTTTAACTAAGTAATAAGTATAGAGTTAATTTATTTGGATGAATATAGGATTGTATTTAGTATTTAATTTAATTAATGTGGTTAGAGTGTTTTAGTAGCCCCATGGTTTGGTCAGGGACATTAATATATATTTGATGTTTTTTTGGGTTTAAAGTTAATTTGATATTGAAACTTCTTTTTAAGATGATTTTAAAACATCAATAGCATTTTTCTAATGTCTTTTGGTTTTGAATTTTATAAGACATATTTTATAGTATTCTTAATGTTTATTATTTATGGAATTATTTTTTTTGAAATTTATGTTGTATTATAGATGTTTTATAGATTAATGTTGTATTTAATTATAATAGTATTTACCCATATTGGATAACATGCGAAAATTTTTTATTCTTTGGTAAATATTTAGTGTAAAAAGGAATTACTTTGCATTATTTTATTTATATTATGTTTGATTAAAAGGTAATTTTTTTAATTTGTTCATGATAAATTAATATTTTTTTAATATGGAAGAAAATATGTGGAAGCTAATATAAACACAAAAATAAAGAATGAATAATGGTTTTTTTATTTGAAGAAATAAAGTAATAATATATTATTATATTACATGGATAAATAATTAATGAACTATAGTAAAAATGATCTTGAAAATGAAAATGTTTTATATTTTACAATTTTATTTGAGGATTTGATTATCTTTTTCCCTCCTCATAGATATATGGATTTTTGGTCATTGAATTTATCATGATAATATTTTCTATCACTCTATATTATTATTTAGAAATTATATTTCTCCACCATGTATATATTTTAACATTTTCCAATTATATACTTATAAATGAACCCAATTATGTGTAATTTTAGGTTACCATTATGTTTCTCAGTTCCCATTTTCAAAGTATGTTTTATTGTCCCATTGTACATTATTGGTTTTCACAAAAGGTATTTTCAAATATGTAATATTTTTTTACTGTGGAAAAAATTATGAGGGAATAATTTATTTTATGGTGGATAATGTAACACCCTATCATTTTGGAATATATTTTTCTTTAAATAGAAAATGAGTGATCGATAGACTGCATTACACTCAACCCTGAGTCTATTTGAGAAGTGATATAGTAAACCCCTATATAATAGATGTCAAATTGTCATGTATGTATATTAATAAAAAAATTATTAAATAATATGTAAATAAATTTTAAGTAATTAAAGTTCTTTGATTAATTCAAAATAATTTATTACTAAATTTTCAGTGAAATAATTTTGTGTAACAGAAATGTATTTTATTTGAAAATATATTATTGAATTTTAAACACACATAAAATATAATAAATTTAAACCATTTTTAGAAATTTTATTTTAGGAAATTAATATCACTTTTGAAAACATCATTGGAATATTATTTTAGGGTGAATTTTTAGGATTTTTCTAGACAAATTTATTTTTCAGTGAATAGTTGAATAAAAATATTTTGGTAAAAACATTCATTTATATTCACGTAAAAGTCACATTATGTTATTAATTTGATCATAAATTAAAATAATAATTATTTAATTATAAATTTTATAGTTAATTGGTCATGAAACATCATTATAATTTATTTCAGTATTAGTATATTTTTAGGAAAAAAATACATTTTTATAAAACTTGTTTTATGCGTGAAATGCATTTATATAATTAAAATTTAAATTAATAAATACAGGTTAATTGTTTTAAAAAAAATTATATAAAATTTATTCAATAATATTTTTAATATTAATTTAATTATTTTTACATGGTTAGGAAAGTAATTTAATTTATATTTCGTGAATAAAGAAAAATTTTCCAAAAATATTATTTCATCAAGAGTTTACCTCTTATTTAAAATTAATTTCTACCACTTATTGAAATTTAATATGTTATAATAGATTAAATATTTTTAATTAGAGTAATTATTATAATTCAATTGATTCAAACTAAATTTATGGTCACAACAGATAGTAAAAGATGTAAAATTTTGTTACCACAATTAAAGTTAAAACGGGTTTACCGATCATTATACCAAGTGAAAAGGGTAGTATATCCACTGCAAATAGTATAATTATTATTTCATAAAGATATTTAACTCTTATGTAATCATAAATTATAATAATTATCCATTATATTCATCTTTTTGAGGAAACTAAACATTTATAATTGTGACCCTTTAAGAAATTTTAGGTGTGCTGCAACGCTGACTTATAAAATTAATCATCTAATTCAACTAATTCAAAAAATTTGAGACATATATTATAGGAAATAAATAATATAAATTCTTCCTAGAATATTTAACTTAATCATAGTTCTTATGGTCTTCTTCTTAGACCATTACTTTAAATATTATGGTGTAATATAAATGCGTTCTCTTAAAGAAGAGGTATAAATCATAACCAAGCTGTTATAATTTTATTTCATCCTAACAAATATAAAAATTTGGTTTTCCAATAAAAAATGTTGAATATTGTTTATTAAATATACTTATATGTTATTATAATGAATAAATATTCATTTAACCCCTCATCTCAACCAAATATGAGACGAAAGTATCGTTTGTCCATACGTGTGGACTACCACCTCTACATAATATTATAATTCATTTTTCACCACCCACATTCATCGATGGTTATTATTATGAGATTACTTTTTATATATTATATTTTATATAAAGTATTAATTATATAAAAATAATATATTCTCACCTTCTTACCATATGATCTACTGGAAAACGATAACATCGCTTGTGAGTTTATGTGGACTTTCATATCCACAAATTTTTGTGATTTGATTATAATTTTGGATTTAATGGCATGGTAATTGGGATAAATTCAATGGTGACACAAGATAATTATGATGTAATTATGATTAATTGAATTGTAATTTTCATTTACCATTATTTCATTACATCCATCAAAAAAAGGAAGTATTACTCGGGTAAACGAACAAATTAACCTTTCCACAAAGTGATGTAATTCATTTTTCATCACCACATAATATGAATGGTTATAAATTGGTATATAATAAATATATATGGAATTTATAAAATTATTTAAACTATTTATATTGAATAAACACAATCATAGTGGAAGGACGGAAATTGATGAACTAAAAACATACTTGAAAAATGAAGTAGTTAACACACGAAAATGACTATTTTAATAGGGAATTTTTAATAAATCTATTTTGAAATGATATAAGTGTATCATATCTAATATTATATGTATGAATTGTAATATTTTATAGAATTAATATAAATCTTAATATATTATACAAGAGTTTATATCACTTATGAATCAAGTCATATTAAAAGTATGGGTTTCTTTGTCATGTTTGAAATTCGTGGGAATTATTTGATATTGTGCACCATCATTTATTTTATGCGATGTGATTAATACATAATGAATTAATTATTAAATATTCATTAAATTAATGTTTTTTTAGGATACATATCATTTTGATTCTTTAAATTTCTTTATATTAAAAAGATATAAAAGTTGCGAGTGATTCATCACGTTTTTTTAGTTGAGATATGTTTTAATGTTATAAATAAATTTATTCATTATATGGTGTAAATAATGAAATGGAATTTATAATATCATATTCAATTATTTAATTATAGTTATTTAAAAAACATATGATATTGATGTGTTTATTTAATTTCATTTAATAAATTACTAAGTCTATAAGGATTCTTCGTCTTAATTTTTCTTCATTATGTCATATTTCATGTTATACAACTATCTTATTTTTTGAGGTGTATCTACTAACTTTTTATGTTTTAAATAATTATTATGTGTATGTTAAAGGTATTTAATGTTTCATTTGAACATATTTCATTCATGGGGGTTATGATTCAAATGTTACTATAATAGTAAGGGTTTTATGTTACAAACTCCCATCTAAATTTGATTATTTCTATTTATGTTTTTATAATGACAAAATTATATGATATATGTCTCACATAACTTATATATATAATTTTTTTTATATTTATAGATTAATTTTTATTATTTTTCAACTCTTTATTATAATGACCAGGAAATTACTTGTAATTTTTTTTATTAAATATGAGTTTTACGAGTCTAGGAAAATTGACAGTGTGTGATTCAAAGGCCTGGTGTGCCCGGAATGATTTTATAATATTTTTTTCTAGTATGTTCAGTAAACGTATGGGTGGGTTTTTCTAAATTTTGAACTGGGGATTAGAATTGAAATCCGAGGGCACCATTGAACTCGCAGCGTCGATATTCGCTTAAAGAGAAATTCACCTCGACCACAGTAGGTTGAGGGTGAAAGTTAGTTTTTCACTTTTCATGGGAAAATAAAAATAAAATTGTTTTAATATTTTATTGTTATTCTTGAAACACCTCAACATAGGTTATGGAGGTTGGGACCACCGATCCCAAAACCTCCAATTTTGAATTTAAGGGTGGGGACCACCCTAACCCCCTAAACTCTTTCTTTAATATTGAGATAACTCTTGAACTCCCCTTAATGGGAGATAAATTTTTGTATACCCCATTGGATATTCTGATATAGTTGGGGTACAATCTGGTTAGATCGAACACAAATCTAACCGGGCCCTTGAGACTAAAAGGCTAATAACAAACAAACCGGGCATCCGTTTGATGCACCCTCTATTGCGTTGAGACCCCTATGACGTGGCAGTCCTTTGAGATACATTTCGTGAGACTCCATGGCAGTTGGTGTATCGACTAGTGGCTTGAGGAGTGGACCCTCCTAGAGACAAGCGAGCACGGTGCGAGAACATCGTAGCTAGATGTGATGATGTACTAGGATCCGTTGTGGGTCTGACGATGTACAAGAGCATGCACTAGGATCTTGTATGGGTATGATAATGTACCAGAGCATGTACTAGGATTCATTGTGGGTCTGACAATGTACGAGATCATGTACTAGGATCATGTCTGGGTCTGACGATGTACCAGAGCTTGTACTAGGATCTTGTGTTGGTATGACGATGTACTGGAGATGGAGTAGGATCATATGTGGGTCTGACGACCTACCAGAGATGCACTAGGATCTTATATGGGTCTGATGATGTAATGGATATGTACTAGGATCCTGTTTTTGTCTGAAGATGTATTGGAGATGTACTAGGATCCTGTGTGGGTATGATGACATAGTACAGATGTACTGGGTTATAGTGAGGGTCTGACGACATACATGGGTCTGACGATGTACTGAAGATGTTCTTGGATCTTTTGTGGGTCTGATGATGCACTAAAGATGTACAAGATACTGTGTGGGGATAAGGACGTACTAGAGACGTACTTGGATGGTAAATGGGTCTGACGACGTACTGGAGATGTACTAGGATCCTGTGTGGGTCTGACAACATATTAGAGATGTAATAGGATCCTGTGTGGGTCTGATGATGTACGTGAGATGTACTAGGATTCTGTGTGGGTATGATGGCATACTAAAGATGTACTAGGATCCTGTGGGGGTCTGATGATGTATTGGATATGTAATAGGATCCTGTGTGGGTCAGATGATGTATTGGTGATGTACTAGGATCGTTTGTGTGTCTGACGATGTCCTACGATCCTTCGTGGGTCTACCTATTAATAGAGTAAGATGAATTAATAGATACATATAATCATATCTACTACTGTAATAAAGTTGTACTTGGTGTGAGCTGAGTTCGTACCTGTGTTGTACTTTCCTTCATGGTAATACCTTGGTGGTATTCTTCTATGTGATGTACCTATGTGGTACTTACCTTCGTGGTATTCCTTTCTTTATAGAACAGTTGAGCTTTGGGATTTTGGGTTAGACCTTGTGTTTCCTCTAGATTGAGATTGGTATACTTGCTAACATAGGTATATGTATCGGCATATACATATGTAGGGTTGACATTTGACTTCATGATTTTTGGTTTGACCTTTGTGGATTTTGAGAGACCATGAGGGTCTCGGGGCCCCTACTGAGTATTTTTATACTCACCCCTATACAGGCTATGCCCGCATCTTGTTGTGTTTGGTGCAGATGGAAGGCAATGGAGATCAAGGCTGTGGGTACCAGGACTAGACAGGGCCCAGAGGTGGACCATACACCATGTCGGTAGGTAGAGGAGACAGGGCGGATGTGGAGTGCTGAGGAGGCGATCTGTATCTTCCCTTCAGGTAGGATCCTCAGAGGACGACCCAGTAGTTGCTTTCCTTTTTCTTCAGTTGTATTTTTTTTAGTTGTACTTGTACCTTTCTTGTTGGGCTTGTATTCCCGACCCTTTTTTACTTTAAGAACTCTTATTTCTATTAAGTTGACTTGTTTTCTTATCTGGTTTTGTGCTTGGTTACATGTGTTTACAAGTTATAAACGCAAATCCTTCCCAGTTTTAGGGAAAACGCCTTTCGGTGCTAGTCGCCAGCCCCTAGCCCAGGAAATGTGGGCGTGGGGTAGTCATGGAAGAAGCTCCTATGGATGGGTCATGACAAATTGGTATCAGAAGAGTCAGTTATACCATTATAACATAGGAATCTGATATTTTTTAATAGAAATATTTTTAATTTTAGTGAGTGTGGTTATCAGTTTAGGGAATCCAATGTTGGTGTGGCGACTGACGTATCCAAACACCAGGACCCTAACTTATGATTTCTGACACAGTTCATGGAAACACTAATTGTGTGTGTGTTTTGAGGGGTTTTCATTGTGATATATTTGATTCAGCTCACCAGGTATAACATATTTACTGTGGCACACCTATTTCTTTTCAGTATGCCTCCACGCAGATAGCCAGCTAGGGTTCCAGATATAGTACACACTGATATCCCACCGAGCGATGAGGCCTCTGTGTAGGGCCCTCTTATAATAGAAGAACCAGTGGTACCATTACCCATTGGGCCACCAATGCCACCAGCGCCAGTAGTAGAGCGTGAACGCCTCTTGAGCGTGGTGCACGAGTTCTAGTGCCAGAGGCCACCCAAGATCAGGGGAGAGATAGACACACATGCAGCCGAGGATTGGATTGAGGTCATAGTGAGAGTCTTCCGACTTGTAGGGACACCAGCTAATCTCATGGTGATCCTTTCTTCCATCCTTCTACAGGCAGCAGTAGGCATATGGTGGAGCTTGATGCTCTAGGTTCACGATAAGGTTATGATTCTCTGGGAAAACATCAAGAGCCTATTTCTGGCTAAGTTTGTTCAAGAGACCCTTCACACACTGTGCATACAAGAGCTTCTTCATATGCAGCAGGGAATCATGACTGTTGCTCAGTACTCAGAGAGGTTCACTAACCTCTCATGCTACTCCACTGATATGGTGTGATACCCATTCTTAAGGGCTTATCCTTTCGACCAGGGGCTCAGGCGAGAGATCAGGGCATCGATAAATTCTATCTGCATCACGACACATAGAAGAGTTTTGGAGAGAGCCCTCTCTGTAGAGATTTTTCTTTCTAAGAAGTCACCAGCAGAGAGACCTACCACCAGACGTCATGTAGCGGAGTCTTCTACAGCAGGAAGTAGACAGTTGTCACATAGGTCCTAGAGGACCTGACCTATAGGTGGCTGACCGAATGACGTAAGATCGGTTGTGTGGGGTACTGGAGTCAGAGCCAGTCAAGAGAGGAACAAGCAGAGTTTCACATGCGGTGTGTAGTGTCACAAGGATCATGACTGTAACGCCCCGACCCCAGTTACCCAGAGTTGGTGCATTACTTCGTAACATTAGCATGATCACAAGAAAGATCAAATCTCGAAATACCGATTGGTTTAGTAGCCTTGGAAACACTAGATATATTCATAAGTTTTACATTACATCATAAAATGAAAAACTAGTACAACAACATAATGTTTCCACAGTCCACACTATAATCCCCTCATAATATCCCTGCAGGTCATTCATAATTTACTTCTTCACTTCCTGGGAAAAATAAAACATAGAAAAGGGGTGAGCTCAAATGCCCAGTAAGGATAACAATATAGCGGAACATTCAAAAATAAGCATAAACATTTAAGGCAATGAATTACTAAAACAAAAGCCTTTTAAACTTGAACTTCAACATAGTATGGCAAAAGTAAAATGAAATAATGCCATTTACTTGTTCACATGGATATTCTACTAATCGAATAATCACATGCAAAATTAATAACCACTTTCATAATGTTGGAATGCATAATGCCAGACTATCATAACCACATAGCCAAGGCCTCGTGCCAAGACTACAAATAAGATTTTGTCAAGGCCTTGTGCCAAGACACTAGTTTGTCTCATGAGACCTACCGATGCATCGAGGAGCTATAGCGGGCTCCACCCGTCACTTATTAAGTCCAATGCATTCCCATATGAAAAGGTTTAAACATAACATAAACATTCGTATTAAAACTAGCATATGAATGTCAATAATTTCACCATAAACTATGAATGGTATAAAAATAGCACATCCATAGTCAAACATATCACAAAACTTTCAATACAATATAGAATTTTTGTATCATAATAAATCAACTTCAAATAATCTTAAAATCCATCAAAGGATGTTGACATAGATGAAATCAAAATTCTTTTTAAAGAAATACCTCCTTTTATTTTGAAATAATTTAAGATCCATATAAAATAAAACATTTTCTTTGAATATATTCTTATAAGCTTGTAAGGGAAGTTTTGAAGATTTTATAACGGTGGAAATTAGCCGCACCCGCCGTATAAGTTTAAAAAAAACGTGCTTACCTTAATTCTGTCGAAAAGGTTAAAAATGACCTTGTTTTGAAAACGAAGGAATGATTCCTTTATAAACCTCTTATAAAAAGTCAAACAAGGGTATAAATGACTTTAACCCATATTCTTTTAAATAATAAAAATGTTTTGAAATACATTTTGAAGAAACATGGATGTGGATGATAAAGAGATCCCAGTAGATTATTACAAATAAACAACCTCGGATAATGAAGAGATTGTGAAATAACCCTTACCTTGTACTTTTCCTTGGTTGGGGTAGGTTAACCTCCTGTATAATGGTGAAATAATTGTTATTAAATTATACAAGAATCATATATATTAATATGATATCATATATGATCTCTTAACATTGATTTGTTAATAATATCTTAGAATTATCGTCGTTTCGGGTGTTAACTTACTTGTTTTCTTTTATATGTTTTGTTACGTAAGACATGTTTGTAAAGGATAGGTTGTATATTATTGATATCCAGAATGATATCAAGTCCTTAAACATCATTTTTAAATCATCAAATGATAATTATACTTGAATGGATACGATGGAGAATGAATCTCATCGCGTCCGTGGAGACGGTAGTCCGTACGTACGCACGAGCGACAATATCATTCTTTTGATATTAAAATAATATATAAATGGATGGTATATCATATATACAGAATCATTAACATGTTATATTTATTATTTACATGAGTTACACATCATTATTATACCCATCCAAATAATAATATATTGAATAACAATTACACCACGACGTGGAGACGGTAAGCCGTACGTACGTGGTGACATGTTATTAAAAGGGTGGATAGAATACTGAATATGGTTGTACCATATTTATAATAACATAAAATTATATGTAAGATACTGGAGTTATTATTTTAGAATGGTAAGAACAAAGAAAGAGGAAGTGGAAGAAGAAAGGAACTTGGAAAAGGGTGGTGAAATCATTACCTCTTCTTCGGGTCCTTCCTTTTGATTTGATCAAAAGGGCTCCTTAGGTTGGATTTCTGATCAAACTAAGGCCTCTAGGTTGTAGTGAGGGATGTTGGGAGAGTATTTGGGCAGATTTTGGCCGAGCCAAAAGGCTTTGAAGGTGTGAAGAAATGAGAAGTAGGAGTTCCCTTTTATAAGAGGGGTGAGGGGCACCTTTGGAAAAGTTAGAAATATTAATTTATAATAAATTCATATTCGATTTCTAAAGGCTCCAAAGTTTATTATTCAAAGGTTAAGGTGGGGATAGGTCGAAAACAACTCATCCAATAGAATTTAGACAGGTTTAGGTACTTATATTAACCTTATCTTTAAGTATTAACTCTAAGTTAATTAGTTTCACGTTTACAATGTCTCTTTGTATTTTTATATAATATGGTTAATAAACTTACTATATACATCCAAGAGACCCCCAAGTGGTCCATTAATGATGAAAATATCCTTATATAAGTCTCTTGGCCGAACCTTAGATTTTTAGGAATTTAATATCAATTAATAATATAATATTTGTTTTAAAACCTCTTTTATGTCAATTTTGACACTATTCAATAGTTGATTTTTGTGAAACTCATAATAGATTGATTACTTCGAAAAAAGTCAATTAAATCAATCCTAATATATCATATTATCCTAGAAAATTAGTTTAATTCATTAAAAGTTTCATATTATATTTTTTTGGGTATTTATAATATCAATTATTTTAATTTTTCACTATTATAGTAATTACTGCATCATCTTTGTGTCATAAATAAAATAAATTATTTAATGTCTAAAAATTATAAATAAAATATCATTATGTAGTAAATCTTTTTATCTTTCTAATGAATATTTATAATCTAAAATACAACTTATATAACCCTATGTAACAATTGTTTTTCTAAAAGATATATGCTTGTGTCATTTTTGTATTCATTTTGACTTAATTAAAATAAAGTGTCATTATCACTTAAAAGTGGATCCATGGGGTCCCCAAATTGACACAAAGATGCCAATGGTCGACCATGTATCAACCAATAGGGTTAAGACACGTTTTAGGGTAATTTAGTATTATTATAATATTATTTTTTAACCATTATTTACCGGATTTACCCTTAACCATGGTAAATTAAATATTTACCGCAGTAATTATTCAAAATGTCTAAAAATAAAAGTTACCTATTTACACAATTTGAACATCCTGATTCCAAATATGGAATCCATTTTCCTAAATTCAAAACACAGAAGTGGCAGAAATTAATTTAAAATTAATTCCCGCTGTCAAAACAAAAAGCGTGTTTTTAAGAGATAATAACTATCAAAAGATTGACACTTGTTTATGTTCGGTTTAATTGTAAAATTATGTCCAATGACCAACATTATATTAAATAGTAAAAATATATTCTAAATATACTTTAAAACCACTCAAATTCATAATTTATTACTATTAATTATTTTGATTAAAAAAGTTGTTTTTAATTAAAATTTAGTAATTTTCACTATTCATCAAAATATGAAAGTTATCCGAAAAGTACCAAAATTTTACCTTAGGCTAAATTTGATATTCCGAATCCAAAAATGAACTCCATTTTAAAATATAAAATATATATAACTTCAAAAAGTAGGTATTACTATTCATAACAGCTAGTTTGATTGGTTACGGTGTGTTAGAACTCTAAGTTGCGTACAACACACGCTACTGTTTTATTCAAAGGAAAGCGTACCGTGGAAGCTTGGGATGTTTCATTTTAAATTTTTTGATGTCTCCATTTAGTCAAAAAGTTTAAAATATTGTATTTAAAAAGGTTTCACTATCAAAAGTTGATAAAAGTGCAATACTGAAAATGAATCTGTTCTTGCATTATGACTAAGAAACTCATAATATGGATTCTAAAATTATAAGGATTATATAAAGTTTAAAATTTAGTTACTACTATTCATGACCTCTTTTAATGGCTTTTTTTGGTAAGTCATGGTTCAATTGAACTCAGTGTTGCGTGTAGTTCAAGTTATTGAATTATTTTGAAGAAATAACACACTATGAAATCTTGGGGTGTTACATTCTCCCCCCCTTCAATAAATTGCGTCCTCGCAATTTGAAATTATTCTTCAAAAATAAAAGGTTGAAAGTAGAAAATATATTTGTGGGAAAACCCACATCAGAAATTGGGTTACTAAAATTTAGTCTTAATATGAGGAAAAGAGAAATCAAAGGGTCACCACCAAATTATGATCTCGATTAGGAGAACATTGGTGGAAATTGGAGACATATAATCGGAGGAAAAACGTAAATATTTATAGGTAGTGATTGAGGTCATCAATCACAAACAAGTGTATAATTGAGGTCCTTAAATTCATCAATCTATGATGATTTGAAATACCATCGGTTCAACAAAACATATGGTATTAGGATAACACATTTTTGACGTTTCAAAATATCTTAGTTGAAATCCCACATCGAAAAATGAATTAATGAGGCCTCTATTTAAAATAAAGAGTGGAAAGTATGAAGATTACCGAAAATAACACATACTAGGGTTCCATGTAGGAAAATATGGATATGGAAGAGAAATCTAACCATCAATTATCTGATGGAGAGTGGTAGAGAACATGGCTATGAGAAGGCCAACAATCCCAAAGCCATAAATTATTGATGATTTAAGGTACCATCTAGGACAACATTTTTGTTCTAAGTTGCTTTTCTTAATATTGAGGAATTTATTTATGAGATTGGCTAAGATCATAAGGAGATATACTTACTTTATAATTAGAGTTTTGTCCATTAATAAATTTCTACCATAAACTCATCTTTCACTCGTAAAAAAAAATTATATTTATACTATTCGTACAGGGTTCCAAGATAAACGAATTTATAATTCATCTACCAGATCTTTTAAAAAAAACTACATTATTTAATCCAGGACATCTCTTGGGCCAGTGGTAGGTGATACACCCTTGTCGCCCTTCGGTTGCGGGTTCAAGTCTCGCAGCCTTGCCGGACGCGACGGGTTGCCGCCCGACCTCCGGGTTGTCCTTTTATGGAAATCCAAAATAATCCAAACTAGAACTATCCAAAATACTTCTGTCCAAACTCACAGTCCAACATTTATAAGGAAGTTAAACATAATATAGATCCTTTTTACCCTGTAATAGCATATGAATACCTTCATCATGTACTACCATATTCCTTATTGATTACATTCATGTTCCCTTATTCCATATAGAATGCTGGATATACTTCATTAATCCAAAAATGTTTTAAACCCCAACAATGATGGAATATACAAATCATTAATCAGCTTCAAGACAGTCAATAATATCCAATATAATTTATCCAAAATAATTACATATTATTCCAAAATCACTACCTCAGTATCAGAACTATATTATGATTTATCATTCTCTCAACCATATATTTTCCAAAACTTTAACCTTCTATTGAGTCACTTTTCTTTGTTCCACACAATCTCATGTCCTTAATGAAATAGTATTGCAGTACAATCCTTATATACTCCATAATTATTATAACAAGTACATTGTTGATACAACACTCAATTGACATAATCAACATAAGAACACTAATCATTCCTCTTCATCTGTGGTAGTATCATAACTTGATTATTATCCAATAGCATCATTTGTGGCATAGTCTGATGACTGGGACATAGGTTCGCGTAGTGTCCAAACTCCTTGCAAATTAAGCATTGTACATTTAAAACCATTTTCTTACCCTTGCAGTCACGTACTTTGTGCCCCTTTCCTCCACACTTATAACAAACTCCCATTCCTTTCAGGAAAGTTCCAGGGTGTTTCTTTCCATAGTTACCACATATGGGAAAATTCTTCTTTTCCCTCTTACATTTATCCATCTTTCTCTCTTCCATCCTTTTCTTCTCTTGCTTCCCTTCAAAGCCATAGGACTCAGTAAACTCTTTACTTATCTTATCAACACATGATATTATTTCTTCATATGATGATAATACATGGGAGACTATTTCTCTTATAAATTCTAGCTTAAGACCATGAAAGATATGATCCTTCCTTCTCTTTGGATCATGTGCATTTCTGGAGTTCTCATTCCTTCTACTGGGCGCCATTTCTAAACAATGGCATACACTAGATCAGTTTATGAATCAAAATACATAATCCCATACTTATAAAACACTTAACATAAATTGAACTATTTATGGATATAATCCATAATCATAAGAATGTTTTCTTTGAGGAAGTATATACTCATAATCCCTTCAAAATTATTTGTAAAGAAAATGAGAGTTATCCTAAGCATATCCCCCGGGAGTGTCGTAACCAAGAGTGCAGCAAGGCCTGTTGTCGTGCACCAGTTCCCGTTCGAGTCTAGCTCAAAGCGGTGTTTTCGGGTTTTACCCCTAGGTACATCTGTGCCAGAGCCGCCTCTACCTGCTCGTATCCAGACAGGGATGTATTGCTCTGAAAACTCACAAAATCTCTACAATACCAAAATTCTAGGAAGTTCTTCTATACTAATCCTCAAAGTTAATCTTAGGTCTACGTGCTCTAATCAGAGTTTATCTAAATCTAGCTTCCAAGGTTTGTACTAAACCTCCTCTGATACCAAATGTAACGCCCCGACCCCAGTTACCCAGAGTCGGTGCATTACTTCGTAACATTAGCATGATCACAAGAAAGATCAAATCTCGAAAGACCGATTGGTTTAGTAGCCTTGGAAACACTAGATATATTCATAAGTTTTACATTACATCATAAAATGAAAAACTACTACAACAACATAATGTTTCCACAGTCCACACTATAATCCCCTCATAATATCCCTACAGGTCATTCATAATTTACTTCTTCACTTCCTGGGAAAAATAAAACATAGAAAAGGGGTGAGCTCAAATGCCCAGTAAGGATAACAATATAGCGGAACATTCAAAAATAATCATAAACATTTAAGGCAATGAATTACTAAAAAAAGCCTTTTAAACTTGAACTTCAACATAGTATGGCAAAAGTAAAATGAAATAATGCCATTTACTTGTTCACATGGATATTCTACTAATCGAATAATCACATGCAAAATCAATAACCACTTTCATAATGTTGGAATGCATAATGCCAGACTATCATAACCACATAGCCAAGGCCTCGTGCCAAGACTACAAATAAGATTTTGTCAAGGCCTTGTGCCAAGACACTAGTTTGTCTCATGAGACCTACCGATTCATCGAGGAGCTATAGAGGGCTCCACCCGTCACTTATTAAGTCCAATGCATTCCCATATGAAAAGGTTTAAACATAACATAAACATTCGTATTAAAACTAGCATACGAATGTCAATAATTTCACCATAAAATATGAATGGTATAAAAATAGCACATCCATAGTCAAACATATCACAAAACTTTCAATACAATATAGAAGTTTTGTATCATAATAAATCAACTTCAAATAATCTTAAAATCCATCAAAGGATGTTGACATAGATGAAATAAAAATTCTTTTTAAAGAAATATCTCCTTTTATTTTGAAATAATTTAAGATCCATATAAAATAAAACATTTTCTTTGAAAATATTATTATAAGCTTGTAAGGGAAGTTTTGAAGATTTTATAACGGTGGAAATTAGCCGCACCCGCCGTATAAGTTTAAAAAAAACGTGCTTACCTTAATTCTGTCGAAAAGGTTAAAAATGACCTTGTTTTGAAAACGACGGAAAGATTCCATTATAAACCTCTTATAAAAAGTCAAACAATGGTATAAATGACTTTAACCCATATTCTTGTAAATAATAAAAATGTTTTGAAATACATTTTGAAGAAACATGGATGTGGATGATAAAGAGATCCCAGTATATTATTACAAATAAACAACCTCGGATAATGAAGAGATTGTGAAATAACCCTTACCTTGTACTTTTCCTTGGTTGGGGTAGGTTAACCTCCTGTATAATGGTGAAATAATTGTTATTAAATTATACAAGAATCATATATATTAATATGATATCATATATGATCTTTTAACATTGATTTGTTAATAATATCTTAGAATTATCATCGTTTCGGGTGTTAACTTACTTGTTTTCTTTTATATGTTTTGTTACGTAAGACATGTTTGTAAAGGATAGGTTGTATATTATTCATATCCAGAATGATATCAAGTCCATAAACATCATTTTTAAATCATCAAATGATAATTATACTTGAATGGATACGATGGAGAATGAATCTCATCGCGTTCGTGGAGACGGTAGTCCGTACGTACGCACGAGCGACAATATCATTCTTTTGATATTAAAATAATATATAAATGGATGGTATATCATATATACAGAATCATTAACATGTTATATTTATTATTTACATGAGTTACACATCATTATTATACCCATCCAAATAATAATATATTGAATAACAATTACACCACGACGTGGAGACGGTAAGCCGTACGTACGCACGTATGGTGACTTGTTATTCAAAGGGTGGATAGAATACTGAATATGGTTGTACCATATTTATAATAACATAACAGTATATGTAAGATACTGGAGTTATTATTTTAGAATGGTAAGAACAAAGAAAGAGGAAGTGGAAGAAGAAAGGATCTTTGAAAAGGGTGGTGAAATCATTACCTCTTCTTCGGGTTCTTCCTTTTGATTTGATCAAAAGGGCTCCTTAAGTTGGCTTTCTGATCAAACTAAGGCCTCTAGGTTGTATTGAGGGATGTTGGGAGAGTATTTGGGCAGAGTTTGGCCGAGCCAAAAGGCTTTGAAGGTGTGAAGAAATGAGAAGGAGGAGTGCCCTTTTATAAGAGGGGTGAGGGGCACCTTTGGAAAAGTTAGAAATATTAATTTATAATAAATTCATATTCGGTTTCTAAAGGCTCCAAAGTTGATTATTCAAAGGTTAAGGTGGGGATAGGTTGAAAAACACTCAACCAATAGAATTTAGACAGGTTTAGGTACTTATATTAACCTTATCTTTAAGTATTAACTCTAAGTTAATTAGTTTCACTTTTACAATGTCTCTTTTTATTTTTATATAATATGGTTAATAAACATACTATATACATCCAAGAGACCCCCAAGTGGTCCATTAATGATGAAACTATCCTTATATAAGTCTCTTGGCCGAACCTTAGATTTTTAGGAATTTAATATCAATTAATAATATAATATTTGTTTTAAAAACTCTTTTATGTCAATTTTGACACTATTCAATAGTTGATTTTTTTGAAACTCATAACAGATTGATTACTTCGAAAAAAGTAAATTAAATCAATCCTAATATATCATATTATCCTAGAAAATTAGTTTAATACATTAAAAGTTTCATATTATATTTTTTTGGGTATTTATAATATCAATTATTTTAATTTTTCACTATTATAGTAATTACTGCATCATCTTTGTGTCATAAATAAAATAAATTATTTAATGTCTAAAAATTATAAATAAAATATCATTATGTAGGAAATCGTTTTATCTTTCTAATGAATATTTATAATCTAAAATCCAACTTATATAACCCTATGTAACAATTGTTTTGCTAAAAGATATATGCTTGTGTCATTTTTGTATTCATTTTGACTTAATTAAAATAAAGTGTCATTATCACTTACAAGTGGATCCATGGGGTCCCAAAATTGACACAAAGATGCCCATGGTCGACCATGTATCAACCAATAGGGTTAAGACACGTTTTAGGGTATTTTAGTATTATTATAATATTATCTTTTAACCATTATTTACCGGATTTACCCTTAACCATGGTAAATAAAATATTTACCGCAGTAATTATTCAAAATGTCTAAAAATAAAAGTTACCTATTTACACAATTTGAACATCCTGATTCCAAATATGTAATCCATTTTCCTAAATTCAAAACACAGAAGTGGCAGAAATTAATTTAAAATTAATTCCCGCTGTCAAAACAAAAAGCGTGTTTTTAAGAGATAATAACTATCAAAAGAGTGACACTTGTTTATGTTCGGTTTAATTGTAAAATTATGTCCAATGACCAAAATTATATTAAATAGTAAAAATTTATTCTAAATATACTTTAAAAATACTCAAATTTATAATTTATTAATATTAATTATTTTGATTAAAAAAGTTGTTTTTAATTAAAATTTAGTAATTTTCACTATTCATCAAAATATGAAAGTTATCCGAAAAGTACCAAAATTTCACCTTAGGCTAAATTTGATATTACGAATCCAAAAATGAAGTCCATTTTAAAATATAAAATATATATAACTTCAAAAAGTAGGTATTACTATTCATAACAGCTAGTTTGATTGGTTACGGTGTGTTAGAACTCGAAGTTGCGTACAACACACGCTACTGTTTTATTCAATGGAAAGCGTACCGTGGAAGCTTGGGTTGTTTCATTTTAAATTTTTTGATGTCTCCATTTAGTCAAAAAGTTTAAAATATTGTATTTAAAAAGGTTTCACTATCAAAAGTTGATAAAAGTGCAATACTGAAAATGAATCTGTTCTTGCATTATGACTAAGAAACTCATAATATGGATTCTAAAATTATAAGGATTATATAAAGTTTAAAATTTAGTTACTACTATTCATGACCTCTTTTAATGGCTTTTTTGGTAAGTCATGGTGCAATTGAACTCAGTGTTGCGTGTAGTGCAAGTTATTGAATTATTTTGAAGAAATAACACACTATGAAATCTTGGGGTGTTACAATGAATTTACGAGCCACCATACGGATGATCAGTATACGGTTGAAGGACCACCCAGGCAAATCGAGGACATCCGCCGAGATGAGGTAGACAGGGGAGAGCTCAGCTCCAGGTAGCTGATGTAACACCCCGAGATTTTATGAAAAATATTCTCTTAATTTCATTGATGTCTTTTATTATACACCACACCACATTTAGCTTGTACTATATGCAACACCGTATTATCTTGCAGTATACGCAACACTATTCTTGGATAGTGTTACACACAATTTCAAGTTCGTTTTATAATAGTCATTCTACGCAACATTGAATGTGTATATATATATATATATTCAATGTATAAATAAAATATGGTTGGATTCTATTATATGAAACAACGAAGGATTCTTGCACAACACGCAACCCTGACTTGGCTTGCATTACACGCAATCGCGACCTTCCTCTATAGCGTGTGTTGTACGCAATACCGAGTTTCACTAAACAACGATATGCTATTAAAATATTATTAAAACTAGCCGCTATGAATAGTAATAACCACTTTTTGAGATTTTGTAAATTTTATTTTTCAAAATGGACTTCATTTTTGGATTCGGAATATCGAAATTAGCTTAGGATGAAATTTTGGTACTTTTCGGACAACTTTCATATTCTAATGAATAGTGAAAATTACTAAATTTTAATTAAAAACAACTTTTTTAATCAAAATAATTAATATTGATAAATTAATAATTTGAGTGGTTTTAAATTATATTTAGAATATATTTTTACCATTTAATACAATTTTGTTCATTGGATGTAATTTCACATTTAAACCAAACATAAACAAGTGTCGATCTTTTGATAGTAATTATCTCTTAAAAACACGCTATATTTTAATTAAAAAAAACTTTTTCCATCGCAATACTTTATATGGTTAAATTATAATATTGATTGTTTTTAAAGTATAAATATAATATATTTTTACCATTTAATATAATGTATTTCATTATCATTAATTTTACATTGAATTCATAGGTAAAAACATTTCAATCTTTGGCAATGTTTTATCTTTTAAAACCCGTTTGCTTAACAACGAGATTAATTTTAAATTAATTACTGCAACTTCTGTGTTTTAAATTTTGAAAAATGGATTTCATATTTGGAATAAGTGGGTCCAAATTATGTTAATAGGTTACTTTTATTTTTTTTGATATTATGAATAGTATCTACGATAATTTTTATTTACTACGGTTAAAGGTAAATAGGGTAATTCAAGGTTAAAAGAATATTATATTATTTCAAAATTACCTTGAAACTTGTCCTAACCATATTGGATGAGTAGTGGAAGACCATGGGCATCCTTGGGACGATTTTGGGACCCGATGGAGCCAATTATGAAAGACAATGACACATTAGATTAATTAATTTAATGTAAAGACAAAATTGGAATTAACAAAAATCTTTTAGTAATTATTTTTTATAAGGGGCTATATAAATTATATATTGGACTATAAATATTCATTGGAAATATAAAAAGATTTCCTACATGTTGGTATTTTGGTTTATAATTTTTAGACATCTGATAAATTAAATTATTTATGACACAATAATGATGCAGTATTTACCTCATTAATAAATGATTTAAATAAATAAGATTATAATGATTAAAATATCATCCAAAACCTGTCCAATTCCAATTGGATGATTTTATTTCTAATATGAGTCATCTTATTTTCATCTTTAATTATTTTTGGACCTTCTGAAACCGAATATAAGTTTATAATAAAATAATATTTCCACACTTTCCAAAGGTTCCCCTCTCCTCCCTTATAAAAAGGCACCTCCTCCCTCTCTTCCTCACACCAATTTGAGCCTTCAATCTCAGCCAACCCCTACCCATTTCACTTCACCACTTCCTTAGAATCCTACTGGAGGTACTGGTATTATCAAAAGACCAACTCTAGTGCCCTAAGAGAAAGTTTAAAGGAGGCATTTCGAGAAAGAGGTAATACCTTCTACCGTTTTCTTCAAGTTCCATTCTTCTTCTACTCCCTCTTCTTTAGTTGTTTCATTATGAGGTAATAACATCAGTATCCCCCATATACTGATATGTTATTATAAATATGAAACAACCCAATTTCACCTCTTATCCATCCTATGGAAAACGAAATCACCGCGCGTTCGTACGTACAGAATACCGTCTCCACGCCGTGGTGTAATCTGTTTTCCACCACCAACTCACTTGGATGGGTATAATGGTTTAAATAATAACTATATATGATTATTGAAAAGTTATATTGATTCTGAAATAGTATACATACGCTTCAATACAATTCCACGATCATGGGAATGATATCAAAGCTCGTGCGTACGTACGGCCTACCGTCTCCACGATGTGATGCGACTCGTTCTATATGATCTTCATTGAATAAGGATAATATAAATGTCTTAAATGAATTAATATGATATATATTACACTAATACCATTCTATAAATTATGTATCTATATCCTATAAAGAGGAATAAGAATTTATTCGACAAAACACGCATAAGAACAAAAAGTAATAAACACCTGAATAACAAGTAGTAATGAAATATTACAAATAAGAAGCTAAGAATATGACCATATATGACATCATAACAATAAATATGATTCTGTAATAAGTCAATGACATTATTTAAATCATTATACAGGAGGTTTGGATACGTAAAAATCATATCGGACCTAAGGTAAGGGATAATTTATCAAATCTCATTTTTATCCGAGATTGCTTATACGTAAGTATTTACTAGGGTTATTGTTATCATCCATGTACATGTTTCCTAAAAAATGTTTCATGTATTTTTAATGTCCTTTTTACCCATTTTTGACTTTTACTACATGGTATGTATGAAATCTTTCTTTTACGATGTACTTTTTAACTTTTCCCGCAAAAGTATGAGAAGAATGTTTTTTAACTTATACGGAACGGATGGATTTTTACGGTTTTATAAAGCCTTATTTTAATGAAGCTTCCTCCAAAATATTTCATGACTATTTTCAAAAAAAGCCTTTTCTTTTAAAATTTGATGGCATTTTGTGAAAGGAAAATGATTTTGAAGAAGAAAGGATATTTTCCTCAAGAATTCATTTCACGTTTTTTCACAAAACCATTTTCCATCTAAGATGAAATTATTTCATATGTGTATGTTTCAAGTATAATGTCCCTATGATTTACATGGTTTCACTTTTCTTATTATGAAATGATATCCATTTCTTTTATATGGATTATGTGATTATGGGATGATGTTTTTGAAACCCATTTTATTTATTGGGTTATTATGAATGATGTATGTTTATTTTGTGGCACAAGTAAGAATGATTTCATTATGAGATTGGTGGGACCTATATCTCCCCCCAATGCATTGGGTAAAGATTTATATCTCATGAGATAGACATAGCTGGAACGACATGTTAAAATGGTTCAGTAATACAGGACTGGAACGAGGAGTGAACTCGATTCAGAAAGGGACTTTGTCCACTAAGATGGTCTTGGCAGTAATGCCTTAGCTACTATGGAAATAATATCATGTGCTTAATGGTTGCCACAATTACATGTTTTATTCCCATCCTATTTTATCATGATTTATTTTCCATTTTGATCTATGCCTTATGTACTTCCATGTTTTATGTTGTTGCTCAAGATTTTGATGTTTAATCATTATGTTCATGTTTTTACGTTCAAATGTATATGGTATGTTTTATTTTATCCATGCTTACCCTTACTAAGCATTTAGCTCACCCTTTTTATGTTTTACTTTCCCCTAGGATTAAATGAAAGGTTTTAGGTAAGGAAAAAAAGTGGAAGATCTTTTTGGGAGATGTTGAAGATCTTTCAACATGATTAGAAGTTTACGTTCCAAGTTTCCAATGACACTAAACTATTACAGTACTTGTGTGTCTATTTTTGTTATGAAATAAGTATTCCGCAAAAGTAATGTAATATCTATGTATGTCAAGTTTTGGGTCTCTACAGTTGGTATCAGAGGAAATGTTTAGTCAACCTTTGGAAACTAGGATGCGAAACCTTTAGTGAAATCCCTAGAGATATTTCCAAGGTATGTCTAGGTATGTCCCTAAGGATTAGTATACATATAGGTTATAGTCCTATAATTACGGTAACGATCTTATAATTAAACCTAAGATGTTAGATATTAAAGGTACTCCCCCTTTTTTATGTTGTTTTCCCTAGCATGATTTTTTCCTCTCAGTGAATTTTTTTTCTGTTTTAGTCAATGGAGGGAACTAGAAGGAATTCGGTTAACATTGAATCCAATGGAACAATTGGTGACTATGAGCAACAAAATTGTGTAATGCCTATAGAGAAATATATTGTGATTATGTCGAATCATTCATCGCGATACATGATTAACAAGGTGAAATTTAGTGGAATGCCTAATTCATCAAACAAGTGCAAGATAGACTTTTATGCATGTTCACATGTTGAGGAGAATAAAGAAAGGAAGATTGAGATTTCTAATTAAGGGAAGAAGAACATTGAGGAATACCTCAAATGGAGGGACCAATGTTATCTGTGTGGAGAAAAGGGTCATAGAGTGATAGACTGTTATCGAGTTTGATGTCTTATTTGTGGAGAACATGGGCATTACCCAACTCAATGCCCTTACCTAAAAAGTTACTTCTAAATCAAGGAAGGACTTATTCCAAGACAATAATTGAAGAGGATGGATTGAAGTTTTTATGTATTGGTATTCAAGAATAATTTTGTTGAGGTACTTTTATGGTGTATTAGAATATTTTTGTATTAGTCTATTGTGGTTTTCAATAATTTTATGGTACCGGTAACCATGAAAAGTGATTCAAATATTTTGGAAAGCAGTTGATATGTGCATAATGAAGGGATAAGTACAAAATGAAGTGTTTGAAAATATTCATGAGCTGATGATTGATATAAGGATTAAGTAATATCATGGTTTGAGTATATAGAATTTTGAGGATTTTGGTATGTGGAAAATGTTATCTTTTAACTCCATTCATGTTTTCACTAAGGTTCAATGGGTATTCATTTTTTCAATAGAATACATGATTAAGGCCTTCGAATGTTTGGAATGTGACCAACAAGACATATCTTATGATATATGGGGATGAACGATGGTATTAACATGCTTGTTATATGAAATCTCTGGTAATCGTTTTCACTATAATTTGAGAGTGGACTGCAGTATTATGGATAAGCCTAAAGGTTGGAATGGATTATGTTGGAGATAAGTTAGTATTGTTTATGGATAAACGTTTTTTCGATATTATTGATGGGATGTTATAGTAATTTAGTTTTAGAAAATGGACAACCTGCAGGACAGGCAACAACCCCTCTCGTCGGACAAGGCTGTGGGAATCGAACCCACAACCAAAGTGCGACTGGCCTTTATCGCCTACCAATGGTCTACAGGAAGTCCCTGGTTTGTAGAAACTTGTTTTTTTATTAAGCGGTATGATATATGAAGTATAAGTTCATTTTTGGAATCATATACGATTTACCTCAACATAGATGGACTTATGTATATTTGATAACATTTGCTAACCTTTTGTTTGAAACAAATGGAATGACACATCATTCTATCACATGATCTGTTAACACATCACGAATAACAAATTAAACTTCATATCTTTAAAAGATGAAGTGTAAATTGTTCAAAGCACGAACAACAGTGAGATTGTACCAAAATAAAGTAAGTATTTATTCTAATTCAAATTCTTCAACTTTAGGGAAATGCTATTGAAAACCAAAAATTTTGTCCTAGTGCCCTTATATCTGATGAATCAGATGGTACCCTAGATCATCACAAATTTATGGCTTTGTGATTGTTGGATTTTTCATAGCCATGTTCTCTACCACTCTCCATCAGAACATGATGGTTAGATTTCTCTTCCATATCCATATTTTCACCTATGTTCTCCTATGTGGAAACCCAGTGATTAGTTAATTTGGGTAACCGTTACGTTTCATTCATTAGTTTTAAAGTCAAGTTTTTGTATTCCTTTTTACGATGTGGGTTTATATTAAAGAAATTGTCAAGTAGTAAACCATTTATAACCCCGACGAATTTCGAGGGCGAAATTCATTTTAAGGGGGGTAGAATGTAACACCCCGAGATTTTATGAAAACTATTCTTTTAATTTCAATGATGTCTTTTATTATACACCACACCAAGTTAAGCTTGTACTATACACAACACCATATTAGCTTGCAGTATACGAAATGCTATTCTTGGATAGTGTTACATACAATTTCAAGTTCGTTTTATAATAGTCATTCTACGCATCATTGAGTGTGTTTATATATATATTTATATATATTTTCAATGTATAAATAAAATATGGTTGGATTTTGTTATATGAAACAACGAAGGATTCTTGCACAACACGCAACCCTGACTTGGCTTTCATTAAACGCAATCGCGACCTTCCTATATAGCGTGTGTTGTACGCAATATCGAGTTTCACTAAGCAACGATATGCTATTAAAATATTATTAAAACTAGCCGTTATAAATAGTAATAATCACCTTTTGAAATTTTGTAAATTTTATTTTTCAAAATGGACTTCATTTTTGGATTTAGAATATTGAAATTATCTTAGGATGCAATTTTGGTACTTTTCGGACAACTTTCATATTCTGATGAATAGTAAAAATTTCTAAATTTTAATTAAAAACAACTTTTTAATCGAAATAATTAATAGTGATAAATTATTAATTTTAGTGGTTTTAAAGTATATTTAGAATATATTTTTACAATTTAATACAATGTTGTTCATTGGATGTAATTTCACATTTAAACCAAACATAAACAAGTGTCAATCTTTTGATAGTTATTATCTCTTAAAAACATGTTATATTTTAATTAAAAACAACTTTTTTCATCGCAATACATTATATGGGTAAATTAAAATATTTATTGTTTTTAAAGTATAAATAGAATATATTTTTACCATTTAATATAATGTATGTCATTATCATTAATTTTACATTGAATTCATAGGTAAAAACATTTCAATCTTTGGCAATGTTTTAACTTTTAAAACCCGTTTGCTTAACAACGAGATTAATTTTAAATTAATTACTGCAACTTCTGTGTTTTAAATTTTGAAAAATGGATTCCATATTTGGATTCAGTGGGTCCAAATTATGTTAACAGGTTACTTTTATTTTTTTTGATATAATGAATAGTAACTACTGTAATTTTTATTTACTACGGTTAATGGTAAAAAGGGTAATTCAAGGTTAAAAGAATATTATAATAATTCGAAATTACCTTGACACTTGTCCTAACCTTACTGGATGAGTATTGGAAGACCATGGCCATTCTTGGGATGATTTTGGGACCCCATGGAGCCACTTATGAAAGACAATGACACATTAGATTAATTAATTTAATGTGAAGACAAAAATGGAATTAACAAAAATACTTCAGTAATTAATTTTTATAAGAGGATATATAAATTATATATAGAACTATAAATATTGATTAGAAAGATAAAAATATTTCATACATGTTGGTATTTTTTTTATAATTTTTAGACATCAGATATATTAAATTATTTATGACACAATAATGATGCAGTATTTACCTCATTAATAAATGATTTAAATAAATAAGATTATATTGATTAAAATATCATCCAAAACCTGTCCAATTCCAATTGGATGATTTTATTTCGAATATGAGTCATCTTATCTTCATCTTTAATGATTTTTGGACCTTTTGAAACCGAAGATATGTTTATAATAAAATAATATTTCCACACTTACCAAAGGTGCCCCTCTCCTCCCTTATAAAAGGGCACCTCCTCCATCTCTTCCTCACACCAATTTGAGCCTTCAAGCTCGGCCGACCCCAGCCCATTTCACTTCCCCACTTCCGTAGAAACCTACTAGAGGTACTGGTCTTATCAAAAGACTAACTCTAGTGCCTTAAGAAAAAGTTTAAAGGAGGCACTTCAAGAAAGAGGTAATACCTTCTACCATTTTCGTCAAGTTCCATTCTTCTTATACTCCATCTTCTTTAGTTGTTTCATTATGAAGTAATAACATCAGTATCTCTCATATACCGATATGTTATTATAAATATTAAACAACCTTATTTCACCTCTTATCCATCCTATGGAAAATGAAATCACCACGCGTGCGTACGTACGGAATACCGTCTCCACGCCGTGGTGTAATCTATTTCCCACCACCACCTTACTTGGATGGGTATAATGGTGTAAAAAATAACTATATATGATTATTGAAAAGTGATATTTATTCTGAAATAGTATACATACGCTTCAATACAATTCCACGATCATGGGAACGATATCATCGCTCGTGCGTACGTACGGCCTACTGTCTCCACGATGTGATGCGACTCATTCTATATGATCTTCATTGAATAATTATTATATAAATGAATTAAATGAATGAATATGATATATATTACACTAATACCATTCAGTAAATGATATATCTATATCCTATAAAGAGGAATAAGAATTTATTCGACAAAACACGCATAAGAACAAAAAGTAATAAACACCCGAATAACAAATAGTAATGAAATATTACTAATAAAAAGCTATGAATATGACCATATATGATATCATAACAATATATATAATTCTGTAATAAGTCAATGACATTATTTGGATCATTATACAGGAGTTTTGGATACGTACAAAGCATATCGGACCTAAGGTAAGGGATAATTTTTCAAATCTCATTTTTATCCGAGATTGCTTATACGTAAGTATTTAATGGGGTTATTGTTATCATCCATGTCCATGTTTCATAAAAATTGTTTCATTTATTTTTAATTTCCTTTTTTCCCATTTTTGACATTTACTACATGGTATGTATGGAATCTTTCGTTTACGATGTACTTTTTGAATTTTCAGGCAAAAGTACGAGAAGAATGTTTTTTTAACTTATACGGCACGAACATGTGTTTACAGTTTTATAAAGCCTTATTTTAATGAAGCTTCCTCCAAAATATTTCATGACTATTTTCAATAAAATCCTTTTCTTTTAAAATTTGATGACATTTTGTGAAAAGAAAATTATTTTGAAGAAGAAAGGATATTTTCCTCAAGAATTCATTTCAAGTGTTTTCACAAAACCATTTTCCATCTAAGATGACATTATTTCATATGTGTATGTTTCAAGTATAATGTCCCTATGATATACGTGATTTCACTTTTCTTATTATGAAATGATATCCATTTCTTTTATATGGATTATGTGATTATGGGATGATGCTTATGAAACTCATTTTATTTATTGGGTTATTATGAATGATGTTTGTTTATTTTGTGGAAAAAGTAAGAATGATTTCACTATGAGATGGGTGGGACCTATATCTCCCTAAAATGCATTGGTTAAAGATTTATATCTCATGAGACAGACATGGCTGGAATGGAAAGTTAAACTGGTTCAGTAATACAGGACTGGAACGAGGAGTGAACTCGATTCAGAAAGAGACTTTGTCCACTAAGATGGTCTTGGCAGCAATTCCTTGGCTACTATGGAAATCATATCACGTGCTTAATTGTTTCCACAATTACATGTTTTATTCCCATTCTATTTTATCATGATTTATGTTCCATTATGATATATGCCTTATGTACTTCCATGTATTATGTCGTTGCTCAAGATTTTGATGTTTAAACTTTATGTTCATGTTTTTAAGTTCAAATGTTTATGGTATGTTTTATTTTATCCATGCTTACCCTTACTGAGCATTTGAGCTCACCCTTTTTATGTTTTATTTTCCCCCAAGATTAAAAGAAAGGTTTTAGGTAAGGAAACAAAAAGTGGAAGATCTTAATGGGAGATGTTGAAGATCTTTCAACATGATTAGATGTTTACGTTCCAAGTTTCTAAAGACACTAAACTATTATGGTCCTTGTGTTTTTGTTTTTGTTATGTAATAAGTATTCCGCAAAAGTAATGTATTATCTATGTACGTCAAGCTTTGGGTCTCTACAGCTGAGGCCTATAACCATGGCACTCCATTGATGATACGAGATACGATCTATGTCTATTCCACCTTAGTTGCAGTATTTATAGACACATGTGAAAATCATTCTTTTATTATCACTGCCCTCATTCCGAGCATGGAGATTCTGACAGAGCCGTTAGCTCAATTCTTACGACTAAAGACTCATATGGGAGCGAATTTGATGATTACGCACTGCTGCTAGCAGTGCGAGCTTACTCTAGGATGAGAGAGATTCTCCTGAGATCTCTTAGTAGAGGCATTGAGGCCTTATGATGTTATCTTGGGTATGGACTGATTATCTACAGTCAAGGCTCATATTTACTGTATTAAGTGCAAAGTGCAGTGTGTTGGCATAGATGGGACCAGGTTTACCTTCACCTTAGAGATGGGAGCCTTTGAAACATAGGATGGACTTACCCAGTGAAGATTGCATCCCATCACTTATTAGTTGTCTAGCCTTATCCTTAGAGCGGTTGATGTGGAGATTTTGAGTTATCCTATAGTGGTGGACTAGTATGCGGATGTCTTCCATGATGATGTTCCGGGTGTATCTACTCGCAGATAGGTGGAAATTTACATTGACTTGTACACAGGGACGACACTGATATTTAAACCAGCATATCAGATGGCTCCCATGGAGTTTCATGGGCTATGGGTACAACTAGAGGACTTGTAGTGGAATGGATTCATTCAGCCTAATGTTTCTCCATGTAAATCCCCAATTTTGATCACCAAGAAGGCGGATGGGAGCTTGAAGATTTGTGTTGACTATCGGTGCCTGAATCAGGTTACTGTGAAGAACAGGTACTCACTCCCATGGATTTATGAACTCTTTTATTGGCTGAAGGGAGCATGGTAGTTCTCAAAGATAGACCTCAGATCAGGCTATCACGATCTCAGAGTATGAGATGAGGATGTGGAAAAGATGAATTTCAGATGTCGGTACGACCACTATGAGTTCTTGGTTATTCCATTCGGCATGAAAAACGCTCTAGAATTTTTAATGGGACTCATGAATAGGATATTTCATCCATACCTTGATCGCATTGTAGTAGTCTTCATCGATGACATTTTGATCTACTTGACTATAGAGGAGGTGCATGCCTATCATTTGAAGGCAGTAATAAACACACTCTGAGAGCACCAACTTTAAGGAAACTCTCGAAGTGGCAGTTCTGGATCTGAGAGGTTCACATTCTGGGACATGTAATCTTGGAAGCTAGTGTTGCAGTGGATCCAGTAAAGATTGACGTGGTACTTTCTTGGGAGCAACCCAGGAGTGTGATAGAGGTACGGAGATTCCTTGGTTTAGCTGGATACTACTAGATGTTTATAACAATTTTCTCCAGAGTTGCATCACCTTTATCATCATTGAAGAAGAAGGGGAAACCCTTCATTTGGTTGGAGAGATTCCAACAGTGTTTCCAGGAGCTGAGGTAGAGGCTGACTAGCGCCCCCATAATGAGGCTTCTGGAGGAGGGAGTAGGGTACGTAGTCTAATGCGACACATCAGGGATCGGGCTCAGATGTGTCCTAATGTAGGATCTAGCAGTGATCACATATGGTTCTCGACATTTGAGACAACAAGAGCAGATCTACGCCACCCATGACATGGCGTTTGAAGTAGTGGTGTTAACCTTGAATATGTGGAGACATTGCTTGATGGGTGAGCATTTTATAGTGTACTCTGATCACAAGAGTCTCAAGAATATCTTCTCTTAGAAGGACCTGAACCTGAGACATCAATGATTGATTTAGTTCTTCCAGAACTATGACTTCGAGATAGTCTATACTCCTAGTAATTTGAACTTTATAGTAGGTGCACTCAGCAGAAGATCTGGTATACATCTGTTAGGTGTGGCGATAGAGTAGTTGGCCGCTTTGCAGATATAATTTGTGGATCGAGATGGAGCATCTTTTCTTCAGTCTCATACAGTCACTCCCCCACTTCATCAGCGAGTCAGGGAGGCAGAATGTTCGGATTCTGACTGTGAGACTCTATGTGCTCAGATATCCACAGGATAGACACCTGATGTATTTTCAGAAGGTTAGGAGCACATCATCTTCTTCAGAGGACATACAATGGTACCAGTGTCACATCAGGTTGATGTGTTGAGAGAGTTCCACACATCCTCTCTTGTGGTACATCTAGTAGTGGGGAAGATGTACCAATATCATCGATGATAGCACTGGTGGCCGGGAATGAAGAAAGTAATACCAAAGTTTTTCTCTTGGTGCCTCACTTTTCAGCAAGTGAAGGAAGATCATTGGGTACCAACATGCTTGGTTCAACCTTTAGAGGTCCCAAAGTGGAAGTGGGATGGGATATCCATGTAATTAATTACAGGACTCCCACATACATCTAGTGGTCATGACTCTATCTAGGTGACTGTTGACTGACCTCATCCCAGTTCCTACCGATCAGAGAGCAGGGTTGAGTAGAGAGCTTGGGACGCTTCTATGTGCAAGAGATTGTGCGACTACATGGAGTACCCTCGACAATGGTATCCGAATGTGATAAAAATTTCACTTACCAGCTATGGAAGGGGTTGAAGGGGGATTTTGAGATGTATCTTCATTTGAGCACCACCTTCAATCCTCAGATGGGTGGCCAGACTGAGCGGACCATTCAGACACTCGAGGACAAGATGCGTGCTTGTGTCCTCGACTTTGGTCGCAGCTAGGATGATCACTTCCCTTTGATAGAGTTTTCATAAAACAACATCTATCACTCCACCATTGGGATGACATCTTTTGAGGCATTGTACAAGTGACCTTGCAGATCACCTTTGTGCTGGACTGACCAAGGGGACTCAGGACTAGTGGGACCAGAGATAGTATGATCTACCATAGAGAAGGTGGAGATCATCTAGGTGTGGATGAAGACTACATAAAGTCGGAAGAAGTCTTATGCTAACAGGTGATGGAGACCTCTAGAGTTCGAGGATGGTGACCACATCTTTCTATGGGTCTCGCCTCAGCGAGGTTTGTGGTGATTTGTCCGAGGCAACAAGTTATCGCCGAGCTTCATTAGACCCTTCTAGGTCTTCAGCAGAGTTTGCGAGGTGGCTTACCTCCGAGCTCTTCCACCTCAATTGAACCGGGTGTACGACATTTTCTATGTATCCCAGCTGAGGTGATACGTGCACGACCCTTATCACATCATTGACCACAACAAGATAGACATCGAAGATGGGGTGACATTTTTGTAGGATCCAGTGGAGATTGAGGATCTACATGGGTGGGTCATTTGTGGGTCATCGATACCTCTGGTGCACATTTTTGGTAGCACAAAAACCTCTAGGAGAAGACATGAGAGCAGGAGGCTCAGATTCGTGCTCAATACCTCCAGTTGTTTTCATAGTTCTGTGAAGTGGAATTCGAGGACAGAAAGACCTGAGGTAGGGAGAATATAAAGACCCAGAAAATTCCTTGTATTTTTTTATTTAATGGGAATTTTAAAAGTCCGAGAAAATTGATGGCACGTGATTATGAGGCCCATTGTGCCAAGAATGATTTTCTGAAATTTTTTTCAGGTTTTTTTGGTAAACATACGAGCAGGATTTTCTATCTTTTGAACCGGTGATCGGAATTGAAATCTGAGGGCACCGTTGAACTCGTAGTGCTAGTTTCCTCTTAATAATACATTCACCTAGACCACAGTTGGTCGAAGGAGAAAGGTAGTTGTTCACTTTTTGTGGGAAAATAAAAATAAAAATATTTTAACATTTTTTTATTCTTGAAAACCCTCAACATGGGTTATGGAGGTGGGGACAACTATGTCCAAAACCTCCCATTTTGAATTTAAGGGTGGGGACCACCCGAACCCCTTAGGACTAAAAGGATAATAACTTATAGATCGTGTATCCATTTGACGCACCATCTATTGTGTTGAGACCCCTTTGATGTGGTTTTCTTTTGAGATACTTCTTTGTGATACTTCGTAGTAGTTGGAGTATCAATTAGTTGCTTGAGAAGTGGACCATCCAAAAGACAAGAGATCTTAGTGCGGGAACCCTGTAGTTGGTTGTGACGATGTAATAAGATCCAGTGTTACTCTGACGATGAACCAGAGCAGGTACTAAGGACCTGTGTGGGTATGACGATGTACCATACCATGTACTAGGATACAGTGTGGGTCTGACGATGTACCAGATCATGTACTAGAATCTTGTGTGGGTTTAAAGATGTACCCGAACATGTGCTAGGATCCTGCGTGGGCCTGACAACGTACTGGAGATGTAATGGGATCCTGTGTGGGTCTGACGACGTACTAGAGTTGTACTCAGATCCTGTGTGGGTCTGATGACATACTGGAGATGTACTAGGATCCTATGTGGGTCTGATGACGTACTGAAGATGTACTAGGATTCTGTGTGGGTCTGACGACATAATGAAGATGTACTAGGATCCTGTGTGTTTCTGATGACGTACTGGAGATGTACTAGGATCCCTTGTGGGTATGACGACGTACATGAGATGTACTAGGATCCTGTGTGGGACTGACAACATATTGGAGATGTACTAGGATCATGTTTATGTCTGACGATGTACTTTAGATTTACTAAGATCCTACGTGGGTTTGACGACGTACTAGAGATGTACAAGGATCCAGTGTGGGTCCGACGGCGTAATGGATATGTACTAGGATCCAGTGTGTGTCTAACTATGTACTAGAGATGTACTAGGATCATGTGTGGGACTGACGACGTACTGTAGATGTACTAGGATCCTGAGTGGGTCTGACGACATACTGGAGATGTACTAGGATCCGGTGTGGGTCTAACAATGTACTATGATCCTTCGTGGGTCTCCCTCTTAACAGAGTAATATGAATTAGTAGTTACATCAAATCATCTTTACTATTGTACTTAAGTTATACCTAGTGTGAGATGAGTTCATACCTATGTGGTACGTTCCTTCATGATAATACCTTGGTGGTATTTTTCTATGTGGCATACATGTGTGGTACTTACCTTCATGGTATTACTTCTTTTTGGAACAGTTTAGCTTTGGGCTTTTTTGTTAGACCCTGTGTTTCCTCTTTATTGAGATGGGTATACTTGATAACTTTGGAATATGTATGGTCATGTACCTAATTAGGATTGACAGTTGACTTCATGCTTTGTGGTTTATCCTTTTTGGATTTTGTGAGACCATGAGGGTTTCGGAGTCCCTAATGAGTATCGTTATACTCACCTATGTATGGGCTATGCCCACACCTTGTTGTGTTTGGTCAAGATGACAGATAGCACTGATCGAGGCTAAGGGTGTAAGGACTAGATGGAGCCCGGAGGTGGACCATACGACTTGTCGTTATTTAGAAGTGATGGGAAGACGTCGAGTGCTGAGGAGGCGATCTATACCTACCCTTCATATAGGAACCTCAGAGGATGACCCAGTAGCTGCTTTCCTTTTTCTTCAGTTGTATTGTTTTTCAGTTGTACTTGTACCTTTATGGTTGGGATTGTAATCCCGAACCTTTTTACTTTCATCACTCTATTTTCTATATAGTTGACTTGTGTTCGTATCCTGATATGTGCATGGTTGTGTGTATTTACAGGTAATAAAATAAATGACTTCATGATTTTAGGGAATATGCATTTTTGTGCTAGTCGCCAGCCCCAGGCCTTTGGAACGCATGCTTTGGGTAGTCACAACACGGGCCCCAGGGGACGGGTCATGAAATTTATGTACTCATTGGCCGAATGAATGTATTTAAGAAAAATCGATTTTATTTCACTCTTTAGAGAATAATATTTTCTTCCATACCCATATCTTCTTTAAAAGTTTTTAAAAAATAATTTAAAAATTACTGAATGAATATATAAATATATTTTAAATTATATTTCTATTTATTTAACAAGCATCAAAATAATTTTTGTATCATTTTCCAATCATATTACTTTTTATCTTTTTACCAAAAATGTGTAAGGATTTTCTGGTTTAATATACTCCACATGAACAGATTTCCCAACCATCATGAATACTCTTTTTTTCATGATACCACTATAAGATTCATTTTCCTTCAATGAACATATGTTCCTTGATATTTTTAAAATATTTTCGATTCAAAATAAGTTATTTATAATAAAAAGGATACCTTCCTCAAGAAACGTGTTAGTCATATTTTGAAGGTATTTTTTATTTATAACAACATAATTCTATTTTTATTATTATTTACAGAGGATGTGATCCAATGGTACTATATTTATTATTTCATTGGATGATTTATTATTTAGATGATGAAATGTTTATGAAACACATTTCTTTTTCAAGGGTTATGATTTCATGATATGATGAATGTTTTAGGATCTTGTTGCATTTTTGTGTATGGTTTTAATTATGTTATGGGTTGATTAAGAATGATATAACCCTCTAATTTATAATGTAAAGATGGATATATCTTGGGAGAATAAGGACTATTATGGGGAGTGAATTGATTTCAGTAATGTAATTTTTCTAATAATAAAAAAATGGGTGCGAACATCAACTATATAAATTATGGAATGGGTGGTGACCACAATCCACTATGATATTATTTATAGTGTACCTTGACATGGGAAATGATTTTGTATTCATATATACATACAATGAAACTTATTTATTATTCTTATGATATGTTCTCACGACTCATGACAGATTATTGATGACTTGAAACACTTATGTCTTATGTCTTGGGACTGATAAAACATTTTTTTTAAAGTTTCATGATTCTGATATATGAATTTATGACAATGATTCTATACTATTGAGATCATGTTCCTCTATCCTTATACATATCTTATGTTAATTGATTTATATCACTTTTTTAACCCTTAATAATAATATTATATCACCTTTTATTATGTTTCCATTCCCCAGGTTATGAGGAATGATATTAGGTATGATATGTATAAGAATGTTTCTTGTTGGAATGATCAAAATTTGAAATGAAATAGATCATTTATGTACTAGTTGATTATGTATCCATGTTTCGAAAGAAACTAAATCATTATGGTTCTATAATGGATCTTGTTGATATGTAATGAATTTTCTCCTAATAAGATGTATTATTTATGTAGGAAATTTTAGAGTAAAAATATTTTGTATTAGGGAAAGGTTTATTAACATTTTGAAACACGAATGAGAAAAATTTTGTGATTACCCTTATGATTATATTAAGAATATAATAATATCATAACGTTTTGGTATGTTAGGGATTATCAAGTTTTCTTTGAAAACCATCAATATATGTATATTGTAAGTGGATATGGTTTAGATGCAAAAACATATATTTGTAATATCCCCAAAATATTAGGTCATGTATATCTCAACCATCATTTTGGTGCATGGTGAATATTACCTTATTGTGTACATTGTTTAACATTCCGAGGAGATATTATTATTACACAAAAAATGTTTCTTTATAAACTATTATAAATTATTTGGATAGATAATGTCCATGGATGACCTAGGTTAAACCTATGTAGGTATAGGTTGAGAACAAGGAGTCATGGTTTATATATAATACGAATGATTTTTTAGTATTAGATGATTACTCATTACTATTACTCAACTATGGTTTTGGTTTTAGATATAGACACTGAATGTGATTGATAATGAAATGATTGTCCCCTTGAGAAACCAAATAATATAAAATATGGAATTAGAAACATTATGATTATGCATAATCTGTTATCGTATTATATAATTAACAACATTATCCTAGGTGATATTCAAAAATAATAAAATAATATATTGAGTACCATGAACATTATAGAGGAAATAAGATTAAACATTCTACACATAAATAATTTGGTAATATTCACTGTGGGAATTGTCTAAAAGGAACAAGAAGATTATTTATATGATGAATAGAGGGTTATAACGAATGTAATTTCTAGAAAAAATGATGATTTCAATGGAGAGAAATAATGTAAATCCCAGGGTATTATTTTTATTTCAGTGTATTAAGTGTGAGGTTCTAGGGAATTTTTGATCGAATTCCCTAAACTAAGGTTTAGATATGATGATAAAGATGTGAATAAACTATCCCGGTCAGTGAAGTGGAATAATTGATGTTTTCATGTTTTCTAATTTGTTAATTATATTATATAGGTGTTATATTAATGATATTATGGTTATATGGGTGATGTATAATCTAATTATTTTTTACATAGTTGTTATTATTTAAGGGGTTTTAATCATAAATTGAGTGGAATGGATAACCTCGAAAAATGATTTAGTGGTATGGTGATTTTTTTTAGAAACACATGATTGACAGATTATAAACCATAATAAGTGTTTTGGGTGAGATAATAATTTTTATTTGGGATAAGGGGATGTTTTATATTGAAAATGTTATTTGGATAGTATTGTGACCCATGAAATTGATTAGAAATTTGATGAAAATTTGATTTATGATATAACTGATGATTTTTATTACATTTTGGATTTTATAGAATATATTGGATAATATTTTTTTTGGTTAGGAATAAGGATAGAGTTTAATTTTTTTGGAATCATATATGTTTTCACTATATATTTTTAGTGATTCAGGATATTATCATGTTTTTAGAGAATATAAGATCAAGATATTGACAACTTTGGTATTTGACATTATGTGATACATTATGTTGTTTCTGGATTAAAGGTAATTTGATTTGGAAAATTTTGGGACTAATTTTTTTTCTTATGGGTAATGAATTTTGTTAGACTTATTTTGGTGGTTGCTTATGGTTAATGATTTATGGAATAACTTATGTTTAACTTTGGTTGTTATTATTAGAGTTTTGTAGATTAAAAACTATTTCATCATATGATTATTCAACTCAATTGGATAAACTGTGAAACAATTGGGTTTTGGAAAACATTTTGAGATAAATGGAATTAATTTTCATTACACTATGGATCATAAAATATGTTAAAATGTAATTTTAGTACTTCAGGTATATAAAAATAATTTTTTTTGAATATAGATGAAAAGATGTGTAGGAAAATTTAAAGGAACACTCAAAGGATGAAATTATGTTTATAGATTTTATGAAATTAAGTAATTATATTTTCTCATAGTCCATGGTAAAATAATACCTCAACACTCAAAAAATGGTATTTAAAATAGAAATGTTTTCATTTTACAGTTATTTCAAAGGATTTGATTGTTTTGTTCACCCTATACTAGATTCTGGTTTTGTGGTCCTTAATGTTATCATGAAAATGTTTTCTATAAATATTTTTTATTATTTGATAATTATATGTATAATTCAGGTCTAATTTTCACTTCCTACCATTTTCTCCTAATTTGTCAACCCGATTATGTGTTATTTCAGAAAGTCTTTATGGTTCCCACACCCTCTTTTCATAGGTATTTTTTCCCTTATGAGGTGTGTGTTCTCAACAATAGTATTTTCAAATACAGAAATTTTTATTACTGAGATAAAAATTACTAGGATTCAATTTATTTGGGGTTGGATAATTTAACACCTTGATATATTAGAATATATTTTTAATTAAATAAAATGTGAGTGTTTGAGAACTTGATTTACGCGCAATACGGAATCTATTTGATTTGTGATATATTAATCTATTAGTAATTTAGAAGTTATATTATATGGTATAAATATTAATAATTGTTTTTAAAAAAATAAGAATAAATGTTTAAATAATTATATTTTAGTTGAATCATAATAAATACGCACCCAATTTCCAGTCAAATAATTTTTTGCATCAAAACTTGTTTTCTTCAAAAAAGTTTTTGATACTTTTTATGCATTCATAAGTAATAATTAATTTATTATATTTGTATAAAATGTATTTTAGGAAAGAAATACAATCTTTATAAACATTATGTCATTAACATGTTAGTTTAATGTTTTAATATTTTTCCAAAAGATTTATTTTTTAGTGAATAGTGGATATTATTTTTTTTGTAAAAAGTATAATTTTTTTCAAGTAAAAGTTTAAACATTTCTTGATATTGATATGAAATTAATAGAATTGTACTTTTATTGTATATAGTTTAATAAATTATATAATAATCATCATTACAGTTTATTTTTTATAAATGTTTTGGGATTCAAACATATTTTTTCATAAAACTACATTAATTATTAAATGTTTTTCCCCATAAATTAAATTAATATATATTTAAGAATATATTTTATTATATTTATAGGTTCTACATCCAGTAATATATTTTATCAATCATTTTTATTTTTTCAAAAATAATATAATGTTTGTAAATTATGTTTTATTTAAAAGATTTATTTTTCTAAAATCAGATTTTGTTTTTGGTAGCATGCTTTTTAAAATTTTAATTAAAAAAATCCTAGATATAAAATCTAGTAAAAGTGATTCCATATTTGTAATAATAATAAATATTATTATTTAAAATGTTCATATTAATTTTGGTTTATAGTGAAATTAAAACACAGGAATATCTTATCATCGTGGTTAATGTTAAAATGAGTCAATCAGGGGATAAAACAAGAGATAAGGTTAATATTTCCACTTATATTTATCTAATTATATTTCTTTAGAAAATTAAAACATAATATTATACTTAAATTCAATATATATCAATTTATATCTACATTCTATTGAATATGAACTTATATAATTGAGATATTTAATGAAATTTCATGTGTTTCCCTCCCCTCACATATAAAAGAGATCCAATCCTCCTTCTTTTTTACACAGTTTTATACTTATATCATGGAAAATGTAACGAACCAATCTTCTAAATATAAAATCCCCTTATTATTTAATGTTTTATAATGTAATATAGTTATAGAAAACACACACACTTGTTTTGTTTCATTATATTCTATTGGATTCAGAAGACTATTAATAATAATTACTGTTGATAATATATCTGTTATATAGTGATCACATTATTAGTATAAATATAAGGATTTTAACGAATCGAATTAACTCAGAAAAAGGAAGTGATGGAATCAATCAGTATAATTGTTCCCTATAAATCCCATTTTTCAGTGATTCCAAGGGAGGTTGAATCTCTGGGATTTTCCACTAACCAAATCCTAGATGAGATCCAGTAAATTAAGCATGAATGAAACCGTTTATAAGAGATGTTCAAAATCATGGATATCACGACCCAAACCATGCTCGCTAAATGACCCCATGAAAGTCTCACCATCAAAAACCTTAGTCATAGTTACTATAACATTGTAATAAATGGATATGTATCAAGACCTTAATAGTGTGAATATATATATCATATATGATAATTTATTTATTTTTATTTTGTGGTTTAACTTTATTAATGGTTTTGGTTTGGATTCAATTTACCCCAAATTTAATTTTTGGATAAAATACAAATTCAATTAAGGGATTAATTTTTATTATTTAATATATTTTTGAAATAAATATTATTCTAAAAATACATTATTAATAAATAAAGTTAATTAATAATAAATGGTCATTTAATTTTTATGACGTGAAATGTAATTTTTATAACGGTTCAAAAACATTAATTTTCAATAACACAAAATATTTTAATAAATGTTGAGCTTTATATTAAAATTGAAAATTCAAATATATAGAAATTTATTTAGATTAAATAAAATTATTTTCGGAATTAAAATGTTAAAAATTTACAATGCTAAATTTTTCATAATTTGCTAATAAAATCCAATTTATAGTTGAGAATTAAATACTATATAAATATATGGTGACTTTTATGACATCATAATGACCAAAAAATAATTTAATAAATAATTTTATTGGTATCAATTTCAAAATATAAGTTTACCTTTATAATAATATAATTTTATGTTTATTTTATTAATTTAATAATTCCTCTATGAATCCTAAAAAACATATAATATTTTTAATGATTTTAAGTTCACTTCTTTAAAAGTGTGACCCATTTCCACATTTGGAAGGAAGGTATTTTAATATGTTTGGTTCATTACCAAATATAATAATTAAAACATCCACACATTGTAAAATCACATGGGAAGGTTTGTAGTTTTTAATATTTTATTATATATTGTCCAAAACCTATGTTTCTAAAATATTCATGAATTCCCCTCTAATTTCCTATATAAACCCACCAACGATTCCACTTATCTTAACTAAAAATCCTTGGATCACATCATTACTATTCCCTAACCTCTCAATAATACTATCAAGGCACTAAAAGATCCCATGAATCCTCTTTTTAAGCATTTGGAGCCACACATAGAAACAAGGGTTCTTTTCATTCTCATATTTATTCAAGTTACTTTATATTGTTATTCCATTTTATTTTCATTTACTAATGATGGGGTTTGTTTTTAACCTCACCCATACTTACATTATTTTGTATAAATGATGATATACCCCTTTCTCTCTTATTATTCCCTTTGATGTACACCTGTTACCATGCCGAAATTTCATAAGCATCATTGCCTTTCTCTTTTTATTCAATATTTTTTATTATTTTATACCTTATTTTTATAGTTATATATGTTTTTAAATGTATGTAAATGTACCTATTTATGTCCACTTTATTTAAAAATTATTTTATACTCATTTTTCTCTTAGAAACGCATTTTATGAATTTTTTTGGGATGCAATTATAGTGCCGAATTTTCATCGTGATTTTCTATGCCAAACCAATTGTTTAGTGAATAAATTACCCATTTTATATTAAGGATTGTCACTTTTATTCACATATACATTTTTAACGGGGAAATACATTTATGTGTTCCACACTCCATTATCATGAAATAAATTATGATGATGAAGGAATCCATGTGTTATGAAATATATGGCAAACATAATTAGGGGAATCGAATGAAAGTGATGGGTGAACTAGAAATTATATATCGCTCCAATACATTGGGTAATGATTAGTGTTATGATATGTATTGTTGTGTATGGTATACCTGATTCTTAAATGGGAATTTTCTACCATGAAGTCATGGTGGGTTTTCCTCGACTATGTTTACGATTTACTATTTTAAGTAATTTCCACTTTCCCCGTGTTATGATTATCATGCTATATCACGCCTTATTATTCATGTTACATTATGAATCATTGATTTTCCTTCTCTAACCAGTATTGTTATCTTCATGTTATCCAAGTTTATTCCCTTAATAGCCTTTATGTCTCACCCATTTCTTATGTATTTCCGTAGGTCATCCAATGCAGTTTTAAGCTCAAGCATGTTAAAGATGTTTTCAATAAAGATATTGTAATTCATATTTAACGTTTTAATACAATGTAAATAATTCCCAAATACACTATACATATCTATATTTCAGGTTGTATTAAGTGTAATTTAATGTAATAAAATCATGTTTTAATCTGTAATGAAGAGAGGGGTAGTGATAGTTGTTATCAGAGGAAATGTTTAGTTATTTTTTCAATTAGGATTAGAAATTTTTTTTTTTTTTAAAATGTAGGGGCTGAAGCCTTATTTTATTATTAAATCAAAAAATGAACTCTTTTAACTAGGTAGAGTGAGACCAAGTACGTAGCCTAAAGGCCCATTGAGCACATATCCCATTATATAGCCCGCATGCCCAAATTTTTGGTTCAAGGCCCATTCTGTGAATAGTAAATCAGCTTCTATAGTACCAGCCTGTCATGACCCATCCTCGGGGCCCATGCCGTGGCTACCCCAAGCCCTCCTTCCGTAGGACAGGGGATGGAGACTAGCACCAAAGGCCTAAATCATGATAAAAGGGATGAAATTTCTTTTATAGAAGTAAACAAACACAACAGAGTACGTAAAAAAAGTTAACACTTTGTAATATAGAATACAAAAGTAAGTGATGAAAAGTAAAGGAGATACTATACAAACCCAACTGTAAAGTACAGTACAACTAAAAAGCTAGTACAAGTGCTGTATTGTAAAAGAGAAACTACTGAGTCGTCCTCTAGAAATCCCACCTGAAGGGTGGGTACAGATGGTCTCCTCAGCACCTCATGTCCGTCTGTCTGCTCCGTCTACGTCTCGTCAAGTGGTCCACCTCTGGGTACTGTCCATCTCCACAAGTCTCTAACTCGATCAGTGTTGTCCATCGTCTGCATCAAACAAAACGTAGTGTAGGAATAGCCCGTGCAGGGGTGAGTATTATGATACTCAGTAGGGACTTCAAGACCTGCAAGGTCTCACAATATCCAATAAGGATAAACAAGAAGTAAGATACAAAACACGGTGCATAAACCAACCATTATTAGGTATATTCCCATACATATACCTATGTATTCAATCTAGTTCAACTCCAACTCTTGAGCTCAAGCACATCCCAATCCACACAAGAAATAAGTCAATCACATCGATGATAATGATTGAAAGTCAAGACTCAGCTCACACAGGTATATATATCTTTTGTATAGCGATAGATATGATCATATGTAGACACTAATTCAGCTAAGATGTCAGACCCACATAGGATACTAGACCAGCTATTTTGTGGGACCCACGTAGGATACCAGACCAGCTACTCTGTCGGACCCACGTAGGATACAAGAACAGAAGTCAAACTTCAGACCCACTTAGGATAAATGTAATGTAGTCATCACTGTAAAACCCATAGAGGATTCGAGTACAATTTTTGTCATCTTCGAACCCATGGAGGATATCAGTATGGTAGTCGTCGCTGTCGAACCCACAGAAGATTCTAGTATGGCTGTTGTTGCAGTCGCAGCCAGCTCTAGGGTTCCTGCACACAACATACTCAATTCCAGGAGGGTCCGACTCTTATGCCATGGGGTTGATACATAAACTATCAAAAAAACTAGAGTTTATGTATCTCGAAGTTCAGTCTCTTTAAAAGAAACCCAATGCGATAGAGGACACATCAATCGGACACCCGGTCTGAGAGTTATTGGCTTTTCTGTTCTAGGGGCCCGGTTGAAAATATGCTCGTTCCAAACCCAGATGTTTTCCAAAGTCATCCAAAAATCACATAGATTATTGAAAAAGGACCGTTTAGTTGAGAGGGTCCCAGTTCCGTAGACGGTGCGTCAATCAGATGCCCAGTCATGAAGTTTTTTCATTTAAGCGTAACAGGCCCGACCCATTAATCCCAGTGGGCTGGCGGGTCGGGTCGACCTAGTTTTGGTGGGTCTGACCTGGCTGGTGTCGGACCGGCCTGGTGAAGCGTGCGGCCCGGCCCGACGCGGTGTGGCCTGACCTGGCCGGCTATGGCTCATCCCGCGTGGCCGAGCGATGTGGGGGGGGGGGGGGGCTTTCCCAAACCTGCGGTGCCGCCCTTCTATCCGACCGGACGAAGACGGTTGGTCTTCCCTGCGTGAGCGGCCCATGGGGGGCGCTCTCCTCCCATGCGGCACCTACTGGTTCCACGGCCTTCCCCAACCTAGCTGGTCGACGAGCCAACTGGTTCGCCCGTAGAAGCGGCCCACTGAGCGTGGGCTGCAGTCATCCGTAGTGTGGGGCCCCTTGTGGCACCGTAGTCTCTTCGGTCTGACCGGCTTTAGTCGGCCGGTTTTTCGTCAGCCAAGCGTCCCACGGTTGTGTGTCACGATCATTCCCTTTTTTCACGGAACCCAGTGTCGTGGTCCTCATCAGTAGCCGCCACCTCTTCTGTCACTGTCTCCATCGAATTAAAATGAGGATCAATGGAGGGTCATCGGGCAATGTTCGTTTGGCCCACACCCTCCGCGTTAGGCAGTATCAAAAGGCCAAAGATAAAACATGGTTTCAATGAGTGACGATGAAAAATTTTATTCCATTAAATTTGAAACAAGCCCCATACCTCATAATTGACGTCGCACGTCGTTGAGCCGCAGAAGACGAGAACCATGGTAGAACGGTGTCACCCCGTCGATGTTGGAGGAAGAGTCATTGATTCTGTTGATGTCGAGGAAAGAGGAAAGGATGAAGTTGCTTCATGTACGTCATGTCATGGAGTGTTCTTCGTGTTATTCATCAGAGAATAACACTTTTATTTTTCTTTCTCCAGAGCCTTCCCAAAGAGAAATAATTGCCAACCCAAAATGAAACAATAGGCTTCTCATATTAAAATTAATATTTCCCTGCCATTCAAACTAATTCAAATTGAATCAATTAATTAAGGGAGATCAATTAATTAAATTGATGAGGTTGGAACATTAATGAGGGGAGGGTGGAATGTGGTGAGGCTCCACCAAAATAAATGAGATGGAGTTGTAATATAAATCAAATGGGGGTGTTCATGGGGAGTTTAAGAGAGTTGAATGGTTAGGGGTTCATGTGGGCCCACCCTCACATTATCCTCTCATGGGAGGTTATGTGGGTGTGGGCCCCACCTATAAATTCCCCTTATAGGATATAACTACCCATGATAAATAAAATTGTTAACAAAAATTTTATTTATCTTTTTTATTAAACCCCAAAAATTAACTTCTCCTCCCGAGCAAACACAACTACGGTAAAGGTCACCTTAAGAAAAAACCGGTGCTACGAGTTAATCAATGCACTCAGTTTTCAATTCTGAGTACTAGTTCAAAATAAATAAAAACACGCATGTATGTTTACTGAACGTACCCAAACAAAAACATCAGAAATTGATTCCATGCACACCGGGCCCGGGAATCAAGTGCCGTCAGAAACCGCAGACTCTTAAAATTCCAAATTATTTAAGAAAAAATTTTCCTTGAAATTTTTGGGTCTTTACATTACCCCCACATCAGGGATTTATGTCCACATAAGGCTAGAACACACACTAGGGAATCAAATGAGGGTGCTGAGCATGCATTTGAGCCTCCCACTCCCAAGTGCTCTACTAGAGGTTTCTATGCAGCCAATGAATACGCACTAGAGAAATCAACCATCCACGTAGGACCCCCTCCTGTCAATCCTCAATCTCCACCAGTACCTCTGTGAATGTATCCCCTTCATCGATATCCAGCTCCCCATGATTGATGAAGTGAGTCGGGTCGTGCACGTCTCTCCTCAGCTAAGATAAGTGGAAGATGTCATGCACCCTGTGCAATTGAGGTGGTAGAGCCAGGCAGTAAGCCACCCCGCCTACTCTGCTAAGGACCTGGAAAGGTTTAATGAAATGCGGAGATAACTTGCCGCCCCAACCGAATCTCCGTATACCTCATCGAGATGAGACCCATAAGAAGACGTGGTCGCCATCCTCGAACTCCAGTGGTCTCCGTATCCTATAAACATAGGACTTCTATGTGCTTTGTGCTGTCCTCATCCACTCCTAGATGATCTGCACCTTCTCCATTGAAGCTTGAACTATCTCTGGTCCTACAAGTGCTGACTCCCCAGGGTCAGTCCAGCACAGAGGTGATCTGCAAGGTCAGTAATAAAGTTCCTCGTAAGGGGCCATCCTGATGGTGGAGTGGTAGCTATTGTTGTATGCAAACTCGACCATAGGTAGGTGATCCACCTAGCTGCGACTAAATTCATGGACACATGGACAGAGCACGTCCTCAAGAGTCTGAATGGTCTTCTCAGTTTGACCGTTCATCTAAGGATGGAAGGCTGTGCTCAGACGTAGCTGCGTCCCAGAAGCCTCCGGTAACCAATTCCATAGCCAGGAAGTGAAACGAGCATCACGATCAGAAATAATAAACAATGGAACACCATGAATTCGTATAATCTCCTGAACGTAGAGACATTCCAATATCACTACTGAGACCTACTCTCTAATCATTAGGAATTTTGACAACATGGTGAGTCGGTCTACGACCACCATGATAGAGTCATGTCCTCTGAATGTACATGGAATCTTTGTCACGAAATTCATGAATATCCCATCCCACTTCCACTGTAGGACCTCTAGGGCTGTAATTATCCTGCTGGTACCTGGTGCTCATCATTCACTTGCTGACAAGTGAGGCACCGTCAAACAAACTTCGCTACAGCCTTCTTCATACCCGGCCACCAGTGATGTCGTCTGAGGTTCTGATACATCTTCTCCACTCTTGGATGTACCGCTAGATGGGAAGTGTGAAACTCCTTCAGCACTTCCTCCTGTAGTGCAACTAGTACAATAGTATGTTCTTTAAAGAGGATGACATGCTCCCCTCCTTCAGAAAATCCATTAGGCGCCTGCCCTGTGGATATCTAAGCACATCGTGTCTCACAGTCAATATCCTCATGCAATGCCTCTTTGACTCACTGAAGGAGTAGAGGTTTTACTGTGAGAGACTATAGAAAAGGTACTCCATCCCTATCCACAAAGGATATATTCAATGCGGCCAGCTGCTCAGTTGCTTCGTTTAGCAACAGAATGCCCGATCTCTTACTAAGATCATCACTTACAACGTTCCCCTTTCCTAGGAGTATAGAATATCTCAAATTCATAGTCCTAGAGGAACTCGAGCCATCGCCACTGTCTCACGTTTAGGTCCTTCTGCGAGAAGATGTACCTTAGACTCTGGTGGTCATAATAGACTATAAATCGCTCACTTATCAGATAGTTCCACCACATCTTCAAGCCAAAGACTACTGCTGCTAACTCCAGGTCATGGGTAGCGTAGTTCTGCTCGTGCAGTCTTAGATGATGAGAAACATAAGTGATCACTGCTCACTCCTACATCATGACACACCCAAGTCCAGTCTCTAATGTGTCGCTGTAAACTACTTACCCTATCCCCTCCTCTGATAGCCTCAAGAAGGATGCATAGGTCAACCTCTACCTTAGCTCTGGAAAGATCTGCTGAAATCTATCTGAACACATGAAGCGTTTCCCCTTCTTCGTCATGGCTAAAAGTGGTGCTGCAACCCTGGAGAAGTCTCGAACAAATCTATGATAGTACCCAGCTAGACCCAGTAGACTCTGCACCTCCGTCACGCTCTTGGGTGGCTCCCAAGGAAGTACAGCCTCGATCTTCACTGGATCCACTGCAACTCTAGCCTCTGAGATGACGTGTCCTAAGAAGTGAACCTCTCGAATCCTGATCTGGAACTTCGAGATCTTACCATAAAGCTGGTGCTCTCGAAGTTTATCAAGTATAACCCGCAATTGGTAGGCCTGCTCCTCCTTATTAGTCGAGTAAATTAGTATGTTGTCGATGAAAACTACGACAAACGGATCGAGGTAAGAATGGAAGATCCTATTCATGAGACTCATGAACACCACTAGAGAATTGTTTACGCCAAAGGGCATAACTAAGAACTCGTAGTGTCCATACCGACACCTGAAGGCCTTCTTCTGGACATCCTCATCTCGAACTCTAACCTGGTGAAAGCCTGAACTGAGGTTTATCTTCGAGAACCATCGTGTTCCATTGAGCTGATGAAAGAGGTCATCAATCCTTGGGAGTGGGTACTTGTTCTTCACGGTCACCTAATTCTAGCGACGGTAGTCGACACACAGTCGCAAGCTTCCATCCACCTTCTTGGAGAAAAAAATCAAAGATACCCTGGGTGAAACACTGGGTCGGATAAATCCCTTCCCCTACAAGTCCTTCAACTGTACCCATAGCTCCCGAAGCTCAGCGGGAGCCATCTGATATGCTGGAGTAGATATTGGTGTTGTCCTGGGGTACAGTTCAATGTAGAAGTCTCCCTCTATGTGAGGTGGTAGTCATGGAACGTTGTCCATAAAAACGTCCGCATACTGATCCACCACAACAAGAAAACTCGGACTCCGCACATCAACCTCTCCGAGGATGAGACTAGCCAAATGACGTGCGATCGGCTGCCCTCTCCTCTACGAAAGTACATCCTGCGCTGCAAAGGCTCCCTTCTCGCCGGTGAATGTGAACCCGGTCCCATCCATGTGGACACATCGCACTTTGCACCTAATGCAGTCGATCTGAGCATGGACTATAGTCAACCGGACAATACACAAGATGACGTTGTAAGGCCTCGACAATGCTACGAAATGATCCCAACTGTAGCTCTCACCTCCTAGAGTAAGCTCAAAATGTGGACACCAGTGTGTAATCGCCGAGTCTTCCCCCGTAGGAGCCTTTATCCATAAGGATCATTCCAACAACTCCATAGGAATATCCGAGCTCCGAAAAAAGGCTGAGGAAATAGGAGAATGACCCACACCTATGTCTATAAGTACTGCAACAAGGGTGGAGTAGACACAGATAGTACCTCGAATAATCTCAGGTGCACCGTGGTCGTAAGCCTCGACTGCCTGATGCCGAGCCTGCCTCTATCTTTCAGATCCCTATGGTCGGGGTGGACCTCCTGGTGGTGGTGGTGGTAGAGCCTCGAAACGTCATCCACCACCCATTACTCGACCAGCTCCTCTGCCACGTCTTCTTGCTCCCGGCAGACCACCATGATCAAAAATTTTCCTCTTCCTGGGAGGTCCCTCCACTGTCTACTACTCATCTGCACGGTGGTTCGGGTAGTCTCGAGCCATGTGACCCTGCCCGCTTCATGCATATCACTGCCTACTCCTCGTATAGTTGGATCAGTTTCATGTTCCCGACACAACCGAACCTGTATCCCGAGGTCTCCCACCTAATGTCATGGTCTGCTAGGACCTCTGTGTCAACTTTCTACTACCAGCTGCAGAATAATCCGCTACGTGTCTCCCTATGGTGGGTCTCGCAGCTGGTGTTGGCTTAGGAAAAAAGTTATCCACAAGAAGGGCTCTCTTCAACACTCCCGCCTGCATTGGAATAATGAGGGAGATCATCGAAGCCCTGATCTCATGTATGAGTCCCTGATCAAAGGTCTGGGCCCTGAAGAATGGGCCGCGTACAATTTTTTTAGAGTAGCGTGAGAGGTCAGTGAACCTTGCTGAGTAATGAGCTACTATCATGTTTCCCTCTCGCAGATGTAGTAACTTTTGTATCCGAACAACATGAAGGGTGGATGGAGCAAACTCTGATAGGAAAAGACACTCGAATTCCATCCGGAGTAATGATTCCACATCATGAACCTGGAGCATCAATCTCCACCATATACCCACGGCTGTGTGCAGGAGACTCGAGACAAGGATCACCATAGGGTCGACTGGTGTCCCTACCAATCTGAGAACATTGATGATAGCCTCCAGCTAGTCCTCAGCTGCCTGTGGGTCTGTCTCTCTATGAACCCCAGACAGCCTCTATCTCTAGAACTTGTGCCATGCACCCAGGTAGTGTTCACTCTCTGCTGCTTGGGCTGGTGGTATCGGTGGCCCAGCGGGTAGTGGTACCGCTAGTGCCTCTGCTATGATGGGGCCCTGCACTGAGGCCTCGTCTCTCGGTGGGCTACCATCATATTCGTATAATGGAACCCTAACCGGCTGCCTTCGTGGGGCCATCCTGAAAATAAATAGGTGCGCAACAGTCAAAAATTATACCTGGTGAGTTGACCCCGAGTAATCACAAAGAAAACTTTTCATAAGAGACACACATGCAATTAGTGTTTTTTCCACCGAGTCGGAAATCAAAAGTCAGGGTCCTGGTGTATGGATACGTCGGCCACCGCACCAACACTGGACTCCCTAGACTGAAAACCACAATCAATACTCTTTACACTATTTCTTCACGGAAAATAATGATCTGAGTCCTTCGTTCTGCAGTAGAACTGACTCCTTTGATACCAATTTGTCATGACCCGTCCTCGGGGCCCGTGTCGTGACTACCCCAAACCCGCATTCCATAGGCCAGGGGCTGGCGACTAGCATCAAAGGCATTAATCCTGATAAAAGGGAAGAAATTGCCTTTATAGAAGTTAACAAACACAACAGAGTACACAACCGAGTACACAAGAAAAGTAAACACAGTGTAACACTGAATACAAAAGTATGTGATAAAAATTAAAAGGGTCAGTATGAAAACCCAACTGTAAAGTACAGTAAAATTGAAATGCTAGTACAACTGCAGTAAAGTAAACCATAAACTACTGAGTCGTCCTCCAGAAATCCCACCTGAAGGGTGGGTATAGATGGTCTCCTCAACACCTCGGGTCTGTTTGTCTGCTCGGTGTACATCTCGGCAGGTGGTCCACCTCCGGGTTCCGTCCATCTCGAAAAGTCTCTACTTTGATCAGTGTTATCTATTTTCTGCATCCAACGCAACGTAGTGCAGACATAGCCTTTGCAGGGGTGAGTATAATGATACTCAGTTGGGACCCTGAGACCAGCAAGGTCTCACAATATCCATTAAAGATATACAAGAAGTAAGATACAAAAAGGGTGCATCAACCTACACTTCTTATGTATATTCCCATACTATACCTAAGTATTCAATCCAGTTCTGCTCCAACTCTCGAGATCAAGCACAACCCATTCGACATAGGAAATAAGTCAATCACATCAATGATAATGATTGAAAGTAAAGACTTATCTCATATAGGTATATATATCATTCTCATAGCGATTGAGATGATCAGATGTAGACACTGATTCATTTATGCTGTCGGACCCATGTAGGATACTAGACCAGCTAAGTTGTCGGACCCACGTAGGATATTAGACCAGCTACTCTGTCAGACCCTCATAGGATACTAGAACATAAGTCAAACTATCAGACCCACTTAGGATACAAGTACAGTAGTCATCACTGTCGAACCCACAGAGGATTATAGTTCAGTTGTCGTCATCGTCGAACCCATGAAGGATTCCAGTACAGTAGTCGTCGCCGTCAAACCCATTAAGGATTCCAGTATGGTTGTTGTCGCAGTTGCAACCAGCTCTAGGGTTCCCGCACACAACATACTCAATTTCAAGATGGTATGCTCCTTGAGTTGTCGGGTCAATACATCAACTTTTATGAAATCCAGAGTTGATTTATCTCAAAGTTACGTGTCATTAAAAGAAACCCAACGTGATAGGCAGCATGTCAATCGGACGCTCGGTCTGAGAGTTAACCAATTTTCCGTTCCAGGGAGCCGGTTGGAAATACGTTCATTCCCAAACCGGAAATTTTCCAAATTTATCCAAAACTCACTTATAGTAATGAAAAAGGACCACTTCGTTGCGATGGTCCCAGTGCCGTAGATGGTGCGTCGATCAGACACACGGTCGTGAAGTTATTTTCATTTAAGCATAACGGGACCGGTCAGTTAAGCCCAGTGGGCTGGCGGGTTGGGTCGACCCGATTTTGGTGGGACCGACCCGGCTAGTGTCGGACCAGCCCGGTGCAGCGCGCGGCCTGGCTTGGCAGGGCGCGGCCCGGGTGGCCGAGCGATGCGGGGGGGGGGGGGGGGGGGGAGGGGGGCGTCGTTCTATTATCCGGTCAGCCGAAGCCGGCCGGTTATCTAGGCACGAGCGGCCCGTGTGGGCCCCTCTCCTCCCGTGCGGCACCTGCGGGTGCCCCGACCTTCTCCAACCGGTCCGACCGATAAGCCGGCCTGTTCGCCAGCCGAAGAGGCCCCCAGAGTGAGGGTCGTAGTCTTTCGCAGCGCGGAACCCCTTGTGGCGCCACAGTCACTTCGATTCGGCCAACTTTTTCCAGCCCGTTCTTCATCGGCTGAGTGGCCCACTATTGCGGGTCACGGTCTTTCCCTCTTCACCCGGAACCCGGTGCCGCGATCCTCTTCGATCGCCACCACCTTTTCCATCACTATCTCTTCAAAATAAAATGAGGATCAACGGAGGGTCATCGGGATGTTTTCGTTTGGCATGCGCCCTCCGCGTTAGGCGATATCAAACAGACAAAGAGAAAACACAGTTTCAACATGGGACGAAGAACAATTTTATTCAATTAAAATTGAAACAAACCCCCTACGTCATAATTTATTTCGCACGTCATCGAGCTGCGGATGATGAGCATCACGGTTGAACCGTGTCGCCCTATCAATGTTGGAGGAAGAGCCGTTGATTTTGTTGACGTCTGGGAAAGAAGAATGGATGAAGTTGCTTCACGTCATTTGAGTCATGGAGAATTCTTCATGGTCTTCGTCGGAGAAGAACACAATTCTTTTTATTTCTCCAGATCCTTACCAAAGAGAAATAATTTCCAACCCAAAATGAAATAATAGGCTTCTCATATTAAAATTAATATTGCCATGCCTTTCGAACTAATTCAAATTGAATCAATTAATTAAAGGTTCTCACTTAATTAAATTTATGAGGTTGGCACATTAATGAGGGGAGGGTGGAATGTGGTGAGGCTCCACCAAAATAAAAGTGAGGGAGTTGTCAAATAAATTAAAGGGGGGTGTTAATGGGGAGTTTAAGGGAGCGGAAAGGTTAGGGGTTTGTGTGGGCCCCACCTCACATTATCCTCTCATGGGAGGTTATGTGGGTGTGGGACCCACCTATAACTTCCCCTTGTAGGATAAAACTTCCCAAGAAAAATAAAATTTTTCACAACAATTATATTTAACTTTTTTATTAAACCCCAAAAATTAACTTCTCCTCCCGAGAAAAGGCAACTGCGGTAATGGTACCCTTAAGTGAATATCGGCATTGTGAGTTCACCGGTGCCCTCGGTTTTCACTTCCGAGCAATGTTTCAAAAGATAGAAAAACCCACATGTATGTTTACTAAACGTACCCGAACAAAAACTTCAGAAATTGATTCCGGGCACATCGGGCCTCTGAATCAAGTGTCGTTAGAAACCACAGACTCATAAAATTCCAAAGTATTTAAGAAAAAAATTTCCATGTAATTTCCGGGTCTTTACACAGCCACTGCTACAGTTACCTACTGCTGCAACAGTACCACCGCTACTACAGTAGCCTGCACGCAATGTGTATTGAACCCCCATTATTCATGTAGGATTAGAAAAATTTAATGAAATCCTTAGGGATAAGACTATGTATAATAAAAAATCAAAAAATATTTGTCATAATAGAGTAAGTGTTTTATCAATAAAATACATCTCTATCTGAATACTATAGAGGGACATGGTTTTGGACAAGATGTACCTACGAGTAACAACTCTGAAAAGGTGTTCTGGGAATGACTCAGGGTAACCTGGTACAAAACAATGTGCCTTACTGCACACCGGGTTTGACACTCCTAGGGGATATGTTTTGGAAACTCATAAGGTCAGTACAAACCATTATTAAGTGTGTATAAAATTACCACAAGAGTATATGTTGGTAAAGAGATCATGGAAAACATAAACTGAATCCTAGAAATCCATAAGATAAGGAAATACAAGTTATGTATAACTTATCCCTTTAATGTAATTAAATATCCATTTATATGTTTAAAAGTTAAATATACTCCTCCTTAATTTTCCTTTTATTCAATCTAATGTCCATAAATAGGAGGAATTAGGTAAAATATTATTGTTAAGGGAAATGTGATGACATCCCCATTGAGATGCCCCATGTGATGGGAGAAGTAATCACACACATCATGAGGATTCTCTCTCATCTTAATCAGGTTCTGAATAGAAATATGGATCAAGGGTAGTGTTAAACCCCCATAAGAGAGAACAATATATAATAGAGTGATTCAGGCTTCAGATGCTTCCTATATTAAATGGTTCATTAGATCCCTTAATCACGGTACAATGGATCAAATTCATTGAAAAGATCTTCTCTATCATTCAATGTTTTAAAAATGTTAATGTTATAATAGCTATTTATCATATGGATGGTGAACCTGATCAGTGGAAGATGTTGATAAAAAATATGAAGCCTAAGGAAAATAACGAAGAAATGTTGTGGAAGAATTTTTGGAAAATATTTTATGATAATTTTTATTCCTTATAAATGCCTTAAAATGGAATGTGTTTTCCTTACTATAAAGAAGAAATATGATTAATTTATCATGGTGTATGAGGAAAATTCATAAGTCTTGCATTATATGACTTTTTCTTTGACATTACCTCTGAGTTCATGGTTTCCCTCTTCTTTTATGGGCTGAAAACCAGCTGATGGAAAGACCTAGTAATATGTGACATTGATAATTATGATTAAATAGTGTGATGTTCCCTGGTAGTCTGTTCTTATGTATTCCTTCATATCACAAAAGTTTAGTAGAACTATTCAAACACCATCACAATATGTGTAAGTAGAGTTATTGGTGAAACTGAAAAATGATGAAATGATTACATACCATCTATATAACTTCTCCCCTATCAAAATTCAGGGGCTGAACATCCAAGGGAACTGTTTCATACTCTCTTTGGTGAGATTTTATGTAATTATAGAATCAGATTAGCTTTTCCTATGTAGATCCAACCCTAATTTCTTGGAGAAGGAAATCACTCTTCATATTGGTAATCATCCTCAGATTTTGTGAAAATGCAAGGAGAAGGATGAATCTTCTTTAGTAGCATCATCTCAAGCATGAATATCATTTACCTATGAGAAATAATCTCTATCTCAAATGATTGATTCTATGGAAATGATCATCCTTAAAGACATTCACATTGTGAGGGAGTACACTGATGTGTTTTTCAAGGCATTTCTTAGTCTTCCCCCTAGGTGAGATGATGAATTTCCAATCAATATTATTCCTTGGAAGTTACTATTATCCATGAAAATTTATAGAATGGAATTTTATAGCATGAGGATATTAAAATAAACTATTGGTTAATATAGATAATGGTTTTGTACACCCAATTGCATCACCATGGGCTGAAATAGACCCCATTATCAAGAATACAGATGGTTGAATATGAATTTTCATCGTTTATCATGAGCTAAACATGATCATGATAAAGAACAAGTATCCTAAGCCTCAGATTTATTACACATTCAACCATCTACCTGGAGCCCAATAATTTTTCATGGTGGATCTATGTTTGGGATATATCCAAGATAGTGTGAATAATTAGGATATACCTAAGAATACTTTTTGTACAATGTACGATCGCTAAGAGTTTATAGTGATTCCTTTCAGACTCACTAAAGCTCAAAAAATATTAATGGAATTTATGAATATAGTATTTAGGTAATATGTTAATTATTTTTAGTATTTATAGAAGATATTATAATATACTCCAAAATCAGGGAGGATTATGACGATCATTTTAACACTTTACTAAAGACATTATGAATGCAGAAAATTTATGAACATCATAATAAGTGTGATTTCTGGTCGAAGGAAGTCTCATTATTATGGAATATCGTCATAAGAAATGGGAAATCATTGGAACCTTCAATGAATGAAGAAATTGAAGGATGGATGAGGCCATCATATATAAAAGATATCCAAATTTTCCTTGGGTTAGATCGGTATTATCACTGACTTGTGATAAATAACGCACAATTGTCAAACTCTCAAACCAAGATAACTCAGAAGGGTGTAAATATTTCCTGGAATTATTAATTTGAATAGAGATTCAAGGAGTTGAGAAGGAGGCTTGTCAATTCATATGTTCTTACACTACACTCAAGTGGATTAATTTTCATGGTATTCAATAGTTCTTTGAAGAAGGTGCGTGAGCTGTGTGTTGATGCTAAATGATAATTTTATTACCTAGGATTCATGGAAGTTGACTGTTCATGAATAGAACTACCCCACATATGATTTAAAGTTTTATATAGTGATTTTCACCATAAAAATTTGGTGGAATTATCTATTTGGGGAGATGTGTGAAATATATAAAGATTACAAAATCGCAGGTATATATTCACATAGAAAGAGATGAATATGCACCAACAAAAATGTTTAGAGACGATCAATGAAGATGAAATATAAATCTTGTTATATCATAAGAATGATAATAAATTCAATGATACTCTAAGAAAAAAGGATCCCACAATTATATCATAGAAGAGAATTGAGAGGGATTTGATATTCTTAGATTTGGAAAGGATGGACTTGAGAATAATAAAAAAGGAAAATCATCAATATTTTCCCAAATGATTGATCAGTCGTCTCTTCTGGGGAGGTAAAATGATTCTAAAAAAGCTGATGTAGGAATTCAATAGAAAGTGTAAGCTATAAGAAAATATAAATTGTTGGAGATCAATGTTAATGATCAAGGTGTTGTTAGTTTTGGGGCAATACTATGTGTACCATTAAATCATGAGTTAAAGAAATGAAAATAGATCAACCTTATCCATCCACTTAGGAAGCACAATGATGTATCTAGATCTCCGATAACCCTATTGGTGGTACAATATTAATATGGATATACCCTAATATACATCAAGATGTCTTGTATGTCAGCAAGTGAAAGGGGAAAGAAAAAAAATCTAAGGGGATGATGCAACCTTTACCCACACCAACATGGAAATGAAAAAACATCACCATAGGCTTTGTTACAGATATTTCAATGACATCATGATGGAATAATTCTATATGGGTTGTAGTGGATCGTCTTACAAACACTGCACACTTCATTTCAATACGAGATAAATTCTCATTGGATCTACCTGCATGGATATAAATTTGGAAAGTTGTCAAGCTGTATGGAGTACCATTGTCTATTATATTTGATTGAGATCCATGATTCACCTATAAGTTATAGATTAGTCTCCAACATGCTATGAATACTAAGTTAAACATTAACAAAAACTATCACTCTCACACAGATATCCAGTCTAAGAAAAGTATCCAGACACATGAGGACATGTGGATATCATGATCAATGGACTTTAAAAGAGGATGATATCGACATCTTCCTTTGGTTAAGTTCTTTTACAACAATAGTTTACACTTGATCTTCTAAATAACTCCTTATTAGTCCATTTATGGGAATACATTTATGAAACCTTCATGATGGGATAAATCCTGGGAATGAACATTATTAGGTCCATAAATGGTTGAGGAAATGGTGGAAAGGGTTAAGGCCAGTCAGTAGCACATCAAGGGTTCTCAGAGTCTACAAAGGACCAATGATGACTATTATCGATGATACCTAGATTTTGATGTTGGTGACTTGGTATTACTTTCTATATATCTATGTAATATAGTTATTATATTTGGGAAGAAGGGAAAACTTGGTCCATGATACATCATCCCCTTTGAGATCTGTAATCACATTGGAGTAATGGCCTATCGACTTCGACACCTACCAAACCTATCTCAAGTTAATGATGTACTCCATGTACCAATATTCATGAAGAACATACCTAAACCATAATATATACACTATTTAATAGTAGTACTATTTGATAATGATCTTTCTATTAAGTAGAATACATTAAATATTTTGATCGTAGAGAAAAAGTTCCATTAAATAAAATAATTCAACTTGTTGAAGTGATGTCGATAAACCAAAAGTTGGAATATGAAATGTGTGAAATAATGGAATTGATGAAAAAAAATTACCCACATCTATTATAAGGGGTGAAATGAAAATTTCGAGGGAGAAATTTCTCAAGGGGTGGATAATTTTTTTGAGAAAAAATGATCATAGAGGCTCTTATATTGAGAAAAGTAGAGCGTTGCACAAGATGGAATGATGTAATTTTAAATTTTTCTTGAGGCAGAAGAGGGACCATGTCATTAGAAAAATTAGTAATATGGATGATCCTTTCTTCCAAGACAACTTTGTTTGAAATATAATCTATAATGTATTTGACTTCCGGACATGTGTGCGTGATGAGGTAGTTCTGGGAAGAAATCATTTCAAGGAAATTTATCCATTTACCTGCTAGTTTCCATGATAGCAGAGTCTAACCATCCCTTATTGGATGAACCACCATGGCAGAGTCACACTCAAACCATAATTTTTTATTATGTAATACAGTTTTAGATAAAATATGAACTTGTTTTGTTTTATTATATAGAATTTTATTAAAAATAAAATTAAGAATATTTACCATTTATAATATAGTCATAAAACAATGATCACATGATTATTATAAATATAGGGATTTTAAAAAATCCAATTGACTTAGAAAATGTATATTTTAGCCTTAGCTAGTAGAATCATGCCTTATGAATCCCATTTATCAGAGATTTTTAGGGGGGTAGCATCTCTGGGATTTTTACATGAACAATTCCATGTTGGGATCTAGTAACTTATGCGTGAGTGAAACTATTTATGGATGATGTTCAAGATCATCAATATTAAGACCAAAACCATGTTTGGTGAATGACCTCATGAATGTCTCACCATTTCACACCTTACTCTTAGGGATTATGCATGTGTAATAAAGGGATATGTATCAAGAACATAATAATAATAATATATGTATTTTATAGAATAATGAGTTTATTTACACATTTTTATTGTTACTTTATTAATTAATTTGATTATAGATTCAATTAAATACATTTATATTTTCAGGTAATATTGAAATTCAATTAATATAATTATTTTTATGAATTTATGGATTTTTGAAATGAAATGTATTTTATTATTAAATATGGTTTATTAATTATCACTGGTCATATAATTTTTATGATGTGAATATACATTTTATAATGGATTGAAAACAATAATTGTCTAAAACCTACCACTTTTTAATAAATGTCAAATATTATATTAAAAGAGAAAATTAACATATTTATAAAGTTATTTACAATAAAATATATATTATTTTTGGAATTGTAATGTTAGTATTATCCAATGGTAAATTGTTCAGAATTTATTAAGGCAATCAATTTTTTGGGCAAAAATTAAATACCATATTGATATCTTGTTTTTTAAATGAAGTCATAATGACCAATGATGTAATAAATACTATAATTGGTATCCAAGGACAAATATTAGTTGTTTCATTAAAATAATAATATTTTTTACATTATTAATTTTATAATTCCTTTACGAATCCTCTAAAATATATAATATATTTTATGATTTGAAAATCATTTCCATAAAAGGGTGACTCACCTCCACTTAATAAATATTAATATTTTAATATGTTCGGCCATTTTTCTAATAAAATATTTAAAACCACCCCACATTGGATAAAAAACATTGTAAAAAATCATGGGAAGGTTTGTGGTTTTGAATATTTTATTATATATAGTCCAAAACTTATGTTGTGAAATATTAAACAATTTCCCTATCATTTATTATATAAAACCAAAAAATCTCCCACTTATCTTTACTAAAAATTATTGGAGAATGTTATTACTCTCCCCATACATCTCTATAATCCTCCCAGGGTTCCCCAAACTCTCAAGAATCCCTTTATTATGTTTTTGGAGCTACACACTCATTTAATGGTTCCTTCATTTCTCATCTTTATCCAAGTGTCTTTATCTTGTTATGCCCGTTTATTTTCAGTCACTAAGGATGGGGTATGTTTTTTCACCTCCCCCATTATTCCCTTGTTATTTATAAATGATGAGGTACCCCATTCACCCTCATTATTCCCTCCCATGTACACTCGTTATAGTTTATAATTTTCATAAGCATCCTTCCCCTTTTTATTTTATTCAACCATATTTATTGTCGTATGACTTATTTTTCTTATTTTATAATTGTTGACATGTCCCTACATGTCCCTATTACTGTTCAATTTATGTTTGAATTATGAGAGACCCATTTTACTCTCATAAACCCATTTTATGAATTTTAACGTGAAACTATTATGCAATAGAATTTTCACCGTGATTTTCCATACCAACCAAATGTGTAGATAATACCACACCCATTTCATATCAAGAGTGTTCAATTTTATGGACATATAAATTTTGGATGGGGATTTATGTGTAATTATTCCCCACTCCTTTATTTTTGAATAAATTATGATGATGAATGAATCCATGTTTTAGGATATATGTAGAACACATAAGCTTGGGAATGGAATAAAACTACTGGCTTCACCCAAAATTATATAGTGATCCAATGAATTGGGTATTGTTTAGTATCATGATACTTTATGTTGTGATAGGGGTATACCTAATTCTTTTATGAGAATTTTTCCACCATGAATTATTAATGGTTTAGCCTTGACCTATATTTATGATGTAGTATTTCATGCTATCTCCACATTTCTCAAATTATGATTATCATGCTATATCATTCCTTATTATTCATGTTCCTATATGCCTCATTGATTTTACTTGTCTAACATATATTAATATATTCATGTTATTCCATGCTTATTGCCTTACTTGGATTTAGGTATCACCCTATTCGTGTTCATTTTCCCCGGTTATCCAATGTAGTTTTATGCTCATTCATGTTGAAGAAGTTTTCAATAATTATTTTTTATTTCATGTTTAAAGTAGTAATTCAATGTTATTAATTCCAAAATACTATAGACTTATAAATCATTAGGGTTGTTCTAAATGTAATTTTATGCAATTAAATCATGTATTATTGTTTATAAAATAGAAGGGTTTTTATATAAAATCTCTAATAAAAATACATTATAGATACCATACCTTCATCTTATATCTTATGATATTCTACAAATACAAATCCCTTAAGGATTGATGTGTAAGTAAACAATATGTGTCCCAAATAAGAGTTATAAGTGAAATGTAAAATGTTTCATTGTTAATTATTATTTTACCACTTATAAAAATGTTTAATCCATTAAATTTTTTTAATACTATAAAATAAATAAAATTAGATGTTATTATTATGATGTACCATTAATTTACAGCCTCTTCTCAGTCAAATGGGAGATGAAGTTATCGCTCATGTGTATTTGTGGATGACTACTTCCACATAGAGATACAATTAATTTTTTATAACCATCTTTCATGGTTGTTTATTATGATGGGTTTAATGTTTATATATTATATTTAAGACATAATTATTCTATTCAAAGTATAATATCCTTTCAATCATCTTACAATCTATTCAATTAGTAAATTCCAACATTGCTCATGAGTATATGTGTACTACCACCTACAAGGCGTGATGACTGTTTTTATCATTTTATTATTTTTATGGATAATAATAACGATAGATTTAATGAACATATATTATATTTATTATATAATTATTATTCTAGGAAGGTTAATTCTCACTTACATTTCATTCATTTCATCCATAAAAAAATGGAAACATCAGTCATGGGTATGTACAAATTATGGTTTCCATAAGGTTAATATAATATGAATGGTTTAAAATATTACATAATTAATATATATGGTATTATATCTTTATTAAAATTCAATATTTTGGGGTTATCAAGATAATTTTTAAAGGATCATATCTTCTGAAGTAAAACATACATGAAACATGAAGCAGTTTACACCTAAAATAACAACTTTAATTGAGAATTATTAAATAAAAGGTACTAAAATGATGCAATTGGATAATATATGACATAATATGTATGAATAATATTCTATTTTAATATTATAATAAATATAGATTTCTTATATAATAGTATATAGTTATAAATACTTAGTCTGGATATAAGGTAAGGGTTTCATTGTCTCATTTCCAAATTCATGGGATATGTTTCATATTGTGCAACATCATTTATTTAATGTGGTATGATTACTACCTAATTCATGTATTTATAATTACTTATGAAATTAATGGGTGTTTTAATAGCTATATAATATTACTTATTTACATGTCCATTGATTAAAAAAATATCAAATTTGTAAGGGTTTTGCCTCAATTTATCTTTATTAAGACATGTTTTAGTGTTATGAACCAATTTATTATCTTTATGGAGTATATAATTAAATAAAAATTATTTTAAAATATTCTTTTATTTAATTAAATATATTTACATAACCCTTATATTTTCAATATTTAAATGAATTTCATTTAAAAAATCACTAAATCGATATGGGATCCTCATCTCAATTTTTTTCATGAAGACATATATGTTTTTATACACATATATTATTTTATAAAGTGTATATAATGACCAATTTATATGTTGTATAATGAATATGATTATGTTCATGTTATTTAATATTTCATTTTTTTCATTAATGGGGGGTTATGATTATAATTTTACCATATTGGTAAGAGTTTTAAGTTAGATTCTCATTTTTTACTGGGATTGTTTATGTTTTAGATTTTACAATGATAATACTATATGTTTTATATATCACAAATATTTTCATTTTAAAAATAATTCAGATATTTCCATATATGAAATGTTTCCATTTCTTTTTTCCCTATTTAAGTACTCATGGGACCAAAAGAATGTTTTTTATAGAAAAAAAATTTATTTCACTCTTTAGTTGATAATATTTTCTTATATATCCTTATTTTCTTCAAAATGATTACAATATTGTTTTCAATATTTTCTAAATGTTATATATCATAATTTTTAAGGATATTTATCTTTATTAACCAAGGCTTAAAAATAATTTTCTTATCTTTTTCTAGAAATAATACATGTGTCCTTTAAACAAAAAATGTTATAGAAATTGTTTGTTATATGTACACTATAAGAACAGATTTCCCTCCATAAAAAAATACTATTTTATTAAAATATTTAAATAAAATTTTATTTATTTATTTTTGAGGAAACTTTTTCATTAATATTTATGAAAATTTTTAGAATATAAATAATTCATTTCAAATGAAATTATTTTTTTCTTATAGAAATATTGTAGTGACCTTTTGAAGGTATATATATCTATAACAACATCCTTTTATGTTTCATATGATTTACTAGGGATATGATCCAATTATACCATATATATTCCTTGTATTTATGGTTTATTATTATGATGAAGAAAATTTTATAAAACCCATATCTTTTCTATAGTTTATTTTTTCATTATAATATGAATGTTTTATGATCTTGTTGCACACTTATGTATTGTTTTCATTTTGTGATGGGTGGTCTTGAAATTATATCGCCATATAATAAATTAGTTAAATATCGAAATCACATGAGATAATATGTAAAGGAATTTGAAGTGAACACATATTAATATTTTATTTTCCAGTAATATATTATTGGGAGTGAACCTAAAATAATGAAATCATTGAATGGGGGAGTGAACCCAATCCATGATTATAGTCATGGTGGTGAGAAATAAATAAAGAACTTACATTCTATGCATATGTGTTTTACAAAAACTTATGTCTTGTTGTTATGATATTTTATCATGGATCATAATTTATTATTAACAATTCTATACTAGTGTATATAATTTCTTTTCATTGATATAACTTTATTCCAAGTTTCATTATCATGATCAATGAATTGATGGTATGATTCTCAATTTTTCATATCAGGTTATCATACCCATATTATTATATTATAATCATTGATTGATTTAATTTTCATTTTCCATTAATGATCATATTATCTCAAATTTATTATCTTTACATTCCACTAGTTATGATTAATGGTTTTAAGTATGATTTGTCTTAGGATACTACAACTTATAATGAAATAAATAGAAAATAACCAAGATATTTTACTTATAATTTTTTAATGTTTAAGAATTTTAAAATCTATAATAAATTTTTGCTAAAGGATTAGATAATATTAATTTTAAATTAACATTTCACTAATATGATGTAGTATTTATGTGTTAATAGTTTTGGTAATTATAAACATGGTTTTGTCTAGTGTAAATTCAACTCTACTTCACTCACAATTTCTTTGAGTAATTATAGAGAATATTAGAATAAAAATGTAGTACATGAATTCGCTGATTAAAAAATAAACACCATTATTTTTTTGTTCTCTCAATATATTTTCTATCTCTATTATTGTTTTGTGGATTTAAATAATCATATATTTATTTAGTATATCCTCTATATATTTCAACAACTCTCTTTATGGAAAAAATTAGAATCCCCCTATGGCGTATCTTTGGTAGTTATTATAACCTCGATTTATTACTGTATCTTATATCTATCTTTTTTATGATCTTAAAATAAATTATTATTCAATAGATATATTCAATAAACATCACAAAATTCAGTTATTTGTACCTTCTATGAACACATTATCTAGTAGTCAACAATTATAGCTTTAAGAAACATTACATCAGGCTATAGAATATTTGTATCTTCCTCTAATAGAATATTTTTCCATTATGAAACTATAACATCCTATTCATGATATCTTCTATATTATAAAATATCAATCATTATAATTATTTAACTTAACAAAAACTAAAAAAATATTTCACAAATAATGTTGATGTCAAATTAAACATCTTCAATAATTACATGGGATATTCAATCCCCCTATGGATTTTTTATAGACACTAACATCTATAATCTGAATAATTCTCATCCTTATATAAAACCATATCCTTTATCAATGATAAATATATTGTATCCCATAGTAAGATAGTTTTTGTGATAATTCATTCCCTCAGAGACAAGTGAATTTTGGAAAATAGAATATCATTCACTCACCCCTAATCCATTAACAACACTGTTCTCACCAATTAGAAAATAACTGAAAAATAATACTCAAAATGATAAATTCTTATTTGTTATGCTATATCAATTGAAAATTAAATCCAAAACATAGTGAGGGTGTAACCCTATAACTTTCTCAAGTGTTTGGTTAGGGCTAAACATGATGTTTCAACCTCAATTCCTCAAATTTTTACCTTGGAATAGCTTTGGTGAAAACATTAGTAATTTGGTCTTTCATATAGATATAATCCATCATCAAATCTCAATTAAAAAACTTCTACTAAATGAAATGATATTTTATATCATTTTTCTTGAATGTATAGTATTTCAATGGTTTCATTGGGAAATCAATTATACAATGTTATTCAAAAATAAATTTCAATGGAATCTAAACACAAACCTATAAATACTCTCTATGAATTTTCATCCAAAAAATTTAAGTTCACGATTTTTTAGTAGTAATATATTAAACTTCATATGTTTTTAAATTCACTTAACATTGATTTTTACCATTATAGAATAAAAAATATCATCCAAAATGAATGTTCATCTATAATTTTTTCCAGTTGATTTAATCTCAAAATAAATAATAATAAGTGAAGAAAATAAAATTCAACTATTCAGATATTTTTTACATATATCCAATAATTATTATTCCCTTTACATTTTAGATAATTCTTTTAGTATCCATCTTAAATTATTCCTTGGATTACATGATTATCTACAAAAAAGGTTATTATATACACAATATATAGTGTTAATGTCCTAATATAATGAAAGTTTTATATTGACTTCCAAAAGTAATTATGAATTATTTTTATACAAACATTATATTTTATTATATAAAGACCAATAGTCATGGGTTTTGAAACTTCATTCAAATAATATTTTCCAAATTTCCATTGATTGGAATAATTTTCATAAAAAATGAAAATATAACCATTTGTGCAACATATAATCCTAGAAATAAATTCATATATCTATGAATTGTAATTTCAAAGTTCATATTAATTTTTTTAGAAAAATCCCCAAATGTATAACCCCTATAACCATAAAAAACCATGACATCAACATAAATAATGAAAATAACCGAATTTTCACTTTAATCATTCACATATGAGGTGCTCATAACTTTTTAATTTTTAAATGTCAATTGTTTTATGAAATTTATTGTGCATAGTATTACAATTCGGGATCCTACTTTAACCCATATAATATTCATTCAAATTTCATACCTTGGTTCCGTCACAATAAAGTACAGACCACAAATTTTTTCAATGTAAACTTATTTATCAACATCTTTATTACGGAATGATGTCTTTACATTCATATATTATAGTTTTTATTTTCTATGTTTAGAAATATAAAAAAAATTCATATGGTTTTATGTAATCCAACAGGTGTGTATGATTCTTAGAAAAAATATCTTCCACATGTGAATAGTGTTTATATATTGATTGTGATTTATTTCCTAAAATATTTTATTTTTTCTGTTTTTTATGAATACCCACTTAGTACTGATAAAAGTAGTCCCTTTCTGGTCAAATAATAAGTTCCCAAGGGTAATTATTCTCAATCTAATATAACTCTTCATAAATTTAATTTACCCATTAATTGGTTCCATTTTTATTTAACTATTTCACTTCTACATGGTATTTAACATAATTTATTTACATCTCATAATATTAACTGGTTCAAACAAATACATTAACATCACAAACATCATGCATGATCTCCCCTAATCACATTCCTGATCACTATACTTATCATATCATATATTTTCTAGAATTCGTTAATGTATATATTCATGAATTCTTATTGGATTATGCATGTTATCATCAATTGGTTAAATAAGAACCTTTTTACCTACTTCCATCATGATATATTTATAATCAATAATTTGAAAATCATAAGAATCAACTATGTTATGTATCAATTTGTTCTAGTATATGTAACTTCTTAAATAAAATGAATGTCCTATGAAAACACCTTCATTAGTTTTTTCATCAAAATTACTACTAAATCTAATTTTCTTAATCATTATTAAGCATGGAAACCAAAATACTTTTAAATCATTCAACTTGTATTTTCTCTTATACTGTATCTCATTGAGATTCATGATTGATTTTGGTCCCAAAAAAAATCTATTTTCAATATGTATGATAATGAATACAACTTCCCTCTAGAAGAACTATAGTAGTATATATTAAACTTGAATAGTTCTTCCCATATCAATTATACTTTTTTTACATTCAGAAAATTTATTTTTATATGGAGTGTATTTTGAAATATATGAATGTTCAATTCCGTATTTATTTTTTTAATATTTAACGTAATAAATATTTATGACGTTCTATTATTTTTTCTCAAATTTGTGATATATTTCTCATCACCCCTTCAGAATATTTTATCCATATCCATAGATTCTAACTTTTTCTTTAATAACATCTCATTTTTCATTTAGGAGATGTTATAAATAAATTTGCTGATGTAAATATAACCCTGTGTGGATTTATTCCTCATCAGCCCACATAATCCAGAATGCACAAGATCAAAAGTTTTTGTGGATAAAATCACTACCCATTTAAGAACTCTACCAAACATACTACCCTTTTTAATAGTTTTACAGATGTTATATTATTTATATTAGATGAAAAATTAAATAATATCTATCATATATCTAGATCTTATGATAGGATATTCATAATATTTATATAAAAACACAAGATAATTGTGAATTTATAAAATAAATAATATACCTTGGTCACTTATATTGTATTATATGATAGGATTTATGATTATTGTCCTGAAGTTTATGAATATTACAAATTCCACCCTCATGGATTCCTTTAGTTTTTAATCTATTGTAGGTGGATTAAACATGGATTGAATATACATTGAACGAGTTAAATTGATTATCTAATGGGATGCAATTCATGTGTTCTATTTAATAACACCCATTACGTTTCATATGGCTGACACATTATTCATTCAATGCGGAGCATAATGGATAATGATATAATAGAATGTGCTCCCTCATTGGTTTTATAGTGATAATTATTTTTAGGAAAATATTTCACAAATTATATTCCTTCCCATAAAGTTATTCATCATGTACACTAGGGGTTCTAGCACACCTCCCGATGTAACATCCTAGTCCAGTGTCCACATGGAAGTGCCTCGAGATGAGGAGCTACATTACCTCTGGTGCACCACTCCATATGATATAGGTCAGTTAATAGTGATATCGGATTAATCCATATAATGGGGAGACTATGACCTTGAATCTGATTCATGAAACTGTGGGAAAAAGTAAAAAATATCACTCACATAATAAGAGTATTCATAATCAAATAAACACAATTATATAACAACGTATCACACACAATCATATAGTCATATATAACATATCCTCTAATAATTCTATTTTTTTGGATAACCCCTATTTTTAAGTAGGTTTAGAGGGATCACTTATATGACATAAAAGTCAAGAAAGCATGTCCCATACACCTAAAGGTAAAAATTACTAGGAATTTACCAAAGGTCCAAATTGAAACAATACCTCCCAATTTTCTATTGTCCATCAATTCCAACTATCGTCTTGAGACTCATTATCTCTTCCTCAACCCATTGCATGCATTTTTATCCATTCATTTCTTCTTGTAAATAGGCACACCACCACTACTTCTTCGATGTTCTTGTTATGTCCATCCAAATCACCATCAACCACTATTGCATCACCCCACACACAATAGGGTTCAGAGCTTCTGTAGTGCATACACTAATGGATTGGTATAAGACACAATAGAGGAATTGTTTCCCAAAATAGTAATTATATGTCCATAAATCTCATTTGTGATGAATTTTAGCAATATAAAATTACCCCACTATAGTGACATGCTACAATACATTCCCCACAACAGTGATAAAAATCCATTTTGTTGATAAAATATACATAATTAACCAAAAATAAAATAAAATTATTGCCAACAAACATCCTTGAGTCTCACCTCATCCTAGTGTCAAATACTCCTATCAAGATACTCTAGACTGATCCATTATACAACCTGTGCTAAACTTGAAATAAATAGATACTATGTATGTGAAGAAATATACCATTGTAGGGTGTGAGAAATGAATATAAGTAGGGCCTCAATATGTTCTCTTAATTTACACCACCATATGTGTGTATACATGAAAGAAGTAAACATGCGTTGAAAATTTCCTCAGACATCATTTGCTACCCAGGCCCCCCTGAATCCTTCCGTATTGGGTCATCATGTTCTAAATATGAAATAATGACACCACATCATACCTTATTTTATGCTATTATTATTTCCAATCATCATATCATTCCATCAAACCTATATTATAGCTTGGGCATGATGACTTATGGCAAAGAAACGACTAATTATCGACCACTATACAATGGAACATCGTAGGATCATATATTCATATTGTAATCTCCTGATCTGGTAGCCACTATCTAGTTCCCTATACCAGTTGGTCACATGGAATCAAGTGTTCCTCCCCACACAGCAGAGGCTTTTGGCTATCAGTGAGAGCCTTGGGTGTGTATATGGGGTTAATATTCCCTTATGTTAGAGTGTAACATAGCGATGTAAAAATACCAGTAAATAGGGAAGTAGTAAAAAACTAGTTAGAAGATAAAACTCCGTGAGATAATAGTAACAAATAATCAAAATCATTCATATATATTATAATGATCATTTCATGTATCTACAAAATAGGGAATCATGGTATATAAGAATCCAATACAATACATGTATCAAAAGGTACAATATGAAAACAAATAACTTTTTTATATAGCTTTATGAGGGAAGTTTGGTGATATTATCCCATTATCCTAATCATAGATGAAATCATACATAATATAGTGGGTTCTTTCCTCAGTCCCTAACTTCATCTATGATGTATTTTTAAGTACCCAATGACTGCTCGAACAAGCTAGAAGAAAACACTCAGTAGTCCACCACCAACGGTGTATATAAAAGATCTAGTCTATTAAATATAAACAAAATAATTGGTATGTATATCAACAATAAAATTAATGTGTGATTTAATTAAAGTGATACTATATATCTTATCAAGGATCCTTATGTTGAATAGTAAATATCCCATAAATAATGGTATTGTTAAAGTATTCATGTTTGATAATAATCCGGTCTATAAACTGTAAACAAATACCCATACCAGGGATATATGTAAGTATAAAAAATATCCACAATGACCATACTATATAACCATGTTTTATTATCCATAATGGATGTGCCATGTAATATATTGTCAGACCATTAATGGACATATCCAAGGTATATAATACCAAGGCACCATAATCAAGTCCCATGATCATTTTGAGGGAAACTCAGTAAAGACTTGGGTGGAGTCCAAAGAGCATGTCGAAAGAGCATTTCCAATGCAATTACAAGAATTCCAAATCCGAGGGGTAGATAGGACAATGGAATCCAATTGAATAAAGATCGAGGGAGTTAATAGTTATAATAAATACACTACCATAATCAGGTCCCATGGATATATATTTCCTTAGTGTCATATGGAATCCGGATGAAAGGATCTTGTCCAATGAATCCAGTACAATAATCAATTCATCATCTCATTTTATTCATCATACATAACCATTAATATTCCCTAAGTTCCTTCAAATCATTTCCACTAATGAAATAAATCCATTTAAAAAATAATACTACAAAACATCATGTAATCCCAAGGAAAGAAGGAATAACTTTATCCTAATCAATTAAAATAAATTCTTATTATATTCATCAAGGATCCCAAACTAGTGGAGAGACCACACTCACCCAACAAGGTGGTATAAAATAGGGATGATATAGGGGAACACCCCATGGGTGGACTAGCCTATGGTGAAATAATTTAAAAAGTAAAAAACACCCCCAAAAAAATCCTTACATGTTCCAATTCGTTCAATTTAACTATTAAATTAATCAAAGGGGTATCACCAGAATGTCTAGACTAATAAAAAATAAAATAATCTTATAAAACACCAAACCCTAAGGTAAGGGTATATACCACCTACCATATTGATTTGGGAGAACATTTGTCAATTATCGACCTATGATTCAATCTAGATTTTGGGAAATTTGAAGAATAAATAAAAATCATAGAAATAGGGAACATAGACATAATCCTAAATTACTATATCAATATAATTACAAATCAAGAATGGAGTGATATGTATAAAGAACAAACCAGTGAGGATCTAACAAGTCAAATAATGTTTGAATCAGGTGTAGTATGAAAAAACAATGGAAAATCATTTGACTTGGATTTATAATGGATAAAACTGGTGAACCAAGCTTCCATTGTCACTGAAAAAACCAAGATGAATCATGGTTTTAGGTTTTAAAATCATTAAGTAAAACATTTCATTTGGCCTCAAATACATAGTGTCACACAGTTTGGATGAATTTTTCACCAAAACATGCACTAACCATTCACCATTCTCTACCTAAATAGTGACATCACATGTTCATAGAACACAATTATTAGAATTGTATAGTGACAATGAACCGAGCCTCTGTTACTTTCTAGGAGCATCCCAAATGGGTGTAAAGATCAGGTTTCATGGTTTCATAAAATATTGTGGCCTCCTTCACCACTATTTTCAGTCGCACAGACATAGTTGATATAATATAGTTTCTACTAACCATGAAACCCAACATATTTTAAAAAAATATGGGCTTCTGGATCAAAAAAATCGTTGAACACCCCCAAAACAACTGCAATAAAAATTTACCTCACATTAGGTCAAAACCAAAGTGGTTAACCTAAATTAAAAAAGATACGTACATGATAATAAAACTCAAGATCATACCATCTTCTCTACTTAATGAATTTTTTTTCCAAATTTTAATTATAATGGTTTCCAATAATCACATGGTAAAAACTCTAGCCACTGAGCATGTACATATTCCACCAACTCCTAAGTCTCATTTTTTAAATGTCCATTATGTCATAACACCTATACAAGATGAATCGAACAGCCATAGAGATCCTTCATGTTATTCTCAACAATACGAATAAGATGCTATATAAAGGAAACATTTACCTCAAATTCAACCTCACCCAAATGTATAGTGTGAGGTAATATTGAGTGATAAATACATATTTGAAATACATGGATGATGTTTTGTATAGATCAAACCCACTAAGGTAACAAAAATTGATAGTCTACCATCTCAACTCTCTCCAAAATCTCAAACAAATCAACTTATCCTGATGAATGATTACCCAGTCTCATAATTTTTCTATTTCCCAACCCCTGTGAGTTATTTCAAAGACCCACTCCCCGACCATGAAATCTGGAGGTCATTGACGATCACCATAAGATTTTTTCCAATCAATTATTGTATCCATTTGATTTATAATCAATTATACATACATTTATATCTTAAAAAAGATGAGGTCCAAGAATCACTACCTCAACTAAGTCTATCCAAAAAGGGTGATCAACATGGCCTACCGTACAAAGCCACATAAGGTTTTATATATAGTCACCTTATAGCGATTTTTGTTTGATAACTCAACCGAGCTTATATGTATCTCACAAGTACCCCCAAAATATAGGACACATTGTCTAATAATATCCCCACACACATTAATCATGCAATCAGTCTGTCCATCATTATGAGGTTGTAATGTTGTACCCTGAAGAACTTGTATGCCAAAATTCTTATGAATGATGTACTAGAAATGATGGGTAAAACCAGATTCCCTATCTGATAAAATGGTTTCAGGAAACCCATAATTTCATATTATCTCACAGATATACAACCTACAAATATCATCGACTGGGAAGGTATTCCTCATCAGCAGGAAATGAGCGACCTTTATTAGACGTTCCAAAACAACACATGTTACATCACTACCCCTAGGCTAACATGACAAACCATTCAAAAAATCAATCAAAATATATTCCCATTTACACACGGGAATACATAAATACTATAAAATCCTAGATGATCACTAATGTTTTTCCATCAACTACTTATATGTGGTCCACCTCATGACAAAACTATTTACTTATCATTTCATACAGGACCTCGAATACTATCAATGAAAGTCATGATATGTCTGGTAATGATGGGATGTACTTCCCAAAGTGAGGCATGAAACTCCCACTTCATGTCCTCAAAAATATCAACTCGAACCTAAATTATTACTATGAATATGTATAATTTTATCCATACACACAGTCCAACCAAGACGAAGGTCCTCACCCATTGCACTATCCCATAGGACTACACCATCATCACTTGATAACAGTATCATCCTCACTATCTAGAAGAGTGGAAGTCACTGATAAGGATGAGATAAATGTTTGGACACAACTACCCTGAAACTCCATGTGCTTCTCTGAAAATATGACCATAAGCTATCACTCATTACTAGCCTTTTGAAATTCCTATATCTAGGTTATCCTACTCATTTAATTGGTAAATGCATTTCCGTTAAGAGGCATGAAAGCAAGCTCACAACCAAAAGGCCTTATGTACTCATCCAAACTTTTCTGCCTCAAATTCATGTCCCAATTTGTAAATATGTGAGAGCGGATTTTTTTTACTAATTACACTACAAAAAAATCTCTATGTAAATAATGTATCCAAATGTGCAAGGCATGTACACCAGTGGCTAACTTGAGATAAGGCATTTGTAAATTCTTCTCATGTGGCCTCAATTGATGGGACCTTAATTCAATAAATAAATCCTCCTACATCAGAACTAATTCTAGATTGATACCAGATGCATTAGAATACCAACTGTAGCTCCAACTAGGCTAAGTTGAATTAGGACCAGCAAGAAAGTGAGTCTCACTTTCAACTCTTGAAAGGACGTATAGAAAGTATATATCCATACATAATTCCCACCCTTCCTTGTCAAATCCATAATAGGTGATACTAATCTTGTAAATTACCATATAAAAATCTGGAAATATATAGATATCCAGAAGAAACACTGTATATCAAAGACACTCTTGGGATTATCATAGGAAACTAGAATAATCAATTTCTATAGGTAAACTAATACTCATGTCTCTTAGATAATATGACCCTAGAAGTGAATTTTTTCCATATTGAAATGTCACTTTGTGAGCATAGAATAAAATTTATACTCTCTCAGTATATCCAAAATAATCTCAAGATGTTCGAGTTGGTTATGTTGATTGTGAGAATTAACCAAGATATCATCCATGAATACCACTAGAAATGAGTCTAGATAAGGATGGATAAATAATTTTATCAACACCATTAATAACTGTAGCCACATCCATGAAACTGAATGGACTAAACAAATACCTTTATAGACTATACATTATATGAAAAGGAGGTTTGTTTTTAGGTCACACACCTACCTGGTTATATACTAACATCAAATATATTTTCTTGAACACTCAAGCTTCATTGATCAAGTCGAAGAAATTATTTATATTTTCATAAGGATACTAGTTATTGACCTTCAAATGATTCAATTTTTTATAATCCACACATAGACTAATGGTACCATCTAAATTTTTGTCAAAAGAAACTGGGGAACCCCAATGAAAAGTACTGGGTCGTATTAACCCCTTTTCCTCCATGTACTCTAGATTCTTGTTGATCTCCTATAAATAAATAGTATCCATAATATGGAGGAATGGATACTGCTGAAACTCCTATCAATAGCTCAAAAGATAACTCCAATACTCTCTTAGAAGGTAAATTAATAAAATTCATCTAAAAAGATGTAATTTTATAACTTTTTTTAGATTCATTTAATTAAATTGTATTAATTATGTATTCGATAATGCTTTAGATTTATATTTATTTTTTTGAGAATAAATATCCATGGTTCCAAAGGAAAAGCTATAAATGTTTTCCAAAAGTGGACTTTACACCTCATGAAACACATACACAACAAGTAAAAATCATTCGTAGCATATAAAAAATCATGAAGCGTAGGTTGTGAAGAATTTTCATTTCATGAAAAGTACACATGATATGAATATCAAATACAAATTTTGTAAAATTTGAAGTCCACCTCTAACTTAATGTTTAAATCTTGAGAAGGATCATGTCATGGGTTTCCATTAATCATCATGAAATGAGTCACATATAAGAATCCTAAGGATAAAAACTGATATTGAAGCTAGATCAAAAATACATACAGTAAAATAGAGATTGAGATTAGATGATGTGATAAGATTACATCGAATTTAATGTATCATCTATATATTAATATAATTCATAAAACTACACATAACATTCTAAAAGAATAATTTCTCTACTTTTTTCTCCTTCTATTCTAACTTTCTATCTCGTTTAATTAAATTTTAGACAAATACATTTATTGTTTTTATATACAAGTTTCTTTGATCAACCTGGAAGAATTTTTAATTTCATTCATCACCATTTACTCTTCAATCATTCGTTTTTCTTTACCATTTCTACCCAATAGTGATAACACACTAGATCATTTTTTGTTTACTAATTCAAGTAAGTGGTTAATTGGATAATTAATTATTTAGACAATGAAAATCATGATTATTAAGCCCCAATATAAAAAATATCTTATTTTAACTATTCAATTAATCTTCTATGAAGTTCTGCAATTTTTTCACTAATTTCATTCAATTCTATATCGACGAGTTAAACTACCTAGGGTAGGGGTCAATAGTTAGGGTTTTATGGAAGAAAATGAATTTATAAACAAAAACATGGTAACTCTATGTATATTATTCAAGTTAAACAACAACATTCTTTAAAATTATTTGAGGACACCCTACCCATGGATAGTTTAAATGAATAAACCTAACAAGATTTGGGTATAGCAGGTTGTGGCCGTTAGCCTGTGGTACATTCTTCCATAGATTCTAGGAATAATTAATCTATTATTTTAGGTATATTTAGATAGATAAATATTCTAATTTTGGATATATTTTGTTGGTTTGAACATAATCAACTAGTGCACTATGAACCACTTCACAACCAAAGACATAGAACAGTCTAGTGTTAGGACAGAGATATAACTTTTACCCGAACCCTAAAATTTTACTTGGTCCCCATATTATTTATGAATATTAAAACAAACCCAATACAGTTAATTAAATACAAAAACTAAAAAATTTCATTTGAAATCATAGATAATGGGTTTGAATTCACTAGTTCATTGTCTTCCATTCTTTTCCCATGGGTTCAACCTTGCAATACCATTATAGTATGCGATCATAGAACGTGTAGTTTGAGATAAAAATAAAATATAATATGATAACCACCCACAAGAATTTAACAAATCATAAGCACACATTATATATCGGCACCATTTCTGGGGATCTACTTTTCTTGGGAACATGATCTTTTGGCACAAACATGGAATGCCTCACCCATACCCCCTTTCTCATTTCATTATTTCTTATTTCTTTCTGGTACTTCTGCATCCTACTTCCCATCTTCCCAATGTATTTTTTGGGCCCCCTGAATCATTCATGTAACATCATCACTCAAGAAACACATACCTTCATTCCTAAAATTGAAAGGCAACTCTCTTCTCTCCTGCATCCAAGTATGGTAGAGCACAAAAATCATATGGTTTCCAACCCACCCAAAATGAAATATGTGACACCAGTACTACATGAAGATCAAACCCTTAAACTGGAGAACACCATCATGAATTTCAGATTTCCTTCTATTAATTGTTTACACCTAAAATTTTGCACCATCCTATCCAAGCGTATAGCTTGGAAAAGAAATTTGGACTCATTAAAATGATCCAGAATATGGACCAGTTTATACGATTACAATGTGACGATCCTCATGATAACATCTCTTAATTCACAAAAGAGTGAGATATAGTTTGTAACTAGGAAATTTCCTATGATATAATTCGTTTGTGTGTATTCCCTTTTTCATTTCGTGATAGATACAAGTCCATGATATAGAGTCAAGATACCGTGTCAATTTGGACTTGGTATGAATTTTCAATGAAATTATTATATTAATACACTCTTCCATGCAAGACCTAGAATATATGGAATGAAACTAATAATTTAAATCAAGAAGATGGAACTTCATCCGGGGAGGCTTGAGATAACATTAAAAAAATTACTAGGAAGTTACCAATCATGGTCTTGATGTCTAGCTTCAATTGCGGACCTTTTACCAAAGTATCCAACTCAATACTCGCACAGTGGTATATGCTTCCCATGATAAAAGTTTAACTCTAAAAACACAATAATTTGGCTGACATCATATAGATGAGGTCTCTCAGAATTAAATTCTTTTGGAAAGTGATCATGGACTGCCTCATGGCGGAATCCACCCAGTTGGAAAAAATCTATATAACTATAATAGTCTAGGCCCTAACTAGGAAGACCAAAACCTTTAAGAAACTTGCTTCACCCTCACCCCTATCTCATATAATGTAGGTTGAATCCTGTGAAATATGTGATGGCCCAAAATTATTCTGATACTATATGGTAGGATTATATTAAAAAAAATTATTATTAGATTAGTTACAATAATTGAATCCAATAATTCATTCAAGAACTATAGTACTAACAACAAAGTGTATATCAACAACCAAATCAAAATAATCAAGAGTACTATAAAACATAAGTGTCCAAGAATCTCCTAAGAACCATGGATCACCTAGATATATTCATTTGAATCATGTTCTTTGACCACCACTATAAGTATCCAAATAGTAATTTTCTCATAGAGGGCCGTAATAATTTTAACTATCTTTTCAAAGAAAACACCAACTGGTTGTGCCCCTTAAATAAAATTTGTATAGCCTTCTCATAGTCTTCATTCAAAAGGTAGACTATAGTATGACCACCTATGAAATAAAAATGAAATGTTAATGGGAATACCTACAAAACCTCCAACATAAAATGGTTCAAATATCACAAAACATGTTTTATATACATCCAGTAAAATTGCTCGGGAATATAAACACCTACACAAAAGAGAAAGCCAATGTCATTGTATTAAGGATAAAAAAAGTGATGTATTTTAGGAATCCTTAAATTTGAGAATATAATAATCCTATAGAACCAAATAAAAATTCAATAGTCATTAAGTAATATGATATTTAAATTTAAAAGGTATCTTCTCATGAAAATATTTGGAATCATCTCTTTCTGAAAAAACCCAACCAGAAGATCATTCTAAAGAGGACATTTACATTGTTTGTCTGGATTAAAAACCACCTCTCCCCATTCTAGAAGGAATGGTTAAATTTTATATTTAAGAAAGGTCTAAGAAATATTTTTAAATTTTCATGGAATTATATATCAATATCTGGTTTGCTGAAGCTATTTCCAAAATTCATACATTTAATGACTATAAATTTAATAAATAAAATTCCCACTATGATTTAGTGAAAATAAATATTAAATATTACGGATATATAAAAAACATGAACTTATTTGGGATTATTATATTTTATCCGATTTAAAATAACATTAAGAATCATTGTTTTTAATAATACAGCCATTGAACAAGGATCATATGATTAGTATAATTATAGGGTTTTAACAAATCCAATTGACATATAAAAATGAAGTGATGTACTCAAATAGTTGCATCATACCATATGAACCCCACATATTGGATATTATGAGGGAGATGACATCACTGGGCTTTCTTCTTGACCAATCCCATGCTTACATCTAACAATATATGTATGAGTGAAACCATTTATTGGAGATGATAAATATCATCATGATCATAGTCCGGACTATGTACGCTGAACCACTATATAAAAGTATCATAGTCATAGACCTTAATCTAAGGGAATTTTGTGGTGTATGAAAGGGTTATTTATCAATACCCTAGTAATATGAATATTAATATTTATTATAATATTGAATATGTTTTTATCTTATTATTTTCATTTTATCATAGATTTTTAGTTTGATACAATAAAGAACCAATTTTATTTTTCTGTTAATATTAACATTCAAATAAAGAACTTATTTTGATGAAAATATGGATTTTTAAAAATAATAATATTTTATTTATGTATTATTATTAAATATTTTTTATTAAAAATAAATGGATTTTTTTTAAGAATTCAAATGTAATTTTTATAAGCATTCAAAAAATGTTATTATTAAAAACCGAAACATTTCACAATGAATGTTGATTATTATTTATGAATTTTAAATAAAAATAATTATATAAAATGAATGTTATATTTTCAACAATACTTTTGAAATTATCCAATGGTGATTTTTTCATAATATTCACAGACGGTCATATTTCTTCATAAAAATTAAATACAAGATAAATATATTGTCCATACAATGACATAATAAAAAACATAAATGATATAATAAATAGAAAAAATGGGACCGAAAAATAAATTTATGTTTTAAATTCAAAATAATATTAATATTAGGTAATTATATTATTTTTATAGAGTCTTTTTGAATCTTCCAAAACCTATAATATATTTTAAGATTTCAATATTATTTCATTAGGTACATGACCCACATCGACATTAGAAAGGGTAACTATTAAATATGTTCAGCCTATTTCATAATAAAATAATGAAAACCACTCCCCTTTTTTAAAAACCATTGTAATAGCAAAGGATAAGGTTTTTGGGTTTGATTTTTTTTTATAGAGTCCAAAACCTATGTTGGTGAAATAATAAATAATTCCTCTATATTTTCCAATATAAACCCACATAAGATCCCATTTATCTTTATAAATTATTTTATCATGTTTTTACTCTTCCCTATCATCTTTATCATCATCCCAGGGTTCCCTAAACTCTTATGAAGCTCCTTCCATGCTTTTAGAATCACCCTCACAGGGTAAGGGATACTCTCCTAATCCTCGCCCGAATGGCCCGAAGGCTGTCATTTTTATTGATTGTCGATAACCCTCATTTACAGGGATGAGGGAGGACCCTTAAAAGGCCCATAGTCTGAGAGATTACATGGTCCGTTGGCTTAGGAGATTACATAACCCAAAGGTCTTAGGGAATTAAACCAGACTATCTACAAGGAACTGCCTCTCCCCAACATCTGCATCATGATAGTAGCTCTCCACCTTCATATAGCCATCTATCTAGGCTTCTCGTGCAAGCACAATATGGTCTTGATGGCATAACATAGCCTCTCATTCTAAAAAATCCATTTGGTTCTACTCTAGTGAGTGAACTTACTCTGAATCCTTTTCTGAGGTTGCTCCATTTTTGTAGTGTGACTGGGGAAACAACATGTGGCCCGAAGGCCTTGAGGTTTCCCGAAGGCCTTAAAGGTTACCAAAAATCACAACTTATTTCCTATAGAGTGTGTTCAAATTCAAGAAATTAAAATTATTATATTGGGTATTTAAATGTATTTAATCAAATATACATATCATGGAATAAAATGTGATGGTAAATTATTCCATATTTTATTATCTATGTTTCACACTTAAGATTGAGGATGAAATGAATGTGATGGGTGCACCCATAATTATATAGTACTGTAATGAATTGGGTAATTTTTAGTCCCGTGAGACATCAAAAAATATATTACCATGTAAAACAATCAACCATGTGACATTTTCCATCACTATTTCATGAAATTCAGCCTTGAAAAATGTTTTTTGGAAGCCGTTTTTAATGTTTTTCCACATTTTCCCATGTTTCCTTTTATGTTTTCATGATATATCATGCCTCATTATTCATGTTTATGATTCTCACTACTTTTATCCCCCACTAAAATTCATATTTTTTAACATGTATTACATTATTCATTTTATTACATGTTTACTCCTTACAAGGATTTATAGATGACTCTTATTTTATGAACGTCCTTAGGTTATCTCGAGAAGTTTTAAAAGCTATGGAATTTTAGAAGAATGTTAAAAATGTTTTCAATAATGTTGTTATATCCCACAGTAAATATGTCATATAATGTTCCTAATTACAAAATACAATATAATTATCATTAATATGGGTTTTATTATGTTTAATCCTTTTGAAAAAATCATTAATTAATGTATAATACAGAGAGGGTTTTTCATAATTGGTAGCAAAGTGAAGTATAGTTATTTTTGGGATTAGGATTATAAAACTCTATAGAAAGCCTTTTAGATAAGGTTAAACATAAGAAAATATACCAATATTTTGGTAATCATGGAGTAAGAGGTTTATCATTCTTATAAATCCCTATCTAGATAATAAAAGTTGACATGGCTATGGAATATACGTAAATAGTCGTAAAACTCAACAACACCGCAATGAGAATGACTCGAATCAGAACTGCATCATGACAATGAAAATTACAACACACCTAGTCTGAAACTACAATGGGAGATTTTTTGGTAAATCTATAAGATTATTTTGAAAAATTATTAAGGGAATAAAATTTCAGATAAAAATAAATATTTGTAAATAGATCATGGATAACCTAGATTGAATCCTATAAATTATTAATTTAATAAATAAATTTCATTTATATGTTATCACTATAATTTCATTTAATTCACATTTATTTTATAATAGTTCAAAAAATAAGATTCCATAAATTTCTTTTAATCAATCAAATGACTAGAAATAGTTGGAATTATGTTAATAACCAATGTTACGGAAAATTTGATGACTGTTTAAACGAGATGCCCAACCTGATGGGAGTAGGAATAGGGAACATTATGGTGATACTCTCTGAGTTGACACATATTTTTAATTTAAACCTATATCTATAGGAGTTCCCAAATCCCCCATATAATGAGAAAGCTGTAATTGAGTCATTTATGTGTAAAAGGCATTCAACTCTAAATTGATTATCATGTCCCGTAATCGTAGATTAACAGATCAACTACATTGAGAAGATCTTCTCCATACTTCAATATTTTATGCAAGAGAAGGATCTACTAGCTAATTATTTTATAAAGGGAGAATCTGATTACTTTTAGACATTTATCAAGAATATGAATCTTAAAGAAGAGATCAAAGGTATGGGGTGGAAATTAATTCTGAATTTTTTTTCATTTAATATTTTCCTCACACTCAATTAATTAAAATGGAAGGGGATTTCCTCACCCATAAGAAAAAAATATGGAAAATATATTGGGGTGTATGAGTAAAATTTCAAGACACTTTCCTGATACACCTTATAATTTTTCATTTCCCTTGAATTTAACATTTATATATTCATTTGGTGGGATAAAACATAGTCTAAGAAATGCCCTGGATATACAAGACTTTTATATCAATGAGTAAATTGTACTATATTACCAAAAAGTTGAAATGGAGGTAAAAAAATATCAAGAATATCATTGGGATAAGAAGAATAAATTAAATATTAATTCTTGCAGTTGGATGGAGAAATCAAACATCATTAGTAAATTTCAACATCCCGCTTGTCAAAAGTTCAGAAAAAATCTCCTTAGAAATTACCAAAGGGGGATGGATAAATTATTAGGATAGTAAAAGAATAAAACCTATATAGATATTTCCTATAGAAGAAAACAACAACCCGATGGAGTAATGGAATGATCGGGTCATCCCTTAGTGCATTGTTTAGTTTTTCAATTATAAATAATAGTGACACTTTTGAAAAAAAAATCACTAAACCAGGTGTTTTAAGAGGCAGCCAACAACCTCCAAGGCAGTTAGGGTGATATTTTCCAATAAAAACTGTGGATGGGGATCTATAAAATAAAGTGGAAACATGTATTCTAGTTATACATTCAATAATATAAAACATAATTTCTAATTCCTTCATGTCATGATTGTTTATTTTTACTTTTCAAACACCACAACAAAGCATGGAAGTAGTACTATCTTAAAGAAAAATGGAGAAATAATTTCATCCCAATCATATAACTCCTCCCATGTAATAATTTTTGGGATAAAATTCCTATAAAACCTTGTGATACTCCCTTTAGTATAATTTTATTCTTTTTTGGGCATGTATCACAGTTCCTTAAATAGATCCAACAAATGTTTTATGAGAAGAAATCACCATCTGTATCACAAATCATCCATCGATTTTGTACAAGTTCATGTTGGAGGAAAAATCTTATTTAGCACCAACATCTCTATCATGGATTTTATTTCCCTATGATAAAGGATATCTTGGATAAATGATTGAGTATATGTAATGTGTCATCCCTAAAGACATGCCTATTGTGAGAGAATACACGGATTTGTTTCCTAATGAATTGTCTGATCCTCCTCCTTGTCAAAAGGTTGAACATCCAATTAACCTTATATATGGGGAAATTTCAATATCTATGTCTCATTATATAATAGATATTTTGGTACATAGGGACGTAAAGAAACAACTACAAGAGAATCTGAAAGGGTTCATACACCCATGTTCTTCATCTTTTGTGTACCCGTCATCTTCATCAAGAAGAAAGATGGGTCAATGATCCTTTGTGTTGATTATCATGAGCTAAACATGATAATGATAATGCATATGTATCCTCTTCCATGGATTGATTGCATCATTAATCAGATACATAGAGAACTATACTTCTATAATGTGGATATTTGTTTGGCATATTGTCAAGTGAGGGTGAGGAAGGCGGATATTTCTATACAAAATAGAGGAACTATGAGTTCTTGGTAATTACAATCAGACTCACTAATAATCCATAAATCATCATGGAATTTATGAATTGAGTATTTATAGATTATATTGACAAATTTTTGGTAGTCTTTATAGATGATATTGAAATATAATAAAAATTAATATTGGAGCATGAGGAGATTTTAAGCATTGTGTTAAATAGCTTACGAAAGGACAATTTTATGAAAATTATAAAAAATTTGAATTATGGTTGAGGGAATTATTATTCATAGGGAATATTATCACATGTAATGGGATATACGTAGAACCTTAAAAAATAGAATCAATTTAATTATGACTAAGGTTAACATTTATGACAAAAATCCGTAGTTTCCATGGGTCAGTTGGGTATAATCGCCAATTGGTGAGAAATTTCTCGTAATAATTAAACCCTCTAACCATGATAACATGGACGAGAGACAAATTTTTTTAGAATGATGAGTAAAAATATATTTACAAGTAGTTGAATAAGAGGCTTATCACTACGCATGTAATCACACTACCCATAAGTGGAGAACTTATTTGGGTATATATTGATGCTTCAAAGATGAACTTCAGTTTTGTGTTAATATAGAATGAAAAAGTGATATCCAATTCTTCAAGGAAATTGAAGGATCATGAATTGAACTACCCAATGGACGATCTGGATTTTGATGTAGTGATATTTTTATTTAAAATATTGAAACATTATTTATTTTGGGAGAAGTGTGAAATATATACATATTACAATAACCTCACATATATATTCACACCGAAAGATCATAATATGAAACAATGAATATGGTTATAGCAAATAAAGGATTATGATTACACAATTGACTTCCATAATGGGAATAAAAATAAATTGGAATACATTCTATGTAGAAAGGATCCATTAATTTTATCATTGATGGTAATTGATAGGGATATGATATTATTAAATTTGAAAGGGATGATCATGGGAATAGTAAAGGGAGAAACATCATTAATAATTAAAAAATATATTACTCAACCATACAATCTAACGATAAAGGATTCTCAAATAGTTGATGTGGGAATTTAGAAGAAATTTGAAGCAATACATTAAAGAAAATTCTTATAGTTTAATGTTAATGAATAAGGAGTTGTATGATTTGGGTCATGAATATGTGTACCATAAAATATATTATTAAAGAAGTATTTCTTGGAAGACACACATGGATCAACCTTATCTATCCATTCAGTAATCAAGAAGATATACCAAGATAACTGAGAGCATTATTAGTGGGATAATATTAATAATTATATTGTGGAATATACATCATGATGTATCGTATGCCAGAAAGTGAAGGAATTATGGAATAAAATAAAATGGGAAGATAAAACCATTACCTATAACTACATGGAAAATTGAAAACATCACTATGGACTTTGTCACAAGTATTATGAAAATGTAAAGAGTAAATATTTCTATATTCGATGTGGCAGATTTTCTTTTAAAGACAAATGAATTCATATCAATTTGAGAGGAATTACCACTAAATATACTTATAAGGATATACATTAGAAAAGTGGTGAGTCCACATGGAACACCACTATTTGATTGCATCTAATCAAGACCCAAAAGTTACCTCCATGTTTTGGAAGAGTCTCTAACAAGCTCTAAATAATGATGTGAACTACAACAAAATGTATCAGCCAAAACATGGTGGCTAATCTGATTAGACTATCTAGAAACTCAAGGAAATGTTCATATCTTGCTAAATATACCTAAAAAAATTATGTGATAAAATTCTTCATCTAAACTATTTATTCATCTGATTCGACTATCTAGAAACTTAAGGCCATTATGGGAAAGGGTGAAGAGCACCTACAAGCTAAGATGAATTTAGGGGACATAAACAACCTGGTCCTAAATTGGTGGAAAAGGAAAATACCATTTAGAAGAACACAAAGGATAGTTATAGTTGAAGAATAGTCTATGATGACAATAATTTATGAGCCATCATGTTTGATGTCAGATAAAATTTATTCTCTTAGATAACTCAATGGAAGGAATTCACTATTTTTTGGATGAAAGAAAAGTTTATTCCATGATAAATTAGTCCCTTTGAGATCCTTGATCATATTGGAGTGGTTATCTATCTACTAAAGAAACCACATAACCTATCTCAAGTACATTATTATTTTTATATATCACTATTTAAGAAGTACATTACAGACCCCTAGAATGTAATGATTCCATAGGAGGTACTATGGGAGAATGAAATTTCTTATGAGGAGTAGCTGGTGAAGATTTTATATTGTAGAGAAAGGTTCTATTAAATAAGACAATGCACATGGTACAAGTTCTATAAAGAATCAAAAAGTTTGAACAAGAACATAGGAAATAGAGGAGATAATTAAATAATGTTATCGTTATATTTTAGTTTGTGAAATGAAAATTTATAGGGTGAAATTTATTAAGGGTGTGGGAGATTGTAATGACCCAAACTTTTACAAATTACAATCACCGTGTGGTTTAATTAAATACATTTTTATATATCATAGATATAGAAAATATATTCACTTATTTCATGTTATTATAGCCTATAAGAATTAAAATACCATTATGAATCATCACCATTTATAATATATTCATTGAACATTAATCATATGGTTAGTATAAATATACGGTTTTAATAAATACAACTCACATAGACAATAGAAACGATATAATTAACTAGTAGGATAATTCCATACGAAGCACATTTATTGAAGATCTCAAGGGATACAACATTACTGGGATTTTCCCTTGACCAATCCCAATATGAGATCCCACAACAAAACCACTATTGAAACTGTTTATAGGGGAAGTGAAATCCCACCAACATCACAACCCAAACTGTGTATGTCGAACCACCCCATGAAAGTCTCACCATCTCACACCTTACACATAAGACATTTACTGGTGTATTATAGGGGCACATATAAAGACCCTAATAATATGATTTTTTATTTTATTTAATAGTGAACATATTTTCATCTAATTATGATTAATTTGTAAATGATTTTGATTTTGATATAATGAAATAAAAATTGTATTTTTGGGTAATATTCAAATTCAATTAAATAATTTATTTTTAGTAATTTTTGGATTTTTGAAAAAATTAATATTTTATTTAAATAATAATATTAAATATTTTTTATTAAATATAAATTATCTTATACTTTTTATAAATTCGAATATAATTTTTTAGGGTTCAAAAACTGTTATTGTAAAGAACTCAACATTTCTTATGAAAAAACAATTCTTATGTTGAAAGTTAAAATTATCATATTTATAGAATTATTTAGATAAAATTTATAATATTTTTGGAATTATAATGTTGAAATTATCCAATGGTGAATTTTTCCTAATTTTTTGGGACAGTCAAATTTCTGAGTAATTATTAAAGACACGATAGGAATATTATGTGTATTATGACATTATAATGACAAAAAATGATGTAATAAATAATATCCAAGGTATTTTTGGCTAAATAGTTAATTTAAATTTAAAATAATATTATTTTAATTTCATTTTATTAATTTTATAATGCCAATATGTATCCACCAAGACCTATAGTATATTTTAATGTTTTAAAATTATTTCTTTAAGGATAGGACTCACTTGTACATTATCAAGGGTAATATTTTAATAATATCATTACATGGAATTATAGAATTATTAAATCCACTCTTATTTGGGAGAAACCACGAGAAAAACCAAGGTATGTTTTTTTGATTGTATATTTTTTTATATAGAGTCCAGAACCTAAGTTTGAAAAATAATAAATAATTCAAATCTCTTTTTCTATATATGCCAAAAACATATTGTATTTATTTTCACTAAAAAACTTTGAAAAATTCATTACTCTGCCCTCCTTTATATAAAGTCCTCCTATGGTTCTACCAAACTCTCAAGATTCTCCTTCATAGCTTTTATAATCACACTCTCAAGGTATAAAATCCTCTCCTTCTCTTTATTCACGTTTCAATATTATACTATATCTTTTATCTCAAATTCCAAATGATGCGATATGTTTTTACCTAGTCTCATTACTTTTGGTATGATTTATATACCCTGATTTTCACTTTTTATTCTTATTATGACCTTCCATGAATATTTATATGCCCAATTATGCTACTAAAATTTCACAACAATTTTTCCCTACAAAAACAATTGTATGGGGAATACTCATACCCATTTCTTACCAAGTGTTTTAACCTTCATGAACTTATACTTAATTTATTTGGGAATTACATGTATGTTTTCAAAAAAAAAATTATCAAGGAGTAAAATTAGACGATAATTGATTCAATGTTTTATGATCTATGTGGAATAATTAAGCCTAAGAATGAGATGAATGTTATGGGTGAACCTGAAATTAAATAGCACTACAATGCATTGGGTAATGTTTTTGTATGATGAGGCATCATAAAAGGTAATAGGAAGTGAACCTAACCCACCAAAATATTATGTAATTCATTATTTACTTGTAGTTATCCATGGCCTATGCTTATGATGTTATTTTTAGGTTGTTGCCTAATTTTACAATGTTGCTTTTATGTAGTCATGCTATATAATACCTCATTGTTTATGTTTTTTATTATCACTCTTTTTATTCCCCATTGGTGTGCCTATTATCTAACATATATTACATTCTTCATGTTATTCTATTTTTACCCCCATATTAGGCTTTAAAGCTCACCACTCTCTAATGTACGTCCCTAGGTTATCCTATGTAGTTTTAAAAGATATGCAGTTTTCAAAGCATGTTAATGATGTTTTCAATAATGTTGTTCTAAGTTATGTTCTGGATGTTTTGTAATATATCTAATTCCTAGAGGCACTAGACTTCTTGATCTTATGGTTTTTGTTATGTGTAATATTATTTAATAAATACTCAATTAATGTGTAATAAAGAGAGGGGTTTCAATACCACTTGTGCGAAATTCGTAAAGGAGCTGATCTCCAACAAGAGGAAGACAGAAGCCATGGGAGTCATTTCCCTTAATGAAGAATACTATTCTATTGTTCAGTAAAAGATCCCAACATAGATGATATACCTAAAAATTTCTAAATTCAATTCACTATAGGAGAATAAAACTTTGAAGATCCCATGGCGAATTAGGGGCTAGAATTAACCTCACCATAATTAGTGTATTATGCATGCCTGGACATAAGGAACTAAATCCATCTAGAGTAGAACATCAATTAGCTGACTGATTAGTAATGTATCCTTCTGAACTTCTCAGAGATGTTTCAGTATAAATCATCAAATTCATTTTCTCAAAATACTTCCACATTTTGGATATGATTAAGAAGGATATAACCCTATTATTTTATGATGACCATTCCGAAACACTAGGAAGACATATATTTTTGTGAATCAAGGAAGAATTATATACAAATTAGGTGATGAAAAATTTGTTTTCGGAATAGTAATAGTGGTAATACAAACACATTATTCTTTTGACTATCAATTTATCTTTTTTACTAAATAGAGAAATCACTACACAAACATCTAAGATCATAACAATGATATGTTTCCTGATGAAAAATGATGAGTACTCTTTTGAGGATGTGAGCTATATAAAAACTCTTACAAGGTACACTATCTCTCCATTTATACCCTCAGTCATCCATCCACCAATTATCAAGGAGAATAATCCCCCAATAACACTCAAATATTTATTTATTGAGACTTCTTATGCACTAACATGCTTCCTTAATTTAAAACTAACACATACACAGGAGGAAAAATTGATTTAATTACTAAAATGATAGATAAATTTAGTTTCTTAGTGGGTGGTTATGCTATAAGGTATCAACCTGAAATTAAGAACTCATAATATTTTAATGGATTAAGGGAAAAACCACAAATCCGAAATGAGAGGTGAGTCACCCCACTAATGAAAAAGGTTGTTAAGAAAGATGGAATAAAACTCCTAGATGATATAATAATTTTTTTCAATCTCTAATAGAGATTGGGTGAGACCTCTATAATTATTTACAAGGATATGAAACTTTAAATTTGTGAAAATGATGAAGATGAACTAATATTCACTCACACCATCACTAGATATTGAGTATGTGTATATTACAAAAACATAAAAATAGATAACGAAAAATTGCTTCCCCTTACCTTTCAAGGATCTATTTCTAGAGATACTGGCCTGACACCAATTCTATTACTTCTTAAATGGATATTCTAGATAAAATCAAATTGTTTTCGAACCTACTGAATCATCAATAACTACTTTCACATGTTGATTTTGTACCTTCTCTTATAGACACATGTCATTTGGTATGTGTAATGAACATGAGACTTTATAATGATACATGACACATATATTCCATGATATTTTAGAGGAATTCATAGAAATTTGTATGTATTATTTTTTAGTTTTTGGGAGATATTTTGAGGTTTTAATAAGTATTCTAAAATTATTCTAACAATACAGTGCGTAAAAGCACCTAGTTTCAAACTAGTAAAAATTACACTTTATAGTACAAGGAGACATAGTCCATGAACGCAAAAATTAAAAACCAATCATGGATATTAATCCATCAATGATGAATGTAATCAAAGAGTTACCAGATATTTTAATTGTAAAAGGAATAAGGATACTTCTGGCCCATTTAGGATTCTAAGGCCACATAATGAAATATTTTTCAAAAGTAGACCACCCTTTGAAGGACTTGTTAGAAAATGATATTATTTTCAAGTTCACTTATTAGTGTTATAGGGAATTCAACATTTTAATGAAAATATTGTTGGATACTCTCATTATCATTTAACTATATTGGGAAAATTACTTTGAGTGAATGTGAAATGCCAAAGAATTCACTATAGGCACTATAATAGGACAATGGGTTAATAACATATTCAATCTTATCTACCATCCCATCTGAATATTGAGGTTGAAACATCCCAAAGAAAATGTTTTCATCTTAAAAAATATGAAACAATTTTGCTTCTCTGACATTTAAAACTACCTTTACATGGTGTCAATTTACCCATACATCTCATACCAGCAACAAAGAATAATTTTTTTCAAAGCCTTCCATTACAACTGGGATGCGCCAGTTATTTTTAAGTGATGTACTGATGGTTTATATGATGATTTATTCTAAATGATGAGATCTATTATGTGTTAGACTATGTCACATGTCACCAAATGGAGGCCAACATGGAAGAAATTATATAATAGAAAAAAACCTTCAATTCAAACTCCTTTTTCTTATACTCCATCAAGATGAAATAAAATATTTCTAGAGCTGTGATCGATGTTAAAAAACTGAAAACCTTAGAAAAAGAAATGAAATTCCCAAAAACTCAATAATGAAATTTGAAATATTTTAATTATGTGAAATATGTTTTATATGGAGATTACCTAATTCACATGGAAAATTATATATCTTCATTTTCATTGACAACATTTTAAAATGGGTAGAAGTGGAAGATACCATTCAAGACACAAGAAATGTAGTAACGATATTGTTATGGGAAAAATCTTTTAAAAGTTCAGATTCCCCTTGTTACTCACAAGTTACAGAGTAAATCAATTTAATGATAACATTGTGAATGGACTGATGAGGAAGTATTGAATACAATATAACACATGAAATCTATAATACCCACAATGAATTAGTAAAGATGAATTTTAAAATTTGTAAATTAAAAAAATCCTAGTTAAGACCAAAAAACAATTCTAGAACTAATAGAGCCTAATGTTTGATGATTCACCATGGGCATACTACACTAAACAAAAAACAACTATCAATGCCACACCATTCATATTATGTCAAAATATATTCCATTTTCATGTAGAACTCGAGAATCACTAATATTGGAAGATTGAGATACTGAATATAGATTCAACAAAATATTGGGATGTTAGGATGACGGAATTCAATGAGGTGGAGGATATAAGAAATAATTACTATCAAAATTATATGATTTATAATTTTTTTGAATTTGAATAATCAATTCAATGATTGTTGAATCCTAAAAATGGGGAATAATGTCTTGTTATTCAATTCATGATTGATGATGTTCCCTATAAAGATTAAATCCTGATGTTATAGACCCATAATTTTCATAAAATTAATCCCTTATGGTACAATAAATATTAATAAAGTAGGAGATAATACCTTTAAAGTCAATGGGAAATGATTGAGGATATATCAAGAACCATTTTATGAGGGGTGTTTAATAATATGAGATTCATATGAGTTTTAAATGAATCAATCTATCGATGTTAAAAGAACAGTTGACTAGATGGAAACCAAGAATATGCCACATAGGCTAGAGTAGGATAGAATCATATTAATGATATCTTAGGGAAAAAGGAATCAAATGAAGACAAATTGGTTCCCAATTTTAAAAAGGCAAAATTACATGTAATGAAATCCAATATATGACATGAATGGTTCATGACACAAATAATAGAAAAGTCCTGAATTACACATATTATAATTTCCCATGATGTTAAATTTCATGATTTTTAAATGTCGTGAACCATATATTCACAAATCTAGTACCTACCATCCTTTTCTCCCATCTCCCACTACTCACACCTGAGCGCACCCCCACAGTCCTCTTTTCCCTCTCCCCCATCATATGATAACCATACCTTCCACCATCATATCTCTTGAAAATATACCTATCCTCCTCTCTGTATTCTTTTGTTTATTGTTACAAAAATTGAATGAATAATGACCGTGTGGACTCCACCAGCTAATCATGTGACCATGAGAAAAGATTCCCATATGACTAACATCCTAGGGGATCCTATGCCACCATAACCACCGATTTGATCCTCCTAATACTCTACACATTCCTCTAAAACCTTTTTGACATTGTGAAATCTCATTTAAACTCTATTGGGTTGTAAGAGGTGGACCCCACCCCTATCTACACCCCATCATGCATCTGTCCAACCCCATGTACCAGGTCACGCTAGTTTGTTTGCAAGATAATTGCATGTGGATAAACAAAGTTGGATCTGGACATCATTGCATGTCTTTATATTAGATTGGAGGTCCTTCAACTCCTTTAAATCATGGACATCCCAACCATTGTCTATGCTCGAGAGAATAACATCAAAGATCGACTCCTATATTTCATAGTAACATTAGTGATAAATTTCAAGAAAAAAGCTTCTAGTTAGGTGACAGACCAAAGGAGATTTTCTTTTATAGGTTTCACATCGGGCTCAATCATTATTCTACTAACTTTATCGATTACTAGGTATTTTAGAGTCCACAAATCGAATTGAACAAGTTGGATGCATACAAACTCAGGATGATGATTTCTTGAGACTCTAGAGATTCCTTGATCCTTAGATAATAAAATCAACTTAGTTTCAAGGTTCAGTGCTCTAGATTCATAATTAGGCATTGAATCTTTCTGGGTTCACTAGAATAGAGTCTCATGGGTGCATGAGTCATTCAAATGCCATATTCCTCAACACTACAATAAGTTTTCCTTTCGGCAGTGTAGAATTTCATTTTTAATTCTATTTTTGTGTGCATTCATAGTGGAAATGAGTAACACTGATTGGTGGGTCCTTCATTTCCCATATTTTTTGATATGTCGATGTCTTTTAAGATTCTCTTCCTCTTACATCTCTAGAACCAATGGAGTTAATTGAATTTACCCTACTTCAAAAATGAATCTATTGATGAAGGATAGTGACATCTATCAATTGGTGACATCTATCAATGAGTGCTGAGATATATTGAGGGTGATGAAGATGAAACCAGAGACCATGTTTCTATCCTAGAACCTACTCCTACATCATCAGATCTGTCCACCACCCATAGCACCTCAATCTCATCCCATTCATCCACATTTACAATTCCTGCTCCCATTCATGCCCCGAATCACACAGATTTCAGTTCCCGATCCACCACTACTATACCCACCCCATCTCCCAAAACACCCTTACCATCTGATCTATGGTTACCACACTAGTTTATATTGGTGAAATAGCTCAACATCTGCCACCACCTATGCATCCCTTTCATTACACCCCCATAATTTATCATCCTTCTGTCCCCACCATCTCTTGCATCCCCCATCATCCTCTATGAATGGGCCAATCGTCTACCAAAGTTCATATCCCATCCAGTACCTTAGATTACATTCTCTATGAGCTGACAAACCTTGATTTCGGACAAGATTTTATAGTAGAACAGGCTTGATAAGGAAAGGTCACATATCCTCCATCTTCTTTAGAGACACATTTCATTGATCCTAATTCTAGATCTATAATCACTATCATGTTTTATACCAAACCCCCACCATCCTCTGAGAAAACAGCAAAAAACCTGAATCCAACTGAAACAAATGATCCTCTAGAATCTCACTCAAATACTAGTATTGGTAGGGAATTCCATATACATGCACCCTATGTCTAAGAGATTTCACTTTATAAGTCGCTCAATGATTAGGATTATTCCTAGTATATCCTAGTCCCCACCACCATTTTTCCAATATCTAGGTGATCACTTTTTTAGTGTTTTTGTTACATTCTAGATGATGTAACATTTGTCCATTAATATATATGGGATGCTATTTTTTCCTCATTGTTAGATGAAATAATTTTCTTTTTAATACTATATTACATTATCCATGTCTAACTCATCTGCCTCTTTTATGGCCATCAATGCACTTATACCGCCATAAACTATCCTTATACAACATATGACTCAGAATTTAGCTAACTTTGTGAACCATCTAGAGGAGCTATCTGTAAAGATATATGTTTCGTAGAGTTCCACACCATGGTGGGTAAACATGCCTCTCTTACCACAAGAGATATATGGTCAGTACAAACCAGAGGTGATAAATCTGATGAAGCTCCCACATGAACTCGATGACATGTCCACCACCTATTCCAATAGGTGGTAAAGGACTTATAAGAAGATTGATGCCATTGATTGACTCATTTGGCCATCCATTTGGCTAATGAAGAAGTTATTAGTGCTTTATTAGAGGCACTCCTTACTTTATTTTATTTCATTACGTTTTGTTTCTTACATAGGATTTTATGTTTTTTTACATCATTGTTTTTTGTCATAGATAACATTGAATGTGATTGTATTCACATATCATGAAGTAACATAGAAATCTTTAATTTATAACCATTGATTAAACCTGCCCATTTCAATGCTATTATATTAAATTCCTTTAGACTAATGTTTTATCTAGTGCATGATTTCTATTTATAACACATTATTCTAGTTTACTATATATGAAATCAAGATCCACCATGTATTACTAGGGAATGAAACTCATTATTGTGTGTCATAGATCCTGTAAAAATAATTTTTAAAAGGTCCAGTTTAATTTTTCTGTTATATACCTATCAAATCTCTCCCATGGTATTTTCTAGTAAAGTTGATTATAATTCCCATTTTAAGTGTTGGGGAGTATTTCTAGTTCCTTAAAATTGATACACATGGACTATTTCATGTTTTCATTCATCCAGGACACATTTTTCAGTTAAATAATTCATTAAACATGAAAAATAAATACACAAATTTAGAAAAAAAACTTATTTTTGAAATTATTTAAATCCATTTTTTATCATGTTATCATTATTAACATGATTTTGGAGTTGAATAATATAATTCAAATTTAACAAAAAAATGAATGTGTATTTTATTTTATTTTTACAAATCTTTATACCCCAAATGATTTATTTTTTTGGATTGTGCACTCCCATTAATGATAGGATTATAAACCTGTTATTTTATTTTCATTTCTGAGCATATTTTGGAGAGAGACGAGGGACATTATAATATATTTGATCTCTAACTGAGATCTTATTGAGACAATTAATAAATAAATACAATTTTAATATGATTGATACAACCATTTTTTATTTAAATTTCCCAATACCCACCGTTCTTATATTTTTTTAGCCCATAGATACCATTAATGACCTATTTTAGATGCAACTATTCTATTTCAGTCATCCCATCCTACAATGATCTTGGTATTGTGCATGATTATCCATTGGAAAAGTGGGGTTGGATTTTTAGCTTATGGACACAATATATATTGATTGATTAGATGTGTTGTGGCAAGTTTACTAGAATGAAATGTTACGATCCATTATTTCTTTTGACATTTTACACTTATAAATTTTAATTGAAAAAAAAGAAAAATAATTTGGGTTGTGTATTATGAAGGCCAAAATCACCAATTCCAGGAATAAAAATCCTCGGAGGGATTATATATGGTTAGGGGATTGATGTGAGATCTATCCTAGACATGAATTTTGAAAAATAAATAAAAATAAAAATAAAAATAAAGGGTAAAGGTACATTTTGGAAACATATTTTATATACTCATTTATACACTTATGCTTCTTTGAGCATGAACATGTTTTTGATCTTGCAGGAGCTATTATATGGAACTATTCATGTTTATCATGTATTATAATTTAAGGAATACCCTCCTTTTGAGCTTGAATTTTATTTTTTATCCACCTTCCCTTTATCATTTGAGTCATTTGAACAATTTTAATAAATACCTCATGATTGTTTTTTATGTTTATTTACAAAGATAATATGATTGAACCAGTTTAATCCTATAGTTAAGAACATGTATTCAGGGTATGAGAATAACTCATGTTACATTTTACGTTGTGTGTTGATAAAGATTTATTCTTAGGTAATCTGTAAAATGGGGGTTCAATTATAAAAATAGTTTTGAAATTTTAAATATATGATTAATAATCTAAATAGTGATGTAAACTATGAGGCATGATTTATTTTTTATTCAAGACTGATTATGTAGGACTACTAGTTCTTCTTACAATATGTTTTATTTTCCAAATTGTAACGCAAGTATCTTATTTAAAAAACTGTTTCATTTGGAATTTTTATTGAGATGTTTTTTGATGATGACAAGAAATCATTCAAGTGTGGGGGAATTTGATAAGATGAATTTTTACAAACATTTTGGATTAATTTAGTTAAATATTATTAATTGTTTATTTGATATGAAATGGGTATATGTTGATTTTTCATAGAATATATATTGTTGGTTTCAAAGGGAAACCTATCAAATTAAGCCAAAAAAATGTTCAATACACATTTTGAATCTCATAAACAATGTGAATGCATCATTGAAAACACTGCACATGTTGTGAAGCATAATTCATGAATAATTTTTATCTTATGAAAATCTTACATGAAATGAATCTGTTATATGCATTGTATAATGCATGAATCTTATTTTGAATCTTTAATACTATTTACATCAATATATTCAATCAATAAAACAATTTTAATTTCAATTTAGTTTATTAATATAGAACATATGATTATTCCTATGGGGTTTACACTAGAACTTTTTAAATACTAAAGTTTTAGTTATCCCTTCAGACATTAATAAAATATTACTATTTTGTACCCCTATAAGAAATTAACGATGTTATATGAGGTGTCAAATTTATGGAACCCTTTTCGGCGATGATTTATGCTATATAAAAATTAATTATAAATCCTGATAAATATTTTTATTTTTATTTAATTTTTTAAACATGGTCATATCATGCTATAGTTTTAGGTTATAATCCCTTGCACGATTACTCCACTCACAGGAACGAAAAAGTTTATGATCTTGCATTCAACCTGGAGTTGGAGAAGACTTTACCCATGAAAGTAAAATGGTATGGAGAGAATAATAATGAATAGATCATCATGGTTACAAGAGACCAATTTCAAGGAGATGATCATGTTTTAGGACAAATATCATGACCAAAACTCCAATAATGAAATCTTGGAGGTAAGTGCTGATCAATTACAGAAGAACCTCAAACAAGGGGGGTCAATTAATGAATTCTTATACCTCCCATCCCCACTCAAACATTTGAGAATAAATAAATTATGCGTAAGTAACCATAGAAATGATATGACTTATTATATGAGATTTCTAGTAATATTTTTTAGAGGATTCCAGAAGAAGGGAAACAACAAGGAGTACTCATGGAAGGAAATATATAGTCTTCTACCCAAATGAATTTCATGTCAAAAAACTCAATGCGATGATAGATAAAGATATTCCCCAAGGTATGTATTGTGAATATGTAATATATCTAGATTATAATCATCAAAATTAATCACAGGGATATATGGAACAAAAACCACAACATCAGAATAAGAACAAACATCAAGGGTTTCATCCATGAAAATATGGTTTTCAACCTCAACATTGAGGGCTATCCAAAATATGACAAGTCCATTTACTAGAGTAGACCCTTTTGTCCTTCATGAAAATAAAAAATCATCACTGAATGGGTTGACAGAATAATCCAAGGATCAAGGTACTAAAATCAGAGGAACGAGATATGAATCACAAAACCAATAAGTTTCAATGTGTAACAAAGAGTTCCAGGTTGGTTATATTTCGGAGAAACATAGGGAAATTCCTAGATGAGTACTTCTAGGATCCTTAAACCACCATCCCTATATAATCAAAATCATTATTTCATTGAAATGATTCCTGAGTTTCACAATAAATATACTATATGAAAAATGGGATATATCAGCTCATAGGATGCATCATGAACAAAAAAACAGTTAGGATAATCAGTCATGGAAATACTTATTAATTATTATATCAATTAATTCAAATAAAAATAAATTAAGCATGTAAAATTCCTATAGAAATTTCATTTAATGAAATCAACATATTCCCTTATAACATGATTTTGAAAATCCAAATCCACATTATTAACTATAATAATTATTTTTCATATGTTTAACATTCACATTTATTGAAAAAAAATTTAAAATAAATAGACTACAAATTTTCCTAGGCATTTTCTATATATCTAGTTCAATTAAGTAAAGAAATAATCAATCGTGGGCATAAAGTTACGGGTCAATGTTCTAAAAAAAATTACTTGTTGGAATACAATTGAAAAAAATTTATAAATGAAATGTATTATCTAATATAATGATTCTATGAGAAATGTGTTGTAGGTTCATCCTTCTCCATGATTATAGACATGTATGTTCTCCGCAACATGTAATTATTTTGCAGCATCTTCTCATGCTACCTACTTCTACTTGTTACTTTCCTTTTTTGGCCTTGAAAAATTAAAAATACATAATTAAATGTAGATTATATTTTAATGAAATTTATAATATTTTGTTGGATAATGAATGATCACTAATATCGATAAAAAATAAAGAAAAATTTTAAAACATAGGTTGCCTCTAGGAATCACTTTTATGTCCCATGGTTGAATCAACTTTATTTTATTTAGTTAATCTGGTTGAGGGTAGGAAAATGGTTTCCAGATTAAGATGAACAAAATTTTAATGATTTAATTCTTCCATGTAGATAGTTCCTCTCCCCTTTTAAAATCTAATATCACTCTTCAATTGGTTTGAAACTTCTAAATTTTCATGGGCCTGATCGAGCTATTATTGGCCAATATGACAAAATAAAATGGAAACTTAATGACTTTTCAAACCTATTCTCCATCGTTTAATCACTATAATCACTCAGGGTAAAATATAACTGAATTTATTCTCATATTATGAATAAATTTTTGTAACCAAAGGATTTCATTGGATCTATCTCCTCTACTATGTAAAGAAAAATATAAAATATATGAGGATGGATTAAAAAAAGTGGTTCAAATGTCTTTGAAACTGTTGAAAAGGATGGTAATTTCTAAATTATAATTCCTGATATATGTGATTACTATAATGTAATAGCTACTCTGTGATAAAAGTGTTGTCCATACTCCATGCAGCTCAAGTGGATCAATGAGTATATCATATATGTATAAAATGTACTATGTTCCTTTTATTCTCTTATTTATTTTATTAATTTTCCAAATGTAATGTTTTAGCCAGATCCTACATCCTTACACTAACCACATATAAACTCTTATAGGGTTCAGCATTCTGAAATTGGTGATTTTTTGTCACCATAATACATACGGAAAAATAGTTTTCTTTTTGTTTTATACTTTTCTATGAAATAGGGTATGTATAAAATTCCAAAAGGAATCATAGATCATAATATATATATCTAGTAAAAGTACCCCAACACATCACCTCAATCAATATATCTTGTGTCCCTCAACTGAGAATTCCCCCACACTAAATCAAAGGATAATCATGTACTATACCAAGAGTTGGGTGGTAAGTGATAATAAACTTATAATAGATTTATCATAAACCATTCATTCATTAAAACTATGTTATAAATAAAGATAGATGAATGGTGGGTGGTAGAAAAAATAACCTCAATAAATATAGCATCAATCATATTAAAATTGTATTTGTTAAGTCATAACTATAATAAAATCGCAGTGCATGTTATGATATTCTTACATGTCCTACGTGTCTCTCAATAAATATACATAGAAAAGAATATGAAATTATTGGTTATGAAACCTTTCATGAATGAGAGTACATAATAAAAATCTCGCAATCCCTGAGGGTATAATATCAGGTAAAAAGTCATTCAAAATAAAATTTACCCATTTTTAATTTTAATTAAATAACTAAACTCAACTATCATGATAAAAAACAAATAGGGTAAAAACATGGATTTTAGAAAAATTAACCTAACACTTTCTCTTATTTAAATGTTTCAAATGAATTTTTAGTTTTAATGCAAGATTTAGGTGAAAAATTCCTCCTAGATAAATTAATACCTATTATAATTCACGTGTATTAATTGTAAATCAAAAGAAAATATCCCCTACACATAAAATGAGAGAGTGTTCACACTATCCTAGAAATGTTTCTTTGGGATAGACATGATATGTATAACATAGAAAAAATGAAATGAAAAATTGTAATAATAATTTTGGGGAATTGATATATCTTTATAATGAGTACCATGCCAAGAAAAATACTAGTGGATCCTGAATTAGAATTTTGGAAAACTACATAATGAGTTAGAAGTAGAAATACTATACTAGATAAAACATTATTCCATATTGTTTAAATATAATAGATTTTAAATGGGGTGGTGCACCCAAATAATAGAAATGAATTATTCTATAATACAAGAAGATATATGGATATAATGAAGTTCAAAGTGACCTATAATAGAAACTCAACTAAAATGAAAAAATAAAATCAAATATCTGTGACTAAAAATAAAAAAAATAAATCAAATGTGTGTTGGCACCCATAAAATACTAATGATGTCTTTGTTAGCTAGACGTATGAATAAAGGAATAGATTAATGTATTCCATTTAATTAGAAGTTCCCTACCACCTAAAATAACTGGGGAAAATTTCATTAAGCTAATATTGACGATTAGCAAGATTGATCAACTTTAGTGCATAAAGAACATGTATCTCATTTAGTAAGAAAGGAGTTTGTGCCCATCATGGTGGGGACCTCTACTGAGCACACATATCTAGTGATAGCTCCTCAATATGGTGATTGGAATCAACTTGATGTTGAGTCATTAAATGTACACTGGATGATGGTGGTTGTATGGGCACATTGATGGCCATAGAAGAAGAAGTAATGTTATAAATTTATAATGTAATACCATAATTAAATGAAAAATAATCCAGCAAACATTGAAAAAAAACTGTATTCTATATATATATATAGATCAATGATACATCATATGGATTGGAATAAAATAACTACCAACATTAATAACACATACAGTAGAAAAAATACGGAATGAGATTGAGATATACTAGGAACAATACAAATCATCGAGCTTGTCTTCCAGGGTCCTATACCAAAATGAGGATACCATTTGTTGGCCTACTCAACCTATGTCACCACTGGAGGGAGGTGTTAAAAGATCATCTACTACAGTGGGTGTCGTGGTACTGAAAACTATCTCAGATGATGGTGGTGGTGAGGTTCCAATCCTATTAGTGGAATAAGATTTGGAAGTTGGAATTATGAAAAGTATCCTAAAATAATAAGGATGAGCTATGAACTTTCTTCACAGGGTTATCACTTATAGACACTCTGGCATGGTAGTAGGGTCTATCTCCTTAGAGGGTATGTTGGTTGAGGTGTTGGTTGGTCCATGAATGGCGGAGGATGATCAGACCACTGGTGGTGGTGGAGAGGGGCTTTTGTGGATGATGTATAGGGAGGTAGGTTAAGTTATGTGGGTGTAATTAAATGTATGTCCAGGTGGTGGAATTTGTGATGCATGTTCACTAATAAATATTGGTATGAGATCTATCGAACATTGGGTATGGTGGAGTGAGATTTGTGGTGGTTATGGTAGTGGTGGATGGGAAGTGAAATGTGTTTTATTAAGGGAATTCAAGAGAGTTATAATGATAATTGTGGATGGATAGTCTGAGATTCAGGTGGTAAGGTTGGTGGCTAGATCAAAGGTTGTATGAGCAGGTGCTGGGGTAGTTGCATAGTCTCTGGTCACCTTGTCAACACCCTCAACACATCCTATAACCCATCGATAGATGTCACCTTCCTTAATCAATAACTTCATTCTATGAAGTATTTCCAATTCAATCGACTCCATAAATATGAGAGATGTGATATGAAGGTTGAAATCAAAGGCAGTTTGATATCTGGAAAGATGAATGATGAATGACCCACCATGTGAGAAGATTACACAGTGTGTAAATTATTATCTATTTCTTTCTAGAGCATAGAGATCTTCACATAACAATCATCAATCATCTATTTTATATATTTTCATCTTATTTTATCCCTTAATTTCCTTTTAAAATAATTTTTAGACAACTACTTTTATTGTTTTTTTAAATCCACATATCATTGATCAACATGCAAGAATTCTTCATTTCTTCCATCACCATTTACCATTGCTTCGTTTGTTTTCCATTATCATATCAACTCAATAGTGGAAACGAGCCCAAATCATGTTTTTTTGTTGATTTAAGTATGTTTTTGATTCATTCATTACTATTTTTGATTGTGAACTTCTTGATTATTAAACCGTTAACTACAAACTATCCCATTTTAACTGTTTGATTAATTTTACAAGCATGTATTCCATTTTTCTTATTATTTTGTAAATACTATAATGAGAATATAATCCACATAAGGCATGGGACAATAATAAGGGATTCATTGACATTAAAGAATCACTAAAGCAAAACCTAGTAACTCTATGGATTGAAATTAGGTTAAACAACAACTGCCTTTTCAGTTATTTTATACAACCCTAACTATGCGGTGTTAAAATTAATGAATATAACCTAATTGGAGTAGAGTTGGATATAACAATTATACTATGATAAATTCTTCCATACTATATAGTATTAATTATTATATATTGGTATTTATATTCAGGAAAAATAAAATCTTTATCTTTGATAAATCTAGAAGGCTTGACGATATTAAACCAGTGCTCTATTTACCGCTTTGTAGCATGAGCCTTAGGATATTCCCAAGTAAGGATTGATATTATCATTTTACCTATTTTCTGAAATTTTCCATAATCACTATCTTTTTCTGTAATTATAAACCAAACTTAATAGTTTAAATTAAATCTTGAACATAAATCAATTCATGCGGACTTATAAATAAAGGCCTCAATGTCACTAGTTCCTTGTCTGCCACTCTTTCCCTATGTGTTCGACCCGACAATAAAACTATACTTGTAAGGCTCCTGCCTTAAACATTATGTAAACTAGTGTTAATTCAATAATTCATATTGAAGATGTTTTCTGGTTTAAAAATTTATAGAATTAGGCCAAAAATATTACATCTCAAAAATTACAATGTAGACACTTCTATTCAATCAAATGCTTTCACAAAAATTAAACCCCAAAAAATAAAAAAAGAATTATTTTCTTGATATACATTTTCTTCAATTATTCCTTTCTCATACCCTTCCATATACCATGTAAAAAAAATTTCAAAAACATGGTATTAGCCTAAAAATAGCAAAAAGGGTTATAAAATAAGGAAAGAAAACATTATCCAATCAATAAATACAAATCAATGAAACCATACTTTTCAAACGTAACATACATTCTAAAATCATAAGATTTATGAATAACACACAAATACCATTAATCATAATGGTAACTAGTGGCATACATAAAATACTTACATTGTAGCTTTCACAGCTACATAGGGAGTTACATTTTCAATACCCATCACAGTATATTCCCAAAATCTCTTTGGAGAAACATTAATATTTACCTCTGTCACGTTACCCATTGCATTGGGTAGCTATCTCGGGCTCACCCTCCCTAGGTTTATCACGTAACCACCCTAATATGTAAACAATGCCCAAAAACCATAACATAATCATAACATATAAAATAATCATAATGCAAAGATAACATTTCCACATTTAAATCACAATATATCATTTCAAGATATTAACATAATCAATTATCTCCAAAAACCATTTACAATACCAAAACAAATAAAAAGTTTATATGGTATTTATTTTCCTTTTAAACCATTATGGATGTTTAAATAATCCAAATAAAATATTCTAATTGTGGTAGAAGAAAGGTCATTGTCACCTTTTATTTTAAAAAGATTTGTTCCTTTTTTTGTTTAGTAAAACGCTTCATAGAAAAATATTCTTTTTAAAAACCATTTAAAACATTTTATAAAGGTATTTTTGATTCAAAGTGTCCCATACCACTATGAGTATTTTATAGTAATTAAAATTTTGAAACATTAATTTCATTATAAATAAATCCTTAAAACCATTTTTAATACATGGAAATTAATAAGAAATATTTATAAGGTTAATTCTTTAAAACAATTAAAACAAGGTTTTAGTTAAAGACTCCCTTAAAACTTGAGAAAGTATTTGAATTAAAATAGTTAAAGAATAACATTAAATGAAAGTTATATTATCATGAGAATATGGATATTAATTATATAATATATGAAATCAATGTATAAACACCCTATAGGAAAATAAAGGTGACATGATCAAGATATGCCTCAAATTAAAGGAGGTTGAGACATAGTCCCTTAGGAAAATTCGACAGCCTATCTACGTCACTTTAAAATTCAATAAATTAGTTGATAAGAGAGAAAAATATCTCTCCTCACTTGGACATAAAATTTATAGAAATATGTATACATAAGATCATATCCCAATATATGAAAAATGAAATTAAAACACATAACATAAAAGAAGTATTTGAGTAAAAGAGGAGGGTGAAAGGGTTTCCTTACAAAGTTCATATCATTTCATTAAGGATAAATCAATGGAATAATTATGTGTAAAAAAATAAATTCACCCAATATAATTGGATATTAATTATACAATATAATGATTTAAATCACACATATTCATAGTATTACATTGTCATGAAGTATATGTTTATCCCAACGAATGGAAATTGGGTAAAGAAGATTCCATACCTCATGTCCGACGTGACTCATTCATTCTTTAATTATCTTCAATAATAACCATAAGTTAAATTATAATATATTCAGAAAATTTTTCATGTTTATTATTCATTTTCTATCAATTATTACCATGCAATAGCAATTATGTAATTATTGGAGTTCATATGGTACATTTTTTCGATGTTCAGAATTTTAGGCAAAAAATGAACTTATTATAATTATATATAGTCCATGTGGTAAATAATCCATTATCTCAATAATTATGTTAATGAATTTTGTATCATATATATCATATATATCCAGTATAAATTTATTTATAATAGTCCATATCATTTGGATATATGAAATGGAATTTCACCGTTCATGGAGATGGTAAGCCATACGTACACATGAATGCTACTTTCATTTAATTTTTTCATTTTTAAAGGAATGAAAACTAAATGATAAATATGTCTATTATAATTAAATTATAAAATAATATTTTATATATGTTACATATGTTAATTAATTCCATATTTTATACATTCCATGTGTAGCATGAACGAGTCATATCACTTTAAGGGGGCGGTAGTTTGCACTTCCTCAAATAAAATTATCGTATACATACAACATTAATAGAATAAAGGCATGTTCTAATTTAGAATTACATATATATATATAGCAAAAATAAAATTCATATATATCATATATAAATAAATTTCTATCCTAATGGCCATCATGAGAGGCGGTAAGGGAAAATATAACTATCACTGTTTTCTGAGTAGTAGTTCACCGTCCACAGAAACAATATGTTCTAAATCCATTAGATGGAGGTCTGTGTAAGTGTACGTAAAATAAATTCCATAAAAAATACCTACTATTTTTAGTATAATGGTTTTGTTATGAAATCAAAGAAAAATAATACAATAGGGAGTGAAGAAGTAGAATAAAAGAAGAGAACTTAAGTGAAGATGTTACCTGTAAATCGGGTAACTCCCTTTGGGTTGAACCAAATGGCTTTTTTATAGTGCCTTATGCATAACTTAAGGCATCTAGGAAGATGTTACGGATGTTGAAAGATTATTTGGACCAATTTTGGATGATCCTAGGGGCCTTCAGAGGTGTGAGTAAAGGTTACAGGTGGCTCCCTTTTATAAGAGGGAGGATGTGCTCTTTAGGAAAGGTTGAATGTATTATTTGATTATGAAATTATTTTCAGTTTCAAAAGAACCAAAAATAAATAAATTCTATGATAATATAAATATAAGTCAAAATAAAATCAAAAAAATAAGAATTGGACAGGTTTTGGATATTTGTAAATACTTATCTTTTAAAATTAACACTTCTTTACTGGCACAGTTTTATCAAGCATTTAACACTTTCAGAATCAAAATAGTTACCATAAAAAGAAAAATATCCAATTAAAAAGTCAATAATAAAATTTTAGACTTATTATATCTATTTTACAGAATCTAAGATTTTTTTAATTTTCTAATATCTAATAAATTATTTTATATTTTAAGATATGAATTTTCTCACTTTTGACACTAATCATATCAGGACTTTTAAAAATATATTACAAACTGATTGATTCAAAAAACATCATTAATATAAATATAAAATTTAAATATAATCCAAAAAATTCATGTATGACATCAAAATATGAATATTACATTTATTTTAAAATTTATAATATTATTTATTTGAATCCTTTTTTAATGAAGCATTCTCTCAATCACCATTGTGTCATAATTAAATTTATTTATAAAATGTATAAAAATTATAAATAAAATAACATAATATATTAAATATTTTTAGATTTATAATTACTATATATAGTATGATACATCACTATTTATAACATAATATAAAAATTGGTTTACAAAAAGATATATGTTTATCTTAAATTTTCCTTAACATTAAATAAATTTTTATAAAATGTTATTTTCAATCACCATTTTATCCATGGGGTCCTAAAATCGACCCAAGAATGCCTATAGTTATAAATATCTCATCTAATAGGGTTAGGACAAGTGTAAGTGTATTTTAGTATTATAATAATATTATTTTCAACCCTTATTTACCATATTTACCTTTAAACCATGGTAAAAAATATATTTACTGATGTAACTATTCACAATGTCTAAAAATAAACATTTCCTATTTAAAAAATATACACCTCATGATTCCAAAATATGGAATTGATTTATCTAAATTCAAAATACAGAATTTTCATAAATTACCTTAATAATAATTCCCATGGTCAAAACAAAAAAAGCATGTTTTTTCGAATTAAAAACTACCAAAATATTGACATGTGTTTGTCTCCAATTACAAAGTAAAATTACATTCACTGACCATAATTGGATTTTATTTTAAAAATATGTTATAATTACAGTTTAAAACCAATTTAATGGAATATATAACTATATAAATAATTTATATTAAAATGTAGTTTTGAATAAAAATTCTGTATTTTCACTATTCATTAAAAATTAAATATATTAGAAAAATAAAAAAAAATTAATCCAATGTAAACTTTGATGCCCCTATTCTAAATAATAATATAATTTTGTCAAATATATGTAATAAAATTTACAAAATCTACATTTAAAAAGGGTCCTCCATTAAAAGGTGGTAAAACTGCATTTTTAGAAAAATACCTTTTTAACCAAAAACAAATAAATTTATTCACATATCATATCTAGAAAGCATATAATATGAATTTAAAACATTACTCTGAATATATATCATATATTTTTTATTAAATAAAAATCCATAAAAAGTGATATGAAAACACAATTAATCTCTTTTAAATAGGTTTTCATAAAAACACATCCATTTTATTCAATTGGTTTTTATTTCCATTTCTAATAAATTTGTTAATCAATGAATCATCCTTTAAAAATGTGTAAACCATATTTCAAAATTCAGTTTACACTATTAATTGCCTCCTTTTCAATGTCTTGGTGTTTACTACCATTTAAAATAATAATATGATTATTTTATTATTTTTTAGCATAACTAAAAGTTGGGTGCAACGTAAGTCTTCAAAGAAACCCGTTGTTGTGTGTTTAGTGTGATTTTAGATATAAAATCCCTTTGAAAGTAAAATTAATATTTAAATAAAATATATTAATAAATAATAAAATTCATATTCTTTATTTACTTGGGATGTTAAATCCTTCGCTCATTTTGGGAAATGCATCCTCACAATTTTAAAACTGGGCTCGAAATTAACATTAAGAAGCCCACATAAAAAAAAGTGTCAATAATTAAATTGATTTAAAAAAAGGGTATTACAAAGGTAACCATAGATAACCCATAAAATGGTTTCATATAGGAAAACATGGATATGGACGAGAAAATAAACCATCAACATCTCATGGGGAGTGATAGAAAACATGCTCAGGGGAAATTTAAATACCATAAAATCAAAAAAATGTGATAGGTAAAATGGTCCTTGATTCCCCAGTAAGAAAAGTAAATGGTAAACATGATTTATGTTTCTTTTCATAAATTTGAGGAATTTATTTATTAGCAAGATTAATAACATAAGGAAACATACTTACTTGTCATGTAGAATTTCATCCTTTAGTAAATTTCTACCAAAAAATCAGCTTTTCTCCAAATGATGGGTATTCACATTAACATGGTCGCACCTAAAGCTATATAATCAACCTCTATTGAATCGAATAATCAACCAAATATATACTATATATTTCCCTTGTCTTTATGCATTATCCAAAACCAAAATGGTTAGTAAAAGATCAAATTATCCCTAAAGAGATAATCTTTTATATAAAGAAATACCACTCTCAATATCCAAAATTCAACAAAGAGTACCCAAAGTTCCACAAAGACCATTCAATAAATAGTTTTCCATAATATACTACAAACTACGTTTGAAATCCAAAACTCATAAGAATTTAATCACATAGTCTTCCATATTAAATGTTAAAATTTATCTCCAAATAACATCAACAAGTCTTGAAGTCTCATACTAAAGTATTATTAACCATAAAACATAATCCCTATGATACATTTATAATTAGAATAAATAACCCAAATATCTATATATCCAAAATAAAAACATATATTCTTCCAAAATAAAATTTCAACATTTATCCTCAAATTAAATCCCATAGTATTATATTTTCCTATGGCATAGATTGATCACAAAAGATAGAACGTCTTCAAAAAATAACATTTATAAGTTAATAAATTAATCATTTTTCTATACTATGGTTATCCATTTGATAAAACATGAGTTCCAAAATTAACTTATTCATCATCCATAAAATCATTTAACTAAAAATAATTAGTCATAATAACAAGGTACATGATGTAGGTCAGTGGTTGGCGATAAATCACAGTGTCACTTTGGTTGTGGGTTCGATTCTCACAGCTTTGTTCGACATGGTGGGTTGTCACACAGCCTATGTGTTGTCTTTTTTCAAAAACTATATAAATTCATAAAATTTAAAAAAATGATATAAATTACTCAAAAATAACCATAAAATATTTTAACCTCAAGGGTTGTCTTCTACATATTATTTTCATCCCAACTTATTTTGACCTTAACATCTTAATTCAAAAAGTCTCATATATATTGTAATTTTTTTATTTTACCACCATATGATAAAATAAACTTATCTCCAAAAGGAAGAACATCATATCTTGATCATGGTGTCCACTTGGATTCATCGTCATTTTTTTCACGTAGGTAGAATGTCCACTCACTTCAAAAATGGTTTAGATTTCCTTCAAAATAATTTTCTTCCTTCGTACAAATACACCTTGTACAACTTGGGTCATAAGGGTGTTCATAGAAAAAATGTTTCTGAAAATAATCATGTATGACATATAATTTCAAAAAATCTAATAAAGAATCATTTTTATTAAACAATCAGACTGAGTAGGAGTTTAAAATTACAATCAATGGTCCTTTCAAAATACCATAGGTATTTATTGAGAGACTATATTTTTTTTTAAAAAAAAATAGGTTGCACAAGGGCATCCTTCTTCATCACATTTTTCATAATCATAATATGCTCCAAAATCTCATGATAAGGTAAAATATTTGAAAAATATTTGATAATATTTACCATTCATGAAATTATGAGAATATTAAGAAAATATTATTTGATTAAATAAAACCCATGATTCATGATGGTATCAATGTATAGTGGAGGTGTTTGATGTCTTAAAAAACTTCTTTCTAGTGAGTTGTATGCTAGAAAATGTTTCATAATCTTAAAAACATGAATTTTTAATAATTATTTCAAGCATTTCATCAGGAAGAGAAAGGAATGTTGTTTGAGATCCTCCTCATTCCATTTTTAACAAAATTTTCATTATCCTATAGTGTTAAACACTAAGGATTTAACTCAATGAGTAGATATTGAGACTAACCATGTGTCAAAAAAAACCCTTAATCCCTAATGTTGTCTAAATCGACCTTTGATAACATCTATAAGGAACCAATATTAAACATTACATAATATTTAGTTATGTAAACAATTCAAATTGATGATCTTTTTAGTTTTATAGTTTTAGAGAATTAGGCCATAGCTATTACATCTCAAAAATTATAATGTAGATACTTCTACTCTATCCATTTTTTTCAAAAAAAAAATAATCTCCTTAAAATAAAAGAATAATTTTTTTCTAGATATAAATATTCTTGAATTATTCCTCTCAATTACCCATCCTTATATGCTATAAAAAATGACCAAAAACCATAACATAATCATAATACATTACACAATAATAATAGAAAGATAAAATTTCAACATTGCAATCACAATATATCATTTCAAGATATTAACATAATCAATGATTTCTGAAAATAATTTTCAATACCAAAACACGTAATAAGTGTATATTGTATTTATTTTAAATTTATAAATACCATGGCTTATTAAGGAATCCAAATATCAAATACTGCTCATGGCTGTGTAAAGGTTGTTGTCACCGCGTATGTTAAAAAGAAACATTCCTTTTTTCATTTAGTAAAACACTTCATAGAAAAAATATTCTGTTCAAAAACCATTTAAAATGTTTAACAAAGATATTTTTGAATCAAAGTGTCCCATACCACATTTAAACTTTTATCGGAATTAACATTTTAATACATTAATGTTCAAATAAATAAATCTTTAAAACCTTTTTGAAATCAGTGACATTAATAAAAATTATCTATAAGATAAAATCATTAAACCATTTAAACAAGATTTTAGTTAGAGTCCCTTACCACTTTAGAAAATATTGGAATAAAAATAGTTAAGGAATAACATTAAAAAAATCTTATAATATCATGAGAATAAGAATATTCATGATATAATATGTCAAATGGATGTATATACACTCTATTTTGTAATAAAGGTGCACAAGATCAAGATATGCCTCAAATGAATGTAGATTGAGACATACTCTTTTATGAAAATTCGACAGCGTAACAGGGTTACATTAAAATTCAGAAATTGAGTTGATGAGGATGAAAAGTGTCTCTCATAACATGGAAATAAAATTTACAGAAATAAGGATATATAAGAAAATATCCCATTATAAGAAAATGGAAGTTAAAATACATAATTTAAAATATGTCTTTGACTAAAAGAGGAGGGTGAAAGGTTCCCTTACAAAGATCGAATCATTACTGTAAGGATAAATCAGTGACATAATTATGTGTAAAAAAATACTTCCTATATAATTGGATATTAATTGTAAAACAATCAATGGGAATTCACACATATTCATAGTACAACATAATAAATAAGTTTATGTTTTTCCCAATGAATGGAAATTGGGTGAAGAAGTTCCCTTACCTCATGTCCTACATGACCTGTTTGTTCATTAATTTCATGAATAATAAACATAAGTTAATTTTTAATTTCTTGAGAACCTTTTCAGGTTTATTATTCCATTTTTATCAATTATCACCATCAAATAACAAGTATTTAATTATTTGATTTCATATCGGACATTTTGTCGATGTTCGGAATTTGAGAAAAAAATGAACTTGTTATAATTATAGATTATCCATGTGGTAAAAATGATATTAACTTCAGAATTTTATTCCTGATTTAGATATAATATATATAATTTATATGTAGTATATATGTAGAGACCCGAAGCCTGACGTAGATGTACATTACATTAATTTTGCGGAATACTTAGTACATTACAAAAACACACACACAAGGACCGTAATAGTTTAGTGTCTTTGGAAACTCGGAATATAATCTCCTAATAATGGTGAAAGATCTTCAACATCTCCCATAAAGATCTTCCTTTTTTTTACCTAAAACCTTTCTTTATATCCTGGGGAAAAGAAATCATAAAAGGGTGAGCTCAAATGCTCAGTAAGGGTAAACAAAAGAAATATCAATCACATCATATTCATAAGAACATAACATTTTGGAAATCTTAACCTGCAAAAGAGAGCATAATTTCATAACATGGGATAAATCATGGCAGTGAAATATAATCACAATAATCATAACTTAAAACATGAAACTTTGTGGCATTCCCACATAATCATAGAGAATCATTTCTTGTTAGTCAAGACTCATTGCCAAGACTATCTTAGTGGACAAAGTCCCTTTCTGAATCAAGTAACCCTCGTTTCAGTCCTGTTTCACTGAACCGGTATAACCTACCATTCCAGCCATGTCTATCTCATGAGATATAAAATCTTTACCCAATGTATTGGAGGGAGATATAGGTCCCACCCATCTTATAATGAATCATTTCTTATGTGTGCCACATAATCATAAACCATACATCATAGCGTAACCCATGTAATAAAAATGGGATTCTTAAACAACATGACATCATAAAACAATTCATATAAGATAAAGGAATTCATAAAAATATTTCCATCACAAAATAATCAAATCCATGTAATAATAGGGATAAAACCAGAACCCTTTTATTATCTTAGATGGAAAATAATTTTGATAAAATACTTGAACTTCATTCTTGAGGAAAATATCCTTTCTACTTCAAAAACACTTTTCCTTTCTTAACATGTCATACAATTTTAAACTAAAAGAAGTTGATTAAAAATAAACTTTAATACTTGTAAAGGAAGCTTCTAGGAAATAATGTTTTATAAATCCATTCATGCCATATAAGTTAAAAAAAACATTCTTCGTACTTTTGTGGGAAAAGTCAAGAAGTACCTCGTACGAAAAAACGACAAAAGATTCCTTTCATATTCTTTACTAAAAACTCACCGAAGTGTAAAATTGGATTTAAAATAGTGTAAGTGGATGGAAACAATATTAAATATTGAGGGAACATGTATGTGGATGATAAAATACTCCCCAATAAATACTTACGAATAAACAATCTCAGATAAAAATGAGATTGTGATATTTCCCTTACCTTAGGTCCGAGTTGCTTTGTAAGTGTCCGAACCTCCTGTATAATGATTTAAATCATGTTATTGAATTATTCCAGAATCATATTCATTGTTATTATATCATATATTGTTCACTTATGACTTTATATTACTCGTTCTTTTGTAAATTCCATGTTAAAGTAGCGTTTTGGGTAAAATCGTTTCATTTATCGTAGGTGTTTTGACTTGTTGTTCTTGACATTATTATTACTTATATCATGATTTAATTACTTCCAGAATATAAAATATGATTTATATATCATATATATTCAGTATATATATATATATATATATTAGAATGATAAATGAAATGAAAAACACCGTTCATGGAGACGGTAGTCCGTACGTACGCATGAACGTTGTTTTCCTTTCCTTATTGTCTTGAATGGAAGTAAGTAGATGACATACATATATATATATATACATAAATACAGTAGCTTTACAATGTCATATATTTCATTATTATTTCTTATATATACTTTATAATCATTCTTAAATGGTTAACATGGAGAATGAATCTCATCGCGTCGTGGAGACGGTAGTCCGTACGTACGCACGAGTGATAATATCATTTCCATAATTATTGAATTGAATAGGAGTGGATTATACAATATATCAGAATCAATATGATGTTGTAATAACTATGTATTGTTATTCTTTACACCATAATACCCATCCATGTAAGGTGTTGGTGGAAAAACAGATTACACCACGACATGGAGACGGTATTCCGTACGTACGCACGCGCGGTGATTTCGTTTTCCGTAGGATGGATAGATGGTGAATTAGGATTGTTTCATACTTATAATAACATATCAGTATATGAGTGATACTGTTGTTATTACTTCATAATGAAACAACCTAAGAAGAAGAAGTGGAAGAAGAAATAAAGGTGAAAGAATTGGTAACGGAAATTACCTCTTCTTTGAAGCGCCTCTTTGAGACCTCCTCTTAGGGCACTAAAATTGGTATTTGAGGAAGAACAGAACCTCTAGGATGTTGCTAGGGAAGTTGAGAAGAGATTTTTGCAGGGGTTGGCCGATCTTGAATGCTCAAATTGGTGTGAGGAGGAGGGGGAGGAGGTGTCCTTTTATAAGGGAGGAGAGGGGCACCTTAGGAATATCTCAAAATATTATTTTATATTAAAGTCAAAATCGGTTTATAATGGTTCCAAAGGGTCTTATTTCGAAGATAAAGTGGTTATGGGTCGAAATCCTATCAACCAATAAAATTTAGACAACTTTAGGTTATTATTTTAACCTTATAAATTAGATTTAACTCTAAGATAAATAATTTAACTTTTACCGTGTCTTTTTGTTTTCTTACACTATATGGTTAATACACTTACTGTAACATGCCAAACGAACCCAAAATTGTTTATTATTAATATATATATCATTATCTAAGTCATTTGTCCGAACCTTAGATTTTTAGGAATAAAATAACAATTAATAATATAATATTTGATTTAAAAACTATTTTGTGTCAATTTTGACACTATTTGATATATGATTTTTGTGAAAGTCATAACAGAATTATATGTTCAAAACAAGTTGATTAAAGAAACACTAATATATCATAGTAACCTAGAAAATTAGTTTAATTCATAAAAAGTCTCAAATTACATTTATTGTTGTGTTTATAACATCAATTATGTCAATATTGCATTAATAAGATAATTACTGCATCATCATTGTGTCATAAATAAATTAAATTATTTAATGTCTAAAAATTACAAATAAAATACTATTATGTAGGAAATCTTTTTATCTTTCTAATGAATATTTATAGTCGAATTTATCTTATGTATAACCCCATATTAAAAATGTTTTAGTAAATAAACTTTGATTTTAACTCTTTTAACCCTTCTTTAAATAAATTAATAATAAATGTCCTAATCTAATCCAAGTGGGCCTAAATGGTCATATTTTATTCTTAAGTTTGTTTTTGGTCGAATTACACTTGTCCAATAGAATTAGGACATGTGTTAGGGTAATAATAATATCATTTCTACCCTTAATTACCCTATTTACTTTTAACCGTGGTAAATAAAACTAAAAAGTTACTATTCACCAAAAATTATTTTCATCTCATTGAACCACATTTTAGTCCTTGATATTTACCGTGTCTCTCGGATTTTCTAAATTCCACTCACAGAAGCGGTAAAATTAAGTTTTATGAACAATTCAATTTTTTTAACTACCACTTAGTGGTTTCACTATTCATCGAAAATTGAAAGTTTTCAGAAAAATACCAAAAATTAGGCCTAAGCTATATTTGATATTATGAACTCAAAAATGATGTCTATTTTACCAAATTCAATACATATTAGTTGCATTAACTAATTTAAAAATTAATTCTCGTCGTCAAAACAAATAGCGTGTTTTTAAGAGATAATAACTATCAAAAGGTTGACACTAGTTTATAACTGGTCTAAATGTGAAATTACATCCAATGGCCAACATTGTATTAAATTGTAAAAATATATTCTAAATATACTTTAAAACCACTCAAATTAATAATTTATCACTATTAATTATTTCTATTAAAAAAAGTTGTTTTTAATTAAAATTTAGTAATTTTCACTATTCATCAGAATATGAAAGTTATCTGAAAAGTACCAAAATTTCACGCTAAGCTAATTTCGATATTCCGAATCCAAAAATGAAGTCCAATTTGAAAAATAGAATTTCAAAAATTTCAAAAAGTGGTTATTACTATTCATAACGGCTAGTTTTAATAATATCTTAATAGCATATTGTTGAAACTCGGTATTGCGTATTACACACACTATCGAGGAAGGTCGCGATTGCATATAATGCAAGGAAAGTCAAGGATGCGTGTTGAGCAAGCTCCTTTCGGTGTAGCGTACAACACAAGACATTAATGAGATTAAAAAGAATATTTTTCATAAAATCTCGGGGTGTTACATTCTACCCCCCTTAAAATGAATTTCGCCCTCGAAATTCGTCGGGGTTATAAATGGTTTACTATTCGAAATTTTCTTTGATACAAACCCACATCGTAAAAAGGAATACCAAAACATGGATTTAAAAACTAAAGTATGAAATTTAACGATTACCCAAATAAACTAATCACTGGGTTTCCACATAGGTGAAAATATGGATATGGAAGAAAAATCTAACCATCATGTTCTGATGGAGAGTGGTAGAGAACATGGCTATGGAAAATCCAACAATCACAAATCCATAAATTTGTGACGATCTAAGGTACCATCTGATTAATCAGATATAAGAGCACTAGGACAACATTTTTGGTTTTCAAGATCGTTTCCCTAAAGTTGATGAAATTGGAATTAGAAGAAATACTTTCGTGATTTCGGTATAGTCTCACCGTTAGTTGTTCTTTGGACAATTTCTTCTTCACCTCTTAAAGAAATGAAGTTGAATTTGTCATTCGTGATGTGTTAGCAGATCATGTAATAGAATGATGGGTCATTCCATCTATCTCAAACAAAAGGTTTGAAATGTTATAAGTTCATCTTATGGTTAGATTAATCGTATATGGTTCCAAAAATGAACTTATACTTCATATATCATACCGCTTAATAAAATAAAACTAGTTTCTTCTAACCAGGGACTTCCTGTAGGCCAGTGGTAGGCGATAAAGGCCAGTCGCACTTCGGTTGTGGGTTCGATTCCCACAGCCTTGTCCGACGTGATGGGCTGTCGCCCGTCCTGCAGGTTGTCCTTTTTCTAAAGCTATATAACTATAATATCCCATCAATAATATCAAAAAAAAACTTCTATCCTTAAACAATACTAACTTATGTCCAACATAATCCATTCCAATCTTTAGGCTTACCCATAATACTGCAGTCCACTCTCATAATATAGTGAAAACGATTACCAGAGATTTAATACCATCGTTGATCCCCATATATCATAAGATATGTCTTGTTGGTCACATTCTAAACATTCAAAGTCCTTAATCATGTATTCTCTTGAATACCCATTGAACCTTAGTGAAAACATTAATGTAGTTAAACGTTAACACTTTCCACATACCAAAATCCTCAAAAAAATTTATAATCAAACCATGATATCACTTAGTCCTTATATCAATCATGAGCTCATGAATACTGTTAAACATTTCATTTTCTCATTTTCCCTTCATTATGCGCATATCGTCTTATTTCCAAAAATATCTCAATCACTTTGAATACCACATTAGACCAATATATAAATATTCCAATACTCCATGATACAACATTATTTTGGAATCCCATTACATAAACACTTAATCATTCCACCACATCATTGTTATATTCAACATCGCCAATAGTGATCGCATGACTTCCCTTTGTCCTTTTCCTTAAACGGTTGCTCATGTTGATCATCACTAACCCTTTGATTAGGGAATTTATTAGCATAATGCCCCATTTCCTTGCACTTGAAGCATTGAAGTGTTGGCGGTGCGTTCTCTACAGTGTTTGCTTTATTCACATCATTAGAAACCCTTTTTCCATTACCTCGACACTCAGCTGCTCGATGACCTTATTTTCCACACTTAAAACATTTTCTAGTCCCTTTAAGACAATCTCCACCATGCTTATTTCCACACATTGAGCATAAGGAAACATTCATCTTCTTTTCACCATTATTCTGAGATTTCTCCTTGAACTCCATTTTTCGTTTCTTGTCAAAACCATGAGATGGATATGTAACACCAACTTCCATTTCTACCTTGATAGCACAACGCACAATTTCTTCATAGCTACTGAAGTCTCTTATAGCTAATGCCCTTCGAAGACTTGGTTTTAAGCCACTGAAAAATCGATCAACTTTACTTTCAGGTTGGATGATAATGCCAGATACATACCTTGCAAGTCTTGTAAAATTCGCATCGTATATACCAACAGATTCATCGTCCTTCTGCTTCAGCTAAAGAAACTCCTTTTCCATCATTGTTTGAAGAATACGAGGGAAGTACTTACTGAAAAACAAGTTCTTGAACTCGTCCCATTCCATGGACTCAATTTCATCTCTTGGCCTCGTATTCTTGATAAGATTCCACCATTTATCAGCTTCACCTTCCAAACGATATACTGCTAAGATGACTTTATCATGTTCAGAACATTGAAGAACTGAAAATATCTTTTTAGTGGTACTGATCCATTGTTCAGCAACAAGTGGATCGGAAGACCCATTGAAAGAAGGTGGACGTTGCCTCATGAATGACTCAATAGAATATTGTTCCCTTCTCTGTTCATTTGGAAGTCCAGAATGATTCATAGCTTGTGTAAGTATAGCAATAAGATTTTGCACTCCATCTCCCATAACATTTGTTTGTTCAGGAGGGCAATCATTGCATTGTCCATTGCATTGATCAACACGGTTCCTTCGGGTTCCAGCCATCGTCTAAAACCCTAAAAGAATAGTGTGAGAGGCAAAAATCATGCTAGGGAAAACAACATAATAAAGGGGGAGTACCTTCAATATCTAACATCTTAGGTTTAATTCTATGATCGTTAGTGTAATTATAGTATTATAACCTATATGTATACTTAACCTTAGAGACATCCCTAGACACACCATAGAAATATCTCTAGGGATCTCACTAATGTTCTCGCATCCTTGTTTCCAAAGGTTGGCTAAACCTTTCCTCTGATACCGACTGTAGAGACCCGAAGCCTGACGTAGATGTACATTACATTAATTTTGCGGAATACTTAGTATATTACAAAAACACACACACAAGGACCGTAATAGTTTAGTGTCTTTGGAAACTCGGAATATAATCTCCTAATCATGGTGAAAGATCTTCAACATCTCCCATAAAGATCTTCCTTTTTTTATCTAAAACCTTTCTCTATATCCTGGGGAAAAGAAAACATAAAAGGGTGAGCTCAAATGCTCAGTAAGGGTAAACAAAAGAAATATCAATCACATCATATTCATAATAACATAACATTTTGGAAATCTTAACCTGCAAAAGAGAGCATAATTTTATAACATGGGATAAATCATGGCAGTGAAATATAATCACAATAATCATAACTTAAAACATGTAACTTTGTGGCATTCACACATAATCATAGAGAATCATTTCTTGTTAGTCAAGACTCATTGCCAAGACTATCTTAGTGGACAAAGTCCCTTTCTGAATCGAGTAACCCTCGTTTCAGTCCTGTTTCACTGAACTGGTATAACCTACCATTCCAGCCATGTCTATCTCATGAGATATAAAATCTTTACCCAATGCATTGGAGGGAGATATAGGTCCCACCCATCTTATAATGAATCCTTTCTTATGTGTGCCACATAATCATAAACCATACATCATAGCATAACCCATGTAATAAAAATGGGATTCTTAAACAACATGACATCATAAAAAAATTCATATAAGATAAAGGAATTCATAAAAATATATCCATCACAACATAATCAAATCCATGTAATAATAGGGATAAAAACATAACCCTTTTATTATCTTAGATGGAAAATAATTTTGATAAAATACTTGAACTTCATTCTTGAGGAAAATATCCTTTCTACTTCAAAAACACTTTTCCTTTCTTAACATGTCAAACAATTTTAAACTAAAAGAAGTTGATTAAAAATAAACATGAATACTTGTAAAGGAAGATTCTTGGAAATAATATTTTAGAAATCCATTCATGCCGTATAAGTTAAAAAAACATTCTTCGTACTTTTGTCAGAAAAGTCAAAAAGTACCTCGTACGAAAAAACGACAAAAGATTCCTTTCATATTCTTTACTAAATACTCACTGAAGTGTAAAATTGGATTTAAACTAGTGTAAGTGGATGTAAACAATATTACATATTGAGGGAACATTGATGTGGATGATAAAATACTCCCCAATAAATACTTACGAATAAACAATCTCGGATAAAAATGAGATTGTGATATTTCCCTTACCTTAGGTCCGACTTGCATTGTAAGTGTCAGAACCTCCTATATAATTATTTAAATCATGTTATTGACTTATTCCAGAATCATATTCATTGTTATTATATCATATATGGTTCACTTATGACTTTATATTACTCGTTCTTTTGTAAATTCCATGTTAAAGAAGCGTTTTGGGTAAAATCATTTCATTTATCGTAGGTGTTTTGACATGTTGTTCTTGACATTATTATTACTTATATCATGATTTACTTACTTCCAGAATATATAATATGATTTATATATCATATATATTCAGTATATATATATATATATAATAGAAAGATAAATGAAATGAAAAACACCGTTCGTGGAGACGGTAGTCCGTACGTACGCATGAACGCTGTTTTCCTTTCTTTATTGTCTTGAATGGAAGTAAGTAGATGACATACATATATATATATATACATAAATCCAGTAGCTTTATAATGTCATATATTTCATTATTATTTCTTATATATACTTTATAATCATTCTTAAATGGTTAACACGGAGAATGAATCTCATCGCGTCGTGGAGACGGTAGTCCGTACGTACGTACGGGCGATGATATCATTTCCATAATTATTGAATTTAATTGGAGTGGATTATACAATATATCAGAATCAATATGATGTTGTAATAACTATGTATAGTTATTCTTTACACCATAATACCCATCCATGTAAGGTGTTGGTGGAAAAACAGATTACACCACGGCGTGGAGACGGTATTCCGTACGTACGCACGCGCGGTGACTTCGTTTTCCGTAGGATGGATAGATGGTGAATTAGGATTGTTTCATACTTATAATAACATATCAGTATATTAGTGATACTATTGTTATTACTTCATAATGAAACAACCTAAGAAGAAGAAGTGGAAGAAGAAATAAAGGTGAAAGAATTGGTAACGGAAATTACCTCTTCTTTGAAGCGCCTCTTTGAGACCTCCTCTTAGGGCACTAAAATTGGTCTTTGAGGAAGACCAGTACCTCTAGGATGTTTCTAGGGAAGTGGAGAAGAGATTTTGGCAGGGGTTGGACGAGCTTGAATGCTGAAATTGGTGTGAGGAGGAGGTGGAGGAGGTGTCCTTTTATAAGGGAGGAGAGGGGCACCTTAGAAATATCTCAAAATATTATTTTATATTAAAGTCAAAATCGGTTTATAATGGTTCCAAAGGGTCTTATTCCGAAGCTAAAGTGGGGATGGGTCGAAATCCTATCAACAAATAAAATTTAGACAACTTTAGGTTATTATTTTAACCTTATCAATTAGATTTAACTCTAAGTTAAATAATTTAACTTTTACCATGTCTTTTTGTTTTCTTACACTATATGGTTAATACACTTACTATAACATGCCAAACGAACCCCAAATTGTTTATTATTAATATATATATCCTTATCTAAGTCATTTGGCCGAACCATATATTTTTAGGAACAAAATAACAATTAATAATATAATATTTGATTTAAAAACTATTTTGTGTCAATTTTGACACTATTTGATATATGATTTTGGTGAAAGTCATAACAGAATTATATGTTCGAACCAAGTTTATTAAAGCAACAATAATTTATCATAGTAACCTAGAAAAGAAGTGGAATTCATAAAAAGTCTCAAATTACATTTATTTTGGTGTTTATATCATCAATTATGTCAATATTGCATTAAAAAGATAATTACTTCTTCATCATTGTGTCATAAATAAATTAAATTAGTTAATGTCTAAAAATTACAAATAAAATACCATTAGGTAGAAAATCTTTTTATCTTTCTAATGAATATTTATAGTCGAATTTATCTTATGTATAACCCCATATTAAAAATGTTTTAGTAAATAAACTTTGATTTTAACTCTTTTAACCCTTCTTTAAATAAATTAATAATAAATGTCCTAATCTAATCCAAGTGGGCCTAAATGGTCATATTTTATTCCTAAGTTTGTTTTTGGTCGAATTAAACTTGTCCAATAGAATTAGGACATGTGTTATTGTAATAATAATATCATTTCTACCCTTAATTACCCTATTTACTTTTAATCGTGGTAAATAAAACTTAAAAGTTACTATTCACCAAAAATTATTTTCATCTCATTGAACCACATTTTAGTCCTTGATATTAACTGTGTCTCTCGGATTTTCTAAATTCCACTCACAAAAGCGGTAAAATTAAGTTTTATGAACAATTCAGTTTTTTTAACTACTACTTAGTGGTTTCACTATTCATCGAAAATTGAAAGTTTTCAGAAAAATACCAAAAATTAGGCCTAAGCTATATTTGATATTATGAACTCAAAAATGATGTCTATTTTACCAAATTCAAAACATATCAGTTGCATTAACTAATTTAAAAATTAATTCTCGTCGTCAAAACAAATAGCGTGTTTTTAAGAGATAATTACTATCAAAAGATTGAAAGTAGTTTATAACTGGTTAAAATGTGAAATTACATCCAATGACCAACATTGTATTAAATTGTAAATATATATTCTAAATATACTTTAAAACCACTCAAATTAATAATTTATCACTATTAATTATTTCTATTAAAAAAAGTTGTTTTTAATTAAAGTTTAGTAATTTTCACTATTAATCAGAATATGAAAGTTATCTGAAAAGTACCAAAATTTCACCCTAAGCTAATTTCGATAATCCGAATCCAAAAATGAAGTCCATTTTGAAAAATAGAATTTCAAAAATTTCAAAAAGTGGTTATTACTATTCATAACGGCTAGTTTTAATAATATCTTAATAGCATATCGTTGAAACTCGGTATTGCGTATTACACACGCTATCGAGGAAGGTCGCGATTGCTTATAATGCATGGCAAGTCAAGGATGCGTGTTGAGCAAGATCCATTTGGTTTAGCGTACAACACAAGACATTAATGAGATTAAAAAGAATATTTTTCATAAAATCTCAGGGTGTTACAATATATGTATTTTGAATAGTCCATATCATTTGAATATATGAAATTGAAATACATTGTTCAAGGAGAAGGTAAGTCGTACGTACGCATGAACACTACTTTAATTTCTTTTTTTTCATTTTAAAAGGAATGGAAAACAAATGATACATATGTATATTATAGTTAAAGTATAATATCATATTTTATATACGTTAAATAATTTCTCTAAATGAATACCTTATATGTTCAATTTATAGCATCAATGAGTCATATCACATTGAGGGGTGGTAGTCCGCACTTCCTAAAATTAAATTATCATACACATACAACATGAAAATCATGAAGGTATAATCTAAATTAGAATTAATGAATTATATAGATAAAATAAATATCATAAATATCATATATAATTACAGGTCCATCATAATGTCCATCATGAGAGGCGATAGGAGAATATTGAACAATAATCGTTTTGTGAGGCTGTAGTTCACTGTCCACAGAAACATAATGTTCTAAATACATTAGAAGGAGGTTTGTTTAAGTGTAGTTAAAATACATCTCATAAAAAATCCTACAATATTTATTATATTGGTGTTTTTATTTAATAAAAGAAAATATTTTAATAGGGAGTGAAGAAGTATAATAAAAGAAGAGAACATGAGAGAAGACGTAACCTCTGAATTGGGTAACTCCCTTTGGTTTAAACCAAAATTCTTTTTTAAAGTGACTGATGCCTAAGATAAGGCTTCTCAGAGAAAAAAAGGGACGTTGGTAGATTATTTACATAGAGTTTGGATGCTCTTGGGGGGCTTCAACTATATGAGTAAAGGTTAGATGTGGTTCCCTTTTATAAGAGGGAGGAGGGCTCTTAAAAAAATTTAATGTATTATTTTATTATAAAATTATATTATATTTAAAAAAATCCCAAACTAATTAAATTAAAATATAAGATGAATATAAGTCTAAATAAAATCATAAAATAATATTTGGATAGGTTTTGGATATTTTTAAATCCTTATATTTTTTATTTAACACCATTTAACTCTTACCATTTTATCAAACATTTAAAACATTTAGAATCAAAATACTTAAAGAAATAACCCAAATCATTATACATCTATAATAAAAACATAGATTCTTACGCAATAAAATTTTAATATTTATCCTCAAATTAAATCCCATAGTAATATATTTTACTTTAGGAATATACGGTTTCCAAAATATTGAACATCTTCGAAAATAAAATCTATAACTTAACCACCCAATCAACGGATATCCAATTGAAAAAATATAATTCCCCAAAATCAACTAATTCATGAACCATAAAATTATTTAGCTAATAAAAATTATATATACTAATCAGGTATTTCCTTAGGTTAGTGGTAGGCGATAAATAACAGTCTCACATTAGTTGTGGGTTCGAATCTCACAACTTTGTTCGACGCGATGTGCTGTCACATGGTCTCCATGTTGTCATTTTTCAAAAACTGTATAATTTCATAACATTCCAAAAAATGATATAATTTCCTTAAAAATAACCATAACATATTTTAACCTCAAATGATGTATTATATCTATAATTTTCTTCCTAGAATATTTTGAACTCAACATCTTAATTCATAAAGTATTACATATATTTTCTTTTTTTTATTTTTCTACCATATGATAAAATAAACATATCCCCAAAAGAAATAACACCATACCTTGATCCTTGTGTGCACATGGATTCCTTTTCATCTTGTTCATGTACGTAGAAGGTCCATGTGTTGAAACAATGATTTAGATATCCTTAAAAATCAGATGTTCCATTCATCCAAATACACCACGTACAACTTGGGTCATAAGGGTGTTCATAGAAAAATAGTTTCGAAAAATAATCATGTATGACATATAATTTAGAAAAATCTTATAAAACATCATTTTTATGAAATAGTGGGACCAAGTTTGAGCAGAAACATTCAATCAATGATCCTTTTAAAATACCATAACTATTTATTGAGAGACTATATTTTAAAAGAAATGATTAATAGGTTGCACAAGGGTATCCTTCTTCAACACATTTTAAAAAATCATAATATGCTTCAAAATCTTATGATAAGGTAAACTATTTGAAAAACCATTCATAATATTTACCTTTCTTGAAAATATGAGAATATTAATAAAATATAATTTGATTAAATACATCGCATGATCTAATATGGTGACATGGTATAGTGGAGGTGTTTGATATATCAAACAACTGATTTCTAGTGAGTTGTATGTTTGAAAAAGATTCGCAATCATCCAACGATGACTTTGTAATAATTATTGCAAGAATGTCATCCGGAATTGATAGGAATGTTGTCTGAGATCCTCCTCATTTCATTTGTAATAGACTTTCCGTGATAAGATAAAGTTAAAAAATAATGATTTAACTTTAATTGAAGACATAGAGATTAAACTTATGTCTAAAAAATACATAATCCCTAATGTTTTCAAAATCGACCTTTGATACCAAATATAAGGCCCCGACCTTAAACATTACATAATCTTGAGTTATGAAATGAATTAACATTGAAGAACTTTTCAGGTATAGATTTTTTAGAGAATTACTCTATAACTATTACATCTAAAAAATTACAAAGTAGAAATTTCTACTCTATCAAAATTTTATACAAAAATTAAACCCCTTAAAATAAAACAAGAATTATTTTTCTTGATATAAATCTTCCTTGATTATTCCTTTCTCTTACCCTTCCTTATACCCAATAAAAATCCTTTCAAAAACATGAGATGAGAATATAAATCTCTGTAAGGTTTATAAAATAAAGAAATTAAACATTAGGCCATCAATAAATACAAATCAATGAAACCATATTTTTTTATCATAACATACATCATGAAATCATAAGATTAATGAATAATACATAGATATCATAAATCATAAAGGTAACTTGTGGAATACATTACATATATACATTGTATCTTTCATAACAACATAGAGAGTTACATTTTCAATACCCATCAATGTATATGCTCTAAATATCATAGGAGAAGCATTAACATTTACCTATGTTACATTAACCAATGCATTGGAGAGCTATCTCGGGCTCACCCACCCAAGGTTTATAAAAGAACCACCAGTATATGTAAAAAATTCCCAAAAACCATAACATAAACATAACACATAGAACAATCATAAATGAAAGATAACATTTCAACCTTGCCATCACAATATATCATTTCAAGATATTAAAAGACTCAATGCTTTCTAAAAACCATTTTCAATACCAAAAAACGTATAAATTGTAAATGGTATTTATTTTCTTTTAAAAACACTACGACTTGTTAAGGAATACAAATATCAAATACTTCTCTTGGAGGAGTAATGGACTTTTTCACCATGTATATTAAAAATAAACAACCTTTTTTGTTTAGTAATATGCTTAAAAAAAGATTCTTTTGGAAAACCATTTGAAACCTTTAATAAAGAAATTTTTGAATCTAAGTGTCCCATTACACTATGAAACTTTTATAGGAATTAAAATTTTAAAAAATTAATGTTCTTATAAAAAGATCATTAAAAACATTTTAAAAATAGAGACATTAATAAGAATGATTTAAAAGATTAAATAATTAAAACATTTAAAATATGGTTTTAGTTAAAGAGTCCCCTACCATTTGAAAAAATAATTGAAAAAAAGTAGTTAATGAATTACATTAAAAAACATATAATATCATGATAATGTAGTGATTTAGGATATAAAATTTCAAATGGAATTATATACACCATATAAGTTAATAAAGGTGCACATGGTCAAGATATTCCTCAAATGAAAGGAGTTTGAGACATAATTCCTTAAAAATATTGGGCACCCTAACAGTGTCAATATAAAATTCAGAAAATGAGGTGATGAGAGACAAAAGGATATCTCATCAGCAAGACATAAAATGTACAGAAATTAGGATATATAAGAACATATCCCAAAATATAAAAATAGAAATTAAAATACATAACATAAAAGATGTCTTTGAATGAAAGAAGAGGTTGAAAGGTTCCCTTACAAATACCATATCATTACATTAAGGATAAATCAGTGACATATTTATGTGTAAAAAATATAAATACATCCATTATAAGTGGATATTAATTGTAAAAAATCAGAGTCCATTCATAGATATTCTTGTCTAACATATATTTATGTTAAATTTTCCCTAACTTTAAATTAATATTTATAAAATTTCATTTTCAAACACAAATGGCTCCATGGGGTCCTAAAATCAGCCCAAGGATGCCCATAGTCAAACACATCTAATCAAATAGGGTTATTAAAAGTGTAAGTGTAATTTAATATTATTATTATAATATTTCATACCCTTATTTACTAGATTTATCATGTAATCATGGTTAAAACAATATTTATTGAAGTTACTATTTATAATATCTAAAAATAAAAGTTACCTATTTAAACAATTTAGGATTCCTGATTCCAAATATCGAATCCAATTTTCTAAATTCAAAATACAAATGTTGCATAAATTAATTTATATTTAATTCCTGTTGTCAAAACAAAAAAAGCATGTTTTCACAAAGTAAAAACTACCAAAAGATTGACATGTGTTTTTGTCCCATTGCAAAATGAAATTACATTCATTGACAATCAATTGATTATATTTTAAAAATTTCTTCTAAATAAACTTTAAAACCAATTTAATAGAAAATATATGTATATAAATAATTTAGATTAAAATGCATTTTTATATTAAAATTCGGTATTTTCACTATTTATTAAAAAATAAACATTACCAGAAAAATAAAAAAATTCATCCAAAGTAAATTATTTGTCCCTCTCCTAAATACAAATATTATTTTGTCTAATATAAGTTATAAAAGTGACAAAAAATAGATTTAAAAAGGGTTTTCCACCAAAAGGCAGTATAACTGCATTTTTAGACAAATACTTATTTTATCTGAAAAAATGAATTTATTCTTATATAACATCTTGGTAACAGATAAGATGAATTTAATACATTACATTGAATATATATAATATAATTTCATTACATAAAAACCTATAAAAAGTGATATTAAACACAATTATTCTCTTTGTAATAGGTTTTAATAAAAACACATCCATTATATTCAATTGGTTTTTATTTCCATTTATAGAAATTTTGTAATCAATGAATCATACATTAAACATGTTTAAACCATATTTCAAAATTCATTTGATATTATCCATTGACTCCATTAAAATATCTAATTGTTAACAACCATTTAAAATAATAATAATAATATTTTATTATTTTTCAGTATAACTCAATGTTGTGTACAATTTAAATTTTCAAAGAAACACGTTTCTATGTGTTGAGTACGCTATCGGACATAGCATCCCATTGAAAGTAAAATTAATATTTAATTAAAAATATTAATAAATATAAAAATTCCATATTCTTTATTTACCTGGGATGTTACAATACTAAACCAATGTAGAATGTGTAGTTTTGGATAAAAATAAATTTTAATATTATCATTTCCTATGAGAATTAAATTTCATGACAAGTCACATAATTATTTAGAAAAACTTGCCTAAAATAACCAACCATTGGGGGTAAATATTACTGGTTTGATCTCTTGTAATCTAGATATAAACTAAAAATATAGGCTATATACCCACCCATCCCATGATTCAATGGTCCAACACATATAGCCTATATATCCCATTCACCCTTGTGAATAAATCGTCTTCACTATACTGATATTAATGTCACACTTTGGTGATATCAGTCGATGTAGTCATGATAAGATATCAGCTTTTCTATCCAATGTATGAGGTCAAATTTTTTCATCATAAGTGGGAAATGTTCCATAAGAAGTAGAACCCACCAATGTAGTGGGGGAACTCTCAAAATTGTCCTGCATCCTTTATTCATATTCATAACAGAGTATCTTAAGACATAACGCCCTAAAAATGAAAATCAAGCCAAAGGAATTCCAACGAAGGTTCATATATTAAACTATGTGACAAAGCTATATCTGAAAGATCATATACTATAACAGATGATAATAATATTATACCACACACCATATATATCTCGGTGATCTGCTCCTCAGGGGTAGGTTGTACAGAGTATATCTAGCTTGAACCACTACTATGTGAAACTACCTCACTACCCATAGTATGCCCACTCTAATGTGATATTCCAAAGGCTAATTGGATACCTAGGATATGACCACTAACTCATCCAATATAAAAAATACTACTCCAACTCCCATGATAATTTGGAGCTTTGAAATCCACTCTTGAACCTAGATTTAGAGCTGATATCCTTCCCCTAACTATGAGAAGAACTATTCTGCAAAAATGTTGTATATGGACATTACTAATTCAATATCGACACTCGAATAAGCCTCAATCACACTAATTCACCAAATTCAATTTTATCCTACAAGGATCACAAAAAAACATAGAAAGAAACAAAAAAATCTTGGTTGGTACTCCCCATGCAAGATGCCTCAAAATAGCTTTTCCTTTCATTGGAAGCTGAACAACTGGTATTATGGGATAAACATCACAACAATTCCCCTATCTTACCTTAGGTCCCAGTCATACATAAGTGACCAATAATATTTTTTCATATTATTCAACAAAGACACAATGACTTACAATTGAATGACATGCTTGAGACCTCCCTCAAAGTGTCTCTCGCTTGATGTCTCGTTAGCATGATAAATTAGTGCAATAATATCCTAGAATAATATTGATGAATTATACCTTTTAATAAATATGTTATATAGTATAAGGCACATACATCCCATAGATAAAACACTAAAAATATTGTTTTATGAAATTAATAGTGAAATATTAGGTTTTCAAAGAAATTAAGAAACATAAACACATAGAATAGTAACATGACCTTTGGAATCATAATGTTATCATTATGAATAGTAAACTAGAAAATTAGAATAGTGACCACACCTATGAAAGTAAAAATAATATTTAACCATCATATAAATCAAAATATAATATATTTATATCTTGGAATGTGTAAATAAATGCATGAAAAGTATAAATTAAGTGTTTTTATTTGTGTAGTTTATAAATATTTGTTCACAATTTTATAATTCATATAATGATTTAAAATAAAATTAATTTAAATAAAATAGGTTCATAAATTAATATTTTGTTTTCATATGATTATAATATAATTTTATGGGATCTTAATTAAATTTTGAGGGGGTTATAAAATCAGTTTTAATTTTAAATTCAGCATTTTTCAAGTAAATGATTATTTTAATTAAACATGAATTTTCTCATATTTATATTTTTTTCAATAATATGGATTTAATTTTTGAATTATACAAATCAAAAAATTGTTGGGGTTTATTTTTTTCTATTTATCTGAAATAGTTTAATTGTTGGTTAATATTGAAATACGATAATTTATTATATAAGAAAAATAAATGAATTATTCAGTCATGGATGATGAATAGATGATGTAATCTCAAATAGTTTGAAATCACATAAATTAGCTGTAGTATGTTTTCACAATAATGAAAACTACTAATTATCTTGAGATAAAATAATAAACAAATGGATAAAATAATAAAAAACCCTCTACACCACTATAAATACTTCCCTTCACCACCACTTTTTTCACAGATCAAAAGACATGAATCATTTCCAAATTATACCCACTATTATTCCCAAGTCTCTCAACCATGTCCATAATAATTTCATTCTCCAAAAAATACCGAACTCATGTCCCTTAAAGTGTTTTTTACAGGAGACGAATTCAAGAGATAAATACCTCTTTTTTAAATTACTTTTTAATTCATTTTCATTTATTTTACTCTCCAAAATTTCACTTATCCAAGGAACATGTATAGTAAAGTATATTTTATATACTAAAATTTATTTTTAATGGAACTATCCATCATTATTTCGTTTCCCCACCCATTTTTTTCTAAAAATTAAAACATCGTCTCTGATGTGTTAATTTATCACATTCGTGGATAATGAGTATTAAATTTACTTTTCAGTGTTTGATTCTGGTCGTAAAACAATTTTTATGGTTGAAATGATTATAATATATGTATTAAGTCTTATTTAATAGTAAATAACCATAATATATGATATTTAATAATAAAACAGAACTAGTTCCTGATGGTCGAAAAAACTGCAAAAAAATCTAAAACATTATTATTAACGTTTATCAAATGAATCATCCTAACAAATGGAAAACATGATATAAAAGAACATTTAATATTATTCATGTTAATTTATATCATAAAATTTCAATTATGGTCAAATAATCTCATTTTACATGACTTTAGTCACTTTTATACAAGTAAATCAATCATGAAAACCATGGAAATGAATACTCCCCAATGATGAAATTTAATTTCATAACCCAAAAAGGCCATATATGCACGAAATAAAATTATAATAAAAAAATAAATGTATAATTCACTGTAAATTAACTTATTAATGGATTTAATTTTATTATATAGTACATTAAATTAAAGTACACAACACTTTCAGACATAATGTAAGGGAATATTTCCAAACCTCTGTTTTTACATCATGTTACTCTTTGTCTCTATATACCACAATTTAATTATTGTCTAATTCTATATAAATTTTATAAATTAAATTTATATGTCCCAAAATCATGTGGCCATATCATTTAATCTTTATTTTATGGGGAAATACATGTTTTAAATGTTTCCTTTCTCAATTCAACCCTACATGAAAACCCGATTCAAGGGAACTTCTGGCTTTCTTACTCATTTACATGTAAACTCCACGATATTTTTTGTGAAACAATTTAATTTTATAAAATAAATAATTTTATCTTGAAATACTACCTTGGTTAATTTCATTTTTTATATAAAATATTGTGCCTTTTCTACGTAAAATGCTTTTTTTTATTTTCCTTAAATTGCCATAAAATGTTTCATTTCTAATGTTTATTAAAGACTATTTTTAAATGTTTTGATATCACATTAACATAGAATATCATGATTTATACCTCTATTAATTTATTAATTTCTATTTATTATTTAAATCCATACTTTTATGGACACCATTATGATACACAAATTTTTATGCCTTATGAAATGACTACAATACCCATTTATTTTCATTGCAAACCCTTATATTTATGTTTGATTCATTATGAATGATTTTTTACGTCTCACACATATTCATGAACATGTTATGATGGATTCACCAATATAGAAATCCAATGCATTGGGTAATTTTTAGCCTCATGAGACGTCTTGTGCAATGGTCTTGATGGTTAGCCTTCAATCAGGATCATCCATGTGCAATGGTCTTGGTGGTTAGACTCGACACACTCTCCTCCAGGTGAAATGGACTTGGTGGTTAGCCTTGACTCATGATCCTTCATGTTAAATGGTCTTTGTGGTTATCAATGAATCATTCTTATGCCACGTTGTATATTATTTTGATATTTCTATGATTCCATGACTACATGATCCCATGTCTTATATGTTATGCTTATATATGTTTATTATATCTTCAAGACATTTCTTGTAAATATGTTATTCCTTATAACCTATGTGATATGATTTATTCATATGTTTATTTCCATTTCTAGTCTTTTTAGATCATCCATTTTTTCATGTATTCCCATGGTTATCATCAACAGATATAACAGCTAAAAGGGAGTAAGTAGATCATTATAAATATTACAAAAATATGTTTTTTTATTTTGGATTCATTCTCTTTAATAATGTACATAATATTCCAAATACACTAGATTTTATGATCCTTGTCTTGTAATAGATGTATAATTATACATAAATAAATTTAATAATATATGCAAAAGGTTTGAGGTGTTATAATTCGTATCAGAGAACGATCTAGTTATTTTTTTTAAGATTTGGACTAAAGGACATTATTAAGAACCATATGGATAATTATATCACAATGTATATATTAGATTTAAACATATATAATCACAATATAGTATATACCTTAATATTAATATTTTATCCTTTTTTATTTATCATTTATTTTAATATTCTTGTTAACTATGTATTGAATACCCCATAATTGTAATTTTATTTTTTAGTTAATGGTGGGAAATACATTATTAAAAAAACAGTCTTTATCAGCTCTCAAAATGGGATTTATCATCACTAAAAAAGTGTTGTAATGCTCGGCGTGGAAAAAGGGGTACTTTATCAATGCTAAAAAATCGCTGATAAAGGAAAAATTTATCAACGGTTAAAATGTGCTCATAAATGGGGACTTCATCAACGCTAAAAAGGAACTGATTAAAAAACCCTTTATTAGCACTGATAAAAGCCCCCTTTTATCAGCACTAAAAAAGTGCTGAAAAATGCCCTGTCTGCTGCAAAAAAAATCAGCAGCAGCACACCGAAAGACCTGCAAAAAATTCAGCATCTCAATAAGCTAATTAGACCAAGTATACCCATACAAAATTAACACATAAATAATAAGATAATTTGACCAAGTATACCTATACAACAAGTATACTTATACACCATTAACACATAATTCATAAGTTAATTATGTACATAAAGAATTCAATTCAGAATTTAGGGGGTTGGGGGGATATTCAGGGGTTTGGGGTGACTGTCCAAGGGGGGGTAGGGGCTATCCGAGGGAAAAGGGGTGTCTAGGGGGGGTGGGGGGTCCATGAGGTTGGGGGTTGTATAAGAAGGGTGGGGGTGTTCAGGGGGGTGGGGGTGTTCAGGTGGTGGGGTGGTGTCTACGAGGGGGTGTCGAGGTGGGGGGGGGCTATCTATGGGGGTGTCCAAGGGGTGGGCTGCTGTCCAGGGTGTCGGGGGGGGGGGGGGGGGGGCTTTCCAGGGTGTCAGGGGTGTTAGGGGGGTGGGGGTGGTCCATGGGGTTGGTGGGGCTATCCAAGGGTGGTGGGGTTGTGTGCATGAGGGTGGGATGGGGGTGTCCGGGGGATAGGGGTGTCCAGGGGGTGGGGGTGTCAAGGGGGGGTGGGGGCGGTCCAGGGGGGTGGGGTGGGGGGTCTAGAAGGTTGGGGGATGTTCAAGGGGGTTGGGGTGGTTTCCAAGGAGGGGGGGTGTTCAGGTGGGGGGGGGAATCTATGGGGTGTCTAGGGGGTGGGCTGGTGTCCATGGTGTCGGGGGGGGGGGGCTTTCTAGGGGGTGTGGGTGTCCAGAGGGGTGGGGGTGTCCAGGGGGTGGATTGGATCCCAAGGGGGGTGGGGGCGGTCCGAGGGGGTTGGTGGGGATGACTCATACACATCATGAAGGACATCCGGATCATTTTCCCAAAGGATCGATACAATCCAAATGTGTATGGTCGGATTTCCGTAGGTCAGTTGTTGTTTTCACTTAAAATTGTGTCCATTTTAAACAAAAGAGAGACCCTTTAAGTGTTACCGGCCACACCGTGCCTTGAATTGAGGTGGTAATGACTCGTACAAGTCACAAAGGAACCATGTATTGTTCTTATAAAATATCAAGACAATCCGAATGTGTTTGGTCGGATTTCCATAGGTCAGTTGTTGTTTTCACTTAAAAGTGTGTGCATTTTAAACAAAAGGGAGACCCTTGGATTGGTACCGGCCACACCGTGCCTTGGATTGAGGCAGGGATGAATCATACACGTCACAAAGTACCCATGGATCATTCTTATAAATGATCAAGACAATCCGAATGTGTTTTGTTGGATTTCCGTAGGTCAGTTGTAGTTTTCACTTAAAATTGTGTCCATTTTAAACAAAAGAGAGACCCTTTGAGTGGTACTGGCCACACCGTGCCTCAGATTGAGTCTAGGATGACTCTTACATGTTAAAATGGATCCATGGATCATTCTTATAAAATATCAAGAAAATCCAAATGCATTTGGATGGATTTTCATAGATCAGTTGTTGTTTTCAATTAATATTGTGTCCAATTTAAACAAAAGAGAGGCCCTTTGAGTGCTATCGGCCACACCGTGCCTTAGATTGAGGCGAGGTTGACTATTACACATAAAAAAGGACTCGTGGATCATTATCATAAAGGATAAAAACAATATTAATGTTTTTGGTCGGATTTCCCTAGGTTAGTTGTTGTTTTCACTTAAAATTGTGTCCATTTTAGACAAACGAGGGACCCTTTTAGTGGTACCAGCCACACCATGCCTCAGATTGAGGCGGGGTAGACACATACATGTCACCATGGACCCGTGGATCATTATCCTAAAGGATCAACACAATACGAATATGATTGGTCAGATTTCCGTAGGTCAGTTGTTGTTTTCACTTAAAATTTTGTTCATTTTAAACAAAAGAGAGACCCTTTGAGTGGTATCGGCCACACCGTGACATGGATTGAGGAAGGGTTGATTCTTACACGTAACCTAGGACCCATGAATATTTATCCTAAAGTATCAACACAATCTTAATGCGTTTGGTCAGATTTCGTTACGTCAGTCATTGTTTTCACTTAAAATTGTGTCCATTTTAAACAAAAGAGAGACCCTTTGAGTGGTACCGGCCACACCATGCCTCATATTGAAACATGGATGACTCATACACGTCACAAAGGATCTATGGATCATTATTATAAAATATAAATACAATCCGAATGCATTAGGTTGGATTTTCATAGGTCAGTTGTGGTTTTCAATTAAAATTGTGTCCATTTTAAACAAAAGAGAGACCCTTTGAGTGGTGCCGGCCACACCGTTCTTCTTATTGAGGTGGGGATGACTTTTAAATGTCATCAAGGACCCGTGGATCGTTCTCATAAAGGATCAACATAATCCAAATGCGTTTTGTTTGATTTCTATAGGTCCGTTTTCTTTTCACTAAAAAATCTGTCCATTTTAAACAAAAGAGAGATACTTTGAGTGGTACCGGCCACACTATGCCCTATAGTGAGGCAGGGTTGACTCGTACATGTCACCAAGGACCCTTGAAGTGTTCTAAAAAAGGATCAACACAATCCAAATGCATTTGGTTGGATTTATGTAGTTCTTTTGTTGTTTTCAATTAAAATTGTGTCCATTTTAAACAAAAGAGAGACCTTTTGAGTGGTACCAGCCACACCATGCCTCGGATTGAGACAAGTATGACATTTACATGTCAAAAAGGTCCCGTGGATCGTTCTCCAAATATATCAACACAATATGAATGTGTTTGGTCAGATTTACATAGGTTAGTTGTTGTTTTCACTTAAAATTGTGTCCATTTGAAACAAAAAAGATACCCTTGGAGTTGTACCCGCCACACCGTGCCTCAGATTGAGGCATAGTTGACTCGTACACATCACCAAGGACTCTTGGATCATTATATTAAAAAATTAACACAATCTGAATGCGTTTGGTTGGATTTCCGTAGGTCAGTTGCTGTTTTCACATAAAAGTTTGTCCATTTTAAACAAAAAAGAGACCCTTTGAGTGCTACCGGCCACATCGTGCCTCGTATTGAGGCAGGGATGACTCATGCACATTTATAAGGACCCTTGGATCGTTATCCTAAAATATCAACACAATCTGAATGTGTTTGATCATATTTATATGGGTCAGTTGTTTTCACTTAAAATTGTGTCCATTTTAAACAAAAGAGAGACCCTTTGAGTGGTACCAGCCACACCGTGCTTCAGATTGAGTCATGGTTGACTCTTACATGTCACAATGGACCCTTGGATCGTTCTCATAAAGGATCAAGACAATATGTATTCGTTTGGTTGGATTTTTGTACGTCAGTTGTTGTTTTCACTTAAAAATCTGTCCATTTTAAACAAATAAGAGACCCTTTATGTGGTACTGGCGACATCGTGCCTTGGATTTAGGCATAGTTGACTCATACATGCCCCCAACACAGCCATGGATCATTCTTCAAAAGTATCAACACAATAAGAATGTGTTTGGTTGGATTTTAGTACGTCAGTTTTGGTTTTCACTTACAAATCTGTCCATTTTAAACAAAAGAGAGACCATTTGAGTGGTACCAGCCACACCGTGCCTCAGATTGATGTGGGGATGACTCGTGCATGTCTCGAAGGACCCGTGGATCATTCTCATAAATAATCAACAAAATCCTAATGTGTTTGGTTGGATTTTCGTGGGTCAGTTGTTTTCACTTGAAATTGTGTCCATTTTAAACAAAAGAGAGACCCTTTGAGTGGTACCGGCCACACCGTGGCTTAGATTGAGGCAGGGTTGACTCATACATCTCAAAAAGGATCCTTGGATCATTCTCATAGTGGATCAAGACAATCCTATTGTGTTTGGTCAGATTTTCATAGGTTAGTTGTTCTTGTCACATAAACATCTGTCCATTTTAAACAAAAGAGTGACCCTTTGAGTGGTACCGGCCACACCGTGCCTTGGATTGTGGCGAGGTTGACTCATACACATCCCCAACATACCCATTTATTGTTATTATAAAATATAAAGATAGTCCAAATCTGTTTGTTTGGATTTCCATAGGTCAGTTGTAGTTTTCACTTAAAATTTTGTCCATTTTAAACAAAAGAGAGACCCTTTGAGTGGTACCAACCACACTGTTCCTTAGATTGAGGTGGGGATGACTCGTTAACATCAACAAAAACCCCATGGATTATTATTATAAAATATACAGACAATACGAATGCGTTTGGTTGGATTTTCATAGGTCAGTTGTTGTTTTCAATTAAAATTGTGTCCATTTTAAACAAAAGAGAGACCCTTTGAGTGGTACTGGCCAAACCATGCCTCACATTGAGGCGGGGTTGACTCTTACATGTCACACAAGACACGTGTATCGTCCTCATAAAGGATCAATACAATCAGAATGTGTTTTGTTCGGATTTCTGTAGGTCAGTTGTTGTTTTCACTTAAAATTGTGTCCATTTTAATCAAAAGAGAGACACTTTGAGTGGTACCAGCCACACTGGATTGAGGTAGGGTTGACTCTTACACGTCACTAAGGACCCATAGATTGTTCTCCTAAGGGATCAACAAAATCCTAATGTGTTTGGTCGGATTATTTAGGTCATTTGTGGTTTTCACTTAAAAATCTGTCCATTTTAAACAAAAGAGATACTGTTTGAGTGGTACCGGACACACCATGCCTCAGATTGAGGTCGGGATGACTTGTACACCCCACCAAGGACCAGGTGGATGGTTCTTCTTAAGTATCAACACAATACTAATGCATTTGGTTGGATTTCCATAGGTCAGTTGTTTTTTTTTTCAATTAAAATTGTGTCCATTTTAAACAAAAGAGAGACCCTTTGAGTGGTATCGGCCACACCGTGCCTCATATTGATGAGGGGATGACTCGTACACATCAAAAAGGACTATTGGATCGTTCTCCTAAAGGACAAACAGAATCTGATTGAGTTTGGTCAGATTTCTGTAGGTTAGTCGTTGTTTTCACATAAAATTGTGTCCATTTTAAACAAAAGAGAGACCCTTTGAGTGTTACCGTACACACCATGCCTCGAATTGAGGAGGAGTTGACTCATACACATCACTAAGGACTCTTGTATTATTCTCCTAAAGGATAAACATAATCTGAATGAATTTGGTAAGATTTTCGTAGGTCTGTTTCCGTTTTCACTAAAAATTGTGTCCATTTTAAACAAAAGAGAGACCCTTTGAGTGGTACCAGCAACACCATGCCTCTGATTGAGGTGAGTATGACTGATGAACTCCACTAAGGACCCATGGATCATTCATATAAAAAATAAACACAATCTAAATGTGTTTGTTCGGATTTCTGTAGGTCAGTTGTTTTCACTTTAAATTTTGTCCATTTTAAACAAAAGAGAGACCCTTTGAGTCGTACCGGCCACACTGTGCCCCAGATTGAGGCAGGGTTGACACGTACACATCAAAAAGGACTCCTGGATTGTTCTCATAAAGGATCAAGACAATCCAGATGCATTTGGTTGGATTTTTGTTCGTCAGTTATTGTTTTCACATAAAAATCAATCCATTTTAAGCAAAAAAAGAGACCCTTTGAGTGGTGCGTGCCATACCGTTCCTCATATTGAGTCAGAGATGACTTGTACAAGTCCCCAACAGACCCATGGATAGTTATGCTAAAGGATCAACATAATCAGAATGCGTTTGGTCAGATTTTCGTACGTCAGTTGTGGTTTTCACTTAAAAATCTGTCCATTTTAAACAAAAGAGACACCCATTGAGTGGTACCGGCCACACCGTGCCTCAGATTGATGCGTGGATGAATCATTCATGTTTCAAAGGACCTGTGGATCGTTTTCCTAAAGGATCAACTGAATCCAAATGCATTTGGTCAGATTTCCGTAGGTCAGTTGTTTTCACATAATTTTTTTTTATTTTAAACAAAAGAGAGTCCCTTTGAGTGGTACTAGCCACACTATGCCTCAGATTGAGAAGGTGTTGACTCGTACACATCCCCAATGTACCCATGGATCGTTCTCCTAAATTATCAACACAATCCGAATGTGTTTGGTTGTATTTTTGTACGTCAGTTGTTGTTTTCACTTAAAAATCTGTCCATTTTAATCAAAAGAGAGACCCTTTGAGTGGTTCAGCATTCATGCATGTTGTTGGTGCATATAATCTGTTAAAATTGGAAAATGAATCATTAGAGAAAGGATGTTTTATTTAATAACAATTAAAATTTTCCTACAACATTTACATACAACAATGTTTCATCTTTTGATCTCCTTAACCCCTCTGAAAAATGACCACCAATTGTACATGTCCCCAAGTCAAATCATTATTCTATTTGTGTACAATCTACCATCAGGTATGTGGCCCACTCATTTCTGAAAACATATTTATCTTCTTGTGAGTATATTGGTTTTCGGCAGACAGATTACAACTGCAAAATATAAATATAAATAATTAATAAAATAAATTAAACAAACTAGTAGTTGTTTTTGAAAATACATCTTTAGGGATGCTAGTTTGTTGATGAAAAACGATCTCTTTCATAAATTTACAAACATAATTACCACAATAGTTATTGTTTGATTGTTTTGTACACTGAAAAATAATTGGTCATTTGGAGAATAAGTAACTTGTGTTGAGATGTGTTTGGATAGTGAAATTTTATTATATATATCCTGATATTTATCCAGACCTAGTACTTGCTCACCTCCTTATGCTTAGCCCCTGTCCTCATTCCTATTTTAGACGATAATGATACACCTCCCTATCATAACATAATCCTCAGTAAAAGATAATATAAATTATATTACTTTATGTTTAGACTGAAAACATAGGATGCAGTGTCTTGCATATTAACCAAATCCATCATTTATGGTCGGTTTGATGGATATCCTTGCATTGAACCCACAAAATAAATCTTTGGAGTATCCAAGTTCATCGCAATCAGTAAAAAATGTTTCCTAAAGGCAAAAAAAGGAATAAGTAATAAAAGTAGTGAAAATATAATTGATATGATTTAATCATAGAGTTTTACCCCTCCATGGTTTGGTGTTAGGAAGAGTTTGTCATCTGTAATATTACTTTCAAATGTTTTTAGAAAGCCGTTCACTATTTCATCCTTTTTTTATATCTCTAATTTTGTTAGGTGTGTAGTTGTGGTATGAGGACTAACGAGTCCGAATCTTGGCTCATGGGAATATTCCTTCAACTGTTTTTCATAAATGCATCTATCAACAATATAAAATGCATTTATTCATAATTTTAGTATTAGATCATCTTTTAGAAAATCAATTCATGAAAATATTCCTCATATATATATTTACAACTGTGATGTCGAGCCAACTGTTTTCAATTATCTCATTTACATTTTCAGCAGCAAAGAAATCTTGACTTTCCTCTCTGTATATATTCTATTCGAAAAACTTATATGACTACTACCATCTTTTAGCTTCGTATCTAAACGAGTCTTTAATGCTAGTAAATGTGGATAGAGAACATGTGGTGTTATTGTGCATTCAGTAGCTCCTTGGGATTGGTTGGTCGATCTTTTAGATGGTTTTGAACCGACATTTGTCACCCCCTTCCCTTTCTTTATCTATAATAACAATCCTTGGTTCAAACAACTTTTTCATTAATTATTTAAGGTTTATCTTGAAAAAAATGAAATCACTACCTCCTTGTCCGAATGTACTCTTACAAGTTGTGAAGGCCATGCAATGAATGTCCCAATAGACTTTTCGACCATATTAATATCATCATCATCAAGTGGAATAGGTAGCTCTGCATTTGGCTCATGAGCAATAGTAATCATCACTTTCAGATGATCTTTTGGAAGTGGTCTATTATGCAGCTTGGAATCTGGGATATTGAACACTGAATCCATCACTAGAAGGTGATAGGTGGGTGTTGATAGATATAAATCACAATCATTATCACCCTTTAGAGGATCAGTACAGAAAAAGTATCTGTGTTTGTCTGATTCACATTTCATGTGAACAATTATTAGAATATTGATTACCAGAACTAAGACAGTTCTTTGAGGGGAATGGCACACCTCAAAGCTGGTGGGGGTGGGGCGGGATGTTCACGCGCAGGTTCAAGATTTGTGTCTTCTCTTGGATTCCCACCCATAAAAGATGCTAGCAACTCTCCATGCCCTTACAATCATTCTTCAAGGGTTGCTATTTTTTCTCATTTGTTCTAATTTTTCATCTCTATCACCCGTTGTTTTTCTTCTTAAAATATACTTACAGTGTCACCCCAAACCCCGCACCTCTAACACGACCATATTTTTCTGGCTGCTTCAAATCTGTCGATAATAGGTCTGCATCCACTACAGGTGTAGATGAATCCTGTGACTGTCAGATATAGGAAAATAACTAATTATTTTTATATAATAGAAATTTAGAAAAAATATTTTTATCGTCGATTCATAGTTACACATATTTCCTACACTTTTTGTGTGTTCTCATCTACTAGCTTTCCTTCCTTATTCATACGTTCCTCCTTCCATAGCACATGAAGATGGATGGAAGTGTATTTGGTTTTAGAATCATCAATCTACATATAAACATAGAAAGATAATTATGATGTTGTTTATTTTCACCTAACAATATTACTGTAAATTTATAATATGTACCATTTTTTTCTAATGAATTGTACCCCATCCTTGCTTTACGATAGGTGTATGTTAGTTTTGATGCACGTTCCTTATTTTCAGTATAGAGTTTCTTTTTCATAAATGAAATATTGACAATAAAAGTAATGAATACATGTATCCTCAAACAACGTATTATCACCCACAATGTACCTGAAACTTATCATCCCCATGGCGGCCAATAATTTCATCCCATGCTTCTTAGGATATCAAGTGAGCGTAGAAAATGGGTGGGTGCGGGTTTATTTTACCTTTGAATCTTTCAGGTGAAATATTTTTAAAATAGTGAGGAAACCTCGAAATATCCTTCATGCAAGCCTTTGTACATATTACTTGTGTGAATCATCGACTATAAATGTACTCTGCAAGAGATTGAGAAGAGTAAGACATTGTTTCATTATTTTATATTCTAGTAAATTAAAAAAATAAATTCATAATGTTACTTTAATTTCTTCCCTAATCACAGCCTTTGGCCTGGACACAACATGGTTCCATGAATCTATGTCAATTGGCACGCGTTGCCGACTAAAAAATCCAACGTAACTACTAAACATAGGCTTGTTGGGATTCACATGTTGGCCTCATGCATTATATCTGACATCAAATTTTATGCCTTTTCCTTTCTCCTTAAGAACAATGTCTAACACCGTCAAACTACGACACACCTGTGTTTTCTGTGACGTCGGTCCTTAATTCCCAACCGTTTCATCGATATCAAAATCATCTATATGTTAATCTGAAATGGTATCAATGAAATGTGATGATGGTTTTTGAATATCAACACTAGGAGTACCAGGATCCACAGTAGCAGCTACATTAGGAGTAGCAGGAGCAGCATGACCAACAGCAGTAGCAGCTGGTGCAGCAGCAGGAGCAACAACATCTACAGTAGGAGCAGCAGTAGGAGCAGCAGCAGCCGCAGTAGGATTAGCTTGAGAGATTTGTTCAGCATCACGGTTAGAAGCACCAGAATGTTCAGAAGTCATTATATGAAAATGTGGTTGAATAGTTAATTTAGATTACATAAATCCAGTAATGATAAGATAATAACATGAGATAACAAGATCTATATTACAAACAAAATATAACATGTTCATTGAACTCTCTTTCTTTTTTTCAAAGGATGAAGGGATTTGACACCTCTATCTATTATCCAAATCCCTTCATTGTGGTCTCCTATAACATAAAAAACATCATCTACATTGGGAGCGCTCATAAATGATTGCGACATACCACTGAAAAGATCGTCTTCTACTGAATTTTCATCGGAACCTTCAGTAGTTTTGGACGATAATAGAACAATTGACCACCTTCAGTTTGCAGGATCTGGAACATAAAAAACTTGTACCGCTTGTTATTACATTATAAACTATTCGTATTTGTACCCTTCTTTAATATAATCAACATTCAGAAATCCCCATTCATCCATTTTAACACCACTATTGTTATCAACCCATTTGCACTAAAAAATCAGCAATTGGAATGTCTTATAATCTAACTCCCATATTAGATTGATAATGCCAAAGTATGACATATGTTCATAAATTGGATTTCTGTACTTACTAACAGAAAGATACATCGCATCAGCCACTAGTGTAACTACACTATTTTGCATGGTACTATCTTCATCATGTTCATCTGTATAGAATATATTACCATTAATTACATAACCACTGTAAGATAATACATACACACTTGGTATAGCGGTTATCCATCAAAGTTGTTCTAAAATTTAATTTTGATTTTCATCTAACTGCATAGATATATGGTCCTGAAACCATCCTATAAACTGGTGATTATGTGTATTTGATAACCATTTTCATCCCTTTATGGATTCTACTACCTAAGAATTTCTTTGTGAGTTTCAATATATAGAGTAACCTCCCAACTTTTATGCAAAATATAATGGTAGGCCTGCTCCCGATCTAGAATACTGATTGTCACAATTTCTCTCCCAAAAATTCCCTCACGCTTAATGCGTGAAGTGTGTTAAGATTTCGGTAGGCCAATGATTTCCACATCAGATAGGTATTCGATACAAAATTTAATGTCTTCCTCAACAATATATCACTCCACTATACAACCCTCTATCCAACATTGATTTTTGACATACCCTTTAAAAATATTCATATACTGTTCAACAGGATACATCCATCTACAGTGCAAAGGACCCCAATGTCGAATCTATCTCACCAAATGAATCATCAAATGAACCATCATATCAAATAATGTTGGCGGGATGAAAATTTGTAATTCACATAATGTGATGAAAAGTTCTATTTCCATAGTTGGCAATTTCTCTAGGTCTAAAACATTGCAACATATAACTTTTAAAAAGAAACCAATTTTGGTTAATGTATGATGAACATTCTTGGAAACAATTCAATGCGAAGCTCTAGGAGTTATATCTTGCATCAAAACATTGAAGTCATGTGATTTCAACCCTTATAACTTAAAATCATTCATTGACACAATGTTCTTGATATTTGATGAATAACTCTCTGGAACCTTTAAATCTTTAAAGAAGTTGCAAAACTGATATCTCTCTTCCCTAGAATGATTATAAGCAGCTGTAGGAAGAATCATTCGATTTTCACCCTTCACGGGAGCCCACTCTTCTTGTATTCCCATGTCAACCATGTCCAACCTTGCCTTAATTCCATTGTTTTTTCAGGGGAATTTAGCAATGTTCCGATAAAACGATCACATACATTTTTTCCACATGCATCACATCAAGAAAATGTCTGACGTACAAACAATTCCAGTATGGTATTTCAAAAAAAAAATGATCTCTTTCACCAACCGATTTTCGTAAGGTTTTTTGAAAATGGTTTACCAAAAATAGTGTTGACATATTTTACTTTATCTAACAGTTGATCACCTGTTAGTGGGGACAGTTCTACGTGTTGTTCTGAACATATATTGAATGATGTTGTCCATGATCGGTACTTATGCTGATGAGGTATAAATCTATGATGTCCTAGAAACACAAATTTTGATGAATGTTTCAACATAATTGATTCTATATATTCTTCACACACAGGACACACTTAAGTCCCTTTAATGATATAGACTGATAAATTTCCATAAGAAGAGAAATAATTTATTGTCCCATACAACATTTCTCTCAATGTTATGTATTCACTTTTATAGGCATCATACAACAAAATACTTGGATCCCACAAAAACATAAAATCCTCAATCAAATGAGCCAGATAAACATCAATATCGTTACCCGGTTGTTTTGGTCCTGATATAAGCATAGATAACATGATGAATTTCTACTTCAGGCATAACTATGGTGGAAAGTTATAATTTACCAACATAACAGGCCATGTACTATGAGTGCTAGTTTGAAAACCAAAAGGATTCAACACATATAAAGATAACGCAAGATGAATGTTTCTCGGCTCTTTTCCAAATTCAGGATAGTCATGAACAATATTTATCAATTGAGATGAGTCGGTCGGATGATGTAATTTACCATATTTATTCCCTTTATCTGCATGCTACGACAATTGTCTTGCAGTTTCTTAACTTCCATATAGACGGCTAAACCTTAAAATGATTGGAAAGTACCATACAATGTTCATCGGATGGCATTCATCTTTATTGTATCGAGAATCACCACACTTTGGGAATTCTGTAAGTGATTTGTTCTTTTTGAGAAACCCTATACAGTCTTTCTAGCAGGAATGTATTCTTTCATAAATCATACCAATCGAGCGTAGAATTCATTTAGATTCATATGTTCGGCCTATGAGCTCATTATCTTCCGGGATCATGTCATCCAAGAGAGTATGTAGTTCAGTAAAACTAACATCACTCCATCTGTTTCTTTCTTTCAATTTATACAACATCAGTACAGCTGAAAATGTTGTATACTTAGTGAAACCATCATACAATGGCGTCTTTGCACAACTCTTTAACTTCGCAAACAATTTTGGGCAATCATGGAGTTCAACTTCAATTGTCTTTGTCATTTATTCAATATGATCTTCATCATCATTGAAATATGTAATCACAACCTCCTTATGGTCTTATTCATTATCCATATTTGTATTCACATCTGATGATCCCTAAAACGCAGTTTTATCCCAGCCAGTAGCTACATTCACTTTTTCTCCGTGTTTATTCCAACATTTATAACTCCAATCTATTCCGTGACATATCAAATGTTTTTCCTACTCCTCTGGAGTAAGTAGTATAGAATAACAACAACGTAAACACAGACAAAGGATTTGGGAAGGATCCTTTGTGTGATCCATTGCAATCTTGATAAACTCTTTCACTCCGTTCTCGTACTCTATTGTCAAATAATTATCACCCATCCAATCTTTATTCATCTTCATCTTATTTGAATCTCAAATACTAGTATTTATGGTTCAAGTACACAAAAAAATCTTCCAAATACTGTTTAAGAGAACAACTTTCTTTTAAAAATATTGATTAATAGAGCTTAACCATTTCCAATAATGATTTGGAAATCAACAGAATCAAGATAGACCCCCCTTCAAAATCAACACAGTTTCTAAACACAAAGGGGTTCGTGGGGATAATCAACTGTGTCATATATGGTAAAACTCACATGAAATCATCCTCTATGGGTCATCCTCCTCTATCAGGTCAACCCTTCTATGGCCAACTAGTCCATCCTTTTATACCTCACCAACCTAAAATACATATGGATGAAAACTAGTAGACAACTATTTAAGTAAAGAATGGATTCTCATAATCTCTACAACAAAGAATTCATTAAATATAATTACTTTAGATTTATTATAGTTTCCTCAAATCACCCCAGTCCTAACACAAGAATAATCATGAATCATACATCTACATGGTACCCAAGCAGTATTCATGGATATAAGTCTGGACAAGGGCAATGGGATTTTCTCTTGATTGTTGACAACATTCTTTTTGGGTTTTGATCGTTGATAGGGGACTGAGCATGCAGTTCAAAACGACTATGGGAGCCTTTACTTGAGTCTGTAATTTAGTTTTTTTCTTGTATGGCATTCAGCATGGAATTAAGGTGGCATAAATTATATAATGATATGGTTAATTATATTTTCATTGATCAAATACATGATGGTAGTAGATTCCATTAAATAATCTGAAATGAGTGGAGGGCCACACCCATACCAATAATTTCAAGATAGAATTGAGGAAAACCAAATATGGAATTGTAATTACGTTAATTACAATAAACAACAAAAATAATTTCAGCAATCTTTCTACCCACTAATTCCAATTCAAAACAAAAAAACCAATCAGGGATACTATCAATAGAGGAGTGGAAAATATCCACCATGAAATCAGAGACCACCTGCGTTCCCACCTCATAATCCGTCTCCTCAACCACAAAAAAAAACTCACAAAAAACCTTTCCCACTAAGTCTCATCATTTTCCACCCCCTCATCAGCAAAACATTCAACATGATATGATGAAGAAGCCACAAAAATCCACAAATCAAATAGTAATGTCTTGAAAATATTCTGTTCTCATTCATCTAAAAAGTGGACTAGAGAATTAAAACATAATAAATATAGATTCGTAATCTAACAGATTCTCTCTGAATCCCCAATCACAAAGTAAGGAATATCTCTAAACTTTATTGGATTGACTACTAGGTACACTACCTAGTAAAAATAATACACATACAATAGAAGAATAAAAATATGTTGTTTTTTCATAGTGAAAATGAGATAATATTCCAATAGACATAAATATAGATGAAAATATGATTGAAGAACTTTAATCACGTGCCAAAGTCATCAAAAAAGCCAACAATGAGAGCACACACAAAGATGATAATGAAATAAATCTAAATGTAGATAAAAATGAAAAGGCTCAAGTCCAAGACCAACCTGTCAAAGAATATTATTCTGTGGAACCTCCCCCATACATACCCCTTCTTCCATTCCAAAAGAGAATGAGACATGAGAAAATGTAGGGTCATTATTGAACAGTTCATGAAACTCTATATAAATAAATGAAAAAAAACATTTGGTAATTCATTAGTCCAATGAAAGTGATTAACATGCACCCTATTATTTTCAAGACTATCATCCAAGAAGTAGAATTCATGGTATCAATGTGTGATAATGTAGTTTAGGTATGAATGAATTTCCATGAATTTGATCAACCTAACATCCACTTTTCATAAAAAATGAATATAACCATTTCTGATCAACTACATGATGTTAGTAGAGTCACATTCTATCCACATTTAATTCTAAACTCATTTACACACTATTTTAAATACATTGATCATGCCAATAATGTCAACATAAATAGATGAGACAACTCCACATGGTCTACAAAGACGTCCCAGGACATTGCCATTAGGATTCATAAATACTACTCCAAATCCCAAAGGTCCTAGATTCCCTCTTCATACCCTATTAGAGTTGCATTGGATCAATCCATGAAATGAAGGAATCTATATAAAAAAATTTTCATAAGGAGTTCAAAAATTACCTATAATTCAAAGATTGATAACAACTAAAATGTCAACAATAGATTTATTACAGTGAAAATTTTTAAGGGAGTTCACATTTATTGTTGCAACCATAATATTTATGAGGGACAATTGAATATTGAAGGAAGAATACCCATGAATAATATTATTTTTGTTGTTATATATAATATAAATTAATTATACACTAGACACTTGAGGTATATTCAGTAGTTCTTGGGATAGAGGAATCCTAGAGAAATATTTGAGATTTTCTTGGACATCGGTTGTCTTGGGAGTCTACACTTCAATAATATCGAAGAAAACATGCCATAGAACAGAGGAAATGTCATATATTAAGAACATATGATTTAATTCCATCTTATTATGGTCTTATAAGACACATTTGGATTAAATATCAAAGCCTACGGATTGAAGGAATGAGTTAATAGGAATCTTAGAATCTTCCAGCCCTTATAGAAGTATCACTATAACACCACCGATTTTACACTTTCATGACCCAAACACATAGATGAGATATATCAAGTCTTTTGGAGTAAATTACCATACTTTCTAGAAGAGTATGTGTAATAAGGGACCAAAAAACCATTACACACCTGGTCTGGAAACACGAAGATCGAGGGCGGTGGAAGTTCGACAACATGAAGATCGATGGCGGCAGATGTCTGGCAATGCAAAGATTGAGGGCGGAAGAGGTCCGGAATGGCGAAGATTGGGGGCGGAGAAGGTCCAGAAATGTGAAGCTCGGGGGGGGATAGTTGTGGGGAGTTGTAGGGTTTCAGTACTGTGAGAGCTTTAAGTCACGATAAAACGAGGACACTGTGCGACCGATTTTAAAAAATACGGGACTTCGGTTTTATTAGACCTAAAAAGTGCTAATAATGACTACCTTTATCAGCGCTAAAATTTCAGAACTGGTAAAGGTATCCTTTATCAGTGGTTTTTAGCACTGATGAAGAGTCCCTTTATCAGTGCTAAAAAAAGCACGGATAAATCTTTCCTGTACCAGCGCTTTTTTAGCACTGATAAATGGACTCTTTATTAGTGATTTTTTAGCTATGATAATGGTTACCCTGTATCAGCACAAAAATGTTAGCGCTGATACAAGGTTTCTTTATCATCTCTTTTTTAGCGCTGATAAATGACTTCTTCATCAGTGCAAGAAAAGCGCTGATAAAGAACCCCTGTATCAATGCTAAAATTTAAGCACTGATACAAGACATGTTTATGAGCACTTTTCTAGTGTTGATTAAGAATTCATTTATCAGTGCTAGAAAATCGCTGATATGAGGTGACGCTTCCCTTGCCTGTTTTTGTAGTAGTGATAGAAGAACACCTTTCAACAATCAATGTGATAGGCATTGTGATGATTGACCTAATGAAATGAAATATATGAAGAGAAAAATAGCTAAAAAATTCAGTACCATACTTACACAAATGGCTCATGTAATGAATAATAACGTGAATCACATGGAACACCCTCCTTCTCTTGATAAAGTGCATGTTTTACTCAAAACCATCACGTTATAAAGGCCTCTTTTATTCAGCGGATATTCTGATTCCCTCATCTTGAAAAAATGGAGTAACTATACTAAGAATATATTCAATATCCTTCTGTGCTCCTAAAAAGATAAATTTGTACTGAAGGTCTATGATTTTGACGGGGAAAGTGATTAGTAGTGAGAACTGACCGAGAGAACAAATTCCAAAGGGGAAATTGATTCCATTGAATGGGAGGAATTCGAGAAAATATTTTTCCATAAATATTTTTCCTAAACCCTCCATCTCAAAATGTAAAGTGAGTCATTTAGTCTAAATTAGAATGAAGAAGAGTATATTGGGTCCCATGATGAAAACATCACAACTCATGCATGATACACCTCTAGAATTGTCTTGAACATTGATAAGAATATTGATCACTTCATTATCAGACTAAATTCAAGTCTATGAGATGAATTGGTAATTCAAGGAATTGATAACTATGAAGAGATTTTTTGTTTATCCATTATGGTTAAAATTGATATTGTAGATTCAATGTGGGCTCATAAGACCACATATTAAAAGACGAAAATTGAGTTTAATATGGGAGGATCAATAGATAAATTCTCAAATGGAAAGAATACACAATATTCCACGTGTCAAAATTATGAGCAGAAGAATCTTGGAAACTGTCCAAAGGGAACATGGAAATGCTTCAAATGTAGAAGAACGATACATCTAGAAAACAACTATATATGGGATTGGAATAATCCCACTAATGTGAAATAATATAATACGGTTTAAATCAACACTCATCCAATATTTCAATGATTCAAATTCAATGAACCAAGGCATCATGTAAACCAATACCCTAAGCCAAGGGTTGTTGGAGGAAGTAAGAAAACAATCTCAAAGGTAGAAAAGAAGGACATATACTATCCCTATATCTAAGCTGGTGCTAGTAAATGTCATGGTGACATGTAGGATGGTTATTCCATCAAGAATAAAGAAACAACTATTTATTTTTGGTTCTATGAATTCTTTCAATTCATGAAATTTTATTTGAACTTTTCAAATACCTCCTTAAAATGAGGTTGTTGAGTTGTCTATGAGAACATAAAATGGGAAAATTATTTCATCCAATGTTTATAATGCCTCGGTGAATCTTTATGGACTGAACGTCACTAAAAATATTTTCTTACTTCTTTTTGTGGAGTTGTATTCTATATAGGCCAATGATAGGATATCTTTATAAAAATACAACATCAACTATCAGGAAAGCGAGATCACTACTTATATTCTGAAGAATCAAACAATTCTATATAAGTGATTGGAGGAGGTTTATTCTTCGTCAAAATCATAATATCAATTTTGTATACTATTTCCTTATGATAAGTCATATCTAGCCCAAATTATCGAGAAAATTGAGAAGATCATTCTCGAATACATTCCCATTGCGATGGACAACACTAATTTGTTCCTTAAATAATTTCTTTAACATCCTCTTAACTGATTATTGAGTTCTCAAATGAAAATATTGTTGGATCCCATCCTATATCAAAGAAACCTTATAAAATGGACACCACTATGTTAGAGGAACTAAATAAGTGGTTACATGAGAATCTAGATAAGAGTTTTATACACCCTATTGCTTCCCGATGGGTTGCAACATTCTTCACTATCATGAATATTAATGGATCAATGAGCCTATACATTTATAATTGTTAGATAAATGAAATAGTGATAAAAATAAGTATCACAAACCATCAATAATGACTTGTTAAGTCAGTTATATGGGGCTAAGTATCTCTCTAAGGTCGACCATGGGTATTGATATCACTAATTAAATGCGAGGAAGGAATATATTTTCACACTAACCTTTCAAATGAGGTATTGACACTATGAGTTCATGGATATTTCATTTGGAATCACTAATGATTCTAAAATTTTCATAAACATAATGAATATAGTCTTTATATATTACCTTCATAATTATTTGGCAACATTTATTGATGATTTTCTTATATACTCCAAGAGATAAGAGAAAAATGATGAGTATTTGAATACTATTCTAAAAGCAATGTGAAGGGAGAAACTATATGAAAATAATGGTAAATATGGGTTTGGGGGGGGGAGGTAATATCATTATTGTGGCATGTTATCACGAGAAAAGGAATATATCTAGACGGTTCCTAGAAAAACCTAGTTAAGGAGTGGTCCAGAACAAAATTCTTAATAGAGATACATAGTTTTCATAGATTATGATGTCACTACCGATGTTTTTTGAGGAATTTATCATGGTTGTCTGACCATCTAACTCTGTTTACATGGAAAGGTGTAAAGTATGTATGGGCACATGAATGTGAGGATTCATTTAAAGATATTAAAAAGTGGCTTGTCACTTTACATTTTCACAGACTTTTCTTAAGTGAGGAACTTTTATTGGTATCTATAAATGCTTCAAATAAGGTATTGGGTAGTGTGTTGAAGATGAATGATAAATTAATAGCCTAAAAATTAAGGATGTTGAATATTTATGTGAAAAAATATCCCACAAATGATCTAGAGTTGGAGGCTATGATCATTTAATTAAAAATCTGGCAGAATTATCTCTGTGGGATGAAGTGAGGGATATATAAAGATCACAATAATCTGAAATATATATTCACATTGAAAGTGTCTTATTTCTAACATCACAGATGGTTTGATCTCATCAAGTATTATGAATTCCCAATCCACTACCATCTTGATAAGGAAAATAAAGTGGTTCATGCTCTAATTAGAAAGGATCCCACATCATTGTAAATGATGATAATTTAAAAGGATCGAACATTAATAGATTTTAAAATGATGTAGATGGAAATTATTAAAGAACAAACATCATAAATCCTTTATGAAATTTCATATCAACCACCCCCATGGATAAAACAAATGATTCTCAAAGAATTGATGTGGAAATTAGAAAAAAGTTGGAAGATATTAGGAAATGGAAAGTCTAAGGTTTTGAAATAGATAATGAAGGATTTTTAAGATTTAGTACATGACTATGTGTACCATTCAATACATAGATAAAGAAATAAATTATGAATGATTCACATATCTCAGCCTTCTCTATTAACTTAGAAGGAACCATGATATATATATATCTCAAAGAGCTCAACTGGTTGGGATATATGAAAAAATATATCGATGAATATACATCAAATTGTATGGTATGTTAGCATGTGACGGATGCAAGGAAAAAGTCTAAGGGGATGATGCAAACATTACCCATACAAACATGGATATGGGAAACCATCACCATGTACATTTTCACTTAATTTCAAACTACATCTAGAGAAAACAAGGAAATTTGGGTTATTATGGATCTTCATAAAAATACAACTCAATTTGTTTCAATTCGAGAGGACTTTTAAATGGATCAAATTACATAGATATAATTCAAATAAGTGAGGAGGGTTCTTGGAATTACACCATTGGTTCTATCTGATTAATATAAGAGATTTACCATCATGTTTTGTAAAAGTATCCATAATGCTCTAAAAACTATGATGAACATCAATACGACCTATAATCCTAAAACTGATGGCCAATATTAGAAAATTATTCATACATTATAAGACATGTTGAGAGCGTGTTCTATGGATTTCAAGGGAGGATGGGACCAACACCTAACTCTGGTCTAGTTTTCATACAATAAAATTTTCACTCGAGCACCCAGATAGTTTCATATGAATTCTTTTATTGGAAAGATGCAGAACACTTACATGTCGGGATGAAGTTGGTGAACATAAGATACAAGGATCTGAAATTATTTACAAAATGATGGAAAAGTAGTAAAACTCGTAGTAGAACATTAAAGAATAAAAAATCCGATATAAGATTTATACAGATGATCATTGATGATACATATAGTTTAAAGTTGGAGAAATGGTAATCTTCCATATATCTATATGGAATAGGATCATGAGATTTTAGATTATTATAATGTTGAGTCTTGGATATACCAAACCATTCGACATTATTGATCATATAATAGATGTGAACTATCAACTAGATTTTCAAACAACCATGTCTCAATTACATGATGCATTCAATGTATCCCTTTTCAGGAATTACATACTAGATCAGTAACATGTACAAAATTCATAGGTGGTACATTTGGAAAATGATCTATCTTACGAGGAGAAAAAAATGATGAACTTCAACCATAGTGTTAAACTTCTACACAATAAGACTACTCGCTAGGTGAATGTACTATAGTGGAACCATATGTATTAATAGGTTACAAGGGAACCATATCAAGTGATTGAGGTGAAGCACCCACATTTGTTTTCCCCTTACCATGTAATATGAAATTTCGAGTGTAAAATTTCATGTGGGGAGATAATGTAACGACCCATAATTCTATAAATGATATTTACCTTCTTATAATTATTTTATATATTAGAAAGCACATACCTCAAATAGTATCCAATAAAAATATTATATTTATAAATTCATAATGAAATAATTGGTATTTATAAAAATCAAGGAACCTAAACCAATGAAATATTAACATGACCATTGGTATATTAATGTGACCATTATGAATAGACAACTAACCAAAAGAATAGTAACCTCATCAATGAATGTATAAATAATATTTATCCATATTATAAATGAAAATATAATATATTTATATCTTGGAATAAGTAAATTATATAACACCCAAATATTTCATAGTGCGTTATTTCATCAAAATAATTCAACAACATTCACTACACGCAACACCGAGTTGAAGCGCACCATGACTTACCAAACAAGTCATTCAAAAGAGGTTATGAATAATATTAACTGAATTTCGAACTTTATATAATCCTTATAATTTTAGAAACCATATAATAATTTTCTTAGAAATAATTTAATAACAAATTCATTTTTTTAGATAAAAGAAGTATTTTTCAAAAAATGCACTTTTACCGACTTTTAATGTTGAACCATTTTTAAATCCAATTTTTTAAAACATTTATATATTCAATTTGACAAAATAAATTTATTATTTAGAATAGGGACATCAAAAATTTACAATGTAACACCCCAAGATTCCTCGATACGCTTCTCTTTGAATAATACAGTAGCGTGTGTTGTATGCAACTTCGAGTTCTAACACACACCACAACCAATCCAACTAGCCCTTATGTATAGTAATACCTACTTTTTTAAATTTTATAAATTTTATCTTTCAAAATGGACGTCATTTTTAGATTTAGAATTTCTAAATTATCCTAATAAGAAATTTTTGTACTTTTTGGATAACTTTTATATTTTGATGAATAGTGAAAATTACTAAACTTTTATTAAAAGCAACTTTTTTAATAGAAATAATTAATAGTGATAAATTATGAATTTGAGTGGTTTTAAATTATATCTAGAATATATTTTTACCATTTAATACAATTTTGGTCATTGGACATAATTTCACATTTAAACCGGACATAAAAAAGTGTCAACCTTTTGATAGTTATTATCTCTTAAAGACACACTTTTTGTTTTGACAGTGGAAATTAATTTTAAATTAATTTCTGCCACTTCTATGTTTTGAATTTGAAAAAATGGAATCCAAATTTGGAATAAGGATGTCCAAAATTTTTAAATAGGTAACTTTTATTTTTAGACATTTTGAATTATTACTTCGGTAAATATTTTATTTACCATGGTTAAAGGGTAAATCTAGTAAAATAAGGGTAAAAAAATAATTTTATAATAATTTTAAATTACCCTAAAACGTGTATTAACCCTATGGGTTGATAGATTTCCGACCATGGAAATTTTTGGGTTGTTTTTGGGACCCCATGGATCCACTTGTAAGTGATAATGGCACTTTATATTAATTAAGTTAAAGAAAATACAAAAATGACATAAGCCTATATCTTTTAGAAAAACAATTTTCAAAGAGGGTAATATCTATTATATTTTCGACTATAAATATTAATTATAAAGATAAAAATATTTCCTACATAATTATATTTTATTTATAATTTTTAGACATTAAATAAGTTAATTTATTTATGACACAATAATGATGTAATAATTACCTTATTAGTGAAATATTAAAATAATTGATATTATAAACACCCAAATGAATATAATTTGAGACTTATAATGAATTAAAAGAATTTTATAGGTTAATATAAAATTTTAGGATTGTTTTAATTAGCTTTTTTCGAAGTAATCATGCTGTTATTATTAAAAAAACAAATACCAAATAGTGTCAAAATTGTCAAAAAAGTGTTTTTTAAAAAAATATTATATTATTAATTGATATTAAATTCCTAAAAGTCTAAGGTTCGGCCAAAGGACTTGTATCATGATAGGTATAAAATTAATGGACCACTTGGGTGTCGCTTAGAGGTATATAGTATGTTTATTAACTATATAATATTAAAATACAGTGTGACATGGTAAGTGTCAAACTAATTAACAAAGAGTTAAAACTAAATTATAAGGTTAATATAATGAAACAAACCTGTATAAAATCTGTTGGTAGAATGGATTTACACCAATAAAAACCTTAGGCTTTGAATAATCCACTTTGGAGCCATTAGAAACTGAATATGAATTTATTATAAAATATTACTTTAAGATTTTCCTAAAGAGCCCCTCCTCCCCCTTATAAAAGGACACCACTTCTAACCAATTCCTCACACCTCTCAAGACCATTTCCTCAACCATAATCTTCCCAATTAAGCCTCCTGAATCCCTATACTCCTCCTAGAAGTATTTCCTTAGGCATAAGGCACTTCAAGAGTCCTTTTTTGTCAAACCAAAGAGAGTTACCCAAATTAAAGTTAACGATTTCTCTTAGCTTCGTTTCTTTAATTTTAATTCTACAGCCCCTAAAATCTTTTTATTATTTTATTTTTTAACACCACAAGTATGCTCAATATACTAGGATATTTTTATGAGAAGTATTAGAACTATAGTTACACACACTCCCATCTAATGGTTGAAGAACATAGTGTTTCTATGGATGGCAACCAAACGCCTCACGAAACGATGATTGTTCAATTATCTCCTACCACCTCTAATAATGGCCATTATGATGGGAATATAATTAAATATGATATTTATGATATTTATTTTATATATAATCTTCTGTAATTCCAATTTATATCATATCATTATTCATTTCTTGTTGTATATATATATATACCATAATTTAATTTGAGGAAGTACGGACTACCTCCCCCTCAAATTGATATGAATCGTTCATACCATACATGGAACGTTTAAAGGATGGTATTAATGAAATTATGTAACACATATAAGATATTATATTACACTGGAATAATTATATACCTTTGTATCATTTGGTTTTTATTCCTTTTAAAATGAAAAATAAAATGGAAGTAGCGTTCGTGCGTACGTGCGGACTACCGTCTCCACGAACGCGATGATATTCATTCCCCATCATATCCATAAAATTATAATTATAATTTTATGATTAAATTTTTTTTAAGGACTCGATATACTTCTGGATATGAATATGATAAAACTTATCCATAAAAAACACGGCTTCTGTAACAAAACATATAAAATAAAACGAGTAAGTTAACACCTGAAACGATGATAATACTAAGATATTATTAACAAAGCAATGTTAAAAGATCACATATGATATCATGTTATTATTATATAATTTAATAAAAATCATTTAACTATTATACAGGAGCTTAACCTACCCTCGACAAAGGAAATGTACAAGGTAATGGGTTTTCATCTAACTCTTTATTCCCGTGAGATTTGTGCCTTATGTTTGGTGTATGTACTGCCCATAATTGTATTATTTGTGTAATACACTTTAATTTATGTTTATTTACATATTCATTGTATGATACCTCTTTTATGGGGTGTATTTTTTGTATGTTTCCAAATTTTTAAGGGTTTATTTCACAATCTCTTCATTATCTGAGGTTGTTTATACGTAATTATATACTGGGACCTCTTTATCATTCACATCCATGTTTCTCAAAAATTTATTTCAAATCATTCATTATATTTTATAGACTATGTGATAAATTCATTTATACCCTTCGTTCACTTTTTATAAGATTTTTATAAAGGTATCTTTCCGTTGTTTTCCAAATAAGGTCCTTTTAACCTTTTTGACAGAATTAAGGTAAGAATGTCTTTTTTTTAACATATACAGCGGGTGCAGCTGTTTTCTACCGTTATAAAATAGTTGAAGCTTACCTTACAAAATTATAAGAATATTTTGAAAGAAAATGTTTGATTTTATAATTATGTTACGTTTAAATTATTTCAAAATGAATATTTAAAGAATTTGTGAAAGGTACTCTTTATCAAGATCATAATTTTAAATCTTCTAAAGATTTATCTTTCTAAATCATTTTAATTAATGTCCAAGTTTTAAAAATGATTTCAAAGATTTATTTATTTTAACATGAATGTTTTGAAATGATATTTCTTTTCAAAAGTTTCAAAGTGGTATGGGAAACTTTGATTCAAAAATATCTTTTAAATTACTTCCTTTATAAATGTGTGACTTTTAATTGACTTCAGAAAGAGATATTTCTATCAAATAGTTTTTATTTCATCTATGTCAACATCCTTTCATGGATTTTAATCTTATATGAAGTTGATTTATTATGATACAAAACATCAATATGGTATTGAAGGTTTTGTGATATGTTTGACTATGGATGTGTTATTACTATACCATTCATGGTTTATGGAGGAAGTATTGACATTTAGTATGCTAGTTTCTTATACGAATGTTTATGTTATGTTTCAACCTTTTCATATGAGGAATGTCTTGGACATAGTAAGTGACGGGTGGAGCCCAATATATATCCTCGATGCACCGGTAGGTCTCATGAGACAACTAGACGTGGAATTGGCCGAGGCCCTTTCCCAATTTGATATATGGTTTTGGCTGAGGCCTTAATCATTTTTATATGTCTTGGCCGAGCCCTGAAAAAATGATTCAGAATATCCGACATTATACATTCCCTCATTATGGAAATAATATTGACGGTTCATGTGGTCATTCGACTTGTATTATACCCATGATTATGTTTTATTATGGAATTATTTACTCAGCTCATATTCTTTCCATTAAAGTATTTATGTTTATTATTGGTAGAGGCATGTGGTTTCAATTATTCACCATGCTTAATATTTATGTCATTTTCTTCTATATTCCATACCCTTACTGAGCATTTGAGCTCACCCCTTTCTATGTTTTATTTTTCCCAGGATTCCATGAAGTGTATTATGATTGATATGTAGGGTTAAGCTAAAGGGAATAATGGTATTCTCAATGAACTATTTATACTTTGTTTTTTGTTTGAAATTGTAATGTAATGTTATTGTATGTAATCTATTTTCCAAGACTGCTAAATCGATCGGTCCTTCGTGACATGATTCCTTGTAATCATGCCAATGTATTAAAATAATTCACCAACTCTGGGTAACTGCGGTGAGGGCGTTACAGTTGGTATCAGAGGAAGTTTAGAAATAATATTGGAAAGTATATTTAGATAAACTCTGATTAGAGAACATTACCCTAAGATAGACTTTGAGGGTTAGTATAGAAGAACTTCCTATAATTTTTGTATTGTAGGGATTTTTTGAGTTTTCTAAGCAATACATCCCTGTCTAGATACGAGCAGGTAGAGGCGGCTATGGCACAGATGTACCTAGGGGTAAAACCTGAAAACACTGCTTTGAGGTAGACTCAAACGGGAACCGGTGCACGACAACGGGCCTTGCTGTACTCTTGGTTACAACACTTCTGGGGGATACGCTTAGGATAATTCTCATTTTCTTTACAATCCATTATGAAGGGTTTATGAGTATATACATACACAAAGAAATCATTTTTATGATTATGGATTATATCCATAAACTTTTATTCTATGTTATGTGTTTTACATGTTTGGGATTAGGTATTGCTATTCCTAAACTAATCTAGTGTATGCCATTGTTTAGAAATGTCGCCCAGTAGAAGGAATGTGAACTCTAGCAATACGTATGTTCCATAGAATAAGAATGATCATATATTTCATGGTCTTAAACAAAAATTTAGGAGGGAAATAGTCTCCCATATATTGTAATCATATGAATAAAAAAATCATGTGTAGATAAGAAAAGTAAAGTGTTCTTGGAGTCCTATGGATTTGAAAGAAATCCAGAGATGAAAAGGATGGTTGGGAGAATGATAGATAAATGGAAGAAGGTAAAGTAGGATTTTCCCATATGTGATAACTGTGCAAAGAATCACCTTGAAAAATGCTTGAAGGAAATGGGAGTATTTTATAAGTGTAGAGAAAAAGGACACCACATTCGTGATTGAAAATGTAAGAAAAAGGTTTCAAATGTTCAATGATTCATCTGCAAGGAGTGGGGACACTACGTGAATCAATGTTCAAATCATCAGTGTATGCCCCAAATGATTCTATTGGATAATAATAAAGTTATGATACTACCACAGATGAAGAGGAATGAATAGTGTTCTTATATTGTTATTAAAGAATTTTTCCATTTGTGTGTTGTATCAATGATGTACTGGTTATATGAATTATGGAGATAAATATGGATTGTACTGCAGTACTATTTCATTAAGGACCTGAGATTGTGTGGAACCATGAAAAGTGACTCAATAGCAGGTTAAATTTTAGGAATATATAGCGTTGAGAGAAAGATAAACCATAATATGGTTCTGATACCGAGGTAGTGATTTTGGAATAATACAGGATTGATTTGGATAAATTATATTGAATATTCTTAACTACCTAGAAACTGATTAATGATTTGTATATTTCATCATTGTTGGAGTTTACATAATTTCTGGATTGAAGGATTATATCCAGTATTCTTTAAGGAATAAGGGATCATGAATGTAATAAATAAGGTTTTATGGTAAATCAGGATGTTGTAGTGTTTTATAAGAATACATGATGAAGGTGTTCACATGTTATTACGCGGAAAAAATTATATTCATTGTGTTTAACTTCCTTATAAATTATAGACTGATGTATTTTGGATAGTTCTAGTTTGAGATTATTTTTGGATTTCCATAAAAGGACAACCTGGAGGTCGGGCGGCAACCCGTCGCGTCCGGCAAGGCCGCGAGACTTGAACCTGCAACCGAAGGGCGACAATGGTGTATCACCTACCACTGGCCCACATGATGTCCTGGATTTAATAATGTTATTTTTTAAAATATATGGTAGATGAATTATAAATTCATTTTTTGAAAACCTATACGGATAGGATAAATAGAATAATTGTTTTATGTTTTATTATCTATTAGAGTGAAAGAAGAGTTTGTGGTAAAAATTAGTTAAAGGATGGAACTCTACTTGTCAAGAATATATTTTTCTTCTTCTCTTATTTTGTGAAGAAATTAATTATTATACTTTATTTAAGGGATCCAAAAACCAAAAATGTGTTATCCTAACACCTTATGTTTTGTTGAACTTGTGGTATTTCAAATCATCATAGATTGATGAATTTAAGGACCTCAATTTTACACTTTTTTGTGATTGATGAACTCAATCACTACCTATAAATATTTACGTTTTTCCTCCAATTATATGTCTCTAATTTCCACCAATTTTCTCCTAATAGATATCATAATTTGGTGGTGACCCTTTCATTTATCTTTTCCTCTTATTAAGACTAAATTTTATTAATCCAATTTCCGATGTGGGTTTCCCCACAAAGATATTTTCTATTTTCAACCTTTTAATTCCGAAGAAAAATTTCAAATTGAGAGGATGCAATTTATTGAAGGAGGGGAGAATGTAACACCCCAAGATTTCATAGTGCGTTATTTTTCAAAATAATTCAACAACTTTCACTACACACAACACCGAGTTCAAGCGCACCATGACTTACCAAACTAGTCGTTTAAAAGAGGTTATGAATAGTATTAACTGAATTTTGAACATTATATAATCCTTATAATTTTAGAATCCATATTATGATTTTAATAGATATGATGAATGCAAAAATTAATTTTATTTTTCACATAAAAGAAGTATTTTTCAAATAACTCACTTTTACTGACTTTTATTGTTGAACCTTTTTAAATCTAATATTTTAAAAAATTTATATATTCAATTTGACTAGATAAATTTATTCTTTAGAATGGGGACATCAAAAATTTACAATGTAACACCCCAAGATTCCTCGATATGCTTCTCTTTGAATAATACAGTAGCGTGTGTTGTATGCGACTACGAGTTCTAACACACCACAACCAATCAAACAAGCCCTAATGAATAGTAATAACTAATTTTTTAAATTTTATACATTTTATCATTCAATATCGACTTCAATTTTGGATTTGGAATAATGAAATTATCCTAGGATGAAATTTTGGTACTTTTCGGATAACTTTTATATTTTGATGAATAGTGAAAATTACTAAATTTTTATTAAAAACAACTTTTTTAATTGAAACAATTAATAGTTATAAATTGTGAATTTTAGTGATTTGAAAGTATATTTAGAATATATTTTTACCATTTAATACAATGTTGGTCATTGGATATAATTTTACATTTAAACCGGAAATAAACAAGTGTCAATCTTTTGATAGTTATTATCTCTTAAAAAACGCTTGTTTTTACAAATGGAATTAATTTTAAATTAATTTATGCCAATTCTGTGTTTTGAATTTGGAAAAATGGAATCTATATTTGGAATCAGGATGTCCAAATTATGTAAATTGGTATTTTGTTTTTCATACATTTTGAATAATTACTTCGGTAAATATTTTATTTACCATGGTTAAAGGGTAAATATGGTAAATAAGGGTAAATAATAACATTATAATAATAATAAGTTACCCTAAAACGTGTCTTAACCATATTGGTTGATACATGTACGACCATTGGCATCTTTTAGTCGATTTTGGGACTCCATGGATCCACTTGTAAGTGATAATCACAGTTTATATTAATTAAGTTAAAGTAAATACAAAAATGACATAAGCCTATATCTTTTAGCAAAAAAATTCATAGATAGGGTTATATATATTATATATTCAACTATAAATATTCATTATACATCTAAAAAAATTTCCTACATAATGGCAGTTTATTTATAATTTTTATACATTATATAATTTAATTTATTTATGACACAATAATGATGTAGTAATTACCTTATTAGTGAAATATTAAAGTAATTGATATTATAAATACCCAAATAAATATAATTTTAGAATTTTAATGAATTAATAAAACATTATAGGTTAATATGACATGTTAGGATTTATTTAATTAACTTTTTTCGAAGTAATAATGCTGTTATGATTTTCACAAAAAATCAAATATCAAATAGTGTCAAAACTGATATAAAAGAGTTTTTAAAACAAATATTATATTATTAATTGATATTAAATTCCTAAAAAATATAAGGATAAAAAAAGGACTTTAATAATGATAGGTGTATTATTAATGGACCACTTGGGGGTCTCTTGGATGTATATAGTATGTTTATTAACTATATAATATAAAAATACAATTTGACTTGGTAAGTGTCAAAATAATTTACCATGAGTTTAAACTAAAATATAAGGTTAATATAATGATCCAAACCTATCTAAAATATATTGGATGAAAGTATTTCGACCCATACCCACAATAGGATTTTAATAATCCACTTTGGAGCCATTAGAAACCGAATATGAATTTATTATAAAATAATACTTTATGTTTTTCCTAAAGAGCCCCTTCTCCCCCTTATAAAAGGATACCACTTATAACCAATTACTCACACCTCTCAAGCCTTTTGGATCATCCAAACTCTTCCCAATTAAGCTCCATACAACCCTATACTCCTCCTAGAAGCCTTACCTTAGGCAGAAGGCACTTCAAGAGTCGTTTTTTGTTCAAACCAAAGGGAGTTACCCAAATCAAAGGTAACGACTTCTCTTAGCTTTTTTTCTTTTATTTTACATATCCAACCCCTGAACTCTACTTATTATTTTATTTTTTAACACCACCAGTATACTCAATATACTAGGATATTGTTATGAGAATTATTATAACTACACTTACACACACCTCCATCTAATGGGTGAATAACATAGTGTTTCTCTGGATGGCAACCAAATGCCTCACGAAACGAGGATTGTTTAATTTTCTCCTACCACCTCTCATGGTGTCCATTATGATGGAACTATAATTAAATATGATATTAATGATATTTATTTTATATATAATCTTCTTTAATTCGATTTTATAGTATAAAATTATTCGTTTCATGTTATATATATATACCATAATTTCATTTGAGAAAGTGCCGACTACCGCCCCCTCAAAGTGATATGACTCATTCATACCATACATGGAATGTATGAAGGATGGTATTAATGAACATAAGAAACACATATAAGATATTATATTACAGTGGAATAATAATATACCTATGTATCATTTTTTTATTCCTTTTAAAATGGAAAATAAAATGGAAGTAGCGTTCATGCGTAAGTACGGACTACCGTGTTCACAAATGCGATGAGATTCATTCCCCATCAAATCCATTCAAGTATAATTATCATTTTATGATTAAAAATAATGTTTACGGACTTTATATAGTTCTGGATATGAATAATATACAACTTATCCATAACAAACACGGCACATTTAACAAAACATATAAAATAAAACGAGTAAGTTAACACCCAAAACGATGATAATACTAAGATATTATTAACGAAGCAATATTAAAACATCACATATGATATCATTTTATTCTTATATAATTTAATGAAAATAATTTAACCATTATATAGGAGGTTGACCTACCCTCGACAAAGGAAATGTACAAGGTAAGGGGTTTTCATCTCACTCTTTATTCCCGGGAGATTTGTGCCTTATGTGTGGTGTACGTACTTCCCATAATTGTATTATTTCTGTAATACACATTAATTTATGTGTATTTACTTATTAATTGTATGATACCTCTTTCATGGGGTGTATGTTTCGTAAATTACTAAATTTGAAAGTGTTTATTTCACAATCTCTTTATTATCTGAGGTTTTTTATATGTAATTGTCTACTGGGACCTCTTTATCATTCACATCCACGTTTCTTAATAATGTATTTGAAATAATTATTACTATTTTATAGACTAGGTGTTAATGTAATTTATAACCTTGTTTCACTTTTTATAAGATGTTTATAATGGAAACTTTCCATCATTTTCCAAACAAGGTCCTTTTTAACCATTTTGACAGAATTAAGGTAAGTATGTCTTTTTTTAACTTATACGGTGGGTGCAGCTATTTTCTGCCGTTATAAAATAGTAGAAGCTTCCCTTAGAATCTCATAAGAATATTTTGAAAGTAAATGTTTTATTTTATAATTATGTGACTTTGAAATTATTTCAAAATGAATATTTTAAGAATTTCTGAAAGGTACTCTTTATCAAGATCAAAATATAAATGTTTTAAAGATTTATCATTCTAAATATTTTTAATTAATGTCCATGTTTTCAAAATGATTTTATGGAATTATTTATATTGAGCTGAATGTTTTGAAATGATATTTCTTTTCAAAATATTCAAAGTGGTATGGGACACATTGATTCAAAAATCTCTTTTAAATTACTTCCTTTATAAATGTGTGACTTTTAATTGATTTAAAAAAGTGATATTTCTCTCAAATAGTTTTGATTTCATCTATGTCAACATCCTTTGATGGATTTTAAGATTATTTGAAGTAGATTTATTATGACACAATACTTCGATATTGTATTTAAGGTTTTGAGATATATTTGACTATGGATGTGTTATTTCTATACTATTCATGGTTTATGGAGAAAGTATTGACATTTAGTATGCTAGTTTCTTATACGAATGCTTATATTATGTTTCAACCTTTTCATATGAGGAATGTATTGGACATAGTAAGTGATGGGTGGAGCCCGATATAGCTCCTCGATGCATCAGTAGGTCTTAGGAGACAACTAGACGTGGAATTGGTCGTGGCCCTTTCCCAATTTGATATATGGTTTTGGCTGAGGCCTTAATCATTTTTAGATGTCTTGGCCGAGACCTTGAAAAAATGATTCAGAATGTCCGACATTATACATTCCCTCATTATGGAAATAATATTGACGGTTCACGTGGTCATTCGACTTGTATTATACCCATGATTATGTTTTATTATGGAATTATTTACTCAGCTCATATTCTTTCCGTTAAAGTATTTATGTTTATTATTGGTAGAGGCATGTGGTTTCAATTATTCACCATGCTTAATATTTAGGTCATTTTCCGATGTATTTCTTACCCTTACTGAGCATTGGAGCTCACCCCTTTCTATGTTTTATTTTTTCCAGGATTCCAAGAAGTGTATTATGATTGATATGTAGGGTTAAGCTAAAGGGAATAATGGCGTTCTCAAATAAATATTTATACTGTGTTTTATGTTTGCAATTATAATGTAATGTTAATGTATGTAATCTATTTTGCAAGACTGCTAAACCGATCAGTCCTTCAGAAGTTGATTCCACATAATCAGGCAAATGTATTAAAATAATGCACCGACTCTGGGTAATTGGGGTCATGGCGTTACAAATAAGTTTTTTAAAAATGATAAATTATGTGTTGGTATTTTTGTAAGTCGTAAATATTTTTAACAAATTTTTAATTAATATAATGACTTAAAAGTAAATTAATTTTCATAAATTATATTAATAAATTAATATTTTGTTATCATATTATTATAGTATCATATTATGTGACCTTAATTATTTTTTCAAAGCAGTATACGATCAGTTATAAATTTAATGTCGATATCTTTTCAGGTAATTTATTATTTTAATTAAAAATATTATTTATCATATTTATAAAATTATTTTCACAAAATGGATTTTATTTTATTAATTAAAGTTTTTGAAAAATTGTAGGGGTTGAATTTTTCGGTATTTTTCATAAATAGATTAATATTTGTTGAATAATGAAATATGGTAATTTATAGTATAATATAAATACAAAAATTATTTAGTCATGGATGATTTATTCACCACTGGTTCAAATTCGCATTCATTTGATAATGTATTTAGTCACAAAAATCCATATAATTCATAGTCTTATGTCAAAACCATAATCAAATCAACAAAAAACACCCCTCCCCTCCAATATAAATTCCACCCCTCACCGTCAAATATCCTCACACCTCAAAAGCCATAAATATTGTCCAAATTCATCCCAATACTCTTTTAAATTATCCCCCCCCATGTTTTGAAGCCTTTGGTCTCAGTAAAATACCAAAATCAAGTGCATCAAAGAGATTTTAATGGAGAAGAATTAAGGAGGTAAAAAACTCTTTCATTTTCTTTTAATTCCTTTTAAATTTATTTTATTTACCATTACTATCCTAACCTCCACATATCTAAGTAAAATGACTACTAAAATGTATTTTATATACTATTATTTTTTTTAATGGAAGAACCCATCATCATTTCTTTTCCCCTCCCATTTTTTTCAAAACATAAAATCGTCACCCGTGATGTGTTAATTTATCAAATTCAAGACGAAATGTTTTCAATTTGATTTATAGCCTTCAAGGATGGTTAGAAAACAAATAATACTGTCAAAAATTATTATTATACATGTATTAAAACCTATTATACTTTTTAACCAATTTTTCAATCTAATATTAGATTAACAAAAAAAGTAGTTTTTGTTTATCTAAAAATGAAAAAATAATCTTAATGGTTATCATTAACATTCATCTAATGAATCATCCTCACATACAGACAAATATGATTAATAATACCATTTTAATATTATGTATATTCATTAAAAAAATATAATTTTATATATGGAGAACTATTATATATTTATATAATTTTCCATTCTTGTATATAGGTAAACCGATCATGAAAACAATGGAAATGAACACTTCTGAATGACAAAATTACATCTCATAACCCACCAAAAAGGCCATACAAGAACAAAATATAATTATCATTAAAAATAGATGTATTAAATGTTCATAATTAACTAATTAGTTGATTTAATTTGAACATCTAGGATGACATGTTCAAGTGAAGAATACTTTTTGACATAAGGTCAATGATATTTTCTGAACCTCCATTTTTAATTCAGGTTACACTTTCTCTCTTTTTACCCTAATTTAATTATTATTCGCATTTATATATTTATTCTAAATTATATTTATAGGCTAAAAACTTGTGTATCCAAATAATTTCATCATTCTTTAATGATATAATACATGTTTTAAAACGGTTCCCATTATAATTATTCCTGAAAAGCAAACCCAATTAAAGGGAACTTCCCAATTTCTAACCCACATTCAAATGAACTCCAAAATATATTTTATTCCACAATTATTTTTATAAAAACATTAATTTTATCATGAAAAACTATATTAGTTCATTTAGGGTATTATATAAAATATTGTTTCTTTTCCCCTGTAAATTCTTATTAATATTTTCCTTAAATCACCTAAGAATGTTTCATTTCTAACATTTCTTAAACACTCTTTTTACATTTTTTACACATCATTTGACATCACATAACATTTTTATAATTTTCTCCTATAAATTTCCATGTATTATTTAAATCTGTTATTTCATGGACACCTTTATGATACACCCATTTTTATGCTATATTATATGAATATGATACCCATTTATTTCCATGGGTAACCCTTATATTTATGTTTGATTCTTTATGAATGATTCTTCGTGGTCCACATATATTCATTAACAAGTTATAATTGGTGTGTTCATATAGAGAACTAATTTATTGGGTAACTATTAGTCTTCTGAGATGTCATGTGCAATTGTCTTTATGGCTAGCCTTAACTCATGCTCCTACATGTGAAATGGTCTTTGTGGATATCCTTGACTCATGAACCTCTATATGAAATGGTCTTAGTTGTTTTACTTCATTCATGTTTCTCCATGTGAAAGGTCTTAGTGGTAATCCTAAAATTATAATTATGTCATTTTGTATGTTGTTTCCACATTTCTATGATTCCATGATTACATGATTCCATGTCATATCTTATATGTTTCCATATGTTTAGTCATGCTCTATGACATTGAATTTCATTATGTTATGACTTCTAAACCATGTTATTTGATTTTTTCATATATTTATTTCATTTAATGGTATTTTCATATCAGCCATTTATTCATGAATTACATCGGTTATCCTATACAGATATAAGGGAACAAATGGAGTTATGAGATAATTATGAAGATTAAATAAAACATGTTCTTATTTTGGTTTCATGCTGTTTAATTATTCTCCCAATTTTCCAAATACAGTAGAATTAATTATCCATGACTTGAAATTTATGGTTAATTATTCTTAATAACATGTAATAATATGTGTAAAAGGATGGGGCTGTTATAAGTAATAAATGATGAAAATATATATAATGAATGATTAATATTCCATAATGGTCAACACTCCCTTCTCCAGAAGCATAAAGTCACTATAACTTTTATCTCTTAGTGAATTAAAACGAATTAATCATAAAAACTGCATTGGAAATCACTCTAAACCATTTCTCGTAGTGCACCATCTTGGTTCAAAACATTCTACCAGGGTTTTTATTCTCCACAAAGAATATATGTCGTGAGATTCAATGTCCTCTCATGATGTGTGTCCCTATTCATGAAGATATAAAATGTAGACTCTTGACTATTCCTAATAGCCTATGGACCACCATATCTTGAAAACATTGGAAGATGTTACTTCTGGAACACACATTTCAGCAATCCAATAGCCATGGTAGGCTACAGGGATCCTTAAACGGTCTCTATAAAGCATATAAAACACTCATATAATTATACCTCATCACAGGAATCTGATATATCTACTGGTTCATCATATTTAAATACAATAGTATCTAATGGTATACCATGGACAACCACCTCTAGATCATGGTTTTCTCCACCCTCCTAGTGTATGAATGGATATTTTCATGGTGGCATGTCTCTAAAATTCCAAACACACACCTCTGAAATGTTTTATATTTACAATATCATTGTTTAGAAGAGTAATAACACTCTAATCCTTTCTATAAATAAGTAATACACATTTCCATTGTCCTAAAACCAAAATAGATATATGAAGTATCCATAAAAAGAACTAAAGATGCTACCTACTTCCCACTCTAAAGCCTGGTATTAGACATCTTCAATGATTAACCATTCAATTTCATTTAAATTTAATATTCATTTTAAAATAAAATATAAACGGTATAACCAAATGTTTTTTCAATATTGATCCATAATGGATCTACACCTTATAAATCGAAGTGTGGAATCCACTTAATCCATACCATTACATATTACTGTCTGCGGTACTAATGGTCCATGACTTAACATTCCATAGTCGACTACTTAGGGAGTATGTTGTAGCCTATGGGGGAAAACTATTTATTATATGGAATGAAATCTATGTATATACTATTTTTATCAATTCCATTTATAAAATTTAAAAAAAAATATATAAATCAATTAGGGAACACATAATAATCATGCATTCAAGCAATACCTCATATATGGAATCACATAATCCATGGAATATGAATCCTGTAATGTTCCATAAATAATGAATGAGATAGAATAACCTCATCTCATTTGGATATTAAAGAAATAAAATCTTCATTCAAATAAATAATAGAATCACAATTCACGTGAATCAGAAAATGGTAGAATCAAATAGACAATAATAGGAAAATTATGAAACACATAAATTTTAGTTCAAGACAATTTGGAATTTTCATGTAAGTTGGATAAATACTACTAGGAAGAACTCATTAGAAAATAATAATTCTCTCAAAATATCTTTTATATTTTAACTATATAGTAACGTAAGAAAAGGAAACTAATTTCATACCACTTTGTAATATCCTGACCCAGTAGCCACTATTTGGTTACCCTAGCTGGTAGGTCCCATGGCCTCAAGCATGCCTCCCCTTATAGAAGAGGCTTCTCACTAGCGGTGAGGGACTAAGGTGTGTTTTTGGGGAGACTATACCCTCCCATAAGAGTGTATGACAATGACGTATACATATCAGTCAATAACGTAAGATGTAAATCAACCAGATAGAAAACAAAAATAAATAATAAAATAAATATAAATAATAAAAATTAATAATATATAATATGATGATCAAGCATGTCCCGAAAAAAGTATGAAAACATGTTATATATTAATCTAGTACAAAACATGGATAAAAAGGTCAAAAAATTACAAACATAAATATCATTACATAGAATCACAAGTGAATCTCCTTCCCATGCCCCCTGCTTACTAAGGTGGATGAAATCAAACATCATACAATGGGTTCTTGTCACAGTCCCTAAATGCATCAATCATGTTTGTCTGGGTACAAAACTATGGCCTGAATTGGGTGTGAGATAACACTTAGTTGGACACCAATAATGGAGTCTATAAAAAAATAGAGTGTGTTAAATAAAATAAATAAATGTGCAGTGTTTCACAAGTATACTAATAATAAATAAAATTGATATCCACGTCCAGTGTCACCATCTAAAAAATAAAGGATTCATGTGAAAAATAATCTATCTCCAAGAAATAAGGGTTTCTGTAAAGAAATCATGTGTGATATATTTCCTACCTAAAATTTTATGTTGATACCTATACCAGAGATATATGTAAAAATTGAAAAATATCCACCACTAACACACTATTTAATCAGGTGTCAATATAAATAAAACTCATTCCATATAATATAATTTCAACACTTAATGACCTAGACCCACAAAATAAAAGAATAACTAATCCTCATCGATTCTCATGGGAACATAGAAACAAAATTAGTAAAGTATTGGGTGGATTCCAAAGAGCATGTCCACAAGGCATATCTAATTCGAGTCTAAGATAGCTAAATCAAAGGGGTATAATTGGAATCCTACAGAGTCAGGATCCATTGAAAAAATAGGTCCAAGGCATCCAATACCCTAATAAATACACATTGAGTAGAAATATACACAGTGCCCTATAGAATGAGGAACCAAGGAGGACCTCCAGGACATCCAATTCCATAATCATTACATCGTCTCATTTTATTTATAATTAATAACTATTCACATTCCATGAGTTCAGGAAACTCATTTACACAATTTCTTAAAGTCCATTTAGACAATTGAAAAACTAAAAATCATGTAATCACATGGAAAGGATTCATGACATTATCTTAATCAATTAAATTCAATTCATTATAACACAAAAACATGTTTTCAGCTCACACTAACCTAGTCGGTTGGTATAAAATAAGGAATATACTAGGGGACACCACGTGGGTGGATTAGGTTGTGCTAAATGACCTTCAACCATTACAATTGTACTCAAAAGAAAAACTAAAATGATCTAATTGATTCAATTCAATCATACAATTAATTAAATTAAACCACTGAAAATTCAATCTTTATTCTTGATGACAAATGTTATTATAAAACAAAAAACCTCCAGGTAAAGGTATGTACAACCTATGGAATCCACATGGTAAAAACCTCATATTGTATTGACCTTTGATTCAGTCCAGATCCAGAGAAAAAAGATGGACAAAGGAAAATTCTATAAATATGTAATATTATCTTGCACCTAAATAACACCCTTGATGAAAAAAATTAATAATTTTTCTATTTAAATGAATAACGTATTGGTTTGAATACACTGAGTTAAACAATGTTCAATTGGGTCATTAGATGAAGAAATGTGGCCAATCCAATGATTAGTATTGATAATGGATAATATGGGATAAATGAGCTCCCTTTTTTGATAGAAAAACCAAATAGAATAACGGGTTTATGATTTAACCTTACTATGTGAAAAAAATAATTTTAGATCAAATACAGAGTGTCTCAAGGTTTGGCCACATGGTTGGCTAAACCATGTGCCAATCGTGTGCCATTATCTGCATCAAGGGGGGCCATACATGGCCATTGTGCATTGTTACGAAAACCATTCATTGATCATAATATGAGCATCTATCCAAGTGCTGTAGCATTTGAAATGGGTGTGGGACTAATGTTTTCTAGTTTCGTCAGACTACACAACCTCCTGCACCCCTCTATTCTACCTGCATAATTAGTAGTAATCATGTGGTCTACCCGACATGGTTTTTACTAACCGTTTAACCCAACACATTTTTGAAAAAATTTGGGATCCAAGCTCTGATCCTACCCCATACAACATCAAAACGTTCATGACCTCAGTGGTCACTCATATTATGTCAAAATCAATGAGGCAATCCAAAATTAAATATATTAATACATCAAAGGAAATCCCAGGATCTTAAACATGTCTCGAAATCAACTTCTCACTCAAGTTAGTCCATAACCTGCACAATCTCACTCAATATGGGGCTTCCCATCCTATATATCATCACATTCACACTCAACCTTTTGATTCAAGGTGATCTCATCATATGATACCAGATTTCTACACAACCGTAATACTTTCTCACTCTAGGTGGTCCAGCATCTACCATCCCACTCAAGTTAGGCCGCTTTGTCACATATCATTCTTCAATATTACCTTATCACTCAAGGAATGTTCTAATAAAATACCTTATATGTCAATGATGATCCAAATAGGTTTGATTACACACCAACACACTCATGGTTAATCAATATATCATTCATAATTAGGACTCCATCTATCTCCTTTTAGACCATCTGATTCCCACTCACTCACGGTGGGGATATATATTAAGATCCATATCACTCTCACCAGAATACATTTCCTAGAAGAAGAACATCTACACAGGGAACACAACCAGTATCACAAGATCATGAATCACCATAAGGACTAAGTCACTGGGTATATATCTCCCCAACATGAACACTCATCATTTTCCATCCATCCCCTTATGATAATTTTTCATAAAATCTGGTTCTATGTATGTGGTTAATAATCTACCAAGATTACCCAAAAATGAATCCAAAAACTAAATGATATTACTAATTTTGGACTAAACATGTGGGGTTTATGTAAATCTAGATTCACTCTAACCCATTGGAAAACAAATTCCTAGTCATCCTACTACACTCTGGACCCACACATAAGCCTCATATCACATCTCCTAAATGATACCTATCTATCCAACTCTATAATTAAACCGCTATCAATCACTCATTTTATGTCATGGATGACTTATCTTACTCCTCGCACAAACCAATATTCTCCTCTAAAATCATGAGGGACATTGTAGTCACTCAAGAGGTGTAAAAAAAACTCTCTCATTAGAACACATACCCAAGCCCCTCATGCCTTCCCCTATCTATAAGAACCTAACACATTTTTTTAATTACAAATCTCATAACCCGACACCTACACAAGGTCCCCCTTTGAATAAAATAGTCTTTGGTTATCACAAAATGGTATATTCAATTATTTGTCTTGGTGTACTTACCTCTCTAGTTTGGGAGTATAATATGTTTACTATTGATTTATACATTGATACACTTTCATACATCACTATTTTACACTATGATAATTTTTGTTTATACTGGAATTATATTCTTTAGTTGGATCACTACCTTGTGGGGTTGTTCGATCATGTACTTCCAATAAACCCATGTTGTTTTTAGAGAGTAAAACTTTTTATTCATTGTCATTGGAATCACTAGATTTATAAAATCTAATTATGGAATTGAAATTTCACTTCATGATACCTATAATATGAGGAATATTTCTAATTATATAAACGAAATCAAAACACATGGGTGTGTGGGTCCTTGATGTATGTTTACTATCATACTACCCCAGTTACCAATCTATATCCCTTATGCCTACCAACACTCTTACTACCACATTCAATATCTACTTTTACTGATGTGATTAACCACCTATATTGTAAGATCCTGAATCTTCGATTCAGGTATGTTTTTCCTTATCTGGTCATTTTTGAAAAAAGGGGAAAATCCGGAAAATTTTTGAAGTACAAGTCGTGTAACTTATGAGTACATGTCGTGTACTCCTTTGCTGCTAGAGGCCGTATATTGGCCGTGTCTGGGCCACACACACAGTGTGTATGGGTGATGTAGAGGCTGCTTAAAGTGGAGTATGGAAAAGCTGAGTACATGCTGTGTACCCCAGAAGTACACGCCATGTTTTTTCTTTTTTATTAAATGGACCGGGGTCACGCCTCACAGACATAACCCGCTTCTTCTTCAGGTTCTTCATCCTAGAGAGACCCGTAGGAACACGAATCTTCTCCGAGCCCCCGTGCCTCTGTCTGTTCTCTAAATCGACCGTCGTCGATTGCTTTGGAACCATAGTGGTACGCCATTCCTTCTACTAGAGACTTGTTTTCGAATTCCCTATCTTTCTCATGATATCATGGGCTGAGTGTTTTGTTCGTTTTAGTTGATCTATGGTGATATATGGAGAATCAATCCTCGTGGTTCAAGTATATTGATCTCCTAGGATTGAGTTAGGTGGTTTGTGCCTTTCTATAGGAAGTCTTTGAAATTTTTTTGTAATTCCACCAATTCCCTTGAACGGGGTATTATGTGTTTCCTATTTTTTTCCTTATTGTTTGCCTGCTTTGATTGATTGCTTGAGTGGAGGTCAATTATTGTGAATAGGATAATTTTTACTGTGCTCTGGATGTTTTTCCATGCATGTTTTTCCTGTTAGGCATTTCGCCAGTTGCCATGCCTAGTTGTAGGATAGTGGAGCTGTTGTACTGTTATGTTGTTGGGCCATAGAATGTTATCCAAGTAGTTCTTGAGGTTTCCTTGGGTCGATACGCGTGCTATGTATGATTGTTTTACACAGGGATGTGAGAACCTAGTGTAGTAGACCATAGGGAGAATGGACATACGAGCTTCACTAGAGTGTCTTTAATTTACGATGCGAGACCTTAGGGGGAATTGAAGATGTGTGCTTCCTCAGAGAGTATGTAGTTACTCGACGCGGGCCACATGGGGGATGAGATTTTGAGTGCATTCCCAGAGATCCTTTATTACAATACAAGACTATAGGGGGAATTGACGGTGAGTGCTTCCTCAGAGAGTCTATTGTTCAGCTGAACTAGAGGGGTGAGACTATGTGTGCCTCCAGAGGGTTTCTAGTACTTTTAGGTTGAACCATAAGGGTTAGGCTGTGAGAACTACCCAGGGGGTTACCTGTTGTTCTACTTGTTGTTTGGATGTTACTTGTGTACTTTATATGCTAGTCACTATAGATTGTTGTTGTTGTGTGCTATCCTGTTTACTGCTTCCTGTACTTTTACTTTCCATGTATTCAATAACTCTTAGGTACAGATCTTTGGGTGGTTGCTTACTGGGACCTTGTCTTACATCTTGTTTGGGCCATGCTTTTGGGCCCAAGAAGATTATATTGTTGCAGGTATAGATAAGGGAAAGCGCCCTTCTACTTCAGGTACTTGACTTGCTGTGGAGCTGGAGAGCATGGGACCAAGCTATGGCTTGTGATGCTGAGGAGTTTACCTGTTTTATTTGTATATTGGGTTTAGTATTGTATTCAGCATTGTGACTTGTTTGGATATTTACCTAGACATATGTATCATGCATAATTTTATATACATGTGTGTGTGCTCCAGTTGTTTATTGTTAGTCTTCCGCTATTTATTGTTACTCTTGTATGGATGGTTATAGTTTCTATTATTGTATATTTGTTTTTATTCTACTACGTAGTCTGCCAATGAGTGCATAGATTCCCCACTATCACACCCAAGGCCCTCGCTGCTAGTCAGCAACCTTTGGCGTTTGGGGAAATGCGCTTGAGCCCATGTGACCAACCGGGTACGGGGCCCATCTGGGTGGCTTCCAGAACCAGGACGTTACAAAGTGGTATCAGAGGGTTTCTTTTCTCTTGATTTACTATTTGGATCCTTTAGCCAGGGATAGGAAGGATTCAGTACTTGGTATTAAGCTGTTCTCGGGAGTAGCTACGCAGTGTATAGGGAAAATCCAATCTACCTCGCTTATTATAATTTTCTGGTTTTTCTAGGTTACAGTTGCTCTGATTTCAACAAGAATTATTCACATCTTTATGTTGTTATTGTTGTTGATATTGTGGTTTTATTTCTGTCGCAACCTGATGAGATGAGGGTATGCCATCTCATGTATCATTTAGGCACTTGTTAGAAATCACATGCCATGCATTCTTGCCATGCTATCTAGGGTGAATTTGCAATTGCATGTTGTTTTGATAGAAATTGTGTAGATTATGCATGCTGTTATGATAGATGCCTTGATTGAATCCCTTCAGTTTGACAGAGTGGTTGTTTGTATTGTACCTTGCTTAAATGAAAGCCCAATTTTGGTTCTAGAGGTGTTATGGGCCCTCATGAATCGGGACATGGTAGATCATTGACTTGTTTCCCTTATATATGATATGCATGAGATGCCAAGCTTTGATCCACGGGGAGTATGGGCCCTCAAAGATCAGAATTTGGAACCTTCATGCTTGTTTTTCAGTGTTCAATGGGCTTCGGTGCAGTTTCAGAGCTACTTCCAAGAAAAACCTAGTATACATGGCGTGTACATTATATATACATGCCATGTAGTTTTTAAAATGTCTCACTGACTCCGTGAGCAGAAACATGGGTTGTGAAAAATCTCCAGGAACACGCTGTGTACAGTAGATACACGCCGTGTAGTAGTGAGCCGTGTCACTAACAACACGGCTTAGGGAAGCTCGTCTAACACACGCCGTGTTTTGTATGAACATGCTGTGTAGCCTTGTTCTAGGTACCCGGCCAGGTCACAAACAAAACATGACATTGTAATCTCCTACTATACACACCGTGTTTGTTTAGAACACGCCGTGTAGGGGTCATCTATGTACCCGGCTGTGTCTCCCACATCACAAGTCGGGGAAAATCTTCAAGTACACGCCATGTTTATTCTAAACACGCCATGTAGTCTCAGACGTGTAATCGGCCATGTAACTAACAACACGGGTTGTTGAAACCTTTTCTACTACATGCTGTTTCCATAGGGAACACGCTGTGTAGTCTCAGTTTAAGAAGACCATGTGGGTTAGCTGTGCAAGGAGACTTGGGCAGGGGAATAGAGTTAAGTACATGTCGTGTAGAGTTTATAAATGCAGTGTAGTTATGTTTTGAAAAACTTTAGAGTTTCCTTCTCTTGTTTCCATCATGTACTCCTTTTTTATCTATCCTTGATATTTCTGATCTAAGGTATGCTTTTGATATTTCAGATCTATGCCTCCAAGACGTCCTCCGGTTGTACATCAATTGCAGGATAGTGATCTGACGCTAGATATGGTTGATAAGGGACTTCCTGCCGATCCTTCAGTCGTGCCAGCCTTGGCAGTAGATGTCATACTAGTGGCAGGTGCTAATGCGTAGTTTATGGAAGGCTTTATGAGAATGATGCATACCATTCAAGGAGCACCACCTCCTGCCACAACTTTGATAGACTTGATGCGGGCTTTCCAGTAGCGGCATCCTTTTAACTTTCTCTGGGGAAGGAGGACCACAGGTTGCAGAGTCATGGTTGGAAGCCATGATGACCATCATTGAGCATCTGGAAACGCCTCCAGAGAGGCAGGTCAAGCACTCTGCATATATGCTAAGACTCTGCCAAGAGGTGGTGGGACGTGATCTCACAGGCAGTTCATCAGCATGCTATGGCTTGGGAGGAGTTCCAGCGCGTGTTTTACGACTACTTCTGCCCGGAGATCATAAGGTCCGATCGAGCCTAAGAGTTCATGAGTCTAGAGAAGGATACTCTTTCTATTAGGGAGTATTTATCTTGTTTCACTGAGATATTGTGTTTCACACCACTCCGGGGTGGAGATGGGATGTTCTTTGCAAGGAAGTTTGAGGATGGTCTTAGGTGGGAGATCCGTTCGTAGGTGAATATATTTTAGTTTACTTCCATCACTTCTATCATCAACCAGGCCCTGATTGCCAAGCGCAATCTGAGATACTCCGAAGCTGCGAGCCAGTGCGGTTCTGCTTCCAGAGCTCGCACTCCTCTAGTGGACTGAAAGAAGCACTGTAGAGAGTTTATGCAGGGTGATCCGAGGAGGCGAGATACATCTTCAGGTAGACTGGTAGTATGCTACCACTGTGGAAGGGCAGGGCACACGAGGCCGTAGTGCCAGAGAGACCTAGTGGACTGCCGATCTTGCGGTAAGATGGGTAACCTTCAGCATTTTAGCCAGGTTTTATCACCAGTAGCTGGTGACAGGGGTTCTTCCATGACTCCTCGTTTAGGAACAACACCACAAATTTCTCACTAGTCAGAGAACTTGAGTTCTTCAAAATGTTTAGGCTGAGGTGGAGGTCGAGGTCGTGGTGGTCAGTCACAAGTCATTCAACGTTAGTAGGAAGGATCAGCTCAGAGTGGTCAGGCAGGGTCACAGGGCCGCGGGGCAAGCCAGACTTTTGCTGTGGAACAGACCTATCAAGAGAAGGATCCCGGACCTTCTGCAGTTCGAGGTACGATCTTAGTAGCCTCAGTTTTATTTTCATCTATTTTCGACACTAGTGCTACACATAGATTTATCTCTATTGCTGTTGTGGAGTGTCATGGGCTCTGTATCTTTTTTTCTGCCGACTTTTTGACACTAGAGACACCTTTGGGGATGAGGACATCTATTGTACATCAGTGCAAGGAGTTCCCTCTTGTGTTTGCAGGGTATTGTTTCTTATGGGATATCTATGTCCTAGAGATGACAGGCTATGATGTCTTTGTTGGGATGGACTGGTTGGTTCCCTTCCTGGTAGTCGTTGACTGTTATCACTGCAGGGTGAGTTTCATTTCACCAGATGGTGAATCTTTGCTTCATAGAGGTGAATGGGATGTTCGGGCGAGTCGAGCATGGATCAAGCATCGTGGGATATGAGAAGCTGCAGCCCAGATTGCAGTCTTTATCTGGACGACCAGGAGAGTTCGACACCACCATGCTACCCATCTTGAGATCATTCTGAGTACACTGAGAGAGCATCGACTTTATGCTAAACTCTCGAAGATCCACTTTTGGATGGATCATATTAACTATATTGGTCATTTCATCTCAGAGGATGGAGTATTTGTGAACCCAGAGAATGTGAGATCTGTAGTTTCCTCGGAGCAGCTGAAGAACATTTTTGAGGTTCAAAGTTTCCTAGGGCTGGCTTGATACTACAAATGCTTCATTCAAGACTTTTCATGACTTGTAGCACCATTGAAAGGTCTGACCAAGATGGGGGATAAGTTCTTATGGGCATATTCTTATGAGTCATCCCTTCAGGAACAGATGGAAAGGTTGAGGTCTGCACTGATACTAGTCTTGCCAAAGCCAAGAAAGAGCTATACTGATTATTGTGATGATTCAGTTATCGGGCTGGGCGTTGTGCCTATGTAGGGAGATGTAGTCGTTGTGTACGGGTCTCGACAGTTTAGGCCACATGAAAGGAACTACTCGATGCACGATCTAGAGTTGGCATCTGTTGTTCATGCCTTGCATTGTTGGAGGCATTACCTTTTGGGATAGCACTTTGTGGTTTTAACTAGCTATAAGAGTCTCAAGTATATCTTCACTCAGTGTAATCTGAATCTGAGACAACACTGGTGGGTCGAGTATCTTCAGTATTATGATTTTGAGCTTGCCCATACACCGGGAAAGGGAAACATAGTGGCATATGCGTTGAGCAGGAGAAATCAGATTCAGAAAGTTTAGGAGTCCATCAATGAGTGGCAGCTTATGGCTCTGTTTTTTGAGATGCATTTTGAGGTGCATGAAAGACAGGGACATAATTTCCTATCTTCTATAGTTGTTACCTCTACCCTTCTTGATTGGATTTGAATGAAGCAGCTATCAGACTCAGATGGTTTAGTCACGAGGGAGAGTGTGCCAAGAGGGGACCCTCTTCTTGGATGGACATTGGGAAAGGATGAGATCTTGCGTTTCCAAGGACGCCTATGTGTTCCAGTAGACATACGCGAAGAGCTGATGCGGGATTTTCATTCCTCAGTTTGGGCAGTTCATCCTGGCATCACCAAGATGTATAGGGATCTTCATCGCCATTACTGGTGGATAGGTATGAAGAGAGATGTTACTGGTTTCATCTTGATGTGTTCTACTTGTCAGCAGGTGAATGCGGAGCATCATCGACCAGCATGCCTTTTACATCATTTACACATTTCGGAGTGGATGTGGAATGATGTCGCGATCGACTTCATGACCGGATTGTTGAGGTCGCCTCGAGGGAATGATGATGTTTGGGTTGTCATCAATACGTTCACTAAGGATACTCACATCTTACTGATCAAGGGGAACTTCAGTGTTGATGAGCTGCGATGGTTGTACATCCGAGAGATTATACGTCTACATGGAGTTCCACATTCCATTGTTTCAGACAGGGATGCACGCTCTACTTCTCGGTTCTAGAAGGGGCTGCAGAGGGCTTTGGGTACACCGGTACTTTTGAGTTCAGCATACCATCCCTAGACATATGGACAATCCGAGCATACGATCCATGTGCTGGAAGATATGATTTGAGATTACATTCTAGACTTTGGCACTTCTTGGGATAAGCATATCCCTCTTATGGTGTTAGCCTACAACAAAAGTTTTCAGGAGACTATTCAGATGGATCCTTATGAGGCTTTTTACGGTAGGCCACACCAATCCCCTTTATGCTAGCTGGAGGTAGGAGAGGTAGCTTTTCTAGGACCTCCTCTTGTTTAGGAGAACTTAGAGAAGATAGAAATGATTCAGAAGAGGATGGCTACCACACAGTCTCGATAGAAGTATTATACTCATCAGCAGAGAAGACCTCTAGAGTTCGAGGTCGGGGATCAGGTTTTCCTATGTATCGCATTGAGTTTGGGACACAAGAGGATTCAGGGACAGTGTATACTTTCACCATGGTACGTCGGGCCGCTTGCGGTATTAGAGTTAGTTGGGCTGGTTGCCTATCAGTTGCAGTTACCTCAGAGGTACCGGGCCAAGCATGACGTCTTCCATGTTTCTCAGCTCCGACATTACTTTTCAGACTCATCTTATGTCTTTCAACCCGAGGAGGTTGAGCTCGAAGCGGATGCATCGTTTAAGGAGCATCCTATTCAGATTGTCGTTAACAATATGAAGGTTCTCTATGGGCGGTCTGTTCCTCTAGAATGGGTGCTATGGAAACACAAGCGAGTACAGGATGAGACCTGGGAGAGGGAGGCCGATGTACAATCGTAGTGGCCGGAGCTGTTCAGGGTTTCTTCTTCTACGCCTCGCTAGGGAAATTCATGGACAAATTTCTTTAATGGGGTATGTTTGTAAGAACTCAAATCTCTGTTTTTGGTTTGTTATTCCTTTTCTGGTTGTTTTTGAGAAAAATAGGAAAATCTGTAAATTTTTTGAAGTACGCGCCATGTACTTTATGAGTACACACCATGTACTCCTTTGCCGCTCGAGGCCATGTGCTGGTCATTTCCATGCCACACACACGATGTGTAGGGGTGATGTGGAGGCTTCTTAAAGTGGAGTACGGAATAGTTGAGTACACGCCATGTACCCCAGAAGTACACGCCTTGTTTTTTCTTTTTTTATTAAACGGACCGGGGTCACGCCTGAGGGATAGAACTCACTTATTATTCAGGTTCTTCATCCCTGAGCGACCCGTACGACTGTGAATATTCTCCGATTCCCCGTGCCTCCATCTGTTCTCTGAATTGACCTTCGTCGATTACGTTGGAACCGCAGCAGTATTCCCTTCCTTCTCCTAGAGATTTGTGTTTCAATTCCTCCTCTTTCTCAAGAAATCGTGGGATGAGTGTTTTGTGCATTTTAGTAGATCTATGATGTTATAAGGATAATCAATCCTCGTGGTTCAAGTATGTCGATCTCCTAGGATCAAGGTAGGTTTTTTTTGCATTTCTGTAGAATGTCTTTGAATATTTTGTGCAATTCCACCAATTCCCTTGAACGGGGTATTATGTGTTTCCTATTTTTTTGCCTTGTTGTTTTCCTTTTTTGCTTGATTGCTAGAGTAGAGGAAAATGTTTGTGAACAGGGTAATTTTTACTGTGCTCTGGATGTTTTTCCATGCATGTTTTTCCTATTAGGTATTTCTGTAATTTCCATGCCTAGTTGTAGGATAGTGGAGATTTTGTACTGTTATCCTGTTTTGCCTAAGAATGTTAGCCAAGTAGTTCTTGTGGATTACTTGGGTCGATATGTGCTCTATGTATATTTTTTTACACAGGGCTTTAAGAACCTAGTGTAGTGGACCATATGAAGGAGGGACGTAAGGTCTTCTCCAGAGTGTCTTAAATTTACGATGCGAGACCACAAGGGGAATTGACGATGAGTTATTTCTCAGAGAGTCTGTAGTTCCTCGACGTGGCCCACGGGGGAATGATACATTGAGTGCTTTCTCATAGAACCTTTACTAAGGTATGAGACTATAGGGGGAATTGATGGGGAGTGCTTCCTCAAAGAGTCTACTCTTCAGCTGAACCAGAGGGGTGAGACTGTGTGTGACTCCAGAGGGTTGGAAGTAATTATAGGATGAACTATAAGGGTTAGGCTGTGAGAACTACCCAGGGGTTTACCTATTGTTATACTTGTTGTTTGACTGTTACTTTTGTTCTTTTTATGCTAGAAACTAGGGATTATAGTTGTTTTGTGCTTTCTTGTTTACTGCTTCCTGTACTTTTACTTGCCATTTTTCACTAATTGTTAAGAATAGATCTTTGGGTGGTTGCCTACTGGGACCTTGTTTCACACCTTGTTTGGTCCATGATTTTGGGACTAAGCAGATTATATTGTTGTAGGTATAGATAAGGGAAAGCACCCTTCTACTTCAAGTACTTGACTTGCTGTGGAGCTGGAGAGCATGAAACCAAGCTATGGCTTACAATGCTGATGATTTTACCTATTTTCTTTTTCACTTTGGTTTACTATTATATTCAGCATTGTGACTAGTTTGGCTGTTTTCCTAGACATATGTATCATGCATCATTTTATATACATGTGTGTGTGATCTAGTTGTTTACTGTTCATCTTCCGCTGTTTATCGTTCCTCTTGTATGGATGGTTAAGGTTTTTGCTATTGTGTATTTGTTTTTCTTCCGCTGTGTACTCTGCCAATGAGGGAAAAGTTTCCCCACTATCACACCCAAGTCCATCGCTGCTAGTCGGCAGCCTCTGGCATTTGGGGAAATGTGCTTGAGGCCATGTGTCAAACTGGGTACGGGGTTACTCTGGGTGGATTGCGGAACCGGGATGTTACATAGATCATTCAATGGTATCCCTTGGTGTTGAATAATTATTTATTTAATGTTGGGTCATCATTTACCAACAACATATGGATCATGTAAATATTACCAATACGAATACCAAATCTTGTTGACATATCTACTTGATAGTATTATAAGGAATTGTTCTATATTGATTATGTTTGACTTACTTGATATGTTTCGAGAACATTATTAAGGAATGGACTACCCAAATACGCCAATTTTTATTACAAAAGAACAACACCATCAAACACCCAAAACTGTTGCCCAAAATGTGTCTATGGTAGCCATATTTCTTTAACTCACTATTAAAGCATATATACCATTTAAATAAAACATCATGTTGACATGTGGTAAAATAGCCTACAATGGCCTCATATATGTCATAGTAACCCCAATCTTACAATGAAATTTATTATTGGTCTAGTTTATGGTTGGTGCACAATTAATCATCCTAGTGAAACCAAAGTGTACTATATCCACTTGATCATTCTATTTTATGTAAAATTTACATATACCTAAACAATTATGGGAAACCACTGAATTTCATTTGACATGAACTAGTAGGTATTATAAGGATTCCCAAAACCACATCCAAGACATCGTATCATTTTTACCTAGGTGTAGTAACACAACTCACAGATTTTTTGGAAGCCCAAAATCCTCAGGGTCATCCAATTTTTTTCCATGTTTCGGAGATTCCCTACTGCTTTTCATTCCTTGATGAATATCACGACAAACCCACTATATCCTTGAACTACACCCAAATTATATTATGACTCATATTTAGGTGTATAATCACTATCCATATCTAAAACTTTAAATATTCTTGGGGGAGTTTATAGTGTAACCATTTTCACTCTTCTTCCAAACCATCCTAGAAAAATTCTCATCCATGAAAGAAACCATGGAACCACACAATCATGATGTGATGTTCAATCACATGATACCCCACCAACAATATTTTGTTTATATTCATTTATCAATATGGTCCATAGAATATATGCAAGAAACACCACATGATAAAAAATAATAGTTAGGCACTATCCATCCAATGACGCATTGTTTCCTTTTCCATCTATATTCCAAGATGTTTCTACGTGGAAGATAATGTCGAAATATTATTCAACTGATCAAGGTCATGTTCCAGTATTTATGAATAGAAATTATGAGATTATAAAAAAATGATCCTTTTGAACTATTTTTTTAATATCATCAAAATGGATCTCGAACCACCATACTAGCTAATGGGTAATACAATTTCTGTTTCAATCATAGGATGGCATTGGAATGATGGAGTTAGAGAAAGAGGAAAAGATTATACCAAGTAGTGGATTGGAATTTCAACTTGAGAGATCCCATTGACAGTCCATAGTCAGATTTTTTTTGGTTTCTGAGTGGAAATAATTGGTTAATAAAGGCATGAGATTCAACACTTATAAGATCTTAATATATGAATAGAAATTCTATATTGAATATAATGAATCACGGGATCTCTGAATACATATTTATTGTTCAATGTTCCATTCAACAGAAGTGAAATGGGAATGATTGGATTCATAGGAAAGGTATCCATGATCCACGTATAGAGATCATGGTTTAATAATTGATGGAGTGGATTGAATAAAATTAATCCACAATAAAAATTTGGTTTAGGGTTTACTAACAACTATGATGATGGATGAATGATTGGGATCTTATTGGTAGAAAGGATTAATGTTGGTGGCATACTGGTGAGTTTTGTGCATGTTATGGAACACCATCATTCATGTATCGGGATATAAAAATGGAATAAATAGTTCATTGTAATTGAGATATCCATAGTTGTGGTTTATAGTTGCATGGTAGAATAGTATATGGGTCAATTATGATGTTATAGTTCGAGGTTGGTTTTCCACACTTATTAGTATTTTGACTATTTTATATGGAATGAACATGGTTCTTAATATTGATAGTTATATAATTCTAGAATTTGATTCAATAATTATATATATATATAATAAAAAGTATTAATATATAGTATGATGATCTTTCATTTCCCAATAAAAAAGGAAAACACATTATATATGAATCTAGTACAATAAATGGATCAAAAGATAAAAAAAGTCCAAACATAAATATATTTAGATAGAATCACAAGTGAATCTCTTTCCCATGATCCCTTACATATTAAGGTGGATGAAATCAAACATCATACAATGGGTGCTTGTCATAGTCTTCAAATGCATTAATAATGTTTTTCTAGGTACCAAACGATGGCCTGAATAGGGTGTGAGATAACACTCAGTTGGACACCAATAACGGGGTCTATAAAAAATATATTTTATGTTAAAGAAACAAAATAAGTGTGAATTATTTCACATGTATAACAATAATCAATAAAATTGTTATCCACGTCAAGTGTCACCATCTAAAAAAATGAATCATGTGAAAAATAATCGAGCTCCAAGAAATAAGGGTTTCTATAAAGAAGACTTGTGTGATATCTATCTAACCTAAAATGTTATGTTGATACCTTTTCCAGGGATATATGTAATAATAGAAAAATATCCACCACAACCTCACTATTTAATCAAGTGTCAATATCCACAAAAGTCACGCCATATAATATAGTGTCCAAACATAAAGTCCAATATCCATGAAATAGAAGAATAAGTAATCCTCATCGATTCTCAGGGGAATATAGAAAGAAAATTAGTAAATTATTAGGTGGATTCCAAAGAGCATTTCAACTAGGAATATCTAATTAGAGTCTATGATAGCGAAATAAAAGGGGTATAATGGCCATTAGAATCCTACAGATTCATGATCGATTGAAAAAACAGGTCCAAGGCATCTAATACCATAATAAATACACATTGAGTAGAAATATACAGAGTGTCCTATGGAATCAGGAACCAAATAGGACCTCCAAGACATCAAATTCCATAATCATTACATCACCTCATTTTATTCATAATTAATAACCATTCACATTCCATTAGTTATGGAAACTCATTTACACAATTTCTAGAAGTCCATTTAGATAATTCACCAACTAAAGATCATGTAATCACATGGAAAGAAGTCATGACATTATCTTAATCAATTCAATTAAATTCATTATAACTCCCAAACAAGTTTTCAGCTCACACTAACCCAGTGGGTTGGTATAAAATAGGGAATATACTAGGGGACACCCCGTGGGTGGATTAGGTTGAGCTAAATGGCCTCCAACCATTATAATTGTACTCAAATGAAAAACTAAAATGGTCTAATTGATTCAATCCAATCATCCAATTAATTAAATTCAAACCACTAAAAAGTCAATCATTAGTCTGGTTTACAAATATTATTATAAAACACAGAAACCTTAGGTAAAGGTATGTACCACATTTTGAATTAAAATGGTAGAAAAATAATATTTTATTGGCCTTTGATTCAGACCAGATCGAGAGAAAACAGAAGAAAAAAGGAAAAATATAGAAATATGTCATAACATCTTGCACCTAAATAACTCCCCTGATGCAAAAAATTAATAATATTACTATTTTAATGAATAACTTATTGGTTTGAATACACCAGGTTGAACAATGTTCAAATGGGTCATTAGATGAAGAAATGTGGCCAATCCAATTATTAGGATTGATAATGGATCATATGGGAGAAATGAGCCCCCTTTTTTTAGAAAAACCAAGGAGAATAATGGGTTTATGTTTTAGTCTTACTATGTGAAAAAAAAAGTTTAGATGAAATACACAGTGTCTCAAGGTTTGGCTGTAGGGTTGGCCAAGCCATGTGCCAACCGTGTGCCATTATCTTCATCAAGGGGGTCATTAATTGGTCACTGTGAATTGTTAGGAGCACCATTCATTGATCATAACATGAGACAATATCCAAGTCCTGTAGCATTTGAAATGGGTGCGGGACTCATGTTTTCTAGTTTCCTCAAACTACGTAGCCTCTTGCACCCCTCTATTCTACCCGAATGATTAGTAGTAATCGTATGGTCTACCCCACATGGTTTTTACTAACCGTGTAACCCAACAAATTTTTTTAAAAAGTTGTGACATAAGCTCTGAGCATACCCCATACAACATCGAAACGTTCATGACCTCATTGGTCACTCATATTATGTCAAAACCAATGAGGCAATCCAATATTAAAAACATTAATACCTCAAACGAAATCCCAGGATATTACACGTGTCCCAAAATCACCTTGTCACTCAAGGTAGTCCCTAACCTACACATTATTACTCAATGTGGGGCTTCCCATCCTGTATATCATCACATTCAGACTCAACCATTATATTCAAGGTGATCTCATCATATGATACCAGACTACTACACAAGCATAATACCTTCACACACTAGGTGGTCCAACATCTACCATCCCACTCATGTTAGGCCGCTTTGTCACATATCATTCTTTAAAATTACCTTCTCACTCACGGAATGTTTTAATACAATACCTTCTATGTCAATGATGATCCAAAGAGTTCTGAATACACACCAACAGACTCATGGTTAATCAATACATCATTCATAATTATGACTCCATCTATTTCATTGTATACCAACAGATTCCCACTCACTCACGATGGGGATATAAATTAAGATCCATATCACCCTCACCAGAATAAATTTAATAGAAGAGGAACATCTACACATGACGCACAACCTATCTCACAAGATCATGAAACACCACAAGGACTAAGTCACTCAGTACACATCTTCCCAACACAAACACTCATCATTTTCTATCCATCACAGTATGATACATTGTCATACAATCTGGTTCTATTTATGTGGTTAATAATCTACCAAGATTACCCAACAATGAATCCAAAAATTACATGATATTACGGATTTTGGACTCAACAAGTGGGGCTCATGTTAATCTAGTTTCACTCTAACCCATTTGAAATCAAATTCCTAGTCATCCTACTACACTCTAGACCCATACATAGGCCTCATATCAAATCTCCTAAATGATACCTCTCTATCCATCTCTATAAGTAAACCACTATCAATCACTCATTTTATGTCCTGGATGACTTATCTTACTCCTCACACAAACAAAGAATCTCCTCTAACCTCATGAGGCACATTGTACTCACTCACGAGGTGTAAAACTATCTATCTCATTAGAACACATACTCAATCCGCTCATGCCTTCCCAGAAGCTCTAAGAACCTAACACAGGTTTGTAATTATAAATCTCATAACTCGATACCTACTCAAGGTCCCCCTTTGAATAAAATAGTATTTTGTTATCACAAAATGGTATTTTCAATTCTTAGTATTGGTGTACTTACCTCTCTAGTTTGGGAAAATAATATGTTTACTATTGTTATAGACATTGATACTCTTTAATACATCACTATTTTCTACAATGATAATGGGTTTTTATACTGGAATTATAATCTTTAGTTGGATGACTACCTAGTGGGGTTGTTTGATCATGAACTTCAATAAACCCATGTTGTTTTCTAGAGGGTTCAACTTTTTATTCATGATCATTGGAATAACATGAATTATAGAAGCTAATTATGGGATTGATATTTCACTCCATGATACCTATAATATGAGGTATATTTCTAATTATATAAACGAAATCAAAACACATGGGTTTGTGGGTCCTTGATGTACGTTTACAATCATACTACCACAAATACCAATCTATATCCTTTATGCATTCGAACACTCTTCATACCACATTCAATATCTACTTTTAGTGATGTGTTTAACAACCTAGATCATTCAATGGTATCTCTTGGTGTTGAATAATTATTTATTTAATGTTGGGTCATCATTTACCAACAACATATGGATCGTGTGAACATTACCAATATGAATACCTATTCTTGTTGACATATCTACCTAATATTTTTGAAAGGAATTGTTTTATACTAATTATGTTTGAGTTACTTGATATGTTTTAAGAACATTATCAAGGACTGGACTACCCCAATACCCCAATTTTTAGTATGAAAGAACCACACCTTAAAACACCCAAAATTGTTTCCCACAATGTGTCTATGGTAGCCATATTTATTTAACTCACTAATAAAGCATAGATACCATTAGAATAAAAAATCTGGTTTACATGTGGTAAAATACCCTACAATGACCTCACATATTTCATAGTAACCACAACATTACACTGAAGAATATTATGGGTCTAGTTTATGGTTGGTGCACAATTAATCTTTCTAAAGAAACCAATGTGTATTATATCCACTTGATCATTCTCTAGTATGTAAAATATACATATAGCTGAAAAAATGATGGGAAACCACTTAATTTCATTTGACATGAACTACGAGGTATTATGGGGATTCCCCAAACCACCTCTAGGACATCATATCATTGTTCTCTAGGTGTAGTAACACAACCCACAGTTTTTTTTGGCAGCCCACCATCCTCCGGGTCATCCAATATTTTTCCATGTTTCAGAGATTCCACGTTGATTTTAATTCCTTGAGGTATATGTTGACCAAACCACAATATCATTGAACTACACCCAAATTATATTCTGACTCCAATTTCGGTGTATAATCACTATCCATCTCTCAAACTTGAAATATTCACGGGGATTTTATAGTGGACCCATTTTCACTCTTCTTCCAAACCATCCTTGTAAAATTCTCATCCATGAAAAAAACCATGGAACCAAACAATCATGATGTGTTGTTCAATCACATGATACCCCATCACCAATCTTTTGTTTACATTCATTTATCAATATGGTCCATAGAAGATACACAATAAACACCACATGATAAATACTAATAGTTATGCACTATCCACCCAATGACCCATAGTATCCTTTCCCAACTAGATTCCATGATGTTTCTATGTGGAAGATAAATTTTGTATATTATTCAACTAATAAAGGTCATGTTCCAGTATATATGAATAAATCTTATGAGATTAAAAAAATGATCCTTTTTGAACTATTTTTTTATTATCATCAAACTGGAACTCGAACCACCATACTAGCTAATGGGTACTACAATATATGTTTCAATCATAGGCTGACATTGGAATGTTTATGGAGTTAGAGAAAGATGAAATGAGTATACCAAGTAGTGGATAGGAATTTCTACTTGAGAGATACCATTCACAGTCCATAGTCAGATATTTTTGGTTTCTGAGTGGAAACAATTGGTTAATAATGGAATGAGATTGAACACTTATAAAATAATAATATATTAATAGAAATTCTATATTGAATCTAATGATTCACAGAATCTCTGAATACATATTTATTGTTCAATGTTCCATTCAACTGAAGTCAAATGGGAATGATTGGATTCAAAGGAAAGGTATCCGTGATCCATGTATAGAGATCATGGTTTTATAATTGATTGAGTGGATCTAATAGAATTAATCCACAATACAAATTTGGTTTAGGGTTTACTAAAAACTATGATGATGGATGAATGATTGGGATCTTATTGGTAGAAAGGATAAATGTTGGTGGAATAATGGGGAGTTGTGTGCATGTTATAGAACACCATCATTCATGTATGGGGATAAAAAAATGGAATAAATAGTTCATTGGAATGGAGATATCCATAGTTGTGGTTCATAAGTGGATGGGAGAACGGTATATGGGTCAATTATGATGTTATAGTTCGAGTTTGTTTTTCCACACTTATTAGTATATTGACTATTTTATTTGAAATGGACATGGTTCTTAATATTGATAGTTATCTAATTATAGAATCTGATTCAATAATGTTGAAATCACATATCTTAAATGTATAACATCATGTATTCCTACAAGAAAACATATATATCCATATTATAGTCACATCAGTTGATTTATCTCATAGTTAGGACGTTCCTTTCACTACATGAAATGTGATATTTTTCTAGGGAGTATCTATATAATGAAAATGTGTATAATATGTGGTTGATTATACAATGATTAGTATAATGAATTTTGTGGAACAAAACATTCCATTATTCTTTCTCCTAACCAATTTACCCAGTACCTACCGAAAAGTATAAAAAATACCACCAACACCATCTCTTTCCAGAAACAAACCCCATGTTGATTACGTCCACTATCATGCAAATATTTCATATGATTCATGTAACTTTACAAGCCATCTAATAATTTTTCATTTTTATAAATAATATTTCTAGTTAATGGAATGGTAACCAATGATATAATTAGTGGGAATTGTGGTGGTTTAAACAACTATACAATATATGGAGAGGCCATAACTCAAGCTCCCATGAGAGGATTTATAATCTTTCACAACTAGGGAAACACATATTACATTATATCACCAATTAGGAGTATCTCAATGTAAGGGGGAAAATGTATTGGGCCAGTATGGGATATCTCAACATTTTAATAAAGGGTTAGATAATACTAGAATGTAAAATCATATAGAATATAATTACAGTGCCACAATAGTGAACCTTATGGTCTAGATTTTTGGGTATGCATGACAGTGATGGAGTAGAGTGGGTAGAGAAGTGGAGGGAATTGTGTAGCAACTATTGGGCATTGGGATTTTAGCATATTGTAAGGTATGATCTATTTGAATAGTTATTTTATCGACCATATCTTCTAACATACCATTTTTTCTATGGGAATGAATAAGGTTTCAACTCCCCCCTACACAAGTTACCTATCATGCCTATCATTACCAGTTGATTGTTTGGTCATTCTACTAGGATTGAATATGAAATGAATCAATGATTCCTAGTATGATATGGTATATAGATAAGCTACTAGAGTGGATTTTGTGATACTCATGTTCTTAACATTGAATGATCAGAATGAATGGTCAATGTTCATTCCCAATCAGCTACACCCAAGAGCTAGATTCTCTATAGTGAATTATTTTTTGTTTGGTTGAGTTAATAGTTGTAGTGGATTTGGGGGATCATGAAACCCATTATACCTAGTTTCTAAAATATAAAGGTAGAACATGGGGTGGTTTGGGAAGAACCCAAGGGTCTAATTTGTGTTGAAGTTGAAATTTGTATCAATAGATTGTGAAGATTAAAATAAATGGGGATTTAATTGTGATTATTGTTGAACAAGTCTTATGTTCGAAGGCATGTGTTAATTGGGATACGATAGTACATTGTTTACTCAATTTTAGTTTAGGATTTGTTGGTATTTTAATTTTTAGTGGTGAGTATTATATATTTGAAGTGGATAACTCTTTTATTTGAGAGAGGACTAAAAAAATAGGCCTTCCACACTAGCTAGACAAAATGGGATTACAACCACTATTTAGGTTGGTAGTCAACCACTATCTAGCTAGCATGTAAGTAGAGTGTTCATAATATTCTCATGGAACATGGGAGAATAGTGGAACCACTATGTAGTGGGGGCGGGATAATTATAGAATATGGATCTACCACTGGGTGCTAACAATGGGATTTTGGTAGTGAATCATGGTACTCGCTCCTACTGAGTGACTAACACACCTTGTAAAAAAGGGCGTTATAAAATGCTTCAGCTATTGATGTGGGATGTGAGATAGTGTGTAACAATTCATATTTTAAAAATGAAATTCAAGGAACCATAACCATCGCCTATGTTACATCGGGGTTTTTCGATCTAAGAAATCAATTTTATTCTTCCTTTGCATCTGTTGGATACTTCTGTTACACGATATGTTCATTCTGTGACATCTAGGTGAGTGAAATGAAGCATTCAAGTTCCATTTTATCATCATGATGATTAAAATATTTTCTATTAATCTTTAATCTTTATTTTTTTTAAAAGAGTGATGCTTCAAAAATTAAGCTATAGTGTGGTGAAATTTATTTTTTAGAGTGGTGGTGTTTTCCCGAAGTCATGAAGAACAAGCTAAGTAAGTGCACATGAATAATCTAAATGATGAAAATGAGAAATGTTGGTGATGTATTCTCTATAAAACCCCAAAATAAACTCATATTAAAGTTGTTTTGAAAAATACTTTGAGATCAAACAAGGCCAAAATAGAGGCTTTAATAAGATCTATCATTTTTTATGGGTTCCGTGAAGTCATACTGTGTCATTCTAGTCCATCACATTTTCTGAGGGTGTTTTGATTCAACAATCCAATGTAAAAATACACAATATGATATGAGAAGGATAAATAAATGAAAAAATTCATATAGTCATAGGAATATATCATAGAAAAATCATATTCTGTTGTGTGAATAGCTTGAGAATAATGAATCAAATGCTATCCATGCATGGAGGATGTTTTGTGTGCATGAGTTAGAAAGATGCATTTTTCATGTGATATCATTTTTTGAAAGTGTCTTAGTAAGTAATGTATGTGATATTCATGTCATATATTTATTGAATAAAATACCTTGGTTATGGTTTAGTCTTATACTAATAGGATTTACAAATGTTTGTTGGCAAGTGTTGTAGTGTATGTGTGTGCGTGCATGAAATATAAAACATCTTCATGTACATGAAATAACACTTGGAATAATGAGAAGATAGGGTATTTTAATTATTTCACAAATTAATATGAACATGAATTGTAAATATATTCATTAAGGGTGACCCATCCATGAAATTCTGTTCATTCATATTGGTTTCATAGAGATACATAAAATATATAGTTCATGAATAGTTTTCATTGTTTTTGAGGCTGAAACCAGGGATAATTTTAGAAGGAATATACCTAAGTAGTCAGTGTGATGACTTACAGTTATATAATTTAAAGATATGTGAATAGTTAATAATATATGGATTTTTCATAGGGTTTTTAATGTTCTTGAATATTTTATATATGAATATCAGGTTATCCAGTTTTTTTGTGGACAATGACTTTATGTCTAAGAAGTGAAAAAGTAGTCAAAAGTTAAAAAACATCATTTCATATTTGGTTAATATAATGCATGAATCAATATTATTGGAATTATTTAGTGGGACTATGTAGTAGAAGATGTCTCTAGAGAGACTCTGGAGCAGGTTAGTGGGATAATGGTAACATTGTGGGATACATTATAAACATCCTACCACAGGGCATAGATTTTTATTATTTAGGTGGGAGATTTATGATATCTACTCAGACACTAGAGTAGAAAACAATAGGACTTTGTGTTATTGGGAATGCGTATTTACTTCTATTTAATCCTCTATATATTGTGAATAATCAATAATCTGGCGACTATCTGGTCGAATCATGGAGTATGTATTACTACCAAAACTTGTAAAAATATAATATGTTATATTTAATTTACATTAAGCATTGCATTTTCGATAATATCATTATAAAATGTTTAAAGTGTTTAAATGGGTTTAAATGAAATAAAATTATTCTAGTTTTATAAGCCACCAATGATTCACCCCTCTATTAGTGTGATTATTTGATCAATTCAACACTTTAGTATGTCATGGGAAAATGAGGTGTTCCAATACCACTATTCAAACACAAATCACATGTTTCCAAAGAGGACATACGCCACTACTATCTCCTATTTCTAGTTGAACAACCATAGAATTTTGAATCAATTATAAAAGGAGTAACACCATCTAAAAAGGAAATCATCATTTACTCAACATGACTATATTCTAATCAATAGAGGGAACTGCTCAGGACTCCTAAACTATACAGAAACATTTTTATTTGAACCAATGAGGGATGGGTTTGATAATATTATATTCATGGATATGGTGGAATTGTTATGGGGATCATGTAGTACTAGTTATAATGGATATGTCCTATCATTCATGGATAATACATATCTTTGAAAAATATTTATTACATTACACAAACATATGCATGATGACCATAACAGTTTGGTGCCTTTGGAAAAAAGAAACAAAATCTTCAAACCTAGTGAAATATTATCAATGTTTCAAAAAAATTCTTTGCATTTATTAGTTTTTATATAAATACCTTACATAAAACTTTTATTCATAAAACGGGGAATCAAGAAATTAATGAAGGGTGTTCTCAAATGCTTACTGTGAAAAAAACAAGGGAGAAACATAATAATAATATGAATAAGAGGGTATATAAACATAAGAATAATATTTCAAAACCCTACCCTATATATAATGGGTCCTAAAATGGTGTCATGGAATAAATATTGGTTGTCCATAAGACAAAATTTATAAGACAATAAAATAAAATGATCCATGAGAGGATAACATTTACTTAAGACATGAAATTTCAAGCATAGACATAAGCATAGAAAATACTATTTCAATGATATCCACAGAGACATTTATAACATGTTAGGATTAGGATAACCACTTGTGTACCTATGTTGTGCTTGGGATGACCAAAAATGTATCCTATTTTGGTATTTGGATAACCTACCACATACAATTTGATATCATATAACATCAATCATTTCCGAATCCATTGTATGGAAGGATAGGTCCCACCCGTTATATAATGAAAATCATATATATGTGTTCCACAAGATTATATAAAATTTATCATATCATAACGAATGAAATGAAAATGGTTTAATAAAAATTTCATCTTATCCAACCCAATATAAAATATATTTGTTTAATAATAATTTCTTCTTTTCATTAATGAATATCTTGCGGAAAGAAGTGGGTTTCTTAAATATTTTATCATGGTATAATCCATAGAAGAGAAAACTGTTCCACAAATAACTGGTCAACAAGAAAAATAATCCATTATTAGAAATAATAATAATGATATCCGTAGATAATATCAAATGTAATTCCTATGAAACCTCAAATAATAACATCATATATTGAAAATAGTTTCAAAAGTCTCCATGAGACATTTCTTAAGGAAAATATATTTTATTTGAAAATAAATTTTTAAAACCTAAAACATTAAGAAAATACTTTTCCATAAAAAAATTGAAAACTTATAATTTAATCTTTTAAAAATAATTCAAGTCATTCCCCAAGGAAATTATCATTTTTTCCTTGAAAAGTAAATTTTGAAAACATAAAACGCTATGAAAATCCATTTCACATTGAAATAACTTATTTAAAATCTAAAAATTTCCACAATATTAATGAAAATAATTTCATTTTAAAATAAATTTTTAAACATGTAATGGATGATTGAAATCATTTTTAGGTCATTACATTGGTATGTATAGTTCATTTCATGTATGTTAATATCAAATTTTCTGTTCACTTTTTTAGTAAAAGGGAGAAATATTTTTTTTGGAAAATAAAATGAAGGCAGCCATATTTTTTAAAAAAAAATTAAATCATATGTAAAAAATTATTTTAAAAATTATAAGTTTTTAATAAATCATTTGAAAAAAATTTTTAGGACACTATGTTTTGGATGAAAACAGATTTCTGATCGAAGATAAACCTTACGTCCGATTTTCTTAATATTGTTTTATGATTAATATTAATTACTAAATATTGAAAAAATCATACCATTAATTTTATATATCTTTAATAACAATTATAGAATAAAAATAATGAGATTTATTGATATCTATATCATTATATTTCAATATTTAAGGCTTAATAATAAATGATCCTGATAAATAATGAGTCTCTAACATAAAATATTTACCAGTTTGGTAACATTGATTGATAAAAACCATAATGTAATAAATAAAACAAAACATAAAATCTAAAAATTATTAGTAAATTCATTATATTACAATCCAAATTATATTTATATTCATATTGTGAAATAATATAGGTTCACATCATAATATACTTCTTAAAGACGTACATTTGAGACAAAAATCTCTCACCACTTTGATTGCATTTTAAACATAAAACACATGAATGTGAGATCCTAAAATGGTACTTTAAATCCCAATATTAATTAATATAATTATAATAATATAAATTCATGTTATTTATAAATACCATATAAAATAACTATGTGGCGAACATAGCTTGTGTATCATAGAAGAACAAAGTGAGGAAAAAATAATTTACATCTTGAAGAGTTTTGAATCATGTTTCATGTAAAGAAATAAAATCAATTGAAACATTAATTTTCATTAAATTAGGTATATTCATGATATATCAAGTAGTAGGTCAGTATATACACTAGAAAAAATAAACGAGAATTGAACATGACAAAAGTCTCTCAGAAATAAAAGTGAGTCAAGCAATCCCCTTACCTTATATCTTAACATCCACCATACTGCTTCAATCCACCTATATAATAAATACATGTTTATTATACATATATTATAGAATCATAATTTTATATATCAGTACATATATTATTTTCATGTGAGATTTTATGACCTTTTAAAAAACAATTCCATGTTAAAGTTATGTTTTGGGGAATAGCAATTTTATTATTCATGTATGTTTTGATGTGTCATTTTTGGTCCTCTAACTTTTTTTGTGGTTCAATCTCAAATAGAATTTAACGATGATATAAATATAATATATATTCAGAATATATTTATTAATTTTAATCCATAATATTTTCTGGATGGAAATTAAATACATCGTTCATGGAGATGGTCGGACGTACGTACACATGAATGCTGTTTTAATTTTCTTATTGTGTTGATTGAAAGAAAATTAAATGACACACATAGATATATATTATAAAAAAATTATAATTTTTATTTAATATTTATCCCATATGTTTATTAAACTAATCCTTAATACATTCCATGTAATGTATGAACGAATCACATAACTTCGTGGTACAATAGTGCACCGAACACCGGAATGATGTTTTCTTATTCCCAGAAACTAGAATGTAAAACTATATGAGTGATAAAATAATTAAATAAAAATAATAAAAATAAAAATATTATTTATATTATTTTAAAAAAAATAAATCCCTCATTATTCACATCCAATTAAGGTGCTAGAAAAAACATAAAATACATCAGTTCATGAGGCAGTAGTCCACTGTACACACGAACAATGTTTTCAAAACCCTTTTGACATAGGTGTGTAATGTTTTAGGTAGTAAACATAACATTAAAACATGTAATTATATGGAATTTAATTATTTTAGTATATCATAATTTAATAATAATAATTCAAGGGGGGTGGAGGATGAAAAAAATGACACCAATCATTTATGAACATTACCACTTCTTCGGTAAGCTGCCTCCGATTTAAACTAAAGCCTTGGTTTCCAGAATTAATGTCAAAAATGTATTATTTTTTGATTGTGGGGAAATTTCAATGTTATTTTGGTAGATATTTTTCATGAAAAATTTCTTAATAGGTGTAAAGATGTTGGGGGAGTGAGATCCATTTTAATGTCGATGAGTGGCATTCTTGTAAGTACCGAATCATTTTCACCATTGAGATGCCAATATTACCTAAAGTACAGAAAAATATAATAATTTTATGTTTTTAGGCCTTATATTTTATATAAAAAGATCCACCACCAAATGCAAAAAATGTTTTAAACATATAATTACTTAAATTCTATGTATACAAATTTTTACCGTTATTGTTTTTCACTATGGTATCTCATTTTATAAGTGAAGAAATTTATACTTTAAGTGTATTTTAGACTTATAAATATTATATAATTGGGGTATAATTATTATAATATTTAAATAAAATTTATAAAATATAAATCCTATATTTTTTAAAAAAGAATTTTTACATAAGCGCATGTAATGTCCAAAAACACTACTTTAGACATAACTACACTAACTGAGTTTTTACTATTTAATGGTAAATATATTAATTATAATATAAATGTTTTCGCATTAATGGACCATACATGGTATTTATAAATATAAAAAATCACATGTTATAATATAGGGTCTCTATAAGATTTAAATAATTTAATAAAATATCATTTATTTAAATATAACAATAATGCCAATTTTGACGTCATTCATTTAATTTCAATTTAAAAAATATTACGAAATTAAAGGAGTTAAGTTTTATTATTTAAAAACATATATATGTAATGATATATTCATCTTCAAAAATATTGGAACATAATAGTTAATTCAATTAACTTCAATCATAATATTTTTAGTATCATTTATTTTATTTTATTGTTAACTAAATAAGTATCGTGTTGGTGTTGCTTAAGCAATTAATCTAAGTATTTCATATAAACAAATTAAAATAAAATATGTTGATAATAAAAAATTTATATTTAAAAATTATATATATAAATATTCATCTTCTACTTCTTCCATATCCCCAATATTTATAGATATTAAATGTAATAAAAGTTTCTTTTTTTCCTTTTCATTACATAACATATTATGTTGGTCATATTCAAAGGAATGTGGAAAAATAATTCCTTAATTCAAGTAGTTCTAGGTTAAATTTAAATGTAAATTATTTCCATAAAATCTATATTATATTTTAGCTCATTTTCTTCTTATCATTCTAGTTTAACCCCTGGAAAACTCATTTTTTTACTTTAAACACAGTAGGTAATTTTTAATGCATTGACTACTAATTTTGTTTTTCAAAATTAAGTAATAAATAATATAAAATATAAATTATTATGATTCCAAATATGTAATCTATGTTACAAAATAAATTAACGTAATTTCATAAAATAATTTCAATATTAACCTCCTAGAAGCGACGAGAATACAAGGTTATAAAGAGGAAAATATATCTGATTGAAATATTTTTATAACCAAAATCAATATAATTTTTATTACAATGAAAAAATTGGATTAATGGATATAAAATATAAGAATTTTCACATTAAAACCTTGTTTATATCTAATTTATCTTTATAAAAAAATTAAATGAAAAGGTATTTTCCAACCAAAGGTTATGATTTTTAAATATTAGAAAATTTAATCTTTTCAGAATAATCACAAAAATTAACTCCAAGATAATTTTAGTATTACAATTTAAACAAATATGTTAATTTTATCAAATTAATTTTCTAAAATTTAAAAAATTTGGATTTATAATAATTTCACCATAAATGATGACAAGCAATTTTTTTAAACAATTTTTTATATTAAGTATAAAATTGGATTTATTTGTATCTCTTGTATAAAAAACAAATAAGGTAAAGGTTAAAATTTTCATTGAATATATAATATATAATTTTTATTAAAATAATAAAAAAATTAATTGGTCAAATTATTAATATGAAACACACTTATTCATATAAAAATAATTTTTTCAGAAATAAAGTTTGATTTTCTTTTCAAAAGGGCTTTATTTTCATTTAAAATTATTTGATAACTAAATTATTATAAAAAAAATTAAACCATATTTTAATATTTTTTAATCCTATTCATTTCATTATTCCAATAGCAAGTTAATATCAATCATATAAAATAGTAATATTTAAATAGTTTTTCATGTTTGGTATAAACTCAGTGTTGCATGTAATACAAGATAAACTCATAATTGTGTGTAAAAAAGATTTTTTTTATTTTTTGTAATGAAATATATAATTAGTGTTTTATTTAAGGTAAGATATCCAAATGATTAAATATAATTGATAAAAATTTCAAAAAACATTAGGGATTTTCATTATACCCCATTAAAATAATTTTTTACCCTTAAATATTAATTCATCAATAATGGTTTTAAATTTCAAAATTACTTCACAAAAACTAACATCATAGGAATTAATAACAAGAGTTATATTAAAAAGGGAAATTTGGATACATAACATTTTCCCAAATTAACTCAAAACTAGGCTTCCACATTTGTGACTATAGGTGGTAAATGAAGATTTGGACATATAACAAAAGAATAAATGACTATGGAGTGATAAAGATAACTAATAACAAGAAATCAGGTGATCTTGATAAAGATAAAAATATCAAACCATAACCACATATATGCATGAAAATTTCATTGACATCATAAAAATTGAAGATAACATGACAAAAATTTATTTAAACATCATTTTTCTAAATTTGTAGAATTTTCGCAAGAAGAAAGAATTAATTGATATCATTCCATTTTATATTAACAATCTCACACTTTTTTTCTTACATGATCAATCTCCACATTAAATATTAATCATAAAATGAACTTTATTTTTTTATTCCTAAATATCCAATTGGTCATAAGATCCATAAAAAGAACATTGATTCATTCTAAATATCTTTAGTTATTATCACAACATTATAGTTTTAATAGATTATCCAATATGTATAAATATTCATCTCATGATGTAAGATTTATTCTATAAAACGTCCTTCGAAGATTAAATAATTTTTTTTCATAAATGGTTATCATTTTATCCCATCAATCACTCAAAACATATAATTAATGTTAATAAATTTCTCTAAAAAAATTAGCAATATTATGCCATATATAATACTATAGCTCTGGATTTTCACAAACTATATTCATAATGTATTCTCTCCGAACATTATAATAAAATTAATTACCATAAAAAATATTGAAATTATACATGATTACTCATTTCATACATAAAAAATTAATTTTTGGATATATTCAATATATCACAAAATAATGAAAACTCTAGAATGATAACCTAAACTAATTTTTCAATAAATTATTTTCAAGGTTAGAGGTAATCAATACTATCCAGTTTAAATTATCCAAGTAAATCACCTATTTATTCTAGTCGTATTAAATCATTATCAATAACATTTTAATGGATGTCTTTCCCTTAATCATATATTTTACAGTAATTCCACCTAACCATTAAATAACATTACTAGGTCATCATCACCATTTAATATTTTCATTCAAATTTAAAACAACACTCTTAAACTGAAAAATATTTTTATATTTTATAATTTATATAACATAATAATTTAATTACAATAGATAAATAATTAAATCCCTCTATATCAATGATTGGCATGGAATAAGTTCTTTCTTAGTCTATAAGGAAATTCTTGGGTCTGGCATTGTGTTTGGAAATTCCAATGATCATCAAAGACAATATGTTGAACTCTATGAAAATTTTCCACTCTATAACCCCATTTTCCACAAAGGTAAGATCTTCCCCATCATTTGATATATACTATAATGCTGGTATTCCTACCTTCGTTACATGTAAGAAGCCTTGTCTTCTTTCTTCTATGTTAATTACCACTTGAACATTAATAAAAGTTCATCTTCCTATTATTTAATGTTATATAATTATCATATAAGTTCATTTTGATAATCATATATTGTGATATATAATTTTTAATAATCACAATATCTTTATATAAAATCAGAATCCAATTTTGCATCTAATAGATACTAAATTTCCTATCATATTCAATGTAAATGTGCTTCCTTCAAGTTCCATGCATTGAATAAAATTTGAAATCAAAGTGTGAGAAACTCTAATCAAAATAGAAATTCATATAGTCTAAAAAATCATTTAGAATGTCTAAATCAAGAAACATTATTTTTAATCTATAATACATTGGGTTAATCTTAGGTTGTTAATAGTCATCATATGTTTGAATTCATCATCATTGTTCATAAAGAGTTTGTTAATTTCCAAAGTATGTCCCCAGAGAGTGTCAAACCATGAGTGAAACAAGGAAAGTTGTTACACACAAGTCCCCGATCTATTGAAGCTCAATACATGATTTAATGTTATTAATCCTAGGTAAAATCTTTATAGTGGTTTATCCACTTGTACTTTTATAAAAGGATGTACCTTTAAATAATCCACTCACACTATCCTTTGAAAAAGTTCCAGGGCATTTTCTTATAGTTTTATTCATCTTTAGAAAAATCCTTTGATACATGCCAAGACATGTCCTTCGAAATATTCCAAGGGATATCAGTAATGTTTTCTCATTTTTGATTCCAAATTTTAATTAATCATTTCGTCTAAAACCAACTTTAGAAACCCTATCTTTTCATATATGTACATTACATATTTTTTATATAAATATAAATTACGTTACAAAAAAAAAACATGCATGAGGACAATAACAGTTTGGCTCCATTGGAAACATGTAACATAATATTCTAATATAGTGAAAATATTAAAATTTTCCCATAGAGATAATCCCTTTTATTATTATTCATAGACACAACCTACATAATATATTTCTTCAAAAAGTAAGGAAAGTAAAAATAAAAATGGTTGAGATCAACTAATCAGTAAGGGAAATAGAGGGATATAGATAATCATAATATGAAAATAAGGGTACGAGAGCATGATCAAAACATTTTTGAACCCCAACAAGTTTATCAAAACTCTTAATCATTTTTCATGGAATAAATATTAGTTTTTATAAAGGCATTAGTGATAATATAATTAAATAACATGATAAAAGAGAGAATAAAATTTGCATAAGAGAATTTTTTGAATACATATAATCAATAAAAATCTTATTTAATGGATACCCATCAAGAAAATTATAACATGTTAGTCATGTGTCAACCACCCATGTCCCTTCCTTTAGATGTTAGTGACACACCATGTACCATCTATCATTCTTGGGATAACCTCCCCTGCACCCTTTTATCTCATATATCATTAATTATTACCAAATACGTTGGAGGGATATATAGATATCACTTTCCTAAAAAAATCCTACTCATTCTTGCCATAATATCCTAAAAAATTCACCATATCATGACCCATGAAATGAAATGGGTTTCATAATCATTTATTCTTAACATAAACTGGAGAAAAGTGACAGGTTTCATAATCCATTAATCATTTAATCATAGCATAAGATGTGGAAAAAAGTGGGTTCCATAATCATTTTATCATGGTATAACTCATGGTAGAGAAATGGGTTTCATAAAAATATTTTTAATATAAAAATAAATCAATTAAATAAATAATAAGAATTGTATCCCTAGATCATATCCCCAATAAACCGTAATTAACCATAAATAATGACATCTTAAATAGAAAATAATTTTGAAAGACTAGTTGGGACCTTTTTTGAAGAAAATATAGTTTCCATAAAAATAAAATTTTACAAAATATAACATTATGGAAATACTTGAATTTTACAATAACCTTGAAAAATTATAATTTAATCCGTTAAAATTTATTTAAATAAAAATGGGAACTAATTGAAAAAATAACTAAATATTCCTTAATTTTATTACTAACTAAAAAATTGGTGGAATTTTTTTAAAAAAATTATATCAGGGTCATAATAAAAATATGAAAACCTTTTTAGGAATTTTTTTTGGAATGAAAATAGATTTATAACTATGTATATAAATTTAGTCATATATTATTGAAAAAAATTTGTTACTAATTTTTAGTAAAAAATATTATAAAAATGGTAACATTAGTTGTGGATACCATGAATAAAAAAAGTAGAATAAAATTCATGAGAATTATTTAGAGTTAGTTCATGATATTTTAACATTGGATACATAATAAAAAATAATCATGATAAATTATAAAATTGTAACATAAAATATTTACCTCTTTGGTAACATTGAATCATAATAACCAAGAAGAAATAATATAAAATGAAACATAAAATATATTGAGGATGAATAAATTTATGATATTACATGTGAAATGATCTTTATATACACCTCATGAAAGAATATTGGAGTATAACCTAACGTATGTGTTAAAGAAGACACATTGAGACAAAAATCCATTACCTCTTTTGTAACATTTTAAATAAAAACCACGTGTTTGGGAGAAAAAATTGGATATATAAAAAAATACTAATCAGAATGTAAATTATAAAATTAATTCATGGGATTTATTGACATAACATAAAATAAGTATGTTGTGAACATGGCATGTGTCACACAAAATTGAAAAGTAAGGTGGAAATCCATTAGTACTTGAATAACTTTTTAATTGTAATAACAATGAAAATATAACATCAATAAAAATATTAGTTTTCATTAAATGAGTTTATTTCATTATATATAATTTTATAGGGTAGTATATACACCACAAAAATGAAATGAGTGGTGAATGTGGAATAAGTCTTCAGAAGTGACAGTGAGACTAGAAATACCCTTACCTTAAGTCTTGAGTCTCGTCGTACTCATTAAAAGATCATGTAAAATTAATATAATTTTACAATACATATATTTTAGAATCATAATTATCTATATCATACTGGATATTATTTTCTTATGTCCTTTTACTACCCGTTTGTTAACAATTCGAAGTTAAGGTCAAATTTTTATTGATAGCCACATTATCATTAATATATGTTTTGACTAGTTATTTATGATACTATTAATATGATAATTGTTTCATAATATATAGAATTTAAAACATGATAAAAATAATTATTATTAATTATATATTATTTATGATTAATCAATAATATTTAGTTGTAGGAAATGAAAAACACAGGTCACAGAGACTATAGGTCGTAGGTATATAAGAACGTTGTTTCAATTTTCATATCATATTGAAATGAAAGAAATTTAAATTATATATATATATATATTATGATTGTATTATAATTTTTATTTTATATATATCATGTCTTTTAATTAAACATACCCTTAATACATTCGATGTAGAATGTGCACATATCATATTGCTTCATGAGGTGGTAGTCCGTCATGCACTTGAATGACAATATAATTTTTACACAAAATATAAAACAAGAAGGTATGGATTATGTTAAAATTAATGAATAATTATAATATAAAAAATATCATATATATCATATATATCATATATGAACTATAAATCCTTCTTTATTACCATCCTTTAAAGTTGGTAGTGAAATAATGAATGACCACAATTTGTGAGGTGGGAGTCCACCATCCACACAAACAATAATTTAATAAACCATTTTTTTGAAGTGTTTGATTTTTTAGGTCATTACCCAAACTAAAAAATTTCTTATTATATGAAATATATTTCTGTTATTATATAATCATGGTTTATTATGAATTTAAGTGGGTGTGTAGAAGAAATAATATAAAAAATCTCATTGAAGAAAATTATATATTCTTCAAGTATGAACCTTATGTTTGCACATAATCCTTGATAAGATAGATTTATTTATATAATAATGATTATAGAATTAGTATTTTGATTTTGGGTTGTGATTTTTTTGTTCTTGGTTTATCAAAATGACTTGAGATGTGTTAACAAGAGGGGATATTGAGTACCATTTTATTGTTGATCAGGAGAGTCATTCTTGTAAATACTCAAAATTATTAACTACTTGGAGTTAAATATTTCCTCCAGTTTATCCTAATATGAAAATTAGATGTTTTAGGGATGATATTGTCATTCCACACCTAATCCACACAATGAAACACATGTTTTAATCATTTTATTCAGTATCTTCTAAATATCCCTATTTTTAACATTTTGGTTGGTTAACTACATGAACAAGTTCTCTAACATTGGTAATATGTCTTTTAATAAAAAATTATATTTAATCCTATTAGATAATTTAGACCAATGGAATCTAAATATGGAATTAATTTTATAAAATATAAATCCTAGTTGTGTTGGAAATTTATTTGAACATAAGATCATGTAACATTAAAAAAATACTACTTTAACCGTTACCACACCAATAGAGTTGTTAATATTTAACGTTCAATATATAAATTATAATATTAAAATTGATCCATGAATGGAGAATAGTTGATACTTACTAATATTTAAAGACAAAATATCATAATAAACGGTTTTCAATAATTTTAAGTAATTTCATAAAATAACATTTATTATTATATATATTCTGACCATAAGAACCTGAAATATATATTCACTAAGAAGGGGTTAAGCGTCAACTAAAGGAGAGAGTGGGAATTTATCAATTATTATGATTTCACAATACATAACCACCCGAGGAAGAAAATATAAGGTGGAAGATTCTCTGTGTAGAAAATGTTATGTTACCTTATACATAAAGAGGGTTGGAAAAGACCCAACACTCATGGATTTGTAAAATAAGAACATTCAATTCATAATTTAAAGTGGGAAATTAGATTTTTCCCAAATTAATGATCAACCATCAATCCACACTAGGATAAAATAATCCTAGAAATATGATGATGAGCTATTGAAAAAAGTAGTTACTATTTTAGAGTTAAAATTTAATAAATATGGAGGTATATGTTTTTGATTAATGATGTATGTTTCATAACAAACCACTCCCTAAGAGGTATATTTATTATTATTCATTTAATATTTTTAGATATCTAAAAAACATTTCTAGTAGGATAACATGAAGAATGGGATTTTAGAATATATTTATTTATGATTATTAAGACAAACAGTTATGGTAGAATGACACATTCTAAGATGATGATGTATCCATTTCCCATATCAATATATAAATTGGGTAATAAATCCTTATATTTCATCATAATACTCTCTAGGATAACTAAATTATATAATTCCATTTGGGTTGTATTCCATTTCATTACAAATTCTAGACATTTCATTTTTATCAATGAAGATTTTTCTCTTGACTAACTATATAAAATTTACATAAATTAATTGGGAATACTACATAGAGTACCTATCTATATTTTATTTTATAGTGATTAGAGGTCTACAATGGTGTTTTGGACATGTCATTAGAAAGTTTTGGATAATGATCTTAGATTTAACTGTCTTTATCATCTATTAAGAGATGGTTAGTCTAAAATAACAATTCAAAATCTTGAGGATATAATGTGATCTTTTTAAATTTATTTCCAAGGATATAGTGATCACCAATGTAACATATAAGAGTTCTTATATACCAACAGTTTCCATTTTAGCATTTATGTTGAACCATATGATTTATTTTTTAGAATAGATGCACAAATATAAAATGTTGGGAGAAAGTTATAAATATGAATTTGATATGACTTGATCTTGTAAAAGAAATTAAAGAAATGGTTTAAACCATTCATGTAACGCCCTATCCCTAGAAGCCCGAAGCCAGTGCATTAATTTAATACATTGGCATGATTATGAGGAATCATGTCCCCAAAGACCGATCAGTTTAATAGTATTGTAAAATATATTACAAATATGAACATTACATTAATCATTAGAAAATAAAACACAACATAAATTATCCTTTGAGAACCCCAATAATCCCCTAGCTTAACCCTACATATAAATCATTATGCACTTCTTGGAATCCTAAGAATAAAAAACCTATGAAAGGGGTGAGATCAGATTCTTAGTAAGAGTAAGCAATAAACCAGAAGATAACATAAACATTAGGCATGGGGAATAATTGAAAACACATGACTTAAATAATAAACATGAACAATTTATGGTAGGAATATGAGATGAGTAAGTAAGTCCATTGTAAAACATAGTCATGGTTATTCTATTAGTTGAATAACCCCATGAAATATCAATAGATAATCTCATAATGATGGAATACATAATATTAGACATCATAACAACATAGTCAAGGCCTCGTGTCAAGACTAAAAATATAATTTTTTCAAGGCTTAGTGCGAAGACACTAGTTTGTATCATGAGACCTACCGATGCATTGAAGAGATATAGAAGGATTTACCCATCACTTACTAATTCCAATGCATTCCTCATATAAAAAGGTTGAAACTAAATAAAATCATTCATATTAATACTAGCATAAAGAATGTCAAATTTTAACTATAAACCATGAATAGTATAAAAATATCACATCCACAGTCAAACATAACTCGTCCAATACAATATGTAAGATTGTATTATAATATATTAACAAAAATCGAGAATACTGATGGATATTTACATAGATCAAAATAGTCATCAAAACTTTTTGAGTGAAATATCCCCCATTTCTTGAAAACATTTAAAAGTCTCACTATTTATCAATAATCCATTTGAAATAGATTTTTGAATCAATGTGTACCATACAAATTTTAAAATTTTAAAAGGTATTTTAATTTTAAAACATTAATTTCCATATAATTAAATCCTTAAAACCATTTTTAAAACATGGACATTAATGAGAAATATTTAGATGAATAAATATTTAAAACATTTAAAATGATATTTTTTTAGATTTCCAAACCAAATGAGAGATGCATGAATACAAATAATTGATGCAATAAAAAAATTATAATATCCTGACAATTAAGGGTTTCATGATATACTATGTCAAAGTACAGTATATACACCATATAAAAGTGAATTGGTGCATAACAACAAATAAGTCTCAATGGAATGTAAATTGAGATGAAATCCATTATAAAGACTGTATCCTAAGGTTAAGGAAAAATTAATGACATAGTTATATGTGAAAAATTTAAATACACTCAATATGATTGGATATTTAGTGTAAATCAATCAGAGTACACTCAATCAAATTATTTTAAAAACAACACCAATAGCTTGGATGTTTTACTCAATGAATGGATATTGAGTTAAAATTACTCTTATCATGTTCATATCGATGACTTGAGAATTTATCAATGGATTGATTATGTTTATAAAACGTATATTAAAAAAAGGTGAGTGGAAATTACTACATAAGTAAATAAATAGTGATTTAACAGATAATCTTGGCGTAAAATAATCAATGAAGTTTTCGTAAAACCCAATGAGTAGAAATTGATATTTGAAATTCCATTAGAGATTTGGTAACATACGAAACATAAACCACATTAAAGAAGGATCATACAATGATTATGTAAATACCCATAAATTGAAGAATATTACCTATTGAATACAATCAATGACAGAACATACACCACACAAAAGGTAATAGTGTAAAATATAGAATTAATCTCATGAGTATAAAATTGAGATGAAAACCCCTTACGACGTTGTAATCAATCAAGTCATAATAAAAAAAAGTTAATAACAACCAAATGAATAACATAATACCATGAATATAAATAGAATCATGATAATATATATCAAATGGCAGTACACAATACACCATATGCAATAAGTTAGTGTTGAACAATGGAAATCTACTGAAATTAAAAGTGAGATAAGAAACCCCTTACCTTATGTCTGACTTGACCCGTTCGTTCCTTAATCTACTAAATAAAAAACTAATGTTAATTTATAATTGATTCAAGACCTTTTTCAATTTAAATATTTCTTTTACATCACTTATTAAAACATTATAAACATTACATACTCATTTAAGTTAATATCGGCTTTTTTGTTGATATTTGGTAATTGAGTCAAAATAAATCTTCTTATAATTACATGTTGTCTGTGTGTTCAAAAGTAAATTATCTACAGAATTATATTCATGATTTAAATATCATATATATCATATATATCTAGTATATATATGTATTTATAATAGTATATAATAATGGGAGATAAGAAATGAAATGCATCATTCACGGAGACGGTAAGTTGTATGTACACATGAACACTACTTTCATTTCTATTTCATATTTTAATGGATTTAAAACATAATTATACATAGTTATATTATAATTCCAGTATAATATCATATATATTATCATTAAATCTATCCTTTATACATCCAACATATGGAATTAACGAGTCAAATCACTTTGAGGGGGCGGTAGACCACACTTTCTCAAATGAAATGATCTTGCTTACCCATAATGGAAAGCATAAAGGTATGATATAAATGAAAAATACAAAAGAATAAAGATAAAATAAACATAATATATATCATTTAAAAATACCGTTCTATAATAATGTCCCCTATTAGAGGTGTTAGGAGATAATTGAACAATCATCGTTTCATGAGGCATTAGTTTTCCATCCACATAAATAGTATGTTTTTCACCCTTTTGAAGGAGGTGTTTGTTTTTTAGTCTGAATAAATACCATATAAACTACCTATCATATTGGGTATACTGGTTTTGTTATAAAATAAATGAATAAAATTATTTTATGGGGTTGGTGAAGGAAAATAAAACTAAATAACTTAAGAGAAAAGGTTACATTTAAATCGGTTAACTCCCTATTGTTTGAACCAAATGGATTTCTTGAACTAGATTATTCCTATGGTAAGGATTATAGATGGAATATAAGGATATTTAGAGATTATTTGGGCATGTTTTGGATGATTGAAGGGGCTTGAGGGGTGTGAGTAATGGGTTAGAGGTGAGGGCTTTTTATAAGGGGGTGGTGGGACTCATTAGGACAGTTTGAAAATATTATTTTATTATAAACATATATTCGGTTTCAAAAAGGTCTAAAACTAATTAATGTTGAATAGAAGATGAATAATGTTTGAATTTAAATCATCTAATAATAATTGTATAGGTTTTGGATATTTTTTTAATCATTATAATCTTATTTATTTAAAACATTTATTAATGGGGTAAACACTACATCATTATTGTGTCTTGAAAAATTTTATTTATCGGATGTCAAAAACTTATAAAAAATATACCACGATATAGGAAATTGTTTTATATTTCAAATGAATATTAATAGTCGAAGATATAACTTATATAATTCCATGTAAAAATTTATTTATTAAAAGATATATGCTTGTGTCATTTTTGACATTACCTTAAATTAATTAATATAAAGTATCATTATCACTCTTATCTGGCTCCATGGGGTCCCAAAATAGACTCAAATATTCCTATGGTCATAAAGGAATCAAAAAATAAGTTTTAGACATGTGGTAAGGAAATTTTTTATTTTTAAAATATTCATTTAACCTTGAATTACCCTATTTACCTTTATTCGCAGTAAATAAAAGTCAGAGGTTACTATTCATAAAAAATTATTTTCATCTTATTGAACCACATATTTCTTACTAATAACAAACATGCAGATTTAATTTTCAAAATTAAATTCACCGAAGTGGTAAATGTATCTTTAAATGTAAAAGTCATATTTTTAACAACTACTTAGTGGGTTCACTATTCATAAAAAATTGATGTTTTTCAAAAGAATACAAAAAAATCAGACGAAGATATATTTTATATTATTAATTCAAAAATTATATCTAATTTACAAAATTAAAAAAATAGAAGTTGGGTTAATTAATTTAAAATTAATCATGGTCGTCAAAACAAAAAGTGTTTTTTAAGAAATATTAATTATTAAAATATTGATGCTTGTTTATGTTCATTTTAAAATTGAAATTAATTATAATTAACAAAATTGGATCAACTGGTAAAAAAAATAATATAATTACAATTCAAAACCAATTAAAAAGATAATCTATCCATATAAATAAATTATATTAAAAGGCAATCTTGAATTAAAATACAGTATTTCTCACTCTTAATAAAAAATGATCAATATTAGAAATATACCAAAATTTTATCCAAATTAAATTTTTATGTCTCAATTATAAAGAAAAATTTTATTTTGTCAAATTGAATATTTATGAGTGTAAAATATTATATTTAATAGGGGTTCTCCATTAAAAGGTTGTAAAATTTCAATTTTGGGAAAAATACATGTTTTACCTAAAAAATTGAATTTGTTCATATAATATTTCTATGAAACAAATAATACACAAGTTAAACATATATTGAGTATAAAAAAATTCAAAATATAGGTAATACAATTCATAAATGTTTTTTTGAACGGCTAGCTTGGTAAGCCGTCGTGCGCTCAAACTCAGTGTTGGGTGTGGTGCAAACTATTAAATTACTTTAAAGAGATATTGTACTATGAAATATTGGGGTGTTAAATTCTACCCTACTTGAATAAATTTTAGCCTCCCTATTTATCATTGGGATTAAAAACATTGGTTTTGACATTTCAATATATTATAGTTGAAATCCCTCATCAAAAAATTGATTAATGACACCTCTATTTTAAAATAAACAACTGTAAGTTTGATGGTTACAAAAAATAACACATTATAGGGTTCCAGCATAGAAAAACATGGATATGGAAGAGAAATATAACCAACACATTCTGATGGAGAGTTATTGAGAAAATTATTATAAGAAATTTAATGACCTGAAAGCCATCAATTTGTGATGTGTTGAATAGTCATCTATTACTTAGTAGGAAAAGTAAATGGGAAACGTTTTTGTTATAAGTTTATTTTAATAATTTTTAGGAATTTATTTATGAGATTAACTATAATCCAAAAAAATATACTTACTTTACAATTAAAGTTTCATCCTTTAATAAATTTCTACCAAATATTCATCTTTTCTCCAAACGATGAATATTCAAGATGACTTGGTCACACCAGAAGTGCCAGAATCTACTTATAAAGAATCAAATAATACAAAAAAATATTAACTGATCATTTCCCTTTTCTTTAAAAATTAACCAATACCAAAATGGTTAGTAAAATACGTGATGATCTCCAAAATGGATAAACCTTTATAGAATGAAATACTACTTTTAATCTTTAAAATTAAACAAGCAAAAAGAAAAGTTCGAAAAATATCAATTAGAAAAAAAATGTCTTTAGAATTCTTCAAAATAATAAAAACTATGTTTGAAACCCAAATATGATAAGGATTTGGTCATGTAGTCTTCCACGATTAATCTTGTCATTTATCTCCAAATTAAATCGACTACTCTTAAAGTCACATATTTAAAAGCAATTTATCTAATCACATATTCTCTATAGGTGGTTAATCATTTATAGAAATAAAAAAATTTCTATAAGTCTACTATAAAAATATACATTCTTCCAAAATAAAAATCCACCATTACTTCTCAAATGAAATCCCATAGTATTCTATTTTTGTTAATCATATAATGTTACCAAAAAAGGAAAAATTCCAAAATAACATTTATTACATAATCATAAAATCATTTCCCTACAATAAGAATAAATCATAACTTCCAAATATCAACATATTCATTATCCATGAAATAATTTAACTAAAATGAATTAGTCATACTAACCAGGGACTTCATGTAGTATAGTGGTAGGAGATAAATCCTTATTTCACTTTGGTTGTGGGTTTGATTCCCGCAACTTTGTCTGACGTGATAGGTTGTCACACAGTCTATGTGTTGTCCTTTTTCTAAAACTATATAAATTTATAATATTCCAAAAAAATGAGATAAATTCCTCAAAAATAAACCAACATATCTTAAACAGAAACGTTATCTCAGATCTTGAATCTTCATCCAAAAAGTTATAACCAGTAATTGAACGACAAGTTTGACTACAACCAGAAAGCATCATGTGAGTCATATAATCATTTAGAAAATATCATTATACCTTGTTTTCAGTCTAAAACACCGTTGGATTACCCATCGAAATTTATTATCATCTTTTATTAAAATCCATCAATTCATTTTTTTAAAGAAAATGGGAATTATCCAAAGCATATCCCCCAGTAGTCTCTTATCCAAGAGTGCATCAAGTCCCGTTGTCATGTACCAAGATACCCCAAGGTCAAGCCCGAAACTCCTTTTAGTAGTTTTTAATCTATGATACATCTATTCTAGAGCCACCTCTACCTACTCGTATCCAGACAGGGATGTATTGCAAGGAAAATACCCAAAATCTATAAATTACCAAATTTCTAGGATGTTATTATATACTAATTATCAAAGTATATCTTAGGGTAATGTTCTATAATTAGATATTTTCCAAATCATGTTTCCATATATTGTACTAAAATTCCTCTATTAACAACTACAAAGCCCCGTCCCCCGAATCCCTGAGCCGGTGCATTATGTTAATACATTGGCATGATTACAAGTAATCAACTCCCAAAAGACCAATTAGTTTAGCAGACTAGGAAAATATATTACATATATGAATGTTACATTACACATTATAAAATAAAAAAACATAAATTATCCTTTGAGAACTTCAATAATATCATAGCATAACCCTTCATATCGATCATAATACAATTCTTTGAATCATGGGAAAACAAAACATATGATATGAGTGAGCTCAGATGCTCAATTGGAGTAAGAAATAAATATGATGATAATATAAACATTAGGCATGGTGAATAATTTAAAACAAATTCCTTGAATAATAAACATTAACACTTTATGGAAGGAATATGAGATGAGTAAAAATTGCGATAATAAAACACAGTCATGATTATTATACGAGTTGAATAACCATGAGAAATATCAATAGCTAATCTCATAATTATGGAATGAATAGTCCCATACATCATAACCACATAGTCATGGCCTCGTGCCAAGACTACAAATAAGATTTTGTCAAGGACTTGTGCGAAGACACTAGTTTGTCTCATTAGACCTCCCAATGCATCAAGGACCTATAACAGGCTCCTCCCATCACATACTATGTAAAATTCATTCCTCATATAAAAAGGATGAAATATAATATAAGCATTCGTATTAAAACTATAATACCAAATGTCATTATTTTAACGACAAACCATGAATGGTATACAAATTGCACATCAACAGTCAAAAATAACTCATTCATCACAATATGGAAGACTCTATTAAAATAGATTAACCTTAATAGAGAATAATGAATTATATTGACATAGATGAAAATAATCATCAAAACTATTTTAGAGAAATATCCCCCTTTTTCTTGAAAACATTTAAAAGTCTCACAATTTATCAAGAAGTCATTTAAAATAGATTTTTTTAATCAAAGTGTCCCATATCACTTTGAAACATTTAAAATTAATTTTATTTTTAAAACATTAATGTACATATAAATAAATCCTTAAATCCATTTTTAAAACATGGACATTAATGATGAATATTTAGAAGAATAAATCATTAAAACATTTAAAATGATATTTTTGTTAGAGTTCCTAACCAAGTGAGAGATGCTTGAGTACAAATAATCAAGGTAATAAGAACATTATAATATCATGATAATAAAGGATTTCATGATATAATATTTCAAAATATAGTATATACATCATATAAATGTTAATTGGCGTATGACAACAAATAAGTTTCAATAGAATGTAAATTGAGATGAAATCCATTGTAAAAAATGTATCATTAGGTTAAGGATAAATCAATGACATAGTTTTGTGTGAAAAATATAAATACACTCAATATGATCGGATGTTTAGTGTAAATAAATTATAGGGCACTCACAAATATTTTTGTAGAAACAACACCAATTACATAGATGTTTAACTCAATGAATGCATATTGAGTTAAAATTACTCTTATCAAGTTCATATCGATGACTTAAGAATTAATCAATGGAGTGATTATGTGAATAAAAAGTATATCCACACAAAGGGTTATGGAAATTATAAATACGTAAATAAATAGTGACTTCACAGATAATCTTGGAGTAACATAATCGATGAAGTTTGTGTAAAACTCAATGAGTATAAATTGATATTTGAAATTCCCTTACCGATTTGGTAACATACAAAACATACACCCCATGAAAGATGGATCATACAATGATAATGTAAATACCCATAAAATAATGTATATTACAAAAATAATATAATCATGGGTAGTACATACACCACAAAAAAGATAATAGTGGAAAATATGACATGAATCTCACGGGAATAAAAGTGAGATGAAAACACGTTACCATGTTGTAATCAATCGAGTCATAAGAAAAAATGTTAACAACCACCAAATGAATCACTGAATACCATGAATATAAATATAATCAAGATAATTTATATAAAATTTTAGTACTTAATACCCCACATGAAATAAATAATTGATGAACAATGGAAATCTCACGAAATTAAAAGTGAGATAAGAAACCCCTCACCTTGTGTCTGACATTACCCGTTCGTTCATTAATATAATGAATAACAAACTAAAAATAATTTTAACATTCATCAGGACAATTTTCAATTTTATTATTTCTTTATATCACTTATTATCACATAATAAACATTAATTAGACATTTAAGTTAATAACAATTGTTTTTTTGATATTTTGTACTTGAATCAAAAGTAAACTTTTTATAATTACATGTTGTGCATATTGTCAAAAATACATTATCTCCATAATGATATTCATGATTATTATATCATATATATATATATTATATATATTGTATATATATATGTGTGTGTGTATTTAAAACAGTATATACAATTTGGAGATAAGAAATGACATACACTATTCCCAGAGATGGTAAGCCGTACGTACGCATGAACACTAAAATAATTTCAATTTCATATTTTATGGGAATTAAAAGATAATTATAAATAGGAATATTATAATTATAGTATTATATAATATATAATATCATTAAATCCATTCTTTATATGTCCCACATATGGAATTAGTGAGTCATATCACATTGAGGGGGTGGTAGTCCACACTTACTCAAATGAACTTATCGCATTTACACATAATAGAAACTATAAAGGTGTGGTATTAATGAAAAATACATAATAATAATAAAAACATAAACATAATATGAATCATATATGAATAAAGTTCCATATTAAATGCCAGCATCATAGGCGGTAGAAGATAATTGACCAATCATAGTTTCGTGAGGCATTAGTTTTCCATCCAGAGAAACAATATGTTCATCACCCATGAGATGGAGGTATGTGTAATATTAGTTTGAATACATGTCATAAAAACTACCTAGTAAATTGAAGATACTGGTGTTGTTATAATGTAATATAATAAAAAGAGTTTAGAGGGTTGGAGAAGGAAAATGAAACAAAAGAACATAAGAGAAGACATTACCTTTAAATCGGGTAACTCTCTTTGGATTGAACCACAAAAATTTATTGATGTGGGTTCCACCAAACATAAAAATTCTAAGTTGAAGATAGGGATATTTATATCTTATCTGGGCAGGGTTTGGATGAGCCAATGGGCTTGAGAGGTTTGAGTAACGGGTTATAGGTGAGGGATTTTTATAAGTGGGGAGGAGGGGCATTTTCGGAAAGATTGAAAATATTATTTTATTATAAACTTATCTGCAGTTTAAATAGGTCCAAAACTCATTAAATTATAATATACGATGACTCATGTTTGCAATAAGATCATCCAATAAGAATTGGATAGGTTTGGGATGTTTTTTTAACCTTTATAATCGTATTTATTTAAATCATTTATTAATGAGGTAAACACTCCATCATTACTGTGTCTTAAATTATTTTAAATATTTGATGTCTAAAAATTATAAAAAAACATATCATGATATAGGAAATATTTTTAGCATCCAGATTAATATTTATAGTCAAATAGATAACTTATATAACCCCATCTAAAAATTTATTTACTAAAAGATACATGTTTGTGTCATTTTTGACTTTACTATAAATTAATTAATATAAAGTGTCATTATCACTCTTAGGTTGCTCTATGGGGTCCCAAAATCAACCCAAAGATTCTTATGGTCATAAAGGACTCAAAAGATAAGGTTAGGACAAGTGTTAAGATAAATTTGTATTATTATAATATTCTTTTTACCTTGAATTACCCTATTTACCTTTAACCACAGTAAATAAAAGCCAAAAGTTACTATGCACCAAAAATTATTTTCATCTTATTGAATCACATTTGACTTACTAATAACAACCATTTATATCATATTTTCAATATTAAATTCACAAAAGTGGTAAAATTTCCTTTAAATTAAAAAGTAAGACTTTAACTACTAAATAGTGGAGTCACTATTCATAAAAAATTATAGTTTTTCAGAAAATACCAATAATTCGGCCTAATATATATTTATCATTCCTAATTAAAAAATAATATCTATTTTAAAAAGTTCAAAACTTATAATTAGGATTAATTAATTTAAAATTAATTCCCGTTGTCAAAACAGAAAGCGTGTTTTTAAAAAATATTAACTATCAAAATATTGACACTTGTTTATGTTCAATTTCAATGATAAATTACTTACAATGACCAAAATTGGATCAAATAGTAAAAATATAATCTAATTAAAATTAAAAACCAATTAAATAGATAATCTAACCATATAAATAAATTATATTAAAAGGCAGTATTGAATTAAAATACAATAATTGTCACTATTAATAAAAAATGAAAATTATTTGAAAAATACGATATATTTCATCCAAAGTAAATTTTAGTGTCCCGATTCTAAAGAAGAATTTTATTTCAGAAATTTTAATATGTAAAAGTGTAAAATATTGGATTTAAAAATGGTTCTCTCTTAAACGATAGTAAAATTTCAATTTTTTTTAATAATAAATTTTTTATCTGAAAAATTGAATTTGTTCTTATAATATGTTTAGGAAACACATAATACATAAGTTAAAATTATATGGAGTATAAAAATTTTGAAATCTGGTTAATACTATTCATACACATGTTTTTGAATGGCTAGTTTGGTAGGTCATCGTGCGCTCAAACATGGTGTTGTGTGTGGTGCAAGCTATTGAACTACATTAATGATATAACATACTATGAAATCTTGGGGTGTTACATTCTTCCACCATTCAATAAATTTAATCTTTTCAATTTAATATCAAGATTAAAAACATAGTTTTTATCATTTCAAAATATCTTAGTTGAAATTTCACATCATAAAATGGATTAATTAGACCTCTATTTGAAGATAAATAACGATAAGTATGAAGGTTACTGAAAATAACGCATTCTAGGGTTCCATGTAGAGAAACATGGATATGGAAGAGATATCTAACCATCATGTTCAAATGGAGAGTGATCGAGAAAATTATTAGGAGAAAGTTAACAATATGAAATCCATAAACATGTGATGCGTTGAATGGTCTTTGATTACCAAGTAGGAAAAGTAAATGTGCAATGATTTTGTTTTATGTTTTTATCGTAATTTTGAGAAATTTATTTACAATATTAACTAAGAGAATAAAGAAATAAACTAACTTTACATGTAAAGATTAATCCTTTAATAAATTTCTACCATAAACTCATATTTTCTCCAAACGATGAGTATTCAAGATGACATGGTCTCACCTATAGCGCCAGAATAAACTTATAGAGAATAAAATAATCCAAAAAATATTAAATATATATTTTCCTTGTATTTAGACATTAACCAACACCAAAATGGTTAGTACAAGATTATATGGTCCCCAAAAAGTGTAATCCTTTATAGAAAGAAATAATACTATTAATCTCCAAAATTAAACAAAGAATACCCAAAGTTCAAAAAAGATCATTTATAAAAAAAATGTCCTTAAAATTCATCAAAATAATCCATACTATGTTTGAAACCCAAAATTCAGAAGGATTTGAACACACAATCCACGATAAATCTTATCATTTATCTCCAAATAACATGGACTATTCTTAAAGTCACATACTTAACAGTAATTAACCTAATCACGAATTCTCTATGGTTGGTTAATCATTTTTATAAATGACATAAATTTTTGTAAGTATTCTGTAAAAACATTCATTCTTACAAAATAAAAATCCATCAATACTCCTGAAATGAAATAAAATAGTGTTACATTTTCCTTGGGAATATAGTATTACCAAAAGAGGGAACATCCTCCAAAATAACATTTATCACTTAGTCACAAAATCATTTTCATATACTAAGGATAAATCACATGTTCCCAAAATCAACATATTCTTGATCCATACAATCATTTGACTCAAAAGAAGTAATCATACTAACCAGATAATTCATGTAGTCCATTGGTATGTGATAAATCCCTGTCGCTCTTTGGTTTTGGGTTCAATTCCCGCACCTTTTTCTGACGCGACGGGTTGTTACACAGTATGTGCGGTTTCATTTTTTCAAAAACTATATAATTTTATAATATTCCAAAAAAATGAGATAAATTACTCAAAAATAACCCTAGCATATTTTAACCATAAATGTTATCTCATACCACATATTTTTATCCAATAAGTATTAACCTGTATTTGAACGGCTAGTTTGACTAAAACTAGAAATCATAGTGTGAGTCATAAAATCATTTAGAGAATATCATGTCACATAATTTTCAATCTGAAACTCATTAAAATTAACCAATGTAATTTATTCTCATCTAATATTAAAATCCTTCAATTCTATTTGTATAGAATATGTGAATTATCCTAAGCATATCTCCCGAGAGTGTCGTAACCAAGAGTAGAGTAAGGCTCGTTATCGTGTACAAGGATACCCAGGTCTAGTCCGAAACTTCTTTTTAGTGTTTTCACTCCTATGTACATCTGTTCCAGAGACGCCTCTACCTGATCATATCCAGACAGAGATGTATTTCTTGAAAAATACCCAAAATATTTAAATTTCCAAAATTCTAGAAAGTTATTCTATACAAATCCTCAATTTATATCTTAGTTTAATGTTCTTCAATTAGAGTTTTTCTAAATCTAGTCTCAAGGTTTGTAATAAACTTTTTCTGATACCAATTATAATTCCCCGTCGCTTGAATCCCGGATCCAGTTAATTATTTTAATACATTTCCTTGACTATAAGGAATCATGTCCTGAAATAACGATCAGGTTAAAAGTCTTGGAAATAGATCACATACATGAACGTAATATTATACATTAGAAAATAAGACACAAAATAAATTATCCTTTCAGAACTCCAATATTCCCCTATCATAAACCTACAAATCAATCGTAATACACTTCTTGGATTTTTGGGAAAATAAAACATAATAAAGAGGTGAGACCAGATGATTAGTAAGAGTATGAAATATAGCAGAAGATAACTTAAACATTAGGCATGGTGAATAATTGAAAATAAATTCCTTAAATAATAAACATGAAAACTTTATTGCAGGAATATGATTTGAGTAAATAATTCCATAATAAAAAATTGTCATGGGTGTTGTAATAGTCAAATAACCACAAGTAATATAAATAGATAATCTCATAATGATGTAATTTATAATGCTGGACATCATAACTACATAGTCAAGGCCTCGTGCCAAGACTACAAATAAGATTTTGTCAAGGCCTTTTGTGGAGGCACTAGTTTGTCTCATTTGACCTACCAATGCATCGAGAAGCTATAGCGGGCTCCACCCATCACTTACAATGTCCAATGAATTTCTCATATGAAAAGGTTGAAACATAATCTCAACATTCGTATTTAAACAAGTATACAAAATGTCAATATTTTTACCACAAACAATGAATGGTATAAAAATTGTACATCCACAGTCAAACATAAATCATTCAATACAATATGGATGATTTTATTATAATATATTAATCTCAATCAATAATAATGAAGGATATTGACATAAATGAAAATAATCATCAAAACTATTTGAGATAAATATACCCCTTTTTCTTGAAAATATTTAAACGTCTCATTATTTATCAAGAATCCATTTAAAATTGATTTTTGAATCAAAGTGTCTCATACCAAATTGAAGCATTTAAAAACAATTTTAATTTTAAAACATTAATGTCCCTATAAATAAATCCTTAAATCCATTTTCAAAACATGGGCATTAATGAGAAAGATTTAGAAGAATTAATCGTTAAAAAATTTAAAATTATATTTTAGTTAGATTTACTAACCAATTGAGAGATTCTTGAATAAAAACGATTGAGGGAGTCAAAAAATTATAATATCTTGAGAATAAAGGGTTTCATGATATACTACGTCAGAGTACATTATATACACTATATAAAAGTGAATTGGTGTATAACAATAAAGAAGACTCAATGGAATGTAAATTGAGATGAAATCCATTATAATGACTGTATCCTTAGGTTAACGATAAATCAATGACATAGTTATGTGTGACAAATACAAATAAACTCAATATGATTGGAAATTCAATGTAAATCAATCATAGTTCACTCACACATATTTTTGTAAAAACAACACCAATGACATGGATGCTTGACTCAATGAATTGATATTGATTTAAAATTACTCTTACATAGTTAATATCGATGACATGAGAATTTATCAATAGTGTGATTATGTGTAACCAAAGTATATCCACAAAATTGGGAGAGTAAATTACTACATAATTAAATAAATAGTGATTTCACACATAATCTTGGAGTAAAATAATCAATGAAGTTTTCATAAAACACAATGAGTAGAAATTAATATTTGAAATTATCTTACCGATTTGGTAACATACGAAGCATACACCCCAAGAAAGAAGGATCATACAATGATGATGTAAATACACATTAATTATAATATATTACATAAAGAATAAAATCATTGGAAATACATACACAGTACAAATGGTAATAGTGGCATATTTAACGTGAATCTGATGGGAATAAAAGTGAGATGAAAACCCATTACAACATTGTAACCAATCGAGACGTAATAACCAAAGTTAATAACCGCAAAATGAATCATATAATACCATGAATAATAAACGAATAATGATAATATATATCAAATGGTGGTACAAAATTAACCATATTCAATAAATAAGTGGTGAATAATGGAAATCTCACAAAATTAAAATTTAGATAAGAAACCCCTTACCTTCTATCTGACTTGACCCGTTAATTCTTTAATATCCTGAATATCAAAATAATGTTAATTTATACTTTCATCAGGTCATTTTTCAATTTTATTATTTATTTTATGTCACTAATTAGCTTGTTATAAACATTACACACACATTTAAGATTATAATGGTTGTTTTGTTGACATTTGGTATTTGATTCAAAAGTAAGTTTCTTATAATTACATATGGTCCATGTGGTCAAAAGTACATTATCTAAATAATGATATTCATGATTAATATTTCATATATAACTTATATATCCAATATATATATGTATTATAACAGTATATAACATTGGGAGATAAGAAATGAAATGCACCGTTAATGGTGATGGTAAGCCATACGTACGAATGAACGCTACATTCATTTATATTTCATATTTCAAGGGAATTAAAACATAATAATACATAGGAATATTAAAATTATAGTATAATATCATATATAATATCATTAAATCCATCCATTATACTTCTCACATATGGCATTAATGAGTCATATCACTTTGAGGAGGCAGTAGTCTGCTCTTCCTCAAATGAAATTGTCGCATTTACCCATAATCAAAACCATAAAGGTATGATATGAATGAAAAATAAATAAGCATAAAGAAAAAATAAACATAATTTATATTATATATAAATATATTTTCATATTAATGGACACCATGAAATGCAGTAGGAAATAATTGAACAATCATCATTTCGTGAGGTGTTAGTTGTCTATCCTGATAAACAGTATGTTCCTCACCCATGAGATGGAGGTCTGTGTAAGTGTAGTTATAATAATTCTAATAAAAAATATCGTTAATATTCAGAATACTATTTTTTTAAAATAATGGAGTAAAAAGTATTTTGGTGGTTGGAGAAGGAAAATAAAACAAAAGAACTTAAGAAAAGACATTACCTTTAAATCAGGTAACTCTCTTTGGTTTGAAACAAAATGATTTTTTGAAGTGGAATCTACCTAAAGTAAGGATTATAAATGGAAGAGAGGTATATGTATTGGTTATTTGGGTAGGGTTTGGATGAGCCAAGGGGTTAGAGAGATGTTAGTAATGGGTTAGAGGTGAGGGCTTTTTATAAGGGGGATGAGGGTCTCTTTAGGAAAGTGTGAAAATATCACTTTATTATAAACTAATCATAAGTTTCAAAAGGTCCCAAATTCATTAAATTCAAAGATAAAATGAGTCATGTTAGAAATAAAATCATCCAATAATAGTTTAATATGTTTTGGATATTTTTTAATATTAATAATATTTTTTATTTAAATCATTTATTAATGAGGTAAACACTAAATCATTATTCTGTCTTAAATAATATTATTAATTTGATGTCTAAAAATTTAGAAACAATATAACATGATTTAGAAGTCTTTTTAGCTTTAAAATAAATATTTTTTTGTCGAAAATATAACTTTTATAACCTCATGTACAAATTTATTTACTAAATGTTATATGTTTATTCCATTTTTGACTTTACTTTAAATTAATTAATATAAAGTGTCATTATCACTATTAAGTGGCTCCATGGGGTCCCAAAATCGACTAAAATATGCATATGGTTTTAAATGACTCAACAAATATGGTTATTACATGTGTTAAGGTAATTTTTTATTATTATAATAATCGTTGTACATTGAATTGCCCTATTTACCTTTAACATGGTATATAAAAGTCAAAAGTTACTATTAAAAAAAATTATTTTCATCTTATTGATCCAAATTTGACATAATAATAACAACCATTTATGTCTGATTCTTGAAATTCAATTAAAAAAGGTGGTAAGAAAATTTTTTCATTAAAATATCTGATTTCTAACTACAACTTAGTGGTTTCACTATTCATCAAAAATTGATGTTTATTAGAAAATTACGAAAAATTCACACTAAAAAGTATTTGATATTCTGAATTAAAAAATGATATATATTTTACCAAATTAAAAACATATAAGTTGGAATAATTAATTTAAAATTAATTCCCGTTGTCAAAACAGAAGGCGTTTTTTAAGAAATATTAACTAAAAAAAGATTGACACTTTTTAATGTTCAATTTCAAAGTGAAATTAATTAAAATGAACAAAATTAGATCAAATGGTAAAAATATAATATAATTAAACTTCAAAACCAATTATAAAGATAATATACCCATATAAATAAATTATATTAAAATGCAGTATTGAACTAAAATACAGTATTTCTCATTTTTCATAATAAAATTAACATTATTAGAAAAATACCAAAATTTCATCCAAATTAAATTTTGATGCCCCTATTCTAATGAAGAATTTTATTTTACTGAAATTTATTATGTAAAAGTGTGAAATATTAGATTTAAAAAGGGTTCTCTATTAAAAGGTGGTAATATTGCATTTTTTTTTGTAAAATACATTTTTATCTGAAAAATAGAATTTGTTCTTATAATATGTCTAAGAAACACATAATACATATGTTAAAATTATATGGATTATAAAAAATTTAAAATCCAGTTGTTACTATTCATAACTGTTTTTTTAACGACTAGTTTGGTAGGTCATCATGCGCTCGAACTCGGTGTTGTGTGTGGTCACACTATTTCATTAAATTAAAGGGATAACGTACTATTTAATCTTGGGGTATTACAATTAAACACCATATAAATTCACCATAATAAATATATAAGAGTTTTAAAGATAATCATTAACTAGATATAGAGTTTAATGTTGATGAAAATGTGTTCCTCAAAAAATCTCCTTGGAATCTTTTTATGATATTGGGACAAAAGGAAAGGTGATTAATAGGTATAATGATTAGTTGATATACCTTCTCACGTTGGGGATGTATATTATTACCTAACACAACATTTAGGATTTCGTGATGCAGATTATGATTTTGTTATATTACTTTTGAGGAATTACACATGAAGACCATCACAAACACTGAACATAGAATATATGAGAATGAGACATGATATATAATAATAGACACACCATGTGTATATTATGAATCTAAGAGTTAAGGTGATGTAGAAAAACCACTAAATTGGAAAATGTATTAAGCTAGAATCATACATTTTAGAACGCTACATTGGAATATGAAGATGTAATGGGAAAAATTAACATGACATTTTATATTTATATTAATATTATTTTTAGGAAAAAAATTCATTTTTGGGGGAGTAGAGGGTTTAAAATGTAAATAACATTGATTTTAGTAAATAATTACTTCAAAAAAATAAATAAGATTCTAAGTATAATAACTTACATATATCAAAAAACTAAACTAAAAACACTACCACATTATAAAATAATATTATTAAATATTACTGATATATTGTAACTGTATAGTTAGAGGTTATTAATAGATTTATCTACCTTATGAAACATATTTAAAAAGGTGTATTCATATAAGATCCATTTATTTTTATTAAAAATATTTGTTATGGCATATGATTTTTTATATTAAAATTAATTACTATCATATTTAGAAAATTAATTTGATAATTTTTTTAATTCAACACATAAAAATTATCCTTTGTAAAATATATAATTTTTTTCTTAAATAAGTGACTTTTTTTACTAGTAAAAAATTATTTTTTTATAATGCTACAGACATTATGTATATATCAACAAGTTTGTATAAAAAAACTTATAAAAATAATTTTCATGATCAAGAATGAATTTATGGAGTGAAATTATCCGTTTAAAAATACTATGTTAAATTTTGTAACCTCATGTTCATCAATTTAAAAATTAATCAATATGATTTTTAATAAGAACTATTTTTAGTCAATCACTTTTAATTAAGTTTTCACTAGGTGAAATGTTGTTCTGAATTTATTTTAATGTCACCTAACTATTTTTTAGTTAATAATAATCCAATTTATTTCATTGAAATCAATATAATTTAGAATTTTATATCAATTATAATTTTTTTTTAAAAAATATACTTTCTTGAAAAAAAAATTGACGCATTATATTTGAAAATATTAAATGTAAATTTTATTTCCCTTAGAATTTTTATTATAATAATATATTTTATATTCAAATCAGTTTGTTCAATTTTGTTATTATGTATATTTTTATTTTTTTGAATTATAATTTTATTCCTTAGGTAGAAATTTGTTACCATGGTAAAAAATGATAAAATATTAAAATCAATGATTAAATGACTTAAAAAATGTATAGAAATCTATGGTTGAGATTTTATTGACTATATCTCTTCCCCCATTCCATTATTTTCTATTATTCGATCAATTTGACCACTAAATGGAAGATTTACCTTTTATATTCTTATAAAAACCTCACTACTCTCCATTATAAAAGGATCCATTATTACCCCTCTTATCTTTATAACCCAGGATTCTAGGATTTAGATATTATCATTCCAAATAACTCTCCAAAAATCATAGATACTCATAGAGGTTCTTTTCTTCTCAAAAATCCAAATCTTAAATACTCTCTTCCTTATGTAACGCAGATCGTCATCTGAGTAAATTAAATTTTTTAGTTACTTGGTTTTCATTAATTTTTTATTCTTCTCTAACCTTCTCAGAATATAATCTAACCATTTTGAATTTATTATATATTTATAATAACTATAATAAAATTTTATTGTTTATATGGGATAAATATTTTCTACCATCCACTCAACCAGGGAAAAAATAAAAATGTCACTTGAATTACATGAGGACTACTACGTCCATAAGTAATGTGATCTATTTTTAATAACTAGTTTGAATGGATGGTAAAAATGGGTGTATTTAAAGAATATATATTATATTTAAATCATTTATATGATATAAGAAATATAAACCAATTCCTCCCTCTTATGCATTCCATGTAAACGAATGCTTCACTCATGCATACATGTGAACTACCACCTCCATGAAAGTTACTTATTTTATTTTTCATGTATTTATATTTTACAACTAATTTTCATAAAATAATACTCAAAAACATATATTGTTATATTTAATATCATTCTTTTTTTTAATAATGATATTATTCAAAAAAATTATTTCTTCACCATACTCACCCTTAGATTATAGCTAGTTCTTGTTTAGGTCGGATTAGCCACCTACATCAACAATGATATAAATTTATATCATGGATTAATATGAAAACATAAATACTTGTGTTATTAGAAATCAATTATAATGTTTTTTGTTTAAGGGGTTTTCAAAATGTTATACTAATATAAAACTTATTATTATTATGCTTCCTTTTCTATTTTTTTATAAATTACATAAAGATGCTTGTCAGAGAAGTCATCATCATGATTATAAACAATATACCTATGAAATTAAATAAAAAAACTAAATCATTATAAAACATCTATTACAGAACCAAACATTATCTTATGAGGAATACCATGGTATCAATAAAAAACATTTAATACAACCATTACAAAACCAGTAGAAAAAAATGAAACTAATAACAATAGACGAGGAAAATAAAATTATATACATTGTTTTAGTATTAAATAAATATTAATGATTAATGAAAGAATACATGAATGAATAATGTTTTAAAATAGGGTATTAATATAGTTTTTTTGTTCTACAATAGGTTAATGTATTCTCATCCAAGCAGGATTTAATGTATGTTGTTTTCTATAATATTTGTTTGTCTTGAGTCATAAATGATTCTCATTGAATAAGGTTTTAAAATATTGGGTTTTTATGTTCATTGATGAAATTATAATTTCATTCCATCTAATTTTCTTTTTATTTACATTATGACATTTATTGCGGCATAAATGTTTATGATGTGAGGAATAATTCCCATCCTCTCTATGTAAGCTCTTTCACTTCTATATACATCTTCATCCTTCCATATAATATTGTCCTTTTAAAATATTGAAATTAAAATATGTTTTACTTTTTGAAATATTGAAATTTATCTTTAAATATTTTGAATTAAAATAGTTATCAATCTATTTATGATGTGGGATTCAATAAAAGTATATTGAAAATATTAAAAATCACTTCCCCTTAGATGCTCAGGTTTCTATATATATCTCCAAATATTTTATAAGATACCTGTATTTTTTTAAGGATAAATTATTTTTATTTCTCATAAAATATATATTTTTAAAAATGGGGTTCATCTGAAATTCATTAAAATTATATTTTAAAGTGATTATTAAATTCATCTCTTTACGAAAATTCAATAAAATGTATTTTAAATATATTTTCCATGGTGTTTCCCCCCATTAAATGAAATGAATCCTATGGAGAAGTTTTATGAATCCCCCTGTAAATTACTAATTGAGAAATACCTTTAGGGTGACTTAATGTTGGTTTTATTTGATCTAATCCATAATATCATTTTAAGTGCAAGCATTTAGAAGTGATATAAAACCCCTTGTTTTACACAAGTTCTTTTAATCTAAAAAATGATTGATTTAAAATGGAAAACAAATATATAGATCATTACCGGAGGGGTCCTAAATAAACTTCTAATTTATTAGTTAATGTTTTATATCTGATGATAAAATGTAGCACATGCCTTCTAGAATATGACCACAAAATGAAGGGTGAACATTCATGGTTATGCTTACAAAATGAGTGGTGATCCTTATTGGATATGATAACAGTATAATTATTAAAAAATCTTATGTTTATGAAATATTTCATTATTATTATATGTTTCATAGGATTGTTATAATTCAAGGACACATGCCTATGATTATTGACTATTTATCATGTTTATTGTCTCCTGATTCCACACAATTTTTCATTGTACATGTTTGTTCATTTTATATTACATGTCATTATATCATGGATTATAAAAAAACCATATTGTTTTATGTTATTTTAAATAATATATTTCTCCCCTAGTCATGTTTTATTTTTTTATTACATTATAGACCATGATAAAATATTGATATGATTTTAACTACTGAGTATTTGAGATTACCTATTTCTTCTGATTCCATTCCCCAAGTTATAATGATATATAAAATTTATGAAAATTCTATAAGAGAGTATATTATGGTTCAATTATTATGAAATATTCCAAATTATAGTACAATAAGTATCTTATTTAGCTAGTTCTCAAGGATAATAAAATTTTATCCATTGGGATAATGTACTTATTGTGATACACAATTTTTAACATATAAATATGTTATAAAAAAAATATATGTTGAAATTTGGTTTATCTAACATATTATGTATAAAGTATTCATTTTTTTCATCATATACAACAATTTTTGTGTGGTGAGCTTGAACTTTTGAGATGGATTTCTCTTCTATTGCGCATGAGAACACACATCCCATGACTTCTGAATTTAAAATTTTTCTGGTTATTTCCCCTTTAGCTACCCATCTTCTAGAAGGGTTTCTGGCTTCGTCATCCTTCTATCCGGGCCCCATTTCCTTCAGAGATGATCCTACATCTTCTATGGAGCCCCTCAGATCTCTTACCAAGTCTTTCTGACCTAAATTTTCCTTTATGTATTCTCTATGTTGATCATCTCAAGATCCTTTCCAGTCTTACTTCTCGTATGTTCCCCATGTTCCTCCACTGGTTATGAGTGATAGTTCATGTATGATGATGAAATTCCTAGATGTGGTATTATATAATGACTTTTCTTGTCTCAAATTGAAGCTTGTGCTGTTATTTGAATTTGAGAAACTACCCCTCCTGGTCTTCAATGGTTTTTTGGAATCATGGGGTCAGAAAGTTTTACCAAGATCTTTAATGTCCATTGAAACTCCTTATACCTAGTGTTAGAGTCAATGGCAGACTTCGCTAATGATTGGTCCAAAATCCCCCAGTTCATGGTTTTATGGCACTTCATCCTATCCCAATGGTCAATGGATGTTGGTAAGGGGAAGGAGATCCCCCACACCACTATTTGGATCATCCTTCTTGGACTTCCGCTTCAATTTTAGAATGATTTCTTCATTAAAGACATAAGAGACTAATGATGATGTTTTAGCTATGTGGATGTATGGAGATAGGGCTAAAATAATACCTCAGTGGCCCATATTTGTGTTAATATAGATATCCCTCTACCTCTTCTTGAAAGGATCTTCTTGAATGATCAAGAGTCGTTAGGCTAAAATAAAGATGTTATCTACCCATTTCTCCCCATGTACTACTCCTTCTGTCTTCTAAAGGGAAATAATATGCTCGCATTTAGGAAAAAGCATCATGAGGTCTGCCATCATCCTTATCACAACGCTTCAAGAAGAGATACCCACCACCACAGATGGGATGAAAACATATATGAATCTGAGTAGGATCAAATCCCAGAAGTCACCATAGTCCTCATTGTTTCCCAACCCAATCCACCCAATACGGCATGCAAACCTCTCACCCACCCACTTACAGCTCCTACAGGTCCTCTATTCTTTGATTTAGTTCATTTTGATCAAATAGTTTCATATTTCTTATAAATGATTTTATCCACCCGCTACTAAAATACATACAAAAACATTTTTGGAAGGTTTCCTTGAGGATATTGTCCTTGGATAACCTAAAAAAATCCCAGATCCTTCGACAATACCTCCTCCTCTACTAGGGTTGTCCCCCTGTAAAGAAAAGGCACTGGAGATCTTTATTGTAGAAGTTTATTTACCCTATTCCTCTCCTCATAAATCTTCTCAACCTAAGGTTGATATCGAAATCTTTCCCTACGAAGGACCCAGTACTCCAGATGCATTGAAACATGGAAATAATGAATTAATACTTTAGTCTCCACCATGTAATGAGAGATAGAATATCCTTAAAATGAATTCACACTATGCATCTCTATGAATGATCCCCTCAGTATTGAGTATTAGAATATGCTTGAGTTCTAGGTGTTCTTCCTACCACCCGAAAGAGACCAAATTCTCTGGGCCCAAGCTAGTCCATCCTTTAATTAATGATTCCTATTTTAATCTGGAAAACCCATGGCCGTCGTGCCAAGGATAAAACTGATTTCATAGAATTATTGGTCAAGAATTGTAAGTCCTACACTATTTCCATCATTGAACACAAACAAAATATTCTAAAATAAATGTGTTCACTTATAACATTAGGATCCAAGCTTCCACGCACACGTGACCGACTAAACAGAATATATGGATCATCTATTATAATTACATCATAGTTGATCTAGTTGATACCGATGATATTTTTATCACTAAAAATGTGAGTAATGGTGATTAGAAACTCTTTTTATCATTTGTGCACAGCGGTTTGACACACAATGAATAGAACACATTTGGCATGATATTGATTCTTTTTATCCTGAGTAATCCCTATGGTCTTTTATCAAAGAATTCAACATTATAACAGACCTAGATGGGAGGAATGTAATATGGGATTTTCTTTGGAATGCTAGCATGTGATTTATACAATTCATGGTAGAAATTGGACATTTAGATTTGAGCTACCATATTGACCATTTTACATGTTGTAAAAACCAAAGAAGGAGAAGATGGTGTTGGAGTCAAATTGAACGATGCCTGGGAAACATTCATGATACCAACACATTCCCCAATTCCAAGGAAAGTCATCTAGTACTGGGTTTTTTTGACTAGAAACTATTTCTTGTTACATTGTATCCAATTTTGGGAATTCATGAATGATTCTGGTTCAGTCCACAATAGAACTATATCCCTAGTTATCTTCAAATTTACCGGGAGGTATGGGGAGAACCTATTTAGGGCCACACATGGGTATCTATTCACAAAATATTGAGGTAGATTAAGAACATGCTACAATAATGGGATATGGGTATCCATCATATATATTTGGACATGGATTTAATAAAATATGATGTCGACAGTTTAGAATTCAGCCTAGAGGAAGAATGAAATGATCCGCTGTTTGAAGGCCTCTCCAAATAAGAAGAAAATATTTGAAGAAATGATTCTTAGATAAGAATTCATGGAACATTAGAGAACAATAGTTAAATATTTACATGAGGTGAAAACACTCCATATTATCATTCATTCATCAAGTCCAAATCTGAATGTGCCTAACAGTTATCTGATAGAAATTACAGAGCTTTTGGATGTGATCCACAACCTGGTATCCAACCAAGACAACACACTATTGGAAGAAATCCATGAAAAGGAATAAATCAATGAGTCCATGATTAAACTCAACCTTGAGAGCGTAATGGGACCTGAAATATTCCTTGGCTCATTTTTTAGGGAATATTGGAATGTCATTAATAGTGATATTTTTGTGGCTAAACAATTATTATTTCAAGGAGGAAACCAACGATTGGTTTCCAGTGGTAAAAACCTTATTCTCATACTAAATATTTAGGATCCCTCCTCCCTTAATTAGTATATACCTGAAAGCATGTGTAATTTTCCTTATAAGATATTGGTGAGCATCATCAAATCATGGTAGTATACACATCCCCTGATGGATCTACTTTAAACTACATGTCATTGTAAAGGGTCTCTCAATCCAAGGATCTATTTCATTATCAGATGAAATATGTAGAGACATCAACACCAATATTCATGTATAAAACATGGAAATTAAGTAGGATATGAATCATTATTATAATAGAAATGAATGAGGATTAATTAATAGGGTGTTTACTAGTACGAGTCTCTTTTATTAGGCCCCTATCCTCATCTCAGATGCTTTAGCTCCTCTTGGATGGCTATCTCATTCATGGGGAGGACTCATGGATTTTTTCAAGTGACCTGTAGAATTCATCAAGGAGACCCTATTTCCATAAATATATTTATTCTCATATATGATACCCGTAGCCACCTTATCAATAAGAGAATGTATAATGGATAAATTATTCCTTATAATAGAACAATGAACCTTCCATCCATCTCCCATCTAATGATTCCCGATGATACAACAATTTATTGTGATTATTGTAGGGAAACCGTCTATGGAATCATTAAAATTATTGAATAATGATATTATTGGGGTGGCTAGGTTATCAATATATCTTTGATAAACCTGTATATATCAAACTGATGAATTACCATATGGGTTAAATCATTGTGTAATAGACTGGACATGCAAAGAGGCATCTTCACTATGGAATACCTCAACACTCCTATATCATTCGATAGACTATTCGTTTTTCATTTTGATCACATAGTGATCATGATAATGGGACATATTCCTAATTGAAAAAATCACTAATTAATTTTTGGGGGCCAGATCGCCATAGTTAGTAGGGTACTATCTTTCATTTCTATCCATGCTCTATCTTCTATCAAAGATGAGAAAGGTGTAATTAATACCATTGGTAATATACTGGCTAGTTTTATTTGGGATTCCCTCTTGGATCATAAGCATCACTGGGACTCATGGTGTAGGATGGAAAGGACCATAAATAATGCATTGATTAATGTGAGGAGTTTATCTAAAATTTTTCAATGCATGCAAGGAAAACTCACATGGGTAATTATAGATGAACACACTCTCTAGTAAAGATCATGTCCTCCCAATTAATTGGAAATTTGGAAGCTCTTTGTGCACATGCCTCCGCTATATGCTCTCCGATTTACCCCCATCTTTACAAACCTCCAACATACCTCTTGATGGATTGTATGGAAAGGTGAAATCCTATTGTAAAAGAAAAATTAGGAATTCTATGCAATAATTTTTCCATACTTCCTTGTCCAACTGATCTCATTTACTGTGTCCTTATTTCATCATTGAGTTCCCTAGTCTATTCTTATAGCATCCCGTCTTTTTATAACATAACTTTTCATTCCATTACACGGAACTGAGGATCTTTAAGGTTTAGTGTCTTGGAAACACGGAACATAAAACATGAAACAAAAAAAACATTCTTCTTAAACACTTGAAAGGCTTCTCCTCATGTTCACCCTAGGCTCATTACTGCATCTCATAACCTGGGGACATACATCAAAAGGAAGGGTGAGCAGAAGGCCCAGCAAGGGAAACAAGTGAAACATTTTACATATGAACTTGAGATACATCAATAAAGTCATGAAAAGAACTTTAATGCATGAAAATGAAATCATGAGGCATATCATAATAAAAATAAAACTTTTTCATAACTTGAAGATGTGGCTACATCATTTAACATAGACAATCATGAACATATCACCAATGTCCATCCCCAAGGTGTCATTTTAAAATTACCAAGGTTATTCACCAAGGTATCGTGAAAATTGTAATCTCTAGTGGTTACATCATTACCCAATGCATTGGAGCGCTATCAGGGCGCACCCTTAAATTTGTCTTTATTATCATGTGAGCCACATATATCATCAGAAAACATTTCATAAATAACCCATATAGCATAAAGGAAATGGGTTTCATTTCATAATCATAACTTTTTAAAAACTGCTTTAAAGACATGATCTTTATATCACTTTAAAACCCACAGAAAAGGAAGGTGGGTCTCATGTATGTAAATCCCAGAATTTAAAATAGAACATTTTGGTATATATGTGAATACCCCTTTAGAAGAAAGAGCTTTGAGTATTCACTCAATAATGTAAAAGAACTTTAGAAAAAGAGAGAGACATTTTGAGACGGAAATTCTGCAGCATAACGGCTATGTTACGAGGTTTTAGAAGACATTAAAAAGAGAGGGAAAATGGGTCAAACATTCATAAATGACCCATAAAACAGTATATGGACAGAATAAGAAGGATACATGATCATGGTAATGAAATTTCAAGGACATACCATTTGAAATGAAAAACATGGAAGGAAGACAAAAATTAGATTTCTCTTATGAAAGTTCGGCAGCCCAACGGCGTTACTTAAACTTCAACAAAAATGATTTGAAAAGATCAAAGAGGGTCTCTCATCATGTGAACATAAGAGTTCAGTATGATAAATATATAGACAATGCCCCAACATAATTAAAAAGGAGCTTGAAAGATTTGACATGAAAGTAGAACTTCAAAACGAGAAGGGTGAAGAACCACTTAAAAATTCGGCAGCCTAACGGCGCCACTTAAAACATCAAAATACTGAATTGAAGATATCAAATGGGTTCTCTCATCATATTAACATAAGAGTACAGTATGATATATATAGAGATCATACCCCAATATAAAAAAAGGAACTTGAAATAATTGACATGAAAGTAGAACTTCAAAACGAGAAGGGTGAAGAACCACTTAAAAATTCGGCAGACTAACGGCGCCACTTAAAACATCAAAATACTGAATTGAAGATATCAAATGGGTTCTCTCATCATATGAACATAAGAGTCCAGTATGATATATATAGAGATCATACCCCAATATAACAAAAAGGAACTTGAAATAATTGACATGAAAGTAGAACTTCAAAACGAGAAGGGTGAAGAACCACTTAAAAATTCGGCAGCCTAACGGCGCCACTTAAAACATCAAAATACTGAATTAAAGATATCAAATGGAGTCTCTCATCATATGAAAATAAGAGTCCAGTATGATATATATAGAGATCATACCCCAATATAACAAAAAGGAACATGAAAGACTTGAATGAAAATAGAACTTGAAAACGAGGAAGGTGAAAGAATCCCTTAAAAATTCGGCAGCCTAACGGCGCCACTTAAACATTCTTAAAACGAATTGATGAGAGCAAGGGGGTCTCTCATCATATGAAAGTGAAATAGGCAGTAGGATGAATATAAAAGAACATCCTCCAACATAAGAACATAAAGTATAAAAGAAAAGACATAAAAGAGATTACTTGAAAAGAAAGAGAGAGGTCAGATCCCTTACCTTAAAATGTAACTCTTAAACCTCAAAGGTTGGGACCATGAGGGCTTGGGGGCACCTTGGGAGGACTCCTTGGGAGGTAATGAGACCATAAATTCGTTGGGAATGAGTGGGGAGTCGAATGGATGAGAGGAGGGCTTGGTATTTATAGGGAAAGTGAGGGGACAAGGCATTAATGGCCAAGGGACACCTCACATGTGCTTTTCTCAAACCCATGTGCTCTCCCTTGTCATTTATCATGGAGTTAGGCCACATGGGGCCCCCAAAACAATAATTCATCACCCTTGGCCGTCCAACCCTCAAAAGATCTCATGACATCATCATGACACCGTGATGATGTCATTAAACATACCGAAACCCTAAAACTGTATTTTTACTATTCACTGAAAATTCAACTTTCTCAGAAAAATCCCAAAATTTCACATTAACCAAATATCAATGCTCTGATTTCAAAAATGAAATCCATTTTATAAAAATAATTTTCTAAATATTTTTTAATTTAATTTTTAAATAAAAACACTATTCATCGAAAATTCATTTTTTTCAGAAAAAACCCCAAAAATTACCATAACATAATATCGATGCTCTGAGTTCAAAAATAAAGTCATTTTTATAAAAATAATTTTCTAATTATTTTTAATTAAATTTTTAATTAAAAAACACTATTCACTCGAAAAAACTAATACTTGAATAATAATTAATGAAACCGTTATTTAACTATTTTATTGAATCACATTACTTAATCAAGGTGCCTAGATTATTTTAAAACTTTCTTTAAGTGAGATTACTAATCCATTTGGTCATATTACTAATCCTAATCATAAAATCACTATTCATAATTTACTATTCATCAAAAATCAAGTTGATCTTATTAGACTCTAAATTTAGTACTGAACATAATTGCAGAAGACCATTTTTTGAAAATCATTACACATTTTTAATTATTTAGGGTTTACATAAACATATTTAAAATATCCTTTTTCTAAAATTCATCAAAAATATGCATACTATATTTATCCGGTCATTTCAAAATTCATAAACTTCATCATAAGAAGAAATCCCAATTTTTATTTAAAACAAGGATTACACAAGGTAGTTACGGTCTCGTTACATAACCCCTTATAATACCAGCATAGGACCTAAGAGTAAGGTGTGCTAGGGTGATAGAAGCTTGGGGCGGCTCAGTCAACATTGCCCGAGTAGTAATTTCTATTAGTTTGAACTTCTCACGAAGGCGATTTCGTTCCAGCTTCACATGATGAAGTTCGGCTTGGATTTGATCCAGAGCAAAGCCCAGTGGTGCTACCTCCTTCCCAAGCTCTGTTAGATGGGCTTCGATCGGTCCAAGACTACTAGGTGAGGCCATCGAATCTTCTTTCTATAATAATTAACCAAGATTACTTATATTTAGAGACAATAATCAAAACATTTTGTTCACAGCGGTCATGTTGACCGATGGTTATATAATAGTCAAAACCCACTAATCTCATTTTAATTATAATCATGTTTATCAAATAAAACATTTTTGTTGAGTATAACAATAACACATAAAATTAGGAAACAAAATTTATTTAAAAATTTCGGGTCGTTACAATTCTTGAAAATAATAACCAATATATATTTGATCTAATTATCATTAACTCTAAACCAGAAAAGTGTGTGTTTAATCCTTACAACATGGGAAAATTCACAACAAGGGAATACAGAAGGATCTTAACATCCCAGGATCATTGGTATTGTTGGAATGGAATGGTATGGTGCAAAAAACCCATATAAATATAACATTGTCACATGGAGGATTACAAATCACATAGTCCTTCTAGATGAAAGCATAAAAAAAGTGGGAATCATCATGGTATCTATATTTCATTATTATTAAAACCACCCAGTGGAGATTACGATTCATATATTCTATGAAGGAGAATGGGTTCACATTGTTTGGTGCTTCTTTGGTGAGATTATTGCATTATCCTTGTAGGATCTTCTTGATATTATATTTTATGAGAGATGGTTCCATGGTTTTAATGATACAAGATGGGAAAATATGGGAATGTAGATTGTTCTAAGAACTAGATGTTGGTGCATATGGAATGATACAAATGTGGAAAAAATATGAGGGGACTCATTCCACATTGAGGTCCATCATTATGAGAACAAGGACCCAACTCATTGACATGGTCAGTCATATTTTCAACAGGTGTAAATATCTTTCATTAAGATCCCATAATGTATGATCTTTTCCATTTCAACCTCATAGAACTGGATCTCAGAGACAATGGGTGTGTTAGTATCATCTAGTCATGGGATTAAACTTTTATATGGATGGATCTTGGAACTTGTGAGTCATGCAATGTTAAGGGGTTATTTGAGATCCTCAAGAAGTGTCAACCTGACTTCCACAACTTATTATGGGTATAAAGATTCTCTTCAAGCATAGGGAAAATAAATTCTCACTCAGTTAAACCTATGATACCATGGGAATATTGACCTCAGTCAATTTGAAACAGACTCCATGATCATCATGACTCTATGCATAGAAAAGGCTCCACCCCATGGTCGATATCTTACATTATGAGAAAATATAGAGTCCTCATCGACAACAACTTACTTGTGTTCCAAACATGGTGCAATGGAAATTAGTATGAGGATGATATTGCATACATGTAGGATAATGAATCCAATGTCACATGTTTTCCCAAAATTAATTATTTGTAACTTGAGGGGTACAATCTGGTCATAGGCTATTTCCTCGGCTCTATTATTTTTAGCCTCCAAAGGCCTTGAGTTTCTCCCAATTTAACTTTTGTATATTTTAAAATAAAAAAAATATGATGATAATGGTTGTAGGTGTGGGGAGAATTAGGAATTAAGGGTAAGGAGATATTGTTAGATGTTCACCTAAATAATGTTTATTGTATATTTTTAAACACATAGATCACAGGATGTGATATCCATAATACCGATATCATACCATACGAATTGTCTGAATCATATGATGAAAATATGATTCCTTTTCTGAAATATTTCATATCAAACATTTGGATTTATATTAAAAGAATGAAGTGAATTAATTTTAATCCTAACTCCCATGTGATTAAATTTATTTTCTAACCCATTATGAATTAATTAAACATGGATTTAATATAAATTGGATAAGTTTAGTGGATTATTCAAGAAAATATAATTCATGGGTTCAATTTTATGACACCTAAAATATTCTCTATGGTTTAAACATCCTTCATTCATTGAGGTGCGTCGATGAATGATATATAAAGAAATTAGTTTCATAACTATATTTATGGTGATCAAAAGTTTCTTAAAATGATTTTTGAAGATTCATTCCTTATTATGGCATCATTAATCATGTACAATTAATGAAATAGATATTATCTTCACATGTGGGAATCATCAATATATGATCTTGGATCCTAAGGATGGTGTATAAACGATTAAAGTAGGAAGAAATTTTTTTGATACTCATTTGATCATCATAAAATAACACCTAGATGATGGTGACGATGTGATAACTATATATGTGCACTATTAATCATAAATTCAATGAAAATTGTTCTTTTAAGATAGAGTAGACATCATATGGGTTAGATTCAACTTTGAATGATCATAAATTTATTCATTAAATAACATCAAATTCCAAATATGTGTTGGTAATTATATCACAAAATATTCCCAAGAGATTTGGTTCATGTATTTTTAACCAATATGATGAGGTATTCTGTGCCATAAATTATGTTCATCCATGAATCTTAGAAACCAGAATTTACTTGTATCTCAAATTTTGAATAAAGTTATAATTTTCATATCTCCCTTTGTGATAATTTGTCTAAATTTTTGACCACATATGATATAATTTTTTTAGGAGATAACATCATTACCATTATCAAAATGATTTATAACACTCAGTGAGTCATTTTAATGTCCCTTAGTAAATAGAACATCCCAAAAATCCATCTTCCATAATTCAATATTAGATTTATCAATTACTTTAATTCTTAATGAAATACCACTTAATAACATAATTGGCTCTCTCTATTTTTTAATATTTTTTAATATTTTCAAATATACATTAAAATATGAGTAAAAAACACTATTAAATATCTCTATATATATACATTTTTTAAAGATATTAGTATGAATTCAACAGTAAGATAAATTTATTATCTAATTTTTTATACTATTCCATTCTCTAAATCTACATGATACATATCCATGAAGGGTAGACATCAATTCTTAAAACTAATTACATAGTTGGACACATCATATAAATATATCCTCCCGAAAGTATAATATATCATGTCTTGAAGGTTTTTTAGTGATAGATTTTCGTTTATTTTATAATTTATTTTTTTTACAAAAAATTATCTATTTTCATTTCGAATTTATCCCCACAGATGATTCTTTCTCATTAGTAGTGACATTTTGTTCGAATAGTTATATGATATGTACTTAAATATTACACAACTAAAATGACAACCAATTAACCTTGATCCTTACTTATAATATGAGTTAAATTTTAGAATATGTTATTGACGTTAATTTCATTTTCTTTTGGCCTGTGGAAACATTTTTTAGGAAATTATTATTATCTAAATCTACTGTATAAGATTATATATTACTATTAATATTAACCAAACATCATTTATTTTCTATTTATAACCCTATTAGTTAGATGAAAATTTAATATTTTTATGATTAACTTATGTATATTTCATCTAATGTTTTGGGATTAATAGTTTATTAACTTGATAGGTTAAAACATTAACATATATAGCCTTGTTGAAACCATTTTTAAACATCTTTAGAGTACCCTAAACATCAAGATACCTAGATTTCATCATTCTCAATTATTTCCCATTTAATATAATCTTTTCATTAAGATACTTCACCATCACGTCCCTCTATAAATTTCAACATTAGTTTTTAAATTTCATCAATACTGTAAGCTTATTGTTTGAGATGTTATTATTTCCCATCAATCAAATTTTCACCCTGATATTTTTGAAACATATTTTCTTTATTAAATTTAATATATATTAAAGATTGGAATAATTTTTATCTTTAAATATATACTTTTATAAGTCTCTTTACCTCATTATTATTCAATGTTTAATGTTCTTCACTTATTTTGATACGATCTATGATGATTTAAAACAATTCAAAAAATTGTTATTTATATTTACTATAAGATGATGAATTATGATATTATTACTTACTTATTATACTTATTTATTTTTATACCCAAGAAAATTTTCAAACATCATAAATTATTTTTTATCCTCATAATATTAAATCAATTTATCTATCCAAGGAATTTATTGTTAATCATCCTCATGCTCAACACTTTTATTCCATTGATAATTAATTAAAAACTATCCCATACCACAAAATTTCATATATTTTTGTGGGAGTATCCCTTTATACATGGATTAAAATTTTCTAAATTTTTACATAAGTTTCATAATTAATATATACTCTTCATCATTATTGTCATCATTTTCCATTTAACTAGAAGAATCGTCATCAACTTCTTATGTTTTAAGCATATTCATAACCTTAAATTCTATTTTCCCCTATGATCATCATTAATGATATTGAATTACTAATTTAAAATTCAACATGTTTATTAGGATGTTTTCTTAATTGAATTCAACTTTATACTCTTCTTTTGATATATTAGAATCAAACTAATCATTAATGTTCTTCATAAACAATTTAACAATTACTATATTTTCCATGGAATCTTTAAAATAATTGAAATATCTTCAGTCAAAATAACATGTTAAAAATAATGGAATCTTACAAGGTATCTCTAGATGCAATAAAATAGAATGGGCCATCCTAGCCTGTCACCCGATAGTCCTTCCACAAGGTGGAGAGTAATAAAGTGATGAAAGTATCATATATTACTGAAAAAACAAGTATAAAGTTGAAGAGGTGTACATACCCAATATATATAATCATTAAATCCCAAACGAATAATCATGAATATAAAAAAAGGCAGTCCATAAGCTAAAACTCAATGTTACCATCTATCACTAATAAATTATCTGGCTTGGAAAGGGACGATTCCTAAGAGAAGTTGAGAAGCTACAAGATACTACTCCGTTTACATGATTCCTGAAAAACCAAACCTTCATACACCCAAATGAAAATGTATATTTTAAGTAAAAATTACTATATTCTTTCACCAAATAATCTATACAAAGGCTAATTTCATGAAATTTTTTTCTCTAGCATTTAAACAAAACCGGTTTATAAATATATTTCAAAAGTAATTTTTTTGTAAAAAATAAATTTATATTTTTATAAAATCCTTCATATCCAAACAAATAAGAAATACTATAAAAACAATAAAATACACATGAATGGATAAACTATACCAACCATTGATACACCATAAGATCAACTAGTGAGAAAGAAACCTTGAAATATAACATAATCTGAAAAAATCATAACTGTAAAAGAATATGGTGTGGGATCTAGCATATTGGACTTCATAATATATCATATAAATAATACACTAAGACATAAATTATATGGTAATAATTAGTATCAACCCCTATCAAAATCTTTTGATATCAAAACCTCAAGTGGTGTTATACACGGTCATGTGAAATGTCTATTTCTGGATACACCAAAGGTTCCCAAGGTGCTATGTTTTCCAAAAACCAATTTAAAACCATTATAAAAATTTATAAAACATTTTCAATTGGAAAAATTACCACTTATATAATTGAAAACCCATTTTTTTAATCAAATACTCATTTGTGTTATGTTATTATCATATAGTCGTTAATATTTATGTCTCCTATATGGGTGACTTTGTTGTAATAGGATTAAAAGCTAATGAGAGTGTACATATTTGTGTTATGAACCAACTAGCCTATAGATGACTTATTTTTTGAATATCATGCTCAACTATAGTGATGGCTACGGGTGATCCTATTAATTATATATTTAATTCACCATGTGAGATGTGAGAATAGGCGGGTGTTTTGAAATTGCCCAAATTACAAAAAAATTTGGTCATATTGATTCATAAAAAATTAGTATAGACTAATATGAAAATGATGAGTCGTATGAACCCTATATGTTGAATACATTTTAATCAATGGTTATGACTCCTGATAAAGTATTGAGATATATATGGAGTAGAAAATGAAATTTTTTTATTCTCCCTAACATGATTTACTAAAAAATGTGAGCTATCCTTGTGGGTTATTTTATGACTTCAAGCATACCTATTCTTCTTTCTAGTGGGGAATTAGCCATGAAATGAAACATTAAGATAAGTAGTCACAATTATATCATGGCCCTAAGAGATAATAACTTGAATGGGATCAAATTCCATACAAAGAGATTTTATGTTATATACAAAAGATTCTTGTTTAAGAAATACAGTATTGAGTATATTGGTGTGTAAATTGGGTTCAGATAAACTAATGTTAATAATGATATAAAATTAACCTTATTTGAGTTGTGGTATGCATATTTTTTTTGGACAACCCTTAGAAATATTGAATGTGTTAAAATTTTTATCAGTATTATTTATAATTAATGTTTTTAGGTTTTAGGTTGGATGATTATATTTGAGTATCAAAAGTTGATCATATTTATTTTTGTAGGTTTGGTAAGATTATTGTTCTGAATTAATGGATATTTTACCATTGAAATATACAGTTGTTTTATTATTAGATGTTGTGCCTCTAGAAGCTGTAGTTGCTGACATCCATATGATTTGTTCATAAAAGTTATTTGATATTAAATTTTGGGATATTTTTTGAATAAACATACTAGAGAATCCCATAAATAAATATTTCTTGACGAAAAAAGAGATCAAAAGTAATAAACATTAGATGATATTTTTAATATTAATCAAAGGAATGATTCCTCAGTTTTCTGTAAATTACATTGTTAGAATACATAATTATTAAACTACTAGAGGATATATTGAGTTGAAAACATAAAATATTATGGGTGATTGAAGATATATAGAGAACTGATTAACTAAAATGTCCAAATATTTGGTTAGATGATTCATGTACAATTAATTCTAGAAAATGTATATAAAAATCACACAATGAAATTTTAAATCAATATATGTTTAATTGACAAATTCTAAAGCCCTGATGACCACATTTTAAAGAACCATAAGTAATGGATTCTCTTGAAAAATAAGGGATAATTAATTTCATTAGAATATGGGACAATAATTATTTAGGAATATGTTGTGGCTTTAGAAAATGCAGAGATGATAAAAGAGTTTTAAGATGATATCTGTCAAAAGATATGATGATTTGATAATGGAATCTGAAGAGGTTTGGATGATGGAAAAAAATATGTATAATAATATAGAAGAAAAACAATATCGAGTGATCATATAATCTATTATATAATTATATATGTGAATAAAAGATACATCTAGAAGATGGGTTAATTGATTTTTAGTGATATGGTTGAGAGAGTTGGTTGGAAGAAATTGTAAAATACTTGAATTTAATGATGATTAAGTACAAAAAGGAATATTATGTAAGGTAAACTGTCTCACATTGGCAAGAATCTATGGAAATTAATTGTTTTGTATGCAAGATCCATTTTTAAAAGGAGTGATTCTTGATTTTTGTAATCATAAATGGATTCGTTATCCCAGTTGTGTTTTTTTATGATAGGAGATATTACATGTCAACGAATGGAATTGTTTTTTTTTTCAGATTCTAAAAATAATGAGCGGTCACCTATAATTATTGGAACACCAATGGTCTAAGTAAATGATAACTTGAATTAAAATATAGACTAATCAAGTCATTAGTTATTTTATTTTGATAATACATCTATTTAAAAGATTATAGATGATTTTGTGATGATGATAAGGATATAATTTCATGAATGGTTACTAGAATCATAATATTTTCTAATAGTAAATATATTTGTAGATGATCATATGTTTTTAATGAAGTATGTTACATCTTTGAGTTTTTTTATTATGGTTTATATAAGATAATTGAATGGGAAGATCATAAAATACATTATGGATGAGTGGAGAGTAGTGTATAGATGATTTGTATTAGACTTTATGTTCTAGAAGATGATCATTTTAAAAGACTAATGTGTTAATGTATCGAATTCATATGTTTCTATAATTAAATACTAATAAAATGTGAAAATTTTATAAATGTTTAATAATTTAATAGTACAATGTTTTTAGTATAGAGATGATGTTAGAAAAAATAGGTTTTGGTCAAAATTATATAAGATGTTTCATGTTACTATAGTTAATATAGTAATGGAATGTCAGAATATACTAAATACAATTTTTGGAAAGGTCATAGGAATCTATGATTTTTTGTATATCCAAACAAAATATAATATGATATTCTTGGTTTTAGATTTATTTTCATTATTAACCAGTGGGACCCAATATAATAAAAATCAATTGGTAGTGTGTACTACCTTTTGGGAGATAGAATAGATTAATCAAGAGATATCCTACTATTTTTTACTTGGGTAATACAGTGTGAATCTATGTATCAATATAAAAACTGAACAAAAAAATAACTATTTACCCACCCAAATGGCCAAAAATATCTTATGACATGTCTTTATATACATTAAATTTAAATTGGTTTTAGTGGTCATGTGATTTTATATTATTGGGATTATAATCCGTCATACATATTAATTTAATATTGGTTGAAATTATAGTAAAAAAATCTATTGATTTACCCCAATTTGTACAGATATCCCTATGAATATAAAGTGGTACCAAAGAATTTGTCTTATTTAATATATGTCGGTTGTGGAATATGAAAAAAAATTACATAATCCTTATTAGTGGTAATCCACATTTTATAGATAAACAATTATTATTGTTGTAAGAATAAGATAATAATTTATCTTCTATAACATGGCGTAGATTTATTTGGTTCTACTACTAAGGTATTTTCCCCAAGAGAGGAAGATGCTACCATGATTTTTTTTATGAAATAAATTTGAAGTTATAAATAATGTCTTGAATCTCAACTATCATGTCACTTTTCGATAGAGTCTATTAAAAGGTAGTGGGTCTCCAATATACTATAGAGATATATGAAAAACTGGAAAACATACTCAAAATAAATACAAAATTACTGAAAGAAAAGATAATTATGTGAAGAATTGTGTTTTCCTATATAAGGTTTCATGAATTGGAAACAATTGATCATTACCTTACTAGAGTGAATAAGATCATCTACAATATCAATTTATTTTGTGTGATTCCCTCTACATCATAGGTACACTTTAGTTTGAGTTTGGTTTATTCTTTTCATCGTTTGATTAGTTTTTGAGACATGCGAATTAAAAACATATATTTTAGGAAGAAATTTGGAAGGTAAATGGTCAGAGTAAAAAATTTAGTACTAACCATTTGGTATAGCACAACGATCCTCCCTTTGTATTTTTCCTAGTTTGATAACTGTTAGTCAAAATATGCGGTGCACCAAGTATACTGTGCGGGTGTATGGGTGGTTGTACAGGGGAATAATACGACATGAGAACATTTTACCCAAATTTTTTGGAATATCTCTATGAAATAATGTATCGTATTTTTCATTGAATAGAGGCTACACATTATCGTTATACGGATTGCCAACCAATTTATTCTAATTGAGATCCCTAATTTGAACTCCTAAAAATTATAATTTACCCATTTTCCTATGGTTATTTTTATATCTAATTACACCTAATAATTATTTTTCTAGATCTAAATGTAATACGATGCTATATAGGTTTATATTATTTAATTCTTGATGGAATTCCACCATTATTGATGAATCTATTCAAGGGATGTTCCATTATTTATCTATTTTCACACTTCTAATTAGATATTTGTGAGATATATCCTCATATTTTCTCATTGGAACTCGAAGGTGTTTTTTATTTTTGACATGAGGGGTTTGATATAGGTTATATGTTCATTATTGTTGATCTTGTCTCATTTGGACCTGATCAACACATTCCCAATCTCCATTTTTAGGGGGAATTTCGTCCCCCATTCGGTAGGTAGGTTTCTTTATGAAATGGATTTAATTCATGAAATTAGAAATGTTGTTTTGAATTACATTGTTTTTATTTTTGAAAATTATTAATTTAATATCATAGTTGTTTTTAAGAGATTCATGTTTTAATAGGGGTTTTCATCTACAACATATTTTTTCATGATTTGTGTTCATTGAAATGACTTAATGGAGTATTTGATTAAAAAATGGGTTTTCAATTATATAAGTGGTAATTTTTCCAATTGAAAATGTTTTATAAATTTTTATAATGGTTTTCAATTCGTTTTTGGAAAACATAGCACCTTGGGAACCTTTGGTGTATCCAGAAATAGACATTTCACATGACCGTGTATAACACCACTTGAGGTTTTGATATCAAAAGATTTTGATAGGAGTTGATACTTATTATGAACATATATTTTATGTCTTAGTGTATTATTTATATGATATATTATGAAGTCCAATATACATACCTGATGAACCTAATTATACCCTTAAAAACACTGAACTATAATCCCTAAAGCTCATCAAATCCCCCAAAAAAAATATCACTCACCATATGAAGCCCTAATATCAATACATGGACACCATAATCAATTATAACCAATATAATGTAAATATATATAATAAATAAACATTTCTCATTAAAAATAATCAAAGTAGATCTCATTGACTGGTCTCTCAAAGATACAATATTAGGGAATGGGGTATAGAAGAATGATTGTAGTGATCTTTACCACACAACATAAGGATTCAGCCATGGGATTCCCTTCAAGGAGTTCTACCTCAATTATTTATTAATCATAAATAATGATTTAAATATGTAAAATGATTTTTTTATTATAACTTATTATAGAGTCTCTTAGATTGAGATAAGGGATATTAATGATGGATGGATACTTTTATGGAATTAGAAAGATATTTAGTGATAGATATGACATTTTATTTTGATTATAACATAGTTTTAAGGTAGGTGGTGAAAAATATTACATATGTATAGTATATTATATTTTTTTGGTTTACAAGTTAGGGAAAGCTGGTGAATGTGACTCGAGATTGAACCACGAGTGGGCATTTAATTTGAAATTAGTGTCAGACATTGACTTGATTGTATGAATGATGTTGAAGGATCAAAGGATAATGAAATTAAATAATATTAACAAAATTTAAAGTGGAAATGGTTGGAAATATTGATATATTAAATTCTTGATATATCATACATTTCATGTACAACGAGAATGGTCTTATTATCACCTTTATTTGTGATCCAATGTGATACATGAATCTCAGTCAAAATGTAACCATGAATATGCAACCCCATTCACATTAGATAATCTTCAATTTTCATGTTTGGAGTAATAAAAAGTCAAATATGATGGGTTATAAAGTAACAATGAATACCTATACGTGGAAAACATCTTATAACCCTCCATGAATTTAAAATCCAATGGAAAAAACCATATTATGATTTATGTAAATACATCATTAAATATTATCTATTTGAATTTAAGAGGAAAATTTAGGTTTATACTATATAATTTTAGGGCATTAGACCATTGACTTCTGAATCACCACATGGATATATGCAACCACCACCTTGAATCTTGTATCTCATTCATGTTTTAATTTTTGAAACTCTATGAGTTTGTTATGTCAATGGTGAGGAACCCCATCAATTGTTACATATATCTAGTAATTCTTTCCTATTAGTTTTAACTATAATATTTATGAGATTATATCATAATTCACCAATGTTTATGCTTCAACTTAAGTGCGTTGTTATGTCGGTTTTCTATCACATACCTCTCATGAATGCATTTTCTATGAAGTGGGCCAAAATCCTTTTATAATTAGTTGACAATTTGAACCCCTCAAACAACAATCCACACCCATAATCCATCACTTATCCCTAGATCAAATTCTTCATCTACCATCATAATCCTTGAAGATCGAGCCGCCCCTAGAATCTAACATAAATTGGTTCCGATTAATTATTCAATAAGGTATATACATATAACTTTATTTCCATACCTTTTATGCAGTATACATTATCCCTTTTTATGTTTCCCACCCATAAAAACCATTTTCCTAAAATCCTATAGGGTATGGTACATATTATTTATGATATATGTTTTTATATTGATCCAATATTCATAAATCTACATTTTCAATCTCCTTTAATATATTTGAATTATATCCTAAATAATATTATTTTTCAATTCTAAATATTGTGTTTTACTTAATTAATCACAATTATTTTAGCAGAGACTAATTAAAAAATATATATATATACAGAGACCTTATTTTCATCCATTTTTAGTTTATATTATTAAAACAATTAATTTATACCTTATTATATACAATATTTTTATCTTATTATCATTCAAGTTTTACCGTGAATAATAATTGTAAAAAACTCATTTATTACACCCATATAACCTTTTGAAACCATTACCCATCATCCATCACATATCCTCAATCTATATTATTCAGTAGTTTTCCTACTTCAACAAGACCTATGCACCACAATCATCTCACACTAGTAGGTATCAGATCTCATGTTCACATACTGGACACCAATCCCTTTATTTAAATTTAATTTATCCATTGAATTTCATATATTCCCATATTATCCCCCCATTCAAAAAAATAAATTAAAAACCATATTCATGAAATCCTATAAAATTTAGATCATATTGTGGACGATTTACCTATTTATATTATGATGATATTCTTAAATTTGTATTTCCAGTTCCAATAACTCTATTTCAATTTTTTTTTAGAAAAAAATTGTCTCATATATTCTCAATAATATAAATTACATCATTTAGCACAATTAATTAGTGAGTTTCAAATTAAAAAAAGTGTCGAGGACATATTTTCACCCCATTTTGAATCATTTTGGTAATATTTTTCATTTTCACCTCATCGTATAACATATTTGGACATAACTATCTTAAATTTAGTATATTTCTTAAAAATTGGAAAAATACCAATATATCTCACTCATCCACCATTTAATAATAGTTACCCACATTTCCAACTTATATTACACCCTTAACTATTCTTTTATAGAGTCGGTGAATCTCACTTCACTTATTATTGACAATTCATTATACACTTTAATAAGGTTATAATCATTCATTATTGTTATTTTTTTTGGTTGAGTGAAGATTTAAAGGATATTATAATAGACTAAATTGATTTTTATATCTACCAGACATTACCATGCTATGATTGGGTTGAACTCATTATACTATACAACTAAATCTATATCTATTAGTTGATAGAGTGACACATCTAGAATTGTTCCAAATGGAACTGACGAAATAAAAATCCGACCATTGGAATTTATTATATGAATTTCTATAAATTGAACCACATAATCAACGTAATTGAGGAAGTTACATGAAAAAAATGATTAATGGTTTTTAATAATTTTTAAACTATGTATAATCATCCTAGCCCAGAATTATTCTAATAGTATTTTCTTAAAAAAGTTTTTCTTAGATCCTTTGTGTTTAAGGATTTCATTTTAATTAATATATCTTTTTATTATTATAATTGATAATTTTAGGATCCTTCATGGTTGAGGAGATTTTACATAGTGGAAATTGATATTTCTAATCATTTTGGTCAAGAGAATATAACAATTGGATAATAGAGACCTTTATATAGGGTAATAAAAAATGAATCTCAGAGTGTTGAAGATTTATTGTGTCTATTTATTATGATCGAGGGCTTTTGGGTATAAGAAGTAAGTGTTTTTGAGAATATAACACATATATCATCAAATGGGGTTTTAGTTGCGGAAGCCTGGGAATGGAAGGAGATACCTAGATAATGTTTTTAGATCCTCCTTATAATTTTGATAAAAATTAAGGCTTCTTGTGAATTGGAATTAGTTTTTAAAATTTTTCCCATTTCTGCAATACTATTTGTATATCATTCTTTGTTCATTGTTTTTATATTTTAATTGTTATTAAACGTTTTTTATCCATATTTTTTTAGAAGATAGTATATTAGCTGATAGTTTCATATTAATACACGATTACTTATTTATATTGATTGAGTATATTACTTTAGATAAACATTGTTTCGGTTCATTTAAATTTTTTACTATGATATATTCGAACTTCATTGGATAGTTTGAATTACGATAAACCTAAATCTATAGTGAGAGAAAAATTCATACTCATGGTTTATAGTACAATATACCCCAACCTATAGCTCTATATACTTTCTTATTGGAACATGTACTTATTATCAAATCTTATCTATTCCTTGGAGAATGACAGATATTATTTTAATTAAATACATCCAATTTTTATGAAAATAGAAAATAAATATAATAAACTATCATGTAGTAGAGTAAATTTTGTTTTGTTTTGATATTCAAAAACACATATAATAATCATATAAAATCTAAATCCTAACTGAAAATGAATTTTGAATGGTGAATAATATTAATATTAGAGCGATTAGATGAAAAATTTTGTTATTAACACTGGGTCTAATAATATTCTTATGAAGATGAAAAACTATATAACACTGAAGAATAATTTATATAATTTAAATTGAGATAAAAATATATAGAATCTACTAAAATTTAATGTTTTTAATAAATAACTTTTCTCTATGATAAATAATTTCTATTTTCATATTTTATCCCATGAGTTTCAAATGCAATATGGATGATGTTGGAGAGAAATCACTCTAGAGTGTTCATTTTTTTGAAGCTTAACGAGGTATGTTGGGAGTTGAATTTCAAGAAATTATTTTATAGATGTAAAATTAAAGGCACATATGAACTAATAAATTATAACCATTTTTAATAGGCCTCAATCTTTGGGAGAATAAAACTAACCAATGAATAGCTAGTGGAAAAATTTATTGATATTTTTCCTAATGAATGGAAATATAAGAGGGTGTCTATAGATGAAACCATGAAATTGAAAAATATTAATTTTTATGATCTCATTAAAATGTTAATAAATTAAGAGAATCATATGAAGAGATACATTGAGAATTATAAGGAAAAAATAGAATCACATTCACTTATACATCAGTTTTTTTAACTACCGATTTATAGAAATATAAATACACTACATTGAAGAAGTATAAATATCAATAGAATTCTATTAATATATAAAATAGTGGACGTGATAACACTTATATAGAAATGATATTAAAGTAAATTATTGGAAAAGAAAACTGCATGCATGTGTATCATAATGAATGAAAATCTAAAAACAAAAAATTGTCTAGAGAGGTTATATGTTATCAGTAAATAAAGGTAATATACAACAAAAAAAATTTATATGAGGTTGATGAAAACGAATAAATATAGTAAATCCATAAATAATAAATATTGAAATTATTTGCCTGCTACAAATGATATGTGGTGTGTTAGTGGAGGTCATTCCATCGATAACAGTAGTGATTTATTGCTTGATAGATGAAATTTAGTTGGTATATATTTGAATATCACCCAAAATGATCTATGTTTAATGGGAAAAGTAACAATTAATAAAATCACAAAATTAACATTAAATTATAAATTTTATTTTTCATCAAATAATGAAAATATATCATCTCCATAAAAAGATAAGGATGATATTCCATTATTGAACTAAATGACTGGATATGTGTTTTATAAAGAAAACAGAAATAATAAATTAACTAAGTATCTAAATATTTCTATGGAAAATATTTCCAAAGATAGATATAAGATTTATAAAAATTATTTTGATGTTTATAATTTTTATTTTGAGTTAAATAATATATAATTTAACATTTATATACTAATGAAGGATAAATCCAACTCATTAATGAGTTAGGTAAGTCAAAAAGAGAACTTCCAATATAACTAATGAATTGAAAACATAAATAGTTTCACTAATATGAATATAAGATAAAAATGGATATATTATGTTTAAATAATAAATTTAATGTTTAATAAATTTATTGACTGACATTACTATGGGAAAAATTCATTTTTGTTAAAATAATTTTAATGTTAATCTGTAATCCCTTACTTCAGAGTTAAATTCATTCAAAAAAATTTATAGTAATTTAAAAACAAAAAGAAAAATGTTTTTTATTTTATATAAAAACACAATAATATGATATTATATAAACAATTACTATGTACCATGTTATGATATATTTTTTTACAAAATGTAAAATATGAGGAAATTGGAAAAAATTATTTTATAAACAATATCTATTCGAATTGTCACTATATTAATTATAGTTCTAAATAAAAAATTTTGTTCTATATAAAAGAATCTGATATATATATATGGATTTTAAAATTCATGTTTAGTAAAATTAGAATACCAAAGTATGTTGGGGTCTGAAACCATTCATTTGTTATCTTTAAGAAGATTGGATGAGGTTCATGACCCCCTCTAACCAAAGATACAACATTGAAGAGAGAGAGACAATGAAATCGATTACTTTCACCAGTATTCCTTCGGTTTAGTACATACACTGAGGGTTTAAAAATAACATAGATGAGTTTCATTAACATATAATATAAAAGCATAATTTGGAGATTGGATAAACAAAAACCAAACGATTCCTGGAAATAATATATATGTAAATCCAAAAAAAATCCCATAATGAATGAACATAAAATATACCAATATAATAAAATTATCTAAATAAACCAAAATATAAGTCTACACTAGTGACATAATATCATCTCCAAACCGAGGAATGTAATATCTACCTTAGTTCCTAAAGTCCTCTTGGGAACCCCAAAATTGTTTTTATACATCGGGTTATCTTATCATGTATAGGCAGTGGGGTCATCAAAAATGGCTCATGTTCACAGATGAAAGGAGCATGATATTGCACCAATGATAATAAAACCAAAAATTACATATAAATCTAATGAATCATATCCCATCCTATCCAAGGATCTCTCAACAAGTCATACATCCAATATAATAATAAAGCACTGGTATCATATCAATGAAAGGTTCTATGCTACCGCTTCCCCACTTATATGCCTCTAACATCCCATAATCGAACCATCTATGTTCCCATGAATTATATTCATATAATATCATATCACATCACATACCATGAATCTATTATGTGTGATGGGATCAATCCCTACCTACCCACCATCCCGAGGTCTAGTATATGGTGTTTGTATCAGGTAACATCAAATCACATATCTTTTAATGTCACCTTGAACTTCACAAAACATCTCACCAGAATATAATTAGGCCATCAAGCCACATCCTATCACACAAATAGAGTAGAAGTGTATCATTAATGTGAGTGGAATAAACAAAATTCTATCATATTACCATGAATTACCCCACCACATATCATTTATCATCAAATCCTCATCACATTAATCATTGCAAAAAAATATCTGGGATATAATTTCACATTTCTTATGATGGAACGTGGGATATCACTATTAAAAAAGAGTGGGGAAGAGGGGGTATCTATCAATATTTATCCTCACCATCCTGGATGTTGCAGAAAACACTCAGGACACCAAAACTCTATGAATTGGTAAGGTTATGAAACTGGGGTAGTGTTTTAAGGAAATAACATAAACATATGTGATATATAGAAAGAATACAGTCACTAACCTATGGTTTCACATCGACCACCCAGTTTCACACCGCATCACCAACACCTTACCACATGTTAATCATCACTACCTCTACCAACACTATATGAAACACTACAAAATCACCACACAAGACACTCTACATTTTGCACATTTATTTACAAGATCACTACTTCCCTAAATATATCATGTTACTAATATTTTAAAATTATTTTTCTATTTCTATTTTTTAATTAATTAATTTAAAAAATTCCGCACATTATCTTCCATCCCACCATATTAAATTAACAACTCATTAAATCATTCATATTTATTCAATTTCAATCTTAAAAATTTGAACAAAAACAAAAAACAAAAACTATCCCAAATAACATCCACCATATACACAACACTATGCATCCACCATCATCACCATGCCACATAACCTAAATAATTTCACCACATCCACCAAAATTCCCAAATCCTAACCACATCTCACCACACAACCACCACAAAACAACAACACATCACTACCACCTGTCACCACTACTACACCCAACAACCTCTATGTATCACATCATAAAACACCACACAACAAAACACCACCGCAGATCACACCAACACATTCCATATATGAACAACAACCCAAAACCCATCCATGAAACCAACCAACATATAAACATTACAAGCCATTCGGTCACCACAAACATTACACAACAGCCCATACAATAAAAAAGACCACACCCCATTTTGTATTCCATAATTTATTAATGGGATTTAATTACATTATATATTTAATTATAATGGATATTACCATAAAAACTATGTTCCATAAAAATCTAGTAATTGATCCACATATTCATTCTTTACCCTTTTGTTCAGGGTGTGATCACACAAAAACATAGAAAAGGTAACCATTTCATAACAACTAAATGTAATGTTGTCTCCCATCACAAACTTTTTTTAGTATTTCAATCATCAAGAATTTAAATATCTACAATAAATAATAATGAATCGAAAAAATGAAATAACTCCCCCATAACCATCAATTATTATTATTCAAATTAATTATATTTATTTTCACAACCATCAATATCCTCAAAAGGCAATAAATATCATCGAAATCATACACATAGAATGTAAAAAACTAAGAATATGGATACCCTACTTCAATAATTATTTTCTAATCTTCTTCACACTATAGGGGGAAAAACTACACAAAAACCACAAGAACACACAGAAACCCTATATCAGCCAGAGAAACCCTAAAGGGATATAAAACATTCATCCAAAACACCCTAAAATGAGACCTAATATAGCATGGAGGATCTCTACAAGAAGAACAAATTTAAAAGGGGATAATGGGAAGAACTTACTACTGGTTTCTAACCAACAACTACTAGAACCCAAGGGTAATTATTATAAGAGATGAGATTGAAGTCCTCCTAGAAAACCCAGGGTTCTTTGGACAAGAAATAAGAAGAACAAATGAATGAGAGGAGAATCAGCCTTACCAGGATTATAAAAATCCTAGAATAATTCTATTAATAATTTTACTTCCATAATCATGACATAAATAGCATTGGGTACATGGAAAACATTCTTTGAATTCGATTTACTATAGGAATTCCCCATATCATTAGTTTCCAATGAATATAATTTCACCTAATCATAAATTAATCCACATAATGAATGTCACTTTCATGACATGAATCCATTTAATATACTCCTCTACACTATAGAGAGTACCTAAATTCACCCACTTCACAAGCCATAAATCACAAAATAAAAAATTAAATAAGTTTCTTTCTATGAACTACTTACTGTAGTACTCTCGATTCTCAAGCTTCCTGTAGACATTCCTTTGTCATCCGTTGAGAACTCTCCAACCACAAAAACAACAAAGTAATGGGTTGGGAAGGAACATACCATTAAAATATATTCTTATAAAAAACCCATAAAACATCCCATATAGAAACATCACCATCGGTCATCATAAGAAAAAAAAAACCCAACAAATAATATTCCACCAAAACTTCTACTACTAGTAATATTCCACCACATATTTATAGAGCCATCTAAATATCCAAAACAACCACTAAAATAACCAACAAATAAAACATCTCCTAGAACATAAACTAGGGAGGCTGATATTCCGTTTTAATATATTTTCCATTTTTTTTCATTGTATCATCTGAACAATGTTAATTGTGTTGATGTTTTACTCATATTGATTAGGACTTAGTTCCTCCCATTTTATAATTATAGGGAAATTATAACACATCGGAAATCACACACTAATAAAACATAATATCTTGTAAAACTATAATTTACCAAAACAAAATCATAAGGAAAAATAGAATAGAGTAACGAAAAATATAAAAATGAACTAGGTAATGGAAACATATATGAATTTATAACTCCAAATTACTATATTGTAGAACAATATTCCTATAGAACACATGTACCAAGGGAATGGTTCACTAATTCCACAACGTTTTGTATTTATCATGGATTCTTAATGGTCACTCCACAAACATGTCATCAAACTAGATATCAAACTATCCATAGTAAATAATGTTTTATTAATCAGGAATATACCAACAATGTTGGGAAACATGTAATTATTCTTGGATCATCTATATACATAGTTAAATTTCCAACCAACATGCCCCCTCTCAAATTTTCACCAACACCACAATGGGCCCAACAAACTGGGGAGAAATATTACTCCCCTAACAGAACTCCACTAACATTTACACTAGGAGGATCTAAAGAAAACATGGTCTCTAACCATAAACTATAAGGCCATATTTATATGATTAACATAGGCCTTATGATGGTACTATGTCACCCTTATCCTATATCAAGCCAACTAGATCTTCGTAGTTTTTCTCTACACCCAAAATAGACCAAGAATTGATGTATCCCCAACCTCCATCAAACACAATGGTAAACAACAATACTTCACATACAACACCTCAAGTAGAGCTGAACCAATGGATGAGTGATATATGTAACTTTTTAAAAACATGTCCAATGGTAGTTTTCATACCCCAGGTTCACCAAAGTAAAGGATACTCTCACACAACATATCCATTTTCCTATATATTTGAGGGTGGAAAGAATATCAAAATTAAAATAAGGAGATAAATAAATAAGGAATACACTCAAGAATATTGATGTAAAACAAGGATCCCAATTAAGGATTATGGCCATATGTACCCCATAAATCCTAACCCCATAATCTGTATACCACCATGCAATGACTTCTAGAATACTTGACTCACAGATCATTAGAATATGAGGCAAATTCATTAGTTGGTCCACTATCACCCAAAATATTTATTTCTACATACCTAAGGTTAGGGTAACCCTATTATTAAATACATTGATATTACTTCCCATTACTACTCTAAAACATCTAAGGACCACAAAAAACCACACAGAGAGTTGAGAAAATGAACAAATCGCTACAAACGCATCCATTATCTATTTCATCCCTTACCAACACATCTATGTCCTCAAGAAATGATACATATTCATAATACATTGATATAATGATCGGGGTAATACATGAAATTAATGGGGGATTCCCTCATGTATCACCTATTGAACAAATATCCTACCTTGGAGCACAACCCAATTCTGACCATACTCTTACCATCCCTTAGGTGTGTTACCATGGTCAATATGATCATGCCTCACCTCTGCGTCTGAGTCCCCCTACTAATATTCTTCTATATGGTAAATACAATACAACTCCATAGATAGCATATAAATACAACCCCATCCAATGATTTCTCTAATTTCAAGATGCATCACTTCAAGCTCCTCTATTCCATTCCAAACAACCACGGACTCTCGAGACACATCTCCCCAGGGCTTCTAACTGAATACATCGATAACCAAATCCATCTTTACATGGATTTAATAGATATCAAAATCATAATAATAAATATAATGCATCCACATTCTATAGTGTAGTTTTAAAACATGCTGAGTGAAAACATATTTTAGGATATTATGGTCCATGAAAATCCCAAATCTCTCGTGGATGACATAGTGCCACAACAACATTAGTAAAAACACAACTGATTATTTTTCAAGATCATGGGTGGAATAATCATTATCCTGGTGACATAACTTCCTAGCCCTATATGAGACCAATACCCAATGATTCATCAACAAACATCTCATGACAACACATGAAATGTCAAAAAAAACACATTCAACACACCCTCATTTAGAAACCAAAGCATTGGATCATTGAATATCATATTCTTTTATTACCTAAATAGTAAATAACAATGTTCAAATCACACAAAGGTTCAGTACATCATGGAAAATTAGATCAATGGGGATATAATTCTAATAAATCAAAAAAACATAGATAATATCCTACGAGGCTAAGAAAAATGGGAACCACAACAATGTTATTGGGTGATTCCTAGAAAAAACATCTCGAACCCTAAAAGTGTACACTATCATACACTTCTAAGACACCACATGTACATGGAAGTGAAGATCCCACATTTAGAACTTACTCCTGGAATACATTATATAGAGAAAGAGATGTCGTATATCCTACAAGGAAACTTTGAGATGCTCAATGTGATCTTCCGCTAACTTTAATAATATCAAGATATCATTGTTGAATAAGATGAAAAAATGGTTTATGGAAACATAAAACATGAAAATAAGACAAATGAACACAACTTTTGAATTTGTTACAATAAATGAAAAGACTATAAACTTGATGTTTTCATACCCGAACCTAATGAATGTATTCCAAATATACTCATCATTTACATTTGGATGGTGAAATCGAGACCATAGGATGATCATTGAGATCCAAATAGCTCCTCTCAACTAGTTGAATACATCATTGATCCTTGGAAGATGGATATGGTTCTTGACCATTACCTTAATGAACCAATTGTAGTCTATAGATATCCACATAATACAATTATCTTTATTAGAGAACAAAAATGGTTCACCCAATGGAGAAAAAATGTTGGATAAAACCCCATTGAATTAGTTCAACCACTTGAAACCTCAAATTGAACACATATAAAGGTTCCTTTCAATATCAATCCACTGAAATTAGAGAAATTCATCACTTCAACTCTATCCCAAAATTGATACGATGTTTAGGAGAGATTTCATAACCCCATTAATAAAAAAAATAATAACTCCTCCAAATCAATGGAAGCACCCTCTACTAGAGCTTCTTCCAACAACTCCTCAAACTACAAAAATAGTGTCTCAAGTAACGTATAACCCATATGATAACCCCTCCCTCAAATGAGTGTCCCTCTCTATCCCTCAACATAGAAAAAACAATAATATATAATTAGTAAAACAATTTAAATATTGAAAAAAGCAATACATTTTAAGGTTACCATTTCTTGGATATATCTAAAATACTTGGAAATATTCCAAATAACAGTGCTACCCCACCACAGATTTACATCCCTAGAAGATGTCAAACTAGGAGGATATATCTCTAATAATCATGTAAAACACTAGGTACACTATAATTCATTCTATATATAGCCACAATAAGTTAAAAAATTATGAGAAATAATGGAGTGTGAGGATCCAAAAAAATTCAAATCTTACACAACGGTACTTGATAAACCGATCACAACTCAAACTACTCCTCGATATATTGGTGTTGTAGCTTCTACATATGCCTCTGACCATACCCAGATCCTCCGAATCACTTCTACAAGCCACTATGGCCTCACTCTATCATAGGACCCTAAAATGGGAACCATCACAGGGCTTTAATCAACTAGAAAAACGTTATCTAAACTAATGTAATAACACTATAAGTCTCTATTGTTGAAAATACCTCAGAGACAACTACTAATATAGTTTCTAGAAAGGTTACTACGAACCCACGGGAAATTAGAATCCTTTAGAATTTTAAAACTATAACTAGATGTTACCATGTCCTCCATATAGATAACATGAAAATAGAAAACCATCACAAATTTCATAGAAGACACAAACCATAGGATGAAATGAAATGATATTCCATGATTGGTTTCTCATTTCCAGAACCTAAACACTTAATCATCAGTGGGCCACTACATAACTATATTTTCATCATGGTTACATTATTTCTGACATAATGATGATAATATCTTAAGGAAAGAATCATCCCAATATCATATACCTTATTCTGCACTTTTAATCTTTTTGAGAGTTTTGATGGATCCACCAAATAACAAATCACTATGTTAAAATCATCCTCTAAAACCCACACTCTATACTACTCATCGATTAAACAATATGGAGTAATGTGAATTATATAAGAGCCTTGATTTTTATTATACACTTAAACATGATTTAATACATAAAATATTCACCTGATACAACAAAGAAGATCAAGAGGTCTAGTATCTTTGGGGATTAGGAACATTAAATAACAGTGTAGAACATAAAACACAATACATAATTATTGAAAACATCTTTTACATGACCACTAAATTCTCTCGTACATAGCATTGCATGGGATAACCTGAGGACATGCATAAGAAAAGGGTGAGCTATAAAGCCCAGTAAGGGAATAAACAAGGAATAACATGGGAAATACAATACATGTCTTACAATAGGCATATCAATGAAGCACAAGAGAAAAATGAACATAAACGAATGACAAAGAATGATAATCATAACATGAAAATGTGGCAACAACACTTAACATGGAATTAGCATGAGGCAAGGTTCATTGCACATGAAGCATGAGTAAACCCTCCTTGCACATAAAGCATGAGTAAAAACTCTCTGAACTTGAATTAGAATGAGTCAACACTAATTGCACATAATGTATCATGATATTATACATTACCCAATGAATTGGAGTGCTATCAGGGCACACCCATCTTAAACATTTCATTTAATTCATATGTGTGCCACATATATCATGAAATAAATCAACATCATAAGTTATTCCATGATTAAGTAATGTGGAATAAATACATGAAAGTAAAATTCATTATGTAGATGTGTAAAAAGGTGAATATCATGTATAATGACATGGGTATGGTATTCACTACACAATGATCTTGGCTTGGAAAATGCGGTGCAATTTCAGTAGCATAACGACATGACATACGACTACATGAAAATTGTTGATGAGAGTGAAAAGGGTATCTCATCATATATACATGAAATGTATATTAAGGTTCATATAGATACATGTCTCAAAAACGTAATAGAATTTAGATTCATAATACAAAAAGATTATTTAGATGTAAAAGAGGAGAGAGAAATTCCTCATGGAATTTTGGCATGGTAATGAGTGTATATGAGAGGAATTAATGAAAAAAATGGGTCTCCCATCATCCAAAAATAATGAGGAAAGTATGGGGGAGGTGTAAAAATATACCCCAACATTTTTAATTGAAAACAAAAGGGAATAACAACTTAATAAAAATTGGAGAAAATGGGAAAGGAAGAAATCTCTGACTTGGATGTGTGAACCCAAAGGATAAGAAGTCACAAAACATTACACAAAGTATAAATATTTGTAACATATGGTACATTGAATTTTTTTCTATGAATATAATTGGAGACAAATCCATCTATCAAAAATTAATGAAGTGAAGGCTGGATGAGTTACATTTGGAGAGAATGTGAAAGGTACAAATATTGGTATGGGTGATATTTTTTTATCTTAGAATGGAATTAATTTATAATTTACATTATTTTTTTATGAAATAATCATGTGAAAATTAATATTATGGAATAATTTAACGAAGGTTTCTCTGTGAAAATTATGAAGGATTGTAACAATTTTTGTTCTTGAAGTATGTTCCCATTACAAAATCATGATGATGTATTCCTTTTTATGTCAGTCAAAAACCATCATATATAATTACTTATTCTGTATAATGTGATAGGGGTTCCGAGTAAGTGTTTGAGGAGGATAAATATTGAGATGATATGAGATTTTAGATGTAGGTGGTAAATCAAAAAGTGACTACTTATTAACATCATGAATTACTGTGAAAGAGAATTTGGATGTTCAAGATTTGATGGATTTGTGACATGATTAATCTAATTCATGGTGTGAAATCAATAAAAATATATTGGATCAAATTTTGTATTTTTGGAGGATATAAATGTTATAACATTTTGGACATGAAATCGGAATTCAGACCACAAATCGTTACATTCCCAACCACTCTATAACTTTATACATCCATTTAATTATCCTCGTACTACGACAATTCCTCTAATACTCCAACCAAAACAATAGATATTTTTGGTATCTTCTAGATTCCAATTAATGGACTTTATCCCAAACATATGGAGATTAAATAGTGGGAATAAGAGGGGTTTTGTAACTGGAATCAGTGGCAGAAGACTCATAAATTCCCAAATATAATTTCAAAAATTCCATATTCGTAGGAGTTCAATCCAACAATAAGGTAGGGATTTATTTTAATGAACCAACCTATGATACCCTAATAAGTCTGTACCTGGCTTGATATTCCATATACCCAATGCAAATTATCAATCCTCATAGGATACCGACAAGCTATCGAGCATCAACAATTATAAGAGGCAATGATTTCACCCAAGATGAAACATATGACATGAAATATATACATAGTAGAAAGGAAAAAATAAAGAATAAACAAATGAAATATAATTCATTATTGAAGAAAATAATGACATATATATAACTCTAACTAAATAAAATGTAGGTTATCAGTATAAAAAATCTAATTGAAATATGAAACCAAAACCTCTATGTGATAATTTTAGACATTCCCGACTATATCACAACTAGCTAGCCTTACCTAGATATCAAATACCTCACCACCACATTGTGGAACATTGCATATTCCTTCATTGAAGACATAATCAAGTCTACACACCACCAATGGGGTGGGTAGGGTGTGAGATAAATTGGTTCTAAAACCTCCCACAAATGTTTTCCATATCATTTTTATGTATAAATAATCATAATAAGATCATTTCAATGAAATAATGGAATGATAAGAAATAAGTACATTTTATATCAAAATTATGGTAATTCTTTTCATTTTTCCACAATTTGAAAACAAATACAATAAGAACAATTTCATTGAATAATTTACATCAATATTTATAAAAAAAATGTACAAAAAATATTAATCAGTACAAGAGAAGAACAATGGTAAAAATTACAAGGATCACAATATGTCTAGGTGCTAGGATACGCGTACCATAATCATTGACTAGTGCACAATACAATTACTTATAACATAGGACTATTATGCATAAGAAGACCCCATGAGTGAACCCACTTTTGAATTCAATGACATTTACCTATAAAAACAAGCGTAGGGTATGGAGTAACACCCCATGAGTGAGAAACCAATAGTAAAAAAGGATGAATTTCCTAATCTACAATTTCAAACAATAAATCCAAGGCTTCCCATATGCTGAATTTATCAAACTAATTTCAAAAGTGCTCTATAATTTTCAGAAAATTTCCAAGCAACCATTACACCATCAAAAAATGATTTAAAACTAGTTCACAACCCCATTTATAAATGATTTAAAAATAAGATTTCCATTCACTAAAATAGGGAAAACCATATTTCTATAAAACCCATTTTCACGTATACAAATCATTCAATTGTATTATTTTTATTTGAAAAATAATTTACATAAAAAGAGATATCAAGGGTCACTGAAACTAAGCTATATAAAGAACCACTGACCTCAAACTTAGGTTCCCACTACCTGAAATGGGACCCACCAACACTATGAGGAGTGTTGTGTATATAACTGAGTCCCTAGAATTGATTATTCTATCTAAAAAATGAATTAGATAAATGATGAAAGACAATAGAGAGACTAGATCAAACATACCTTAACAACCTCTGATGCCACACCACAACCAACATGAGGGTCGTCCTATTGAATGATATCACACAATAGATATAGAATAACAAAAACTAAATCAACATGTTATTAATTAATCATATAAAAAATAGTCTCATTCTGATGTCATAATTAGTAGAAATTTAAAATTAGAAAGGTATATTATCAATAGTGACACAACCCAACAACCAATGATATTGAATGTTGAACAAAGAAATACAGAAGAGGAGGAGACACCCAAAATCATTTTCAATAAAAAATAGTTTAGGATAGTCTACTCCATAACAAATTAAGAGGGTGTTACCCAGTCCTTGTTAATAACCAAATCAAAACACTATATTCATATCATTAACCCAACTTTTATAATTTAAACATTCTATAATCCAAGTATACTTGAAAACACATCACCTATGGTTAAATTTATCTTAAGGGATTGTTTCATGACATAAAAGATAGTCATATAGTGAAAAACCATTTTAGGATTTGAATCCATCCAAGTGAATATTTTATAAGTTAAAAAATTAATTTTGGATGTAAAAATGTTTTAAGACAAGAATGGTCTTATACGGCACGAATATTTCACATCTTTTATCAAGTAAAACATTTAAAACATATGAATATATTTAATAACATTAAATTTTCCTACCAACATTTCTAAGGCCATTTTCTATAAAAAACCCAAAAAAACTCTAAAAATGAAAAATATTCTTAATTATTAAAATAGTTTATCTTAACATCTAGGATATTACAATCAACCCACCATATAACATTATGTACCTGAGAAATGACTAGAAGGAAGTGTTCTTCATTAATAAGTGATATCACTTCTCCCAAACTGAATATTCATGCTCCCTAGTCTCATGAGAACTTGATCTATATCACTATAAATCTATGACCAATGTTATTTACATACCATGAAAGAGATTCACGTAAAAATAAATGATCTATACAAGATTCATTATTACTATGTCAACTAGTTCCAAATCTATCTCTTCCCAACTGAGAAGATGGGAGGGATCTTGATTGTATGTCCTATTATTAAATTTATGGAAAAATTCATGAATATCCATCGACTAAATTAATAATTCCAATCGATACACTACATAAACAATCGAGTTGCTGACCTAATGTGGTCTAACATATATCAGATCCAACCATACTTGTTTTCCAATCTAATAACTACCCAACTAGGGAGAAACTATTAAGAAAACATAGTTGAGAATATCGAACTAAAAATGATGATGCTGATGACCCATGTGTTATTTATTCTGATTATATACTCTACCCATACACCAAAATATTTCATGAATCCCTACTAACATCTCCCAAATGTGACTCAGTCATACAAGATATGAATCACCAACCAATGTATAACAAAGATGTGTCCTACACAGTTGACCATGAAAATATTACAAGGTTCCATTATTGTCACTAAATAGGGGTTATTATTATAAGAAAACAAAAAAAGTGATATATTTATATCCCATGATTTAGTAAAATATGATTTGACGATAGAGACAATATCCTATAAAATATTAATAGAATGAAATATCTTACCATCCATACTTCAATGGTATGATATTATTAACCTGAATCGAGTCCCCGTCATCTCATTGGGACTCTTCTATATCATAGATGTATACCACAGAACCATATCAAATTTTTTTTAAATTGAATCACATATAAGATCATTGTCTTATAAACATATAGATTCCGTAGATCCTTAATATTAATTGTTCCTTGATCAAAATAATGTTGGAAAATTTCATCTCCCCATCAATCACCGAATAGAGAAAATTTTCCCTCATGTTGTCAATGGAAAACACACAACAATGTACTTGGATACGTAGTCCCATTTCAAAACTGACGTTGAAGAGGCTGGTGGTGACTAGAACATTTAATACACTCCACCTTGATCTTTTGGTAGGTGTAACCAAATGACACATAATCTTCACTATCACACATTATGCCCAGCCACCATAAAATTCATCCTAGGCTATAATACATATTCATTGTTTCTAGATGAATGAATCATGAATACCTATAATTGTTAAATATTAATGAACACCTCATAGATTTTAGGATCATAAATTGATCCCCGATGTGAACAATACCATTATATAGGAGGGAATAATGTAAAAGAATCTCTACACCATATGTGGTTTCTCTAATTATTTTAAACTACTTATCCTTGTATTAACCCTATAAAATACACTCATTGAGAGAGGATGATAATTAAGAAATAGTTTTAAAAATATTAGAATCATATTATAGAGCATCTAGATAAGACAAATAGAAGTGTCACATCATATCCCACTCTTCCTTATAATCCATGATAGCTTGGGATTGAGATTTACCACTGAGACATCAGTGATAACAATCCCCATCATCGAGGAACATGTGTTTTTGATATCGAAAATTTAATGGTATTAAAAGCTCCTCCTGTAACTGAGTTTCATGTTCATATGAGAAAGGATATAAATCAAACTATTATTGAAAATAATCTTATAAAAATTCCCCTAAAAAGATAATGCCTCTAACAATTATATGAATGCATGACCGTAGAATGATCCAAATCGTTAGTGTGTTAATTATTATCATGTTGACAATGCTGGAAAGATCCATATCATCAAAGATGTTATGTGGCTCCTCTATGAAAATGAAAACCTATAACATCTCTGGATCAAATTATATTCCACATTTTAAAATCACATGTCTCTTTAACTTCACTTCTTAGATCCAAAAACTCTATATTTAAATCTTTCCATAAATTAAATGTACAATAATAATTCACCAAAAAAGATCCAATGGTGGTCATGCTCACACATGGATCTCTAATGAGATATAATTTATTATATCAATAAAACAAAAAATTTGTCAAGATATTTATGGAATATCTACTTCATGAGAGCCAAAAAACAATATAATCATTTGTCAGACTAAAGGTAATCACAATATATTTCTAATGGATATACATACAACTAAAATCCATATCCATTCGACTAGACACCTAAATTCTAAGCTAATGATAACCTAAATAATGATAGATAATGAAAGCCAAATTTCCCTTGTTAACAAATAAAAAAAATTCCACATGTGGAAAATGATACATATTCCATATCATAACCTTGTTTTATAGAGAATAGTCCCTAATCAATTTTATGTAAATCATTTACCTTGTTTTTAAAGGGTATAAAGGCTTACCATGGATACAGACATGGGGTAAAATAACCTTTCACCATTAGATCATCCAACTAACTCATGACCTATTTCTTTTCTACTAGTTACATGTAATATGGGGGTATTGGTATTAGTTGCATACCAGATGCCATATTGTTAATAAATACTAACTTTCTCACTAGTGGAATCTCAATGAATATATTGAGAAAATAACGGGGGATGTCCACAAAACCAAGGGAATATCTCCAATATTAAAAATTCCATTGGGATAAACTCTAATAGAGGAAAAGAAATTCTTGTGCTTTAGGGGAAAATGCTATGCCTGACTAGACCTCAGATCCCACTCTCCCTAAAACAATATATATCTCTAATTGACATGAATGAACAAAACTCATCAAGGATAAAAATCAATCTCAAAATAATGAGAAACAAAATCATCCATCAAGATGATGAAGTAAAACAAATTGGAAGATATAAATAAGTGGGTGGAACTTGTATAATATAAAAAATCACCATATAAGACGAAACAATGATGATACAATTCATTATTGGTAGAATAACGCCAACCTCTATAAAAAAAATTATCCATTATGTAATTTTTCAGTACTTTTAATGCATGTGGATAAATTCTTATAAACAATGAATCTTCTAAAATAATCTCATTATTATTTAGATATTACGATACCTATGTATAATGAGGTTTATACATAGCCTAGAATAACCTATGTAAAGATAGATAGTGTCCACAAGCACTACAAACTCTTATAGGCATTGGAAAAAAATGTTTAGTGTGACAATCCTCTCCACCCTGGTAACAATTTAGGGGCACACTACTGGATGCAAGTAGTTGTTCTAACGAGGATAAATATATAGAACCACATCCAACTCTCATGTGATGATTAGGATTCTTATTTTTCTTCCCCTGAACATAGCCGAATATACCACTTGCTGGAACAGTAGGGGTAGAATAACCAATATTTAATATAATATATATCTCTACCATCTTACCACTTTTTACCATTCATGTATAGGTAGAAAGATAAAACATAAATACATATGATATCATATGAAGTCAAAAACCATATTGGTACTTTTGAACATTCACTTCATCACTCCTCACATCCTCTAGAGAAAAAATAACCACCTCCACAAACTGATTGGTGTACTTAGACACCGATCTCTCTCACTAATACAAAGAGAAAAACTATAGAGAACTTTTCATTATTAGAGACACTAGAAATAATGTATGAGATAAGAGGGTCTTGAAACATTTATATTCAAGTTCTACATGACTATCCAGATTCACCACATAATCACACCATCTCTTTAGGGGACCCTAAGGTCTGAATGTTGCATAGTTCTCCATGATAGCCTAAGGGGCCTCCTGAAAGTTGATGATTTTATTAGTCATGTCCAACTAGTCCTCTGCCTCATGGGGCTCATTCGTACCTCTAATAGAGGTTTTTTTCTAAATTATGAACTATAGTGACATATCCTTATCTCATAAAACTATGGGTTGTTCCTAAATAATGTGGTTATTAACATTTGATACATCTTGGTATATGACCTGAACATACACCATGATAGAATCTATAATATTCGTATCCAAAAAGGATTACTATGAGGTAAATTCACTGCATCCTACTATGTAACCTATGGATGATGTACTTAAGGAACATTGCTACACACTGAAGAAAAAGGGAGAAAAATAGACAACAAGATATCCTTAGTTTAAACCAGATAACTATATGTTGAAATTTAGATTAAGTTCATAAACCAACATAACTGAAACACATTCCAATATCCCATGGTAACTTTAGTATCATCATGGAAATATTTTGTTAGTCACTCAATACCACCTACCTCTAAGGTCCTGAAAATCAACTCTCCTATATAATATTTATCTCATGATGTTGTTATAAGACAAGGAATCTTGAGGAGAAATGATATCTAGTACCAATTTATAATGAGATGTCATTGGAGAACCTCCAATAATAATACTTTAATTGTGCCTTCATATACCCGTAGTGAATTCATGATCCACATAGTTTGTAAAAATTAACCCAAAAATTAATTAAAAACTATGGAGAATGATTTTTTCCAACCTTAAATAAATGATATGGAATATATAAATAATAGAAAGAAAGAGTGAAAGAGTTAATAGAACAAATATATTATATTCTAGAATTATAATGTTGTTGTGATTCAACAAAAAACTAGATAAAACTAAAGGTACAATACTAAAAAAAACAGAAGATAGTTGAAGCAAAAAACATCTTCAAATAATGTGGGATACATCACATCACCTCACCATAAGCTAACAATACCAAACATACATAAACCTCACCTCCTCACTATGGGAACTTACCTTTTCCTCTATCTAAAGAAAAATATAAGACTATATACCACTGAAGGGGTGAGAAGGGTGTTGGATAAGTAGGCTAAATATGGTCCTAAAAGTGGGTTACATATCAAGAATCAATATCGATAATACCAATGTTTTCATTCCAAATATAATATAGTATGATATGTAGTGAAGTGATTTTATATCAAAATCATGGTAAATTTTTTTCTATGTCCATAGATTTATAAAAATCCCAGTAAAACTAGATAAATGAATAATTTCCATCAACATTTATCAAAATCCAAAGCATGTATATGAAATCCAAAAATTAAAATCCAACCAAAATGAATAATAATCCAAATTTAAAAATAAGTTAGGATAGACGAATACTCCTAACAAAATAAAGGACTAGTGTTCACTACAAGTCCATGGAACATAGATCTAGGGAGTATTTGAAAACCCCAAGAGTGAACCCACCAATGGTTCTAATGTAATGTCTTAAAACAAATAGTATATTAAGAAGAATAATAATCCATGTGTGTAACACAAATAGTAAAATGAATGTTGGCCCTAGTCTAAATCTTCCACCAAAGTACCCAAGGATTCCCATTTGACTTATCTCTCAAATATATTTCAAAAGGGCTTCACATTTATAATTTTTTCTGAAAAAATAATTATTCCATAAAAAATATTGTTTTAAAACATGTTTTTTAACCCAATAAAAAAATCATTGAAAAAACATTTTCTTTAACCAAAATAAAGGAAAAACATATTTTTATAAAATTGTTTTTCAAAAAAAAAATATTCAATCATTCTATTTTTACTATAGATATCATTTCTAAAAGGACAGTAATCATGAATCACCCAACGTTGGCTGGGGAAGAAACTATGCGCCTCAAAATCAGTTCATGCACTACTCACATAAACATTTACCAACATTGTAAGGAATGTTGAACCAATCAAGAAGGCCTTAGAATTGATTCTCATATTTTAAAATCAGAATCAATAGATGTAATGACCCATAAACATATCAATGAAATTTAACTTCTTATAATTATTTCATATATTATAAATCACCAAAATTAACCTAGAGAACACAATAAAAATATTATAAATAAATATAAATTTAAAATGAGGTATTTCTAGAGGTTTAGAAACCTATAGAGATGAAATAGTAACTTGACCACATGAATAGTTATATGACCATTATGAATAGTAAAATGGCTAAATGAATAGTAAAAATATATATGAAATTATAAATAAAATTTAGAAATATTATAAATAAGATTATGAAATAATTATATCCTTTTATAAGTAAATGGATATTTTAAAATTATTAATTAAGTTCTGGTATTTTTTATATGTCAATAATATTTAATTAATGTTTTTTAATTAATATAATTATTTAAAAGATAATTTATTCGTAAATAAATTTTTTATTTTAATTTGATTTTCATATTATATTATGATCCCGTTGTTATTTTTTTAGAGAGTAATAAAATTAGTTGAAATTTAAAAAATTTAGTTTGTACTAAATGATGTTTTTAATTAAAAATTAAATTTAAAAAATTTAGAATTTTATTTGAAAAAAATAGATTACATTTATTAATTATACAAGTCTAAAAATGGTTAGGGTTATTTTTTTTGGATTTTTCTTAAATACTTGAATTTTTTGATAATAGAAAAATACGATATTTTACAATTAATGGTAAATACATGAATTATTGAGTCATATGTGATATATAGCTGATTTTTCCTCAAAGTAATAGAATACACATAATTATTTAAATATTTTTAGTGATAATTTCCAAACAATTAATTGTCTTCATCCAAAATAATACACTCATGATTAAAATAAAAAACACCCCTCTCCTACGCTATAAATACCACCTCTCACCACCCCTTCTCCCCAAATATTCCATGCTTTGACCCTTATCAATGTTCTACAAAATTATATTTTCAATACCTTATTATATACCTAGGAGCCTTTGGTATCAACAAAAAAACATATCCAATCCCATTAAGGAGGTTCTCATTGAGGATAATTCAAGAGGTAAACATCCCCTTTCTTTTCTTTTCTTTTCTTTTTATATTATTTTATTTTCTTATCATTCAATCACATTCCATATAAAAAGAATCATGGTAACTATTTTATCATTTATATACTATAATTATTTCATATTAATGTAAGATAAATCATCAATCTATTTTCGTTCTGACTTTAATTATACAAATGAAAATGTCACCCATGATGTGTCAATTTGCCGACAACAAGGATGATATATCTTCATTTTCCATTATCATCTTCATGGATGGTCATAAAACCATTTTTATTATTATATAATAAATTATCTGTATTTATACCTATGTAAGGTTATGTAACATTTATATAAACATTATTTTACTTAATAATACAAAATTAGATTTTTAATGGAAAAAAAACCACTTAAATAATTTTAATGATTATAAATAATGACTTATCTAAAGATTCAATCTATTACAAAATAGCCAAATGAATTATATAAAAATTTATTATCATAAATTTTCATAAATATAAAATAATTCCAATTCTGGTGAATTACATCTATTTAAATGAACATCCATACATGTATACAGGTAAACATATCATGACAACCAAGGAAATGAATGCTCCCTAACGATAAAAATGTATCATACTACTCACCAAAATGACAATAAATAAATAAAATAAAATTTTAATAATTAAAATAAATTTATAAATTGTTCCAAATTAATTAATTAATATATATTATTTTTTCTTATAGGACATTAATATGATGTGCAGAACACGTTCAGACATAGGTTATGGGCTTAATCCCAAACCTCCATTTTCTTTCATGTTACATTTTCTCCAACCTAAGAACAATATAAATTTTTATTATTTGTATAATTATTCTACATTCCATTTAAATATTTTGAAATAATGTATCTCAATCATTACATATATATTTTGTGGGTAATTACATGTTTTACCATGATAGCTTCACAATAATTCCTAAAATACAATATCGATCAAAGTGAACTTCTCGAATTATTTTCCATTTTCAAGTACCATAGAGAATATATTTTAATACATCATTATTTTTATAAAATAACTATTTTCTTCATGAAAAATAATATTTGTAAATTTTTTGTTATATACCAATATTTATTAAAAATTGATATTTTTCCCCCAAAAAACTCTTCTTTGCAATGAAAAAAATGCCATTTCTCTCGAAATTCCACAATGATTTTACAGTAGTATTTTCATATATATAAACAGATTTGTTTAATATTATTTATTATGAGGATTTATATATTATTACTATCATATTACATATTTTATTAAATTTTTTATGATTAATTTGATTATGAATGTGCTTTCATGATATCATTCATTATATTACTCAGAATGGTTAATTATTATGTTTCTAATTGGATATTATTATTTAAATTTCATACGTATTTTTTTTGAACAATTAATATGAGGAATTCATTATAAATTGTATTTTATGGGTGGAGACTATTATATATCCTCGATTTATCAGCAGGACTAATGAGTCAGACAAGACAAGGTTTATCCCCATTTATGTATGACGTCTTGGCCATAACCATGAAATATGTTTATGATGCTTGAAATTTTTCATTACCACATTATGAAAATAGTAATTGATATCCCATGTGATTATTTGAGTAGTAAAATATCCATTATTAATTTTAATTATCCTTTGATTATTTTATGTGGAATTATTTATCCTACATTTATTTATTCCATTTTAAACTCATGATAATGTTTTAATGGAATGTTTTTTTTAGTTTTTCAACATTCATTATTATTTATTTTTGTAGATTCTGTTGTGCTGCTTGGCCTCCCTAAGAATATGTGGTCACTAGTTTTTTATGATTTATTTTCCCATAGGATTAAAATATGTATATAATGAACGCCTTTCATGTATAATCAACAAATTTATGCGTGTTTCCAATAGAATTTATATGTTTTATTTCCTTACATTATGTAATGTAATGTTCATGTATATAATCTAGATTCCAAAAAAATTCTAAACTACTCGTTCTGTTGTTATTCAGGTCTTAAAACTTTGAAAACATATTAATATTAGGTAGTGGCTTAAGGCTACAATAGTAATGGTATATAAAGTTGGTATTATAGGATCATTTGTTGAAACCTTGGAAAGTAGATTTAGACAAAATAGATAAGAGAACATAGACATAAGATAAAATTTGGGGATAATCATAGAAGAATGTTCTAATTTTTTATGTAGATATTGTGTGGGTCTTCCTAGAAATACATATTTTTATAGATAGTGAAATTGGAATTGGTTCTGGAATAGATGTACATAGGGGTTACATATCTGACATGGTGTCCCAGTCCAGACTCGGGGTGACATTGTACATGATAATGGCCAATACATTACACATGGTTTGACACTCTCAGATAATATTATTAGGATATTTAACATTTTATTTACAAGACAATATGAATGATTTAAAAGTAAATGTTCCCCTAATAAAACCATGTTTATAGTTATGAGAATAGTATGCATAAAAATTAAATTTATGTTGAGTGTTTTGCTTGTTAAAAATTACGCATTAGGATTCACATCGTAATTTACTAAATGTAATTATTTAGAAATGGAGATTAGTGGAATGAATGAAAACCATATCAATTTGTGTATACCATGTAGGTATTTCTATCCTATGAAAGATAATGATGTTGAACCTGGAGATGCAGTCGGTGGTAAGAAACTTATAACTATACTGGGAAAATGGACTTAGGTTATGAACAATAACCTTACCCATATAGAAAATCCAGATCCACAACGTAGAGGTACAATGTCAGACCGCCTTATGAACCAACATAATCCATCATTAAATTGAATCATAAACCCAATTTTAGTGGAGAAATGGATAAGATCCATAAAAAAGATATTTCTTGCATTGGGAAGAAATAAAAGAGGGAAGGATGTCATGGTACTTTCTCATCTCCCTAGAGATGCAGATCAAAAGTTTTCATTAAATCAAAACACAAAGGCGGAGTAAGAAGTTTCATATAGGGAATGGAATTATTTTAATGAGATCTTCCATGAAAAATATTTCCATCATGAAAAATGAGCAGATGTGGAGAGACAATTATTGAATCTGAAGAAAAATGAGGAAGAGAATGTCTCTATGTCTGAATCCAATTTTACAAGGATAGAAAGGAATGTTGGGGACTACATATGTAATCCAAGGATTAATATTGATCGATTATTTGATGGGTGAAAACCATTACACTAATGGGCACGGTACTCAAAAACATTTTTGTCATATGAAGATAATGTATCTACTTCTTGGAAGATTGAAAATGAATTCTATAAGTATTATCATTGAAAAGGAAATCAAGAGATGAATAGGGTTAATGAACACTATAAAAAAGGAAATACGAAAAAGGGGTAGAATGGAAGAGTATATTTTCCATTCTGTGATAATTGTATGAAGACACACCATAGTAAATGACTAAATGGAATAAGAGTTTGTTATAAGTTTCAAGGGAGAGTACACCAAGACAATGATTGAATGAGAAAAATAATAAGATAAAATTTTTCAAATTTATAATTTTAAATATATGAGACATTATGAAAATGTCTTTACAAAGAATCACATAAACGCTTCCTAGAAAATTCTAACAGTGCAAGGCCAAACATATGTGATTACAACTACTGATCCTAATGTTCTTAAAGATGATATGGAATGTACTTTGGTCATTTCATCAATCTTATACAATTATTTATTTAATTCTAAATCATCTAATTTTTTTATATATTCCTAGTTTTCCATGTAAGTTATACAATTCCATTTTTATTTAATAAAGTAGTTGTTGATGAAAACACATAATGGAATTATCATTACAACACATATGTGTCGGTTATTCACATTTAAGACACATAAATGTTCTTTAGTTTCAAGCATTATCATCAAACCTATGCTTGATTTTGAAACAATCCTTAATAATGATTGGAGTTCTATATATTATGTGAAAATCTTTTTTAAGAATAAGGACGTTAGAGTTGGTGAGTAATATAGTGATTCCCTTATCATTTGAGAAGAAACCTCATCAATTGGTTCATATCTTGATCATCCTCCTATAGCTCTTCGAAATGAAATTATTAGGGAAGAAGCGAAAAAACCATCTATGGATGAGGGATGAAAACATCAAATTGAAGTTGTGTATATTGTGAACTAATACATTAATGTATTTCCAAAGTATTTACATAGACATCCTATAAAGTGGGAATATGAGTTTACAATTGATTTAATTACTATTACACAACATATATCAAAAATTCCTTATAGAATGGGAAATGTGGAATTAGTAGTGATTGAGAAACAACCAGATTATTGAGTTTAAAGGGATTTATATTACATTATTTTTATCCTTGAGGAACCTTTATTCCCTTTTTAGTAAGAATGATGGATCCCTGAGTATACACATTGAATATTGAAATCAATACCATTACTATAAAAATGGGTACCACATTATTCTCTTTGATTATTTAGTTGATCAACATTAAAAAGCTCAATATTTTTCAAACATTGACATTCGATATAGATATCATTAGTTCTGTCTGAGGAATGAAGGTATTCCAAAGAAAATATTTTGAATCCAGAATGAAAATGTTGATAATAAAGTAATGTCATTTGGACTGACCGATGCACCATATGTTTTTATGGATCTCATGAATAGTGTTTTTAAGGAATATCATGATGAATTTTTTTATGGTGTTTATTGATGATATCATGAAGTATAACAAAAGCTACGATGACCATGATAACCAATTCTGAGATAATCTATAGGCTCTTAGTATAAATTGGTTATATGGGATGTTTAGAAAGCGTAAATTCTGGCATCAAACTATTTTTAAAAAGAAATAGTTTCATTATGGATGGAATCTTTGTTGACCATGTGAATATAAAACCAGAACAAGAATGACCTGCATCAACAAGAATTATTGAGTTAAGTAGTTTAATTGGTTTAGTGGGTTACTATAAGCCATTAATACACAATTTTGAATGAATCTCTAACCACTTAACAAGGATTAATCATTGAGGGTCTATTTTTCTATGAAAAAAGAATGTAAAGAATATTTTTAAAATTTTAAAAAGATATTATTTAATGCTCTAATATTTACTCTACCATAGGGAAATTGTGGATTTATGATTTATAGTGAAGCATCAAATAATAGAATTGGTTGTGTCCTTATGACGAATGATAGAGTTATTGACTATGAATCAAGGAACTTAAAAACTCTTGAACAAAACGATCAAACACATAATATATAATTAGAAGTTGGAAAATTTTCACTTAATATATGGATACACTATCTCTATGGTGAAATATGTGAGATATATATGTATTAGATGAGTTGAAAATATATATTCTCATAGAATGAACTCAACATAAGGAAAAGATTATTTATCATGCTTATTAAGGATTATTATAGTTCAATACACTATCACATAGGTATGTAGTATAAGGTAGAAGATTAATTGGTCATGAAATATCATGGATTTGTGGAAAAAATACGGATTGAGAAAGATCTAATGTACATGGATCTAGCGAAGATGGCTATAGGAATTATCAAATAATGAGAATCATAGTTACATTTTTAACTGGATTCGCAACCCTCATTATTGGAATTAATTTAAATGAAAGAGTTTTATGATGTGAATCATAAAAATAATATTAATGTTGTGAATGGGTGGATGTCAGAAGACATCATGTATTAAGATGGAATTTTAAAATTTTGGAGGAGGACATGTGTTCCCTATATACCTAAGATAAAAAAGGAGTTATTGGATAATTCCAATGGCTCAAATTTCTCAATTGAACTTTCTATCACTAGGACGTATAAATATCTTAAGGAACAATTCTACTAAGATATTATGAATCTAGAATATTAACAATTATATTTCCAGATGTTTAGTTTTTCAATAAGTTAAGGGTCAAATACAACAGCCTAGAGAAGTCATGCAACCTCTACGTATTCTTAAATTGTAATGGGATAACATCACTATGTATTTTGACCCTAGATTACCCAAAATTATAAGAAATAATGCTGAAAAATGTGTAATTGTTGATTGACAATCGAAATCTGATCATTTTATTATTATAAAATATTATTTTACAATAGAGATCCTTGTAAGGATTTATATTATTGTTGTTATAATACATAATAGATCATTATCTCTAGAAATATTTTCATACCGAGATTTTTTTGATTAATACTTATCACCCTCAAACTAATGGGTAGTCAGAAAGGAAAATTCAACCATTAGAAGACATGTTGAGATCATCCTCATTAAACTTTCATGGTTTGTGGGATCAATTTTTACCTTTGGTTGAGTTTTAATATAATAATAGTGTACATTAAAGTATTAAAATGACACCATTTGAAGCATTGTATGGAAAGAGATGCGTAAACCAAATTGATGGGATGAAGTTGGTGAAAGGGAGCCTATATGTCGAAAGCTTGTGGAGGAAACAGTGGAAATGTAAAATAATACTGAAACTCATATCAAAGTGTCTCAATTAAATAAAAATATATATTAAGATAATTGATCTATGGATATGAAATTTCATGTGTGATATCATGTTTTCTTGAATGTATCTCCATGGAAGGTTGTTATAATTTTGAGAAATAAAGGGAAACTAAGACCTAGGTACAATTGTCATTTTGAAATTTTGGGGACAATTGGATATGTGTATTATCATTTGGTAAATATACCTATAAATTTCAAATATCACAATGTATTTCACATCTCGTTGTTATGTATGAACATGCCATATGCCACACATGTTCTCACATATAAATATTTAGAATTCAGACTCGATTTATCTTACTACAAACAAACTCTCTAGATTCTAGACACTAAAGTGTAGGCGTTCAATAATATGAAGACTTAGTTGGTAAATGTATTTATGTAATATCATAATATTGATGAAGTGACATGGGAATCAGAGGATGTTTTGATGAATAACAACCCAAATCTTTTGATGTTGTGAAATTTTCAAAATTTGAAGAACAATTTTTTTATAGGGGGAGAATGTAACGAACCTAGATTCTATAAATAATATTTCTTTTAATATAATTATCAAATATAGTATAAATACATAATATAACTTATATAATCGAATATATACTTTATAAATGAAAAATAATTTAAATTAGAGGTATTTCAAGATGTTAATAAAATTTATACCGATGAAATTGCAGCTTGAACTTAGAAATATTAATATAACCCTTATAAATAGAAAATCATTCAAATAAAGAGTAAAAACACCCATGAAATTATTAATAAAATTTAGGAATATTATAAATAATAGTATGAGATAATTATATCATATTATAAGTAAAAGAATATTTTAAAATTTTTAATTATGTGTATGATTTTTTTGAAGTCATAGATTTATAGTTAAAAATACTTAGTTAGGAAAATGATTTAAAAGAAAATTTAATTTGATCAAATTTCTTCCAATATTAATATTTATTTTTCTTATTATTTTAGTATAATTTTAAGAGATCTTAGTAAATTTTCAGAGTGTTATAACGTCATTTATAATTTGAAAATATTTATTTTTTTGAGTAAATGAAGTCTTTCCTTACATATTAAATTTCTCATATATTAAATTTTTTTTTTTATAAAATGGAGAAAAATTATGAATTTTAAATGTTGAAAAATTGTTATGGGTAGTTTTTGGTAGTTTTCTAAATTACATTAATTTTTGGTGAATAGTGAAATATGATAATTTTCAATAAATGTTAAATACATGAATTATTCTGTCCTGGGATTTGTATGGATGATGTAAGCCATTAATCCTTAACTATACCTATTTATTTTAATATGTATAGTTATAATTCTTAATATATTCATAGTCATGAGCCTAAATAATAAATTAATGATTAAAATAATAATAAAACACCCCTCTAGTCCACTATAAAAACCACCGCCATTCCCCCTTCTTTTCACTCCTTCCAATATTTGATCCATATCAAAATTCTTATGGATCGTCTTCCCAATACCCTATACCATGTCTGTGGGCCTTTGTTGTCAACAAAAGACCAAATTCAATTCCATTAAAGATTTTTTCAAGGAACAGAATTCAAGAGGTAAAAATCCTCATTATTTTCATTTATTTTACATTAATTTTCTTTAATTTTCTTATCCTTACCTCAGCTTCCCTGTAATATGAGAGTTGATAACTCCATTATGATTTATATAATATAATTTTAGGATGTTAATTTAAGATCTATTATCAAGCACATTTATCTCTCTCTATCTCTCTCTCCATTTAATTCTATAAATGAAAACATCACTCGTGATGTGTCAGTTCATCGACATTAATAATGATGCATCTTAATTTAAAATTAATAATTTAATGGTTGGTAATAAAAATATATATATTGTTAAAAAAATTATAATATTTTTATTACAAAATATTTATGATTCGGGAACCATTAAATACACATGATGTAATGAAATAAAATGAAACAAGTTTGTTATGGCTGAAAAGCTTCCCAGATAATCTAAACGATTGTCATTAATGAATTATATAATGATTCATTATCATCCCATGTAACCAATTGAATTATATGACAAATTTATCTTTTTTATTTTCATCAATAAATTATTATTCCAATTCTGTATAATTATACCAATTTTACCTGAACATCCATAATCGTATACACGTAAAGTGATCCTCTAAACAAAGGAAATGAAACTTCCCAAACGATAATATGTTATCTTATAACTCCCCAAAAAAGACAATAAATTTACATAATAAAATTAAAATATTTTAAAAAAACGTTTAAAAGGTTCTAAATTAATTAATTAATTGATTTAATTTTATTATCCAGGATATTAATGTTATGTTCACAAAACATTCAGTCATAAGGTAAAGGTTTATTTCTGAACAACCATTTTCATCCAAGTTATGTTTTCTCTCATTATACACAAATTTAATTCATCAACAATTTTATACATATTATACATTATATTTAAATGTTACAATGTAATTTATCAAGATCAATGAATCTTTATTTTATGTGTAATTACATGTTTTTCTAGGTATTCATTTTCAATTATTCTTGATATGCAAGCCTAATGAAAGATAACTTCTCGATTTCTTACCAATTTTCAAGAACCATACGTAATATTTTATAAGACACAATTATTTTTATAAAATCACAATTTTTTTATAAAAAACTATATTTTGTCATTTGGGTTTTTAGATAGTAAATTATGAAAAATAAAAATTATTGTTTCTAATGAACTCTTCTTAGAAAATTAAAAAGTGTATTTCTCTAAAAATTCCATGTTGATTTGGTTAATGTATTTTTATATATTTCAAAAACTATGTTGGATATTTTTCATTATTAATATTTTTAAAATATTATTATCATCAAAAATATTTTATTAAATTTTTTATGAATAGTTTGAATGTGAAATGTACTATCTTGATATCATTCACCATATTATTCAGAATAGTTAATGATTATTTTCACTAATTCAGTAATGTTATTTACATTTCAAATGTATTTGTTTTTTATGATTAAAAAAATATTATGATAAATTAATAAGGCTTAGTAAGTGATCGTTGGGTCCCTCTATATCTCTTCAATGCATCGGTAGGTCTAATGAGACAAACTAGATCAATTTTTACCCATTTTTTGTATGGTGTCTTTTCCAAAGAATCGATGGAATGTATATGATATCTTATGTTATGTGTTTCCACATTATGATATTAATAATTGATATCCCATGTGATTATTCCATGAGTAGAATATATATGCCTATGTTTCATTCTCATTTGATTATTTTATATAGAATTATTTACCTAGATTTTATTTCCCATATGATATGATCATTCTTATAATGTAATGGCTTGTGTATTTAGTTATTTGTGATGACTTGTTATTTATTATTATAGATTCGGTTGCATTGCTGAACCTTACTGATCATTTGAGGTAACCCTTTTTTTTGTTTTATTTTTACCAATGATGTGAATATGTATATTATGAATGACTTTCAAGGATAATATAGAAGTTTATGGGTGTTACCAATGGAATTTATATGATTTATTTCCTTGAAAGAGGTAATGTAAATATAATATATGTATTCTAGATTCCAGTAATACTAAACTTATTAGTCCTTAGGGTTAATGTCTTTTATCTATTCTAATGTATTATTATAACGCAACGAATCCAACCTACTAGTGTCGGGGTCTCTATAATAGATGATGAAATACAACAAAGAAGTCAGATCAAGCAAACATCAAAAACCTCACATGATTCCATAAAACCAATATAATGTTTTGTTCCATGAAAGAGAATGAAAAAAAAATTGAAATAACCAAAAAATAATAAATACATGATTAATAGATCATATAAAAATTTCCCAATGTTGCTACCATGATCCAAGGCATCAATGAGGAAAAAATGTCACGTACCTCGAGAGACACTGTGCAACCACCAAGGTGGTCGAATATTAAATGATATGGTATAATAGAAGATAAGTCACACAAAATATCCTAGAAAATCCTAGTGTTTGGGAGATACATTGTACAAATAATCAATATGGATTTACTCAATCCATGTAAAAAATGACATGGCATGATAGTTTCCCATAGTAAACACCACTTTTATTGTGTAGACATTCCACAATACATGTTCACCGAAAAACACATAAACTCTAGTAAAATGTATCCCATTTGATGATTTAATGATGTAAATTATGTTTTTATGGTGTAAAAGAGTTTCATTATTTGAATCAATACATATGAATAATTTATAGTTTAAACTATACTTTTATGATATGAAATGTATTCATGGACTGACAGGTTTTATGTTCCAAGAAAATTCAAATGCTTCTTCCCAATAACCCATTTATGGAATAAAAATAGATATTATGATTTAAAATGTTCCTTTGGGTCGTTGAAAAGGGTATTTCTAATGAAAATTCAAAAATAAATAAGAACCAAAAATAAAACTTGTATACATTAAATGGGTGTACCTTTTTATATGGTATGTAAAAATTTACAAACCATAGGAATATTCATCTATGAGAAGTTATGAGGATGATGGGTTGGTAAAAAAAAGGTGAGTGAACTACTCTCTAATGAATGATTCCTTCTCACATGTCTCATGAGAATCTCATATTTGGTACAACAATAGTTTGAGTAATGGGATAGAAATCCAATGTAATACAGTCAATTTAGAATCAAAGATCTAAAATGAATGATCTATAATTGAGAAATCTATCTATAACCCTACATTATCCGAACTCAGAACATGAGAGGGATCAATATCATACTTCTTCAGTATATATATATGGACAATATCATTCCTACCCATTAAATTCACTAAAATTTTCTACTGATATGAAACATGCACAGGACACTCAGTTGCCTTAAATGAACAAACATATATCGAAGCTAACTTTACCCATTTTCAATGATGATGGTGACCCAACCAAGAATAAACATTCAAGAAAATATAAACACTATTGTAAAAGACCAAAGGATAAAATTGGTGATCTTTGGTGAATGTTTACAAACTTAATGCTATAAAAATATGCCAATGTATTTCATAAATACTCACTATCTTATCCGGAATGACACTCGGTATCACATGAGTGGCCTCAAGCACTTTTTTCACTAAAAATTCATGACCTTTAAGGGTGACAATAAAAAGCCTCAAAGGATCCATTATGATCAATTATATGTAACATTTATTAAAACAATAATCAACTAGTCCAAGGTGGATATATCACGATCTACTAGAATCTAAAATGCAAGAACATATCATATCATCCTAAATTAGAGTAGCATGATCAGTATGACCATCTATATATGGATGGTGTGATTTTCTCAACCTATCATGATTCCCCATCGTGTCTCGGAGTCTTTTCCATTTCCCAAACAAAACCCAATGAATATTTTATGAAATAACAGTATAGGTAACCAATGTAACCTCAAATTCTCTAGAACATATAGATTTCCAAGATCCTCAAAAATTGTGGTCTTCCAAATTGAAATTAAGTGGGTTGATTTCATTATCAAATCAATCAACAGCCAAAAATACTTTTCATTAGGGAGTATATGGTAAAATTTCAATAAATTTCATAGAAGCCTAGGGACACTTCCAAACCAACATCAGAGGAGTTCGGACAAAACTAGAAGGTTTTACTAGATTTTTGTTGATATGTTGGGTAGTGTAACAACATAAGACAGATTATGAAATGTCATTCTTCATATATCTCCACCAAAAATGTCATCTCATTTCATAATTCATCTTTATGGTACATATATGAATAACATAAGAATAACTATGATTGTAGAATAGAACTAAACTCTTAAAAATACTAATATGAAAAAAATCCAAAAAGAAACAAATACATTCATAAGGGAGAGAGAAACAAAAACTAATATGCACATTTTACAGTTTTCCATGAATTCATATGAACTCGAAATCCTTCAACAAACTATGTAAAATATACTCAATGAGATGATGAAAAGTTATCACTGATCAAAACAATATATGAAATTTCTTTCCAAAATTCTTGATGAAACTAAATAAAATGTCTATTCTGGTCCCACTCTTATATCCCTTCCTCAATATCTATGGATGGAGTTTTCCCACTGAGAGTGTATTCAATGAAATTTACCTTCCATGAGGTGTATGTGATGTATAAGCTGAATGTTTAAATCTATTCAACCCACCACATCTATCCGAGATTGATGTCCTTCTAAAAAAATATAACTCGGATTCTTATGGCTAGAAATGTACTATGATCCTCCCCATAAATATATAATGCTACCAAAAAATATGCACATGAATAGACCTAGAAAGATCCAAACCATGATTTGGGCAATTAATCTCACGCGTCTAATGTTTTCGATATTCATAGGCCACTACATGATTAGCCTACATCAGTACGCATCCCAAACCAAAATATGATCTATCATAAAATACCACAGACCCCTTACCGATCTCATGTAATATATAAATTGGTTCAATTCTCAGAAGATGATCAAACTATTCAAAAAAAGTCTGGAAATTTTTAAACAATGAAAAATTCAACCCTTTCCTAGTAAGAGAAGTTAGGGTTGATTGAAACCACAAGAAATTCATAGTGAACATCTAATAGAATTGTGAATGACCATGGAAAATTCATATCATGAATACATTATGTTTCTCATACCAGGAAAAAAAATCACCTTCAAAGGATCAATAGATAAGACACATTATGAAATCATGTTTCCCAAGAACATGACTTATTTAGTTGCTAAATTGAAATTTTATATAAATCTATCAAGCATATGGATCCTAATAATTTGTAAAACCCTATTAAAATGGTACTGTTGATCATGCTCGAATCTCAGATAATCAAGAATGACATCCACTAACACTAAGAAAAATGTTTTGAGATACTGATGGATTTTATGATTCATCTAATCCATGAAAAATATTAAAGAATATGTTAAACCAAAATTCATCAAAAGATATTTGTAATGGGCATACATACTCATGAATATTGAATTTAGAATATTAGACTCTCTAACGATGAGATGGTGATAACCCATCCAAAATAAAAAAATTTAAAAAGATTTTACCACATTAATGGATTAAACAAATTATCCATATAAGGGAATGGATAATTATTCTTAACCCTCACATATTCTATCTTTTTATATTCCTCTCACAATTGATTTGAACCATCTTCCTTCCTAGAAAAGTGCATGGGGGTTCCTATAAAGATCCACTAGGTCAAAAAAACATTTTTCCATCAGAGAATCCAATGTGATATTGATTTCTTTTATCTCTATTGGATTCATGTGATATGAGGGTCTTAATATCATTTGTGTACATGACACCATATCTATCATAAAACTACCTCCCTCTCTGGAGGATGATTAGAGAAGTCATATGGGAAAACATTAAGGAATTAACTACTATAAAAAAGAAGATCTCCATTAGGATAAACATCATCAGACCCATCTACAATAGTAGACAAAATTTTATTGAGATCTAGGGGGAAAGGTACTACATGACCAGACCTCAGATCCCACTCTCCCTAATACACCCCAGATCTCTCATCGGCATATAAAAATGTGACTTTTTAAAGATATCAATCAATCATAGCACACTTGGAAATAATAAAATCCATCATGATGATGATTTAAAATAGATCTATATAGTGAATAAAGAAATATCTAACTGACTCCCCATTAGCTATCGATATTGATCAATACATACAACAAAACCCCTTTTATCACCACTTCCAAAGAGTTTTTTTCTAACTCCATGAAAAATGATATGATATTCAGTGGAGTTTCCAACACTTCAACAAGTTGATAATATATATATTAGTGGGAGTAACTTATATGATATTATTTATATTCTATAAACAATGGAACAAATACGATACCTCACACTATAACTAGACTTTCCTCAAACTCCATTGAAAAATCTTCTCCTGCGTGAGGGGCTTCACTTTTGAGGCCTATGACAGGATCTCTATAAAACATAAATATTTTGACTATGCCATGTGCATTTTGGATCTAACAGTCCCAAACAATAATTAGGTGTATATATGACCTAGAAGAATATAAATATGGTTATAATTGTTGGAACCTCAATCATTCTATGAGAGAAATGGAGTATGGTTTGTGTTTGTTGTCAATCATCATTAGAAGTTTAGAATGTTTTCTAGGAAATGTATTATATAGTACAAGCGGACAATGGTTTTGAATGTGGCACCATTTTCGAGTGATTTCCCAATTTTACGGCCTGAAAATCGGAAAATGGATAGATGTGTTTTTCTAAAAGTATGGTGCGCGAAATATTGGAGTGGCGCACAAAAAAACATGGCTTGTGTGTAGAATTGGTTTTTTGTGAAATAGTGAATTCTAATTGGTTTTTCCTCACAAAAGGGGTTTCGGGATCAGAACACTGAAAAATTGAAAATGCATGAGATGCGTGAAAAATCTGAAGATGTTCGTGGAGAATGGTTCCTCCGCGAAAAAGGATTGCCCGCAAAATTGGAGGTTTTGTGCGATATAGTGGGTTTTGCACGTAGGGGTCAGTGGAACTAATAAATAAGAGGTGACACCCCCCCTCATTCGGAACAACTAAAGACTTAGAGATATCCGTGTTATAATGCTCGTAAATGTATCATGCCAAGGGAGTTTCACAGAAAATTTGAAGTTGTGCGGGAAAATAGAAGGTGAGCAGAAAAGTTGAAGCTGCAAAAAAATGTAGAAGCTTCATGTAGAAGTCAAAGATGCGCGTAAAAGATAAAATGTTCGTGTAAAGGAGGTTGTTGTGAGAAATATTTTCCGTGTGAAAAGAAAATATCACCTACAAAAGTGAGATCTTTTGAAAAAAGGGTATGGTTTGTGCACAATTGTCAGTGTATCCTGATTGCATGTTATGAATATTTGGTTTAATGGTTCAGTGCTTTCAGGTTCTTCAATCGAGTACTTTGATTCAAGTAGTGTCTCGTGATGAACAAATACAATGACTTTTATGTAAATAATTTAAAGATACCTTCATGTATATAAACTGAATGTGTCTTCACCCAAGGACGTGAGCCATGGGGAGTCAACAGGAGTTTTCCATGGGACACAGTAAGCTATCCATAAACGTTTATAAAGGTAGTGTGCCTGGGACAGAGTGACTGTACCTGAACTTTTTAATCTACATCTAGTGAATTTTAGTGGAATTAGGTATGACCAGAAACCTATCATCGTATTCTCTTTGGATGTAGCCCTTAGTGGTGAACCATGTTAAAGTGATGTGTGGTCTCTTTTTGTGTGGTTGTTTTCATTCTGTTCCCATATGTATTACAAGTTTAATGAGTTCCTACCATCATGGGAATAAGATCTTTATGTTAAAAGAACAATTTGACACCCGGAATCACCCCTCTCCTCTCAGGGTGTCTCAGGGTGCTACAAGTGATATGAAATTGTAAAGGATAATGGTGTTAGATCTGTAATTTGCATCATGGATAATGCAGTTAATGCCTAAGGAATACCTCTCATCATTGGAAGTAATTTCCAGATTATTAAGAATATAATGACATCACTTTTAAGATCCCATATAATGGAAGTACTTTTATCAATAATGCAATAAATACATGTTACTGACCCAACAGGGGTTTCTAAGACTGATAAAGAAAATAATGTTCTTGATATAGATACTAAATCTCAGAATTCTATCACTGCTTCCCTTTTAGATTAGATCTATCTAAAGGTGATGAGTTTCACCTCAGAAAATTCTACATGGGATAAAATTGGATTTTTTTTTAAGGAGACAAAAATGTGAAGGAGACAGAACACCAAGTCCTACACAATAGGTTTGACGATCTAAAGATGCATCCTAATGAGGATTTATATTCATTATTCAATCTAATTGTTGATGTAATGGGAGAAATTCAAGGTCTCTAAGAGGAAATCAAAGCCATTGATATCGTAATTGAAATCTAGAGAAGACTTCCTCATATGTGCAATGAAAAGGATTCGGCCCATGAAGAAAGTGATCAATCAAAACTATCTCTGGATGATCTGCTAAGTATTATAGTGTCATATGATAAGAGCGTCAAAACCAAAGATGTTATGACTCATGTAAGCATGGAAATGGCGTTCAAGGACATGGAATAATTGAAAATTTTAGAAGATAGTGGTGTTGAAGACGATAATGAAAAATAAATTATGTCTCTCATTTCCATGAAGCTAATAAAGGGAAAAGGTAAGTTTAATGGTAAGCTACTTATGGAATATTTTCATTGTTGAAGAGTTGGGAACATTTCCGCTCGGTGCCAAAGAATGTGCGATGATTATGAGAGAAAATTAGAACACATTGTGATGAATTGGAAATAATTTTTCAAAAACAGAGACTTCAAATATGGAATGAATGTACAAAAGAAGTGTTTTGTATCTGAAGAGGAAGATGATGATATTGAATTATGTAATGAAGAAGAACTAGTATATAAAACTGGAAACCATGCTTCCATGATAGATGACATAGAAAATTCATAACCCTCGATCGATAAAGGAAGAGATAATGAGATGACTCTTAATGGTGTTCCCAAGAATCAAATTAAGGATTCCTTTTCCATGATTGAAATAAATATAGGAGATGCAATAAGTGGAACAAAATGGTTGAAGAATCATAAGAATATGTTGATGATCTTGAACCTAAAATTGAACGACTAGAAGAACTAGTGAGAGTACATTCTTCAATCCTTGAAATCACAAATGATGTTGTGGAACTAAATCATAAAATTGAAGAAAAAGTAAAGGTCATAAATGACCTTACATCCAGATTAGAAAAGAATTCCAAGACAGTTGAGGGTCTTGAAGAAGAATTTCTTACTCTAAGGAGTAAACTTGATTGTCAATCAACCGTAAATGAGGTTAAGAAGGAAATTCATCTTGGAATATTTTCGTATGCAGAATCATTGGTAAGATGCAAGCGAGGTTCATATGGGGTTGGTAAAATCTTGAGTGATCAAAGAACAACTTGCATGGGAAAGAGTGGAATTAGTTGTGAAGTTGAGACATCAATTTCTCAGAGAGAAGAGATCCAAAAGAAAGTCAAGATGAAAGGTGGATATTTTGAATGGATTCATGAAGTGCTGAAAAAGAAATACTTATTCAAAACTAAATGAATAACTAAAGATTATCCTTAATCTTTTAGAAATGACACGTAGTCCAACCATTTTCCCAAGGAAGAAGGCATGGGGATAAATATAAGTGAGAATATATTTCACCTCATGAAGTGTTAGTTCTCTGGCTTTCTGGGCCATACCATGTCATGTTGCGAAGACGACATGAGCTACTTGAATGGGGAAGATATGGGAAGTCAACAGAAGAGACTGATTTGATATCCTACATTTTATACAAGAAATAGTTTTATGGATATTATTTTCATTGTTCTAAATTTGTCCATAAAGATATGTATTACAGGAAAAGGTTTGACATGATAAATTCATACGACTCTCATAGACGAGTCAATACTCACCATCTGGATGGTGTTGTTCTCACAAATAGGTTTTATTCTATGGAAGAATAGTATGGGTATGAAGAATATTATTATGTGGAATAAATAATAAGAAGGTCATTAGTGTCCTACACTCAATCTAATGTATCATGAAAACAAATGAATAAAATTAAGAAATCCAATTTTGCAAAAATAGGCCTCAATGTTACAAAAAGAAGCAGCACATGGATTTTTGATAGTGGATTCTTTTCCCATATAACAAGAAATTATGACCTTTTAGAGAACATTAAAAAGAATGTTTGTGGAACAATGAAGTTGGGTAATGATGGTGCTATGAATATTAATGGTAGTGGTAATACTTCTATAGCCAGTGGAGAGCTAAAGAAGACTGAAGTTCATTATGTTGATGGTCTATGTCACAAACTCCTCAGTGTGAGTCAACTCTATGAATCAGGGCTCATAGTAACATTCAATCAAAAAGGCTCTACTATTAAGGTAAAATAAGGAATTCCATCAAGAAAGGTTATGAAATAGATGGAAACTTATATCAGGTTGACAGTAAAGATAACTCTTGCTATATGTATGTTGAAGAAGAAACCAACATGTGGCATCGAAGGCTGGGGAACATTAATGAACAAGACATGTAAAATATATACATGTTAAAGATAGTCATGGATATCCCCATTATGAAACATGAATGAGAAAAGACATGTGGTGCTTGCATACGGGGGAAGCTAGTCTATAGTTCATATCAACCAATGAAGAAAATTTCATCACACATTCTCCACATCATCCATATAGACATATGTGGTTCGATAAATTTTTCCAGAACTCATTGGGAAAGGTAATTTGTCATTTTAATTGATTATTATAGTAGAATGGCTTGTGTAAAGGTTATTCACAAGAAGAAACAAATACTTGATTGCATTAAAACTTATCTCTAAATTGTTGAGAATGATCCTAGATAGACAATCAATGTCACGTGATATGAAAATGGAGGAGAATACACATCTATTGAGTTATATTATTACCTAGAAAACATGGAATACGACATGAGGAAGCTGATGTTACACCCCATAAAAAAATTCCATTGTTGAGCACCAGAGTCGATAGGTCAACAACATGGCAAGGACTATGCTATTTGAGAGTCGTATCTCTCACCATTACTGGAGCGAATACATTAAAGCTATCGTTCAAATTCAAAATCTAACGATGGTTTATTTTGGAGAAACTAAGACACCATATTAATTGTGACATGGAAGGAAGCCTTCATTGAAATACCTTCATGTTTAAGGATGAAAATGTTTCATCCAAAATAAAAAAGGATATAACGAGTAGTTTAGAGACAATGTATATGAAGGAATATTTATTGGATATCCAAGGAATAGAAAGGCATACAAATGTTTCAATAATTTATTGTGGAGCATTTTGGAAATATTTGATGTCAATATCATTGATGAGAAAATCCCAAATGCTTCAAATAATTCCGATGCAGATGATATTGAATATGTGGAAGAATGTGAGCATGGAGTAAATGAGCATAAATAAATTGAGGAAGGTGTACAAAAATCTCAGGAGTCACATCAGTATATTGAATCTGAAGGAGAATATGAAGTTAAAACCATAGCTAGGGAGAATTCAATTCAATCTCATAGGAGGAATCAAAGATCATAAATCGATCAATCAAAAAAACATTGGGGATTTGAATGAATCAACACTAATGAGGAGAATGAGGAGTAATGAACAATATGCATTTATATCAGTTGTGGAACCATCCTTATTTGAAGAAGCTGCAAATAATGAGTCATGGTTGAAGGCCATAAATGAATAGATAGATCATATTGACAAAAAGTAGTCATGGAATCTAGTCAAGAGACCTGATGGTCACATTGTGGATCTTTAAGAACAAATATGATGAGCATGGTAATGTGATATGAAATAAGGCACATATAAGGGCCTCTCCTTAAACATTACACAGTCTTGAATTAAATTAATAATTCACATTGAGGAACATTTCATGTTTAGAGTTTTAGAGAATTAGGCCATAACTATTACATTACATTTCAAAAATTACAAAGTGGACACTTCAACCTAGTTTCTATTTCATTCACAAAATAAATACTCTTGAAAAAAAGTGTCATCTATAGTTCCACATTTTAGACATCATGAATTTTCCATGATCCCATCGTTGACTCTATTCATCTTTATGTCCTATGAAAAACATTTCAAAACATGGGATGAGTATAAAAATTTCAGTAAGGGATATTAAATTAGAATGAAATAATTAGTACATCAATACATACAAAACATAAACTCTTTTACATACCTCATGAAAACATAATATTTATAAATAACACATAGTAATCACAAATCATAATGGTAACTAGTGGCATTCATATCATTCTTACATTGTAGTTATCACAACTACATAGGGAGTTACATTAGAATATCCATCATAGTATATTCCCTAAATCTCTTAGGAGAAACATTCATGTTTACCTCCTTCAAGTTACCCAATGAAGTGGAGAGAAATATCGGGCTCACCCACCCTAGGTTTATTACAGAACCACCATTATACGTAAATAATTCCTATGAACCATAACATATTCATAATTCATAAAACAAACATAAAGCAAATATATCATTTGCATATTTCAATAACAATATATTATTTAAATATGTTGACATAAAAAATTCCATTATCAAAACCATTTTTAAAAATAAAACATGTTAAAAGATTATATGGTATTTGTTTACTTTAAAATCATTTTGGCTGGTTATAGAAGCCAAATATCAAAAAATACTTGCGATGGTGGAAAATTTGTTGTCCTCAATTATGTTAAAAAGAGACATTCCTTTTTATAGTTTTTTGTAAAATTCCTTGTATAAAATGATTACTTTTGAATTAATTGAAACATAAATGGGGTTTATACACCTCAAAAATTAAAGTCATGTATAAAACAAAATATGCCTCAATGAATGGAAATTTAGATGAAGTCCCTTACCTCATGTCTGACTTGATTCGATCTTTCTTTAATTTCATTAACAATAAACTAAAGTAAATTTGTACTTTCTTAATAACCTTTCTCAATTGTATTATTCCATTTATATCACATATTACCTTGTTAAAAAAATTATGTAACCATTTATGTTAATAATGGTTGTTTTGTCGATATTTGGTACTTGAGTAAAAAATGAACACCTTATAATTACAAGTTGTCCATGTGGTCAATATTACATTATACCCAAAATAATATTCAATAATTAAATATAATATATATCATAAATATCTGGTATATATATGTATTTCTAATAGTATTTACCATTTGGAGATAAGAAATGAAATGCACCGGTAATGGATACGGTAAGCTATACGTATGTATAAACGTTACTTTCATTTATATTTCGTACTTAAATAGAATTAAATCATAATTTTACATAGGTATATTATTATTACAGTATAATATCATATATAATATCATTAACTCTATCATTTATACATCACACATATGGCATTAACGTGTCATATCACTTTGAAGGGACTATAGTCCGCACTTCTTCAAATGAAATTATCATGTTTACCCACTATGGAAACAATAAAGGTAGTATATAAATGTAAAATGAAGAATCATAAATAAAACATAATAATAATATACATCATATTAATATATAGTGTCCTATTAATTTACACCAAGAGAGGAAGTAGGAGATAATCGAACAGTCATTATTTCTTGAGGCGTTAGTTTCCCATCCATATAAACAGTATATTCATCACCCATTACATTGATGGGTGTGTATGTTTAGTTGTAATCCTTCTAATAACAACATAATAGTATATTTAAGATATTTATGTCATTATAATAGGAATGAAACAGAGTTTATGGGTTGTATAAGTAAAATAAAAGAAAGGATGTTAAGAGAAACTATGACCATTAATTTGGGAAACTCCCTTCGGTTTGAACCAAAAGAACCTGGTGAAGTGATTTATACCTAAGGCAATGATTCTAGAAGGAGGAGAGGGATCTTAAGAGATTATTTGTGTATGGGTTGGATGAGACAAGGGGCTTGAGATTTGTGTGGAATAGGTTATAAGTGAGGGCCTTTTATAAGGGGGAGGAGGGGCTCTTTAGGAATGTTTGTAAATATAATTTTTTTATAAACTTATCATCAATTTATAAAGATCAAAAACTAATTAAATTTGAAGATAAGATGATTAATGTTTAAAATAAAATCATCCAATATGAATTGGAAAAGTTTTTTATATTGTTCTAATATTTATATTCTTATTTATTTAAATCATTTATTAATTTGGTAAATATTGCATCATTATTGTGTCACAAATTAATTAATTTATATGATGTCTAAAAATTATAAAATAAATACAATAATGCAGGAAATCGTTTAAAAATTCCCATTAATATTTATAGTCAAAATTATAACATATATAAAACCATGTAAAAATTAATTTACTAAAAGATATTTGTTTATGCCATTTTTGCATTTACTTTATATTAATTAAAATAAAGTGTTATTATAACTTTCAAGTGGCTCCATGGGGTCCCAAGATCTACCCAAAGATGACCATGTTCATAAATGAATCAACCAATATGGTTAGGAAAAATTTTAATGTAATTGTGTATTTTTATAATATTTTTTACCTTGAATTACCCAATTTAACTTTAACCATGGTCAATAAAAGTCATGGTTACTATTCACCAACATTATTTTTATCATATTGAACCACATTTTACTAAATAGTAGAAACCATGTATGTCTTATATTAGAAATCCAATTCATAGAATTAGTAAAATTTTATTAAAATGAAAATTTCAGTTTTTTAACTACTCATTAGTGGTTTCAGTCTTCATAAAAAATTGATGTTTTTCAAAAAAATACCTAAAATTCAGCCTAAGATATAATTGATATCCCAAATTAAAAAATATATCTATTTTACTAAATTCAAAACATAGAAGATGCATTAATTAATATAAAATTAATTCCCGTTGACCAAACGGATAGTCTGTTTTTATGCAACATGAACTATCAAAAGATTAATACTTGATTATGTCCAATTTCAAAGTGAAATTAATTCCAATAGCCAAAAATAGATTAAATGGTAAAAACATAATCTAATTACACTTTAATACAAATTAAAAGGATAATATATCCATACAAATAAATTATATTAAAATGCAAATTAGTATTAAAATACAATATTTTTAACTATTCATTGGAAAATTTATTTTATCCAAAAATAACAAAAAATTTACCCAAAGTAAATTTTGATGTCCCGAATAAAAAAAATATTTTTTCAAATAGAACATATAAAAGTGACCAAAACTATATTTATGTAGGGTTTTCCATCAATAGGAAGTAAATCGACCATTTAAATAATAATAAAGTATTTATTCTTAAAATTAGATTCATTCACATTTTATGCCTCTAACTTTTATTTGATAAATGTCAAAACATTTCACAAAAATGTATAATCATATTTTAGTTAGTTTTATATATTTTCACCAATACAACGAGTAGGCATTAACTACCATTTAAATTAATTATATTATATAATTAGTGTGCAATGTAAGATTTCAAAGATACATGTTGTTGCATATTGGGAAAGCAATCGAACATAGTGTCCCATTTAATGTAAAATTAATATTTAATTAAAAAATAATTTTAAACATTCAAATATATTATTTTTTATTTACTTGGGACATTACATACATCCCCCTTTTGGGAATTGCGTCCTCGCAATTTTATTCTCTTATCAAATATGTGGGGGGGTTTTATCTCTTATAGCCTTTTCATAATACGACGTTGCCTATTGAACTATATGGGTTTTACACAAAACCTTTACATGGTGAATTACCTAATTCTACAACAATTTATCTCTACGGTTAACAATATGGACTGGTTGTTCCGCATAAGAGAGATTTTCATCCAAATGAACTACCATTGGGCTCAAAACATGAGAAGGATCTGGCATATACATTCATAACATTGAAACATGAAAAACATTGTATACCTTGGAAAAACATTGAGGTAAAGCCACTATGTACATAACTGAACCATCTTTCTCCAAGATTTCATAAGTTCTTATGAACCTCAGACTCAGTTTTCCCTTCTTACTAAAACACATCACACACTTCCATGGGGAAACATTGAGAAATACATGATCACCTACCTAGAAAGATAAATCCTTCCACCGGTTATACGCATAACATTTCTTCCTTCTCTGAGGTGTTATCACGTTCTTCTGAATCAACTGATCTTTTTTGGACATCTATTCTACCAATTCTAGACCCATCAGCTTCCTTTCACCTACTTCATCACAAAAATTGTAGTTTAACACTGCTTCCCATATAATGCCTCAATTGAAGTCATCTGTATACTGGAATGAAAGCTGTTATTATATGAGAATTCAACCAAAGAATGATGTCGGTCCCAATATCCTTGGTAATCTAGTGAACAAGCACATAGCATATCATCTATGGGCTGTATTGTTATTTCTGACTACCCATCTGATTTTAGATGAAATGTTTTACTAAAATTTAATTCAATAACCAATAACATATAAAGTCCTCCCCAAAAGTTAGAAGTAAACCTGAGATCACGATCAGATACAATAGAGAGGGGAACACCATGAAACCTGACTATCTCTTTAACATACAACTGAGAAAGTTTATCTAGAGATAAAGTATCATGAATAGGATGAAAATGAGTAGATTTAGTCAATCGGTCAATAATATCCAAGATTGGATTATTACCTCGCGGAGTCTTTGTATTCCCACAATGAAGTCCACGGATATATTTTCCCATTTTCACTCTAGCACTGGTAAAGACTGAAGAATTCCTTTCAGTAACTGCCACTCTACTTAACCTACTGACAAGTCAAACACATGAATGTAAAATCATTAATATATCATTTCATTACATCCCACCAGTAATACTCCCAATGATATTTGTACATCTTAGTGCTACCAGGATGAATAGGAAACAAGTATCTACGAGCATTACATAACAACTCAATCTTCAACTGAGAATCACAAGGCACACATAATCTTTTCACAAACCGCAAAACACAATCATTATCAACATTAAAATCATGAAACTTACCCTTCTTAGCCAACTCTACCTTTTTCTGCTACTCACTGTCTTCTTTTTGCACTAGATTTATTCTGTATGATAGAGATGATTTCACTGACACCTGAAACAAAACAGAATAATTTTCTGCACCAACCACTTCTATTCCAAATTACATCAAATCAAATAACAAATGATCTCGTTCCTAAAATATCATGGTTAAGGAATCATTAAATTTTTACTCAAAGCATCAGCCACATTATTTTCTTTTCCCGGATGGTAAAGGATCATGAAAACATAATCCTTGATTAATTCCATCCATCTCATCTGTCTCATGATTAATTGTTTCTGAGTAAATATATAATTCAAACTTTTTTGGTCATTATATATTTCAAATTTTACTACATACAAATTATTCCTCCAAATATTTAAAGAAAAAACAACATCAGCTAATTCCATATCATGTGTCGGATAATTTAACTCTTGAGGATTCAACTGACATAAAGAATAACTAATTAACTAATCATTCTACGTAAGACATAACCATTTCCATTCAAAGAATAATCACTATAAATAACAAACATACCATATGTGGATGTCTGTGCCAAAACTATATTATTCACCAATCTTCTTTTCAATTCTTGAAAACCATCATAACATTATTTTTTCCAAAATAACTTAACACCTTTTCGAGTTAACTTTGTAGTTGGACTAGATAACCATGAAAATTTCACAATAAAACTTTGGTAATAACTTGCTAAAGTATGAAAACTATGAATCTCGGTTATATTTGTGGGTCTTGGCCATTCTTCAACAATTTTTTTTAGCAAGATCAATAGTTATGCCATTTTTTGAAACAATGTGACAAAACAAGAAATATTTTGTAACCAAAACACACAGTTTCTAAATTTCCAAAAGAGTTTATTTTTTATGGTTTTCAATACAACCCTTAAATGAAATTATTCTTCCTCTTTAATTTTAAAAGAAACCAAAATATCATCAATGAACACAACCAAAAACTTATCCAAGCACTCACGAAAAATTATATTCATAAGATCTAGGAATACAACAGGTGCATTGGTTAAACCAAAAGGCATAAATAAAAATTCATAATTCCCATATATAGTAAAAAAATTGGGGTTTGGAATGATTTCTTCCATTACTTTAAACTGATGGGAACCAGACCTCAAATAAATCTTCCTAAAATACTGAGCTTCTGAGAGCAGATCAAACAATTCATCGATAAGAGGAAAACTATGCATGTTCTTAACAATGATGTTATTCAATGATCTATAATCAATGCAAAGTTTCATCAGACCATCATTATTTTTAATAAAAAAGGCAGAACCACCCCTTGGAGATGTGCTGGGTCGAATGAAACTTTTATCTAATAACTCCATAAATTGTTTCTTTAACCCTGAAAGTTCAATTTGAGCCATTCGACAAGGGGGTTTTGAAATTGGATTAGCATCAGGAACTATGTAAACAATAAATTGTACATCTTGATCAGGTATAATAACTTGAATCTCATCATAAAAACATCAAGGTACAAATTTAACACTGACACATCATTAATCTCTACACATCCTTTATTTTAATCAATATGTGCAAGGTAACATTCATTTAAATATTTTACAATTATCTCATCCTCCTAATACATTTTAAAAATGAAGGTTTCATTCCTGTACACAAACTGAAAATATTTCTGAAAAGAATACTGTTTAGATTTGCAGTCAATCTTAGCACGATAAATCGAAAGCCAATACATACCCAAAATAACATCAAACTCTACTCGAGGCACAATAATTACGTTTTAGGTATATTCTCCTAGTACACAAGGATAGAAAGGTTATTATGATTTCTTTTTGTCTCAAAATTTCCCCCTAGTGTTTTTACAATATGTTCAGGATTCATAACTTGAGATGGAATTAAAAAATTTCTAGAAAAATTCTTATAAATGAATGAATGTGTAGACCCTGAATCAAAAGACAGAATGGCATAATATAGAAAAACAAACACCGTACCCAATACTACTTCAATTGATGGAAAAACATCTCCTGATGTAGTTTAAAAGGATTTCACCACCCCATTATTCCTGTAGTCTGGCTTCTTTCCCATAGTTCAGTTCTTCAATTGACACTCATTTGAATAATGACCCATTTAATTTCTCTTCAAACATTTTACTAACTATAAATAAGATTTTTCATACCATTAACAAGATCTTATTTAGTGCAATTATGAGCCTTATGTACCATTTTACCATATCGATCGAACTTACTATAATTCAAAAGTCATTTCCCAATATTATTGTTACCATAATTTTCTCTAACTGTAAACATAAGTTTCTTACCATCATACTTTTTTGAAGAGTTATTCCATTTATCTGGCCACCTCGACCTCTTATTCTATTATTTGTAAAAGAACACCTCAACATCAGAAAAATCCATTTCCAGAATCTCCACACAACTAATAAGTTTTTCATAACTTTTTAACTCACGATAAGATAAATCCATTAAAATATTTGGCTTTAATCCTGAGTAAAAATGTTTTATTTTACTATCATTATCTCCTATATAATTTTGAACATACCTTTCCAGTCGAGTGAATTTTTCATCATATGTAGCAACTAAGTCATTGCCCTGACTCAATTATATTAATTTATTTTCATCCTAAGACGAACCACCTTAGAAAAATATCTCTCACGAAACATTCCTTTGAATTCATCCTAATCAAGAGCATCCATCTCCTCACAATCCTATATATTTTTCACCCTCGACCACCATTGATCATCTTCACCTTCAATATGGTAAACAAAAAGACTAACCTTTTGGTGTTATGAACACCCCATGACATAAAAAGCTTTTCCAATTCTTTAATCAACCCATTTTCTAGCACAGGGTAAGATGATCCTCTAAATGATGGGGTATGTAGCCACAAGAAATTCTTCACTAATGAAATGTTTTTTTGTGGTTTATTTGAAAGATCTTGTGCATACATATCACCACCATTTATAACCTGATTCAACCATTCCATCACTACAAAAAAAATTTCAGTTCCGATTCTGACCACCTCAGGTTTCTAAATTGGAAGGTTTTCTTCCTCCGGATGTTATCCCAACATAGCTGCCCTGTTTTCTCTGCAGAAAACCATTCTAGACACAAAAATATCTTAGCCAAAGTAACACACTAATATTTAAATTCTATATCATTTCAATCATAACTTAAACTAAAGATAATTTATTAATTTAACTATATTCTAACTCATAAAGTGGTCTAAACCGACCACTGATACCAACTATAAGGACCAGGCCTTAAACATTACATAATCCTGAATTAAATGAATACATCACATTGAGGATACTTTCAGGTTTTTAGTTTTAGAGAATTAGTTTATAACTATTACATTACATTTCAAAAATTAAAATGTAGACACTTCTACTCAGTTTTCATTTCTTTCAGAAAATAAAAAATCTTGAAGAAAAAAGTAATGTCTAGTTCTATGTTTTAGACAACATGACTTTTACATGATCCCATCATTGACCCTATTCATCTTTATGTCATGTGAAAAAGATTTCAAAAATTAGGATGAGCATAAAACACTCATTAAGGGTTACAAAATAAGAAGGAGATCATTATACATGAATACATACAAAACATAAACTCTTTTACTTAAATCATGAAAACATAAGATTTATGAATAACACATAGTAATCACAAATCATTAAGGTAACTAGTTGAATTAATATCATAACTGTTTTGTATCTGTCACCGCTACATAGGGAGTTATGTTGGAATATACATCACCGTATATTCCCTAAATCTATTAGGATAAACATTTATATTTACCTCCATCATGTTGCCCAATGCATTAGAGAGCTATCTCAGGCTCACCCACCCTAGGTTTATTATATAACCACCCCTATACGTAAAGAATTCCCAAGAAAAATAACATATTCATAACACATAAAACAAACAAAAAGGAATGATAAAATTTACACATTTCAATCAAAATATTTAAGTTAAATATATTGACATAAAAAATCCATTATCAAAACCATTTTTAATAACAAAATATGTTAAAAGAGTGTATGGTATTTATTTTTCTTTTAAATAAATTATGGCTTGTTTAGGAATCCAAAGATCAAATAATACTGGTGGCGATGGAAAATGTCATTGTCACTCTTTATGATAAAATGAAATATTAATTTTTCTTGTCATTTTGTAAAATTCTTCATAAGAAAAAATTCCCTATGAATGAAATGAAAATTCAAAGGGGTATATACACTATATAATATAAAGCCATGTATAAAACAAAATATCCCATAATGAAAGGATTTTCAGACGATGTCCCTTACCTCATGTACAACTTGACTCGGTCATTCTTTAATATCCTGAATAAAAAACTGATGTTAATTTCTATTTTCAAAAGTACCTTTTTCATGTTTATTATTCCTTTTATATCACTTATTACCATGTTATAAACATTATGTAATCATTTAAGTTAATAATGGTTTTTCGGTCGATATTTGGTACTTTAGATAAAAAATAGACACCTTATAATTACAAGTTGTCCATGTGGTCAGTAGTCCATTATCTCCAAACTGATATTCATTATTTAGATATCATATATATTATATATATCCAATATATATATGTATTTATAACAGTACATTACAGTTGGAGATAAGAAATGAAATGCACTGTTCAGGGAGATGGTAAGTCGTATGTACGCATGGACACTACTTTCATTTAAATTAATAAATTAAGGGAATTTAAAAATAATGATACATAGGTATATTATAATTAAAATATAATATCATATATAATATCCTTAACTATATCCTTTATATTTCCCACATATGGAATTAATGAGTCATATCACTATTGAGGGGGCGGTAGTCCGCACTTCCTCAAATGAAATTATCTCGTTTACCAAATATGGAAACCACAAAGGTAGGATATTAATGTAAAATACATAAGAATAATGAAAACATAAAAATAATATATATAAATATATAAATACAGTGTCTTATTAATTTCTACTAGGAGAGGTGGTATGAGCTAATCAAACAATCATTATTTTTTGAGGTGTTAGTTTTCCATCCATTGAAACAATATGTTCTTCACCCATTAGATGGAGGTGTGTGTTTGTGTAGTTCATATAATTCTCATAAAAACATAATAGTACATTGAATATACTCGTTCCTTATAAAATAAAGGATTGAAATTATTTTTGGGGTTGTTGAAGTAAAATAAAAGAAAACATGTTAAGAGAAACCATTTCCTTTAATTTGGGTAACTCCCTTTTCTTTGAACCAAAATGATTTCTCGATGTGCCTTATGTATAAGGTAAGTCTTCTAAGAGGAGGATAGGAATCGTTAAATCTTTTTTGGGTAGGTGTTGTACGATCCAAGGGGCTCTAGGGGTGTGTGGAATGGGTTAGAAATGTGATATTTTTATAAGGGGGGGCACTTTAGGAAGGTTTGCAAATATTAATTTATTATAAACCTATCCTCTGTTTCTAAAGATCCAAAATGCTTCAAATTTAAATATATGATGACTCTAGTTAGAAGTAAAATCATCCAATATGAATTGGACAAGTTTTGTATATTATTTTAATATTTATAATCTTATTTATTTAAATCATTTATTAATGAGGTAAATACTGCATCATTATTGTGTCATAAATAATTTAATATATTTGATGTCTGAAAATTATAATATAAATACCATAATTTAGGAAATTGTTTTATATTTACAATGAAAATTTATAGTTTAAATGATAACTTATATAACCCCATGTAAAAATTAATTTACTAAATGATATTCGTTTATGCCATTTTGCCTTTACTTTATATTAACTAAAATAAACTGTCATTATCACTCTCTAATTGCTCCATGGGGTCCCAAAATCATCCCAAAGATTCCTATGGTCCTTAATGACTCAAGAAAAGGTTATAAAATGTGTTAAGGTATTTTTTAGTATTATAATATTCTTATTACCTTGAATTACCCTATTTAACTTTAACATCAGTAAATAATAGTCAAAGTTACAATTCACCAAAATTTATTTTCATCTTATTGACCAAAATTTTACTCTCTAATAAAAACCATGTATGTCATATTTTTTTAATTCAATTCACAGAAGTAGGAAAATTTTATTTAAATGAAAAAGTTAGTTTTTAACTATTACTTAGTTGTTTCGCTATTCGTCAAAAATTGAAGTTTTTCAGAAAAATACAAAAAATTCAGCCTAAGATATATTTGATATTTCAAATTAAAATATGATGTCTGTTTTAAAAAATTTAAAACATTGAATTTTAATTAATTAATTTTATATTAATTACCATTGTGAAAACAAATAGAGTGTTTTTAATAAACAATAACTATTAAAAGATTGATTATGGTTTATGTGCAATTTCAAGGTGAAATTAATTTCAGTGACCAAAATTGGATTAAATGGTAAATAAATAATCTAATTAATATTTAAAACCAATTAATGATAAAACATATCCAAATAAATAAATTATATTAAAAGGCACTTTTAAATTAAAATACAATATTTTTCAATATTCATTAGAAAATGAATTTTATTAGAAAAGGAATTTTATTAGAAAAATACCAAAAATTTACAAAAATTAAATTTTGATGTCCCAAATAAAAAAAGAATTTTATTTTCTCAAATAGAACATATAAAAGTGACCAAAACTATATTTAGATAGGGTTCTTCATCAAAAGGGGGTAAATCGACCTTTTAATGAATATTAGAGTATTTATGATTAAAATTATATTCATTCACATTTTAAGCCTATAAAATTTATTTGATAAATTTAAAAACATTTAAAAAACATGTCTGATCATATTTTAGATAGTTCTATTCATCCCCTCCAACACAATGGCTAGGAGTTAACTACCATTTAAAACAATAATATTATATCATTAGTGTGCAATTTAAGATTTCAAAGAAACCTGTTGTCATATATCGGGTAAGCCATCAAACATTTCTTCCCATTTAAAGTAAAATTAAAATTTAATTCCAAATATTATTAAAAATTGAAATATATTATTCTTTATTTACTAGGGATGTTACAACATGACTAGTTTGTAAGGGATATTCACAGATTGAAGGTGTTGATATTGAAGAACATTTTATCCTGTAGTAAGACCATAGTCAATCAGGATTTTCCATTCCATGGAAATCCAAAGATGATATAAATTATATCCAATGGATGTCAAGGAAAAATTCTGGAATGGTGTTCTCGATGTATAAGTCTACATCAAACATGCAATGGGTTTTTATTGGTATTGATGAAACAATGGTTTGTAAACTAAAGAAGGCCCAATATGGCTTGAAACCTGCACCACTAGCATGTTATTCATAGTTGGATTCTTATCTTAATATGTTTTAATTCAAAATGGGAGGAGTTCATCACAATCTCTATGAGAATAATTCTCTAAAATATTAGTTCATGGTTCTAGTTTTCATTGAAGACATTATATTTGGTGGAAACATGCAATAATCAGTGGATGAATTTTTCAATCACATGAAATACGAATATGAATTTTCAATGATCGGGGAGATCATATATTTCTTAGGACTAAATTTGATTGAAAATAATGATCACACTTCATCTCTTAGGAAAACAATGCAATAGGGATGCTGAAGAAATTTAAAATGCATGACTCCAAACCAATGTAAATTCCAATTGTAGTTGGAACTATACTTGGAAAGAATGAGGATGTGACCTTTGTAGATCCCACCATGTATAGGATGATCATTGGGAGCCTACAATACCTAATAGCAAAACAATCAGATATTATGTTTTCAACATTTCTAGTATCCCGTATTCAATGTAATCCAAAATATGATCATATGGCGGCAGTGAAAAGATTCATGAGGTACATTAGAGGTAATCATTTTCATGGCTTATAATTTGATACAAGAAGGTATAGTGAACTATCATTTTTTCTAATTTTTACTAGGCTAGAGATGTAGTGGGTAGAAATTCCACCAGTGGTGGAGCATTATATATTGTGCAGAAATGTGTTGGATGGTTGACAAAAAAATAAGAAAGTACTTCTCTTAATACTGCCGATGTTGAGTGTATGTCCACTAAAAAGGGATACACACAGCTACTATAGATGAAGCAATAAGTAATAGATATTGGTGGTGAGGTGAAACAACCAATGGTGATTTATTATGATAACAAGAGCACAATTGCTATTATAAATAATCCTACTCAACATTCTCATACAAGACAAAATAAAATCTAATATCTCTTTATCAATGAAATGGTTGAACAAGGTTTGATTAAAATGGTTTAATTGGGAACTAATGAGGAAGTGGATAATGTCATGATCAATCCACATTTACAGTCTGTGTTTGAGAAACATTGGTTGAACATCTGGGTTCAGCCACATCCAAATGCATATAGATGTTCTGAAGATCCCCTCTCCCCAATTATGATAAAAAAATTTTATCTATTTTTGTATGTGATGCATGATTATGGGGGAGGTACTATCCAGGGGTGTTTTGAGCTATATAATGAAAAAATTTCCTCTTTGGGTTTATTTTCAATGGGTGAGAAGGAATAAATTCATGATATTGAATTAACTTTTAATGCATCAATGAAAGGAATATAATTCATTGTTAGGAGGAGAATGAATACATTCAGAGATTGCACGGAAACCCAATTCAAGCATCACCTATTGTTTTCTACACAGATCATTGCTCACATAGACATTGAGTGTTTGATGAGTTTATTATTGTATTTCAAGATATGTAATTAACATATAATAGTTCTGTGACATGATGATAATTCCGTGTCTGGAGGAGGAGGAATACATTCAGAGAATGCATGAAAACACAATTCAAGATTCCCCTCTTTCTTTCTACACCGATCACTGCTCATGTAGACATAGAGTGGTGGATGATTTGATTCATGAATTTTAGTTTTTGATAGTGGATGATACTCTACTGAATTTATTTGGAGATTTCCTACAAACCCAAAGGGGTGACTACTTGAACCTCGATAGTTTTATGAGATAAATATAGTATGATTTGTGTTTGTTGTCAATATTCAATAGATGTTCAGAAAGTTTTCTAAGAAATGGATCATAATGTAGAATCAGAAATAAATCATAAAAGTTCCCCCATTTCCAGTGTTTTCCAAATTCGTTGGCCGAGAAAATTGGAAAATAGAGAGATGTGTTTTTCTCAATCTAAGGTGAGCGAAATATCGGAGTGGTGCGTGAAAAACATGGATTGTGCGCTTAACATATTTCCCATGAAATAGTGAATAAAGGTCTCTGTTAAAAAAAGGTGGTTCAGGATCAGAACGTTGGAAAATGGAAAAGGTATGAGCTGTTTGAAAAATCTAGAGATGTGTGCAGAAAATGGTTCATGTGTGAAAAACTATTGTGTATAGAATGAGAGGTTTCTCACGACAAGATGGGTTTTTCACGTGGTGGTCGGTGACGCCTATAAATATGAGGTGACCCACTTCATAGACAAGTGCAAGTTTTGCAGAAAAGTTGAAGCTATGCGGAAAAGTAGAAGCTTCATGTAAAAGTTGAGGCTGTGTGTAATAGATAAAAGGTGAAAGTAAAGGGGATTGTTGTGAGAAATATTTTCCACATGAAAATAAAATATTTCACTAATAAGTGAGATCTTGCATGAAAAGGGAAGGTGTTTAGCACAATTGTTAGTGTAGCCTTATAGCATGTTCTAAATATTTGGTTATGTGGTTCAGTGCTATCAAGTGAATCTATCCAGTACATCGATGTAAGAAGTGTCTCATACTGAATAGAGTCAAAGAGATAAAATAAAATCTAATGAAGAGACCTTCATGTCTATAAACTGAGTGGGCATTCACCCAAGGAGCGAGTCAAGGGGAGTCAATGGGAGTGACCCAGGGGATGCATTGAGCTATCCTTGAATGATTGTGAAGGTAGTCTGTCTAGTACAGATTTCCTATACCAGAACCTTGTAATCCACAACTCGTGAACTTTTTGGAATTAGGCATGATCAGAAACCTATCGCCGTATGATCCTTGGACGCAGTCTTTAGTGGTGAACCATGTAAAAGTGTTGTGTGGTCTCTTATCGTGCGGTTGTCTGCTTTTTGTTCCCATTAGTCTTACATGTTTAACGAGTTCCTACCACTGTGGAAATGATATCCTTGTGGTAAAATAAAAATTTGACATCTTGAATCAGCCATCCCCTCTTAGGGTGTCCTGGGGACCTACAATAATGTCCAAAAGAACTACACATCATTATAGGCATGAGATAAGAATGATGCATGTACCCAACATTTATACATTGATAGAAAGTCAGAGGAACACTAGTAGATACATATAATGGTGTAGGTGGGATTGATACTATGAACCATATCCACCAATCATGTGATGATAATTCATCTTCATCTTCTTACGCAACGTTCCACTGAAGCTACCCCTATGAGTAAGATAATGGGAATGGTAACCAATAGGTCCAACTATGTTTATCACTAACATAATTTCCCTTCCAACCACATCCATATTAGTAGAAAGCATCAGCATAAATACTTCTGTTCAAATATCTAGTCACATACCCTTATGTTATTTCTGAGCCTTCATCAATTCATTCCTCACCTCCTATGAAATAAGTGAAGTAGATCCAAAAACTGATTAGATTACTATAAAACCAATAAAATTGCATTCTACAAAGATAGGAACACTAGATACTTTACCATTATCAGAGATATTGCGAAGGAATACATAATAAAAAATGTATTTATGTCTTTCTAGTCCAATCCCACATGTCTATCCGTCTAATCCATGGAATACCACTATTTTTTTCTGGGACCCTTAGGCCTGAATGAAACACACATCATCTTGATAGCTTCAATTGTCTCCTAGATGTCCCAAATTAGTTTTAACTTTTCTACTAAGTCTCATTCCCCTTTGGGCCCATTCTTAAAAATAACATATCATGGTTTATATCACAAAACACCCATGATTGATCAATATCTCTTCCATCTCATGGTTGCAACTCAAAATCGGTGTTATGAACATCTGATAATGTTTAGTCTTTGAAATAAAATGGATTCATGATAACCTATATAAGTTATTTATTTATAGGATGATTCCCTTATATGTCCACTTCACTATCCTATTGAACATATGTGAGTTGAAATAATATTTCTAAAATCCAAAAATAGAGGGTGATTAATTGAAAATATGATAATATTAGTATAAACTATAAATTAGAAGTATAAAATTAGAGTAAGATCAAAACTCTACATAGAACACACACATCCAAACATCCCACGGTAGCATGAGTCTCTTCACAGAAAGAGATATCTAGGAACACCACGTAACCTACCTCTAAAGTCCAAATTTTTTACCTCATATATTTTAGAAGTCCCAAGACATGGACTCTTGGGGACAAACTGAATAGTAATTAATTTTTTTAATGAAATAACATGTGATACCCTCACAAACAATTACCTGACCTGATATTCCATATAGATTATTAGAATTCATGATCCCAATGGGCTGGTGACTAGAACACATAAATAAAAAACCCAGAGGAAAAATTTTAAACCAACAAAAAATAGACAATATGACATAAATACATAGTATAATGAAACATCATATGAATAAAATAAAGAAATATATTCCATATATGAATATAATTATTCCATCGATACACCTCAAAAACATTTAAAACTAATGGTACAGTTACAAAGAATCAAATGATACCAATCAAACAAACAAATCTATATTAAAATGTGTGAAAACCCCCAAAATATCAATGAAATCAATCAGTTTATAGCTTATATAACAATCACGATTGCAATAAAACACATTCATTTTCCTATATCAAAAAAATATAACCTAATATACACACCACTGATGTGGTGTGTAGATTGTGAGATACAAATTCTCTGTATGATACCACAATAGTGTTACTTATCAATTTTCAATAGAAATATTCAAAAAATGCACATTAAAAAAATGGCATTTTAAGTAGTAAAGTAGTTTTATATAAAAATCAGGGAAAATATTTTTCCTTTTTCTATATTTCTAAAAAATTCTAGGTAAAATATACCAAATAATAATTTCTATCAACATTTCTCAGTATAAAATAAATGTATATTAAAGCCAAAACAATACTAGCCATGAAAAAAGGTAATCATGACAAGGATCAATGTAGGTCATGGTAACAAGATACTCATACCACAATTAATAACTAGTGGACCCTACATTCCCCTAGAACATGGTCTTATAGAGCAATGGAAGAACCCATGAGTGAACCCCCCATATGATGTCAATGTCATGTCTATAGAGAAACCATCCTAGGGAGGATAGGAACACCCCGTGAGTGAACCCCCATAGTTAAATGGATGGTGAACCTAGATACAAAAACCACCTAAGATCCAAAGTCTCCCCCTATGCTACATTCCACAAATCTATTTAAAAAATAATCCACATTTCTTAAACAATTTCCAAATATTTATTTATTTCAGAAAAAAATGCCCTAAAAAACTTTTTGAAATCCCCTTTTATCATTCACTAAAAATACCATTTAACACCTCCAAAACCTGGAAAAACAATATTTTCTGAAAAAACATTTATAAACACACAAATCAATAAAAAATTCATTTTTTATTCAGAAAATAGTTTATAAAAAAGTAAATTAATGTTTCACCCAACAAAGGATAGATATCAAACCATTTAAAATAAACCCAGGACATGCACTACCTATATAAGGATCCACCAGAATTAGATAGAATGAAGAGGAAATAATGAAGGCCCTGGAATTGATTCCCATATAATAGAATTACATTCCATAAATGAAGAAAGCTAGAGGATGGTTTTAATCTAACATACCTCACGAACCTCACATATTATATGTGAATAAACAAGAGGGTTAGTAACTAGAAGAATATTGTTAAATGTATCTTGAAGAATCATATGTCAACACATGATAGGTAAAATATTATTTTATTTAATAAAAGTGTTATATGGACTGAGATATATTATAACCATAGTTTATTCCAAAAATTCCGAACAATAACACATTTACAATGTAAAAATACATAGTTTGATATAAAATGGTAATGAAGGTAGTGACAGGAGATGTTTCTATATATACTTACAACAAACGATTCCCAATAACAAAAATCGCGAACATTTAAATGGTTGTACATTTTTATCCATGATATAATATTTCTTATTTGTGTTTTAATAAATTATTTTTACACATTATAGTATTGATTTGTTTATTTATGGAGTTTTACTCCCATTAAAACTAGTTCTGAGGGTGAGTGGGTCCTTTGTTGGAGTCATTCCTCCCTCAACTAGAAGACATAGTGGAATGTAATAAGTCCCTTATTATCTTTCCTGAGAGGTTTCCTATTTCTCTTGACATCAAGGATAATAATATTTGTTTTGTATAAACCCATAATTCATAGCCACATGTGGAGATCATGAATCCTTCATCTTTTATTGGGGTTTCCTTATAAGAATTTCATTTATTGGATTTTTCTTTTCCGTTATTGATTTATGGGTTCAGATAAAAAATTTCAATTGCATTCCTCTAGGGATTTCAGTTTCATAAAAATATGTGTTTATATTGAAACATTAATTTTATTTTCAAGCATGTTTCTTGTATTACGTAGAAGAAATATAGATTTATTGATACATTGGGGTAATTGGTATCAGTAGAACATATTACTTCTCAAAAGATATGACCACATTATGTGGTGTGATTCAAGGGCATTGGTTCATTCTCTCATTTGTATTTCCCTTTTATACTATTGATGGGTTGATATATATATTTTTTCTTACATGGGAATGAATATTTCCAATTTTAAAAAATAATGGATATTTATTAGATATACCTTAATGTATTCCCTTGAATTTGTTTCATTCTTTTACACTCTTTTGGTTTGTATATATTATTATTTTGCATTGTTCCTTTAACATGTGGGTTTGTGTGTGCTTATTGGTACATCCAGATAAATCCTCCCATTTCAGTGGAATGTGTACATGAAAATAATCTCTAGCATGTAGCCTGTAAAAGGTGGGTTTGGGGAGTGACTATAGATTTACTACCGACCCGCGGGGGGCCGTGATGGGCTGACATATGATAGAGGGGTATTAGAGTAAGATTATCTTATATAAATTATTTAGAGTTAGATCTTTTTTGAGCACTGTGATGGTCAAAATGTTTAAGATTAAGAGAATGACATAAGGGGGGTGAATTAATATCATCCAAAACTATGAAATTTTAATAACATTACAATTATTTTGAAACACAACATTCATTATATCAATGAATAATTATATGTGTAAATAGATAAATATGTTTACATAATGATATATAGTGGTTCAGTGCACAAAGATCCCCTATAGTCCCCCTCCAATGATCAACTTAATAATATTTTTTATTTTAATATCAGGCCCTCTTATCCTAATAAATTCAAAAAACAACATTGAGACCGATGTTGATACCTTTAAAGTATTTTAAAAGGATTTCCGACTCTTTTAGAAGAAACTAAATATCCATAGCTGCGTAAAATAATTTGAAACCTTAACATGACTATGTATTAACAGTCAATAGACAAAATTGATCAAAAGAGTTTTTTTGATGGTAAAATCTAAACATAAATTCTTACAGAAACAAATCATTGATGTATTACGATCATTAATATGGCATAATAGAAAATAGATATTCAATATTGGATAGTCTATTTTCACATAACTGCAATGAAAACACCAAACATTTTTTTAAACATGTTTGTATCCAATGCGTATCTTCACTAATTAATTCATCATTAGTTTATAATATGATGTTGCCATAATGTTATGTAGTTTTGACTACTATAAAAGAAACAATTATTCGAATGATCAAAACAGAAATGTCTCCAAAGTTTCGTTTTGATGGTAAATGACACATTGGTTATTTTTTTATATTCTCTATATTAGATATGTATATTCATTTTTATCTATATCATAATGAAGAGTTTCTTGAAATTTATATAAAATATTTAATATCTTAAAATCAAACTAGATCTAGAAGAATTACATAATAAATCTTGAATATTTTTTTAAAATCTATTTAAGAGAGCCCTATCTTCTTCTAAGAATAGTAATGATTTACTTTGATGAATACGAGACTTTAAAAAAACATAAAGAGCCTTTGAATCAGTCTGAAAATATATTTGAATAAACAATAACATCAATCAAGACTATATCATAAATCTAGGATAATATCGAGGATTTGAAACTCAGTTGTTGAATAGTAAAACATAGGGTTCTTTTAGGTGAAGAAAAAACACTAAAGCAAGGATTTATGTACTATACGTTTATTTTCTCAAAAATGGGGATAATTACAAAAGAAGGTTTATTTAACACTAATTTTAGTTTTCTCAAAAGGCGTGTTCCAAACTAATGTAGTGGTGATGAACCAAAATTTTATATCATCATTGGCTATGTGACCCACACACACTATTTTAAATGTAGGGTTCCTTCTATATGTTACACTTTCACACATAAAGTGTGAAATGTGTTTCCATAATATGTTAAAATGAATCCCAAGCACATTATAAAATATTTCATGTTGACTAATTACATGATTATATTTCTAGGATAATTTTTTTTGTTATTATTAATTTCACCAAGTTCAGTTAAAATCAAATTCATTAGTAACAAAAATGTGGTATTTTTTAGGTTCAAACCAAAAAGAAAATTAACTAAATTTTTGAATTAATACTTGCTAAAAAATATCCCAATTTTTTATGATGACAAAACCCATAAAAAAATAAATGTAATTTAAAAATAGTTTTTTAAAATACCAAATAAATTTATCCACCTTTTTATCATTATAATATTCCATCCATAAGAAAAAAATTTCCCCACATATAGTGATTATATAATATCCATTATTAAATTATAAAAAATAATTATAACTTCATTGAATAAAAACATATAATATTGAATCTATGATTATAAACTAGAAACTTCACCCCTTTTTATCCCATTACTTATAATTAAATTAAAAAATGTCTCCCACAATTATAAACATCTCCCCATTTTTGTTACATAAAAAATATAAGTGCAGTAAAATTATCTCCCCCTAAAATTAGGCATTATTTAAAAAGATATAAATATTTAAACAATGAGAATATATAAAATAGTAATAAATAAAAAATTAATTTCTTAACATCCCCTTGAATCATATTATATAGGTTTATTCAATGAAATCAATGAATAATTAAAAATAGAAAAAATTATACATTTAGTAAAATACTTATTTTTACTATTAAAAATGGTTCATGGTTTTGTATGACAAGTAAAAAAGTAAAAATAAATTAAAAATAAATCTTAATGAAATAATTTTACTAAAACAATATTAAAAATTTAACATTTAAATTTATTTTTAACTATGCAGAAAATAAAATTGATGTGTTAAAAAGTAGACTTTCCTTTCAAATTTTACTAATATTGAAAATTTTCAACAAATGAATATAAAAAATTTGATAGTTCATCAACTATTTTTTGAGCATATATTGTTCCTTTATGATAAGAATATGAAAACCATTCCACCAAAAGAAACATATGTTTTTCATGATCATGATTTGTAACCACAAATTTTCTATGAAACTCTATTGACATAGCATTTCTACATTGAATGCTCAAAATAATGTTTTTTAGATCAAACTATTTTTTATATTCTGATAATACTTGTGTAATGAATCAAAAAAATAAATCTATTTTCTCTATAAATCATCATATTAGGTACTAGATAAATCCAACTCATATGAAGGATTTTCTTTATCTTCATTCACAGTGATAACTTTAAACTTATGACTATTATAAGATGTGTAAAATGAAGATACATCTAGTTCTTTAGAACCTTGAAAATTATTCATTTATTTTGGAAGTATTTTAACATGAATTATAAAAAAATGAATTTCCATTCATTAGTTCAAAAGTACTATCTTTTATCCTTGTATAATAAATACTTTCTTCTGAACATTATGTACTTCATCTCTTCATCTGTTTGTGACTGGTTTTCAACAGACATTTGAAGACAATATTTTTATGAATAATAAAATAATGAAGATGATGATAGACACCAAATAAAAATATTTAATAAGAAGATAAAAAATTTGGGTTTGACAAAACGCTGACAAAGGTTTATTTTCATTAGTTGAAAAATAGAGAAAAATCATTAGATATTTTATGTTCTAAAATATATGTTTTATAAGGTATGTTTTTTTGATTATTTAAACAAACAAAACTTTAAGAACAAAAAAATATATATTTTAAAATGGTTGAATAAATGGAAAATATAATCTTTTCATAATTTAATAAAATACTAAATTTATCTATAGAGAAAAATGATTCAAAACCATGTTTGAAAATATTTATAAATTGAAATAGAATGAGACATAATTTAAATTGAAAATATGTGTTTTTGTCTAATATTAAGAAATATCACTCTTTCCCTAAAAAGTAAATGAACCATATGTATATAGTTATTAATTGAAATACTTCTAGAATTAGTGTTTATAGATCCAATTATTTTTAATAAAAAACTAATTTAGAGTTGTTCAATCATTTGATAGAGACGTTAATTTATCAAAATATCTACCCCTGAATGATTTAATGATTAATCTTAGATATTTACTCCTAAAAAGCTTTAAATACAAATTATTTAGGTTTCCCATGTGATTTTGGGTTTTGGGGTTTTAAAAAAATTATGGTAACCAAATATTCTTATTTTTAGTAGAAATTTTACTATTCAAGTTAGATAATTATTTTATCAATAAAAATTTTAAACACATGATGTTTCTGGTTTTATGAAATAGAAATAATTTGAATAATTTCTATTAATATCCCAATAAAAACATTTAACAATAGGCATTATTTACTGTTTAAAACAAAAAGAAATTAATTCTTATGGATTAAAATTTATCATTTATGATAAAGTAATATATATTTAACCAATAATAATATTGTTTTTTAGAACAAGATTTTTGAGAGTAAGATGATTGTACAACATCAATATTAGATATGATTCATAATTGTTTCCCAAAATTTGAATTTTTATAAGATTCATCGCATCAACAAGAATAATTACTCAAGGAAGCCTTTATAGATTTTTTAACATAAATTTTGTAATTTTATTTTCATTAAGATTTGATTATATGGAAGTTTTCCTTTGTATGAATTCTTTCCTCACATTTCCAACAACTATTTCATTTAGTTCCTTTTTTCATTCTATTTGAATTTTCCAATTGTTCATAGAGATCTAATAAATAATTTTTTATATATGGATGAATTAAATCGTAGGATTCATCCACTATATTCATAAGAGAGGCTTATTCATGTTTGATATGAATTTCAGCCTCATCCTACATCTCAAGTACATATATCATTATAGTCAAAATCATGTCCATCAGTGTCTAATTCATTATTTATATAGACTCTCATATAGAATATTGTATTACATTACATTTATGAGGTTATAAATTGGTTAATATTAATGATTAATCTAATTATGAAATTGTATATCCTAAAATAGAAACATTATAAACAGTATCTATTAACCATACATTCAATTAAATGATAGTTTCATTCTAATCCACTCTAAAAGTATAATAAATATTATTTCATAATTATATCGTAACAATATTATATTTTCAGTTCACTCATAAGTAATAATAATCTTATTCTAAATATCATTTTCTATATAAAATTGAGTTTCTATTTAATTCATTAATTCATAAACCACACCCAATTGAAATCATGGTTTTTGAATTTAGATCATATTATTTTTTTATTAGTAATATAATATTCCAAAACATCCTTAAGAATGTCATATGTCGTAAAAACATTTAAATAAATCTATAGTCCATGTTATTCCTTATAAATAACCATACATGATTTCTAGCATCCATTATTATCAACACTTATGTATGGAACATGATTTATCAGCATACCTTTAATAGAATCAATCCTTTCATGAAAATGTATTTGCCTTAATATTTAACTCAGACCTGTTAGATGTAGCAAAAAAATTTCAAAATATGAAATGAACCTATAGAAATACGTATTATATCAATTTTTCATATGAGATTGAAATAATGAAATTTTAAAGGATTTCCAAAATGTGAAATATATAAATAGAGAACATCCTTCAACACAAATTTATAGTATATGATATTAAAAAGATATCTAGATTGAAATAGTAATGTCCAGTATTGATAACAACAACAACAATAACAGTGAGTCTATATATCAAAACATGTATGTCTTCAATGTGTAGCTTTGAAGGAAATCCACACACCTTTTGTTTTTTCTATATATATTCTCATCTATATGAATATTTGAGTATATATAAATTCAATTGAAGATAATCTAGATATTTATACAGCAGATCAAAATGTTCCTGGTCGAACTAGCTGCAAAAATAGCACATAATAAATCATGAATATTTGAATTCAAAAACATTGATGAGAGTAATAAATCCCCATAAGATAGTAATGATTAAATCTAATGTATAAAATCCCTAAAAATAATGGACATTTTAATCAGTCTTAAAATTGGTTTGAATTCGTCTTTACTTCCATTTAGATTGTTCCATAAATATTAGATTATATCATGGATTTATAAATCCATCATTGATAATAATATACAGGGATCCTTCATGTTTTCGCAAGACACAAAACCTCAGATTGATGTACCATACAATTGTTTCCTCATATTTATGGTTTTTTATCTATAAATTATATTTTTTCAATCTTCAGGTTCCATAAATATGTAGACATCATGAAAGATAATTTTATGATGGTGTAGGGTATATGATCCATGAACACAGTTTTAAATGTAGGGTTCCTTCCTTAGGTTTATCTTATACATGTAGGGTACGAACATTGTTTATAGAATAAATTAAATGAAATACTATTTACATAATCAAATAATTTTAATGGACTAATGACTTGAATATATTTTCTTAATAAATATTGAAATTAAAATTAATCACCTTAAGTTCATATAATAGAAAATTTGTTAATAACATAAATGTTGGTTCTTTGTGGGCATAGAAACAAAAAAAATAATGATTTTTTCTGTAAACATATGCTCAAAATATTTGTTTAGTAACATATGGAATTATTTTTAATGTTTCTCATGTATATATCTACATCCCTGGGAAACCAATGATGGTATAGAGACCATTATATCCATATAGATGGACTCTAACCATCTTCTTGTGAACATTCCATTTCATGGCACCGATTGAAAGTAAATAAATGGTACATGGATCATATAGTAATTGGTATTTAACTTGATTTTATTTACTAATAAATAACCCTATATATGATCATATTACCATTTCATATATTTTTATCTTTCATGGTGTCTCTTTGATGAATAACCCAAAGGATTTTGAAATAGGGTCTTGAAAACGACAAATAAAATGATGAGTCCTCAGTATAAGGCTGTAGTGTCAACCAGCTTAGTATCAATGAACCAATTTGGTAGCCAGTGTGTGAGGTATTTTTTCTATAAGGAAACTAAGAATAATTTCCACATATTGGGTAGTAATTAGGCCAACCACTAATTGATCAGGTAGATGGTCAACATCAAATTTATCGTCCATTAGTTCAATATATTCAAAATGATGATTCTCATAGACATAGAATTATTATTTAGTTCTAGGATTATAAACCACCTAAATTAATAGAAGATTTATACCCACATTTTCTAGAGGTTTATCCTATAGTATGTAGTACGAGTTTTTAATTCATGTATATGCCATTTGATCATATTTTTCACTAGTGAATGGAATATTTTATGGAGAATTGATGCGTTGATGTGTATGGTCTCTCAGGCAATGAATGACATGAAAATATAGTGGGAATATTTTCACAACTTGTTCCATTTAAATTTTTATCCCTTAATAATACCCTTAGTGTATGTTCAATAGTTAATTTATAAGGCTTGGGAGATGGATATATATTATTGGATGTATCCTCCAGAAATTAAAACCATAAGTGGTCATCGTGCAGTTGATTTTCCTACTATAGCTGGTAGGAATCCATAATCTATATATCTATATCGGTAGGAAACTCATGCTTAGGCTTATACGTGGTGATATATAGTTAATAAATTTCATCAAGGACTGAATCATCATGGGTTTTCTACAAAAAAAATTATAGAACACCAACAAATGTGTGATTCTGTACATATGATGAACTAAGTCATATTCACAAGATTTCCAGACCCATCAGGCTATATTTGAGGGATATATATCCAGGTATCTTGATCTTGAGGCTAGTGGCATGGATTATGGTGTGGTTTATATTATCATTACTCTTCCTCCAGTTCTATTTTGAACTAGCTTTTATCTATTCATTATCCCTAGTTCATGGACATATGTTTCAAATGGATCCTTTATACAATACTTCAAGGATGGAGACCCAACTCTGGGAGTGATTTCAATATTTATCACTTTTATCGATAACATGAGATATTTATTAGAAGTGAGAGTTTCTCAAGAAAACATTTTGTTGATTCAGCGAAATAATATGAACCCATCCTATGAATGGGATGGGTACCCCCATTGGAATCCCAGATAAACTATAACCATAAGATAGTTTAATTCTAATGTGTTGAGATTCTCTCTCAATATTGTGATGTTCAGATTATGGGGCATGTCATTTATGAGTATGACATAATAGTGGACTTGATAAAGATTGAGTGAGAATTTGATTGGGATCCACCCAAAAGTGTGTTGGATGTAATGACTTTACACATGCTGGTAGGGAACTATCATAGGGTTTGGCATACTTTTCCTTGATTGTATGCACTTTTGATGACATTTACATGTAAAGGGTTTCCATTCAATTAGATCATGTGGAATTAGAAATCTTTCAACTGGATGATGTAGGGTTGATAGTTCCTTATTGACAAGACTAACATGGGAGGATGTTGAGTAAGAAGTGTTTTTCTATACCATTAGAGATTGTATTTTGGTGTGTGATTATGGAATGAGAACAATTTATTACATATGGTTTGGGGTTTCTCATATCTGAATAGAAGTACCACACAACAAATGAGTTGGTTGTTTTGAGAAGTAGACATATCCATTAATATGTGGATGGGTTATATTTTGGGTGGGTCATTTTTTAAACACTAAAGTATCAGGTATGAATTTACAAGGAGAGACCAAAACCTAAGGAATTCAAGAAGGCTAGAGTTTTAATAGGACCCTATCTTCAAGATTTTATATACTCTAGTAAAGGAGAAATGTGGTGGTAGGTTTCTTTGAAGAAAAATTCCATTCTCATTTAGTGTAAGAGTAATCAAAGAAGTTGGACTCTTTATAATTGACCTTAGGGGAGTATAGGGGGAAATATTATATTCATAAAAATGTTGTGATTCATCTATATTATTTTTTGGTATGAGAGGTATTTATTTTTAATTTTTACATATCCTCATATCCACAGTTGATATACTAGATGAAATATTTGAAGGTAGAGAAAACACCTTTATTTTTAAGGTTGAACAATAGATCCTATTATATTATGTGATGATGTGTTGAGGGAGATTGATACCTCCCCCTTGGTGGTATATTTTTGGAGTGTAAATGATGTAAAATGATCTTTGGTGACATTATTGGTGGGACGGTATGAGAAAAAATTACCAATTTAGCTTCTTGATTCCTCCCATGTCAGAAAGTTAAGGCAGAACATTGGGTTCTTGTTTTTCTAACACAACAACGTAATATCCAAATATGGAAGTGGTATAGAATATAAAGGGATTTTGTTATGGACATTCGGTTAAAAAATATATTCCATGATTCTATATGAGTGATGGATGGTCAACTTACCATGCTGGATAACATTATTTTCATATAGGTGTAGGGCTCAATTGAGTGTTTGGGGAGCATTTTTATAGGAAGTTTTTATGATTCATGGGGATCCCTTGAATATCATCTCCAATTATAAATATTGGTTCATAAAAAAAAATTCTTAAGTTTTCCGGAATCCTTTAGAACCCAATTATATATTATTATTATATTTACCATCAAATTATATTGACAAACTAATCAAACCATCCATATATTGGATGATATATAAAAAACCTAAATATGTTATTTCATTTAGAGGAGGGAAGATCATTTTTATATTAGTGTACTATATTTATAATAATTTATATCACTCCCTTATTAGAATAAATTTTTTTGATGATCTTAAAGGGAGACCATGTAGGTCACCCTTATGTTGGATGTTGATATGAGAGTCGTCACATATTGGACTAGAGTTGGTTTAGGAAATGATGGTGAAAATTCATGTTTTAAAAGATGAGATGACGAACATATATATTTACAATAAATATTATACATACCACCATTATAAACCCTTTATGATCAATTAGGTATACCACATGTTTCTTAAAGTGTCCCCATGATGAGGTTTTCATTGGTTCATTCAGGTTATCGAGATAACACTGAGGATTATTAAGATGTTCTAGATATTTTGCAAGGTTTGATATGTTTCTTATCTCTTAGAAATACCTCGATAGTTGTACCGGGTGAATGGTGTCTTCAACATGTCATAGTTGAGCAGTTACACACATGATCTGTCACATTTTATCGACTGAGTTGAGTTGTACATCAAGGAATATGACACCATTTTTATATACATAGTGGATATCAAGTATCAATTGATGAAAACCCTTATTAGGTGAGTTATTCCCTTATTTCACATCTTTTGTAATCATGAAAATAACTACAAAAGATCATGGGAGCATAGGATCTCTGTGTGGGCATAATATCTTATTCTCATTAATTAGAATTTTCTTTTTAATTATAAAAACATTGAATATGGGGGGTAAAGTATTTTGTTTTCTATGAAAGGACGCCTTGAAATTTCCCCAAGATGTCATCCCATTAGAGTTATCCAAGAACCTTCCCATCTGGTTACCTATTGTTTTTTAGTTCTAGAGGTTTCCATAGTGTGTTTGGGGAGGATAAATATCAATTTCAGTACAGATTTTTTCAACAAGTGCTAAATAGTGAAGTTAATACTTATTAACAATTGGAATTTATAAGATGTTTATATGAGTTATAGGTTTTGATGATTCACAACATGAATAAATTAATTCCTATTTCAAAATCCATCTGACACTAGTCGATCTAATGGTGAGTTTTTAGGAAGATGTAAACTATATGCGGTTTATAGAATGAACTAGAGTTTTAGGCCATAATCATTTCTATTCCCATCAAGCTTATAATTTTTTAGTTCTCTGTTAATTTATTCATACAACCTCCATTCCATACAAACTTTAGAAAACCCTTGGGTAATTATTAGATCTCTTTCAAACCATTATTTTTTTCTTTGACCCCTATAATATAAAGATCAAATAATTTAAATTTTTGAGTACAAGTATTCTTCATTAGTTAATGAATTATCATAAATACCCAATGATAACATTTTAAGATTAATTATTCTTAAGTTATCAATTAGATGATGAGGTAATACCCTATTATTTGTTATTTATTATCTTTTTTTATATATGATAGAATTTTTTTATTTATCTGAGGAGTGGTACTATCTCATCACCGACCATGGGAAGTGAGAATGTCATCCATTAGTGTAATCATCCCTCAACTTCTACAGAAATTGGTTGGGAATATTACAAACATTATGATTCATGATATGTTTCACATGGTTCTTGGTAAAATGTATGATATCTTTGAAGATATAGACACTGATCATTCGTTACTGGTTATGAAAATTGAGGTTTCCATTTGTTTTATTGGGATACACTTATACAAATATCTATAATTGGGTCTCTTTTACTTTATTTTATTTATGTTTTTAACAAGATATTTATTTGATTTGTTTCTTCTTCATCTCTCAGGGCATCCCCATGAGAATGTTTATACTGACTATTTCATGTGAATTTCTAATAAGTGTCATTTTTTATACTAAATAAAGCCAAATGGTCTTTGACTTTGGTGGACCTGATATCAATAGTTCATAGTAGTTCTTGGAGGAACATATTATGTTTCGTGGTCAGGCTAAAGGATCATGAGATGAGATATTCTAGATATTTCGCATTTCAACTATTTATGTATTGGGGTTTATTTATATTTTATGTTGGGCATGCATTTTTCATTATTTTAAATCTTTTATATTTAAATAACAAACTCGTGTTTTTTCCATTCTATTTTTAATGTATTTTTTACATTTTATAGAATTTATATTTTTATTATTCTAAACTGATTCATGTAATTATATCTCTTTATATGATTTTTAGTACAATAGGTTAATATGTACCAATTCAGTGTTATTCCACATTTATTATAGTTTCATGCCCATTTCCATTTGGAGGAAAGATTTTTGTGTTAGTCTCTACTTACTATTGGCTCAGGGGGAGCCCAGGTTAGTTGGGTCATGAAAATCATATATGTACCATTAAAATATCAAATTATATATATTCCTTATCCTTTAAAAAGAATGATAATGTTTACACATTGGACATAAAATTCCATAGTAATTTGGATTTAACTTTTATTACTATACTATAAGATTATTCATTTCCTTGAAATAAGATGTCATGACACTATAAAATTCAGTAATCTATTAGACTTTCTTGGAAAGGACTAGTTTTGGATCTACTAAACAATAAACATAACACATAAAAATTATTTAATACTTTAAAATTTGTTAAGAATCAAAATTCAATATTGATGTATATAGTTGTCCCATGTTTCTATATAGTTAGTTCATGTCATCCTATTTTGGTATACAAAAACATCAGGTGTTAGAGCCAAACAATGTATGCATGTTTTTGTTATGACTACACTAGATATACATGGACATAATTTCAAAAACATAAATAATAACAAATAATTTTTTCTAAAAAATCACTATTATTCAAATAATGAAAAACAAACCACTAGTTACAGTTCAAATTATTTAATGTATTGAGTTTATAAATATTGGGTTTGAATGTTTTTGTTGAGAAATAATCATAACACATAATTTATCATCTCCCAAAAATCCATAATATAACGATGAATTTTAATGATTGAAAAAAATTATATGGGAAAATTCTTGGGAAATGATTTGATAATATTTAATACAAAAATATTTTTAAGTGAAATTTTTTAGTACAACCATATACACTATAAATGGTGATTTTTGTATAGTATTTATAAAAAACCCTAATTAATTTAATACCTAATGGAAACCAAAATTATGTTATTTTAATGTTTTAGGATGAAAATATTTAATTATGATTACTGTAGAAAAATTATGAAATTTTATTAAAAATACAATGAAAGTAAATTATTCTTTATTTTAAACCCCGTAATTTATATCATTTTTAAAAAAATAGATACAAACTATTGAAGAGACAATACATGTCATTTTTATTGAAATTTTACCGTATTTATATTTAAAACGTTAGAATGTTAAATATCAAATTGTCGATAATGAAACTCGCCTTATTTAGTTACTGAAAGATGAATTCCATTAACAATATATTATCATTCTAAATATTAGAATAAAAATATAATGTCTCTTAGAAACTATTCAATCATACATTAATCTATCAATAGATGAAATTCAATATTATCATTTAATGTGGAACAAAATATTCTAGAGGAATTGTTCTACTAAGTGCATCATTGGTGATAAAAGATAATATGTTATAACTAGAAATTATATATGAACTTAATATGAGAATCATGAATTATTATCTAATCTTGAAACTAGGACAAGATAAATACTTGGGAGGTGAAACATGAATAGTCCCTATGTAAAAATATCTAAATCATTTTTAATGGAACAAGGTTTAGAATTAAGCTGAGAATCTGAAAGACATTCCAACTATAATTATGAAGTTCATCTATTGGAATAAATTTGAATAAAATGGTATTATTTTTTAAAATAAGTTTGGACAAGTTTATAAGGATTATATATTGGATGGAGGAATATCTTATGGAGAAACATTTTATTTGATAGCTATGATTGAGTCCATAATCAAACCTCTAGAAATTGTAGTTCATCATAATTTTACTTTATGTAATATAGATATTTAGAGTTCCATCCTTATCAAATATGATTATGAGGAAGTCAATATTGAACAAAACCACTGTCCGGAAAATGTAAATTCTCTATAACATATTTTTAAACATACTAAAGATCTTCATGGATAGAAATAAGCATTGGAAGAATAGTATGATAGAATACCCGATTATCAAATTAATTTTTATCATTAAAAGAATTACAGGCCCCATATTTTTGAAAATAATGTTTTTAGGAAAAAAAATAAATATTAAAATATATCATCATGAAATTATCTTTAGTTAAACTCAAAAAAATCTTTAAAATAGTTTCTAAAAACTTATGCGGGGTTAGTTTGACATGTGAATGATGGGGATGTCAAATTCCTTCAAGAATTTTAAATAATTGAGATACTAAAAGGGACTAGTTAAAAATAACATAAGTATATAATCTATTTAATTAAAATATTTTTTACAACTCTTATATTTAAATTACTCTTTTATAAACATCTATTATTAACTATAATGAAGACTTTAGGAATCTAGTTGATCAAAATATATCATGAGGGATGATCAGAATCGCTCCTCACGTGATGTCAAGTGTAAGATCCCTATTTTACATTATGGTATAAACATAATAATTCACGTTTTTAATCATAATGGTATCCTTATACAATATATTGATGATTATAGAAGGTTTTAAGAGTATCAATGGATTTTTATGACATCTAAGCTCTGATTTTTGGTGGAGATATATAAGTCGCATGGTTAACACATAGTTAATACTAAACAAGTGGCTCAACTATGTTACCCATATATAATGGATTATGGTATGAATAATGTTATGAGAATGTATACATGGGAATACAAAAAATCATACCTTTATCAGATGTAAAACACAAGGTTTTTCTTATCGTGCTCTTAATCATGCGATTAGGTTACTCCCTTGTATAGTGATGGTTCATGATATGACCAACTATGTTGACAAACCAAGTGTATCTTTAAATATGGTTGAATTTACCTTGTTTCCCAAAGTCATATTAAAATATATACACTAATTTCCATTTCTTAATTATATTTTAGCCACCTTGGTCACAAAGAGATCTCCTATGGAATATTCTTAGGATTTTAGATTTATTCTTCATTTAGACTCTGATCAGGCTATTACATGCCCTGTGTTTAGGGAATTCGTATATTTCTCTATTTTCATCAATTCTATCCCAAATTGAGATCCAATAATGGATGAGGGTTCATATAACTTCATATATTAGGTATTCTATACCATATTTCTCATGTTGTCTCCATTTATAAATATATCTATTGTGAGGTACGTTTTTTTCGTTTACATTTCCTCAAAAATTAATCTACCATCAATTGGAATCTTTATTCCTCACCCAAAACCCCTAATAAAAACTTAGTTTTTGTCAGAGGTCAATAAACTCAACATGATCTACTATTAAATGAGACCTCTATATTCATATATTCCCTTTTTGAATGATATTAACTAAACAACCCTTTAATGTGTTTTTTTGTCTTATTTAAGGAATTTAATTAATATACATAGATGAAATATTTCATTGTTCCCTGGAAATATTGTTCACGATGATTATATAATATGAATAAATTGTTTACTGAAGATACTTCACTTTTACACCTTGGTCTTTTATAAATAAAATTTAGTTTTTTGGAATTAAATGGAATGATAAGGATACATTGGAAAACACAATGACATTTATTATTTATAAATGGTTCTAATTGATTATTGAATTTTTTAATATTAATGGAGTGGTTATACTTGATTGATCCTTGGATTAATGTTTTTATTCCTTGATCAATCATAGGATTCCACCTCAATTCATTAGTCTAGTATCATAAAGAGATACCCACCCTGGAGTTTGGCCTATTTCTAAGTATCTGGATTCAAGAATGTATCATAGACAATTCATTCGATTTATATATCGAAATTAAAATTGTATGAATTATATCCATGAATTAATGTTTATGTCTTATGACATTTGATACCTCTGATCATCACCCTAGGATATAGTCGTTCATATCCACATATTTACTTTGGATATACACCATGGTTTCAGTTAGAGATATTTTTTCTTGTGGAATTCAAAGTTTGAATCCCTTAGATTACACTTAAACACATATGATAGGATTCATGGTTATTACCATGAAATGGACCCAGCTCTTTAGGTTAACGGTTTTTATTTTTATCTTTGGGTCCTCTATTAGTATTATTATTACATGATTACTCTTCTTATGTAATTGGGCCATGAATGTTTATTGTTTAACTATTCAGATATATTTGGATGTGGCCAAAGTATGTATAATCACCATATATTCCCATGTGGAGCCTGATCCTGACATGGTTATTATTATTTTTTTTTGTTTTATTTTCATTTACCTATAACTTTCTATATTTATATTCCTAGATTGGATTTTTTATAAAACAAATTGTGGTGGCCTACTAAGTTTTACTCACACCACGTTAATGAAATTGATTAGTACCTATGTAGAATTTAGTCTTGCAGGTTGACATAAGGTAAAGGGTACATCAATGGATTTATGATTTATGTGATGAGATGGTGTATGGAAGTAAAGGACCAAGCATATACTTCTGATTATTTTGGAGTTTATCCTTTTTATCTTATTGGGTAATTTTTTGTATAAAATGTATTGATGTATCAATGTTTTCTAGTTTTTATATTATCATGTAATCATCATCATCCATACATGAAATAGATATTGGGGTTCATCTAAATCTATTTATGTCATATTTGGTTTATTTACTATCATTTATTTTATTATTGTTTCTCTTTCCACTGTTTTTATGGGTTTTTTATTCCATTATGCGACAATTTTACTTGAGGGTATAGTCTCCCCACAGATAGACCATATGCCTTTATTACTATTCTGAATACCCTATCATATAGAGAGGCATAATTCAGGATATATTGACAACTAGACCAAGGGAAAATTTAATTTATTTTGTTCCATAATGTCCCAAAGTCATATTAAAGATGTATTTTACATTTATTTATATTTTGGGATCATTAAACGCGAGATTAAGACATGTTGGAATTTGGTCACGACCATTTTCCTAAGAGTATCTAACCTACTAAAAAGGAAAAATCAAATTTTTTTGGGAGGGTATTATATGTTATAGATTATGTATATAAAAGAAGTTTTGATTTCACTATTGAGTGACACATATAATTTTTTGTCTACATTATTATTCTGAAGTTTTCCATTACCAATGGTCCAGTATAGAAATAAGAGATTGAGTCATGCATCATCATATTCACTTAATGATTCAAATTCTCTGTATATTCTCTGACATATTTACTTTAATACATTTATTTCTAGTAGCATGTGAAATGATTTGACTATTATTTCTATTATAAAAATGATTATTTCTATAAGAATAAAATTATTTAATTAATCAATGTTTTCCCATAAAACAAAAAACTGTTTTCTCATATAGCGTGATGGTGGAACACTAATTTTACAATTTTAGTAAATTTGGGCAATGGAATATTGGATGCAAGATATGAAACTTTAGTTTGATGCAATTATAGGGATTCCAATTTCAATTTAAATAAAGTGTGGGCCTCTATAAATTTGGAATTGTGATTCATTCCATTTAACCAGCATAAAATATTAGTTACGGTTACGTGTAGTATCATTATAAAATTATAGAGTATGTGAAATTATAATGTGTGAATGATATATTCATGTAACTAGACATTTATTAATATAAACATAATAATATAAAATATATTCATAAATAAACTTGTGAAATATTTTTTTCTATGTTAAAATATAATATATCTCTATCAAATGGTGAATAATGCTGAAAATTAAGGATTATTTTACTCTATAACATGTAATTGACAATTCATACACCATAACCCCAATAATTACAACATGAAACTGAAAAAACTCCTACAATAGAACTTGGGTAGTAGGGTTAGAAGGTTGTGGGTATTGATCCATTATTTTTATTATTATTCAATGAAAATTGATTTAAAATTTTATCCAGTTTTGAGGTATATTCATGAAGATTGTAGATTTATTACTCCATAAGGGCCTTAGGTAGGTAGAATCAACCATGCTCATGAGGTAGTTTCACCTAACCTACCAGTAGTGCCACCTAAGTCACCGTTATTTATATGTACTATAATTCCTTACATGGATATAAATTATTAGTTATATTATAGGTTTTTATGCTTACTGTGGTCCAAGGAGGTAGCTACATTACCCATACAGAATATTTTAGATTTGATGAGGGAATTCTAGTAGTATCACCTACATTCGTTCTTGTGGGAGGGTTCCCCTCGATATATAGATTGGAGGCTACATTCTATCTTATGTGTCATTTAGAATCTAGGGAAACCTCCAAAAAGGAGGGTCAAGATCACTTCTTATATTTTTTGTGGCTCTACTATGCACTGGTGGGGTATTCTGAACAATGATGATCATTATCAGGTAATGTTTGGGGTGATTTCCAATATGACATCTATGAATACTTTTGGGTAGAGAAGCTGAGATCCGATCTAGGGAGATATTTTATACACTAGAAGCATGGAACATTTTATGTTATGAATTATTATCTTGGTATCACAATGATTTACTGATTTTCACCTATTTTTTCTAGGGATGAGTTATCTAATGTGAGATGTTGAGGATGGTCTCTCGTATTCCATATGGTCATAGGTAAATATGTTCCAACTAAATACTTTATAATAGATATTGAACTAGACCCAAATTATCGAGTATAACATGAAAAATGATTATGGTAAAGGGATGGTTAGTTCTGTACTGAGGATATATGGTACATAAAATGTCATAAAGTGTCATATAAAGGGTTCTCAAAAGTGGAGTGGAAGCCATAGTATTTTCATTAGTATTTTTGTTATATGCTCTCAATTTAAGAAAAATGTTTGTATAAATCCTCTATGCAATATAGACTTAGGTGAGTTTCATTCCAATAATAGAATGTGGAATCACTATATATTTTTATGTAAGTTCCAGTCCATTCCCAATGGCAGAGGATCCATAATATATCCCCTTCAAAATAAGGATCAATATAACCATGTTAGGTTACATATTGGAGTACCATGGGTTGTACAAACTGAGGAGGAGGACTTAATCAGGGATTCCAAACCAAGGATGTGTAAAATTTATAGGTAGGGTCTTCTCAGAGTGGTTAGGTTGTAGCAGATGGCTTGGGAATCATCCAAATAAATTCATTAAAGCATATACCTAAGGTGTATTGTGGAAGAATGTATTCGGTGAGAGTTATGATCTTTGTAGCCTCCACATCAATCTCTTATTCATTTAATTAATGTTCTTAATATAATTTTATTTTTGTGTCTATCATGAAAATACTTAGTCTTGTAAATTTTTTAGAATGATGACACCAGATACTTAATTTTGAATTTGATTGGAAAATGTATGATAGTGCAAGGAAGGACCCATTGAGGTTGGTTGTTATCATTTCCCATGGGACCTCTTTCTCAACAAGATGATGTGATTTAAACTCTTTCTTAGGATGGAAGGGATGATCTGATATCATTCTTAATTGTATTTTCATCACAAAATAGTGTTTTTACATCATCCTCTAGTAGTAGATATATTCAAAAGGGTGAATGGTATGTCTGTGAAATTAAATATGAAACATTGCATCATGGGTTAGACAGATTGACAACATAGGTTACTATTTTGTATATAGATGATCAAGTATAATATGAGGATGATTTACCTTTAGTATTATATCATTTCACATATGTATTCCATGATAATTCTTCTGTACTATCTCATTAAATAGATATAATGTTTACTATTAAGATAGTTCTTGGAGCAGCACAATTTCCCATTGATCATTAGCTGATGGATCATAATGAGTCAACAAAGATTAATAAGAAGTTAGAGGGCATATATGATAAGGATTTTATGAAGAACAATACATAAAATTATGATTCACTTTTCCATTTTTTCTATGAATGCAGATAATATCCAAAAGCATTACATGGATTACTATCGATTGAACTTGTAACTCCCCCAGATTTCAAAATATGAACATCATATTTGATAGCTTGTATGGAATGATACAATAATAATAATAAAATAAAATGCAACAACAAAATTCTTTTCAAAATATTTAAAATAAATTTAATCTATTAAATATCTTGGATTAAATGAAACACTATGTTTAGATTTCATTACACAAAACACTAAGGTCAAAAGACACATGAAAAACTATTAAAATATTACTATTTAGTTCGACTGTTATCAACTAGTTCTTAGAATCGAAGTAATGAATAGTCTTATAGTAATACCAAAATTATATTATAGTGTTTTTTTTATTTTTCTAAAAATGTTTATTTTGTATTAATAGTTAAATAAATGTATTTTTATTTAAATCCACTTTGAAATTAAATTATTTATAATGTTGCACTGTATTTTGAATAAGTATTTATTTAATTAAAGTTAAATTTTAAAAAATTCATCCAATTTAGTTTGATGAAAAAATATCACATTGAATTTTGATATAAAAACATATTAAATATTTGAACATTTCCTCTTTAAAACCCATCTTTATTGTTTCTTTTGTGGGATTAAATTTAAATTATATTATACTATTTTTTTAATACAATTTTAAAAAATTAGATTTAAAGTGGGAATCCAAAATTTTAAATTTATTTTTAATGTAAAAAAGTTTTTTGCCTAATTATTAGTGATAAAATATAAAATTAATTTCATCAATTATGGTTAAAATGGAGTTTTGTGGACTATGTGAATTTTTATTAAAATTATGTTTAATCACACATAAGTTTTTTTTATAAATTTACATTCCTATTTATAATCACTAGGTTTAAATTATATATTAAATTTTATAATAATTTTAGTCTTAAAAGAAAGTTTTTCCTAGGAAAATAAAAAGATACAAGGTACCACGGTAAAAAACTAGAAGAAAGAAATTAATAAACATATTGAATATAGAATAACATGATAAATAAATGTGTTTATTTTATTTTATGGTGGTGTGTATCAAAGAAATAGTCACTACAAATAATTTTTTATATAATTCAGTGGAACATGAGGTAAGAATGACATTCCAATGGTGTATACTTTTGGGTATTTAAAAAAATGCCATCACTCATCAATTATAAAAGGGTACCCATACCATAAACTTACTCACACTTTTCAAGTCCTTTGGATTGACCAAAACAACCATTATAGTTTCCCAAATATAATCCTTCATTCTTTGATTCATTATTTTGTGTATAAACCGAATATATGAAGGCATTAGTTCAAACTAAAGGAGGTCACTAGAAGAAGATGTAACATTCTTCAATGAGAATTTTTATTTTATTAATTCCTTAACATCTGTTAATTATTATTAAACCATGATTATATAACAACCTAATTATATTTAATATAATTATATTTTATTGTTAATTTAATTAAATAAATACATCCCCACATCCACTAAATGGGTTACAAGATCATCATACATGTGTACGATGAAGTACTGCTTCGTAAATGGATGTCATGATTTCTTCGATTAACATCCCTAAAAGATGGGTATTATGATGAATATTAAGTAAATATATGTTAAATATAATTTAATTATACATTTTGTGTCATTATATCAAATATAATATTTTACATTCCATTCCTTAGGGGATATAGTGATGTCGCCTGTGTGTATGGAAGACTACCGCCTCATGAAGCAATGTGATTCGTTTTTCACTAATGATTTTAAGGGAAGTATGTAGGGATAAAATTGATAAATATATGTTATATAAATTTCCCTATAGTTATATTCATGAAATATTTATCATTGTAAAAATATAATATATCATTTTATTTTTTACACTAAATTATTATATAATCATCCATGCACGGGTCGACTACCATCTTTACAAGGCAATGTGACACTCTTTCCATCACCACAAAACATTGATGATATATATGTATACATAATTAATGAACATATAATATATGATAATATTATATTTATATAATGATAAAATATTACATTACACTTTTCCATTATGATCCTTGAAAATTTGAGTCATTACTGAAGAATACATACAACCTACAGTCTACATGATTGTAATATAATTCATTTTCAATAACCATCATCCATGGTTAGTTATAAAAGTATAATTTCTATATTTATATCATAATTATGTAATTATTTTTATTATAGAGTTGATTTAACTATATAATACATGTGTGAACCATATCTTTCATACCAAAAGAAGAATAAAAAACAAGTTGTCTAACATAGGAAACGATGAGAATAATGTATTATTATTAATATAATGTTGGTTAACTATTATAATTATATAATATATGGTATTATAAATATAATTATATTTTTTATAAATTAAAAACATTCTTAAAACCATTATACTCATGGTTAATGAATGTTCAACAAAACGGATGTGTGGTGTAAGAGATTTCATAACTGAATTTCCTTTCATTGGGTTAAACTTAAAATTAATTTTTTTTATTATAGGATTATATTCATAATGGATTTTGATTACTTTATGACGGTTTTATAAAATATATGTGGATTCTCTGTTTAAATAGTTAATCAATTCATTGATTAATTCTCACATCAATATTATGATCTTTAAAATGATTTATTTTTGAATCTCATTCAAATCAAGAATGTTTGTTCATGAATTTCAGTTAAAGAATTTTAATTTAAAATTTTCTAATTAAACCAATAAATTTTATTTTAATATTCTTATTCATGATATTTTCAAATTATATTATCATTTTACAGTCATTTTTAATCAAAATTATTCAAAATATGTTTTTATGCAAATCCAATTTATTTTATCTCTTCAGTAATATATCTATTTTCATCCATTTTATTTCAAAAAGTATATCTATTTAAAAAATAATCGTGAGGTAATTTTAATGAATTTTTTTCCCACATTTAATTTTGTTCAAAATATTTTTAATGGAATCGTTATGTTTTTTTCTGAATAATACCCTTTTGGAATTTACTGAAAAAGTGAATAGAATATTTGTTTTAGCATATATGCTAGGATATGAATTTATAGCCATCATGAACAAAAAATTAATTTAAATATTAATTTATATGCTTGAAATTTCATTTAAAAAGGAAATTCATTAAAAATATTTTGTTGATTTTTTGTTTTAAAAATAAATTTTCAAAATGAAAATGATAATTTCCTTAAAATAGTTTTTAATTTTATTTTTATGGTATTTATATTCATCAGTAAAAAAATACATTATTAGTACTCCCATGAGTATATATTTTATTTGAACTATCAGTATTATTCTTATGTATGATTTATGATCACTTTGATCATGTAATTTTTTGACATTCACTACCTTGATTCATTTTTGTATTCATTAACATTATCTTAAATTATTGAAATTCATGTGGAATATAAATGTCCCCTAAATCTCAATATTATTTATCATGGGTAACATTATTACGTGAACCGTATATCATATCTAAATACAAAATTTTATGTTGAGATTTTTCTGATTGATTGGGGAAATATTGATAAATCATTATCCTGTACTTAAAACAAATATTTGGTGATGAGGAATATTGACTAAATAATTAAATTTATTATTCTATATATAATGAATTATTTTGCCATGAAATGATCATTGGGACCCAGATTTTTAGTATCCCCTTGATGCATCTATATGTCAAATGAGACAAAATTAGTTGGCCAAACCCTATGAGTTTGTACCCAGTTATTTTAAACTATCATATGAATGTTCTTCATAGTACAAATATAGTTGGGGAAACTAGATCGATTTATAACTAGTTGTTTTAAATAATTTTGCGAAAGGTATTAAAGGTAGAGGTATCAAGTTCCTAGGACATTACATTTAACAATTAAGAATTTCCTTTGTTAATAATTTAGTTATTATGTCCCATATATTTTCTAAATTATATTATCTCTAGATGAATATGATTCTTATTTTATTTATTAAATGGGTTGTGTTTCTGTTATTTATCTTACCATATTGATTATTACTTATCTATTCATGAATAGAAGTTATTTAAATATAATATATTTCATTTTTTACATTTTCGTATCTATTAATATTTATTGATTCCTGATAGTTTTCTATCTACTTGACCATTATTGATAATTTGAACTCACCGTTATTTTTTTCAATTATATGGAATCTATAGAGTGTTCTATGAATGATATGCAAGAATATACTAGAGGAAATAATGATAATATCCAAAAAAATTATTTTTTAATTTGTCAATTCATATCAAATGAATGAATCAATTATGTAACTAGTTTAGCAAGACTTATAAAATATTTAGTCCTCTAGGATACGATTCCATATATTATATGCCAATTTAGAAATTTAGATACCATATATAGGCTACTAGGGCCTGGGTTTCAACAATTGTTATCATAGTATATTTATTAAAAAGATTGGAACTAAATTTAGGCAAAATAGATTTTGGATTACAACCCTATGATAGACATTGTGGATATGTATAGAATAATATCATAATGATTTGGTATGTTAATGATTATGTGGTATTCCCTAGGAATGCATCCCTCTCTAGGTACTATATATGGGTGTGGTTTTGGAATGGGGGCAGTAAGGTGTAGTAACTCAGAAAAGGGAACATTGGTCTAGACTCAATCATGACATGGAGAATGAAAATGGTCGTTAACACACACCTTGTTTGACACTCCCTGGGAATATGATTTAAATCAATCACAATCTCATCTCAAATTATTATGAATGATTTGAAATAGTGTTATCTATAAAGAATCAAGGATTATGATTATGATATTTTTTATATATAAATTTTTTATTTATGATAAATGTTTTATGGATTTTGTGATCATAAATTATGTTTCATAATTGTATAATCTAATATAGTTTAATATATCATTTAAGAACACCGCATAAAAGATGGAATTGAAAACAAATGAGTGCTTGTAATTTCAAGAGAAATAATGATCACTGTTTTATTTGGATTACTCCAATATTTTGATGGAAACAAGTATTCTAATAATTCTCATCATAAGATGATAAAATATAATGTTCCATCAAGACATGAAAATAATTCCATTTTTATTATGGCTAGGGAGGGAATCATAATAAGAATAGGAAAACTTGGAAACACGGAAATTAAGGGAATAAGGGAAAGAAAGATATACAGTATATAATAATTTTTGAATGAAACACCATGATGATCATATAAAAATAATTTTTTTTTTCTTAAAGTGTGGATAGAAAGAAAACAATTAATTTGATTTTTATGGAATGAAAAATGTTTCCAATGCATAATGATTCAACTACACAGAGATCAGGCACTACACAATAAAATGTCTCAAATTCTCATGGAATATACCAAAATATATATTAATGGATCATGGACAAGATTATTCTAACCTAATAGATGAAGATGAATGATTAATGTGATTATTTTGGATTCATGTATTATGTCATTTGATTATTTTATAAATGATATCCCATATAGAATATTTACGAATGGTATGTGCATTACACTAAAATAATTTTTAATTAATGATTTCAAATCATATGTTGAATGAAACACATGAAAATAAAAAACTATTTAGTAGAAATATGAAATCTATAGAAATCACATGATTTATGGAAATATAACCCTTAATGTGTTCTTGATGTAGAAATATTGATGTTGGGATAACGAAATGATTAATATGGAAAATATAAATTAAGTAGCTTTTTTCAATTTGGAACTGATTAACGACTTATTGAAAATGTGGTTTATGTTATCATTGTTAGAGTTTATTTTTTTTGGATTTATGGAATATATCTAATAATCTATGTTTTAAATTATTAATAAGTAAGAATACATGTTCTCAACAAGGTAATAAGGTAATTCAAGTTATTAAAATGTTTCAATAGAATACTTGATGATGTTATTCCAATAATTTTTATATGATGAATAATAGATATGTCAATTTTTTTGGGGGATTAATAATAGGTTCATTGTGTAAATTTTGTGAATTTATTTATTTTTTTTTCTTAATACTTTGTATGGGTTATATGGTTAACCCTTTATTAAATATTTTAGTTTACACATTACGTAATGTTCTAGGGATTAATGTATTGCTTCACCATATGTAGTTTTTTGTACATTGGATAACATGTGCTAACAATTTTCTCATAGTAACAACTAGATATTTATGGAATGAATTTTCATTCAATTATTTATATTATGATTCATTGAAATTGATATTGATTCCCCCAATCATAAAATATAAATTTTTGGATATTCATTTATTGGAGTAAGTAAAATATATTGAATTAAAAAAATCAAAACTAAATAAAGAAATTGTGTTTAAAAAATAAAAATATATCATGAAATTAATTTTCATTATATTCTTAGACAGTTAAATAATTCATCAACTCTAGGAAAATGATATTGAAACAATTTGTTTTAAATTGTAATCATTTTTAATGGAATGAATGATAGTTTTCAGACTACTGTGGTTTATGTTTTTTTGGTCATTATCTTTCTTAATATAACCCACTTTCTTTTGATCAATGTTATCTACCACTCTTCATCATTATTTGGGAGGTCTTTTATTTTCTATACCCACGATTTCAAATCCCCCCAATGTTTACCTATTTAGAAACCTAGTATATGTTACTATATATGACCTTTTTACATACCTTTCTCTCTTATTAAGAGGATGCATAATTAAATCATCTCTGATGTAGGATTTAAAGATGGAAAATTTCAAATGAAAACCCCTTGATTAACATGATCATGTTTAAATTTTGAGGATGAAAGTTATCTATGGTGGGGATAATGCAACACCCTGAAATTTTAAATTATGAACATCATATTTAATAGCTTATATAACACCCAACAATTTGATTAGACAAAAATATAAAACCATAAGAAATTATAATATATTTATTATAATTTCAATATCATCATTATATTTCATTAAAAATAATAATTAGTTTAGATTGTGTTATATGTGACATCGAGTTTAAATGAATCATGAAATATTAGTAAAATATTATTATTTAATGTGATAGTTAACACCAGGCCATTATAATGGAAGGAATTAACAATATTAATTAATTTATGGAAATATATATTTAAATCACGTAAATTATTTAATTATTTATTATAGAGAAAAAAATTATTTAAAATAAAATGAAATGTCATTTGAAAAACTAAATTTTTCTAAAATTCATATTTATAATTTTTTTGTAATCATAATTTTAATTTATTACAACTTATAGAAAATTTATAAGAAAAATCTAAAGTTATTTTTTGAAATTAAAATTTAACCATTATCTTCGAGTGATTTTTTTTAGATTTTTCTGAAATGATTCATATTCTGATGAATTAGGAAAAATATAAATCTTAATTGAAAAATAATTTTCGTGTAAATTATATATGATGATAAATTATATTTTTAATTTAATTTTAAGTGAAGTTATTTTAATTATATATATATTAATAAAATTTAGGTCATTATAATCATTTTCATATTGAATTTTGATATAAAAATATAGTAATATTTCGAATATTGTCTCTTTAAAAAACACGCTTTCTTGTCACATCAGAGAGATTAATTTTAAATTAAATTATTCCAAATATCTGAGTCGAATTTAGAAAAACATATTATATATTTTTAATCATCATAATTTATATTATGTAATTATATGAACTTAATTTTTTACAATAATGATTAAAAAAACAATTAAAATTAATTACAATTGAAACATGTAATAAATAAATTAATTAATTATCACATCAACATTATGATCATTATAATTTCTAATTTAAGAATATCATTCCAATAATTCTAATTATTGTTGAATTTTATTTTATTGAAATTATTTTAAAACATTCTTAATAAACCAATTTCATTTTCTTATCCTCTGGTCAATTATGATATTTTCATGTAATAGTTCCATTTTCCACTATTATAACTTAAAATGATTCACAAATTATGGTTTTGAAAATCAAAATTCATTTATCACTTCGTTAAGAAATATTTTTTATTCCAAATCTATATTTTTAGGAAATTATTTCAATTTTTTAAAAACATATCTAAATGATTTATGAATTTCATTTTTAACCAATTTTTACATTATAATTTTTTAAATGAATATTTATGTCTTTCAACATGTAAGGCATGTTTAGATTTTACTGAAATGTTAAAGGATTATTTTTATTAATGTTTAATGTAGGAAAAATAATTATAGCCTTCATGATAACTCAGTTTTTTTGAATTTATTTTATAAGTTTAAATTTTTATTTCCAAATATAACTTTTTTTTTATTTTTTCAGGAAATTTTAGATTTAAAAATTATTTTTTCAATGAATAAAAATATTTACCTCAAGAGTTTCTTAAAATATATTATTATGTTATTTATATTAATTTATAAAAACGAACCTCTATTCATAATAAAATTTGTATATTTTGTATTAATACCATCCATATTCTTTGCATATATGGGTTATGATCATTTTGATAAAGGAATGTATTGACATTCATTTCATTGGTTCATTTCTGTAGTAATTAACATTCCATTTAATTATCTTATTTTATATGGACATTTAATTTCCCCAAAAAGTAAATATTATTTATCATGGGTATTTGTATATATTGATATTAATGACTTTTATACACATATTTATACATTGTGATATATTTTATTCAATGAGAAAATATTGATAAATTTGCATCCTTTACTAAAAAAAATAGAATTTTTGATGAGCCATATTCATTCAATAATTAAATCAATTATTCCATATATGATTAATTATTTCTACATTAAATGATAGATGGGGAATATATTTTATATATCCCCTCTATGCATCAAAAAATATCATGAGACATAATTAGTTGGACTAACCCTTTGAGTTTATTCCCAAAATTTTTAGACTGTCTCTTGAATGGTCTTCAAATTAGAGATATTGTTTAAAAAAATGGATCACTTTATACCCAGTAGTTTTTAACCATATTGTAAATGGTATTGATGGTATAGGTATAATGCATACGAGACATAATGTTTTATAATTAATCACTTCCATCATTAAAAATTCAATAATTATTTTACGTGTTATTTTAACAATGATATTAACTATGTATGTATTTCATTATTTATTTATTTATTCTATTGAATTTTTTTAGTTCTTTTCATTAAAAAGATATTATTCCTTATCTATTCATAGATTCTAGTTATTTAAATGAAATTTTTTTTCAGTCATTTACCTTGTCATATTGATTATTCTTTATTAACTCCAGACAGTTTCTATTGTACTTATCCCTTACTGATCATTTGAGCTCACCATTAATTTTTTTCCTTCCCTGGGAATTCATGATGTTTACTATGAATGATTCTAACTAATATTCTATATGGAATAATAAAATTCAGGGAAAATTTATTTTTTAAATTTTATTTTCTAATATAATTAATCACTCAAGAATGTATCTAGTTCAACAAGACTATTAAATTGTTAGATATTTAGAGTTAAGATTCCTTATATCATATGAAAATGTAATACATAAGACACTTGCTCTGAGATACTAGTGTTAGGGTTGATACATAACCATCTTATAGTTAAGAACCAATATCCATTTACCCATATATAGGACATCTCTGAACAATTATTAAGAGGGAGGGTTTTATCCATAATGGATTTGAGGTCAGTATATCATCCAATACACATTAGACCATCTGACATACCTCATACAATGTTTCATAGTTGGTATGTTCTTTATTTGTATATGTTTATACCATTTTGATTTTCAAAAGTTCCGATCATTTTCATGGATTTTATGAATCTAGTTTTCAACCCATATTTGGAATCATTTATGGTTGACTTGATTGGTTAAATAATTGTGTATTTTAAAACCCAACATGACTATGAATAACATATTGAGATCGTGAAGAATAAACTGAATGGGAACCGAATATTTTATATTCTCACAAAAATTAAAATTTTGGAAAACATTGTTCTCTTTTTGGGTCACATAATTTCATAATCATGAATATATGTCAACCTAGAGAAGGTCAGAGTAATAGTTTCCAAGGATAAGCAAATTTTTTTAATACATATAGGATTGGTTGGTTATTAAAGGTTATTTATTCTTGGATTTTAAAATTTGGAATCATCAATAAAAATTTTGGAAAATAAAGAAACATAGGTCATATGGATTTAAATGTTTGAGAAAATGCTTTTAGAGATGAAAGGGTGAGTAAATTTTGATTTGATCATGATTTTTCAGGATCCATACAGAAGCTACATAGTTTATTTTGATGCCTGAGGCATTAGGAAAGGAGATTTTATGATTAAGGATTATCATGTAATGGAACATGGGTCTCTTTTATTGATGCCACATGATAGTAATTTCCTGATGCAAGATCTCATGTTGGCATATGTAGTTCATGAATTTCGTTATTGGAGGAATTATTTCATTGGAGGGAATATTGTGGTGTATAAAAACCCAAAAAATTTAAAATAAAACATATTGAAACATGATATAAAAATCACACAACGGAATTTTGTTGAATACCTATTGTTCTTTTATTATGAGGTTTCATATATAACTATTTGTGATAATTATTTGGTTAATTCTCTAAGCCAAAGAACTCAGAAAAAGGTAGTTCAAAAGGCTATCAGTGAGTGGATGGTAATGGCCTTGTTTTATAAGATGCACATAGAGGTCTAGAAGAATCATGGACATACATTTATTATATCTTTAGAAGTTACCTCTTCACTTATGTAGGGAATGACGATGAGGAAACGGTCGGACCTTGAGGGCTTAGTCTTAAGGGAGAGTGTTTCATGTGAGGGCCATCATCCACGCAAGATCATGGTCTGAGATGGGTACAATATATTCAAAGACTCTTACAGATTCCTAAAATAATACATGAGGGGTTGATGCATGAGTCTCAATACACTATTTGAGAAGTAAATCCTAGTGTTACCATGATATATCATGAAGTACACCACAAGTATGGGAGTCCAACTATAAAAGGTAGATATTATATTTTATTACTCGGTGTTCCACCTATCAGTTGGTGAAGGTGGAACACAAATGATCACCTATAATTTCAAAACCATTCCAATTCAAAATAAAAAATAAAAAGACACCACTATGTATTTTTTGAATGGTTTAGCAAGACCCCATTAAAGCATTGATGTGATATGGGTGATCATCGATAGGCTAATGAAGGTCACTCACATTATACATATAAAGGAAACCTTTTTAGTTGATTATCATGGAAGGATCTATATTTTATAGCTTATATGGATTTATGGTGTTCCCCATTATAACATATTGGACATAGGAGCTCAGTTTAAATTGAAGTCCTAGAAAGGATTTCTAAAGTCTCTCAATACACAGGTTCTTTTGAGCAAATCCATTTAGCCATAGACAGATGGGAAATCCGAATGTATGATAAATATTGTGGAGGGGATTAATAGAGAATGTATCATTGATTTAATAAGTACATGGGAAAAGAAAATTCATTAATAATACTTTGATTAAAATAATATTTCCATGTGAAAAAATAGATGTCCCCTTATAAGGCCTTATATGGTAGGTCATTCTGTTCGCCCTTATGATGGTTAGAGGTAGGAGAGAAAATTAAAGTGGGAAATTATCTCATTAAATAGAAATAGAAGATGGTATAAATAATCCAAATGTCTATGGATTCATCTCAATCTACATAAATGTCTTATACTAATTTTTATCAATGACCATTAGACTATGCAGTCAGGGATCAACTGTTCTTATGGGTTTCCCCTATGATGGATTATAAATAGATTCATATAGAGGTTAATATTTCACTATGTTACATAAATAATTACATGATATTAAAGGGAGTCAGTTGGTATCCCATAAAATAAATCTTACTCAAAGATGTAAACATATTCCTGACTATATCCAAGTATCTTAGATTTGAAATTACTATTCAGACCCATATCATGCATTTTATCATGAGAATGTTTAATTTTGAGGTGTTTCTTACTTTTAATATGATCATATACATACCATAATCTATCAAAGAAAGGATCATTGACCATGGTATTTTTATTTGGTATGGGTGCTAAGACCACATGACTGAATAACACATAAAGCCTAAGAGTGATAAGATTAAGTACATTCTCAATGGATGGGTTCTGATGTGTATAAGTCTTGTTTATAGAACAAAGAATTGGTTTTTTAAGAAGTAGTATAAGGTGAGTTATTTTAAAACTGTTAACTGTAACTGTGTGACACATATATGTGACACCTGTATAAGGGATCAAATTTTTACAAACCATACGAGGGATTCACCATGGTCTTTAAAAACATTTCATACCTTTATAAATGTTGAAACACAAGGTAAGAAAATTATATTTCTAACCATGAACCGACCCTTGTGTGGAGGTGTCTCCCTTGGATAGTGATGGTGCATGGTTGGTGTACGATTTGGACTATTGTGAAACCCATCCATGTACCTATTTATTACTTGGTGTATTTACCTTTTTTGCCTCAATTTCCAAAAAACACAAACCCCTTTCTATTATTGCATTCCCCAGCGGTTTCCTATCTTGTGAATTTCTCTCCCATGTCTTCCTCTTAGTCTTCTTTGTTTTTCCCTCATACAGACTTCAATCATACTACTATTCATCTCATTGGATTCTTATTAGTGTGTTCTTGGATTAGTTTCCTTCCTTAATAAGTGTACCTTTCTACCATTAGATCTATTTTTATACCAAACAATAATCCCTATTTTATGGTATTCTTGTTTTTCTCCATTTCCATCCACTCTAGAAAAAATAAAAAGATGACATTTGACATGGGTTTCTCCAACGCCATATGGTAGGTGGTCTATATTGTTTCATTCAAATTATTTTGATTTATGACTATCTATTTTGTTTCATTCATTATTTTTACACATTATTTCCCTAAAAAATATGTATTCCATTAAATTGGTTTCTTTATTCGACTCCCAAATTCCAAAATAGACCCCCAATAGTCATTGCAGGTCAATGAACTCAATTTGATGAACCCTTGCGTGATAACTTTATATAAATACATGGTATTTTTGATTAATATTAACTAAAACACCCTTTCATGTTATTGGGTTTACAAAATGAAATAAATTAATTTAAATTGATAAACTATTTCATTATGATATTGACGGAATTTTCACAATGTATAAAAATATGATTAATCAATCTAATGGTTTTATACCTCTTATATACCATTTGCATTTTAAATAAAAAGGAGATGCTTTGGAATTAATTTGAATGATAAGGAGGTGTCAGTTAACACATAAAACTTTATTATTTATAAATGGTTAAAATAGATTATAGACCTTTTTCTTATTGCGGGAGTGTTTATACCTGATCCATCATTGGTTTCCTGAGGAATGGGATGATAACTCCTAGGGCACAACGTTGATTCATTATTCTAGTTTAAAAGGGTGATTCACACCTTTGAATTTGGACTATTAATTGGTACATGAATTAGTTGACGTAGTACCAATGACTCATTCAATTTATATTCTAAAATTAGAATGTCTTGGATTATCTCAGCAGATTCGTCTTGATGCATTCACACATGTGACACCGTGGATCAAAAACTCAGGATCAATTAATTCTTATCCCATGATATATTTGGGACATACTCCATAGAGATGATTATAGATATTTTTGTAGTGTAACTCGAAGGGTATATTCTTTATTTTGCAGTTAGGCCCTTAGGATAGGTTTCATGGTTATTATCTTGAGCTATATTGACCTGCTATGGTCATGGATGCATTAGTCTCAACAATGATCCTCCATCATTATTATAATTATATGATTACATTCATGATATCCTCAGGCCATTACATTTTATAATATACATATTAAGAGACACAAAAATGAGGCTAAATATGGTACGGTCAGTCGTGTTTCCCAAGAAGAACATGATCCCAACATGGTTATTTTTCCAGTTTTTATTTACCTATTTATCATTTAACTAAACACTACTATATTTATATTCATAGATTTTATTTTTATAGAAACCATTGGTTTATTCCTTATATTTTTTACCGAAACCTAATTTAGGGAAACAATTGGTATAAGGAAAGACATTAGGAATATAGTTCAGGATAAGGGAAAGGGACCATCATAGAATGTTCTACTTTTACGATTGGATGGTGTATGGGAGAAGTGAAATGAGCATAGGAATGGAAATATACTATAATTTATCATTCTGGTACTATTTTTTATTTTATCATAGTATGTATTGATTTAATCCCATTTCTAGTTTTTTATAGGATCATGTCATCATCATCATATGTATATGACATGGATACTATTGTTTTTCTTAAAAAATATTCATAATTTTGGGGAGATTTATTTTCTTCATTGTATTATTTTTATACTACCTCTATTTGTTATATGTGTCACACATTATCCTGTAGATGTGTGACATTTTCGAGGGTTATGAAACTGCATGATAGGGACACAACTTTTCCCTGCACGTGGTTAGTGCTCAGTGGCACAGTCTGAGCGTGGTTCGCTCAACCATGTGCTCAGCGGCACATGAGCCTTGTAATTGATCGACTTTTAAAATGAATAAAATTTTAAAATTAATGAATTTGGTTTTTATTAGTCATATTAATATTAATATTATTCTTTATATCTTATTATCTATATTATTTATATTCTAATTTATATTACTATTGTTACTATTATTAATATTATATTATTATCATTTATATTATCATTATTAATAATGAAAAATTATAATTAATTTTTATTATCATTGTATTATTATTATAATTGTTATTGTATTACTAATAAAATGAAAAAAAATTCAAATGTGAATCTACCATAGCAGCGTGGATGCCCCATTCCCCATCCCCATCCCCCCACCCATTCACACAGCTTGGACTCTCCCCACGACACACTCGACTTCACCGATGCCTCCCCGCTGCCGTCTCTGGCCAACCGCAGCCTAACCCACCCCCCCTCCCCCGCCCATGCCCTCTCCAGCCGACCGCACCATACCAGCCTCACTTTACCCGACCGCGCTGCCTCGTCGTGCTTCAACCTCTGCCTGCAGCACCCAGCACCGCGGCCCTGCCGCCTCGCCTCATCTGTAGAAGACGCAACCCCTCTGGTTCACTGCTCTCAGTCCCTTACCCATAGCCCCAACCATTCTCTCCCTCGTATTCCCACCCTGCTCCCCAGAGTTCCGCACCAAAGCCCCTTTTTTCCTTTCACTAGTCTCCCGCAACAGCCAACCGGCACTCCAGGTTTCCCACCAATCCCCCAGTCCGTCCAGCCTTCTCCGACCTCAACTGCGGTATATTTTCATTCATCATTATTGATTTTATCTATTTTGTATAATCCCTAACACATTGGGGTCGTGTTCACATATTTTTCTCGTGGTTTAGGTTTTGTGTTTGGTTCGCAAGGCATCGTTCCTCCTTCCATTGAGGTTCTTTCTCTTTCTCTCTTGATTTGAGGTATGCATTTTCCAAATTCTACTTGTTTCGCACAACCCCTAACACCCATTTGTTTAACTAATTTTCAAAATATACTCTTCATTTTAATTATTAGTGTAGCTAACTAATTGCAGTATTTTTGTGTTGGTAAAAAATATGTAAAATTAGTTTTGGAATATGCCTTTGACAGTGTGTAGGTGATTCCGTGCTTAACTATTAATTGATGAATAATAATGCTTTCTTGAGTAATTTCGACATGTTATTTGGATTATGTGTGTGGTGAAAAACATGTTTTAGAATGTATTCACTATGCAATTGGTTTTAAAATGGGTTTTTATGTAAAAGTAGACGGTTCCACATATAAACATTAGTTGGTGAACTTATTTTTCTTGGTTATTTAATTTATCATGTTCTTTAATTTTTGTTTGTGGTGAAAAAGTGGTTTTTTATAGGATTAAAAATGTGATTAATTATAAAGTGTAATTTTTACATGAATTTTAGTGTTTTTCATGTCCAAGCCATGTTCTATCACTTGGAAATGTTATATAAATTGTGAAATTGGAATATTAAGTTTTGTATGAGTTACAAATAATATTTTGGTATGATGTTGTTGTCAAGTTGATTTTTTTTAAACATGGTTTTGAGTGCATTTTTGGTGAAAAAGTTATGGAGTGTTATTGAAATTGTTTTATAAATAGTTTTAATGGTTTATTAAATTTTATAAAAGGTGATAAATATGGTTGGAAAATGGTTTAATGTGCACATGATTTTAAAGAGGGTAATTTGAGTATGTTTTTTGGTTGATGCCTTTTTGTGCATCTTTGTAATGATTTATTAATTATATAAAATATTTATTAAATTATTAGAGTCACTCGAATCATATTTTGGGATTGTTTTAGCGTGTGTTAAGATTTTCATGCGGGATTTGGGTGTGTATCAACATCGAAACATTATGTGTCTCACCAAATGGTTCTATAAAGTGTTTTAATGATTTACTATATAACAAAAGGGGTGAGAAACATTTTTTAAAGATATTTTGTGGTTAGTAGAGTTTTAAATGTGGGGTTTGATGTGACGTTCACTTTGGTTGGGTTTTTCACACAAAATTTTGGGTGAGTTGACTAGTTGGCTCTTGTTTATGATCTATAAATATATGGATCTATGTTTTTATTTAAATTGAGTGAAACTTGAATGAAAAAATGAAATAGTGATGGTGTTTTTTAATCGTTTTTCACGCTAAGTGCTCAATGCGATGCCTTTTTGGATGTTGGAAAAAAAATTGGAACTAAAGTGATATGCATGTCTAGTTGTGTATAAAAGTATTGTTTTGAAAAATATTGAAAGGCCCGATTGGAAACTCTTAACATTTTATGAAATGCATTAAATGTTATGTGGTGTAACAACCCTATTCGCACTTTGTTAACATGAAATGTTTGAATGTGTATTTGGGGCACTACTATCTATGGTAACCCATTTTGGGTTAATGAACAAGAATAATCTCTATCTGAGGAAGCCAGGTGCAGTGAGATGAGTCACGCATGCGAGGGCCTTCCTACTTACAGAGTATTATTATAACCACCATGGGTTCCTGTTTATCTTTTAAATGATTGAGTGAAGGTTTCTGAACAACCCCAATTAGATGAGTTGGTACTCCTGAATTTGTTGTTTGGCCAAGTGGGCATTACCACTGGATTAGCCAGTTAGGGCGGAAATTTGTTTATAAACTCTGGTGATTCACCATACGATGATTGGTGGTTCTGAAACCGAGTATGTCCAGGTTACTTATAAGGTTGTTTAGGATCACCCATGGTCACTGGATTATTTTCATTGCTTTTTTAATTATCATGCACTAATTTATTTTCAGCTTGCACTCTTACTTGTTTTACTCCACCACAACATTGGTATATTTTCTTTTGGATTTTGATTATAAGATGAAAAATGATTTTAAAAAATGGTATGTAGTGTCTGTTTGTTTTTCTTATGGGAAAAACATGTTGGTTATCTTCAAATGTGAAAACCCTACTTATATAAATGCATTTCAAACTTGTGTTGGTGGATTGTTTTGGGAAAGCAGACATCCGATTCTGTGGATTACCCGGGAAACCCTACTGATAATTTTTAATGCTCACGCCTATTTACCTTTTCAGTTGCAGGTTTAGCCTCTTGTTCTAGTTTTCTTGGCTGAGTTGCTCATTATAGGAGCATGGTTGGCCTTTGGTCAGGAGGTGGTCTGAAAGGTCACATGGAGTTATGTTCAGTTTTACTTTCCTTCTGCTGCCAGTTTCATTTTTTATCGCTATTTTTTATTTATCTTTTTTGTGGTACAAATCATTCCCAACTGGTATATTTTGATTCCTGGCACTAGTTTCCAGCCCATGGGGATTTGGAACTCCTGTTGGGATAGGTCGCAGACTAGCTCGAGTGACCGATTCAGGGTCGACCCAGGTTAGTTCATAAAAAAATGGTATCAGGGGGAGGTTAATGATATTTGGGGTGTTGGGTAGATGGAGATCAGGATTTTCGGGGCTCATGTGGTAGGTTACGGTTGGTTTTTGACCACCACCGCTCGGGACGAGAGCTGAGTTACCAAGGGCACTCCGGGAGATGGATTCTTTATCTTATATTGGTTTGTTTAGGGATTGAGGAATGACAATGGAGGCTGGCCGATGTCATGTCATGGCCTCACATGGATTAACGACCCATTTGAAGACTGAGTTCACAATTGAGCTCCTCTTAGTCATTGAAGCTCACTTTGGGCGTGTCTCACTACCATGTCGTTGGGTTACCTGTAACCACTAGTTGTTCATTCCGTCATTTTTTGTGCAACTCATGTCTCACTTTGATTTTATTCTGGTTGGTGCAAGTGTGCTTTTGAGAATGAAAAAAGGTTTTGAAATGAGAATTATTTCTTCTAAATGGATTTAAATTCTAGATTTGGGTTTTAAAACTGAATGTCGTTTGTCTAAAAATCCAGTGTTTTCTTGGAACTGGTAGAGAAATGGTTTGGGTGAAACTTGGGGTACACATTATGAATTACTAAACATGTTAGGGGATGCATGAGAAGTGTGGGTTGGTGCATATGGATGAATGTGGATAAGGACATGTGAGATGGTTCATGAGACTACTGGGGTGTATTTGGAAATAAAGGCTTGACCTTGTTTTATCTAAAGTGATTTTAAAATGGAAAATAATTTTTTAATAGAACTTGGTTCAAAAAGTGATGTTAAATTTATGGAAAGTGACATTGGAAGAAGGAGGTGTTAAGATTAAGTGAAAATGTGCCTTTTAATAATTTTTTTTGGCTTTGTTTATTATTTTTTATTTGTTTATGGATGATGTGGCTTGATGCCGCTTCATCTTAATATCGGTTTGGGCCCTGTGTTTTATATGTTATTCAAAATATGCCACCCAAATAGGTCTCCAGTATTGCAGATGAGTCTTTCCCATTTTTTGGTCCTTCTCGAACCTGCCTTTCCATTATGGTGATCGAGGATAGTTAGAGGAAACAGAGTGTATTGAAGATGCAAGCAGGTCTTCAAGGTATTAGGAACTCGCAAAGTTGTTAGAGTGTGTGCTGTTTTGTGTTTTTTTAAAGGTCTATCTCTGGATGAATGGGATTTGGTTACCCCACAATCAATGCATGATGGGGTGATGTGGGATTTCATTAACTCCATATTTTTCCGATGGTTTATACCAGAAGAGGTGAATACGAAGACAAAAGAAGATCTAATGCGTATTCAGTAAGGCCAACGGATGGGGAAAGCATATGTTGACCATTTCAAGAACATGTATCATTTTCTCTAAAGATAGAGTCACCAGATTTGATTGAGAAATCTATCTTCATCGGTGGTCTTCATTCAGAGAATATGGAGCGAGTCCCCCCTTCTAAGGACCATTATTTCGATAATTTGGTGAATCATGATTTTTTGTGCCGAACTAGTTCTTTGTGTGAAGTCTGTGGTTGTTGGCTCACATGAAGGTTCCCCATCTGGTGAGCATCACATACTGAATGAACCTATTTTTAAAGAGCCCTATGCTGTAGTGATGACTTCTAATTCATCAGACCATTCAGTGGTGTGCCACTAGTGTGGCCGGTACGGGCACTTGAAGATGTCATGTCGCATCCCTCCAAATAGGTGCCACTATTGCGACAGTCTGGTTCATCTAGATAAGTTTTGCGGGAAGCGTCACCAAACGAAGATGCATCGATTACAGTAATTTTAGTGCCTAACATTGAGGAAGGAGATGATTCAGTCATCAGATCCCCAACCATAGGTATTGGGGTAAAGCTCGTGCACATTCAGGGGTCTCTAGGAGTGTGGATCCTTGGCCTGGGTTTTGAGTCTTGTGTTGGTGTTGGAACATTTTATGTCTTTTTCATTCTAGTTTTTCTGTTGTTAAAGTCTTGACGTTGTTGTAATTTTGTTTTGTTTTTTTGTGACGTTTTGACAGACTCTTTCTATTTTAAGTTAAGCGGTTCTGTTTTTTGTGTGTTTGGGTTTTAGGATAGTGAGATTTTCTTAAAGTGTGTTCGAATCAAGTTATGAGTTGATCTCATTATATCTGTGTTCTTCTAGAGATGTTAGTGCATGTGGAAGAATTGATGTTTCTGATTATGCGCGGAGTTTCTGTTTGGGTAAATGTTTTCTCAAGGGATTTTTTCTAGTGTTAGAGGATTTTAGTCTAGGTCGAGAAATCTATATATCAGTAGGGCTGTTGATTGCTCGTGCGATAGAAGATTTTTGGATTGGTTGGGATCTCCCGAATAGCGCCCTCCTAGGGTGGTATGTTTTAGTATTAAATTTACATAACATTTGAGTTCTTGTGGTGGGGAGAACTATTTCGTGTTCTTTTATTCCCTTTCATTGTGGTTTGTTTTGGTTTCATTCGGGCATGGGTAATTTTTTGTTCAATTGTTCGACTGGGTGACTTTCTGGGGTCCAAAAGTGTCTATAGTGGGGATAATTGTCACACCCCGACATGTGGAAATTCAACTTATGCATTGGTTATGAAATTGTGTGGTAGGGACGCAGCTTTTCCCAGCATGTAGTTAGTGTCGGGTGACATCGTCAGAGCACGGTTCACTCAACCGCGCGCTCAGTGGAAAGCGAGCTGTGCAATTGACCAACTTTAAAAATGAATAAAATTTTAAAATGAATGAATTTTGTTTTTATTAATAAAAATATTATTATTCATTGTATCTTATTATATATATTTTTTATATTGTTGTTTATATTACTATTATTACTATTATTAATATAATAATATTATCATTTATATTATCAATATTATTATTAATGAATTATTATTATTTATTATTAATATTGTTTTATTATTATTATTATTATATTTTTATTATTTAAATGAAAATAAAATCAAACCCTAATATACCCAAGCATTGAGGCTGCCCCCCCCCCCCACCTTCACCTTCCCCCCCCCTTCGCACTAGGCTGCCTGGCCTCTCTCTACGGCGCACCCGACATCGCCGGAACCTCCCCTTTTCCATCTCTGTCCGACTGAAGCCCGACCCCCCCTCTGGCCTGTCCAACTGACCGCACCGTCCCGACCACTCTTTACCTGGCTATTCTGCCTCGCCGTGCTCTGGCCTCTAACCGCAGCACCCTGCACCCCGACCCTCCAGCCTCGCCTCATCCGCGACAGCAGTGGCACCTCTAGTTATGTGCTCCCAGTCCCCGTACAAAATGCCCCAGCTGCCCTCTCCCTCGTCTAGCCACCTTGCTCCATATAATTCTACACCCGAGACCATTTTTTCCCCTCACCTGTCTCCTGCAACAGCCAACCGGCACTCCAGCTCGCCGACGACTCCCCTAGTCTGGCTCGCCTACTCCGACCTCACTCAGGGTATATTTTAGTTCATCATTGTTGTTTTTATCTATTTTTGATAAACCCTAACTCAATGGGGGTCATGTTCGTTCATTTTTCTTGGGGTTTAGGTTGTGCAATTGGTTTGCGGGGCGTTGTTCCTCCTTCAATTGGGGATCTGTCACGTTCGCTTTTGATTTGAGGTAGGTATTTACTAAATTATTCTTTTTTCCGCACAACCCATCACACCCATGTGTTGAAATAAATTTCAAAATATATTCTGCATTTTTATAAGTTGTGTAGATAACTTTTTACAGTGTTTTTGCATTGGTTAAAAATTGTAAAAATTAGTTTTGGAATATGTCTTTGACTGTGTGTAGGTGATTTTTTGCTTAACCATTAATTGATGAATTGGTATTTTTTCTTGAGTGATTTTGACAAGTTTTCTGGATTATATATGTGGTGTGAAACTTGTTTTAGAAAGGACTCACTATGAAATTTGTTTTAAAATGGTTTTTTTAAAGTAGACGGTTCCATATATAAATAATATTTGGTGAACTTATTTTTCTTGTTTATTTAATTTAGCATGTTCTTTGATTTTTTCTGTTGCAACAGTGGATTGTGATAGGATTAAAAATGTGTTTAATTTTGAAGTGACATTTTAAGATGAATTTTAGTATTTTTCATTTGAAAACCCATGTTGTGTCACTTGGTAATGTTTTATAAATTGTTTAATTGGTTTATTAGGTTATGTATGAGTTGCAAATCAATTATTTTTTATGAAGTTGTTGTGAGGTAGATTTTTTTAAAGAGGGGTTTGAGTGAAATTTTGGTGAAAACGTTTTGGAGTGTTATTGAAATTGTTTTATAAATGGTTTTAAAGGTTTATTAAATTATATAAAAGGTGAAAATCATGTTTGGAAAATGTTTTAATGTTCACTTGATTTTAAAGAGAGGAACTAGAGTATGTTTTTAGGGTGAAGACATTCTGCGCGTCTTGGTAATGTTTTATTAATTATGTAAATGATTTATTAAATTATGAGAATGATGCTAATAATATTTTGGGATGGTTTCAGTGTTTTTATGGATTTTCAAGAGGGATTTGGGTGTGTATCGACATCGAAACATTAAGTGTCACTTAAAATGGTTTTATAAAGTGTTTTAATGGTTTACTAAATTATAAAAAATGGTGAGAATTATTTTTAAAGGTTGTTTTGGGGTGCGTAGAGTTTTAAATGAATTTTTTGATATATAACACCCCAATCATCCATGGTATTATACTCTTTGAATAATACATTTAATAATGTAGTAGCGTGTGTTGTACACAACATTGAGTTCTAACACACTACAACCAATCAAACTAGCCGTTATGAATAGTAATACCCACTTTATTAAATTTTATAAATTTTATATTTCAAAATGGAATTCATTTTTGGATTTGGAGTATCGAAATTAGCTTAGGGTGAATTTTTGGTATTTTTCTGAAAACATCAAATGTTTGATAAATAGAGAAAAATACTAAACATTAATTATAACAAACTTTTTTAATCAAAATAATTTATAGTGATAAATTTCAATATTGAGTGGTTTTAACATATAATTACATTATATTTTTACCATTTAATTTAATGTTCATCATTCGATTCATTTTCATATTTAAACTAGATATAAACAAGTGTCAATATTTTGATAGTTATTATTTCTAAAAAACACGCTTTTTGTTTTGATAGTAAGAATTAATTTAAAATCAATTTCTGCAACTTCTGTGTTTTGAATTTAGAAAAATGGATTCCATATTTTGAATCAGTATGTACAAATTGTTTAAATATGTATATTTTATTTTTAGACATTATGAATAATTACTTCGGTAAATATTTTATTCATCGTGGTTAAAGGGTAAATCAGGTAAATAAGAGTAAAAAAGTAATATAATAGTAATATAAAATTACACTAAAACATATCCAAACCCCATTGGACGATAAATTTCCGACCATGGGAATATTTGGGTCTATTTGGGGACCCCATAGAGCCATTTGTAAGTGATAATTACACTTTATATTAATTAAGTGAAAGTAAATACAAAAATGGCATAAGCATATATCTTTTAGTAAAACAATTTTTACATAGAGTTATAAATGCTATCTCTTCAACAATAAATATTAATTAGGTAGATAAAAAGATTTTATACATAATTATATTTTATTTACAATTTTAAAAATTGAATAATTAAATTTATTTATGACAAAATGATGATGTAGTAACTACAGTATTAATGAATGATTATAATAATTGATATTATAAATATCCAAATAAATATAATATCAGACTTTTTATGAATTAAAATGATTTTCAATGTAAATATGAAATATTAGGGTTGGTTATATGAATTTTATTTGAAGTAATAATGCTGTTACGAATTTATCAAAAACAAAATACCGAATAGTGTCAAAATTGACATAAAAGAGTTTTTAAAACAAATATTATATTACTAATTGATATTCAATTCCTAAAAATATAATGATAGGAAAAAGGACTTATATAATTATATTTTTATCATTAATTAACCACTAGGGGTTTTCTTGGAAGTATATAGTATGTTTATTAACCATATAATATAAAAATACAAAGGGACATAGTAAATGTCAAACTATATAAGTAAGAGTAAATATAAAAGATAAGGTTAATATAGTGACACAAACCTATCTAAATCCTATTGGATGAGTGTTTTTCGACCCATCCCCACCTTATAGTTTATATAATCTATTTTGGAACCATTATAAACCGAAAATTATTTTATTATTAAATAATATTTCTAGCTTTTCCTAATGTACCCCTCACCCCTCTTATAAAATATCCCTCCCCGTTCTCTCTAATTCACACCAAAAAATCCATTTTTTCTCTTATAAAATCTACCCAAATTCCCTCTAAACTATCCTACCTTCATCATAGAGGCCCTAATTTAGTCATAAATCCAACTTAAGAATCCCTTTTGTTCAAATAAAATGGAAGAACCCGAAGAAGAGGTAATAATTTCACCACCCTATTTCAAGTTCTTTTCTTCTTCCACTTCTTCATTCATTTTTGTTTCCCTTATAAAATAATAACTCAAATATATTCTATATACTTTTATGTCATTATCAATAGGGTACAACCAAATTAATTATTCTATTTATCCTTTTAATGACATTTCACCATACGTGTGACGTACGACTTACCGTCTCCACGTCATGGTGTAATTGTTATTCAAGACATTATTATTTAGATGGGTAGAATAATGATGTGTAATTGATGTAAATAATAAATATAACATGATAAAGATTTTATATATATGATATAAAATCCAATTATATATTATTTTAATATCAAAATAATGATATTGGCACTCGTGCATGCGTACCGATTACCGTCTCCACAAACACGACGAGATTCATTCCCCATCATATCCATTCAAAACTAATTTTCATTTGATGATTAAATGTAATATGTAAGTACTTTAAATAATTTGGTATATGAATAATTTACATCCCATCCATACCAAATATGACTCACAAAACAAAGAATATAAATTAAAACGGATCCGTTAACACCCGAAACAACGATAATTGTAAGATATTATTAACGAAGCAATGCTAAAAGATCATATATGATATCATATTAATGAATACGAGTCTTGTATAATTTAATAAAATTTATTTCACCATTATACATGAGTTTAACCTACCCTCGAAAAAGGAAAAGTACAAGGTAGGGATTAATTTCACAATCTATTCATTATCCGAAGTTGTTTATACGTAATTATCTACCGGGACCTCTTTATCATCCACATCCATGTTTCATAAAAATATATTCCAAAACATTTTTACTATTTACTAGAATATGGGTTAATGTCATGTATACCCTTTCTTTACTTTTTTTAAGATTTTTATAATGGTTTTATTCCGTTGTTTTCCAAATAAGGTCCCTTTTAACCTTTTCGACAAAATTAAGGTAAGAATGTCTTTTTTTCAACTTATACGATGGGTACATCTATTTTACACCGTTATAAAATTATTGATGCTTCCCTTACAATATTATAAGATTATTTTCAATGTAAATGTTTTAATTTATAATTATGTTAAATTTAAATGATTTCAAAAAAGAGATATTTCTCTCAAATAGTTTTGATTTCATCTATGTCAGCATCCTTTGATGAATTTTATGCTTATTTGAAGTTGATTTATTATGATAAAAAACATCCATATTATATTGAAGGTTTTGTGATATGTTTGATTATGGATGTGTTATTTTTATATCATTCATGGTTTATGGATAAAGTATTGACATTTTGTATGCTAGTTTTAATATGTATGTTTATATTTTGTTTAAACATGTTCATATGAGGAATGCATTGGACTTAGTAAGTGATGGGTGGAGCCTGCTATAGCTCCTTGATGTATCGGTAGGTCTCTTGTGAAAAACTAGTGTCTTGGCCCAAGTCCATGAAAATATATTATTTGTAGTCTTAAAACAAGATCTTGAATATGTGGTTATGATTGTCTTTCATTATGAATTCGTTCATTATGAAATTGGTTATTGATATTGCATGTGATTATTAGACTAGTAGAATATCCATGTGAATATGTAAAGGAAATTATTTCATTTCATTTTTTCCATATTATGTTGAAATTAAAGTTTGAATGGGTTTTGTTTTATTTATACATTGCCTTAATTATTTATGCATATTTATGAAATGTTATGCTATATTGTTATCCTTACAGAGCATTTGAGCTCGCCTATTTCTATGTTTTATTTTTTCCAGGATGTGAAGAAGTATTTTATGACTGACCTGCAAGGATAGTCTGAGGGTATATGAGTGTGGACTATGGAGACTATGTTGTTGTAGTTTTTTCACATTATCATGTAATGTAAGATGTATGAATTTATCTAGTGTTTCCAAGGCGTCTAAACTAATCGTTCTTTTGAGACATTATCTTTTGTGATCATGCGAATGTTATGTAATAATGCCCCGACTCTGGGTAACTGGGGTTGGGGAGTTACATGATGTGTTGTATGCTTTTGGAGGGTTTTGAAAACCAAAATTTGAGTGAGTTTCCATGTTGGATCTTGTTTATGATTTATGAATATTTGGATCTATGTTTTGATTTTAATTGAGTGAAATTATCATGAAAGAATGAAATGGTGTTGGTGTTTTCAAATAGTTTTTCATGATAAGTGCTCAATGCGATGCCTTTTTGGCAGTTGGAAGAAAATATTTGGAACTAAATTGATATGCATGTCTGGTTGTGTATATAAGTTTGGTTTTAAAAAATATCAAAAGGCATGATTGGTAACTTTCAACATGTTGTAAAATTGTTTAAATGTTATGTGGTGTGACGGTCCGGTTGGCACTTTGTTAAAGTGAAATGTTTGAATGTGTATTTTGGGTCACTCCTGTCTAGGGTAACACTTTATGTGTGAACGCACAAGAAGCATCTGTGTTTGGGGAAGGAAAGTGTGGTGAGATGGGTTATGAATGTGAGGCCCTTTTTACTTACACATTATTATTATAACCACCATGGGTTCTTGCGTGTCTTTTAGATGATCGAGTGATGGTTGATGACCAACATAAATTAGATGGGTTGGAACACACTGTATTTGTTTTTAGGATAGGTGGGCCTTTTCCACTAGATTGGTCAGTTAGGGTGGCCAGTTGGTTATAGACTTAGATGTTTCACTATACACCGTTAAGTGGTTCCGAAACCGAGTATGTCTAAGGGAATTATAAGGATGTTTAGGATCACCCATGGTTACTGAATTATTTTCATTGCTTGTTTACATTCTATGAAGTAGTTTATTTTCAGGTTGCACACTTACTCATTTTACTCTAGCACAACACTGGTATATCGTGTTTTTTATTTTGTTTATAAAATGATAAATGATTTTGGAAAAATGGTATATAGCACGGGTAGGGTCTTCAAATGGAAAAACATGTTGATATCTTCAAATGCGAAAACCCTACTTTTTAGAATTGTATTTCAAACTCATGTTGATGGATAGTTTTGGGAAAGGAGTCATCATATTCTGGGGTTTGCCTTTAAAACCCTACTGAACATTTTTAATCCTCACGTCTATTTATCTTTTCAGTTGGATGTCTTGTTTCTTGTTCAAGTTTTTGTTCCTGAGTGGCTCAATGTAGGAGCAAGGTCAACCTTTAGTTTGGAGGTGACCTGAAAGGTCACGAGGTGGAATGTTTAGTTATACTTTCATTTCGCAGACAGTTTTATTTTTATCTTCAGTATTTTTTTCATTTTTATGGAACAAATCATTCCCAACTGGTTTATTTTGATTCTCGGAACTAGTTCCTAGCCCGTGGGGATCAGGAATGCCCTTCGGGCTATGTCGCAGACCTGCTCTGGTGACCGGATCAGGGTCGACCCAAGTCGGTTCGTGATTATATGTCTATTATTTTATAGTGATATACTATGAATATATGGAATAATATCCCCATGGACATAGAAAAGGCCCTTACTACTAGTCATAAGCCTATGCTGTATGTGGAGGCATGCATGAGGATAGATGTCCAATTGGTTCGGGTCATGATTTTATGAGTTTCGGATCAGGACATCAAATATTTTTGACAAAAAATTATAAACTCTATATTTTTATGTGTAAGATTACTTTAAAATATAGTGGAATCCCATCTTAGAGATGTCATATAGATTTTAAACTTCTTGAAATGTACTCTAGATCTTGGATTATTTAATTCATATGAAACTGAATTTACATGTAACAATTATTCTATAGTTTTCATAAGTATATGAAAAAATTATTATAAGGTAACTTCTAGAATATCTCATTTCATTGGAATGAAATTATTATTACAAAAAATCATACAACGAAACTCATTTTTTAATAATATAACTACAAATAAATATGGGGTGATTAGATGTTGTTTCACATACTTTTTGTTGATGATAAACAGACTAAATGATTTTATCTTGAGATTTAATTAACATCTAATTGATTATGATAGTACAAGGACTATAATTTTTTTTATAATCTGACCATATCACTCAGGTGGAAAACATATTTCCATTATACACCATATCCTTTAAGACCTCACACCAAAATAGATATTAATTTTTTTTTCTGGAACTAAAAATAAAGTAGATGATAAATAAAAGCAACATTAAATATTGATAAATTTTAATACATTAAATATAATTTAGGTATCATCAATGAAAAATGATAATAGTTTTTTCTTATTATATCAAATATATATTAATATTGAAAACATTTTAAGAAAGGGGGAGTGTATTATTTATTTTTGAATCAAACTAAATTTTTTCGGAGGTTATTTCTCTCTTCCGAATAATTTGTAAATATAATTTAACTTAATGGAAATTATAATAAGAACTATAAACATTTATTGGAACTAAACATAACAGATGTTAGCCCTTTTGTATTGTTAAATAGAGAATAAATCACATATGGTATAATTTAATTTGTTATTTATATTTATAAGAGGATACACTATTATAAAATTATATAAATTAGTGTTCAAATGTCAATTTTTCACTTTGATGAAGATTTGAAAGCCTTTTTAAAATGTTACTTATGAAGAGTGAACCAAATAATAAATATTTCCTATTATTTTATTATTTTACTATAATTTATTACTCTTGAGTAATTATTATTCATTAATTTGTAATAATATGAATAACCCTGAAAAGAGGGAGATATTTTTTTCATTATTATTGAAACATGACTATATTATTAAATCTATGGAAAATAAAAACAATTGATCGTTAACAATCTCTAGAATCATATTTATTTGAATTATATAATCTATAGGTATTAGAATAAAATTTGTAAGATATGTATCATTTAATATTATAATTCATGGAGTAATTATAGTGACAATCTATTTGTTCATTAATTATAAAATAAAGGGAAATGTTTTACCCTTTAATTTTTTCACTAAAATGGAGATGGGTTGTCTATAAAGATTGTTAATTTTTGTTAATTTTATTTATGCAATATTCTCTATTAATTTTAAATCTCATTAATGTTAATGGTATGTATTTTTTACCCATACAAAATCTTAATGTTATTCTATATTTTTTTGACCAATAAATTTGTTCAGAAATGTGATAGGTTGATATGTTTTTTACATTTAATGATGTTTTTTTTCGCATAAGTGGATTATTTTAAAAGGATTCATTTCAAATTTTGTTTTACATTCTAATTCACTATTGGTTATAAATTATTTTTTTACATAAATAAAAAAGAATACTAATAAAAAAAATTTAAATGTTAATACTTTATGCAAAATTATAATTTAAAAATAATTTGTTTCATATTTCCACTTACCATGGGTGAATCTTATAAGAAAATGTATAGTTTTCATAGAAATTATATCTTGTGGTGGTTACTTTTACAAAAAATAATGCAGGTTGTTATTTTATATTAATATATAATCATAGTTTTATTTTATTTGAAAATTTTCTAGTGAGGTTATAAAAATGAGGGTCATTTTTGAGATAATGATTCTTATTATCCTTGATTTTTACAACATAAAATACTCTTCATTAATAAGATTATATTACTTTATTAGTGTTTCTTATTTTTTTATGGAGTTACTATTTAATTTTTGATCTACAAGAATAAATACATTTGTACAACTATTGTAAATTACTTAACTATGATGAAATTCAAATCATCATATAATAGTTCTAATTCTATATCGATTGGATTATATAAGGATGAGTTCAATTTCATTGCAAATGAACTTGAAGAACATAGAATCCAACCAATGAAGCTTTCTACAAAATCTTTTATATATTAAACCGAACAATTTTAGAATGAAAAATTTATATGGGATCTTGATGAATATTTTTCAATCATTTTGAATATATGATTAATCACATTACCATTGAGAACATCTGATTTTAATATATATATGTATTTTCATTGAAGATTAATGTGTAATGTTTTCATTGTAAATTCACTTTTTTTATTTCTATTATTTTTATTTGTCTGATACTTCAATAACAAAGTGATTTTTGGATATTGAAGATGTTTTTATTAATCTTTTTGATTCAGGTATTTAGAGTAATACGATAAAAAACCTTCTAATAGGGTAATAGTTATCAATGCTTAGAAATATTGTGTTATATTTTGAGTATGAACTATTTGATTTGGTGATTTTGGGGATAAGAATAAAAATTTTATTGGGATAGGATAAAGATATAATATTAAATTTTATTGTTGATGGATATCTGTAATGCCATAAATTTTTAAAAGAGAGAAGTTAGTTTGACAACCTACGTGATACAAAAAACCAAAACAAAAATAAGAGTGATTATTTAAATATAAAAATCTTATCATTTTGAATAAATTTATTTATTTGAGTAGGATAAACTAATTTATCAAATATATTTATGTCCAAAATATATTGATAGATTATTATAAAATAATAAATAAATGTTTAAGAATTGTATTTTTATATGTTCTCTTCAAAAATGTTTTATAATTTTTAATGAAATGTATTATAATTATTTCTTATAAAATTAAGAAATTTTATTTTAAAAAACCCTATTTTTAATGTCATTATATCACAATTAACTTTGAAGGAAATTTTAATTTTTTTTGAAAAATATAAAATTTTCAGTGAATAGTAAAAAACACCGTTTTATATAAAATTGTATTTTATATCGATAAATGAATTAATTTAAAGGTATAACTATACTTTTAATTTTATCTCAAGGTAAAATAAACATTATTTAATTATATTAAATGATTTTCATTTTCAATCATCTTTTTACTGGATTATAGTATATGTTTATTTGTAACCTTAAAATATATTTGTTTTAGAATTTATTTTAGAAAAAAAATGTATCTCGACTTTAATAACCCTTGATGAAAAATTATTTAAATTAAATATTTAAATTTATTATCAATATTAACAGATTTAAGAGCATAAAATAAATATTACTAGTAAAATTGTTAATGAAAAATCATTTTTCTTTAAAAAATGGTTTTTTTTTCAGAAATCGAATTTCTTTTATTGTGGTGGGATTTATCTTAAATCTAATTCTAACAACTATGTGAATTGACATTAATAAAATTTATTCCAAAAATTTAATAATATTTATTAATATTAGGTATCAAGTTAATCATAAATTTGTATAATATGAATAGTAATTGTAGTAAATATTAATTACCATGATTAAAGTGAAAACGGTTATTTAATGTTATAATAACATTATTAATAATATTTTAAAAGTTTTATAATAAATGTAACCCTAATTTTATGAATATTTATTTTTTTAATTTCATTATAATATTAATTATATTTTTTTTATAAAAGATTAAAAAATTATTGATAATAATTAGATAAAATACAAATTATATTTTTAATTAATACTCTATTTCAATTAAGACTTTTATTTTGATGAGTTAGGGAATTTTTGAAATAAATAATATTTTTATTAGTTATTATTATTATACAGTGTTTATTAAATATAAACGATCATATTATTTTAAGGAATTCAACTGTAATTTTATAAGGTTTCAATGAAATGTTTTTGTCAAAACCCATCATTTTTGAAAAAATTCACATTTACATTAAAAGTAAAAATTCACATATTTATATAATTATTTAGATAAAATTGATTTTATATTTCGAATTATGGTGTCAAAATTATATAATGGGTAATTTTTCAAAACATTTTGAGATAGTAAAAGTTTTGGGTAAAATTTAAATACCATATAAATATAGGGTGTGTTTTATGACATAAAAATTGGCACATAGTGATTTAATAAATACTATAAATGGTATCCTTATCCAAATTTATATTTAATGTTTATTTTAATTTTTATAAATAATTATTAAATCCTACAAGACTTATATTTTAATATTTTGATATCATTTCATTGTGAATATGAGTTACCACCATATAATAAGGGTAATTAGTTTATTATCATCATATAATAAACTTATAAAATAATGTAATAAAATTCCATTTGGTGGATCCCATGGTAAAAAATTTGATGATGTTTGGTTTTGAATATTTTATATTATTGTGAGAAAAACTAAAATAATAAGGACTCTCCATCTTTTCCTATATAAACGCACCCAATATCCCATTTATCTTCACTCAAAATCCATGAATCACATCATAAATCTTCCCTAAACTTCCTATATTACTCAAAAGGCCCCAAATATCTCAATAATTCCATCCCAAGCCTTTCAAGTCACATATTCAAGTAATGGATCCCCACCTTCCTCTCTTTTATTCAAATTCAAGAACCATCTTTTAATTTATTTATTTCAATTTCAATAGGATAAATTTTAATTCATTTATTATCATTTAAGTATGGTCTATTTTATTTTCATTTAATGGGTGATAATTTATCCTCCCAAATTTAGACCCTTACCTAAGTCGTTACTATGTTGTATTCCTATAAGGGAACCTTATCTTCCACTCTCCTCTTTTATCAAGGACTCCATTAATGGTATGTTTTTTAATTTTAATTTTATTATATATGGATATTTTATTTGATATCCTAATTTCATTACTTTTTATTTATAAATTATGAGATCCCATTTCACTCTCATTTATCCCTCCTTATAACTTTTATACACAACTGTTACCTTTCTGAAATTTTGAAATGGTAAAAAAAATTTCTCAACTTTATTCAAATATTAATTATTTTGAAACACCTTATTATTTCAATTCATTATGTTGGGAAATGTATTTCCAATTTCATATTTCATTCCATTTAATAAATAAATTATTATATACCCCTTTTTATATATTAAACCCATTTTATAAATTATTATGTGATGTTGTTATGCTGCCTAAATTTCACCAGGATTTTGCATTCCAAAACAATTTTGTAGAGAATATTATGCCCATTTTCTATCATATAAATTCACATTTATACAAATATATTTTCTTTATTGGGGATATACATGTATTTATTCAGCACTCTTTGATCATGGAATAAATTATGATGATGAATGAATCCATGTTGATGGATTTATGTGGCACACTTAAGCATTAGCATTAAATGAATGTGACGGGTGTGCCTAGAATGTTATAGGGCTACAATATATTATGTAATGGTTACTATCATGATATGTAACATTCGGATAAGGGGTCTACCTGATTCCATTATGGTACTTGGTCCACCGTTATGTATTGGCAGTTTTATCCTTGACAGATGTTTATGGTGTAGTGTTCTATGTTGTTTCTACATTTCCCATGTTATGATTTTTCTTCTATATTATGCCTTATTATTAATGTTCCTTTCATGATCCATTGATATGACTATTTTATAACATGTACTATCTTATCCATGTTATAAATTGTTTATTATTTTACTAGGATTTTTATATCACCCATTTCTTATGTATGTCCATTGGTTATCCCATGTAGTGTTATGTACAAAGGAACATTTTGGAAAGTTCAAGGAAGTATTAAATAAATTTGTTTCTTTTAATGGTTTAAGTTGTTATGTTTGTTTTCTAATTACCCATTGAAACTATAGCTATCAATATTTAGGTTTTTATTATGTTTAATAAAACATGTATTAATTGGAAATAAATAGAAGGGTTATTATAGTCAGTATCATAGGATATGTTTAGTTATTTTTGGGATTAGGATTATAAAACTATAGAGAAATCATTAGGATTATATAACTTTAGAGAATGGTTTTGGTATAATTATTAGTATAATAAAACATACATAAATTTTGGTAAGTATAAATTAATTTCTTTTTCGAGAATATACAACCTTATTTAGAAACTAAAATTGGACGCAGTTATAGAACATATGTACCTAGAAGTAACAAATATAACATTGTGTTACAAGCCTAATTGTAGATAATCTGGCTCATGACAACAAGCCTTATTTTTCACAAGGTTTGACACTTCTAGTGGATATGATTTGATAAATTCACAGGCTCATTAAGTACCATTATTAAGGGATCAATATTTCCCATAAGTGATAATATTAACAAATAGATAGTGAAAAACATAGATAGAATACTATAAATTTATAATTTATAGACATTTATTTAATTTATATGTTTATAAATTAATTTTAATGGATTTATGTTTATGTTTTTAATTATAAACATCTTTATTTTTTCTCTTATATTATAGAAAATGGATGGAAATAAAATTAAACGAGTAAATAATCATTATTAAGGGAAGTGTTATCGTGGACCTAATGAGATACTATATAGGATGGGTGATTAAGTAGAAAATATCAAGATTACGCCAAACAAGCTATAAAAAATAACTATTAATAACAGGAACATTGTTGAATTGCAAGGTAATTAAATAAAGGGAAAGACTACACCTCATGTAATATTGTTGAATTAATGTGACATGAAAAAGAAGTTTTAATTTTTTATGTGAAACAACTGTGTAAAAAGTCACCAAGGGAAATGTCATAGAGGGACTAGTAGCTATTTTATGTGCGGAAAGACATGGAAAAAATTATTTACTTTCCATGAAAAATTGGATAATACAATGGATGTATATATGGTTTAGTCTAATATACATTACACAGTTCTTCATCATAAATGTGGAAAAGTTAAGAATTATCGTAGACAATGCTTGATTCTAACAGTTGGAAAACAAGATGAACAAAAGAAATATCCATGAAAAAGTAAACTCAAAAAGCCCTATGATGAGATGGATCATGATAATTGAAGTATATGTATCATCTACTCAGTAATTATGAATTTCATGGTGTATTTAATTTCATTCCCTATTATCATATCTTGTATGTTTGTTGAGAAAATAGATTCACCAAACAAAATAAATTTACACCATTAAAAAGTTAACTATGTATACTATGTCGATGTTAGGGGATATGTTATTTTTGAAAATATTATCATTATTCCATTAGTGTAATTTTATGTTATCCAAATGATGGAATGGTTGTCCTTTTATAAATCCAATTTATATTGCTTGGATAAATAATTCTTTATCTATACCAGGAATCACCCTTCGATTCTAAAAATGTACATGGTGTGAGTTTAATATTATTTAGTTTAGATATTATTGGCCTAAAAGAGAGCCTATCTATAGAAAATGTTTGGGTCAAAGGAAGGCCATATTCTTTGATAATTATTGATGTTTAATGATTGATTTTTTTATGTAGGGGTATTTTAGATTTATGTTTTAAAAGTAGTAAATCATATAAATTAAGGATTGATAATCAATAAACATATATTGATATCTATATAGTATTTTTTCATTAAGAACATGATATAAATTTTGACTTATACCAATAATATATAAATGTGATTTACTGATAAAGTGATATCTTATAAAACCATGTTTGAGGGATTGATAACACTTAATAGGTAATTGATTTTGGGATAGACCGAAATATATTTTGGTTATATTTTTAAGGATAATCTTAAAATTAAAATCAATGATACAACTTTTGACGATTTAGGTGTTGGCTATTTAGTATGTTATATTTGGAAACATATTACAATAAAAAAATATTCTTATTTTAATGTGATTAACCATGTTTTAAGAGGGATTATATTTGGGATTGGAGAATATGTATTCATATTATGTTTATCTATGATTAATGTTCTTATTTTTTTAGGAGTATGATTAATGGTATGACACATACATTGAGGTTAAAACACACATTAATTAAGAGGTTATTATTTTTATATATGGGTATTTATATAAGGAATGATCTATGTTAAACTATTTTTTAGTGGAACTTTGGTGACTTATCTATTAATGTATTATATCACCTTATGCTAACCATTTTGGATTTAGTAAAGATAAGAGGGACAACATGTCATTATTTTCTGTATTATGTGTTCTATTAGAGATTTATTCTCGTGCATCACGTATAAAAAAGCACCTTATATTATTATATTTTAGAGAAAAAATTACCTTGTAGTGGAAACAAATTGTATCATTCTAGGAAGAATATTTCTCTATGATCCCTGTTAAGATGATAAATTAAATTTTAAACTCAATATAAATAATCTAGAATAAAAAATGTGTTCATTTTCTGATGAATGGAGTGTCATTTTATCCATAGAAAATTTATGTTTTTATGTTCATTGACATTATCTTGATCATGTTATCTATATAAATTATAAATTTCCTTGGTTTTAGCATCCTTTTCTATGCCCATGCTTCAACATCCGATTAAGGTTCTCAAATAAGGAAACCTAGTTATGTAATGACATTCATACGTACCTTTTTTCTCTTTTTAAGAGGATGTTTTATTAAACCTTTTTATGATTTGGTCAGTCTATAAATATATTTACATGTGTCAATATTTCCTTACTAGTTTAATATTTAAATAATGAGGGTAAAATTTATTAAAGGGGTGAAGAAAGTAACTACCGATTTTTTCAAAAGATACAACCTTGTTTGATAGACTATACAATACACAAAACAAAACCAAAAGAAACAATTATTATTTATATATGACCATTATTAATTTTTTATTAAATTTGTATATATGAGTTTTATTAACAAATTTAATAATTATATATATGTTAAATATATATTGATAAATGATTAGAAAATTTTAAATCAATATTTTGCAATGTATTATTATATAATTTTTTCAAAAATTATTTTTATTTGTTTTTTTGAAAATATACTATAATTATTTTCTATAATGTTTAGAAAATTTATTTTATAAATAAAACAAAATTTTTTAGATTATGAAATGATAATTAATGTTGTTTGAATATTTTCCTTTTTTCAATATATATAAATTTTTACAGAATAGTGAAAAATATATTTTTATATAAAGTTGTATTTTATATTGATAAATTAATTAATTTAAAACTATAAATATCCTTTAACTTTTATTTCAAGGTTACATAAGTAATATTTAATATTATTTAATTAATTACATTTTAAATCATCGTTATATTAGATTTTATTATATGTTTGTTGGTAATTTTAAAATAGGTTTTATTGTAAATCTATTTTAAAATTAAATAAGTAACTTGATTATCATAAAACATGAAGATAAATTATTTAAATTAAATTTTTAGATCACATATAAAAATTTATGATGTAAAATTGATAGTAAGAATATTAATATTTATATTCTCAAATAAAAACCATCTTTTCCTTAAAAAGATGATTTTTTTGGAAAACACTTTTCTATCATGATTTTTAGTTTTATTTGAAATAAAATTCTTCCACCTATTTTAATTGATTTATATAAAATAGATTTAGTATTTTGAATTGACATTATTAATATTTTGTCATATGTTCAACTCTAATTTTGAACAATATAAATAGTAATTATAGAAAGTATTAATTACCATGAAAAAAGTAAAATTGGTTAATTAATGGTAAAATAATAATATTAACAATTTAATAAAAAATATAATCAATGTAACCAAAATGGTATGAATATTTATATTTTAATAAGATTATAATATTTATTATACTTTTTGTCACATTATAAAAGATTATTTAATTACTGAAAATAATTAGATGAAAGGAAAATTATTTTTTTTAATTAGTATTCAATATCAATTACGAATATTATTTTTTTGAGTTACAGGATTATTAAAATTAATAATATGATAATAAAATATTATAATTAAATAATTTTTTAAATTATATAAATTATCAAATTATTTTTAAGAAGTCAAATTTACTTTTTATATGTGTTAAAAAAATGTTATTGTAAAAAATCCATCATTTTCAATTCATTTATGTTATTATTTTAAAATTGAAAATTCACATTTTTGATAATTATTAGGATAAATTTAAATTATTTATGTATTAATCCATCAATATTATCTAACTGTAAATGTTTGATAATTTTTTAAGGTAATCGAATTTTTGGGTAAAAATTATATATTATATAAATATACAATGTGGTATATGACATCATAATGACATAATAGTGTTGTAATAAATAATATAAAAGGTATTATAGGCCAAATATATGTTTTCAATTTAATGTAATAGTATTTTTTGTTTACTTTATTTATTTTATAAATCCTAAATGAATCCTTCAATACATATAATATATTGTATGATTTTAAAATCATTTCTTTGTGAGTGTTACTCACCTCTATAGAATAATGGGAATTATTTTATTATATTAAACCCCTGGCCATATAAAATTAAATAAATGAGTACCTATTGTAATAAACCATTTAAAAACCCATGGGATAGTTTGTGGGTTTGAATATTTCATTATGTAGTGTCCAAAACCAAAATAATAAAGAAATGATATTTTTTTCCTATATAATCCCATCAAAGACCCGATTTATATTCATTAAAACAATTTTTATCACATTAAAACTCTTCCATACGCTCTCTAGTGTCCTTTTATGGGTCCCAAATCTCTCAATAAGACCCTCCCAAGCCTTTGGAGTCCCACATTCTAGTATGTGATCCTCACCTTCATCTCCACCTATCAAATTCATGCACTTCATTTGAAATCTATTATATTAATTCCAATTGATTATATTTTCAATCATTTATAATCAGTATCATGATATCAATTTTATATTTCTTGCATGAGTGAATATTTATCCCCCCCCATATGGATCCTTACCTATGACTTTACTATGTCGAATTTCCGTAAGGGAAGATCACATTCCACTCTCCAATTTTATCAAGATACCATTTAATGTTATGTATTTTAATTTACATTTTATTTTGTTGGAATATGAATATATATATCCTGAATTCATTAAATTTTTCATATAAATTATGATTGGCCCTTTCAATCTCATATATTCCTCCGATGAACCATTTTCAAAACCCGTTACCATGTTGAAAATTTTTAAGGGTTCTTTCCTTTCTTCTATTTTTAGAGTTTCATTGTCATGGTACACATTATTTTTCCAATTACATATGTTGGGAAATGTCTTACCATGTCCACGTTACATTAAATTTAATTTATAAATTATTATATATATTTTTCGCTCATCAACCAATTTTATGACTTTTGGTGCGACACAATTAAATTGCAAAAATTACACCGTGATCTGTTCCAAAACAATTGTGTAGTGAATATCATGACCACTTTCTATTGTTGGTATTCAACTCTATACAAATATTTTTATTATATTAGGAACTAATATGTATGTATCCCACACTCCTTGATCATGGAATAAATTATGGTGATGAATTAATCCATGTTGATTAATATATGTGGTGCACTTAAGAATGAGAATGAAATGAATGTTATGGGTGTTCCCATAATTATATAGAGCTCTAATGAAATATGTAATGGTTAGTTTCATAATCATTGAGGAACCTTTTAATCTCTATTGATATGGCTATTGTCTAACATTTATTTTTTACCTCATGTTTTCCTTGTTTGTTCCTTTACTAGGATTTATTTATCACCTCATTCTTATGTATGTCTTAAATTTATCCCTTGTATTATTATGTATGAATGAAAAATTCGGCCATTACAAAGAATTTTTCAATAAATATTATTGATTTCATGTTTTAAGTTATTGTTCAATGTATCTTTTTTCGCAAAGACACAAGACCTCTCGATCTTTCGGGCATTATTATGTGTATTAAGACATTTATTAAGGTGTATTAAATAGAATGATCATTATATTTCTCCAGTATTACAATGGGGATACTTGGATTCTGTTTTTAATACTCTTACTTAATTGGATAAAATTAAAGGAAACTTGTCAATTGGATTTATATTGATAAAAAAATCCTTTGGGGTATTTACATTTTTATCCAATATTCTTCGCATTTGTTTTCTTTTCAATATATTTTTAATTTCATCTGTGATGATTTTATTTTTTGGTAAGTGTTTTATATTTTGATATTTTTAAATTCAATTATGATTAACACTTCATGCTGGCTAGGTATTGATATTTTGAAAAAAAAGTTAATTTCCTCTGGGTTATATTTGTTTAACCTCAAATATTATAATATGACCAGGCAGTGTGAATTTAGATAAATTTATTCCTTGAGTGGGATAGAAGTTTATAATCAACTTTTAGAATACAATTAGAACCCCCTCTTGAAGCTCTATCCCACCCTTGATGTGACCAAAATTTTAAACCATTTTCAACTAAATCATTGTGTGGTAATCCATCACACACACAATAAATATTTGAAAAATATTAGTGGAACGTTATCTCGACTAATAAAGTATAATATTTAATAATTACCTAGGATTTAGGTTGATTATTAAGTGTCAATATTATCTAATGAAAAATTTAATTGATGTGTAATTTTGTGTTTGATAGTGTGGAACCTTACATTCATGTGTGTGTATATCATGAGTGTGATAGAGTGTATATAATTTAATTTTTGAATACCTTCATGTGTGTGATTGTGTGTCTGTGTGGATATTTTGTCATGTGATTTCATTTATATATCCTTGTGTTTTTCTCTCATGTAATTTTATGTTACTTATCATGGTATATTATCATGGGAATTGAATCTCTAAAGCTAGTGATGACAGAATCTAATGTAGATCTCCCATTCTAAAAGTAATAAAACTATATTTTCAATCGAGGATAATATAATTATTAGAATCTTTTTTATAAGAAGTTATATGAGTTTACTATGTGGATTTATCATATTAAAAATACACCACGTATAGGGAATATACATGGAAAATGTTGGCATGCTCCAACACAACATCACCCCACATCATGGAGAGTGCGATAAGGAACATTGGTGATGATTTCAAGGACTTCACACAAAGAATATGGATATTCACATAACCTAAAAGACACTAATTAAGCCCACATGATAATGATATACTTTTAGGTATCAAGGTTAGGGTCCCATATTTTCATGGGTAATGTGATAATAGAAGTTTATTCAGGTTGATATATGTGGATTGGGAAATTATTTTTTGTCATCCATATTACCTGGAAAAACATATGAATAATTATTACCCTAGATTTTTATTTATAATCAAATTTTGTGGGATAAAAAAAATTGGATGGATTAAATCTGGAGGATATCCCATAAATTCATTGGATTAAATGGAATTTTCCACTCATAGGTAGTTTTTAATATCATATTTTCCTTAGAACCTCCCCAATAAACATCAGCGCCATAATCATGGTAGTAGTATTGTAAAATATTTCTATAAATATATAAAAATTAATATAATCCAATAAAACATTAGGTGGTTTTAGTGGTAACCATGGAATGATTATTACATGGGAACAGTCAGAATATAGAAGATAAAGTAAAGACATGAAATTATGATGAAAAAGTTCATATGATCCACTGTGCAATAATGATTGAGTTAAATTAAAGAGGATTACAATCTTAGAGAATCTCATTACACCTTTCATTAAATGATGTAATATGAATGAGATTGATACATTGTCAAATTCAGAGAATATGGTTGATCATATGAGTGACAGGGTGCTGCATTCTCCAATGAAATCACCATCTGATATCAATTATTTCATATCCCAAAAAAGAGAATATATCAATTGATAATTCCATAATCAATGAATCATGATGATTATAATCATTTTAAAGTACAAGATCAAGGTATATTACTCCATGAATAAATAAGATAATTCCCAAGAAATAACTGTTGATAAATTTTGAAAATTATGCTATCATGGTCATGGAAATGTATAGAACATTAATGTTCGATGGATGAAGCTATAGAAATGAATCAATCACTCTTATGTTGGTGTCCCAAAAAAATAATATAATATTATATATTGGGATATAAGGGGAAAATTTGTGATCAATAAAAGAAGTTGAAAAGTAAAAATAGGATAATGATTGGATTGGTGAGAAGTAAATAAGTAAATATATTTTTATTAAAAAAATAAATAGAGGATAATAATGTTGTTGAGAAAAAAATTAAATGAAAGTTGAGAGTATAGATGTTATGGAATATTTTATTTCATGATAAAATCTCAATTTACATATTTATAATGGTTATATTGAACAATAACATAATAATATCTCTTTTTTGATGTTTTTTGTTTCTTTTATTTTGGACTACGATGATGTTTTCTCAAAACATATACCACACAACATTCCACTTATTAGAAGTATCTAGCATCATATTCATCTCGTACATCTAACGTAACTACCAAATTTTACTACACATCGTTCCAAACTATAGGGACACGTTTTTTAAAATCCATCAACTGCATCGTAAATTTCATGAGTTGGATATAACACCTACCATTTGAATAATTTTATTACAGAAGGACAGAAAAATATACTAATTCATTTTACAATTTTAATTATTTATTTTGTTCTCTTCTTTACCCCTACAGATCAAGTAACATTGAATTTATTGGAAATAAAAAAATTGATATAAAAATAGGAATAATTCATTAAAAAACACCATGAAATGAAAAATAAATAAATGATCCGAAAATGCACTTCCCATTTAATCAAGTGGAACAAGAAAATTATTTCTTAGGTTGATGACATATTGTTTTTTATACCCTTAAGAAGATGATTACTTGTAATAGGTATTCAATGCTTGATAGATATAGATTTAACAAATAAACATTCCTTGATAAGACTTATTATAAGATATATTTTTGAAAGATGTAATGATATTATTTTTAAATTTAATGTTTCTATTCCATTATCATATTTGTATATAGTTGATGGAGAGTTAGGGAAGAATCATTTTCCGGAGTTGGTGGATGATATGACATTGATGAAAAAAATTTAATTCATGTATTGTGTGGAGTTAGAGGTTAATTTCTAAGAGACATTAATGTAAATAAAGATAATTTGATTTTTAAATGAGAGTCAATCATGATGGATTAAATTACTATTATATATAAAATTTCAGGGATGGTGAAAATTTTCTTAGAATCACGATTATACTTTTTATAGGGTGAAACTTTAATCCCAATCCAAGTAGATGCACAAATTTGTAATCCCATCACACTAGAGAATATCTAAATTCAATGATGGAGATGGTAATGTTAAATATTATGGGATATGGAATAAAATTCATGACCTATGTGTGGGAATCATATTATACTCCTCCTTGATGATAAAACATTTTTGATAAATCTATGACATATTATCTCAAATTTCATTATTATTTTTTCTCATTTTGATTTAGAAGATATAAGGTAAGATTATTAATTATGTATTTATGTATTATTCCATTGAAATTTTTATTAGAACTTTATTATTAATATATTTTCCCCAGAAATTGTATCGTATTCATGTTATAATTAGTGATACTATTTAATATTGATATCTTTAATCTGAGTAAAAAATCTATCTTATCCCTTATCTCTAGTTAATTATTTCTTTGTCAGTATGATTATAATACTGGTGATCGATGATCATCCCTAAATTTTATACCTCAACCCAAGTGAATTTTACTTTTTATTTACTATCACATCCCTCTTAGTATTTTGATTGTATGTTGTATGCTAGGTTATTTATTGTATTTTTTGACTAAAAACATACTAAAAACCACTACCCATACCCATAATCCATATCTTATATGTGAAAAAATTATATCCTATCTAAAAACCAGAAGATAGAACCACTATGAGAATCTCATTTCCATTTTAATAGATTAGGAATGACTAGTGAGTTTCTTATACCCTCAGTGATTCATTGGGTGTCATATTTTTATCATATTTCATCAAATGGATATTTATCCTATAAATAAGAGTTGTTTTTAATGATTTTGTAAATTATAAAGTATGTCCATATATGTGATATAAACCTAGAAACCCATGATGGTATAGGTTTGGGAATATAATTCTCATCTACTGTGATGGATACAGGTTATAATGTTGCTTACATTTTTTATTAGATGTTATCATATGAAGAAATGTAAAAATGTCCATGGAAATAACCAAATAATGTATTTTTTATTTTTTATATATGAATATGGAATATTTGGAATGTGATAGGCCCCCTAAACCTTTTATTTTTAACACATTACTATTCTTTGAAATGTCACCATCCAATAGTGGAACAAATAATGAAATGGATCCCATGAAGGATGTACATGCCTTTGAATTGATTTAGGGAGCCTTGTGAGTCCTATAGTATTTTGTGATGATTATATAATATTAAATGGTTTAATCTAGATGATAAAAATCCTAATAGTGTAAACTTATGATGGTAACCATGTCGAAGGCACCATATCAATTTCATGGGTGGAGGAGCTGGATGATCAATACACAATGATGTGAGGGAGATTGAAGAGTCTGAATAAAATATTTTTGTGTAATATCACATTATTACATTTCCAATGGATCTCATATTTCATGTATGGGGAAAAAGATCTTATTATCTCTCTTATTCAACACCAAACATGACGCATAAAGCTTTTCCTATATGGTTTCACAAATTTTGGGATCCTTTCCATTTTGGATAATTACATAACGGAATATTTGGACACCAAAGTTAAATTTGGTGGGCTAGGTACTCAAATCAAATCTAGTGGGCTATGGGTGGAATCATATGTGATACTTTCCCAAAAATTCGATGATATACTTTAAATTCTTGAATTTAAGGGATAAGGTAGAAGTAGGATTTTTGACTTTAGGGTATCATTACCTTGACATTTTATGTCACCCCTTGAATATAAATATCCACCCAATGGAATTTTAATTTCAATCCAGTTTTAATTAGTCGAACTATGCTAGTTTATTCTCTCAATTGTGAGGATCATTACATTCTTCCCATGCTCTTTGGGATTCATTCCTTTTCCAGATACATGTTAGATTAGTGATCTGAGATCACAAATCCCCCAATTTTGTGCATCAACCCAAGTGAATTTATGGGTGTTCGGGATATCACATACCACCATTGAGTGTGTTGTCTAAGTAGTTGGTCATGATCCTTATAACATTGATTGACTACTTTCATCCACTCTCAAGACCCATAATCCACCACTTATCACCAAACCACATACTTCATCCATCTCCCTAGGTTGTGAAGATCAGTCCACCATGAGAATCTTGAATTAGTTGGTATCAGAGATCTGATTGACATGACAAACAAAGATACCATAATTTGAAATTATTTACCCATTATAACTGTCATATTTTTTTATTATCCACCAATTCAAAAAAAAGAGAAAAAGATCAATTACTTTGAAAACCTATATAATTGACCTATGTTGTGAAATATTGAAATATATTTATATTGAAAATATTATCCATCCATATTCTATTCATAATTTATTCTCTATATGTGATTTGTATGAAAAAAATTAAAAAAACAAAAAATCTCTCAACTCATCAATTTTTACTGTACATAATTGTGTACCTACTTTCTTTGAGAGATTCAAAAAAAATTTATAACAATCAGTTCATTATCTTGGGCTTTAAAACTCCATGCACAACTCATTTTTTAGATATTGTTCAAAAATAATATAAAATAATGTTGATGAAATTACATCTTATTCATTAATAACATTAATATCACTTCTATTACAATACGTCACTATATCAGTCATTTTTAGATAATTGGTGTATCATATTTGGCTCATAGTTATTAATTTTTCTTACATTGAACAATCAATAAAAACCCCTTTATTACACACATCCACTATTTTACAACACTTACACATATTTTATAACTATTTTTTCAACTATATACCATTTTTAGTCTCATTACCAATAAAATATGATGTGTTTAACCATCCAATAACACTATCTTGATTTATGATGTGTTGGTGGAATGTGTTCACCCCAAACAATGTATTATATTTCATAAGAGATTAGGATTTTAATAGAGTGTTTAGAGTGGAGAGGAAATAAAAATCCTTCTGTAAGTGAGTGTGTATATATTTTTTATGTGAGTGTGTATACTTTTGTTTGTGGGTCTTTATAATTTTTAGTGTGAGTGTGCGTATCTTACGTGTGTGTGTGTGTGTATCCTTGTGTGTGTGAGTCTATATATCTCGTGTGAATGACTTTGTATCATTGTGTGATTTTTTGTGGACATATTATGTTTGTGAATCTGTACATATTGTGTGTGTGTGTGTGTGTGTTTATCTATACATTTTTTTTGTGTGTGTAACATTGTGCGTGTTTTTTCCAAGAGTGTTTTTCATATTACTCATCACGGAATATGATCGTGGAAAAATAATTGTTCTTGCTAGTGATGAAAGATGTTAATGTATATCTACCACACCCAAATCTAAACCACTCTAAATGAATGATTTTATGAGCAATTTTTTGAGAAGCTTATTCATAGGAAGTTGAAGGATCTACATGAGAGGATTTATAAATTTGAAAATAAACTAAGCTTAAGAATGATCCATGACAATACATGGCATGATCCGACACTACATCACCCCACATCATGGAGGAGGAGGTGTAAAAAATTTGTGGTGCTTTCTAGGATTTCCCAAAATATAGTAGGTTGTACCAAAAACCTAGAGGAGGGAAAATGGGGCAACAATATAATGACAAACATAGAATTATTAAGGCGAATGTGTCATCATTTCAAGGGAAAAGTAATCTGGAATTGTACTTGGACTGGGTGATTCATATCGAGAAGGATATTTCAATACATGCATATTCTGATGAAAAATAGTTCTAACATTCGTCCATTCAATTTATTGATTATTCGTTAATTTAGTGGGATTAAATAAAAAAATAAGTGATGGATATGGTAGAAATCCCATCAAAACTTTGGATTACATGACGTTTTCCATGGGGAGCATGTTTTTCCCCTCACACAACCATATAAATCTCCATATAAACATTAGCAACTCTCCCAAGGTAGTACGTTTATATAATATTACTACAATGGGATACAAATTTCCATGATTATAGAAAACATCAAGGAATAACCTGAGGCAGTAATGGAAAATGTTTTACATGGGAATAATGGGGATATTTCTAATCAAGTGGAGATGTACCACGATGTATAGATACAATATACGATCCACCAAAATTTAGAAAAAAAACCAAATAGAAGAGAAAAATGAGGAATCCAATTACCCAATTAATTATATAGAGAAAATAGTGGACAAAATTGGATTATCATCAAAGCCAAAAGCGATGGTTGATCAAAAAATTGACAATGTAATTTTCAACTTAAGAAACCTAATTTTGAGGCTATCCCAATAGGTAATCATGGATATGCATTGTCTCAAATGTTAATGAAGGGTCATATTGATATTTAATACCCAAATGGGCACACCATTACCATTAACTAGTATAGAGAATGGGATACTGATAGTGATAGCTCTAAAGAGTAATATGTGGAATCCCCCAAAATTGATGAGGGATAATTTCAAAAAGATGGTCTTATTATTTTCATGAGGAAAGTTCTAATAACAAATGACTATAGGAGAGAAGGAGCTATATGAAATCCTTTTCCATACACTTTTAAAGATACATTGGAAGGTATGTGGTGCTATTTTTTATGGAGGAAACAATATATATGTTGCGAGCATAGAGTTAGTGGAGTAGTTGGGACTTTCAAATTTTAGGCATCAACATCCATATCATCTTCAATTATTCAATGATTTTGGAGAGCATAATGTTATAAAACTAGTGAATTTATTTTTCTCTATTGGTAAAACTAGGATAGGTTATTGTGTGATGTTGTTCTTTTGAAGGTGGTCCACTTGTTTTTGAGTCTACTATGGATGTACGATCAACATTTTAGTCATGATGGGTTTTTGAACAATCACCATTTAATATTATGAGGGGAGGCTATAAACATCAACACCATTTCCCCCATAAAAATCTATAACATCTCATTTTTATGTAAAAAAAATAACGAGTGATGAGAAAAAATATAAAAAATTAAATGGAAGAGAATTAGGGGAAATTGGAAAATGAGAGAAGAAAATAAATGGGGTGAAATGAAAAATCAAGAAGAAGAAAAAATTGTTAGGGGATAAAAATGTGATGTTAGAAATAATGATTTAAGTCATAGAAGATATGATTTATTGGAAAGAAATTTTAGTACATATGTACAATTAGGTGATGTCGAAAACTAACGACATAACATATCATTTTTCATATGTTGTTGAGTCATTAAGGAAGTAATTTGAAGATTTGTTTCCCGAAGGGGTACCACATATTTTCCCACCCTCTATAGGTATTGACCATAAAAATGACCTCATACCCAGAGAATCACTACCAAACAACCATCAATTTTTCACCAACATGGAGGGGGCCTATGAAATTGAAAGGTAAGCCCCATATTTTTTTGATTTGGGATATATTAGAGAGTGACTTAGTTCATGTGCTATATTTGAGATTTTGGGGCCCAATATGGATGAATAATAGAGAATGTGAATTTACATTAGTGATATGAATAACATCATAGTCATGTATCATCATCCAAAACCTAGGATATATGATATCATTATGAAATAAATGTTTTAAATATTTTCTCAAAAATTTAATTAATATGTGGCTACCATAAAATTTGGATTAAAGATGGAGATGAGTGGAAAACTACATTTATGAAAAAACAAGGTATTTATGAATGGTTATTCATTCCATTTGGTCTCAACAATTCACCTAACAAATTTATATGGTTAATGAATCATGTCTTATGTTCTTATATTAGAAATTTTGTTTAGTTTACATTCATGAGATTTTTTATATAGTAAGACTGTTAATGAATAATTATATTACATAAGAACATTCCTAGAGGTGTTAAGGAAGCATAGATTATTTGGATACATAAATAACTGTGAGTTTTTCCTCAATAAGATGTTTTCCATGTCTTTTGTTTGAGTAGAAATGGATTTGAATTAGACCCTGAGATGGTTAAAACAATGCAGAAATGTCCAACTCTAACCATCATTGCATAGGTAATATGTTTTAATGGAATTTATAATTTTTATCGGAGATATATGAAGGACATGAGAAATTTAGTAGCACAATTTAATGAATTAACAGTAAATAATTATCCTTTAAAATGGAGGACAACTGAAGAGAAGGCTTTCCACAATCAGAAGGAGAGACTCTCCCACATGCCTCTACTTAATGTTCCATACTTCTATAAGACTACTCTAATAGAATGCAATGAATATGGAATTGGAATATAAATATTAATCATGAAATAAAGTAAGACTATTTCATTATTTAATGAAATATAAAATGTAGAAACTATAAACCATGAGACATATGATCAAGAGTTTTATAAATTGTTTATATTTTTCAAAACATGGAAACATTATCTTTTTCCAAATAAATTTTTGAACCATTATGATCATCAGGATCTTAAATACCATAAGATTGAAAATAAACTAAATAAAGAACTTGATATATTTATATAATTCATTTAATAATTTCCATATGTAATATATAATAAAAAGGGTAAATAAAATAATACGTATGATGAACATTTACAATGATATTCTCTTTTTCCCTTATTGGTTTCAACAATCCATTATTTTGAATACACTAATGATATTTATTCCATGAATACTGATTTTAGTGAACCTTATAAACATTTTAAACATAGAGTTAGTTTGGAAAATTTCAATTTACATGATGTTTTCTTATTTTTGATTGGTAATATTTTCATTTTGAACTTTTTTACCAAATTTTCAAGGAGTTACATTTTATTGGATTAATGGAAAATTTTATTATTGAAAAAACATGAATCATTCTTAGTGTGGATATTTATTAGCTTAAGATACCTCGATATATTTAATTTTTTTTGGTAAAATGCATTATCTACCATAAAACAAAATCAAAACTAAACCAAAATATATTATATATTCCTCTCAAAATGTCCAACAATCACTGGGATGAAAAATAAATGGTCTTTATTATGGGGTTACCAATGAAAAATTGTGGGAGAGATTCCATTTTTGTTGTGGTGGATTGGTTTTTAAAAATAGAACCTTTTTTCCATGTCTCAAAATAGATTATTCCACAAATATTTATACACTTTTATTTTGCGATGTAGTCTTACTCATTAAAAATCAAAGGAAAATTTTTTTATATTGTTTCATAAAATTACTTATTTACTTTTGGAAGATTTTATGGAGAAAAGTGGGTGCTAAGATTATATATTCCAAAAAATTACATCTGGAAACTGATAAGAAAATGGATTTGGTGAATTAGACAATTTTACACCTTATGTGAACCATTATCACTAACAATCTCATGAATTGAGAGTAATGTCTTTCACTTGTAAAATTCAGAAATAACAAAGCCAAGAATTACACTACTAAATATTCTCCATTTGTGATTGATTATGACATTAACCCCCTTGACCATATTGATATAGTCACTTTTCCTATGCTTTAATTAACTAGTTTGGATTCCAAAGGAAATATTGATTTTATATTTAAAATCCATGAATATGAAAGGAATAACATGAATTGAATGACCAAAAAGTACATTGATCATAAAAACAAGGATAATAATAAATTGTAGTTCAATCCTAATAAATTAGTCTAGATTTACATGTTAAAAGATATATTTTCAAACAAGGGTAAATCAAAACTCATTCCATGAGAATATAGTCCATTCCAAGGGCTCAATAAGATTAACAATATTTCTAACAAGATAGGTTTTCGAGGTTATATGGTGTAAGTTCCACATTCCATTTTTCTAATCATTCTCCGTTTTTTTGTGTAGTAGTAGAAGAGTTTTAAATTACTCATTTTCAAGAGTTAGTGGATTATGTGAACCATGTTGAAGGCGCGAAGTCAATTTCCCTAGTGAAGGAGTTGTATTTTCAAGATCCATTGAATTAAGAGAGGTTATAGAGGTTGAATTATACAATAAGATCCAATCATACATCATTAAAGAACCAAGGGATCTCAACATGCATGGATGGATAAAATGGGCCTATTATCTCAATTATTTAATCCCAAACATGATTTTTAAATCTTTTCCCTCATGGTTTCACAAATATTGGAATCCTTTCACACTTGGAGATATTTAGAATAACATATTTGAACACCAAAGTCCATTCTAGGGGTTAGATACTCATAGTCAAATCTATTTGGATATGGGTGGAAATACATATGATACTTTTCTACAAATTTATTTTTAGAATTTTAGTTAATGAATTTAATGGTAAAAGGTAGGAATAGGATTTTTAACTTTAGGTTATTAGACCCTTGGGCTTTTATGTCATCCCTTGTATACAAATAGACACCCCATGGAATGTTATTTTCACTCATGTTTTCATTAGTAAAACACTACGAGTTTATTGTTTCCATTATGAGGATTGTGAGATTCATTATTCTCTCATTTGTATTATTTCCTTGTAAATCTACATGTTAGATTGGTAATCCAATATCACAAATCCCTCAATTTTTTGCCTCAACCCATGTGAATTTCTATGTGGATTGGCTATCACATCCCTCCATCGAGTGTGTTGTCTAAGTAGTATGCCATTATCTTTATAGTGATAATTAAATACTTTTATCCACCATCCATACCCATAATCCAACACATATCCCTAAACCACACCATTAATATTTCTCCATACGTCAAGTAGATCGGGCCACCCTAAGCATCTAACATCACATTGGGATAACATGTGGTCTTTATATAAGAAAACATTTGATATGAGTAATTATATGTGTTATAATACCTTGATGAGGTAAACCAGTAAAGATAAATTCCATCTACATACACGATTTAATGGGAGTGTGATTTGATGTTGGTAAATTAGGATTAGATAAAAAATGTTGAGGGTGATAATCTATTCACCATGATTTGGTTGTGGTATAAATATAGTTATATTTAGTTATTATTATACACCAATACATGTTTATTATAATATTTTTAGTGATTATCCTTTAAAAAAATAATTAAATATTTCATATGTTGATACGTCATTTATCCCAATGTTTTTTTATATTATCAGTGATAAACCACTCAGCATTTCGTATGACTTTTTTTATTGTGACTAATCGTTCACCCTTTATTATGTTTATAGAACTATATATATACCATTCCCCAAAGATTTTTTAAATTTAATTATTGATAAATAATTCACACTTTATTGTATTTTATGTTTTAGTGATAAACCATCTACTCATTCATTTTTCATATTCTTTATGAGATACTATTCGCCCTTATCTTTATATTTTTTTGAGGAAAATCATTCAACCTTGATTATATTTATATTTTTGGTGATAAATTTTTTATATAATTATTATTATTAAGTTGAGTCATGACACAATGGACTGTATGGATGAATAACTAATATGATTTTAATATGAATTTAGAGTGTGCTGAAATTCCTAGTTATTATATTTTGATATTATTCTAGGGTGGTATTCTAATCTCACATGCATTATTAGTGACCACATATTCAACTCTATCATCTATTAGAGTTATAGTACCATATTCACAACTACTTCAAGGAATGGTGAAAACATTTTCACCATTTTCTTATTTTGTAATCAGTGATAAGATGTACACACTATTTGATTATTATTAATGATTGAATATTCACCTCACATGATAATAACATATGCATATTGTTAATGGAGGGTAGATAAACCATTCACAAATAATCATTTAGTTAGTGGAGAATTTATATTCACAATAGGTGGTAACCCATTTCATTTTTTTAAATGGAATCACCTTCTATACTACATTTTGAAACTTATTTATGGTAGTAATTTCCATAATCGAACACACTATTTTATTAGTCTACAAAACTATTATATATAAAAGTGTCATTGTCAGTGTTCATTCTATGCATGTGATAATTACAGTGATAGTAAAGGAGTTAAATTCTTTACAACAATGATATTGATACAATATTGTACATTAATTCATGGTTATTATATGTTTGAGTATTTTAGTAACTACAGTCCATCGGTTGGGACTTTTTATGTGTTTTGGTAGCATCATTAAATAATTTTTTTAAATTAAACTATGATAGAGTTTCATAAAAAACACTCATTCCTCGGGGAGTGGTGCGGTATTTCTTGATCATAATGGATGGGGTCTTGGATGTTTCTATGGCTCATGTAGATTATCATCATCTATATAAGTATTTTTGAAATGAGTTATTATTATAGTTTGATTCTTAAGAGATAATGTTTGGAATAATGTTTTGATATATTGTGACCCCACTTGTATTTTACAATCCATAAAAAGTGGTATGTTGTATCTTTCATGGTGATTCATTACTAGACAGCTGGAATTAAAGGATTTCATTTTGAGGGTCAACATTATCGTTACACGTGTTTATAAGTAATTGAAACATGTGGTAGATTGAGTTTCCAAAAAAGGACCAAGAATGGATCTCACTTAGTAAGATGCGCTCTTGATTGATTTGGTATCACATCCTGAATGTTATTGTAATAAAATCATGTTCTTTATAATTATGTATGATGACATTTATGTTAATAAATATGTTATCCATTTTGTTTGAGGGACCTTCAAAAAACCCATTGGTTGTATCCAAATAATCTTATTTAATTTCTATATGAGGAAACTGGTTAAAATTATTTTAATATGATTGGTGATTATTTTTTGACCATCAATAATACTCTATTATACTTATGTATTATTTGGTTTGTGATAATCAATTCACATTGTTATTAAAATGGTGATGAACCATTAACCTATTCCTATGAAATGAGAAGTGATGAATAATTCACCTATTATTGATATCAATGATGATAGTCTATTAAAAATTTTGGTATTGTTAAAGGTATTGTTCCATTCGTCGAATAGTAACATTCAAACTATGGGTATACCTAAAAAACTGTATCTTTAGTGGAAACTGGTATTAGACAACCTCTTTGGTGGCCTATGTGGAAAACATTATTTAACAAGTACATGAATGTGATTTTTTATTCTATTCCTTTCATTCATAAAATTATTTAATATACATTCTATTTTAATTTGGGTAACCTTTCATGATGGCCAACTATGTTTTATTCACACACATTCTATATGCACCGTAGTGTATCTTCAAAATATATGGCTGAAATGTTGGACTGATAAAATACCTTTGTGAGGGGGTTATTAACTAAATACCATAATAATATGATGTATTTAATCTAAATACTTTGAAAATTTATAATAGATTTTATATTACATGATATCCATGGTGAAAGAACATATTTTATGTTATTGGGTATAAAATTTATTACAATTTGGAGATATTGTATTTTGGCTTCCAAGGACAGTTGAATTCTATGATATTGTTGTATCATATAGATGTTATATTTTAGGGAAAATATTATAAGACTCTCATATTACTGTATAATTTATTAATGGAATTTATTTTTATGTTTTTTCATATAAATATCATTCCAGTAGGCTATCATTATGTAAATATTTCAGAAGTTGTAACTTTTGGAGAATGATATAGTTGGTTGTTATAAGGTGTTTTAACAACATTCCATTACCTTGTATGTTTTGTAATATATGTTTAAATGGATTTATTCTTGGGGTGGGTCCTATAGGTATATATAAGTTGGTAGCATCCATTAATATGGAATTGGTTCAATAAATCATAACTATTTAATACATACCTCTAAATCTATAATATCTCTTCATATTTCTTCCTTAACCTTCAATAGGTACCAGAAACCAATAAGAGTTATCGAGAATCCAACCCATGAAATGGGTGATTTATTTCTGGCCAAGGATGCACCTAGTAGGAGAGAGTCTTTTGGATTTTTCTCAATAAATTTATTTATGTACCTCAATTGAAATATTAGATAAATGCTACTAAACTAAGAATGGTACATGTTTTTAATTTAGTTCTTAATGGATTCCATTTTAAAAATCATAGTGATCTTCAAATTTAGGTTTTTAATGTCATCCAATATGTCAAATAAGAGTTATTTAACACATATAAACCCATCAGCGATACCAGATCCTTGGAATGCTTATTCATTCTTGAAATAATTTTTAATTGATTAAAATTAATAACATATTAGATGTCATATTTAATATAATAAAAAGTGTTGTCGATTTTGTATTCTGGGAAATCATATGATATGAGATATCATAAGTAGTGATACAATTTTTGTGTGTGTGATTCCTTATGATATGTGATATCTTAGTAAACGATACATTATAATGGCATGATATTGGATATCATAAGAAATGAATCCATATTATATAATTAGTTTAAATACATTATAGTGCATGTTATGGCTAGTTATAACTAACTATCTATCTAGTTACTTGCTAAAAAAGACTTTTTTATTACAAATAAAATATAAAATATATCATAAAATATGATAGATAATTATATTTTTATATGTTGTTGGTATTTAGCCTCCAATAATTATAAATAATATAGAAACATGTTTTCACCATGGATTATGATATAGTTTTATCATAAAATTGATATACATAAAAAATATTATTTTTCAATTATGATTTTAATTTTATTATTTATAAAATATTTACAAATTATGAAAAAATATATATTGGAATAATTATATAATTTATAAATTGATTAACATTTATTTAATTTTAATTTTTTATAAATAATTATTAAGCGTCTTTTAAAATTTAATAAATAAATACGCAATTGTTGAAATTTAAAAAAAATTGTTAGAATGGTCTCCTAGTGGGGAATGGGGTGGGGTGATTAAACCATAGCAATTATGTTTTGGAGATGTGATTTATCTATAAATTTTCTTTTTTAGGGTGAATAATTTATAAAAGTTTTATAAATATTAAATTAGTAAAAATATAAAATTATGTATATTAAAATATAATTTTTTCATAATAAAATTCTTATATTAATTTAATATTTTTACTTTTCTTTAAATTATTAAGGAATATGTTTTTGATGAAATGATAAATGGATTATGAAAAATTAAATATGACAAAACTTAATTTATGAAAAAAAATTCATAATGTGACAAATGTTTTTTATTCGATAATAAATATTTTCTTAAAAAATCCCTTATTTTTAAATATGAAGAATTATTATATTAAGAACATAAAAAAATTTGAGATTTTCAAATTTGATAAAAATAATTGTTCGATGTTTTACATTATTAAATTATGTAATGTTTAAAAATTGTTTATGAATTTTTCGTAAATTTTGAACACATGTTTGAATATATATACTATTAATTTTTTACATTATTACCTTATTTATTATTAATGAAATTTAATATTACCCTATCGGATAAATCATTACTATGTGGTGGGGTGAATAAGTGCAATTCTTTTCACAACATTTTTTAATCCAACGTTATCTATTGTAATATTTTAGAATATTGATTATGCCAATGATAAATATAACCCAGGTATGAATTCAAAGTATGAAAAAACCCAACGAATACAAATAATTAGAAGGTTTTGTGATAATCTGGAATCCAACCCCTTTTCTTGCATAGTTTTTAATTTGAGTGAAAATATTCAATATTATCAAGAGTTTAATAATGTGGAAAGGATTATACTTGACATAATAATGTAAGGTGAGGACTCAACCTTATCCCAAAGATAGTGTGTGAAGGAATTATCACTAAATGAAAAATATATCAAATATATTATTATACATGATCAGTCAAATATTTCAATATCTCAACTACAGAACTAATTCTATCACTTTTACACAATTATTTTTTAGTAATAATGTTTGACATAATATGAGCCATTAAAATAATTAAATTAGATTCATATCAATGTTCTAAATTATAGGTGTTATTTATCCTAAAAGTAATCTTCCTGAATATCAATATTTGGATCCGTAACTCATTTAATTTATGAAAATTATAAACTATGTTAATAGATAATAAATCATTAGGCGTCTTAGGTATTACACTTCAACCTCAATGGTCATAAAAAACAAGAACATCAATTTCTTAATATCTTATATACTAAAATAATAAGCCCCATTTTGAAAACTAACATTTCATTTATATACTCAACCTTATTTTTAACAACCTATTTACTTCTATTTATAAACCTTAAGCCATTTGCATCATTTATTTTTATGATGAAAATATTAAAATCCTAAAAATATATCTTAGTGATATATATATTGAAAATCATATGTGAATCATGAAATAAACCATATTTAAGGATTCTATAATTTTATACAAGATTCCTGATATTGAAATAGTGAACCATGATTCTTTAACATCCAATTCAACGTCATCACATGGAGTTCGATTTCACAACAATAAATGTGATGTCCTTGGAATATTATTATAGTATAACTTTTTTAGGATTGACTCTAATTATTATACTTCCAGATATTTCTTTTCCATCATATGAAAATATCTAAAACTCATTTTGAAAATAGAAATTCAATCATATTAAGACATTAGTCCAGATATTTTAATGTTATACATGTAATTCTATAGTATATTATCGATGAATTGGATGACATCTTCCCTTCAGTATAACATCTAATTGTCCTTTTTTATAATTTATTGGAATTATGTAATTTCTTGTTTCTATTGGTGTAACTTTTGATGAATCCATTTTTTGATTATCTCCATTTATATGATGAAATTAATTAACTAAAATTATCCTTATCATCAGATCAACATCTATCACAGTTATGTAATTTTAGACAAGATGAATCTTCTTAGCATTAAAAATAAAATTGAATTGTTTTTTCAAATTCAATGTGTACATCCCTTATAAAACATCATAATACTCATCATCCACTTCCCTTATCATTCTTCCTCTTCAATGTTTATTTTCTATATTAGATAATATTATGATCTTAAAATTTTCAAATATTGGTGTGTCATATAAAATTTTATATAAACCTTCTAAATAGAAAATTTACTCTGGAGTTTTTATTTTTGACTCTTCTAAATAAAATAATGAACCATATAAAAAATTGTGAGGCTTTGAGAAACAATCATTAGTCCTTTCCACTTATCATTAAATAGATATAATTATCGATCTATTGAATTTAGTTTGAATAAGGAATTGTTCACAAATATTCATAATATTTTATAAAATTAAATATATACATAGAGTAATTTTTCTTATTTTAAAAAAAATTGTTCAAGAATGTCAGCCACACAACTTAATAGTAATTATTTATATCCATAATAGGTAACGTTTCTATTAAATTTTACGAACCTCTAGTGTCGTGTTGCCTTCCGAAAAAATAATCTTCATCAAATAGTTACTATACAATGTCATGATTATCTTTTGTTAGAGAAACATCTGATTTTTGTAACATGTGAAAATATTATCTAGGGATTTATTCCACCTTAACTCACCCATATATTCCAGATGTGTTATTTTTGGATGGACTACTTATGGGAATGAGAGATTAATATTCAAATAAAAGATAAAAACATTATTTTATATAATATAGATAAAATTAAAATTAATAATTTTTTCCATGGGTTCATAAATTACCCCATTATATTCTTTAATGATCCTAAAAAATCATAACTCAACTTATGATTAAATTATTCTAATAACATAATACACATTCTCAAAGTAAATAATTCATAAAACCCTCTTACAAACAAATCAATTTTTTGAGATAATTTCATCTCTCATTGAAAATAAATGTTTTGCTAAGTGATCTCAATTTACATGAACTAAATTTTTTTAAATTAAATTTACATTACCCCATAATTAAAATTAAATAAATATACAATTCAATAAATATAAAGTAAAATAATTGTTTATTTATTATCTTCCTTTGAAAAATGAATTCAATGTAAGATGTAGATTTTCGAATGTAGCAAGTTAAGTGAGCGGTGAGGGATGAACATGAATTTTTAGCCATAATTATTAAATAATTTATCTTAGTATATCCTTGGTGAACATGTGAAAACATTATTCTTTGTTGAGATATATTAAATCTTCACATTAACCTTAGAAATTTTCTTCTAGATGAAGTCCTACATGATAATAATATGTTTTTTCTTGAGTGTTATAGTAGGTTCTTTGAATGAATAATTCCACTTATATTATCAGTAGATAATTTCAATGATTTTTAAAAATTTACATCAATATATTCCATATAAACATCAACCATATCATTTGAGAATATGAAATCATGTAAATAATGTACTCAACAACAAATATATATAATGTAACCATGATTTTTTTATTACCATACTATCTTGCACAACATTCTCTAAAAGAGAATGTTTATCCTGATGTTTATTTTTTAGTCAAAGAAATATCAATCTAAAAAAATATCTTTGAATCTAAGAAAAATCATCAAGTTAATTACTCTAATAATAAAACCATATTATTATGTTTTTTTAATATACACTGACGATAGGCCCGTAAGGGGCTCCGCGTCTCCGTCTCTCTCCCCTCGTCACTGCCTCCTTCTGGCTAGGGTTCGTGCGGAGCCTTTCCTTCAGGTCGTGGCGGCGGTCTCTCGTTTGTAGTGGAGTCGGAGCCCTCTGGGATTGCGTGATGCGGACTCCGCCTCCTTGTCCTTCTCGCACAAAGATTCCCTATCTCGGATAGGGTTTCTTTGTTTGTGATGCTGGTCGACAGCTCCCGGATCTGCGGCTCGAGTGATGCCTCCTCTTCTCCGACCTGTGTTGGGCATTTCGTCGCAACCCTGAGGTGCGGCTTGGATGGCGACGACGGGATCTTCTCTACATCAACTCCGAGATCTGGTTTTGGTGATGTTTCTGGTTCCGTTCTTTCTGACGTTTTGTTCATGAGTGTTGGTGATGGTTTTGTGGTGGGTTGGTTGGTGATTACCAGTTGTTTTTTGGTCCGCGACAAATTCGGTAGTGGGATGCGATCGATTGGAGGTTTCTAGTTCTGGTTTTGGTTTGTTGGTGTTAACTTGGGGAGCCTATGTTCAGTGAATGACGTGTGGGTTGCGATTCTCCGGTTCTGAACTGGGATTGTTGTCTCTGTTTTTTGTTAATTTTGTGGATCTTGGTGTTTTATTGACGCCGGAGGAGGTCTCGCCGGTGACGATGGATGGTGATGTTGATGGGTGTGATGGTTGGGTGCGTATCGAGGGTGTGAGCGACTCGAGGCATTGAAAGGTGTGCGGTGACGGCGTGCGGATCGAGGACAGCTGTATGGGTAATTGGTTTTGAAATTTGAATTTGTATTTGCACTGTATGATGCGGAGTGGTCTTTGGTTGCTGTGTCACGTTGTAAGGGGTACCGGCAACCCTTAAATCGGTTGTTTTTTCTCTTTTTTTCCCTTTAATAAATTTGCGGGACCAGGCTTACGCCTGGTTCAGAATTTCCTGGTAATATACACTGACTATTTTTCAAAGCCAATTTCTTCAAATATTTGGATCATTGTAATATCTATCACAAAATCATAATGTATATATACCAGACAAGATGTTGAAAGATAAAGAAAACATCATAATAACTTTCAAAATCATTTCTTATTAACACATCTCCAAACATCATATTTTATTAGCTTCACACTAATGGTAATGTATATGGATAGCATCTTTAATTTTCATCCAACATCTATTATAAATTCTTTTCATAATTTTATTGTGAAAATAAAATGTAAATAAAATTTTTTGAACGTTTATTCCCTTTAATAAATTTATGTTTCTATGTTTATAAATTTTAGAGATCTTTTTCAACCATTATAAAAATTATTCACAATTTCTCTTCCAATCACCATCAGTATAGATGCTAATAATTTAGGTTGCTAATATTTATTTATTCAACTATATGTTTTAATCAACCTTTCCTTAGAATTATTTATATATTTCAAGAAAATATCAACCATGTAATTATCAGTATGTGGTGAATACATTATCCAATACAAATATTTCATCATTTTAAAAACAATAATTCTATATTCATAAAATATAAAAATAGTATATTTCTAAATAAAATCTTCATTTATTCCTTGAAGTCATATTTTTTCATTGTGATTTTTCTTGAATACCCACTTATTTCCTATTATATTTTCCCCTTCTATTCCTAGAATAATTTCTCATATGCCATTTTCTCAATATGATTCAATTTTTTATCCACTATTCTTATCAAATACCTATTATTAATAGATTTTAAAATTTATTGTGGTTCAAATTAAGGGATAATATTTTTTTAGTATTATAATTTAAAAATTATACTCATCTAGAAAAGTTCTTTATAATTTCTGATAATATTGTTTGGCCAATTTATTTTATCATATCTCAGGTATTGGTCTTTTTATATCAACTAGAACATTGTTCACTGATGTATATATTTTAACATATAGTTTGGATATGAGGTTCAAAACCCCCAACATTTTCACCAATTATAACAAAATTTACTAAGGTAAATTTCATTAATACATTGAAATATTCTATATTTTCTATATTTAATCTAGAATTTTTGTGCATCCCACTTATGTAATTGGAGTCCACCATTTCCTAAATGCATTTTTCCAACATCTATAAATTTTGTTATTAGAGGAATATCGCACAGAAAATCATTCCTCATTATTATCATTAAACATATCTAAATTAAAAAGTTTTATCTTAAAAATTAATGAAATCCAAAAAACAATTATTTATTCCACTAAAGGTTTCTTGTTGTTCAATATTTTATAGGTAGTAAGATTTGATTATAATAAAAAGAAACACATATTTTGATGGTGTTTAATTATTTTTATATTTCCTCTTGAATAATTATAAGAGGATACACATTGCAAGAAATGTTCTCCATAGGCAAAAAATACTTCAATGTTTCTATTTTTATACTCCATTATGTTATGGAGAGTAGGGATCATTGTATTGTTGTTTTACTACATGCTTAGATATATATGGTTATTAATAGTTAATAATAAACTAATTACCATTATCTCTTCATAAATTTCAAATATGTACTTTTGTCTTTATATTAAAATTTCTACTGAATATTTTTAACACCTTTACTACTTTAGATTTATTCTTCATGAACATTACCTTATACATTTGGTTGAATTCATTAATAAAAGTTAAAAATTGTGATAACCATAATAGGATTGATGTCTCATAGGTCCACATAAATCAATGTGAATAATTTCAAGGGATTAATTATAATTAATATATACAATATTATAGAACATCCATATAGAACCCCCATTTTAGATGAATCAAATATAATATTTTTTCCCTTTTCAAGTGAGTTAGGTCTTAGGACACAAATTCCAATAATCTTTTTCATAGATTATATTGACCAAAGTAGACATATCTTATATGAAACATATAATTTGTATCGTTATCACTCAGAAATAATTAGTTACTCAGGTCAACAATCAAGAAGAGAGTACTAATATTATTTTCTCCCTTAGTGATTTAAGAAACATCATTCAAGAATTTGATGATTGGTGAATATTTTCGTTATATAAATTCAATTGAATCATCACCTTGTTGATTAATACTCAGTAAGTAGATTTTATGTCCATTAAAAATTAAAACATAATTCAGATTATAATTCCAATCAACAATATAAGACATATATGATCCTTTAATTTCAGAAAACTATTATTAGAAAATGTGACTAATACTCCATCCTGATAATCAATATTCATAAAAAATTATTACACAAAGCTAAATGAGAAAAGAAATATTTTATTTCCTTGGATTACAATTATTTCTCTCCATATAAGAAATATATAAAAAATGAAATTTCTTATAACTTCCATTTACGATGTTCCTATTATTTTCATGAACAAAAAACCTACCCTAGAAAAGAATCTATTAAGTTATCAACATATTTAAATTTTTTGTCAAATTTTAAGTAGATCTCTTTTAAATATTTAAATCTATCATATATTGATGGAATTGTAACTATTGATGTATCCTTCATGGATTCTTCATCAATCATTTAGAAGTTTCTTTATTTTTACCCAGAATTTCCCCTATTTTTATAGTTCTTTCCCTTAAATCATGCCTAATTCATGGAAGTGACATGTAATAAAAAAATTAAGCACTTTTTTGTTATAAATTCTACTATAAAAATTGTTATATTTTTCATGATCTTCAATAGTAAAAAGTTATTTGGTTTAATAATTTTTTTACATCTAGTAGAAGTTACTAATTTTTTTTATTTTCATTGGGAAAGTGTTACTCTAGAAGTTACTTGTATATTATATTTATTTGAATATAAAAGTATTATTTTTATTATATTTTATATTGATATATTTTTCATTGTATGTGGTTTTAAAAACAATTCATGGAATAAAATAATCACAGATTCTATATTTTTACAAAAATTGTTAGTTTGAACAACCTTGGTAACCATCAAATCCCCAGTTTAAATTTCAACATTTTGTTTAATCTTGGCTCCCTATAAGATTTAAATTTTTCTATTTCATACTCTATTGCATTATAAGAACCTTAGTTCATATTATTGAATGATTTTTTAACATTAATTCACTTTGATTTTGGCATGATCAACTCTCCTTTATTTTAAATAGGATTCTCTACCTGATCATTCATTATCATCCTTTACTCTTCAAACATCAATATGAGTTTTTAATTTCAATTTTAAAAAATTATTATTTACCTTTTGTCTTCATTAAATAGAGTAATTTCCCTTTGGATATTTTTTTTTATTATAACCTACGAGTTACCATTTCTATATATATTCCATGTACATCTATTCACTTTATTCTTTTTAACTACTCCAAGATCCTTCATGTTTTTAACATGGGATATGAGATTCCCCATTTTTCATTGAACATAATATTTTAGTGGGTTAATTTCATTGGAGTATTCATAACATGCACCTCTCATCCCTTATAGAAATCCATTTCATGATTTCAATAAATCATTTTACTTCCTTTTATGTTTTCCAACTACATCCTCTTATGTTTTCATTATCATTCATTATCTCCATACACTAATATTTTTCTATTGGAAAAATAATGAATAATTTCTAAATCATCTATAATGAAAATAGTTTAGTGTGTTTTGAAAATGTTTTCCATTACATTTTCTTATGTTAATAATGATAAGGTCCATAATCATATTATACTCCTTATCTTTTTATTCATCATATACATATTAAATAAATCATTCACCTTCTGATTCCAATATTTCAATCTTTCTTAGCTTTTATATCATCATTAACGTGACAACCACTCTATCAGGATCCCTGTTATAAGATGGAACATGACATGTGGTGTTTCTCCCCTTACTCGAGAGGCTACTGACTAGGAGTGTTGGTCTATAAAGGCGTAGTGGGGAGTCTATACCCGAATAATAGATTAAATATAGTACATAAATAATCCCAATTTTTATTATGAACAATATTAAAAATATATAGAAATCAAATAGAATATGCCAAAACCTATCTGAGTAAATAATACTATAACAATATGATGAGTAGAATACATGTCATGTAGTCATACAAATATAGTCTAAAAACAAAATTTCCAAAATACCCCCAAATGTGGTCTTGATTCCACAACGAATCTTGAACTCCCATGATCCAACCCATGAACCCTTGAACAAACATAACATTACATCTCTATCCTGATTGCGTAGTAGGAAAAAATTAGCATATTCCCAGGTACCTTGGTGCTACCACGGCCCATGTTGGGTGTTAGTATAACTAAGTAGGCCACCAAAAATGGTGTTTACGGAATAATAAGTCTTTACAAAAATGTATTCATAGAATCAAGGTGTAATAAATAACTAAAGAAACAAATGAATTATGTATCAAATTTAATCAATGATCAAGAAATGGTTTTTATATTAATTTTATTATAGTTAACCAAATAAACCAGCTATGACCTCACTAGGAGCCGAAGGAATAGTATAAGGGGTTATAAACATTTAATAACAATGTGAATTAACTAATAAAACTATTATTTAGCTTACCTCAGAGTATTAGTCCGATAATCAATTAATTTTTAAACATATGGGAGAATAGGGCCTCAGTCCAACATCCGAAATTCTGCCAACCACAAGAGCACATACCTGCAGTCCGATATCCAAATGGTTTCAACCTTAGATGGAAATATCCTCATTCCAACATCATATGTAAAACAATAAATAAGTGGAGGAAAGATAATTAGTCTACCCTCATCCAAACAATGAGCATCAGTCCCTATGGTAGGATTATAGAGCCTTAGTTAGACATCCTAACTTGAGGAGTAAAGGGTGGGGCCTAGAGCATCAGTCTATCTTGAATAGTGAGATTGTAGCCTCATTAAAATACCCCACATGTACAACTTACCACTTATCCATGTTCATATTACACATTAACTATTTTAAAATATTTACCACATACATTTTAAACCCATTTAACATATATTCCATTTACAATCCACAACTGATTTAACACATTCACATTATACCACACAGTCCCATAAGACATACTAAAAACTAGATAATAATTACCATCATTTTTATTTCAAAGATCATGATAAAACACTTAAAAATACTCATTTAAAATAATCATGAAGTCACCCTTTAAAACATGGTTCATCATTATTGAAAAACAAAACCAATCCACATGGATTTTATTTTTATTACCATCCATTAGAAATAATCATTAAATCATATTAAAAAAAATGAACCCCACCCTCATTAAAAAATTCCTTTTGATAATTATAAAAAACAACATTTTAAATCTCATTGAGGATGAAACGTCCATTTAAAACATTTCACACTCTCAAACATCTTATTTTCCATTTAAATCGATGACTATATCAAAATCTAAAACACATCATATAAAACATTTCAAAATACTCTAAGGAATTTTGAAAAAGTAAACATATTATCAAATCGAATTATCCCTTTAACCATGATCATATACCAATTTACTATTCACAGCCCATTTACTTTCATAATTACACCATCCCAGCATTTACTAAATCGTTTTACCAATTTCAAGGGTTCGAAATACACCATAGAATCCAAAAGTTCTATCTTACATCATAAAAAAATCCAATGGTGTTTGTAAATGGTCTCACACATCAATCAATGGCCCAATTTACTTTCTATATCTAAAGGCATAAAGAATCAGTAAGATAGTGAATCAAAACAACTATAAACACATATCAAACATTAGTGCATTGGGGAGAATATTTAATACCACCACCCTCAGGTTTGTAGTCAACCACTTGTCGAAAAGTAATACATTATTTGATCTAAAATTTCCTCAAACACTAAAAAGAAGAACACTCTAGAAAAATTAGCTATTATAGATTCATAATGAGGGGAAACTACACATCAATATTCTTCCCAAAATTTGAAGAAATGGAGTAGAAATTACTCAGAGAATTGGTTCTCACTAAATAGATATCCAAATTCTTATGAATCAATGGATAATCAATGATGGGTGAGGAGGGTGTTGCAGGTTCATCACCCAAGATTGACGGGGGTTTAATGGGATAGAAATTCATAAGAGAATGATTTATTGCTGAGAGGGAAAATGGTAATAATATAATTGTTATATGGGACAAGGCGGAATTTTTTTTGGCCAATCATGTATCTCCCTCTATCTAGGAGGGAACCAGACCTTACAGTCTGGAAGGCTACCCACTATATTTGGAAAACCATGCAGTGGTAATTCCCTCACCACGTTCAAGGGGGAGCTCAAGCCACATTGTATCCTAGAGGCACCTGACTGGATTCCCCAACCATGAACCCCATTTTATAAGCATTACAATTATGGAACCTAGGTTTTACTTACATTCCACCAAAAGTCCTCTCAACATAGATAGGAACATTTTTCCTCTCTTCTAGGCCCTGAACCCTCAAGGAACCATCGATACATCCAAAAAATTAATCCATGTCATACCATATCTTAGTATCTAGATATTTTAATCTCCACACATTATAAAAACTCATCTCTGAGATTTACTTTCCATGAACAATCTAGCCTCCAAGACAAAAGGTCGGGGACAAAGGCCCACCTATCAACTTCCATTTTCATATATTCCTTCTAAACATGACCATTACATTAACACAATCAGACCAATAAAATAGTTCTTTCCCAAAAAAACATTCCCAACATGGCCCATAATCACCAACATGACACTCCTCAAAGGTCTCATCAATCTCATACCCAACATCAACCATAGAAACCCAATTGGGAATCCAAGGCAACACATCCTAAATCACAACATAATGAATTGTTTTATGTATCATCAAACCTTCATGGAAGCAATAATGAGTACTCTACCAACCAAATCCTCCACATAAATAATTTCCCAAATTACATGGCCCTATCATATACTCCAATTTCATAGTTCTATGGATGAACCCATATTGGTTTCACCTGAAGGAAAAAACCAGTTATTTAGCAACATTTTCTTGACCTACATCGGCTGACACCATTTGACCATGACCTCATTCTAATTCAGAGTACCGATAGAAGCAAAAAAACTCGACCATTATTTCATGGTACTTGACCAACCAAACCCAGATCCAACTCTCATGAAAAAAATTGAAATACCAATATTGTTCTTACTCAATACCATGCAACCCAAAACACCGAATATGTCATAAACTGACCAAATAACCAAAATTGTTCTTCCCACCATACACTAGGCTCACCACCACCATCTTCCAGTTGTTGGAACCCCCATCATAGAAAAATATCATTAGAACATGAACTCAACTTTAACAACATAACCAATGTGTTTTCCAACACACCATGCTGAATCATCAATGAGAACTCCACCCAACATTGGCATCTCAGATTACTATCGAAACCACTTGGAATGGACATGCATACCCCATAAATTTGAGGAAAATTTAAAACATTAACTCTCATGTTTTCTTTCATTCCAAAACACACAATCCATTGAAAAAATCTAGGTGAAAGTAGATTATAACATAACAATTCCATTCCTTTTTTATACAATGTTGAGCCAGCCTCAACTAGATTGTCCAAAAAACCTATATTTTACTGTTGAAATGATACCCCTTTCACCAGGCCATGATGCCTTATATCAAAGGAATACGTCCATCTTATCAAACACCTATCAGAGTCATTCTATGACATCTAGAAAAATCTACACCATGAAGGTATATACTACTCTACAGGCCATCATCATCCTCCATTGAAAAAATCATCATTCCAAACAGAAAAGCCCCCACCATCCATTTATCTAATAATGATTAATAGGTTATTCCTCAAAATACATTTCATTTTCTGAAACAAATTTAGTTTTCTAAAACATACATCAAACGCTATTTACAACTTCCCACTTTCATTCATTTATTCCTAAAGGATTCAAGTTGTACCACGCCGACTCATCCTAGAAACACAAAGCATCAATGTGTAAAAGACACTACCTCACAAGAACGCAATGCCTTCACACCTAAAGGCATTACTAGGTGACCCAAAAACACGTTCCCAACTCCATTCAAAATATTTGAAGATATTTTAGAACAGATACTCTATTCTCAAAAACCATTCTCATGCTATATCACACCCACAAATGTATCTAACACAAGCATCACAAATTTCTCTTATAACCACCCTATACTTCATGCCAATTCTTTACTTGATAAAAATAACATACAATTCCCCTAACCTTTCCCATATAACCCAAAAAATAAACTCACATGTTTGTAAATTTCTTCCCAATGAATCCACATCCAATCAATTTTAATCCCTGCACATCTATGACTTATGAACCTCTCCCCACCTTGAGAGTACCAATATAACTTATTATACAAAGAGATTCAAACCACCATGATTCTAACTTCAATAAATATTTGGACGCAAACCTGAACATGTCCATTTAGCTTTCCCCAAAACGTTAAGGCAATCATTAACTGCTACCTATCCTTGACTTCCCATAATGGTCCCCATGACATTTGTCATCATCCAGTCTAACAAGACGAACTCAACCATAACTGTTTGATAGGTATATCAACCATCTAGAACCATATATACATCTCCCAAAGATTATCCTAAAGGAGGTCCCATATCCAGCCAATATTCTTTTAGGTAGTTTTATGTTATGCCAGATCATCCCACAGGGAACCTAAGATGATGTCAAAATATTGGGCATGACTGTCACTATCTAAAAGTACGCTAATATGTAGTTGAAAAACACAACCAAAAAATATCCACTATATATGTCCCCTCCAACTATGGGTACACATTTAACCATAAAATTTATAGGGATATTATGTCCTCCATAATCTCATTATCAACTAAACACCACAAATCAAGTGGGATTTCCCACCAGACTCACAATCATATCATGAATCTATATCAAGAATCGATGAGAATATACTTACTATGGAACTACCACTACCTCACATATAGAGTTATTCCATAAATACCCTAGTGAATCAATATAGAAACAAAATGGTGCATCATAGCAAAAGAAAACCAATCAATCTCTCACAAAACCAATCCATCTGAATAGAATAATGTAAAATGAAATGCGATTACTCTTGAGCCACTTTCTTACATATCCCAAGAAACATCATGAATTTATATCATCTGACTAAAAATCTATCCACATATATACCCTCATGGTGACACAATTTTTTATAAAACATAATGAACCCAACTCTAGAATCTACAAGGCATACACAACCAGACCAAGAAAACATAGTTACACAACTAACCTAACTTTCTAGTCTATCTCCAACATTAGAAATTAAGAATTATCAACATTTCCTTTCAATAACCAATAATTTCACACAAAAATATCCAAAAAACCTGATCACCCATCACCTCAGGTGAAACTCAATATCATGATCATTTAACAATACTTTGGTCACCCTTGTCTTGTCCCTTCAACTAATATTGATTCCATCGTTAAATGATATCAATTCCATTTGGTTAGGTACCCTAATGATCTTAAACATCGAAACCAACATTAATTGAAACCATAATAACTCATGATTATCCTTATAAATATAACCGATGATCAACAATGCACTTTTATGAAACTTGATGGACCTTCCCATGAATTGGTTAACCCTCAGAAGAAACTCTCGGGCTTTGCATTCCCAGGAACCTATGACACTAGTATAACATCCCTTAGTGATCCACTCAATTTACCAAGGTTGTTTACTCTTATACACAATTGAAGTCACATATACTACATTTTTCAATTCCATATATATCCTTCTAGGATAAAAACGTGCTAGAAAATATAGTATGTGTGCCACTTCCAAAATCTAAAATGTATACTCGTATCATATGCACCCCAAAACCTAAGAAATCTAACTGAACCATCTCATGGGTCATTTTGATGGAAAAATGATACCAAATCCATAGACTAGATTCACATCAAGATAGGACATTTTTTATCCCTCAATGTAGTGATTATAAAAACTACAAAAAATCTATTGCTCCTGGGTTTCATTCATACCCCCGTTCTAAAACACAATGCATTTAAAATGCCTAAAACCATTTACTTTATGTTACCCATAAATGACACTCACAAACATACATTGTAACTACAAGACAAAATTCCTCTCTAGGGTCCAAAATATAACTTACATGGTTTATCCCACAAGGGTTACCACACCCACATTATAGAACAGATCTCATTAACTAAAGGACACAACCCTATAGAAAGCATAATAAGGAACAACCCTACAACAGCACATAAAACACAAAAAAGGTCTCACAACACATAATCAAGGACTCCAAATAGAGAACTATAAATACTTAAACCACCAATACACATGGTTTGATCAAAAAATTAGGGATAGCAATTCCCAGTGACCCCAAAGGTTCCATCATTTTCCAATTTCCTTTTTAGTCAAATGTTACCATTTAAAACCATATGTTTCATTTTGAAAAATTATTTAAAAAAAAGGGTTTTTACATTCAAAAAAAAATTTATAGGAAAACATAAAAAATAAAATATTTATTGAAATTCTTATTTTAATGAATATCCATTAACAAACCACTCATTGACTAGGTTTTCCAAATTTATCACATTTTATTTTGATTCTACAAACCAATGATAAACATTATAAAAATGACTTATCACTCCTATGTGCATTTCATGATGCGTGATGCAACATAACCTATATTGTAAGACCATAACTAGGGAAAAAACCTTATAAATAAATAACATCACCACCAAATGCACCACATAAGGTGGGAATATCAATGAATGAAAATATCAAAAAATAGAACATCTATTCCCACCCCTGGAAACATTGGTTTTCCATTGTGCTTGGGGCTTCAACGACATTTGTATGCTCTCGTTGCCATTCCCTAACAAGATCCTAGTGTCATATATACCATGTGAAAATATTATGTCAAATGAAACCCCTATGAAATCTTTTTGTAATGTCCCCAGATTAGTAACCACTATATTGGGTTCTATTAGCCGGGGCACCACATAACCTTAGGCGCATCTCCTAATATGCCAGAGGCTACAAACTAGCAGTATAGGTATGTAAAGCTACCATGGAGATACTATACCTATATACAAGAGTAAAACAACAACATAAATATAATAGAAGGATATAATAACAAGCCTGAATTGGTAGTAGAAAACATATAATCCAACAAATAACCGAGTAATCAATGCAATAAAAACACCACGAACACACTATATATAATTTAGACATACAAATATATTCCAAAAATAAAATTTACAACTGATACCTAAATAAACATTATAAAAAATTATTTTAACAGTGTTTTTATATTTTTTGAGAAGTGGCCTTTTTTATAGGAATGTTTCGTTATTCCAGAATCTGACCCAATTCATAGCAGTGGGATTTAAAATTAAATTGAATAAAAATAGATTTAGATTATCGTATCCATTGAAATAAAATTCATATAATCATATATATATGAATTGGAGGAATAAATATTTTATCTACTGATTTTTTTCATTTTTCATATTCATAAAAATAAAGAAGATGTAGAGTTAGAAAGGAATAGGTTGTTGAAGGATGAGGTCATAGTGATTCTAAAGAGGTTTTTGAAGAATGTTATGTAAGGGGATATAATATTTTCATATATTCTAAAATAAATCTAATGATGATTTATTTCTCATAACGTTCTCAAAAATCAAGAAAACTATCATGAATAAAGCTTTTGAGGATATGGTGGAGAGGATTGATGAATTTAAAATATGAAGTGTATAGATTTTATTTTAATTGGATTTCCATAATAATGGGAAAATCATTATAATGGGAAAATCCATAACAATTGTAACTCTATCATAATCCTTATTCAATCATTTTGAGGATTCCATCAGGCTGATGTTGAAGGAAATAAAAATTGTAATGATCTTATAAGGAAATAGAAATCGTAATGTGTTGTAAAAGAAATAGAAATAGAAATGAGATGAGAAGGAAAAAATATTAATTATGATATAAGATAAAAGTGGTAATCCTAATGAGTTGAAAAGTAAACCAATTTTTAATGATCTCAGATGGAAACATGTTCATAATGAGAAATTTATGAAGACGATTCAAAAATAAAACTCTAGAAGTTATGAATAACTGAAGAGGTCAAACATGAAACCATATTTTGTATGAATATGAGAGAAATATAAGGAAGATCAGATAAGATAATGTTTATGTTTAAACATGAGATATCTTTAGGTATTTTGAAATTTGAGGAATTGGGGAATGTTTTTATGTTACTCACTCTTGTTTTTTGGGTTTCCTATAAACACATTCTTAGATCAATCATTCACTATAGATTTTCAGACAACATGAAAATGCACAACACTGAATAAATAATGTAAATGTCATTTCAAGTCAAATATCTCATGAAAGGGATCAAACAACTAATTTTTAAACAGGTTGATAATGAGCATTTTTGAGAATATTGTGTTTAGTAAATCAAATTGAGTAAATCATAATGAATGAGATTTTATTAAGATTTTGTGTAGAGTTTGAGTTTTTCATATTGATAATGGGTTTATCATAATTTCTCTATCATATTGAGAGATTTATATCCAAGATCATCATGTTGATATAATCGAATCCAGAATCATTGAATTGAATGAATCAGATCTAGACACATTGTATTGATTAAATATGATCTAGAATCATCAGATTGAGAAAATAAAATCCATCCACATTAGTATGAGTATTCTAACTCCGTAATTATATGGTTTTTTAAAAAAACTCTTTATTATTTTCATGGTCTCATGTTTTTTGGTAGGAAAATATTATAAATTGATGGGATCAAATACAGTATATGAAATCAGGAGATAGAATGTGTTTAAACAGAGTATTCAAATGTTTTATTCACTTCTTCATAATAGTGTATTTTTGTTGACCCTTGAGAGTTGATATTGTAGGGATATAGGTTCACACAATCAGGCCAAACATGCTAAATCTTGTGTGGTTTAATTTATTTCCTTATTTTTCATGTATGAGAATTTACTAAATGTGTATAAGGAAATAAATCATAACAAGTTCAAGGGGATATCTTTTGAAATTTTATAAAACAAATAAAAAGTGAAAACTGATTCAACCCTCCATTATATGTTATTATTCGATCCTTTCAAACATCAAATTGAATTAGAGTAGATGGTTCCATTTTTGAATCATTACCATTGATAATTTAAAAATTTTCAATAATAAATTTATTTCTACAATTTATGGGGAAAAATATAATTGATGGAAAAATATAATGATTACTTATCTCTAATATGTTAGCATGGAAGTTATTTATGTTTCTACAACTGGGTTTTCACCTATTAATAAATATATACCCATAAAAGTTTTTTATAAGAGAAATATAGAAGTTAATGGAAAGAATAGAAATGAAATCCTTATATATTTATCATTAAATTTTTAGTATATGTTAATTATTTTTAACAGTTAAAAATGTATTAGAGACATTGTAAAATATATTTTGAAGGGAATACTGATGTTAAGTATGTAAAGATACAAATATGGAATAGTAAGTATGAAGACATCAAAATGATAGAGAAAAAATTTATTTATGAATACTTCAGAAGACTAATTAAATTTTTTTACAACATCATATGATTCATATATGTCACATAATATTCTAAAATAATGAAGAAACCTATGATAAATTTACAAACATGTTTGATTCTAATATTTCATCTCTAAAATATAAGGTTTATTTATATATTGAGGAACTCCAAAAATTTCTTGTTCCTTATGAAATGTTTAAATATTTCATGTTTAAAAATAATATGAAAGAATAAATGCATTTTTTAAGCTATGAAAAATATAAAAATCAATTATTTTGAAGAAGCTGATCCTTGTGAGAATAAGGATAAAAATGATGATGAGTTGAATGAAAAAAATAATGTCTCTTATATCTAGTAACTATCAAAGAGGAAGAATAAATTATTGAGGTTAAATTAAACTCAAATGTTTTAGTGTGATGGGAGAATAATTGTTTTTTGAAATTACCCTAAAATAATTTTTGATAGTACAGAGATAATTCTAATGAAAAACCATGATGGATTCAGTGGAATAAATTGATAAAGAAGAAAATTTGTACCACTTATACACGAATTTTTTTATAGAAACAAAATAATTATGTTGAGTATGAAAGATGAATCATATTGAACTGAAAACAATTCTATTGAAGATGAATGTTCATAACAAATTCAAAACCATCATTGAAAATGTTGAGAAAATAGAATATTCCTCAAAGAGTGAAGAAATTTGCATGGAATATTATAGATAGTATCGACTCATAACAGAACATGTTGCATGTCTGGTTAAAACAAAACTATCAGGAAAGAAATTGGAGTAGTGAATAAATATTATTGATAATTTACTAACATAATAAAAAATTTCATCTAGCTGGAGGAAAAATATATTTAATAGATCTTATGTTTCAGACTTAGAATTTCTTAAAAAAGAAGAATGATTGAAGATCTCAATACGTAGTTTTAATCCAAAGAAAAATTATTTAATAAGTTTCAATAAAAAAATGTTACATAAAAATGTACATTGTGGAATAATAATTTTTAATTCCAATAAATAATTAGAATGAATATTTGAAACTTTTAATATTGCTGAGATGGCTCAATATGAGTATCATGTAAAATATCGACACACCAAAATTATTGTTACATAAGATTATTTTAACATTTCAAATACCAATAAATTTGTTAAGAAATATTTGATGAATAATGTATATGAAAAACCTATAAAATATTAAAAACTAAAAACTTACTCAAAATAAATGATTGCATTTGTCGTGAGTATGTTTGAGCTAAAATAAGATAAAACCCCAGTAATTTTTCAACAAAGAAAGAACTTTTCTAAAAAGAAAATAAAAATTTAATGTCTAACAATGGTGCTGTAAAATCTATGGGCCTAGGGAAAATAATTTTTCGAACAACATATCTTTCTCAAGATGATGGTTTGAAAAACATAGAACAAATATTGATAGTAGAATAATTAAATTTAATAAAATACAAAAAGTTGAAAAAGGTGAATTCTCAATATGTGAGAAATATTCCAATTTTTTTTAATGTTTTGATGATGATTTTAGAAGATGTGGTTAGGATACTCATCGTGGTTCAAATATTAATGACACACTTTCTAGAAAAAATCACATATCATATAAATGAAAAGGATGATGAAAAGAAGAATGTTTGGGAAATAGCTTTTGTTGTTGAGAAAACATTGAATGAAAGTAAACTAAACAAACCCCAAATACATGATAGTATATTTTATTCAAATATGATTGGTGGTATAAAAAAATGAAACATATTTAATGTCTTGATGGGGGACCAATTTCCTTTGGTAATTATAGTTCCTTAAAAATCATAAGAATCCAAATGCCTAATATTGAAGCTGAAATGATGAAATCTAAGGAATTTTTATTTCTTGATCAATTAAAATATAACATACTTAGAGTACGTCAAATTTGTGATGATGTATAATAATAATTTTTTAGAAATTATTTTAGTATCATTGAAAGTGGAAATATAGAAAATTTATTATGAAAGGAGAAAAAACCAGTTTGAATCTCTTTCAAATAAGAGGATTCAACAACTCATGTTACATGAGTATTGAAGATGAAAAAAAATCATGTAACCAGACATAGGAACCTTGAATAGAAACATATAAAAAAACATAATATAGTTTATTCCATTAAATATATTCCATAATTGAAATGATGATATGATGATCCTGTAATTATTTTCCATAAATAAAACATGACTAACAAAAGTGATAAAAGAGAATTGATTATATCTACTAGAACAATTGAGCTTATTCATTCCAATTTATATGGGTTGATGAGAAAATAATTAATAAAAAGATATTATAATTTCATCACTATTATCGATGATTTTTACTCATATTAAAAACATTAGGTTTATGAACCACATGTCAGAGGATACTGAAATGTTAAAATTCTTAAAAAAATATGATGAGAATGAAATGGGGATTTCCATAAAAAGGTAAGAACTAATAATGGAACTGAATAAAAAATAAATTTTTTGATACTTATCTTGGAACCATGGTATTAAAAATTAGTATAGTTCTCCCTATACTCCAAAAAATTGAGTAGCATAAAGAAATACTATACATTTAGTGGAAATGGGATGAAGTACATTAACACAATAAAATTTTTCAAAATTCTATAAGATAGAATCTATCAGTATTGCTATAAATGTTCTAAAAAGATGTTTTTTTTGATATCATAATCCAACAATAACCCTTAAAACTTCTTATAATAAAAAATTTCGGCAAAATACTTAATAGTTTGTGTAAGTCCATGTTTTATCAAAATAAATAAAATCTGGATTTGGGAAAGAATGACAAGAATGATGAGTGGGGAAATTCTATGGGATATTTACAAAATAAAAGAAGTTAAAAATTATAGAACGAATGGTTAATAATGTTGTTGGACTCATATTACATCAATATAATTGAAAATAAAAGTTTAATAATAAAATTTGTTGAGAATTATGTGGAGTATAAACTAGAGATTTCCAAAAATTGAGAATGCAATTCAAAACATCCTTATCAAGATTTAGAAGAATCATGTGATGAAAATATTTCATATTAAAATGAAATTTTGAAATTTTTTTCCTTATAAAAACAATTTGAATATGAAAACATAATTGGGAATCAAAAGGCTGTAGTTCATACCAGAAGAAAGATGATATTTGATAATCATACTTTACATATATCAAAAGTAGATCAAGAATTAGTTTTAAAAGATGTTCTACACAATGAACTGGTGGATGATATAAATGATAAGTTGGATCAGCTTGAGATGAATGAAACATGAGAATTTATTTAATGTATATAAAATGAAAATATTATCCAAATTATGTTGGTCTATAGAAACATATTTAATTAACATGGAGATATTTGTAGAAAAAAATTGATGATTATTTGTAAAGGCTATGTAGAGTTGGAGGGTGTATATTTTTATCATTAATTTTTTTTTCAGATGAATGATTTGAAACAATTAGTATGTTTATTTCATTGTTCGCACATCAGAATTATATATAATATTAGATGGAAGTAAAATTAGATTTATGAAATGGTTATATTGTGTATAATGTTTATTTTGAATAACACTACTGGTTTCCACACGATGAGGATGAAAGAAAAGTTTTTACATTGATGATATATATGTATGCGATAAAGCAATCTCTATATTCTTGTAATTATAAACCTGAAAATTCTTTTAGAATAATGAAATTTTATAATAAAAATTTATAAAAAAATCAATGTGAAAGATGTTAACTTCATAACTCTAATTTTAATTATTTATGTGGATGATATAAATTCTGATAGGGATACTGAATATATTTGTAAATCATTTTCTAAGGAAACGAATAAATATCTAGAAATGTCTATTTAAATTGAATTAACATTCTTCTTTGGACTATAAGTTCAATAAAATGAAAAATAAATTTCCTTATCCCAATAAATGTATTTTATAGAATTGTTAAAAAAGATTTAGATGGATGGATCAAAAGAATATTCAACTCTTATTTTAGGGAGTAAAATATTTATTAATGAACAATTTAGAAAAAGTGTAAATTAGAATGAATTTTGGAAGATGATATGATGTATTGTTTACATTACATAATCAAGTACTGATATTATTTATGATGTGGCTTTATGTTCCAATTGACAATGTAATATAAAATAATCACATATGTTGGAATCAAAGAGGATTCCGAGATATTTTAATAGAAAAAATTCACATGGTTTGTTATGTAAAATAAATTATGAAGTGATGTTTCATGGGTATACTGATACTAACTGGGATAGAGATTTTAATGATAGAAAATAATCCTATTGAGGAATATTTTTCTTAGAAGAATGTTGTTTGAGTTGACATAGTAAGAAATAATGTTCAGTAAACTTGGGAATATTTGTATTTGAATATGTTACTACTACTCAGTCCTGTACTCAAATATAATGGATTAACATTCTATAAGAAGATTTGAAATAAAAGAATCTTAAACCATTGGAGATACTTTTTTATAATCTGATTGCAATTTATTTTTCTAATAAAATTATCGAACATTAAGGAAAAAAACACGTTGATATAATGTTTTATTTTATCAAATAGAAATTTGTTTCTGGAGATATTTTTATGGAATACATTTCAACAAAGTATTATATTGTTTATATCTTTATAAAAGAAATGCGAAAATGTTTTTTGGAATTGAAGTTGTAACTCAATGGTTATCCTCCTCCCATGTCTGCCTAAAACTCATCAGGAAGACCCTCCATTGTGCTCTGGTTTATATTAACAAATGGGAAGATAAAGTGATAAATTTATACTCTATAATAATTTTTTTAATTATCATTCCTAAATGAATCTGAAGTTGTTGTTGTCATATAATGGGGGGGAGAAAAAGAAAAGTGAGAGGGGAAATGTTAAATGTGAGGAGGAGTTATCTTTACATTCCTGTAAAATTGTAACAACATTGTACTTTGTAAGAAGATTTTACTTATCATTTTTAAATTAATATGAAGATGTGGTTACCATATAATGGGGTATAAAAAAAAGAAAATTGAGAGACAAAAAGATTAATGTAATGTGGAGTTATCTTTATACGACTATTTTATTTATTTAGGAATCAGACCATGTTAATCATAGTGGGCATTAAAATTGGAATAAAGAGTAACAAATTTAGATTATTGTATCCAATTGCATCGAATTCAGATTATCGGATCCAGAAGAATTGGATGCATAAATTTATGATTTTATGAATTCTTTATTCTAAATAATTTGATAAAGAAATATATTTCTGAGTTAGAATGACCAATGGTTTTGTTTGATGATATTTTAGTGAAAACGAAGAGGTATGCTGAAGAATGTGAAGTTAGGAGCTATAATGTTTTCATACATTTTAATATAAATTAGATGATTCATTATAGTTCATGATGTTCTTACAAATCATGGAAACTCCCTTGATAAAATATTTTTATGATATGGGAGAGAGGTTAGAATATTTCAAGGATTGATTTTGTATATTTCATGACAAAGGAAAAATCAATCGTAATGGTAATTCCATCAAAATTCTCATTTTGTCATTCTGAGGATTCTAATAGGATAATGCTTAAGGTAAAAAATCATAATGTGTTGAGATGGAAATAGGAATCGTAATGAGTTGGTAATGAAATACAAATGTTAATGATTTGAGAAGAAAAGAATCCAAACGAGGTGGGATGGAAACATAAATTGTAATAATATGAGAACTAAAAATGTCATGATGATATGAGAAGGAAATAGATTTTTAATTAGCTATTTATAAAGAATAATCTAAAATAATATTTCAAAATATATAAAGAATCGATGAGGGAAAATGTGAAAATTTATTTTGTAAAAATCTACGAGAAAAATAATGAGTATAGAAGTTGTCAAAGTTCATGTTTTAATGTGATATATCTTTATATATTTTGAAATTTTAGGAAGTGTGGAATGTTTTCAAGATTCCATGACTCTTTTTTGAGTCTCCAAAAAATACATTCTCAGATAATTCATTCATTGTGCGTTTTCATGCAAAAGGAAAAGGGGAAGAGATAAATAAATCATGTGAAGGAAAATTATAACTAGAGATATCATGAGAAGGATCACAAAATTAATTTTTTATTTATTTGGTCGAGTAAGATTGTTTTGAGATTTTTTCGTTGAATCAATCGGACTATGTCAATAATACTGAAGAAGATATTTTTTTTATTTGTGTAGATTATGAGATGTTTAGATTGATAATAGGTTCATTATATAGTGTATATCGTATTGAGATAATCAGATCATGACTAATCATATTGAGAGAATCATTTCTAGAGTCAAAGTTTTGAGATAATAAAATCAATAATAATCATATTGAGATAATCAAATCCAGACTCATAATATTGAGAGATCAGATCAAGATTCATCATATTCATGAAATCAGATCCAGCATAATTGAAATGAGTATTCTGACTGAGCAATTTTGGTGTTGTTTCAACAAAATCATTATTATTTTATTTGGATCAACATTACAATAAGAAAAAATTATAAACTAGTTGGATTATTTATAATAATTTTTATTGGTATATAGAAGGTTCTTAATATGATATGTAACATTTTGTATTCACCTGTTCATAAGAGTGGATTTCCAAAGACACCTGGTAGTGGCTCTAGAAAGAATATAGGTTATCAAACTAAGGATAATCCTTGAAAATATTATGTTCATTACTTGTTTTCCTAATTTTTCATGCATGAATATTTAGTAATATTTTAGAAAGGAATAAAAATTAATAGTTTGGAGTGGTTACGTTTCTAAATTTTTTGAAACATATTAAAAGTTAACAATTGATTAAACCACGCCCTCTCTGTTGTTATGTGATACTTTGGAACATCAATCCCAAACATGAACACAAGTCCCATATTGTTCTTGAACTCCCTAGCTCCAAACCATAAGCCCAAGAACATACCAAACACTAGGTCCCTATCCAAAAGCTACAATAGAAAACAAGTATCATCTTCTTAGTTACACATGTGTCATGGCATCTAGATAAGGGTTTGAGTACTACATATTAGGACACCACAAATGGGGTATAATGAAATAACATGTTTTTAAAACAATTTATGTATATAATCAATGTTCAATAAATAAAATAGGCATCATAAAATGACTCTCATTTATGAATTTAACAAATAACCATTATTCCATTATGTTATATAGTTTCAACCATCAAAACTACCTTCAGTCGTACTGAGATTCTAAGGCATATCATAATATGTTACATTATTATAATAACAAGAATAATTACCCTATATAATAATCCATTAACTAAAATCAAATCCTAATTCTTATAAACAATCGATCTCCATGTTTTTGGAAGCATAGTGCCTCAGTCCAACAACTCAAACCATACCCACCATAAGATCATATAACATTAGTACAACATTCAAACCATGTATAATTTTTCATAATAGAACCACAATCTGACATCCGAAGTAAAACAATATATCAGTGACACATATCAAATCAATCCATAAAAATACAAATAAGAATCCTTTGACCTTAATTTTTGAGCAAAGAGCCTTAGTATACCATTATAACTCGACTAGTACATGGGTGGGATATAGATCCCTAGTCTTGCATGAATTATGGGAGTAGAACCTCGATATAGTACACCACTCATTAAAAATACCACTAATCCATGTGTGAATTCTTCTTTATCCATTTTAACACATTTTTTAGTAACATTTCATAACCCATTTAACACATAAGCCTTTTACAAACAATATCACATTTAACCCATTCACATTATACCAAACAACCATATATGACATATTAATAATTATACAATAATAAACATAAATTTTATTTCAAAATAAATTATAAAACACATGTAAAATTAATAGTTGAAAATAATATTTAATCCATCCTTTAAAACATGGGTCTTCCCCATAAAAAACTAAAATAATGGCCATGGATTTGATTTCCATTACCAACCATTTAAAATAAAAAATAAAGATTCTTCATAAAAAGGGAATCATTTACTCATTAAATATATCAATTGAAATTTATTATGATACCCCCATTTAAAATTATATTGAGGTCCATTCAACATTTTGAAACATTTCCCACACTCAAACATCATATTATCCATATAAATCCATTACCTGATTGAAATCCCAATCACAACATTTGCACCATTTCAAAATCCATTTAAGAATTTCACAAAATCCAACATATTATGTACTAAATTAACACATTAACTATTCCCACACATGAATTTACTATTCTTGTCCCATTGACATTCATTATTACCCATTATCAATATTTACCGACTCATTTTACCAATTTTATGGGTTTAACAAAATGATGTTGGAGTTGGTCGAATGGTGGGGGGAAATTGGGGAAGAAAGATTTAAGGTCGACAGTGAAAAATGGAAAATTACACCTTTTAAATATCATAGGGTTTAGCTGCATGGTTGTCCAAACCATGAACCCATCGTATGTTCCCCTCTGTTGAAGAGGAAACTGGACGTCATGGTCTGGCTGGCCACACACATGGTTTGAAAAAATATATGGTGGCATTTTTCTCACCTTTGTGAAAGTGATCTTGAGCTGCACGACCTCATGGGGGCATCCAACAGGGTTTCCCCCACCATTAACCCACTTTTTTTGCCACATAGTTTAGAAACTGAATTTCTATTAAACATGCACTTACTGTGTTCTCTCTCCATAATAGTCCATTTTCCCTCTATTACATGACCAAAACCCCTAGGACACCCTTGAGATCTATCCTCGTCACCTGGGTCATTACATAAACAAAAACATTAATCTTGGTCATTCCATTTCTCTAGACTTGGTTCTGAATTCATTGATAGAAATAACTTAATTGAACTAATTATTAAAAACTAGGTCTTTAGTCATATCATTAGAAAAAATTATATTATAAAACTTTTCTAAGGATAAATCATCTCTATCGTCAAAAGAATAAAATTTACGATCAATAATTTCCAAGAATTTCCCCCATCAATGCTTCGATAATAGTTGTTTTTTCCCTAGTATCTCTATAACCTATGATTTTTTCAATGATTTTATTCACCAGACTGATGTAATTATATATAGTTTCCATTTCAAGCTATCCAGCAATCATCAAATTTAATTCTCATAATACAAAATTTTTCTTCCTTTTCATTAACATTTCCTTATAATATTCATTCATTTTCATACCATGTATCCTTTTTAGTATAGATTCATATCGTGTTCATATAAAATTAATCATACCAAGACATGTGAATTGTATTCTAGTCTTATCTGTTGACCTCAAGATTACTTTTTTGTAAATTTCATTGGATAATCTCTCACCAATGGTGGAAACCACACAATACCTTCACTAAAAACCTCCAGGATATGTGAACAAAGATATCGAATCATCAATTTTTTCAAACCCAGAAAATTTTTTCCATATAGGATTGAAATACATCTACTGTAGACTATGTTTTTTATGTGAGATGCATTGGGTGTCCCGATCACCACGGTGTAGGTCAGCTGATCTAGGATGTGGTTTGGGGCTATGTGGTGAATAATGGGTATGGATAGCATATGAAATTAGTCAATCAATGCTTATGACAGCACGACCAACTACTTAGACAACACACTCATGAGAAGGATGTGATATCTAATCCACATAACAACAAACATGGGTTGGGGAATGGAATTGGGGGTATTGTGATCTTGGATCACAAATCTAACTTGTAGATTGACAAGGAAAAAATGAACAAGTGTATGAGGTAAAATCGGGATAATCATCAAACTATGGAGAGAAACAAATCATAATCTCTCAATTATAAATTTAATGTCATACAAGTTCCATGGGTGGCTATTTATTGCCAAGGGGGTGGTATAATATTCAAGGTTCTAATACCATAATTTCATAAAGTTTAAACTACTTTGTTTCCCTAAATTCAAATATTAAAAGTCTGCCTAAGACATTTTAAAAAGTGGCATATAAATTTCCAACTATGGACTACCAAATTTGACTTTGAGTGTATTGACTAGAAGATTTCGCGTTGGGGTCCAAAGATGCCATTTCTAGAATCCTCCATGTTGGAAAGGCATTACAATTCGTGAAACCATGTCGGAAAAGCATTAAGCATAATGTTTGTTCTTGGATATGTGAGATAATAGTCCCATTTCCCACATCCATGCATCCAGATCGGGTTTGGGATTATTAATGCAGTGATATGGGCTTATGTGGCCACTTTTAGTCTCTTTATTATTCCTTACATATTTGGGCCAATCAACTAAAACTTTTCACATACTATCAAGTCAATGTAATCTACCAGTTTCATATCATCCTCCCTCTCCTGAAAGGATTCATCCTCAACTCTTCATCATCTCTATCCAAATACAAGGAACGATTGGAAACATTGACTTTAAAAATAACTCTGTACTCAACATTCAATTTGATCTTGTAATCAGTCGTATCAAGCACTAATCCTGGTCCATCTATATGTATCTTGATCTTTGACATACATTTATTTTGATGTCTCTGTAGACTATTTGATTTCCCATGATGTTGGTTAACGTGTAATTTTCCTCCCATATTTCTATTTTTCAACAATGTAAATGTAACATGATCAATAGGAGTATGGAGGCTAAATCAAAATGTAGTTCCCGATGAAAAAAAAATTGATTCATAGAGAGATCTTCCCTTTTGTAAGATGACTCTAAATGAGGTAGATACACCTTTCAATCCTTTAGACCCATGATGTTGTTACTGGATCCTTGAATTAATTTTATCTCTCTAATAAGAAGAAAATGAATTTGTTCCTCCTCAATAATGACTCAATCATACAACTATGACAAAGATTTCACAATAGTTGACAATGAAGAAGTTAAGTTGTTAGTTTTAAACATCACTTCTTTGTACATAAGTACTAGAAGTTCTTGCTAATAAATCAAATCATTTTTATACTCTCTGTTCTCTATCATCACATTTTTTCATTGATTAACCAATACTTTCTCTCTTTATTTTTCATTAAACTCAATAACTCTTCATCTCTCATTATCAACTCTCCCCTCATTCTCTATATTTTGTATTAATATCATTTTTTATTGTTCTGTGATTTTGTTCTTCTCTATAAAAATATGATCTTATATAACTAGATTTTTGGACATAGGGAAGAGAGTTATAGGTTCCCCTCATATTAGAAAAGAATGGCGTTTTACAAAACCATCATGGGTCACATGCATGTCCTATATCTATGGATGACATAGATTTATGTGGCATGCCTCTATTTGTACTACATCACATATTAACTCATCATTATACATACCAATATTGAATAATATTTTCCACTTATTGGTGACCATCTTCTCTCATCAATTATCCAACCATTGATGTTGGTGTGGATGTCGGTTCTTCAAATTCGTGAGCCCCAACTTCTCTACCAACTCAGTGATCAATACATTTCTAAAACATCCCCCATCAATGATGACACCGCATACCTTCCCATTGATTTATATTCAAGTGTGGAAAATATTCTATCTTTTCTCCTTCACATTAAACATCATTTGAGAACTCAAAACCTTCCTTGTGTTGAGAATATCACCTTCTTCTACAAATTCCCCATTATCAATTTTCAATGAATCCTCCACCTCTTCCTATGATTTCTCTCTATCGGTATCACCTTATCCATACATATTGATGGTAATGTTGTGCTGGTTTGTGCATTAACTAGAAATGTGATCGCTTCCTTGACATTTGAAACATTGAATATCCAAATTCCTCCTTTGGTTAGACTCATAAGTAGGCTTTTTTAGGTGGACAAATTACCTCACCAGTTTTACGATCAACCACCTATTTTGGATTGGATGATTCTCCAATCACCTTACTCATATTTCACTATGGTGTGAAATGGGTATATGGATTCCTCATATTACTCCTGCTTTTGAATTGTTTCTCAACTTTTGTTGATTGATGAATCATATATTGTATTTGAACATGGTGGTACATATCCACTTGATCAGCAATCTCCCGGTTGACCCCATGTTAGAAGGACACAATAGTTTCCTCTGGTTATTCTTTCATGTTCACTCAAATCATGGAAATTTACATCTCTTTATAGTAATATTCAACAGTCTTACTCTCTTGCATGAGCTATTGGAGATTGTTTTGGAGATCTCTATGATAGAATGAGATGAAAAACTATTTCCTCATGGCCAACATCATGTAATCCTAAGTGTTGATGGGATGTCCACTATGTCTAGCCCTCTCCTTTTGTATTTAATCCAACCAAAGTAATGAATAATCAGAAAATTTAAGGGAATCATGTTTGGTATTTTTCTCCTTGGAATATGCATGGCATGGAAAGACCTAGTCGATCTGCATCTCCCACTCTAATTATTCTTCTGGATCAATTTTTCCTTGAAAAAATGGAATCATCACCTTGATCCCCCCATGCAGGTCATTCTCATCTTGTATCCTTTTTCCTCCTATAGGTTGTGGGTATAACCTCCTCCTTTGTGGGAAAAAATTAAGATCATCATCAAAGTTCACCATTTCCTCCTCCATGATATGGGGATATTGTGGTGTTGGAGCGCTTCATGGGTTTTCATGGAAGATACTTTTTTGTTTTTATTCTCCAATTCATCAACCCTCTCATGTAGCACATCCAACACTATATCAAGAAGCATCTAGAAGTGGCTCACCAATGCTAGAAATTGGACTTGTGTAGCTTTGGGTGCACAAGATCTACTTTGATATCCTTCATCACTAACATGAGAAATTTATTTCCCACGATATTCTACAATGATATGTTTTTCAAACATAAACACACACCGGGGGGGGACACACAATGATACAAACTCATTCACACACACGGGATGTACACACCAACACAAGACATACAGACTAACACACATAAGGATACACACTCACACACACAAGATACAAACACACACACACACAAGATGTACAAACTCACATACACTCTCAGACACAAGGATACACACTCAGGATTTTTTTTCTTATTTCTCTTAACCCTCAAAACTTATTTTTAATCCCAATATCTTAGGAAATGTAATAACTTGTTTTGGGGGATCACTTCCCACCAATCCTTCCCAAATCAATATTGGTTTGGGGGTTGGTTTAACACAACCCGCTTGAGTGCTAAGGTGTAATAGGTGAAAAGAATGTATAAAATGGATAAAGGGTGGGTGGAAAAGGAGGCAGAAAGGTGGTATTTGGGGATTTCTTGATTGAGAAAGATACAAAAAATTAGTAATAATATGATCTGAATATAATATGGGGATGAAATAAAATTATGGAGAAATTGATATCGAAAATGTAAATTTCTAATAATTAAAATCACAACGATGTAATTGTATCACATTTTTTTTCTTATTTTTTGTTAATTATCCAGAAAAGGTGTTGTGGATTGAGTGTTAAAGCACATGATAAATCAATGAAGAGTAAAAAATATTATTTTTTAAAATCCATCAAATAAAGGATGTGATTAATTTTGAGAAGCACAAAATGATCTGTTCGTAGATTTTTTTTTCTAGATACAAATCACATATAGAGATTTAAATGTGAAAAAAGATGGATGTATAATTGGATCAAGGTAGAAATATTTAAATCTTACACAACGTAGGCCAATTATAGAGGATTTCTAGAAAGGCGGGGGGGGGTTAATGGGTGGATAATAAATAATGATAAGAAGGGTAATGGACAAGAGTAATGTAAATTAAGGGATATTTTTCTACCGTGTCAACCGGGGCTCTGATACCAACTGATATGAGATGCATAGGGTATCTTGATCTTCATGGCATACAGAGGCATATATAGGATACAATTTTGGGATAATTGGCGGATAATGAGTATGGATAGAAGATGAAAGTAGTCAATTAATGAAATTAGAATTGTTACCTACTACTTAGACAACACACTCAAGGGAGGAATGTGATAGAAAATACACAGAACAATACACTTGGATTGAGGCATAAAATTGGGGGCATTGTGATATTGGATCACTAATCTAACATGTAGATTGACAAGGACATAATTCAAAAGAGTAAGGGGAAAAACTATGATAATCCTCACACAATGGAGAGAAACAAAGAATAAGATCCCAATTAAATCATCAATGTTATACAAGTTTCATGGGGGTGGCTATTTATATCCAAGGGATGGTACAATAGTCATGGGTTAAATAATATAAAGTCATAATGTATAAACTACTTTGTTACCTTAAATTAAAAAAGAAAAATTATACCAAAGACTTGTTGGAAATGTGGCACACAACATTCCAACTATATCCCACCAGATTTGACTTTGAGTGCATAGCCCACTAGATTTGACTTTAGTGTCTAAAGCTTCCATTTCTAGAATCCTCCATGTTGGAAAGGCATAAAAATTCGTTCACCCATGTGGGATAAGCTTTAAGAATCGTATTTGGGATTGAATAAGTGAGAAAATAGGCCTATTTTACACTTCTAGGCATGCACCTTGGGTTTGGTCCTATTAATGATGTGAGATGGTATTTTATTGCCACATGTATTCTATTTAATCTTCCTTGTATCTTTGGGCCTTGAAACTCCAACATCCAACATTCCTTTAGGTAAATTCCATCTTCCAGTTTCATATCATTGTTTATTTTCAATATCTTGATAATATTTATCTTAATGAGGGAAAATTGGTTCTTTAATGACATTTTATGTTCCCATGTGTGACATATAATGGAGAAGTGGTGTCAGGTGAATAAATGGTATGATTTTTATAAAATTATTTAAATTAAATTAAACCTCTGTGATTTTTTATAATATTAATCTTATAAATCATAAATATCAACCTTACCTATATAAAACAAATGTATGAAAGAACACACCAAATAATAATTTTTATATCTTTGAGTCCCAATACGGGTACCTACTCCTTGATAAATATAATTTGTGATCCCCTAACATATATTTATACTATTATTTGATTTGTTAAAATGATTCACGGATTTTAATGATCCTAATAATATATGGTGGGGGGATTTTCCTTGAAGGAAATGATAGTGTGGGATGAAATTACCATTAAGATAAAAAAAACCTCACATGTATTATTATATTAGATAACTCAAAACATTAGATATTATCAATAAAAGAACTTATTTTGATTAGAATTAACAAAATTATTCCTCAAAAAACATTAACCCCCTTAAAATCCATCAAAATATAAAAATATATCATTTGAATATTCTTTCAAATTCCATAACATATGATTAATTAAGCCGTATTTTGAAAAATCAATATCTTATTCCAAAACACAGTGAATGTATTGAAATTAGAAACTTCTTTTACAACATAATCATATTCTAGAATCATATACCTTCTCCTTAAATCCCAAATATATTTTTAATTAGATGTTCGGGCCCTCTATATATTCCACAGTTAAAAGATCAATAGCGTGTTTTGAAAGGTCAATTATTTTATAAACACAAACTTCTAATTATATATCTAGGGTTCAAGGTAGCTGATACCACTGTTTTTATATTCTTTTAATCATTTCTTGAACACCATTAATTAATTTTAATTTATCACAATCAATAAACTACTTCCAATATACTATGAATCCATACATAAACCATCATGATGACATCCATAATTATCTTCTTGATTAAAAAACATACCACCATGAATTTGGAATATTTTTTGTCAATCCCAAAATTTTCACAATTTGTATGGCTACACATTACTAAATATTATTTTAATTGAAATAATATAGGATTATAACATTTCAAGAAATCACTCTTTTTATTTCACTTACAAATATACTATATATGAGCACCAACATCTATAAAACACTCATAATCATTAATAATTAAATCAAATTCTTACATTATTCCTAATCATATAATGTTCAACATCTATTACACTTTTAAAAATATCAACCATTTGTTTGTAATGTCAATGCTCCACATAATAAATATTGATTTAATCATCTTTAGATGATCATAACATATGAAATTTTTTATTTTTTAATGTGTAAAATTCAATGAAACTATATTTCCAGCATCCACTATATTGTTCTTCACATCAAAGAATATAATTCTCCATGACTTATGATCTGTTGATTCCATATTCTTGTACTTTTCAAAATGTTGCAGATTATTAACATGTAAATTAAATGTGAATCATATATTAATCATCCTTGAGTCCATCCCTTCTTTAATATTATTGGAATCAAGATATACATACTTTTTATTCAGGTATCATTAATTTTGATCATCTAGACTAGAGTAGATTATGATCCTTATAATTTCACAATATTTTATATAACATAATTTTTTTAGGACACTTATGAATATAATGTTTACTCTTTGGTTTTTTCATTTTACTATTATGAAATCTATAAAAGCCCTTATGAGAAACATTGATTCATATGGACTATGTAAATATTCTATTTCAAATTAGTTTCCATTCAACTTAATTTACAATATAGTAAATTTTCTATGAATCAAATTAAATTATAAAATATTTGTGATGTTTTCTTCCAGGATTGGTCAAAATAAAATCCTCTGACATTTTTTTCTAGAATAGGTTCTGATAAAAATCATCCACCATAAATTTCTATAATTTATGAATACCTTATTGTATAACTTCTTGAGGATTTTCAAGATCTCATAGACTGACATAACATTTGGAAACAAGAATTAACTTTAAAAATTAAGTATCTAATTCCGCTTTTATCTGTAGTGGTAGTTACAAATAATCTCATTAACATGTTTAGTTTGAGGTCGTGGATTGAATCCACATAAACACCCCAATATCCCACTTATGTGAAACTTTTATGTGGATAAATTTCAGTCATGGAATATTAATCTACAAATAGACATCAAATACATTATTTTATAAATTATTAATACAAATACTAACTGTTCAACAATTCAATATATTTCTAAAATAAATTTGATATACTATAAATTGAGGTAAGCATTAGTTTAATTCATTAAAATTATTTTTAATATTTTCATATGATTGTATAAGTATTTACTTGATATATATGATAATTATTTTACCTTAATTCTTTGATAAATGTTTTTTCTATTTAAATTAATTATTTTTAAATAAATACAGTTTTGAACATAATTAGATGGAGGAATGTATATGTATTAAAAGATAAAATACTAAAATCATTCATCAAAATTTGAAAACATGATGTTATTTTTCAAAATTAAATACCCTTTAAAAGTACTAAGTAATAGATTATCTATAAGGAAAAATTGTTCAATAGATAGATCATCAAAAAATAAAGTCAACGCCAATGTTGGGTACACTTTGACAATCTTATATAAGACTGAAATTAATGATGTGACACTAATAGTTAGGTGACTCAATTTTTTATAAATGATTTAAGTTACACATAACTTGAAAACCCTAAATATTATGATAATGGAGGAATATATTTTTTATAATACATATGATGGACAGAATAAAGAGTTTTACTAAAAAATATCTATGAGTATTTTGTGAATTGATTAACAAGATTTTTTATGATATATATCATTGAATTATTTATATATTTAACTGATATAATTCATGATGATGTATGGTTTTGGTCCATTAATGAATATAATATAATGAAATGGTGTCTTGTTTTTATTGGGATTATCTTTAACAAAATTACTTATTAAACTAATAAAAAACATGTAACTTTTTTGATAGAATAATATATTATAGATAAATGTAATCATCATCATAAAAACTTAAATTGATATTAATATTTTATAATTATAGGTTAAATGAAATTAATTTATCGAACATGTATAAAAATACAAGAATTTCCTTAAAAAATGAATGGTTTAAGGAAAACCCCTGAGGAGAAACCAATTATTTATGTTTTTCAAGAAGTGAAACCAGATTCCTATATAATATATCAATTGATTCAAAGTATGTTTCAATTATATTTGAAAAACTTTCTAATGTAAAATTACTATTCATTCATTTACTCAATAATATTGGGCTAGTTAATGACTTATAAATAGTAGAGGTTTCAATTAAAAAAATATATATCTATGTAATTTATTATATAATTATTTATGGAAATATTTTGAATAATATAAATGAATTAAATTTTATTTATAAATTTATTTAGAAATTATTGAGGATAAAAAACATGGACTTTCATTTTTAGGATATATTTTTCTTTTGACTACCAATATTGGTAAATTTTTATTCCATATGTACAATATTATATTGTTTAATAGTAAGCTTCATTCATTGATTTATTATTGAATATTGAAATTGAGGGGAAATATTTCCAGTATTTGGAATTTTCTAGGATACCTAAAGGGGTTTGGTAAATTCCATGGAGTGTCCTTGGTATGTATTAGAGTTTTAAAATCAATTACTTAAATTTAATGGTATATAAAACCAGAAATATACTTTTAAAATGTTGTAGGGATAATACATTTTCAAAATAAAGTAATGAATTGAACGATAATGTTATTTTCATTCAAAAGATAAATCAATGGGTTTATGAATCATTAAATTGAATGAACAGTAATATATCAATCTTGGATGGATCTGAATGAAGGATGTATATGTTCATCATATTTATCTTATTTGATAAAAGATATTTCTATAAAGAAATCGTAATTATGAATGTTATGATGTAAAGGATTTAGTACAAATGGTTTACGATTCATCAGATTCTATAAAAAATATGATGTGATGATATGGATAAATGAATTTTAATTTTGTATAAAAGTGTTAATGAATGATATTTACATATATATTAGAGATTTGATCAAACTGACCATCAATTGATTTTTTTAAATGAAAAATGAGGTTCATAAAACCATCATTTGTGGTATAGGAATACAAATGTTATAGAAACAATAAGAAAATGAAAAACAATATCATGAAGAATTGGAAATGGAATAATATAAATTGATCTTATTACTAAAAAAATATTAAAAAGAAGACAATAGTTTAAGAAATAAATGTATTTCAATATATATAAGATCCATAATAAGTTCCCAATACTTATAGTTGATGTTTTATTTCATAAAAATAATAATAATGATTTTATGATGTTATTCCCAATCCCATAGTGATTGTTTAAGATAAATCCATAGAGTGTTATAACCATTATTGTTTTATCAGCATTACTTTATAAAATAATATTTTTATTTACTATAAAACATTCATGGAGACCTTTATGATCAATCTACATTTTACCCATCATTTTTTATTTTGAAAAAGGGACCAATTTCTTTTATTCTCTATTAGAAAATATGAGAAAATAATAATCCATGTACCTCAAGTCCTCAATATTTTAAATCGTCTTTTTCACATCATATATAAAATAAAATGGAGGAAGATCAAAATGGGATTTATCTACACATTTATCTAAGATAGTTTCATGCACTAACATATTATAAAATATTGTAATCATGTTTTATTGATTCACTATATAATTGTATACATGATCATAACTACTTCTAAGGATAAATTCTAAACTATTTTGTTTAAATGATTTAAATATTTCCTTTTTTATAACCCAAAATATAGTAGTTATTAAAAATATATTAAATAGTAGAAATAAGGTATAATAATTTTTTGAAGGATGTATTAGACCATTATATGTTTATTAATAAAACCTCTTAACTTTTACTTCTACACCCCTGCACATTTCATGTAAGAATATAATCTCTTAATAGATTGAGTCAAGTAATTCTCTATAAAAAGTTCTTATTCATCCATAAAATATTCAACATCGACCTTGGTACCAATATAGATAAGAGTCTTACTCATAATAGCTTCAATACTGAAATAATTTTCAACAACATGAATATTTATAAAAAAAATATAAGAAATACTGAGGGGTTTATATGACCTAGAGGGAAACGCAGTACATGAAATACCATACATTTTTCCCTATAAGACCAATGAAAACATAGTAATGGCCACTGATGTGATCCCTTAAGATGATAATATCCACCAAAACATCATGGAGTATGTCCTGTGTATCATACAACACCACAAACATGAAAAGCCCCACTTCCATAATGGATCCCCATGTATGAATTTCATTTTACAAGGAACTCATTAGAAATGTTTACCAGAACATTAATTAAATCTATTTCAGTTTATTTTATAAACTAATAATCTATAGGACTATATTTTATTGAACATAAAACCACAATATATTCAACAGGGAGCACTAAAATATCCTAATATTCCCTAAATATGAATTAATCCATTAATACTATCACTTTTGAGTCAAAATATTTCATATTTTGAAAAATAATCTTATTTGACCCCATCCTTAGAAAATATTCAAGGCGGTATCTGATTTAACTACTTAATACCTTTATTTTTTGGATTTTGGCTTGTACAAATTTTTTTATGTAAGAATGCAATTTTTCTTAACCAATATCAACCATTTTTATTGAGGGTAAATAATTTGATTAATATTTTAATTTTATCCAACTCCCAAGGATTAACCTGAAAATAATATTGATAATGGGGACACAACTGCACCAAAATGTCAATAATCACTTCATCTCTGTTTATACCCCTCCCTTTAACATCTCATTTATGTGTTGTTATGCTGAAATGAAAATCTCATACTTCATACACTTGGTACATAAAGGTGGGAGGTTTTATTATGGATATTTTATGAAAATTACCTCATTACAATTATTATTCATCAAGTATATGGAATTTATTTACCATATAAAATACAATACAAAATATATTGTTAAAAGTTTTTGAAAGATTGATATCTGAGGAGTTAATTGTAATTTTTCATCCAAGAACACAAAAAATAACATTAAGATCCTAAAAATCAAAAATAGTTGTAATGGAAACAAAAAAAGTTTTATATATTGACATAAGGGAGTATTAGCATCAATTTAGAGAAAATTGAGTTAATTAATTAATATCCAATGCAAAGTCAATGATTATCCACACTAGAAACCTCCAAAATCTGTAAATCAATTATCAATACTCAAATGAAATAAAATATCTATCATTAAAGAAAAGGACAATTATCTGTTCAAAAAAATTCAATTACATCCATTTTGTCCCAAATAGAATCCAATCCCCCAAGAAAAACCCCAAAAATTGAAATATAATTGTCATCCACCAAAACATAACCCCATCCTCTATAATATCCACCAGTAAAACACCTTTTTATTTTACTGGAAGAGATAAAGAGAATGAAATGTTCATCGAACAAAAAATATATTAATCTTTTTAAAATAATGTTAAAAACTCATAGAAAAAATTATCTCATACCGATTTTAATAATTCTTCTTAATATTAGTATTAAGAATAATAAAAGTAATTTCGTAAACAAAAAGTTTTTTTATTTTTAGTATGATATTATATAGTGAATATTATTTTCAATAGGATAGTTGTATTAAATTTAGACCTATAGAAGTTTAGGAATATTATAACAAAACATTGGAATAATAAAATTCTAAATGATTGTGACATTATTTACTAATTTTGATTAGGTTATGTTTGGAATTATTTTTTCAAATAGTTACCATAGTTAAAAAATGATCTTAAAGAAATGTTAGATGGGAAAATTCCATGGTGGATGAACATATTACTAATATAGAAAAATGAAGTTATTAATGTAATAAAATTCTATATTTTGATGTAATAGAGTATTAATACTATTTTCAATGATTTGGATATTAGGAATATGATTTTATGTCTAATAATTTTTTTAAAAATTATTTATAGATATTACTCTCTAAAATTTTTTATTGGGTGGGTTTAATTAGTAAGTCACATTGTGATTTTTAGGAAATGTATATATATTTAATGAGTTTATCAATAATATAAATATTTATAAAAAATAAGGTATCTTTTGTTTCCAATCATATAATATATTCTTATTTAAGTGCTTATTTATTGTATTTTGACTAATTAGAAAATAATATAAGAATATTATATATATCTTTTTAAAAAAATGATACTCCGAAAAATATAATTATATTAAATTACATTAATATTTTTCATGGAGTGAAATGATAATTGACCTCTTATTGTATGACATAAAATTATTCGTACCTAATGTGTTTTATGAGGTATGATTGGTTATTATTAAATATTAATCTTATCATATTTAACAATTTGTATAGAGATACATTATTTTCTCAAGAGGTAGGGAAACAAGTTTTTTGTGTTGTATAGCCCAGTAAGTATACCACATGGAGTGTCCTATGATATTAATTTGGTATATTATGGTTTCGTGTTTCTTGTTGAATCCCTTCACCACTATTTGGAAAGTTATTTATCATGTGATCATTCACACATTAATAACTTTGTTATGCAATCATTGATGATTCACTAATCAGTTAGGGGTTGGGTATGTTTTCTATCATGTCAATGGTTGAGGATTAGGATATTCCCTCATTAAAAATTGGTATAACATAAAATAGTTCAACAGATATGGAATGAGGATTTTATGTAAATAACTTGATTAAATATACATAATGTCATTACGTATTTAGATGTGTGTTTTATGATGTGATAATATTCATAGTTGAATAATAAGTGATGTTTTCATCAATCTAATCAATATATAGTAGGATAATCAAGAACCCATGAGAAATGATACATGATTCATATAGTCCGTGTCCCATGGTGACTCAATTCCTTTGTTAAAGAGATCATATGAAATTTCATTCCTGTATATGATAGCAATTTTGAACATAGGTACAATGATTAATTTGTTTGAAGGTGATCATACCCAAAACAATGATATTTTGAGTAGAACCAATGACTTTTGAGTGGAATCAATTATCATATATTTATGTATATTAGAATAAAGCATTATTATCAATGTTAGAAAGGCCCATGGTGTCAAAATTTTTAGTTGAATGAATTTTGTTGGAGTCTTAAAAATTAATATAGTTACATTAAGGTAATCTTATAGGTTATTAAATGATTTATTTTGGATAAATATTCACACAAAATTTATTATGATTTGATACATAGTGAATTTATTATTTCAATGTGTAAAGGTTTTAGTATATATACAAATGTATTATTATATATACATTTATAAGTTATTTTATATGATTTAATATAAGTTGATGTAATACTATAAATATGAGGTTTTAGTTAAAGTGGAAGATTAATTGATGTACTCCATAAATACTATATCCATATAATATATTTAAGATATGTTATATAAAAAATAATAGGGAAGTCTTATTAAATGATATCTATAGTTTATGTATATATTTTATGTCATTGGTAAAATGTTTAGTATGGTATGAAGATATCATAATGTAGATTCCATGTCCTGTCATAGTTTAAGATATGGTCCTGTTATATGGATTTTTAATTTAGATAATCAAATTCTATGATTCTCAATGAACAAAAAACATCTATTATTAATTCCTATAATTTTATTATCATCCCCAAATGATATAATTATTCAGATATTTCTTATGATGAAATGTTGAGATAATGAAATGGTTGATGTTTACCAGGTGTTCTAACTATATTCCATTTTCACATATGTTCTATAATGTATTAGTAAATGTATGGATACTCAGGGAGTATCCCAATGGAATATATTTGTAGGTAGTGTACATTGCGTTTAATTTTTCATTATTTCCCAGAAATTCAATGTTGGTTTCTCCCACAAAAACATCTTTATATCCTTCTACATTTTCCATAGAGAGATACTAGTATACCATTAGAGTTAGGGAGATCCCCACCAATGTGTATGGTGATTTAGATCTGGAGATGGATAAAACACTGACTGAATATATTTTTTATTATTCCATAGTGATTTTCATCAATAACCATGATTGAAATTAAGGAAAATATTATTTGAATGGTTATAGGTAAATGTTATTAATTTTATATTTTCACAGTTTTCGAATTTCATTGAATAATTGATTTTATTTTGTGGCATCAAATTTTTTTAATGGTAAATAAGTGTATTTTAAACCATATAAATATAACAAATAGTATAGGTAAGTTGGTTATAAGAGATTATTGTGGCTATATATATTGGTTTTAGGTAACTCCAATTATAATATGGGATATCAATTTATTATATATAAGTTTTTACAATAGGTGAAAGGATTTCCTTGGACCTTTAATTTTTTTATTTTAAGGTGTTGTGGGATATATGTTTTAGTTCAAAGGCTGATAGTTGAACAGAAGATATAATTTGTTTTGATTTTTTATAATAAAAAATTCTGAACTCGATACAACATGTTGCACTATAAATTATTGATTGCTGGAAACGGAGAAGAAGTAGTTTCTTTCATATAGATGATTTTATAATTATGAGTCAGGTTCTAGTGTATAGGGTTGTGTTATACCATGAAGTCTAGTTATGGGTGTCTATTGGTCAATTTCTATCAGGTTTATAAGGATTTTTATTTCGACACTACAAAAGGTTGTTAGGTTGGGTTGCAACCATATTTTGGTAAATAATTTTACTAGACCCAATCCATGGTAGGGTGGGTTTGGTTGTGTTCGATCAGTCAGGTCATGTAATAAAAATATAACTAATAATAAAAAACTATAAAATAATAGTTTAAATTTTGATAAAAAATTAACATTTATTGATAAATATAACATAAATATAATGTAAATACATATTTTATTCCATTTTATTTTATTTTATGGCATAAATAAAACAATATATAACATGAACATAGTGTTATATTTAAGAATGATACGGTATATAAATCCATATAAAAAATTTTATATAATGTAAATATAATGTGCCAAAATTGCAATATAATATAAATATAACTTCTATATAAGGTAAATATAATGTTATAATTATAATTATTATTTATATTACCCTGATATTTAATATTTTTTATTATTAGTTATTAATAGATAATTTATTTATTAAATATAAATTATTATTAAAGGTCATTAATTATTATAAATTATGCTTAAACAATTATCAATTGTTAGTTGATTTTATTACTTATTTATCAATCAATATTATTTTTCAGTAACTGTTTATTATATACAGAAAATATTAGGTTGGTCCTATTGGGTTATGTCAGAATTTTTTGAAACTGAGACCTGACCAGACTCAGCCTCGACCCATCCCAAACTTCCCCGACCCAACCATACCCCTTGTGTAAACCATCCCAGCTCAGCCAAACCTGAGTGGTTTGGTTTGGTTGATTTAGGTTACATCATGTTTGGACAACCTTATGGATAGGATGTGATATTTTAATTTCTGTCTCTAACCAGTTGGTAATTTGGTTTCTCTATAATGATGGTGAATAAAATATGATGTTTTTTAGGAGTTCTTATAATTTTAGAGAAGTAGTGGATCATGAGTTGATGGTGGTTGAGGTTGGACTCACTTTTTTGGGCTGTTTTTGAATTTCAACATGATATAGGGTTTTGTTCTATTATATTACTTTGTATTATCAACATTAAATTTTTATAATTCAAGAATTATGAGGAGTGATGAGATTATTTAAATAAATTATTTTTGGGGAAGTGATTTAACTAAACTGGGTTTTTCTTGACATTAGGCTTCACATTTTGATTTTCCATTCAATATTTCATTATAAATTAAAATATTTTTTCTAATTCAATAATGTTATATTCAATTACCCTCAACATTTAGTGACTATAATTTTTCATTACATCCATGAATTATCTCATATATATGGGTTGAATTCCTTCCTTTCATGAGTTCATGTTTTCATTATTTTAGGATAGGTGAATGATCGATTTGATTCTTAGTGTTTATTAATTGGGTATATATTCTATTTTGGGGGTGTATTATTAATGATTCATTTAATATTTATTATTTTTTGATTATCTCTTTTATTTATTTCCTATTTTTACATTCATTCATTTTCATTTATAAAAGTGATTGTATTGAATAAATAAATATAATAATATAGAAAAAAAATTAATAGGGAAACTATAAAAAATATAACTTAATGTTTTCATATTATTTTATATTATTATTTATTTATTGTTATATACTAAAATAAATGGTTATTTAAGGTCATTGATGAGATTTTAAAACATTTCCTAAGTAGAATAAATTTTTGGATGATCATAAATTAAAAAACGGGTAATGTGAAATTAGATTAGAAAAATTGTTATTATAATTTCACGTGGTAAAATTATCATGTTTTTTTGGGAGAACATCAATTTATATTTGGAGATTGATTGATTGAGTTTTTATTCATGTTACAGTGCAAAAATTTTATATTTGTTTTGTCATAGTTTTTTGATGCAGTATACGGGGATATAGTTGTTTTGTGGTTGTTGATACAATGGTGCATAGGGGATATTGTTGTAATGGGTTAGAGTTTCCTACAAATATTAAATGATGTTAAATTAAATAAAATGAATTTTGAGAATATTTTGTTATTATATGATTAATGGAATATAAATATTAATTCTTTATCTTGATATATTATAGATAGTAAATGAATTAAAACTATTGATGCACGAGGTTATAAAATGGTTGGGTAATATATATATATATATATAGTTATTTAAAATATCATGGATGGTAGTTTTTTAATATGGAATTACTAATGAATATAAATAGGTTTAAAGATATATTGATATTTCATTGTTTTGTGAGTTTGGTTATCGTGTTTATTGCTTGTAGTGGTTGTTGTAGTGAGGTCGATATGATTTGATGATAGTTGATGTTATTGTGGTTTTGTAGATGTAAGTTGACCCTTGGCTTGCCTTGTGTGTTATCTATATTTTCATTAATTTTATTAATTTATTATGAAAATTATCCATTGGGGAGTAATTTAACAATTACCCATACATGCTTTTGAATTCTGTGTATACAGCCAACATCCTAGATGTAGGTGGCAAATATGACCAATTAGAACCCATTACCTTATTTCTCATACATAAATATTATTTTTATCATAAATTTAGTTATTCATATTTGGTGGTGGTATTATGATATAGTTATGTGAAAGTGTTTTTGCTGGATGTGGTTGTGATGTGGATAAAAGGTTGATTATACCATTAAGAGGACAAAGAATGGTTTATATCCATTATAATATAACAATGTGTTCTATTATATGTGGTATGTTAAAATGGAATGTTTTTTGTGGATATGGTAAGTAGTGTAAGGGTTTGATATGTTGATGTGGTGTTTGGTTGTTGTTATATGGTCATAGTTGGGATGGTGAACCAGTTCAGTCTAGTATCCCTATAAATATAGGGTGTTTAGCACAACGGTATGGAGATGAAAGTGGTTCCTCCTATGGGAAGATTTAATTTAGCAAAAAAAACTGAGTTATGTTGTAGGCACTAAGACCATTATGAATCATGTTGATTGTATATTTTTGGATGTTGTTTTTATGGAATCTGTGGTAGGACAGCATATAATGTGAGGTACCTTTTTTATTTCATCATCTATATAAACTATTTTTTTAATACATGTACCTCTAATTCATTTTAATCTTGTGTTATTAATTATTTTGGAATTTTTTATGAACACATTTTGTATGTTATTTTACATAATTGTGGCTATTGGGAAGAACAAAGATCAATACATTCAGTGTTCATCCTGTATTTTATTCATATCAAATATAGGGTTGTCAAGGGATAATGTGAATCCAAAATATCATACAAAGATCATACATATTTTTATATAAATATTCATTACATTGCACACAAAAAACACTTTAGTTACATAATATATTAGTGTCTTTAAATACCAGGTACTCCATATTATAATTTGTTGAAGGACCTTCAACATCACCCACAATGATCTAGTTGTGTAGTTCATGTCACGACCTGACCCTACCCAGGCTTGAGCAGCGACTACCCCAAGCCTGCATCCATAGGCCAGAGGCTGGCGACCAGCGCCAAAGCCACAACAACTTGGGGAAACCTTTGCCTAAGTACCTGTACACACACACACAACACACTCAATGAAAAAGTGCTGAGTAAATGAAAAACTGAATTACCAAATGCTATAAATAAACCAAAAAAGTGTATCGACCTCTAACAGTACAAAGCGGGTGCTGAATGTAAACTGAAAAAAGGGGGAAAACATGTGCCCAACAAGAAAAGGTGCCACAACCCGGCAACAGGTAAAAAAGAAAACAACTGGGAGTGTCCCACACCTGGAACCCGACTACGACCACCGCACGCGGTCCAAGCTCCCGAACTCCTAAGCTCCATTGTAGTCACGATAAACCTGTCAGTCGACTGCAAGGTCACACCGAGTGCAGGAAAAGCCCAAGAAAAGTTGAGTATAAAAATACTTAGTAGGATACCTCGAAGGCTCGAGGTAGCAACAAAGGAGGTACCGAAGGGTGAGCAGTATATCGAACATGAAAAAATAAAGGAGTACAACCGAGAGAGTTCAGAATAGTAACAGTAGAGAGACCCGCTCAACCCAACAAGTGAAAGGTAGTAGAATCATCTAGACACAAGGAGATGGAAACGGTGAGAATATGAACATCTAGTTAAGTCTTCACTTCCTATAGCAGGAGAGTAGACTCGTCTTGCCACGAGAAGCTAGACACGGAAAGCACGTGGCATACCTCACGCATCATCGCCTCTCCTGGATGGAGAGAAACCAAAACCCAAGAAATGGGTACTAGAAAAAGGTATATACATATCTATATGCTCAATAAATAATCCCAAGAAAGATCGTTATGGGACCTCCATCCTATAGCTCATCCCAAGAAGGTGAGTAGCCAACAATCCCAGAAGTAAACACCATCGATGCCTAGCACACCGCACATCTGCCCCAAACTGCAAGTCAAGGGGATCAAATCACTGCACCTCAAAACTATCCTCTTTGGGCAGCACTGACTCGCCTACATGGTTTTAGGTTGCGTCGCAAGGACGTGTCTTGGTGGGAAAAGTGCCCCTCATACTTGAGAGTTCCGGGGGAATGTCAAGCCACACCTCGTCACTACCCTGTAGTTGAGAGGTCTCCTCAAAGTCGATAGGTGACCCCTGCCATGCCCCGCTAGAGGGTGATCCCTAGAAGTCGATGGGTTCCCACTGGAGGGAGACCCAACAAGAGTCAACGGGTGCCACACCGCCCAGTCCTATAAAAGGGTAATCCACTAGAGGGAGACCAGACTAAAGTCATTGATGATACCAAATGCCCTATCTCGTAAAAGGGTACTCCATTGGAGGGAGGTTCAGAACTGTCATTAGGGACCACTTCCCAGCCCAGATGGAGGTAAAACTGGCATCAGGGACCAATTCCCTACCCCACTTGAGGTATTCCCAGCATCGGGGACCACTGCCCAGCCCCGCTAGAGGTAAACCCAGAACCACTCTGGCCATCCCGGCTGGATGGTACTGCTCGGTGAACACCGCTCTACTGGCCATCCCTACTGGATAATAACCCACTGGCCATCCCTGCTGGATGGTACTGCTCTGGTCATCCATACTGGATGGCACCCCACTGGACAGCCCTCCTAGAAGCAACCTCCTGGATAGACCTCCTCGGTAGAGGATCGGTTCCCACGTAAAGTGTTGGTCACACCGAATCCACAAGAACTCTACTAGGGAAAATGAAGGGATGAGAGAAACTCCCCAGCCTCTCAGGGCGATCACGCTCTAATCCGTTGATTCACTCTCGAAGCGAACAGAGAAAACTCATCCCAGAAAGTGGGAAAACACCCATGTTGTACGAGCACACGTTATCGTAAATGGTGTCGTAGTTTGGTGAAAGGGAACGGTACTGAAACCCCTCACAGCTAATGAAATAGAGGAAACAAACCATCTCTACCGACCAAATGGGAACAGGAATAGGGGAAAACTCAACCCTTCTGGTCAAAAAATTAGAACAGAGTGACCCTCTACGTAGCGAGAGGTCAAAAGTACGTAAAGCAGAACACGACACGCAAATGGGGCCCACACGACGTGTGGCCCCAATTCAACCCCAACCAAGCACAAAAACGTTCTCTGGTACAAAAAACCACATGTACCTCCAAGCGTTCTCGTATACTCCTAGAGTATACCACGGTCCAGCCCAAAGGCTATCGTGCACACGGCAACCAACATCAATGCAAAGGCGTAATGTAAAAACTCAAACTTGCCACCTCATTGGCCTAGGCATGGCCAACTACATTTCTTCAATCATATACTTCCTTCACACAAGATGACACACGATCATATGCCATGGTTTCCCTGCAAACAACGCGTAAGGAACCACCACAGGTACACCTTTCATATTTCCACATTTAATAAGATCATGTAAGAGGATCTGGTTGCTTGAACAGATTATACTGTTGTAATCCTCGTGGAAAAAAATGCGAGATAGACTACTTACTTTCCACTCATGGATATCCAACGTAAAATTCGTCTGATACTGCTTTATGCCCGAACGACGTCTCGTGGTCCCGAGCCACGTCCCTGAAAATAGTCAGGCGCATCGCACCATTGCGATCTCCTCGGAAGGATACATCAAAAAGACCGCTCACATGAGAGAAAAAGATTTCTGGAGAAATATATGCATTCCGGCGCACCACACATGAGCGGTGCTACGTGGGACCCGCATCCCGGTCCTGAAACACAACGAACGAATTGCATCGTTGCGACCCTCTCGAAAAATTACACAGGTTCGACTAATCACTTGTCCGAAATGGACACCAAGTGATAAAGCTGGAAAATCACCTTCAACTCCCAAAACGGCCCTCTTGGGGCCTGCACCATCGTGCAGAAATAAAGCGGGCGGATTGCGACATTGAAATTCCCTCAGAAAAACACTCATAAATGACTACTCGAACGCCCTGAACGGACGTCCGATAAAAATTTTCAAAGCACTTCACGCCACTCAATAGATGGGCCATGGGGCCCATGCCTCAACTATGGTTCCAACACCCGAAACCACACTGAAAAGTCCAGCTCCATTCCAGGGTCGCAACGCCCCTGACGGCGCTCAATTCAGACATCAGATGTGTCTACGCCGTCCAAAAAAAGAACTCCCGGAAGAACGCATGTCCACTTAACAGTCGTGTCATGCCACCGAACCCCGGTCCCCAGAATTAAAAATACCCTTAATTATCTCAAAACATACTCCTAAAACCAAGGATCAGACTACCATAGACGACATGTAAAACGGACATCTGTAATGAAAATTACAGACGTCGGAAGAGGGGACGAATTCCCCCTTGGGCGGGACAGGCCTGGACCGTCCGGTCCGCCCGGCCTGGGCTGGCCCACGCCGGCCAGCCTGGCTCGTAGCGCAGGCCCTCTTCTGTACCATGCGGGCCATCCGTGGACTTGCGGTCCAAGCGCAGACCGACCACAAGGGCCAGCCGCACCTACCGCATGAAGACCAGCGTCCCGCGGGTCTTGTCCCTGCTGGGGGGTCGCGCTCCACGACCCTGCGGTTGCCGCACACCGGTGGGATGGCCTCGCCACCTGGAGCCGCCGCCTCGAACCTCTACCCTTCTGGTGACGCCCCCAGCAACCTCCGCTCAGCCTCACACTGCCTCCACCATATCCCGCTAGAACCGAACCGCCGCCACGTCGAAGCTCGCCGGGCCGCCTGAACCCGCGGGGAAACACCTTTAAAACCCACATTCTTCGGGGGACGATTGCGGAGGCCTTAATGCTCGGAATTAAAATCCGAAACAATCCTTGGAGATCTTAGAACATAAAATAAGTGATTATGGTATTCGTTCAAAAATAAAACAATAATTTGATGCATATAATCGACCTCAAAGTAGGTGCAGGAAAAGACAACGAAAACGACAAGTCCTACCTCATTGGGTGAAGCCCGACGCTTCACGATGATCCGCACCTTGTCGTTGCCTCTTCCACCTTGCATGGGAGGGAGGAGGAGGAGAAGGAGAGGAGCGGTTGAGCTTGAGGAGGGTTTTCAGGGGGTGGAACGAGAGTGGGGGATAGGGAGAGAAGAGTTTAAATAAATAAACTCTTTAATTAAAACTCGACCCCTGGAAACACCCGCGTCTAAAACATCCGACGCGGTGATGATTAAACCCCCACTAGGGTAAGCACCACCTCTCGAGCACAAGGAAGCTCTCCAAATTTTAATCTGAGCCTCCATTCAAATGTAATAAAACTGAACGCCCAAGGCCGCCAAATTACGAAAACGCCTCCGGGGCCATTTTTCACTGTTGTCTCGCACTCTCAAAACATACACCCCTCGTAGGGTAAACGGAACGCTCCAAACTCAACGGTGCCCTCAAATTTCCAATCCGAGCCACCGTTTAAGAGATAATTGAGTTAAGCCATTAAACGAAAAAAAATTAATTGTTTTAATCATCCGTTTAACATTCCAGCAGCGAGTGAGGGGTCCAAACGCCCCGCATCGGCATGCTTTATGTCGTTACTAGGGTAAAAACCCCATTACTGACCCATACGTGCACTCAGATCTCTGTTCCAGATCACCGTTTTGGATTTATCTCATTTATATGGTGTGTACAATGTGTATTGACTGAAAATTTAATTCCAGCCACTCCGAGGCTCGGGGTTGCATGCCGTGTGAGGGAGCTACTCTGGAATAATATCAAGAATATTCCAAAGCCTTTTATAGCCAAAAACTGTGGTCTTAAATCATTCCCTCCTTCAAGATTTCCGTCCTCGAAAAGAAAAACCGGAGAATAAATTAGGGTACTAAGCCTGCACTTGGCTCTTCCATACCCAGAAGAACTCTTGCACAGTTCTGCACCCCCCGCACACAAACCAAAGGATTTGATGTGTTCACGTGAGGTATGTCCTCACCGATGTCGTGTATAGGAGTATGCACGCATCTTCTCAGGTAAGTCATGTGGAAGACGTCGTGCACCCACTCTGGACTTTAGGGCAAGGAGGTAGGGAACCTCTCCATCCCTTCACATGGTCTCAAATGGCACGAAGGCCCTCAGGCGTCGCTCGCCTCCCTAATCGAACCCTTATGTCGCACGCCATGACTGGAATCACCGTTTGGACCTCGAACAATGCCCAGTGATTCCCTCCTTCAGAATTTCCTTATGGTGAGTCACCCAGGGATATCTGGTAACACAAGTATTCACAGTCGATGACCCTCGGCCAAGACTCTCTTACACGCTCTAAAAGCATAGGATTCGCCATAATCGACTAAAGAAAAATTGGCCCCAAGCCTTTTACCTTACCAACATAGGGTTACACCGACGCCCTGCACCACCTTGGTATCAACACAAACAAGGAGCAGGGAGAAAATAATTTCACACACAGAGCCTAAAAATTCTACTGCAAAAAGTAGAAGAGCTGTAGAGTGCACCTCTTATCACATCATGCTCTGTAGGATCGTAGATATCCAATTCTCGCTGATGTCTGTGGTCCCAACTGTCAGCTCTCGAAGCCTGACATGGACCTCCTAGTGGCGATGGGAAGGCCTTGTAAAGTCGTCCCCCACTACCAGCTCCTCCCTCTCCTCTGCTAGAACCACCTCTCTAGGAGCTACTCTGATCATGGTGTTGTTTCCTTTGTGGTGGTGCACCATCTTCCTGCCCGATGTTCTCAGTGCGCCTGGTCGGGCAGTCTCGCGCCAGGTGACCTCGCCCATCACATGCATAACACTAACTCTCACTTGGATGCACTGGTGCCCTCCGGCGCCACTGTGGTGTACGACCACGCCCCTGAGTATGGTTATCGGAAACCCACCTATGTCGAGGTCCTTCTTGCTGACAGTCGCTAGCTGTGGCAGATGTCTCGGCTCCAACGTGCCTACTTCCACCACAAACTCTAGAACGTGACAGGAAGCTCTCTGTCACCAGTTCCTGCTCTAGAATCCTGGAATATGTGGAAATTCCCCAGGGTACAATGATAGCATGAATCTCTCGGCGGAGACCCTGCTCAATCTTCCACGCTCGGATGTTGTCGTCATGGACCAAGTCTGGGTAAAAGCGTGAACGGTCTACGAAACTTGTTTCATACTCGGCCACCGTCATCCATCCCTGCTGAAACTACAAGAGATCCTGAATTCGAATGAAGCATAAGTAAAAGGGGAAAAACTCCTCAAAAAACACACAATTGAAATTCAACCCATGAAAGCAACGACTCTTCATGAAACTGAGTCACTAGACTCCACCAACGCCAAGCTGCTCTGCGGAAAAGGTTGGAGGCCAAAGCCACCATAATATCTTCTGGTGTCTGCACAAGCCTGAAAAGGAGATCCACTATCTCTAGCCATACCTCTGCTACCTGAGGGTATGTCTCACCGCTGAACCTCAGTGGTCACTGCCACTTGAACTCACGGAGTGCGCTCAACCTGTGATCAAGCTCAGCCTACTCTACTAAAGATGTCTTCTACTCAGCAGGTGGGGGTGCTGTTATCGGCCCACCTAGAGAAAGGGGCTCACATGATGGGTCCTAGAATGAGGCCTCATAGCTCACAGGGTCTTTGTCACGAACCAAAGATTGTATCCTGGCTTGTTGTCTTTGCGGAGACATCCTGAATATTATAATGAAGTACCATGGTCAGATAGGCATATATGTATATAACAATAACAACAATGGGGAGCTTCTTAAAGAAGGATAGTCAAAGACTCAATCCTATCTGATGCCCAAACCAAATTTCCCTACAACGAGTGTCTTAGCATGCCGAGTCGACAAGCGGGTTATCGTGGTCCTGGTAAACGGTTATGTAGGCCACCGCACCATCACTAGATTCCCTGGCTTGAAAGCCACTCTCGAGACACATTAACACTGTTTTCCTAAATACCAACCAATTCATTTTTAGGGACATCCGAACAACGTCCCAAGGAACGAACCACCTCTGATACCAGTTTTCCATGACCCAACCCTACCCGGGATTGAGTCGTGACTACCCCAAGCCTGCATCTATAGGCTAGGGGCTGGCGACCAGCGCGGAAGGCACAACAACTCAGGGAGGCCTTTGCCTAAGTACATGCACACACACACGCATCACACTCAATGAAAAATTGCAGAGTAAAAGAAAAAGTAAAGTACCAATTGCTATAAATAAACCACAAAAGTGCATCGACCTCTAACAGTACAAAGTGGGTGCTGAAGGTAAACTGAAAAAAAGGGGCAAAATTGCGCCCAACCAGAAAAGGTGCCACAACCCGACAACAGGTAAACAATGTAAACATCTGGGAGAGTCCCACACCTAGAATCCTACTACGACCACTGCACGTGGTCCATGCTCCCAAACTCCTAAGCTCCACTATAGTCACGATCAACCTGTTCGTCGTCTGCAATGGCACACCATGTGCGGGCAAAGCCCAAGAAAGGGTGAGTATAAAAATACTCAGTAGGATACCCCAAAAGCACAAGGGAGCAACAAAGTAGGTACTGAAGGGTGACCAGTAGATTGAATAGGTAAAAATAAATGAGTACAAACAAGAGATTGCATAAGTGTAACAATAGAGAGTCCAGATCAACCAAACAAGAGAAAGAATGTAGACTCATCCAGACACATGGAGCTGGAAACGGTGAGAAGATAAACTTCTCATTGATTCTTCGCTGCCTATAGCAGGAGAGTAGACTTGTCCAACCATGAGAAGATTGACATGGAATGAACGTTATATACCCAACTCATTTTCGCCTCTCCTGGAAGGAGAGTAACCAAAACCACAAAAGTGGGTACTGAACAAGGTATATACATATACATATGCTCAATCAAGAAGCCAGAACAAGATCGTAAGGGGATCTCTTTCCCGTAGCTCAGCCCGTGAAAGTGAGTAGCCAACAGTCCCAAAAGTAAACACCATCGATGCCCAACATCCCGCACGTCTGCCCCGAACTACAAGTCAAGGGGATCAAATCACTGCACCTCAAAACTATCCGCTTTGGGCAGCACTGACTCGCCCACACGGTTTTAGGTCGGGTTGCAAAGACGTGTATCGGTGGGGAAAGTGCCCCTCGTACTTGAGAGTTCTGGGGGAACGTCAAGCCACACCTCGTCACTGCCCTGCAGTCGAGAGGTCTCCTCAAAGTCGAAAGGAGACACCCTTCCCAGCCCCGCTAGAAGGTGATTCCAGGAAGTCGACTGGTTCCCACTAGGGGGAGACCCGGAAAGAGTCGACGGGCGCCATACTTCTCAATCCCGTAAAAGGGTAATCCACCGGAGGGATACCCATCTAAATTCATCGACGAGTCCCAATGCCCAATCCCGTAAAAGGGTACTCCACTGAAGGGAGGCTCAAAACCTTCATTGGGGACCACTTCACAGCCCACCTAGAGGTAAACCCTGCATCAGGGACCACTTCTCATCCCCTCTAGAGGTAAGCCCAGCATCGGGGACCACTGCCAGCCCCACTGGAGGTAAACCCGGAACCACTCTGGCCATCCCGGCTGGATGGTACTACTCGGTGAACACCACTGTATTGGCCAGCCCTGCTGGATGGTAACCCACTGGCCATCCCTGCTGGATGGTACTGCTCTGGACATCCCTACTAGATGGTACCCCACTGGCCAGCCCTGTTGGAAATAACCTCCTGGCCAGCCCTACTGGAATCAAGCTCCTGGGTAGAGGATTAGTGCCCATGTAAAGTGTTGGTCACACTGAATCCATAAGAACTCTACCAGGGAACACAAAGGGACGAGATAAACACCCTGGCCTCTCAGGGTGATCACGCTCCAATCTTCTGAGTCACTGTCAAAGCGGACCAAGACAACTCATCCCAAAAAGTGGGAAAACACCCACGCTGTACAAGCACATGTTGTCGTAAACAGTGTTGCAGTCTGGTGAAAGGGAACGGTACTAAAACCCCTCAAAACTGATGAAATAGAGGAAACAAACCATCTCTGTCGGCCAAATGAGAAAAAGTCCAGGGGAACACAACCCTACTGGTCAACAAACGAGAATAGTACTAGGGGAAAACTCAACCCTGCTGGTCAACAAATGAGAACAAAGGGATCCTCTATGTCTTGAGAGGTCAAAAGTACGTAAAGTATAACACAACACACGCATGGGGCCCATACAACGTGTGTCCCCAAGTCAACCCCAACCGAGCGCACCAACGTTCTCAGGTACAAACAACCACATTTACCTCCAAGAAATCTCGTATACTCCCAGAGTATACCTTGTTCTAGCACAAAGGCAATCGTGAAAACAGCACCCAACGTAAACACAAAGTCGTAACATAACAACTCAAACATGCCACCTAATTGGCCTAGGCACGGTCAACTACATCTCTTCATGCATATACTTCATTCACACAAGAGTGCATGCGATCATATGTCAGGGTTCCTGGCAAACACCGTGAAAGGAACCACCACTGGTACACCATTCATATTTCCACATTTATTAAGATTGTGTAAGAGGCTCTGTATGCTTGAACAGTTTACACAGTTCTAATCCTCACGAAAAAACATTTGAGATAGACTACTTACTCGTCTCCAATGGATATTCGACATAAAAGTCATCTGATACCGCTTTACGCCCGAACGGCGTCCTGTGGTCCCGAGCCTCAGCCCCAAAAAACAGTCGAGCACATTGCACCATTGCGATCTACTCAGAATGAAACATCAAAAAGACTGTTCACTTGAGTGAAACAAATATCCAGAGAAAAATATGAACTCTGACACACCGCACACGAGCGGTGCTAAATGGGACCTGCATCTCGGTCCCGAAACACAACGAACAGATCCCACCGTTGCGACCCTATCGAAAAAGTACACAAGATCGACTAATCACTTGTCCGAAATGGACACCCGGTGATAAAGTTTGAAAATCACTATCAACTCCAGAAACTACCCTCATAGGACCCGCACCATCATGCAGAATTAAAGTGGGAAGATTGCGCCATTGAAAAGCCCTACAAAAAAACACTCAGAAATGACTACTTGCACGCCCCGAACGGACGTCCGATGAAAAAGTTGTAAACTGTTGCACGCCCCTCGAATGATGTGCCATGGGACCCATGCCTATACTCCAGTTCCAATGCCCAAAACCACAGTGGAAAACTCTGGCTCAATGTGAAGGTCGCAATGCCACTGATGACGCTCAATTCTCACATCGGATGTGTCTGTGCCGTTCAAAACAAGAACTCCCGGAAGAACGCTCGTCCACGTAACAGTCATGTCACGCCACCGAGCCCCCTTCCCAAGAATTAAAAATTCCTGAAATCACCTCAAAACATACTCCTCGAGTGGAGGATCACACTTCCGTAGATGGAATGTAAAACGGACCTCCGTAATGAAAATTACGGATGTCCGAAGAGGGGATGAATTCCCCCTTGGGCGGGACCAGCCTGGACCGGCCGGTCCGCCCGGCCTGGGCCGGCCAGCGTGGCCCACGGCTGGCCCACGGCTTTTCCGCGGAGGCCAGTCGTGTACTTGCGGTCCATGCATCGACTGGCCACGAGGGCCGGTCGTGCCTGCCGTGTGAAGACCCGCGTCTCGCGGGTCTTGTCCCCGCGCGGGGGTCGCGCACCGCGAACCTGCGGTCGCCGCGCCCCGGCGGCTCAGCCTTGCCACCTGGGGCCGCCGCTTCATGCCTCTGCCCTAATTCTGACGCCCCCGGCCTCTTCCACTCGGTGTCATGTCGCAGCCATCGTATCACCCTAGAACCGAGCCGCCGTCGCGCCGAAGCTCGCCGGACCGCCGGAACCCACTGGGAAACATCTCCAAAACCAGCATTTTTCGCCGGACGATTGCAGAGGCCTCAGATCTCTGAATTCAAATCTGAAACATGAGTTGGAAATCTCAAAACATTAACTACGCGATTATGGGCTTCATTCAAAAATCAAACAATAATTTTATGCAATAAATCGAGCTCAAAGTACTTGTAGTAAAAGAAAACGAAAACGACAAATCCAACCTCGTCGGGTGAAGCCCGATGCTTCGTGACGATCCTCACCTTGTTTTTGCCACTTCCACCTTGTGTGGGAGGGAGGAGGGGGAGAATGAGTGGAGAGTTTTAGGTTGAGGAGTTCTCTCCAGGTAGTGGAAGGATAGTGGGGGAGAGTGAGAGAAGAGTTTAAATAAATAAACTCTTTAATTAAAACTCGGCCCCTGAAAACATTCGCATCCAAAACACCGGACGCGGTCAAGATTAAACCTCCCCTAGGGTAAAAACCACCTCTCAGGCACAACAGAGGTCTCAAAATTTTAATCTAAGACTCTGTTCGGATGTTATAAAACTGAACGCCCGATGCATCCAAATTACGAAAACGCCCTCGGGGCCATTTTTCACGGACGGCCCGCGCCCACAAAACATACACCCCTCCTAGTGTAATCGGGATGCTCCAAACTCAACGGTGCCCTCGGTATTCTAATCCGAGTCATTGTTAAATAGATACCTGAGTTAAGCCATTAAATGAATAAATTAATTGTTTTAATTATCTGTTTAATGTTCCGGAAGCGAGGGTGGGGTCCAAACGCCCCGCGCCGACATTCATTATATCGTTATTAGGGTAAAAAACTCATTCCAGACCCATCCATGCACTCAGATCTCTGATCCGTATCACTATTTTGGATTTTTTCCCATTTATTTGGCGTGTCCAGTGTGAACGCACTGAAAATTTAATTCGGGCCACTTTGGGGCTCAAAATCGCACGTCGTATGAGGGCGCTGCTCTGGAATAATATCAACAAGATTCCAAAGTCTTTTATAGCCAAAAACATGGTTTTTAAAGTTCACATATTATTGATACCCTACCTAAATATTTCTTTATAACGTGGGTAAAAAAAGCTTCATCTTAGAAGATCAGTAAGTGTAAATATAAGAGATATCAATCTATTATCATATGATACTATATGATAATAGTAAATGTATTTGGTCATAAAAAAATCTTAAAAAATTCATCCCCAACCTATAATAGATCATAAACTTGAGTCATGGAATAAAAATTTATCAATTCTGAAAACATAGTCCATAAGGTTGACAAATGATCATAAATCAGTCATGACTCATATCCCCATGTAATACATGTGTGGAACCATTATAAGTATTAAAAATCATATCATATTTAATGTTCAATAACGATACCATCAACAGAGTGTATCATGGATCATCCCATGTTTCTCATTGTGGATTAAGACACACATGTTTCCTATAGTGAATCCGGACACACCTGTTTTAACATGTCCCAACCCAATGGGGACTTGGTCATAAATCAATAAGCCCACCTCCAATAGGCTATAGGATGTAGAGTAATGTAGAATATGTATATCAGAAAAATTGGAGTCCTTTACTTAATGTACATGTACACACACACCAACAAACACCTCCATGAAATAGTATAGAGATATAAAAAGATGAAAACAAAATTGACTGAATACATTTATACAAAACCAAAGTACAATAGAATAACTGAATGAATAAAATATGAAATACCCCGGACCACCAAAAACAATAAAAGCTTCCATCTTGCTCAGAAAGATGGGATCAATGTAGAATACGACTATCAGAATACTCTACTTATCAAATCCCATAAAAACCTCACCCGGTGTATCTCACTAATCTCTATATGCCTTGGGTCTTCTAGAGAATCCGTAAAAATTCCAAGTGTCATCACAAGAAAAAAATCATGGTGGAAATTCTCAAGTAGGGGTGAGTATAATAATACTTAGTCGACACCCAAACACCCTAATAAAACGGAATCAACTGAATGTAAACAATCTGTTGGACCTCACCAAAGGGAACCCAACAAAGAGGGAAACTCTATCTCAAACTATCATTGACTACACATGACTTTTCAGCTTAGTCCATAAGGGATTTAACCAAGACATGTCAAAACACCATAAGGAATCCAACAATAACCCTACTATATTTTTCTTAGACTCCAAATCTTTATATTCCAACCTCAACGACAATGATAATATTATACTCATGGATCTAACGGTAAACGAAAAATATATGAACACAGTTAATGAGCTATTCCATTCACGATGAATCATGTTTGATAGATATGCTCCATCTAAATGAAATCTACAATTCTGTATGGTATGTTTGTGAGAACCTGCTCCATTGTGAACAACTCACTAGGTCTAGCTCTAGTTCCAACACTAGAGGTCCTTCCATTGTTACTTGTGCCCTACACAAGGTGGTATAAACCAATGTATTGAGGCCCACCCCTCCCAACATCACATATTTGAGGGTTCACTAATTCAAAATACACAACATATGAATCATCTTTAATGAGAGATAATAGAAGGGACCAAACCTCCCCACATCCATATTATTATGGGAGTACTGGTTTCTAACTAACACATGAAGCGTCTGTCCTTCCTATATGCAGTGTCCCACAACCCATTCCGGCAAGGGAGAGCAATCTTATAACAAGATATATTACAATAACTATTGGAGGATTTTTCTACTCATAACTATACTCAATCGGCAATGGAGGACTAACTATATTGGAGGACCCACTACCTACCACTACTCAAAGGAATGGGAGTATTACTCTATAGATGAAGACCGAACCCCTAGTACAAGTGGGCAATACCACTTAGAGGGTCAAGGTACCACACCTTGGGAAAATTGGGGAGTACTAATATAACAGACCAATCTCTATGGGGGACCACTACACCGACACAATATTGGATTACTAACCCTAGGATAGAGGACCCACTCCCTGGTATTACAAGGGTGTACTAACTCTTCTAAATAACATGTATGAAGGACCTTTTACCTATGATGATAAGAATATATCAAATCCATCAAAAGAAGAGCCACATCCTAGAACAAATGGGGATGACCTAATCTATAATTCCAATGAGTATAGAGGGCCTACACTCTAACACAGTATTGGAGTGATGTCACCAACTACATGAATGATACGAGGAACCCATGACCCGATACCATAGTGAAGTACCAGCCCGGAAAGAAGTACCCCAATTTTATAGAACATGTTCCAATGATATGTTTAGTCCCATCTCTACCAATGTAGAGATTTATGGTAAACCGAATCCCATATGGAATATGGGAGTACCATTCTATGTGTCTCTAAATAAAGACCATAACAATTTCTAACATCGGCCGAGTATCGCTGAAATGAGAATTGTTCTTATTAGACCTAACATTTCAATAATTCCATTGATAGGGTACCAACACTCAGATAAAAAAGGGTAGCATCACAGTACTAGCCTAAAGAGTCTAGGGAACACAATTCCTATGTGAAAAGGGATGGTTATTGAACCTGACATCATCTTAATTATCAACCATGATAACTACCAAAGGTTAATCATATATACTACAAATTACTTCATAGAATATGTTACATTATTTATAACGGTCCACTATGGAAGATAACATCACATTATAGGTAGAAATATTCTCAATATTGGATACCTAGAATCCTTTATGGTAGTTCCTGAGAAGGTTAAATGAGAGGCTAAAGATCTCCAAGAAGTACACAATGTGCACTGGGGTTCACACGACATGTGAACCCACATGATCACATATCAATATATCTTTTTTACGCAGTTTCTGAAGCCATGTAGGTGTACATGGAATGTAATCACCATACATTATGTGTTCTACCCCACCCATCCCCAGGCAGTGTTTCCCAAAAAATAGGTCCTCAATCCTCATGCCTCTCGCACAAAGTGTATCCTATACAACGAGGTGTGTCCAGCCCAAATAGCCCCTTGGCTCTATAGTTTTCAAATCCCAGTTCCATAACACTGTGTCCATGACCTTTATACATGTATTTATACATGACCATGTACAATCACACAGCTACCTAGACTATGTACTTTGTCCACACAATATGTTGTCACTATATGGTGTGTAACTTCTGTTTAAAGTATGTTGAACACAATAGTATTCTTTCCAAAATTAGAAGACCACAAGAAATGTCTGACTGGACTACACATATTATTGAAATTAATTCCAAATGTGGATTACCTTACTATTTGAACAATTCAACTCATTTCCCCACAAAAAAAACAATAGATCATTCCACAATGGATCACTAGAAATTTAAATATGTATCTACAACCTTAAAAAATAATATAAGGGGTCAGGACCAAAACAAAAAAAATCCAAACTCTAGGATGAAATGATGAATATTTTGGTGATGAACGATTCCAAAATAATGATTTTCCTTGATCTGATGATGATCAACATCAAGAATGGATATCAGTAGTACATCTCCGCATTTATTTTTTCTTATTTTCATCCATCCAGAAATGTGTTAGAGCAGGCGTGTATTCCCATTTTTTTGTTCAAACCCATGTGGTGGGGGTTGATTAAGGATAAATTATTAATTAAATTTATATTTAATTAAAAACCCCACAACATGATGCCCACCATCTCACCGTTGACTAAACAATTGATTCTAACTAATTTTATGTAGATCCTAGGGAAAGAACAACATTCTAAACTCAAGTGCAGACTCATAATTTTGAGACAATACTTTTAATAGGTGTTATTATTCATTTTGGGAGAAATAATGAAAACAAGGAAAAAAATATTTAATACGTTTAAAATCACCACTCTAAGGATCTTCTATCCATGGAATCACATTCCCACATAGGTAATGGATTTAGAAATATTCTTATAAATTTAAAAAGTCTTGCAAGTCAAAATCAGAGTCCCTAAATTCTCCCCACCTAAAGAATATTTATACCTCAAAAAGTGAACTCTTAGTTAATGGGGAATGAAATTGACCTCTCTAATATAACTCCCATGGAAAATAGCTCATCGTGGGTTCCTGTTCAATTTACAAAAACACACATAGGGGGTCCACCAAGGCCAAACCAAACTCACTAAAATATCTTACTATGAAAAAATCATGAAACAAGTACCACATGTCTCTTCAAATATGATAGGTGGAAATAACCATGCACCAAAGTCAATCTAAATTCATGGGGTATAATGGTAGATGACTTCACCCACCTGGAACAGATAACAATGTAACCCCATAGTTCACATCCACCTCTAAATGAACTGCTCAAAGAAATTCTCAGGCATCATTAATTTATCATTGATGATGAGAACATGAGGGTACCAAAGAACAAACCCAGATTCCCATGTGTAAACACTAGGTCTTACCAAGATGTTCATATGAAAATATCTTATTGTAACATACTTCACAAAACTAGAAACACCACCACACCAACTAGTGGTATCATATAATTTTATAGAATGTAGGAAACTAATCCACACCATGGAAAATCATAGGGTCTAGCTATGCCTCTATGGAACGATTATAAAAAAAGAGCTCCCTCCACTAGGGATACCAAGAAAATGGTTTAAGCATAAAATTTTCAATAAAATTGTCAATACCTTCAGCATAACTCTATTAAAAAACTCTCCCTAAACACACAAGGGTAAGTATTTCATCCACCACACCTCGACACTATCCTCTCTAGGAAGAACATTATTCTTGTAAGGTTTTGATCAGATTGAAAAAAGTTTTCATTGGTGGAAAAATATCCCAATTACTCATGGAACCAAAGCTTCACAAAATTGTTCCATGTCTTCCTCGATAATCTTTTATAAAAATATGGCATCGAGTGAACATGGGTACTAATAAACAAAAAATGGATACACAATTTCTCAAACAAGGGCTTAGAAGTCCCTCAATATATAAACCACCAACACATCACCTGAACCTAAACACACATGTACGAGGGAGACATCCACCACACCATGATATTATACGCATTGGGATGAAATAACTCACACACACAAAAGAGGATGCCAAAATCAACCCTTGTGAGCATAAACTAACCGTGGTTCTACATAAGAAGACTCCCCCATAGCCTAACCAAAATATAAAGAAGGATCACTGTTAGGGTCATCATTTTATTGAGAGGGTTACTCAGAAGATAGAAAACAATTGTGACAACCTTGATCCCATCATCTTCTACTTGGGGGTCTATGTCACTCTAATACCTTAGAGGTAACAACCTCTAGAACACTTGTAGTGGATGAATATTTCACGCATCCTCATCCTAATCTTATGGAACAACCAGTTTCTCAATGGGTTGGACCCCAAAGAGGTACCAGTGCAGAACTAGTGCCCTGCACCGAATCCTTTCCACATGGCGGATAATCATCACAATCATTATGTTGAACCCATTGCATATGTCATCGTGACGGATTCCAATAATAAAATCAATATGCTATAGGTTTAATGAATATATTATGGGAGTTGACTCAACAACGAAAAGGAAAAACCAAAACCCAATCCTATATGATGCATGTACCATTACGTCCCTTTGACTAGTGTCTTAATGATCCAATTTGAGAAGATATATATTTTAGTTCTTTTGAATTGAGTCATTGACCGCCTCACAAAAATTATAACCCTTTTCTTAATAGAAGAACATTTAACTCACTAACACTATCTCTATAAAACCCATACCAAGATCACAACACAACAATCCCAAAGTGGAACATTCTGAGATACCACACTATCATGACCCGACCAAAGGAGTTCTAGGCATAAAATTACTAATATGGCCTCCAATAGGATAGGGGTTTCAACTAGTTTCAAATTTGAATATCACATAGATGGGAAGGGATTTCCTAAAGTACTTGTATCCACGCAGCTAGAAACACCACCAAGGAAATCTGATGAAATATAAACAGTTCAAAATAAATATTCCCTCACACATCTGTCCCAAACCAGATCAAATAATATTTAGTAAAATCATAAAAATAGAAAAATAGAATCCCACCAAAAAACTATAAAACAACTAACCTACTTCGAAGGTGGGGATCATTGTTAAATTAAAATGCAAGAATGATCCTTATCCAAACACTAGTAAACTCCTCAGTTGATCTAGATTACTCAGCTCCATCGACCTTGGGTCCTTATAGTACTATGTTGAAAGGAATTTGGTCTAAAAAAGATAAAATTTTTTTGGGAAATTCACTTTGATGGGTTATTATAACAATACTCATTTGGTTCCCCTAAAAACAAAAGAAAAGGGAGAAACTAAATGGGAAAAGTCTTCTTGACCAAGCCAAAGAGACCAAAAATGAGAGAGAAACTCCATATTCATCCATATTCAACTATACTTGAGTCGTCATCTCAGTACACATGGGTGTTAAGCCATAAATGTGATAAAACCATAAGGACTACCAGAATAAACATGATATACTAATCTTGGACTCTTTGTCTCATGAGATCTGAACTATAGAACAAACAAAATGATTCTACCTCAGGCTCTAACGGTAACACACAACTAGTATAACACACTCCCCACGCTCTTCCATCCCATATGGAATCCATTTAAGGATACATTCCATTTTTAAAAAAAATTAAACTTCATAATGGTATGTCCAAGAGAAAGTGATCCATTTGGAACAACTCACTAGGTCTATCTTGGGTGCTCATCCCCATAGGTCCTTCCATTTCTACCTGCGCCTTACATAAGGGGGTAGGAATTGAAGTTTATAGGACGAAACCTAAACCCATTAAGGGAGGTATAGATCATTACTAGGTAAGTATAGATCATTACTAGGTAGGTATAGATCGTTACTAGGTAGGTATACATCTTACACTCCTGTATAGATTGTCCCTCACCAAAACCCATTAAGGGAGGTATAGATCATTACTAGGTATCATACAATAATCTCTAGAGGGTATCGATCTTTATAACTGTACTCAATAGTCGAGGGAGTGCTAATTGTAATGAAGGTCCCACTGCCTGCCACTACTCAAAGACAAGGGAGTACTACTCCGTATATGAGGAACCACACCCTCATACAATATGAGATTACAAATTAATGGATAGAGGAATGAAAATATAGAATGAAAGGGGAGAAACACTTTACCATGATGATTAATGTGGGGGAACCACACTCTTACATGATAGGGGAGTACCGACCCTAGGGCATAGGACATGCTCTCTGATACGGTTGGGGAGTACAACTCTGTTGGAATAACACATGTAGAAGAACTAGGTCCAGGATCAAAAATGGGAGTAAAAACTCCATAGATATATGACCCACATACTATCCCAATAGAGGAGTACCTAGTCAGTCTAGATAATGAGTATAGAGGGCATTCAACCTCACATGATAGGGGAACTTTATCCAAGTACATAAATGATACAGGGAACCCGCACCCTGATCCCATAGGGGAGTACCTACCCTGGAAGAAAAACCCAGTAGGTATAGAACCCCCACCCATGATGTGGGGTGTCCCATCTCTACCAAGTCCTAGAGGTATGGTAATTTCATTCATTGATGCTACATGGGATTAACAGTCCCTACATCTCTTAATATGAACCAAATCGATTTCTAAAATTGAAAAATATTCACAAAAAGAAGTGTCCTTATTATCAAAAGACGCACCACTACACTACCATGGGTCAGGGAACCACTCCCAGATACATCCATGGAGAACCAATATACTAGTATAATGATTCTAGGGGACCCATGTCCTAATAGAAAGGGGAATGTTTCCAACCATGATGCATGCCTTGTGATCCACCATGATCGTGACCCAATGTTAAGAACCACTACTACCACTTCAGGATCAAAACACACTACATCATATCTCATGGAAAACTAAGTAGTATACAATCATGTTCTACCTAGAAGAAACATAGGATAATCTAATCATTAAAATGTACATGAGTTCGAGAGAAATAGATTTGAAAGGAATTCAATCCCATGAAGATCTCAAAGAAGTACATAATGTGTAGTGAGGTCCCCATGGTGTTTGTACACAACTAATAACCTAGGATTATATCCTATTTACATAGTTTTTTAAGAAATGTTGGTAAAAATGGAGTTCACAGACCGTAAACAATGTGGGCTACCTCACCTGGCCCATGTCCATGTTCTCCCTCTAAATGACCCAAAATCCCATGCCTCTCACATGTCATGTATCCTATACTATATGATATGGAGAGGATAAATTTCATCTTGGCTATATTGTTTTTTCGTTATCGTGTCTTTCACCATGTGTCTGTGTACTTTGGCTATGTAGTTCTACAAAACCATTAATGATCACACTGCTACCTAGGCCATGACCTTTGGCGACATAACATGAAGTCACTACATGGAGTGTATGTAGGCACAAAAATTATTTTTCCTAAATTTGTAATAACACTCAACATTTATTACTTGACGACATGTCATTTTGACGGTAATTATAGATGGGAATTAAATTATGATTCTCTTTATTTTCCCTAGTTTTCACAAAAGCAACATCCCATTCTAGAAGGGATCAGTAGCAACTTAAATAGGGATATACATTCATAAAAACATATAATAGTGGGGGTAGGAACAAAAATAAAATTTTCTTATGGTGTGGGTGAAACACCAAAGTATCATGTCTATAAAAATGTCCAGATCTTGCTACTCGTCAATCTGATGACAATCGACATCAAGAAGGGAGATCAACAACACCTCGTCACTTCAATTTTAGCTCGTTTTATTCCATCAGCCAATGGGGGAAAGGATGCACATATCTTATATGTGTTGTGAATATCCAATGGGTGGGATAGCGTATATTTACGTAAAAATATTAATTATTTTTTTATTTTTTTATGAATTCTACCAAATGGTGCCCTGTCATCTCAATTCTGACCAAACACAAAAACACTAAATAATGTTATGTCACGACTAGGAAAATGACAATTTTATTATCTCAATAGTTGTCTCAATAGTGAAATTTAAGATTTATATAGGGATTTATTAATTGTTTCATTAGAATAAACACAATTGTTGAAAAATAATTTTAATATTTTGAAATTCAGATACCTCATGATCTCATGGAAACCAGAATCCCGTGTCGACTTTGTCCATGGTTTCTAAAATGTTCTTAAAAATATTCCAAATAATTATAGGTAAAAATCCAAGTAAATACATGGTTATTAAATCAAATCAATAAAATAATATTGGTTCCCAATTATATCTTATGAGATATAAAGCATTACCTAAAGCATTAGAGATAGAGAGATTTGTCTAACACCTCACATATTAATAATCATACATATGTTTGCGACATGATCAATAATAATTCATCATTTCATAACCCAAGAAATGAAATTTTCTTCATATAATTTTATAATATTAAAACCAATGCAAAAATATAGGTTTCATAATAATTTCAACATTTAATCAATTCATGAAACTTGGAGATTGAAGTGGGTTTATGATAATTTTATCATTCTATAATTAATAGAAGAGAAACATGTTTCATAAATATCATTCCGTCATAGAAATAAATCATTTAGATAAAGAATAAAAATGTTATTCTTGGTTTATATCTCCAAAAAATAATAAGTTACATCAAAGGATTCCATCATAGTATGAAGAATGATTTTGAAATTGAATTAACATGAAACATTTTATGAGGAAGATAAAATTTCATTGAAGATCACTTTTTTGGAAACAGAATAATTCATACAATATTTTGGAAATAATTTTTTTTCTGAAAATAAATGCGAATAATTATATTCTAAACCTTAAAAATAGGCTAATACAAGTATTGAGGAAAATATACTCAATTTAAAAAAAAATTAACAAGTAAATTTTTAAAAAATAATTTATTTGAAAATAAAATAGGAAAAAAATAAATGAGTATGCAAATAAAATAATGATCATGACAATGGTGGGTGTTTTTTCATTCCATACACATTAAATATAATATTCCTTTCACATTTTCAGTAAAATGAAAACAGACGTTGTTTATAAAACAAAATGTTGATTCCCAAAAAATTGTTTTTTAAAATTTAAAACATGGGTAAAAATCTCTTTCAAAAATAATTTGTTAATTGTAAAAAAAATTAATCTGTTTTAGAAAACATTTTTTTGGAAGAATATAGATTTCCAGCTGAGGTGATAAATAAATCTCATTTTAATAAAATAATATTCAAGATTATATTAAGTACTAAAGATTAGGAAATGTTATTATTACTAAGAAATATCAATAGTAACTAGAGCAGAATAAAATTAATTATTTTACTTAGAGATGGATTATAATATTTTATCAACATAAATATAATAAAAAAAACTTGAAAAACTAAGAGTGTTTAACATAAATTCACTACTACTTTTATAACATTAAATTATATGGCCAATGAAATAATAAAGTAAAATTAAATATATAATTTTATAAAAATATATCAATTAATTATATTACACGTCAAATGGGTTGTATATACACACCGTAAAATAATATAGGTTGATAACATAACATATTTCTTAAATATGGAAAATTTAGAAACAAATCCAATACCAATCTGGTAACCTATGAACTTTAAAACCCATAATGTATATCCTTAAATATATAATTAATTAAAAATATTTTTAATTAGAATCATCTTAAAATAATTTCATGGGATTTATGTACATCAAATAAAAGAAACAAGTTTTCATGAATGGCATTTGTCTCACAAATAGTAAAATTGAGATAGAAATGCATTACCATAAGTCTTGACATTCGTTAAAAATTTTAAAACATCATATAAAAATTATAGGTTTATTATAAATCAATTAGTTAAATTATATATATATATAATACTATATATGTATTGATTATGAAATTTTATTACCTATTTAGTATCAATTCAATGTTAAAATTATGTTTGGGTAATAGCCGCTTTGTCATCAAATGCGTTTTGGTTTGTTATTTTTGGTCTCATTCGATTGATTGTTATTTCAAAATATTTAACGTTTTAATCATGATATAAATATCATATATATTCATAATATATATATTTAGAATATTATTTTACATTTAGTGATTTAAAATCCAACACACCGTTCATATAGATTGTGGGTCATATGTATGCATGAACATTGCTACCAATTTATTTTTGGATTTAAATAATGAATGATAAATATTTTATTTTAATTATAACATCATTATTATCCCATATATAAAACATATTTTCATTAAAACCATCCTAATTTCATTCCACATAATGAGTGAATGAATCATATTACTTCATGAGGTGGTAGTTTTCTATACAAACGAGTGACATTATCATATTCCCACAAAATGGAGAGTAAAAATGTATATGTGATAAAATAATGAAAAAAGTATAAAAATGTAATCAATATAATATATAAATAATAAATCTATAATTACTTTTATCCTTGATAGGTGTCAGTGGAAAACTGAATGACATATATTCATGAGGTGGTAGCATGTCGTACAAACCAATGATGATTTCGCAAGACATTTGATAGAAGTGGTGATTGATATAGATTATTAAATTAACATAATAACATATACTTGTATATTTTATACTAGTTTAATTATATTTTATGTTTTAATACATAATTTAATGTGGATAAAAAGAATGAAAAATAATGATCATAATGAAGATAAATACATTCACCTATAAAAACCTCCTTTGGATCTATTATTAGAGACCCTAGTGTTATAATTTTTATAGGAGAGGCTAATCTACAACATAAAAATGATGTTGGGGAATAAATTTATGTATTTTGTTCTGAACTATATGGTTTTATAAGTGTGGAGAAGTGATGGGTGGTTGTGGCCTTTGATAAGTTGGGGAAAAGAACCCACTTGGGAATGATATGGAAATTTTCCAAAAGAATCCACAATAATAGTCAGTAAAAAAAGGTTCCAAATTACCATATATTTTAACATACAATGGATAATACAGAAATATAGTCATAAAATAGGAATTTTAGAAGTTTTTTATTCATTTTAACACTTTTCATATTAGTTTAACCTCTGGTAAACCCTATTTTTCCTTAGCTCCTGTACTTAAATTATAAATTTTTAACTAATAATTTTTAAAAACAATTATATTGAAATTGTTTGTTAATTTATATTATTTTGATTCCAAATATGAAATATATATTTCAAAATTCAATTCACTGATGCAGAAAAATAAAATTTTAATGTAATCCTACACACACGAAGTAAAAGCAGGTTTTGAAAGGGTAATTGTTAAAATTTTAAACATATTGTTTATATCAAAAGTGATTTATAAGTTTATTCCCATTACCTAAATATGATTAATAGATAAGAAATTTAAATACTTATTCATTAAAATTGATTAAAAATATAATTTTACTTTAAATATAATTTAAATTAAAAGCAAGTATTCCATTTAAATTCAATATTTTTTTTCATTAAAAATTTATTCTTTTCAGAATGTTATAAAAATGTCAACAGAATCTAATTTTTAAATGAAAATTTAAAAAAATATTTTATAAGATTTATTCATTAAGAGTTTCAAAAATTAATATTTTGTTCACAAAGATAATAAAAATAAAAAATTCCTTTTCCAGGAAAGTAGTATTTTTGAAACATAACATGACTATAAAACAATTAATTAATTATTTACCTATATGTCTTATTTATATAAAAAATTTATAATTAATATTTTAATATTTTATATCAATATGTATATCACATTGTTTAATGGATAGGTAATAATGGCCAAGTTTAAATAATAATATTTATAATATATCATGGTTTTGTTAATGCTCAAATTCACTTGTAATATAGTCTTAACAGGTTTTGTGTGTAATGAAAGATATAGATTTCTATTTTTTGTAATGAACGATATCAACTAAATGTATTTTATTCAAAAAAAAATAATTCATAAAAACATGTGGTGTGACATTATACCCCGCTTAAATTGAATTTCTGCCTCAAAATTCATTACTATGATACAATCAATGGGGATACTTATACCCCATCATTTCCTTAAGTTCCCATGTAGCTTTCGAAAATTGGGGGCTTCACTAAAAATTGTTTACTATGTGAGTGTTCTTGTTTTGTTGTACTATATAGTATGATCAAGAATCAATTCATGTTGTTCCTCATAAGAAACAATTTTTTTCCAACTGTATGATTAATATGTTCCTTAAATTCTAAGGTTTTGGTATGTACATTATAAGGAGAGGTATATGGAAAAAACATAACACCTAATATAGGTTTGGTGCAAGCATCAAGATATATTATATTTTCCAAATTTGATCAATAATTTTTATGAGATGGATATACCTTGGGTTCATTTTTTCATTCATTATTCTATGGATAAATTCATTGAATGACCTTCTACTAACATAAAATACCAAACCATGTCTAGTATTATTAAAAAGAAATTGTTGTCAATTTTTTCCATCCTTTTGTGTTGATTAATGGATGGGGAATACTCTTCTATCTCATCATCTTACTCAATATCCAAAATATTTCCTTCCACAACATCATTTTAGTATGTTATATTTTTTTTCATAATGTTATTCATATGAATACATTTCAATAATTGAGTAAAATCAATTGTTGTGGGAGAACTCAACTAGATGATGTTTTTTATACCAACCGCATTTTAAATCCATTGAATAAATTCTAATCATATCCTTTAGTGTTTGAATTATTCTCTCAGACTGACCATCTATCTAAGGATGATACATAGTTCTAAAACTAAACTCAATATTAAGATATTTTGAAGACTTTTCCAAAACATCAATGCTAACATTAGATCTTTATCTTATATAATTGAATGTGGTTCCCCATGTATCCTTAACAATTGCATAATGTATATTTTAAAAATGGCTTCTAAGGATAAATCTTCACGGATTATAATTAAGTGTACCAAATTTACATGTTGATCAATTACATCCCATTATTACCTCAACATCAAAGATAAGATAAACCCATAAGGATACTAGTACCTTTAATAATAGGGGGAAAAGTGTAATGGAAGTCCTCCTAAATGTTTTTTAACATATACAAACACAAAGGGATATAAATCCATAAATATTTTTTAAAATATATTTAATCACGATAGACTCCCATCACATAAAATGTAAAAATGTGTTCAATTAATTTTCAAATATGTTCTACCATAAAATCATAAACTCTTGACAGAATCCAAAAATCTTATTTTAATTGTACATGAAAACATATAAACATTCAAATTTTAACTCTCCATTTATCAATTATATACTATTCTATATTATAATAAAACTTTCTCAATGAAATATTGGGACCATTTTTTAACAAGTAGAATATTAAATGTCAATTTTTATTGTACTATCCATGTAGAGGTAGATAATAAGATGAAATTTGAATATATCTGTGAAAAATTAGACCATCCTAGAGCTCATTCATACAAAATCAAACATGAAATTCATAACTAATAAGGGGAGGATAATATGTTTCATACATATTGTGATTCAAATCACCCATTTAGATTTCATAACATTTCCCTTTTTTGGTCTCTTCATAGTATTGTGTGGGTGATCTCTAAAATTTTCCATTGGATTGGTGTATTGATTATCATAATTACCAAACTCCTTTCACCTGAAACACTAGAGTGTAGGTGTAGTATTATTTTCATTCCTATTATCCCCTTTTCATTAACTAGACCAATAATCAGAATTTGATATTCTAATGATTTATAACCTAACATTACACATTTAATGAACCTCTTAATTTCATTCATGAAACTCCCTTGATGATTTTTCCAATATTTCTATCATAAATATGGAAGATTTTTTTTATCGATAATTTTATTTTTCATGAAACTTGATATTCCCCTTCATATCAACAACATAAAAATGGTGGGAGTATCTAATATTAATTTATACCTTCATCTCACATGAAATACCTTCCCCATATCAAATGATGTATCTTCTTGCCCGATAATTTTGAACACATGGTTTTAATAAAATAATGATGGAATAAAATTTCCTTTTATCATTGATGATTAAATTAGAAGTGTGCATTGAAAATTTATATTAATAAGTAACAATATATTCATTATTCATTTTCCTAAGTTTAGGGAATTCCTTTTCAATATTTTTTTCAATAAAAGGTAATTAATTTTTGATAACTATCCCATTAAACTATTTCCATTCCATAGACAAAATTTCATCTTATAAAATAATATTCATAATAATTTTCCACTACTGGTATTCTTCATCATCCAAATCATAAATATCCAAAATGACTTTGTCATGTCTAAATGCTAAAGAATGGAACATATCTTATTAATGGTACTGATCTGTTGCTCAATAACTACTAGATAATAGAAATCATTAATTGATTTTGGATGTTACCTCATGATGGACTAAACAAATTTTTTTTCCTTCTTTTACTATTTAGATGGTTAACATGACTCATACCTAGAGAAAGTTGTTTGGGAATATCAACAAAGTATTTAATTCTAACTCCCATAACATTTATATACTCCGGAGGGCATTCATTTATTTTTTCATTAACATGGTTCCATTAGTTTACACCCAACATCTAAAACATGAAACTATAGTGTGAGAAATAGTAATCATAGTGGTAAACCACATAATCAGGAAAATTCACATATATACTGTCTAAATGATGAAACCTTTTTTTCAATAAATAAATATTTTGTTATATCGTAGGTCATTCATAGTCACCATCTATACAAATCCATCTCGATGGTTCATAAATATTTTTTGGACTTTCAAAAAAATCCCCTTGGAGTGACAAAACAAGTTTGCAACAAGGCTAATTAACACAAAATAGGTGTTGATCATGTCCATATCAATGATCTTTTTTTAGTAGTTCTGTATATCAGATCCATATCCACACTAGATTGTATTATCTAGATAGGGATGTAATGATTTATAAACCACTAACTCTATACTTTACCAAAATTCTTGGACATTATTCTATATTTTGAATAATTCTTATAATTGTCCATTGACATTTCCCTTGACATATCTATAGATATACCCCAAGTGATTTACCTAATTTATTATCATCATATTTTTCAATGGTTACCTAATCATTTTCTGTGATACCAACTATTGAATTATAGAATTACATACAGTGGACTATAATTGATAACTATCATGGAACATCAAGGGTAGTTATGTCTCATAGGTAAGAAACACCACCATCCCTAATGGACTCCCTTTATTCATGAATACCTTTGTATGAGGGCCACACTTCATCTAATAATCACTCATGAGAGTTCCCAAGGATAACATAACATCATTTTTTCGGAAACTAACTAAATTTAACCCAACTTATCATACATAGATATTACTTATTTTATATGAATATTTAGTAATTTTAAGAAACACATGCCCGAGGAAAGTAAGAGTTTAATGTATTTTGATAATATGTACATAATTTTTTTATTATGGGAAATTTATTTAATATATCTAACATTAATATTCTCAGATAATACTCCTCCTCTACATAACCTACCCAAAACATTCTTCATAAACCCAAGGATAGAAACACAAGAATGGGTGATCATAGATGCTCAATAAGGGAAAACATAATAGATATACGTATATGATAACATGAAATTATAATTTATTGAAATTTTAATGTGATACTCAACATAACTTAGGACATTCATACATAACCTATCATTGATCATTATCCATGGTCATGGTATAAAAACATTTTCATTTCCAAAATCCTAGACCACACGGGTAATTAATCATCATATATCAATCATGAATCGTCTGACTATGTCATAATAGTTTGGGACCATCATAAATATTGAAACCAAAATCTTATTTTAAGGTAAACTACCTAGAACATCAACATAGTGGGTCAAGACTCATCACATGTTTCCATTTTTGATCAGGACAGACTTATTTCCCATTGTGTATTAGGAAACACCTATTTCCTAGAGTGGATCATGAAACAATAGTTTCCCATAGTGGATTATGACACATATGTTTATCATATTGAAGGTGGACACACCTGTTTCATATAGTTGATGCGGACACACTTGTTTCCCATAGTGGACCATAAAACACATACTTTCCATAGTGGATCATGCCTATTGACATGTTTACCATTTTTAACTTGTGAGATATAAATATTTACCATATATATTGGAATGATATATATATATATATGTGTGTCCATTATAGAAAATAATGAAAATAATCAATATTTTCTCTATAAGATCCTAAACAAACCATGATAACTTAAACCACGAAATGGCATTGGATTCATAAAAATTTCCCCATATACTAATTTCTGGAAATGTTATAGGTTTCATATTAATTTCAACATTACATGACTCATGGAAAAAGAATTTTAATTCAATATAATTTATCATGGAATAACACATAGAAGAGAAGTAATTTTCATAAACCACATTCCATCATAAATATTTATCATTTTTTTGAAAAATAAAAATGGAATCATGTGATTACATCCCCAAAAAAGTGTATGTTACATCAAATGATGTATTATTTATTTTGATAATGATTTTGATATAAAAATCACATGAAATGTTTCTTGAGGAAGTAAAATTTTCACTAAAAATAATTTTTTTATAACTTAAAATTCAAAAAATATTACCAATATTATTTTCATTTTAAATAACATAGAAATATTATAACTGTTGATTTTAAAACCATTTAATACATTTTATATTTTTTCTTATTTTTTCTTATTTTTTCATGTGTTCAAGGACACCTCATACTTAATCAATATGATTTTCAAATAAGGTGCCTATTTTTAATATGGTTACATGTCATTCGACTCAAATGAAGGGAAATTTTATATGTATTACCTTTGGTTTTATATTTACTTTGTCATTTAATATCTATTTTTCTTTAAATTTCAATGAAAATTTTTGTTTATTTATATTTATTATGGTATATGAAATGAAATGGAAACATGATTTTTTGAATCGTATTTTCATGAGGAATTGGTTCGAATGGATGAAATTTGATTGATAAAATTAATGAAGGATGATTATTATTTTAAAATGGATTCGAAAATTGGGTTTTGGAAAGATATTACCAAGTTTTATACTCTTGGTTGAATATGTTAATATGTGGTTATTGAAATGGGTATCCATATCCCATCATCTAATTTACAATGTGTGGCATCTGGGTGACCTTGGATGTGTGAGTGACTTGGACATTTTAAGTCATATCTTATATTGTGGTCTCAAAATTTAGTGATGACTGTTGGATTAAATGATCTCCAAAATTTTTTTTACCATATCCCCCAAGGAAACTAATATAATTTTGGGATCCAAAAATAATGATATAGATTCAAATATGAAATAATTTATTATCCATTTATAAAATCATATCCTTTGTTATAACATAATTTATTTCATTAGTTATATCCCATGATGTATTGTTTCTTATAATGATTTTTATTTGGATAAAATTTAATTAAAACCAAAAACACTACTATTTTATATTAAATTTCTATTGTAATTATATAATTCCATGTGGTTTTACTTCATTGTTTTTTAGACTTTTCTTTATTTATTTTTTAAAACACAATACCTTTTTTATAAAAACAAAATATATTTATAAAAAAATTCTTTCAATTTTTAGTTTTTAAAAATCATTTTTCACAATTTAGAGTTATTGGTTTTCATGGAGAAATACCTATTATAGATTCACAGAAGTATCCTTATGGGAATTATCTCACACCATAACCAGTGTATACAGCCCGTAATTTTTAGGATAAAGAAAAAGGTATGGACACATTTTTGTTCAGAGGCCCTTTCGGATTACCATCATTCATAGTTATTTTCGGGTATTGGGAAGATGGACTAACAGAGTTTAGAACAAGTGGATATTTTTTCATATTTAGGTTCACATGGGATGTTATGTGTTCTCCTCTTTGTCCTTGGTTGCTATTTCCATATTTTTTCACTTTGGATATCATGATTATATTATTTTTAAAAATTGTAATGTTATGATGATTATGATATCAATTTTTTTCATTTTTTTGTATACATAGTTCACTTTTTTTATATTTGATTACACTTATTTTTTCTTGCTTTGAATGTATAATTTAGGTATTTCATATGTAATATTTAAATGTAAAAAATATTCTGTAATGGTAGATAGAAATGCATGGGGGATTGTCATAAAACTTTGGTGAACAATGCCACAATTTGGTCCTTGTGGAGAGGTGGTACTTGTGATGGGTTAGGCGGACATGGGACATTGTACTACATAATGGTGTCAGTTACCTCTGTAAATTGGGGTTTAGTTATATATTAGTGGTGGGACTATTGGGACTTGAGAGGAATTCGAAAAAGAAGACATGGATATCTCTCTTACATTACAAACCTTCAATTTCCATGGGTGTTCAAGATTATGATTCTATATTTTACAATGGTTTGGGATTATTTTCTTTGATTTCATTTCATTTATTACTTATTTTGGGTTTCAAGAAAAAACATTGAGTGGTTATGAAAAATATTGAAATTCAGGGTGAAAATTTGTATTACTAAAGAGGAAGACGATTTTGGAAGTTTATTAGTATAATCCATGTAGATCTTATGCCAGAAATAATAAAAATTTTATTTCAAATTATTTCAGCATGGCCTTTTAAACAATTCTGGAAAATAGTGTATCATATAAAAATATATAAAATTTTGATATTTTCATCCCTTATTCAATTGAAATTGATTTTGATTATAATGATGGTTATTTGGCATTTAATTTAATGTTTATTTGGGACATAAATGATGTTCATTTAAATTAAATTATTTTTTAATTGTGTTTGTGTGTTGGGTTTTGTTATTAATGCCCCTCGAAAAGGAATATTTTAAGAGATGGGAGGGTGTTGTAGAACATGTTCAATAAGAATACCATATAGTAAGGTTTTTATTTTGTACAATCAGTTATCTAAAATATTCAGTCTTTGGTCCAATAGGGTAAAGAGTGTTTGAAATGAAAAATGGATTGTGATCCAAAGTTTCCTAAGAAGAATAACCCAGTTATTCATGGAGAAAAATATACCAATGATCTCATGTAATGGATTTATATGATCATCCATATATTTCTTTTAAAATAGTGGAATGATACATATAGTGTGTAATTCTACACAAACATGTTATAAGGGATTGGTAGGAAATGGTGGACTCTATGGTGTAATTAAGGAAGCAGGAGTCTATCACCATGAAAATATTTAAGAAGGATTTAAATTAGTAGTATTACAAGACACTAAAGGTGGAAAATTCATATTAATGCATGACTATTTATAAGGGAGACAATTCTGTGAAGAAATATACTCTGTTTTTCATGTCAGTTTATTAATGGACCCATGATGATCTATGTGACCATAGGTGGGGGTGAATTACTGATCAATTATTTTTATGATTTTATTGTTTACGAAAACCCATTTCCTTCTATTACATATAAATAATTGTACTAGAAATCCCAAATTAAGTACCCCACAAAAAAATTATTTATATGATTTACAACACAGTAAGTGTTTCATGTACTTGAAATGAATTGGAAAAGATACAATATCACACATCCACTATAAAATAATCCATTTCGGTTTTCAACAAGTAAGGAATAAACTTCATTTTCAAAGAATTATTCTCCTTCTTCAATACATATTCTACGCATGTAAATATTATAGTATAAAAATATTGTAACAAAAAATTAACATTCAATGAAAGGATTCAATAATCTATCATTATACTTTATTAAATCTTCACACATACATTATTTTAAATTCTTCTTTCTCGATATGAATTTCATTCAAAATAGTGACTGATAAATTCTTTATTAATGTCACTATTAAAACTTTTCCACCAAATGAACAATAGATGATATCCTTAATTAATATCATTTTCCTGATACACTAGTTTTCTATAATTTTTCATGTTGTTCATTAAATAAAAATAGTTTGGTATCCTCTATCTTGTTGAAAATTATAAGGTACTACCACATTTGATACTTCTACAAAAGATCCCCAAATAACTTATTTCTACACCTCAAAACTCCAAAAAACCACCTAGAATTAGAAATTTGTGCATCTTTTTCATTGATAACCCTTTCCACGTTATATTGGATGCAATCCTATAAAATCATAGTGATAATAATGAGACCCAAATTCATTTTTACAACAAAAACTATGAACATCCCAATCAAATAATTATATTTTTAAACGAATTCATAAATACAAGAATAATACGGTCAACAATATTCGTATAAAATTTCCTTAAGACTTTGCATCAATAATTTTCCATCTATCTTGTAATCTTTACTGGAATATGGATTCTTTATTTCATGGTTATTGAATCATTTAACATCCAAATCAACTTTGTCACATGTGATGTACTAACATAAACATTGTAATGATTCCCAATACATCATCTGATTCATCTTCATATCAACTACTCTATTTTGTACAACACAATATGGTAACATCATAAGTCTATTCTTTGTTCTATCACCCTCTATATGGTATTCATTATATTTTTTCTATAGAAACTTATATTTTTATTCTTATCAACTTCCTTTGATTCACGATATCTGATGAAGTTTTCTACTGACTTTTCTTTGGAAACTTTTATCAACTGCTACATCAAACATCATTTTGGCCAAATATTCTATAAAAAATATATGTTTGATGATCTTAAAATTGTTTATATCTGGTGAATTATTATAAAATCATATTTTGGGAATTACGATATATTTTTTTCAATTCCTTTATGTAATTACCTCCATTGAATCAATTTGGGGACATCACATGGAGTCTTATCTTCAATGAAGGTCGCTTAGAAGTTTTTTTATAATCTTTTTTACTAAAAAAACCCTCTCATATATGATCAGTTCCACAAATTCATACAAATTTCTTCTATCTAATTTCTTTATAAATAATCATTAATACCTAAAATAAATCATGATATTTTCTACTTAGAGGAACAAAAATAATCACCTAATTTAAAAATTTGTTCATATAAACACTTGGTGGTAACCTTTATCAAAGAACTTTATTACTATAAAATCATTACATTGAAAATGTACATTTGATTCATTCAATTTACCACATTACTGATGAATTAAAATTTATATAAATAAAATTGTAATAAAATATCAATATTTTAAGGTTATTTATATATAAAAATGAATTATAACAGTTATTAAATCCCCTTTTTCATGGTAACCAACCCCATATATAAATCATCCATCCTCTTGGTCATAAAAATCTCCCTAATAAATTATTTAATGTAAAAATGTACATAAATCCATAAAATTTTGAATCATGTTCAATGGATCACTATCCAATGATTTAAAGGATACAAGATTGAACTCAGTATTGGAACCAAGAATCATTGATAAAAAATTCTATGCTTCGCATAATTAAGTTATTCATAATCATTTCCAAATTCATCAATTTTTACATATTTATAAGAATATTTTTTCAAAAAATCCTATAAAAACATCAAATAGTGGTTAAAATTGTTCACTCTATCTAAATTCAAAGCTTACACATTTTAATAAATCTTCCAAAATATATGGTCTTTCTTGAAATGAAAAAAACATAGAAAATTTAATATTTATGTTGAATGTTCAATATCTATTTCAGAACCATTATAATGTCTTTATGGGAGACAATACAAATATCACAATATAGATCATCAAAGATAGTTATTTTTATCAACTATAATCAACCTCAGTTTCAAAAAAAATCCTTTGAAAAGGATTTTTTATGAAAATATCAATTACATTCATCATTGTTGGAAAAATATACAAGATAAATTTTTAGAAAATGAGTATTTATATTCTCACTCTTGGAAACTATGTATGAATTGATTTGGTTCATACCTCCACATTCAATTATCAGTTGGAAGGATTTGGTGACAATGTTTTTATGTTTCTTTACTTCATTCATAATGGATTGATTTATGTGTATGTATATTTAATTTTCATCAATTTTATGAAAAAAAAATATTTTTCAAAGATATTTTTAATGATTTATAAGATAATACCCTCATCATGTAATCAAAATGTAGATGCCAATTAATAGGTTTTACAAGGATTTTTTTCATGGTAATAAGTTAATAGATAAATTAATTGTTGGAGGTTCATTAATGAGAAAATGAATAGTATAATGTCAAGAGTTTTAAGAATAAATTTTGATAAATAATTTCTATGGGAAACCAAAACAATGGAAGATAGTTCAAGAAGTGCACATGCAGGAAAAAAGTTAGATTTACTCTGAAATAAATTAATTTTCACAGATATTTGAAATAATGATAAATAATAAAAATACATAAGGTATTTCTTGAATATATATTAATCACAATGATTATAAAAAGAAAAATCATTTGTCGGTATGGATACCACAACATACACCCCCACAACAACCAAAATCATCCACAATGATTTGTATTTCAATCAAGGGGGATAGGTTTTCAATACCAGCATCAAGTAACACAAATAACAAGTCATGTGCACTCCTTGGTAGAGACCATAGTGAGATTGATGAAGTTAAAAGGAGCTAAAAAGATGGATTTGAAACATATTCTATGAATAAAGGTACAACCATTTAGGAGTTCAATGATTAGTTATGAAATCAATAGGCTTCCATGAAGAACATTGATATCCATGTATGAAATAATTCCATTTGATTAAATTAATGGATAAGAGGATTCATACTGGGTGATATATAAGATAAAGGACTTGATGATATCAATGATATCACCCTAAGGGGTGGGATGAAAAAGTGGGAGTTTGATTAGAAAAATGGGTAAATTTGCTAAAAAATTTGGAAAACAAGATAAAACAATATTTTAGAACAACTAATGGAAATAAAAAGATTATAAATTTAAAATAATGGAAATAAAACATTTTCATGGAAGATAAGATATGGTAATTGAAGATTATTGATATATTTATGAAGATCTACCACATTATTGACCACCACCACCACTTCTTGAATTATTATGGAATGAAAAAAATCAATAGAAGTTGGGAAAAGTGAATGGATATACTAAAAATATACTCATAAACATTATATTCACTAAAGTAATAGAAAACATACATATATAATCCTATTTTATTTAGTAATTACTAAAAAACAGAATAAGACTTTGGAATTGGGAACCATCCCATTGATACAAGATTAATCAACTACGGTAACAAAGACCCTACAAAAAAACTATGTTTTCCATGTAGTTTTTTCATTCCCATTGTTATTTTATAAATATGTGGGGTCAATTTATGATTTAGCTAAATGTTTAACCAATATTTTTTATGAATTATTAAATATAATGGTTTTAAAGGAGATAAATGCATATCATGTTGAGATTTTTTAGGAAGAAAAATGATTGAGATGTCCTTGAGGACTACATGAGGTTGTCATTAATACGGTAGGTAAGTTATACATACCAATATATATTTTTGGTGTTATACTTGGATGAGGATAAGAACCAAATTATTTTTTGTAGACCCATCATATAAATTGAATGGGAATTTATAGATTTTGAAAAATAGAATTATGTTTTAGAGTTTCTAAAGGAGAGGAGAAATTCAATATTTACATAGTTATAAAAAATATGGATGAGGAAAAAGATGTGGTTAAATGAGAGAAAGAGTTTCTCTAAGTTTAGGAAACTATATTCATTATAGAAATAAATGAGTTAGTATTATAAAATTGATTGAATAATACTGAAGGGTGGTTAATAAGAACCAACTATTATAAAATTTTAGAGACAATGAATAATTGAATATTTTTGAAGAGTTTGAAGAGGTTTTAAATGTTTGGGAAGAGATTGATATTCCATTTGATTTTTCAAGAGTGGGTATAACTCAATAGATTAAATCCCCAAATATTGAGGAGTTATTAACTCAAGGAGATGAAATGTTTTTCTGTAAAAATATGACAGGGACCGTCTATATGAAATAATCATAGCTTTGACCATTTGTATATTTGTAAAGGTAAACTCCATCCTAAATATTATCCTTTTTGGTAGATGGGAACGATCAAGTTTAATGAAAATAAAAAATCACCTTTGATAATAATCCTATACTTTTTATGGCCTTTGAATTTATCTCTTTTAAGAACCAGTTTAGTAGGGAATGCCCTATTTAATTTTTGATCAGTCATGTAATGGGACTACACACTCACTGTGTGCTAGATATTTTCTGGTACATAGCATTAAAGGTATAAGGAACTACAAAAATATAGAATTTGAAAAATGTTAAAATCAAAATTACAGGGGAGTAAAACATTAAATTTCAATATTAATTATTAATCCCTACATTTTGTAGAAATTTTTTTTTGTTTGAATGAAACAAAATGCATTCCAACACATATATTAGAGAATAATTTTGATTTGTGATACTTCAAATTTTGTTTGGAACCCTAACATGTCATGTTTTAATTTATATTTTTTAAAAAACTTCACAAGTAAAATTAGTAATTGGATTTCTTGAGATAAACCTATGAACATGAAATTTGTAATGAATATTTTGCTTTGGAGTCTCATATTGACTAAAATTATCTAATATCTTTCATGGTTTATTTTTCAAAAGATTATTTTGATTTAATTATTTTTATAACACATTACATTGGATTCATTTTTAATTATATAATCCTTTTCTAATTCCTTTTATAAAACCAAATTTCTCATAATTCTATGTAAATTATGATGATAGAACATTGGACATGTCAGTTATTAGGATTTGATGTTGTTATTTTCAAGATGATGATTGTACAAAGTCTCATTCAAAATGACAGAGGTGTTTTTTTGATATAGCCAATATATTTAAGACCATCCATACATGTATCCTCGTTTTTATCCTAGAGACCATGAATTTCATTTGATAAAAATAATAAAATTTAAATTAAATTTATCTATTCCTTCCATTACTCAAATGTTTAGAATGATTTTAAATGTTTATTTTATTTAGGAAGATGGAATTCAGAGAAAACAGATATGTTTATTTTACGGATTTTGTTTTGGGTGTATGATTAGATTTTGGGAAGTAGTTTCATGTATATTTCACTATTTTGATTATTCACTCCTCTAAAAAAGGGAAAAGTTTTTGTTGATTTATAGAGGTTCAAAAATCATAATTACTTGGCTAATGATTTTTATAATTTGGGTTTGGGTGATAGATTTCAAACATGTGATAAATCAATTATAATTTTTTAAACGAAAAAGAAAAATGTTAGTGTTGAAACTAATATATTGTGATTCACTGTTCATGACCATAATTTTTGGTTTGGGGTGTGGGGGATGATGTAGATATCTGAAAAGAGGAATTTCATTAGATGTAATTTTTTAATCATGTTTCGTACAAAATTTTTTCCACATTTTTGAACCATAATTTTATTATTAAATTTACTACAATAACTTATGACTTAGAGTTATATGATCCATGTTTCAAAGTCCAATATAATTTTTGTGAAAATTTTCTCTACTGTGTGGGGAAAAAGGTCATTTTTAAATTCACATGGTTGTTTAGTGTACTCAAAGAAAGTGGGAAAAATTAACATTTAATTTTACCTTGAGTAATGATATTTGAGGAAGAAGTAAATATAGTGATGTAGATAAATAATTTGATGGTTTATTATGATGAATAAAAAGACTTGAACTGATGATATGAGAAGTTCTATAAATCTTTTCAGGAATTTGAAATGTATAGTGACTAGTGATTTGATGGAATCATTTTTTTTTGTGACCCTTGATATTTATGTTCCCTTATTTCAAAAAATTTAGTGAATAAATTTTTTGAATATATAATACTTCTAGAATGGTTGTTGTCCTTTTAAATTCATTGTTGATATGCATTCATTAGTAGAGGAATAGTTTATATGTAGTGGGTTTTATGTGTTTATATTATTCATAAAAATTTATAAATAATTAATTACTAAATGTATATTTTTTAATTTTAAAAAATATATATTAATTCATAATATTCATTTTGGTTAATTTTAATATTGAAATTAATTTCCAAGAAATGAAATAAAAAATAGATAAAGTACATTCTTTATAATGTACCATTAATATTAGTATTTTTTTATACTAATTTCTAATGGGAAATGGGCCAAAATTGGTCCCTCAACTAGAAATCAATCAACCATGGATGAAAAAGACACATATAAGGGCCAGAAATTCCCACATACCGAGCCCACCACTGGGAATGTCGTGCAGGTGGTGTAACCTCTATGTGGGTTAGCACTGGATTTGAGGTAGAATCACGTATGCAGAAGAACACTAGCACATGGGAAAACTCTATTTCGAGGGGAGAGAACATATTCACTGGGACAGGGTGATGAACATTAGTGTAGGGGGTCATCCTGCCCCATATGACTTGTCAGCAAGAAAATGGGATCTAATTACATATTAAATGAAACATATTTTCTAGGGATATTTATGTGGGATGTCTGATCCTATGTTACCATTAATCAAAAATATAAATTGATCCACGTCATATTTCTTACAGGTCACCCACCTTAGAAATTTCCATTAATATTTTCCACTAATTAGCTTCTCTAGACCCCCATGGGAGCAATCCGAAAACACCATTCTTTACACTTTTGATACTCAGGTCTAAGACACCATGTTCTACTAAGGCATGATATCACCACTTATTTCCTTTGGATACAGAGAAATACTGAATGGAGGCCCAAACAAAAGAAGAAGAATCAACACACAAAGATTAAGAGAGCTATATCCCCACATCAATTAAAAACCCACTATACCATATCCAAGGCTAAAAATAATAATATTCTAGGTTTTCTAGGCCCATGAATAATCTACTACATTGTGTATTTGGAAATTTTCCATTAAGGTGGCAGAATAGGTAAGGGTTGATTGAATAGTGAGAGTGTGGTCGTTGTCACCTTGGCTACACCGTATCGATACACACCAAGAGATTTAAGAAAGAGGATGTGGCATTAATGAATACCCATACACTATAGCTCAATAATGAGAAGAAGAGGCTGTGACACTGTCTACTAGTTATGACATAGCCATGATGAAGGGAGATCATATAAAATTGTGTACCATGTTAGGATTTTGATAGTTGCATGTAAGGATCCAAATTGGATGAACTGACATTATAGGGGATGTTATTACAGCATCATGGAGGATATCTTAACCCCATGGACATCCATAGACATGTCTCCCATTTATGATCTATTCTTCCTAGGAAAAATTCATATCGTAGAGCAATGTTACTTGTAATTTCAAATTTCCAATACTCTTTGGCTATCAAAGTGTCATATGTTGTCCGAAGAGATATATAAAATGATTATCATGCATCAAATCAATGCCAACCGTGATATATCATTAACGACTCTTTAAATTAAGGTGGGATAGAATATGTTCACGTAAAATAATGGGGATTTAATTGAATGCTACTTTATAACTAGTGAAAATTACTAATTGGATATTTGAATTCAAATTTTAAAATAAAAAGATAAAATCATATATGGAAGAAAACATGAAAATGAGAGTTTTTGTGCACGGTGGGGGCCTTTTTTGGAGAATTTTATAGGATGATAGGAAGAAATTATTGGAATAGTTTTCCAATATAGTTTTATTATGTTCTTATTTTTTCTATCCCATAATTAATAGCATGATGGGGAAAACGTATTTTGTTCCATCCTGCGTACGGTTTGGGGAGTGTACCTAGTGAAAGTTATTATTTTTCATTAAAATTTAATTTTTTTGTTTTCATTTTGACATATCATATTATTTAATCTCAAAACTATCTATTAATTATGATTAATGATAAACGAGAAGGGTATTACCTTTGTAAAATGGTTATGCTCATAACGCATAACCATGGGACAACCAAAGTAAGAGTATGGGGTTAGTGTGTTTGAATATGTTTCAAAAAACCTTTTCATGAACTAAAAAATAATATGAGAGGATAATATGTTGTTAATAATGTATAGGGTGTGTACTCTGAGTAGAGGCTAATATTAAATAGGTTTTGATGTCTGTTATGTTAATAATTACATCCAATTTATGATCACTATGTATAGAAACTAGTGCTTACATAAACATGGAACATCATTCTTATCAATTACAAAACAACCTGTAAAATTATCTATTTCATTTATTGTTGATTTTACTAAATAATTTAAGACATTAAAACACCGATATCAGTATATCAACCTGTATTTCCCACTAAAAATAGTTTTATACTTTTTAATGATATTCAAGCATTCAAATTTGTTCTTTGATATTTCTTTAGAGAAGTGACTATATACAAGGATGACGTCCAAAGTCATCTATATATAGAGGCCATTGAGGAGGTTTTGTAGAATATGACCTAGTAATGAGTTTATCTAGGACAATGGGTGTTCATACAAACTTTTTAGAAACCATGTTGCCTGCTCGATAGATCTAAACAGATAGGGTTTTAAGAGAGTGGCATACAATTTGGAAACATTAAGATGGATACCTAGGTGATGTGTCTTCCTAATGAAATATTATTATTAATGGGAAATACCATTTATGAACTAGGGTGAATGTTTATTCATGCTATTGGTTGTGGGTATGGTGTTCCCATGCAGTGGATTAAGGTAAATTTTTACCATGGTGATGGGTTTGGGTGAAGAAGGTGTCCAAATAGAGGACTAAGTTGAGGTTTCACCATAGTGATGGGTTATGTAGAATAGGGTTCAATAGTTTTGTAAAAACGTTATGTTTTTCTCTAGATGAAGGGTAGGGAGATGTTACACCCTAATATAATAGTAAGGTAATGTTTCACCCTTATTTAAGGTTAAGATAATTTGTATCCCATTAAGATGATTAAGAAGAAGTGTTTCCCTAATAATGGATTAATAGATGTTTCACCCTCATTTAGGAGACTTGGTGGAGTATTTTCTATAGTGATAAATTATCAATGAATGAATTGGGTGAGAGGCTAATTAGAGAGAATCACTTGAGGGGGGTTATTTTTTACTAGTTTTGGGTGTTCAACGTTTAATAGGCCTGCAATGAAGATTTTACTATGTTTTTCAGTTATGTACAACTATTAGACAAAAATATTGATAAATCCAATTACATTTAGGATCATTAACTCCCATAATGTGGGTTGAGTGGACCATGGATATGGGTGATTAAATGAATCCATTAATCTATAAAAGGAAGCAAATAAGTATTTCTTGAGATCTATTTATAATAGATAGGGGATCGGGGTGCATGTCTTTTCTATGTGTAACCTAAACAAAAAAATCAGGGTGAATGAGTGAAATTCATAAAAACCTCAAGGATACATGACCAGGGTAATGAAACTAGTTTTGTTTTATTGAGTTAAGTGATAGGGAACATATACTAGTGTGTACAAACAAGGCACCATGATTTGGTTTAAAAACTTTGGTGTTTTTACATGGTTGAATGTTATGCTTCACAATATAAACATACAACATAGTTTGACTGTTCAAAAAGATGTTTTAAAAAACTATCCTAATCAAAATTTGATCTTATTAGTATTAATAGACTTGATTTATGAGGTAGACCTATACATTAAATGAAAATTTATATATTGGGATAGCTCACAATCTTAGGATTGGTGGGAAATACATCGGTTACATTGTTATTGTGATTTGAAACATTGTAGGACTAAGAATAAATATTTACATGAAGATGATATGTCGAGCACATGATGTAGGTTTATGGGAATGTGAGAAGGGTGTATGGTTATATAAATTTATCCCCCTCTATTGGGTTTTGTTTTCTTCTGACTGAAAACAGTATAGCTCAACCATATTTCTTCTCCTGATTACCTTGTGCTAATTGATGTATGATTGGTTCACCTTTTCTCATCCCTAAAAATCATACACTGAGTATGATAAGCTAAAACCCATGTATTTTCCTGTGGGGAATGAACATGGGATTTTTTTTTCCTGAAGACACCTAAGAGAATAACTTGGGAAAAGTATTAGGGTGAAGCACCATGGTGAAAAAAATTTGGTGATTTTTTTAAATGGATGAATTATCTTCCCTAGTGTTCACATGCTTTGATCTCTTTTATATTATATATTTCAATTTACATATTTCAGATTTCATTCACTACCATCGTAGATAATTTCATTAAGAAATAGGATGTCCAATTCTCTAAACATGATTCATTATTTAGATTCATTTAGTTTCATTGAAAAACCCATATATGATCTCTCGAAAGGATATTCCTTCCAAAACATGATGTAGATTTAATTTCTCACACATCCTTTGGGTAATAACCAATTTGACTAAGATACATCATGTTTAAATATTCTATAAGACCATATGATATTTATGTTTGTAGAAATTCCAAATTCCAATTCCAAATTACCGAAATCATTGACTAAGTGGCACACACAAAACAATGGAATCAGAACTTCATTAAGGGGGAATTTATACCCAAGGGGTTTGTGTCATATAACAATATAAAACATTACTACAATTTTTCTAACAATAGAGATTATATATTAGAGTTATAAATGAACTACTACAAATCAACATTCTGAGAACTAGTTATAAAATAAATAAAAGGATGTGTATAGGATTGGGATATCCATCATAGTGTGGCATGAATCCTGAGTGGATGTAGGTATATAGGGTTTTCTAGAATTTCCCAAACTTTGATGTCTAGCAAAGGGATTCTGAAATTTATAAATTTCTAGATCTCACAAAAATACATTTATAGGACTGATTACCTTATCCCAAATATTCTTATTCACTAATTTTGGGACGCAAACATGTTCTACATGTTTTTTAGATATGTGAAGATCAAATTATGGGATTTATACAATATATATGAGTGCCATAATTTTTGGGACTCGTATGATGATTTCATTCCAATATAGTCTACATGAGGGAGAACCTTCCATAAAAAAACTTACTAGACCCAGAGATCTTGATAAAATTCGTGTCCATAATTGGAATAGGTTATTCTTTAGAATTGATATATGATTTATAACCCTAATAAAAAACTTTCTTATTCATTAATGAATGGGTCCAAGCCCATGATGTCTAACAGGGTTCCCCAACAATAAAAACATGGATTTTGAAAGTGTATATTGATTGAAAAAATAAAAACGAAATTATGAGGACTAGTAATTGGATTTTTTCCCCATTATTCATACTCATACCCATTTATAAGGATTGGTTTCCATTTGGGTGAGTGGATACCTAATATCGGTTTGTGACTCTAACTATAGGGCATGCCAAGCACATTTTTTATGGGGTGATTTAGGGGGTGAATTAATTTTCATATCAATACTACTAATAATGAGAATACACTAATTTTTCCAGCACTCCCATAAAGAAAAATTCTCCTCTCATCTATTAGGGATATTTAAATTGTAATAGTTTAGTGTGGATATCAACATCAATGAATATGAACTCTTCAATGATATTCATATCCCATGTTCTGGATTCATAATGTTTATATAGGTTTTATTAAAAATCATTAATATATTATTTAAATATGATAGTGTATTAATTCCACTAAATATGTGTTTGGAGTTTATATTCTTCCCTTTTAGGTATTATCCAAACGGATTGATTATTGATGATGAAAACAGTTACTACAACTCATATTCATATAAGATTACTATATGGGATAAAATTTTGGCCATGTAGATTAACTATGATATAATCCATAAATCCTACACACCGTATTGATTCTCACAACAATTTTGATATCTCTAGAACATGTGGGTGGTTACATTAATTTATGTATGTATGGTGGAACATACCTTGGTGGCGAGGTAACAGTTGGTGGGTATAGACCAATATAATACCTATTATAAAATCAGAAAATCTTATCTATATTACATCATTGGGATTGAAACCATTTTCTCAGTCTTTGATATCATATTATCAAAATAGGGGCCATTTTACCTCATTAGGGAAAAATTCCCCTCAAATACCTATATCCTCATCCATTCCAAGAAGGAATATTATACCCATGATGTTGTATATGAAGATAAATATTGGGTATAATTAGAGTAATTATTATTTTTCCAATCAACCTCATCTATAGGAATCACAAAAAAAATCAAATTGAAGAGCCCTCCAATCAATATTTGTGGTTACTATAGTCGAATCAGTGGCCAAAAATAAGTACTATAGTCGTAGATGAAATCCATGTTATGTAATTTAATGAAATGGATCTTGAGTCCTCTTCATGAACTGTGGGTTGGGGGTTAGTGTGAACCCATCATGAATACAAATATCCAGTCATTTCGAGATTTGTTCAGCACTAGAATGGAACTATGAACATAGTTCACAAATGAGGTACCCTTCTATTTGGAATTCATATCCACCATCATGGTAACATTGAGTCACCTCTAATACTCAACCTTTTGAATAATCATATTGTGGTTAGAGAACAAACCTAATAAATAATTATTACATTAATCTCATCTGATGAAGAGGTTCCAATCATGAAGATGGCATGGGATATGAAAACCTGAGTAAATATTTAAGGATTTGTAAACTAATATTTGTACGAGTAATATAAATATTTTCTTAAACCTAAGGATGTATTTATAAGGTTCATCTTTAAGAATATTTTCTTCTACTATCGATATCATTTTTTAATTTGAATTTACCCTTGTACAGAATAAACAAGGTGGTCATTATTGTGGAATATTCTTGATATATAGGGATATTCACGCTGACAAGTGTTGAAGAATAAATAATCCATTGGATGAGAAGATGTTTTCTTTAGAATGAGATATGAAGGTAGCAATGAATCTATACCCACATTACCTCTTATTGTCATTTGATTTCTCTCACAATAATGTAAGACCATATATCACCATCCAAATTCCTAGAAATTAGTGGAGTGATGATATTTTTTACAAGCCTATTTGAACTAGTGACAAATGTAAGATTTTAAACTCAGCCAATATGTTCATATGTTTAAATAGATAATTATATCATATTTTTGTAATTTGAATCTCCATTCTCTTAGAGGGATCCATTTGAGGTGAACATAGAGGACACCTGAGGGGAAACATGGGTAAAATCCACACCTTTGATTGAGATTGTTCTATGACTATAGTGGAGGTAGCATTGAAAGTTTGTACTCTGATCATATCTTAGAGAGAAGGATTAAATTGATCAGGTATGACCACTAAGTGTAAGATTCACATTTAAAACAACCTAATCAAAACATTATTTCAGGATAGAATCATTATTTCTTGATAAATATGAAACTACATTAGAGAAATTATTTTAAGTGGAAGAAACCCACTCTACCTTAACAGAGTTGAGGGAGTTCAATAATGAAATAGATATATATAAGGTCTCTTCATTTTTCTGATTACTTGTTCATGTGATCTTATATATATTAACATACTTATCACATAATAATTTCTATAGATAATATATCTCAACTTATTCACTAATGAGATATTATAATAATCTCTCATATTCATGTAAATAACTAGTAATTCCAAAAACAATGATGAAAATACTGCTATACCTTCCAAGAGTATACCACACATATCGTTCCAGATAATCTCCTTTCCCAGACATCCCTGTTAAAGAAATATATAAGGATGTAACTATATAGGATGTTAAGCACTCAACTGGTGTCCAGGTTATAAAATAAGATGATAATTTTTTATTACTTCTGGTATATTATACTATGTTGATGATTGGGGCTGTTGTTGTAGTAACTGATTCTTTATCATGAACTAGTATGTATCTATAATTGTTTTTTGAATTTAATACAAATCCCTTTACATGTATATACACATTGTATGGTATTTATAATAACCATCAGAAATGGGGGGTTCTAATTGTAGAGGCTCCCTTATATATAGTTCCACATCCAAAGAAAATATAGGTTGTGATTAACCCATTGGAAGAGAGGGATTGACCAATTGTAAGAGATATATAAAGGGATAACCTTATCATTTAATTTATTGATCTTGTTCTGTAATATGACCCAATATCTAAGAGTGGAACTATTTTCATAAGGCCATCGTAAGCACATATTTTGAGAAAATCAACAGGAGATAGTCGAAAAAGAGTTAATTTCATTATCACCTCATTCAAAATTATTTTCTTCTTCTACTTCCAATTATTATGTTGTTTCCATATTAATGTTATTAATCTAGTATATTATTCATTATAAAATTTTATTATAATCATTGTACAACCATATACCTTCTTTTATCCATCCTACAAATAACAATCTCACCATAAATGTGTACATACGGCTTACCATCTCCACACCATGGTGTAATTTTTTATTCAACAAAGCCTAATTTACATGGGAATAATGATGAGAATAATAGATTTAAAAATTGAATATAATGTGATAATTATTCTTTTAATTAATATAGCATAAAATTTGATACCATTTTATCATTAAGTGAATGATACCATCTCTCATACGTATGTACAAACTACCATCTCCACAATGGGCTGTGATTAATTCTATATGTTATTCATTAAACCAAGATTTTATACATGAATGAAATTAATAAATATGATATATAATATTCTAATATAATTATTTAAATTATATATCTATATCTTATGTATCGGAATATAAGCTTATCTGATAAAACATTCATAAGAACTTAAAGTAGTTAATATTCGAATAATTAGTGATTATGATATTTACTATCAAATAATGATAATATAATCATATATGATATCTTCGAAATGATTATGATTCTGGAATTAGTCAATAAAATTATTTAAATAATTATACATGAGGTTTAGATATATATGAAGGATTTCATACCAAAGTTAAGGGATAATTTTACAAACTCATTTTTATTTGAGATTATTAATATATAAGTATAAATACTAGGTATATTTCTCATACATTTCATCTAAAATTTTTTCATAAAATGTTTACAATTCTTATATGTATTTTGAAATACATTTTTAACCATTTTAGACAACTTCTAAATGGTTTGGATGAAATCTTTCTTTCATTTACCACATACGGTAATTTTTTTACTTCTCCGAAAATTGTATGAGGAGATTGTTTTTTAACCCATACATCATGAATTGATTCTTAAGATTTAATAAAAAATTATTCTCATGATCCTTACATAACGAAGTTTCATTTTTATTTTTAATTAATTTTTTTTTAAATTTTAAAATAATTAGATAAAGGAAACGTTTTTGAGGAAGATTTCATATTTTCCTCAAGAAATAATTTCAAATATTTTATCAAATTTAATTTCATTCTAACATAACATAGGGTTATGTATGAGTCCCATTTATTAAATATATTTTATTTTGTATAGTAAATCCATTTATTTATTACGGGTTATGATGGAATGTTGTTTAATGAAACCCATTTTTTGTTCCTTGGGTCTTTCTATGATGAATTGTTTATGTTTTTGTGGAACATGTGGTAATGATTTTATTATGAAATTGGTGGGACCTATATATTCGTCCATTACATTGGTTAAATATTTATATATCATGATATAGACATGACTGGAAATGAAATTAAATATGGTTCAGTAAAACGAGGCTGTATAATATGTAAACCCATTTCAGTAATAGACTTTGTTAGCAAAGATGGTATTGGATTTAAGCTTTGGCTAATATGGAAATTATTTCCTATGCTTCTGCCTTTTCATAATCTTCATGTTTTATTCCAATTCAATGTTATCATGGTAAATGTTTCTTTATGATTTTTTCCTTATAAACTACTAGTATTTATTTCATGACTCAAGATTTTGATATTCAAAAGTAATGTTCTGGTTTTTTACATTAATATGTTCATATAATGTTTGTTTACTCTTACTAACCATCTAATATAAACCATTATTATGTCTCAATTCCTAAGGTTATAATGAAATAATTTATGTAGTAGTACTAAATGGGAATATCATTATGGGAGATATTGATGATCTTTCACAAGATACAATAATTTATTCCATGTTTCCAAAGGCACTAAAATATTATGGTCCTCAATCATGAATTTGTAAAATGCAGTGATTATTTATATAAAAAGATATAATATTCCTATAAATCATGCTTGGTTCATTATAGTTGTTATCCGAGTAAAAGTTTCATCAGCCATTGGAAACTATAATGTGAAAATATTAGTGACATCCGTAGATACATTTCAAAGGGATTTCCAAAGGATATGTATAATTATAGGTTACTATCCAAGATTTATGGTAATAATCATGAGTATCCTGGGATTAAAACTTAGATATTAAAGATTGAAAATACACCCCTTGACTATATTACTTTCCTATTATGATTTAATCTCTCACACGAATCTTTTTTGGGTTTTAGATTTTGAATATAACCTGAAGGAACAATGTTATTGAGGATGGAAAAGGGTGTAATTCCCTAACCCCAGAATCCCGGAGTCAATGCATTATTTTAATACATTGTCCTGATAACAATTAATCATGTCTTGAAATACCGATTAGATTAGTAGTCTTGGAAAATAGATTATATACATTAATTTTACATTAAAAATTATAACATACAACACAAAATAAAAAATTCTTTGATAACAACATTATTCCCTTAACATAAACATACAAATCAATAATAATAATCTTCTTGAAATCCTAAGAAAATAAAACATTAGAAAAGGGTGAGCTCAGGTGCTCACTGAGGGTAAGTAACTTAGCGGAAGCTATAAACATTTATATAAAGATGTGAAATAAAAAAAAGATAATTAATAAATAAACGTGAACATAATATTTAGAAATGTAATCAAATATTACCATATAAACATGCACATGTATATTCTACTAGTTAAATTATCACATGTAATAATTAATTTCATAAGGAGGGAATTCCTAATGCCAGACATCATTTCTACATTGTCAAGGCCTCGTGCCAAGACTACAAATAATATTTTTGTCAAGGCCTTGTTCCAAGACACTAATTTGTCCCATGAGACCTACCGATACTTCGAGGAGCTATAACGAGATCCCCCCGTCACTTAATAAGTCTTCTGCATTCCTCATATGAAAATTATGAAACCTAACATTAACATTAACACAAAGACTAGCATATGAAATGTCAATACATTAACCATAAAACAAGAATGGTATAAAAATAGAACATTCACAGTAAAAAATATCCCAACTCATTAAATAAAATAATGAAGATTTTATTTATAATAAATCCACATCAATCAAGAATAATATCCAAAAATGATTTTGACATTGATAAAAATGATTAGTAAAACTCTTTAAGAGAAATATCCTTTTATAATTAGACTATTTAAATGTCAAAAAATTTATAAATTAAGTCATTTAAAAACATTATTGAATCAAAATTTCCCATAAAACATTGAAACTTTTGAATGGTATTAACATTTTAAAACATTAATGTCCATATAAAAAATCCTAAAAACCATTTAGAAAACATGGACATTAATGGAACTGATTTAGAAGAATAAATATTTAAACCATTTAAAATAATGATATAGAAAAAGTTTCCCTTCTATAAAACAATAAAATAATCATTTTGAAAACATTTTTATGGAACATGGACATTGATGATAAATATTTCCAAGTAAATTCATAAATATAATCAATCTCGTACAATAATGAGATTGAGGAATTTACACTTACATTGCACATTTCATTGGTCGATGGTATGTTTAACCTCATGTATAATAACCATTGTATGTTATTAAATTATATAAGAACCATATTAAAATTTATTATATCATGCATGATTTGTTTTTGGCATTATACTACCCATTTAAGTAAAATTTCAATGTTATATTAAAATTTCGGTTAATAATTTATTTCTTTATCATATGTGTTTTAAATTTTTATTCATGATCATATCATTTAGATCATGATTTAAATACATCCATAATATAAAAAATGATTAATATATAATATATATTTAGAATATAAATATTTATAAAAGATATATATATATAATGGAAGACACTATGTATGGAGATGGAAGGCCTTACGTATGCATAAACGTTGTTTCTGTTTCCATATCGTATTGAATAGAGGTAAGTGAATAAGATATATGTAAGTAAATACATACATATATATTTATTTATATATACCCAGTATAATTATTATGTCATATACCACATAATTATTAATAATATATATTTTTATAATTCACGTGGAATGGTGAACTTGGAAATTAATCACATTGCGTCCTGAAGATGGTAAGTCGTACGTACATACGAGAGATGATATTATTTCCTTAATGATTAAAAGGAGTAGAATTGGATGGTATGTTTATTATAAAGAGAAATTAGAATTTTATTTTTATTATTGATATACATATTACTCATCATTATATCCATCCAAATAACATAGTGTTGAATAGAAAATTACACCACAACGTGGAGACGGTAAGATATACATATGCACACATGGTGACATTATCATCCATAGAGTGGATAAAATAATGAATATGGTTGTACCATATTTATTATATCATCATAGTATGTATAAGTTACTAGATTTATTATTTTGGTATGGAAATAATAATTAAAGGGAAAGTGGAAGTAGAAAAGATCTTCGAAAGATGTGATAAAATAATTACCTCTTTTTTGAGTGTTTCATTTTGATTAGAATAAAAGGGCTCATTAGGTTAGGTTTCTGCCCAAGGGAAGACCTTGACATTGGAGTGAGAGAATTTGGTAGAATATTTGGGTAGGGGTTGGCCAAGACAAAATGTTTGGAGGTGTGATTTGGAGTGAAGGGTATGTACCCTTTTATAAGAGAGGCCAGGGTCACATTAGGAAAAACATGAAATATTATTTAATTATAAAATCATTTTCAGTTTATAGCGGCTTAAAATTTATTTATTTCCAATCTATGTTAGGGATGTGTCTAAATAATTTCAACCAATATGTTTTAGAGAAGTTTAGTTCAGCATATCAACCCTATATTTTAGATTTAACTATTAGTTAAATAGTTTAACTTTTACAATGTCTTCTTGTATTTATATATGACATGTTTAATAAAAAAATTATAAAATGCCTATATAACCTCTATTGGTTCATTAATGACACACACATATATCATTATAAGAGTCCTTTTATCCGAACATTAGTTTTTAAGAGTATTTTATCATTTAATAAAATAGTATTTGTTTTAATAACCCAATTATGTCTATTTTGACACTATTTAGTATTTGGTTTTTCTAAAAGTCATAAAAAAATTATTACTTCGAAGAAAATTCATTTAATGAACCCTAAAATTAAATATTAACATATAAAATTCTTGGAATGCACCAAAAGTCTCAATTTTCATTTATTTTCATATTTATAATATCAATTATTTTAATCATTTATTGATAAATTACTTACTACATCATCATTGTGTCATAAATAAATTTAATTATTTAATTTATAAAAATAAAAAATAAAATAACCTTATATAGGAAATATTTTTAGCTTTACAATGAATATTTATAGTAAAATGTATCTTATTTAATACCCATATATAAAAAAATTTAGTTATTAAACATTGAATTTAACACTTTTAACTCTTTTCTGAATAAAATAATAATAAATGTCATAATCTAATCCAAGACAACAAAAAGGATCATATTTTATTCATCAGGTTGTTTTGGGTCGAAATACACTTATCCAATAGAATTAGGAACTTTTTTAATGTAATAATAATATCATTTTTACCTTTAATTACCCTATTTACTTTTAACTGTGGTAAATATAAGTAAAAAGTTACTAATAACCATAAATTATATTAATCTTATTGAACCAAATTATACTTACTAATGTCAACTTTGTGTTTCATATTTTTGATATTCAATTCCCAGAAGCTGTTAAAATACGTTTTATGCAAATTTGAAAATGTTCCTAGAAGGTTGGTAAAAAGACGTTAAAAAGTTCAATAAATTTTATAGATCTAATTTTATTATAAAATTACGCCAATGAATTATATTTAACATATATTGGTATTATATATCTATTTTTAAGTAAAATAAATTTATTTAAAATTTATAATTATTAAAATAAAAAGCCAATTTTAAATAATAACGCCGTGTTTTTCACTATTCCTAAAAAATTGCATGTTTTCAGAAATACCCAGAAAAAATCACCTTATGATAATTTTGATATTTTGATTTCAAAAATGAATTCTATTTTACAAAATTCAAAACATATATGTTGCATTAATTAATTTAAAATCAATTCTCGTTGTCAAAATCAAAAAGACGGTTTTAAAAAAGAAAAAACTATAAGAAGATTGACATGTGTATATGTCAAGTTTAAATGTAAAATTACTTATAAAGACTTAAAATTTATTAAATGATAAAAATATAATCTAATTATTCTTACAATCCATTAAAATTAATTATTTATCGCTATAAATTATTTTGATTAAAAAGTTGTTTTCAATTAAAATTTTGTATTTTTTACTATTCATCAAAAAATGAAAGTTATTAGAAAAGTAACAAAAATTTATCCAAACTAGATTTATATTTCCCACTTCTAAATAAGAATTTAATTTCATTCAATTGAATATATAAAAGTTTCAAATATTGGTTTTAAATAGGCTTCTCTATTAAAATGTATTAAAATTGCATTTTATGAAAAATACATCTTTTATCTGAAAAAATGCATATGTTCTTATATTATGTCTATGAAACACATAATATAGATTCTAAAATTATATGGAGTATATAAAATTCAAAATTATGTTAATAATATTCATAACTGATTTTTGAAAGTCTAGTTTGTTATGTACTGGTGTGCTCAAACTCGGTGTTGCATGTAGCAAAAGCTATTGAATTGTTTAAAGAGATAACATACAAGGAAATATTGTGGTGTTACATTCTCCCCTACATCAATCAATTAAGTCCTCACAATTTGAAAATGTTTTTTCAAAAATAAAATATAGGAAATTAGAAAAATTACATTGTGGAAGACCCACATTGGAAATTAGGTTAAGAAAATTTAGTCTTAATAAGAGGGAAAAGGAACTGAAAAACGTCACCACAAATTATGATCTCGATTGTGAGAAAATTTGTGGAAATTAGAGACACAAAATTGGAGAAAAAGTTTATATATTTAGAGGTATTGGTTGAGGTCATCTATTACAAATTGGTGTAAAATTTAGGGCCTCAAAGACATAAATCTAAGATGATTTTAAATATCTTCTATTCAACAAAACATAACGTATTAGGATAACAAATATTTGTTTTAAATATCTCTTAGCTAATGTTTAAGGATTAAATTTTTCATAGAATAAGAGAGAAAATATATATATATTTGAATGTAGTGTTCCATCCTTTAATTACTTTCAACCACAAACTCATCTTTAACTCCAAAAGATAATAAAAATCAAAAATATTTTATTTATCATAATCATATACGGTTCCAAAAATAATGAATTGATAATTCAGATGTCAAACTATTTAAAAAACAACATTATACAAACCAGTACATCACGTAGGTTAGTTGTAGGTGATGCACCCTTTTCGCCCTTCGGTTGTGGGTTCAAGTCTTGTGACCTTTCCGGACGCGACAGCTTATCGCCTGAACTCCGGGTGTCCAATTTGTAACAATCCCAAAATAATCTTAAGAAATTCTATAACCTTAACAATAGTATCCAATGACAAACATAACCCATTCTAACCTTTAGACTTATCCAAAAATACTTTTTTCCAAATTCACAGTCCAACATTTACAAGGAAGGTAAACATTGTGATGATCTCTTTTTTCCACATAATAACATGTGAATACATTCATCATGTATTCCCTTAAAACATGGCAACTCCCTAAATTACTATAAAACCTTATTGATTACATTCATGCTCCCTTATTCCTTATAGAATATTGGAAATACTCCCTATATCCTAAAATTTTGTAAAATCCCAGAATAATAGAATAAACAAAAAATTAATTAGTTTATATGTAGTCAAGAATATCGAATATAATTTATCCAAATAAATCATATCTTATTCCAAAATCACTACCTCACAAGTAGAACCATATTAAGGTTTATGTTTCCTTCAACCATGTTTTTTGAAAAAGTTTAACTTGCTGATGAGTCTCTTTTCATCGAACCATATAATCACAAATCACAACGGGAAAATAGTCTTTTTCTATGGGGTATTTGTGACGAGATTAGTTCCCATCTCAAATAGTACATCCCAGGGGTTATTTGCAACGCGGGGATCCCCCGATCGAAAATAGTCTGTCAGTCGGAGGCAATTTGTGATGGGACCCGTGGCAAATACCTGCGGTGGTAAATGAGTTTTTGCGGTGATATTTCCTCTCGTCGCAAAAGGTGTTTCGGCATGTCCCCTTTGGTGACGAGCCCCATCGCAAATACCATTTTAACAAACGACATCAATTAATAGGGGAAAAGTTATTTTTGACGTGCCCCGTCGCAAAAAGTACCTTTTGCGACAGTAATACCGTCACAACTTGTCTTGTCCCAACCAATCTAACCTACATATACCCCCACCATCTTTTTTTATCTTCCTCTCATTTGTCACTTTTTCTCTCTCACTCTAAACATGAATTCTATAGTGAAAATTTCCCTCAAATATTTTTTTACGAAGAAGTTGTGAAGGCACTTACATCAATGAGAGATCAAGGTCAAAGGTATTAATATTTTTTATAATTTTGTATTTATTTAGTTTTTTATGTTAATTTTCATTATTGTTTATTAGTTGTAATTAAATTAGATTTAAATTGTTTTTTATCTATATTTTAGTATTAAATAGTAATAATTAGCAATTATTAGTAATAATTAGTAACAATTAGTAGTAATTTGTAACAATTAGTAGTAATTAGGAATAAATAGTAATAATTAGGAATAAATTGTAACAATTAGAAATAAATAGTAATAATTTGGAATGAAAAGAAATAAATTAGTAATAATTAGTAATAAATAATGATAATAAGTAATAAATAAGAATAATAAGTAATAATTAGTAATAAATTGTATTAATTTGTTATAAATAGTAGTAATTAGTTATAAATAGTAGTAATTAGTAATAAATAGTAATAAATAGTAGTAATTAGTAATAAATAGTAATAAAAAAGAAAAAATTATGAATAAAAATGAATAAATAGAAATAAATAGTAATAATTAGCAACAAATAGTAATAAATAGTAATAATTACCAATAAATTGGAATAAATAGTTATAATTAGCAATAAATAGAAATAAATACGAATAAATAGTAAAAAATAGTAATAAATAGTTATAAGTAGGAATAAATAGGAATAAATAGTAATAAATAGTAATAAATAGTAATAAATAGTAATAAATAGTAATAATTAGTAATAATTAGTAAAAAACCATAAGAATTTGTAAAAATTATTAATAAATAGTAATAAATAGGATTAAATAGTAATAATTAGTAGTAATTAGTAATAATTTATAATAATTTGTAATAATTAGTAATAAATAGTAATAAAGGGTAATAAATAGTAATAAATAGTAATAAATAGTAATAAATAGTAATGAATAGTAATAAAGAAGAAAAAATAGGAAAATATACAAATAAATAGGAGAAAATAGAAATAAATTGGAATAAAGAAGAATAATTAGGAATAATTTGAAATAATTGGGAATAATTAAGAATAATTGAGAATAATTCGGAATAATTAGGAAAAATTAAGAATAAATAAGAATAATTAGTTATAAGTAGGAATAAATAGTAAAATTGGAATAAATATGAATTATTAAGAATAATTAGGAATAATTTTAAATAATTACAAATAACTACAAATAATTACGAATAATTAGGAATAAATAGTACTAATTAGGAATAATTTGGAGTAATTAAGATTAAATAGGTCTAATTAAGAGTAATTAGGAATAATTAGTAATAATTAGTAATAATTAGTAATAATTATTAATAATTCGTAATAAATTGTAATAATTAGTAATAAATCGTAACAAATTTTAAAAAATGGTAATAAATGGAAAAAAAGGTAATAAATAGGAATAAATGGTAATAAATAGAAATAAATAGCAATAAATAAAAATAAATAGCTATAAATAGCAATAAATCACAATAAATAGCAATAAATAGCAATAAATAGCAATAAATAACAATAAATAGCCATATATAGTAATAAATAGAAATAAATAGGAATAAATATCAATAAAAAGCAATAAATAAAAATAATTAAGTGTAATTAAGAATTATTAGTAATAATTTGTAATAACTAGTAATAACTATTAATAATTAGTTATAATTAGTAACAAATTATTAAGAAATTATTATGAAATTAGTATGAAATTAGTAAGAAATTAGTAATAATTAGTAATAACTAGTTATAATTAGTAATAATGAGTAATAATTTTTAATAAATTTGTATGAAATTTGTAAGAAATTAGTAAGAAATTAGTAAGAAATAGTAACCAAATAGTAACAAGTAGTAAAAAATAATAACAAATAGTAAATATTACGAATAAATAATAACCAATAAGTTATAGGAAAAAATATAGGAAATAGGAATAAATAAGAATAACTAAGAATAAATAGGAATAAATTGGAATAAATTGGAATAAATAAGAATAATTAGGAATAATAAAGAATAATTAGGGATAATTAGGAATAATTAGGAATAATTAGGAATAATTAGGAATAATTAGGAATAATTAGGAATAATTAGTATAATTTGTAATAATATGTAATAATATGTAATAATATGTAATAAATAGTAATAAATAGTAATAAATATTTTAAATAGTAATAAATATTAATAAATACTAATAAATAGAAATAAATAGTAATAAATAATAATATATAGTAACAAATAGTTATAAATAGTAATAAATAGTAACAATTATTAATAATTAGTAACAATTAGTAATAATTAGTAACAATTATAAAGTAAAATAAATTTTAATAAATTGAAATAACTCTTAATAACTTAGCACAAATGCTAGTGGATTGAAAACACTCCCTTTACTCGATGACTCTTCCCCTTTCAACTTTCACCGACTCCAAAAATTATGAAAAGTGTTATTCTATGTATACATGTCCAATCTAGTATACACGATTTTGAATATGCATTCATAGGACCACATTTTTCATAATGTGTTCAGGCGGTGATAGTTACAAGAAGATGATTCATCGACACAAGGGGGACTCTTTTGCCTAACGACTCATTTACATGAAAATTTCTCAAACATAAATCACAATGAACAATCTACTAGGAGGTAAGCAAATTCATTCTTGTTCATACAAGAATGAAAATGCGTACCTGCGATCAGATTCTTCATTGTGATTTCTGTGTGAGAATGTTGCATGTAAATGAGAGTCACACAAAAGAGTAGTTGTCAATCCCCTGGAAATTTTGTCGCCCGTAAGTAATGATAATTATTTAGAAGTAGTTGTAATTAATTATCTTTTTTTCTGATAGATTTTTATAATTTCTAATTATTAAAAAATAGTAACGATTTTATATTTTGTAGAAAAATATGGAATAAAGAAGTCGACAAAAATCATTATTAGATGATTGCGCTTGGATAAATCAGCATAGAAATTTAAACTATTCTGGTTTAAAACCTTTATATATTGAGGGTATTGAATCTTTCTTATCGTTTGCATCATAAAAACTAGAATATGTTTCAGAAGGCACAATAAAGTGTCCTTGTATAAAATCTTCTCTAAGTATGTATGACATATTTGACAAGGTTGGGGGACTTATCTTGCGGTTTGGTTTTAACCAGATTATGTTTTTGGTATCAACATGGAGAATGTAGTTCTTTAGAAGATACTAATAACTTGAACCCAGATCCATCGTCGTTTCAAATTTTAGTACAAGATATTGCAGTCCATCTGTTCAGCAAACTGGAATTCAAGTTGATACTGATTTTACTCCTGAGTTGGCACCATCCACATTTTATTAGTTTTTAGGTAAACTAAGGATGCATTATATCTTGGATGTAAGATAAGAATATAATTAGTGGTTGTAAAATTTATAGCTACTAAATCAGATAATGTGATTTGAAACAACTTTTTTGATCAGATATTTTCTTGGGTTAAAACACTATTACCTGAATGAAATGTGTTGTATGAAAATTAATTTTAGGGCAAGAGGCTGTTTCATAATATAGGCCTTAGTTATTATAAGATTCATTAATATCTAAATGATTTCATCTTATATTCTAGTGAAAATGATTCATTGGATAGTTTTCCCACATGTGGAAAATCGAGGAATAAAGAAGTTCAACCAGGGATGTTTGGATTGATTCTAGTAAAACAGTTGATGTATTTTCCCCTTACACCCATGTTATAGAGTTTACATATGTCTCAGAACACGTCAATGATTTCATGGCATAAAACCAAGATTTCAACTGATAAAATCTTAAATCATTCATTTGATGGCGATTCATGGAAACATTTTGACCATCTCCATCCATTTTTTTCATTAGAAGCCCGAAATGTGAGATTGTGTCTTTCTACTAATGTTTTCTATCTATTTGGTTCTTAACATATTCAGTATTCATGTTGGATTGTCTTTATAACTCCGTACAATATACATCCATGGATGTTGATGAAGGAACCCTATATATTTTTTAACTTATTAATCCCAGGACATCTGAAAAATAATATTGATGTTTATTTTCAACCATTGATTTATGAGTTAAATTCATTGTGTGGTGATGGTGTTAGTACATATGCTATTAGTGGAAAACAAAATTTCATATTAAAAGATGCATTGATGTGGATGATTCGTGACTTTCAAACATATATAATGTTATATGGCTGGAGTACACATGGTCTGAAATCATGTCCTTACTGTATAAAAGACAAAAAAGCCTTTATGCTCGTCAATGGATAAGCACCTTTCTATTTTGACTGTCATGATAGATTTTTCCAACCGATCATCCTTTTCAGAGGAACAAATCTCATTTCAAAAAACGTACAGTTGAAAGAGATGAACCTCCACAAATGATAACAGGTATAGAGTTACAATCAATTGTATTTTCATTATCATCCATCACATTTAGGCAAATATTAAACAAATTGGAAATTCATGGCTTTGGGAAAAAAGATAATTGGATAAAACGATGCATTTTTCTGGGATCGTCCATATTGGTCTGATTTGTTGGTCCACCCCATGTTGGATATCATGCATATTAAGATGAACTGTTTTGATAATTTATTTCTTACAGTTTTAGATACAACAGGTAAGACCAAAGATACTATAAAGGCATGATAAGATCTATCCCAAATTTGTAGGCGACCATAACATATTTGAAAATGCCAGATCACAGAGGTTAATGAAGCAAAAAGTATCTTATACACTCTCCAAATAGGGTTGCTTACTATTTTGTCTGTGGATTGCAGATTTGAGACTTCCAGATGGCTATGCTTCCAATTTGGGCATATGTGTTTAGAATGGTTATATTAACGAATTAAAAAGACATTATTTTAATGTTATAATGTAAAGACTTATGACTATTGGATTCAGAGGTTTTTTGAATTCCATGATTTGGGATTCAAATAACAAAGATACAATATTTATTTCGAGACATATGTGTAGAGACAACAAACCAAGATACGCTAAGAAAACTAGAAGAAAATGTTGCTTAATTATATGTATACTGAAAAAAACCATTCCTCTAGCTTTATTTGACTCAACGGAACATCTAATATTATATTTTCCAAATGAAGCTAAATGTGGAGTTCCGGTGCAATTTTTATGAATGTACCCATTTGAGAGATGCATGAAGAAATTGAGGGAAAATGTACATAACAAAGCATCAGTTGAAGGCTCAATATCTAAATCTTATTTTCAAGAGGAAATTGTATATTTCTTCCCTCATTATTTTGAATCTCAATATCTTTAAAAACATAATCGCATGGGACGAAACGAGGGGAATTTTAATGGATAAGTTGAAAATAAATTGTCATTTTTTTATCATCCAAATCATGGTTTTATTGGAGTTCTTGAACGATGGATTTCAGACGATGAATATCACAGAGATCATACATATGCTCTTCTCATTTGTGAAGAAATGGCATCGTTTTTATTGTGAGTGATTCAATCACATATTCTATAATTTATGTTATAATATGTTAAATTTTATTAGTTATAGGTTATAATAAAATCATTTAAAGAAACAACTTCCAAAAATTACAGTAGCTTCTCTTGAAGAAAGAGCAAACAAAAAAAATTTCTTAATGGTTTCAAAACCTGATAACATAAATTATTAATGGTTTAATATCAATTCTGTTTATTATTTATCATATTAAAAAACGGTTTTACAATTTTTCAGGTGTCTCAACATGGTGATAAAATTGATAAGAGACAGTGTATATTGTGTAGCCCACCATCCAAAATGAATAAATATTATAATGCATAAGTGGTGAATGGTTTACAATTTCATTCACGTGCATATGGGGAATCAAAAAAATAACAATGAACAATGGAGTTTTCATGATAGGATCGTATCAGAGAGAAACTGATGTTGACTTTAATGGCATTCTCGATGAAATTATTGAGTTCTGTTATCTAGGAAAAAATTATATACTGATGTTTAAATGTCAGTGGTTGGATACTGATAAAGGCTTGCATTTTTATCCGACTCATGGAATAATAGATATTAAATATAAAATTATTCTTGCAGTAAATGAACCATTTTTACTATATCAACAGGAACATCAAATTTATTATGCAATGTACTATGCTACTTCAAGAGAATTGAGTGATTAGTGGAGCATAATAAAAATGAAATCACAGGAAAATTAGTTTACTCAAACTGAATGTGGTTCCACTGAAGTGGAAGGAATTGAAATTTTTCAAGAGACTACTCAAAATCCAACTTTTTCACAAAGAGACATGAATACCGATGATGACACTCCACAATTAAGAATCAATAATGATGAAGATGTTAATGATGTTACAAATGAATTTGAAATTAAAAGAGATGATGAAACTGAAACTCATATGGATATTGATGATGGTGGGGAGGAAGATAAAGACATTGACATAGAAAACTAAAGAGATGAGGATGAATATGGTAATTGAAAGAGTTAAATGATGGTTATAATAATAACAAATATATATCTATATATAATAGTTATTTTAAAAAATCTTCTAAAAAATAATTTTGGGTTGCAGATGGATCATGATCAATTTCGCGAGTTGCAGGAGGCTCATATACCTTTGGATGAGAGGGATTGTGGACCATTTGACCCTCAGTCTACTAACGGTTCAGGGGGGTATGTGGAGGGGGTGAGGTCTTGCATGATTGATGATTTCTAACCCTATCCCTGAGTGATATCCTCGTCTTGGTTTCGATCCACACACACAGAGGTATGGTAACCTGTATATTTTAGTTAGATTTCATTAATTTATTTATATATATACTAATTGTTTGATTTTTATTTCATTTTCATAGTTTTGCGCATTTAGCTACTGGATAGGGGAGTGCAATTTTGCACAATTATTTTTCTCAGCCATGGATCACATAGGAATATATTCATGTTGATGTGTGGCGTAACATGTTCAATCATTTGGTGGTACGTAAATAAAAAATATTTATTTAGAAATTCATTTTATTAATAGCATGATATTATAAATTATTTATAGGGTTTAAGATATCCCATTTATGATAGTATGCGTTGTTCTATCAAAACCGCACGACAGGTGTCTATGTGTGACCAATTCCGTCAGTTTTTGCACAATTTGAGAAGAACAGCCATTAAGAATGTATGAATGATAGAATTTTATGAGTCGTGTAAAGCCCACCGACTGAGTGCATTTTATCTCACGTCTTGGATGGATTATGTTAACACAGTTTCGGTGGTGGCTTTCAGAGGAGATCTTTAGTGGGATGGTAGAATCGGGGAAGATAGGAGGTGACACATCGAGCTGGTAGCCATACATTCAGTACTCATAAGGAGCATCTGGTTAGTATATTTTTTAAATATTTTATATAACTTTAAATATTAATAGTTTATTTTATATTCCTATAGAAAGTAGAGCATCCTAATATTACCGAGTTTGACGTTTATGGGAGGATGTATAGTGATCCAGCCACTAGAGATATTATAGTTGATAGCCAATATCAGATTGTGGTTAGTATAATTTTTTTAGTTTGACAATTAACTGTATATAATATTTCACCATTTTAATTTCAAATTGGAATTGAAGGAGACATATGAGGTTATAACCTCTGGACACATGCTGAGAGTCAGGACGAGATGACTGAGTAGACCAATGCCCACCATTTTGATGATACAGCATGGATGCAGGCGATGTAGTATGTCTTTGGTAAGGGTCGATTAGTTGGTATTAGCTTTCATTTGAATCCTGGTACTTATTATGGTTGTGTTTCAATATCGTCGTCTAGCTCGATAGGAGCTCGTGGAGAGGCATCATCCTCTGCCTCACATTATCAGGAGCAGTTGCAAACTAAGTCTGAGCTCATAGAGAGTTTGCGAAAGAAACATGAAGAGATGTTTTAGTGACAGCAGCAACAATAGTAGCAGCAAGAGGAGGAGATGTGTCGATGGCAGCTGCATCATCATCATCATCATCATCATCATCACGAGTTGATGGAGTACATGCACCTTCTGACTTGTAGCATTGGGCTGGAGTTTCCTTCACCATTTCCTACAGCTCCTCCACCTCCTCTAGAAGACGACCGCCCTGGTGATTTGTTTTTTATGTTAAAAAACATTTGAATTTATTATTTATTGTAATATGAACTATTTACAGTTTTTTTCTTTTATATTTGTACAAATATTGTATAATTTAATTTATTTAATTTTTTTATTTTTTTTATTATTTGTATTACATTTTTAAATTTTTTTTTATTTTACTAATTATAATAACATTTTATGAATTTTTTATAATTTTTTTTGTAAATATTGTGTATTGTAATATTTTTTTAATTTTTTTATTATTTTAAAAAAATTAATATTAAGTTCTTATTACTCATTATTTTATTAAATATATTTTTTTAGTATTATATGTTTTAATGTCTATTTATTTTACTAATATTAATTTTATTATATTTTATTTTTTTAATAATATTAATATAATTTTTTTGTTATTCATAATTTTTTTCAATTTTTTCTATTAAGTTTCGTATATGTGATGGGACTTTTTGTGATGGGTTCCCATCATAAATAATCTAAACATAATTTTTTATTAATAGTATTTGCGATGGGCCAATCGTTTGGTCGCAAATACTATTTGTGACTGGCCCATCGACAAAGGTTATTATATATAGAATGTATATAATCGAAGGATTAGTTGCGATGAGGAACATCCCTGTCACCAATTGTATTTGTGATGGTCTATCGCGAGAGGTTTATTTATATATATAAGGTATATAATCGAAGGATTATTTGCAATGTGGCCCTTTCCCATAGAAAAAAATAATATTAACGACGCTTTTTTCTGCAAAGGGCTATTTGTGAAGGGATCCTGTTGCAAATATCCTATCGCAAATACCTATGATTTTAGTAGTGAATCCTCAATGAAATAGTACTAGAGTACGATCCGTATTTATTTCTATAATTCATATAACTAGTACATCATGGATACAACACACAAATGAAATAATTATTTAATAACAACATAATTACACTAGTCATTCCACTTCATCTATAGTAGTATCATAACTTTATTATTATCCAATAGAATCATTTGGTACATACTATGATGATTTGGACATTGATTCTTATAGTGTCCCAAATCCTTGTAGATGAATTATTGTACATTTGAAACTTTTTCCTAGCCCTTTAAATCACGTACATGGTGTCCTTTTTCACCACACCAATAACAAACTCTCATTCCCTTCAAGAATTTACCATGGTGATTCATTCCATAGTTATTACATATGGTAAAATCCTCCTTTCATCACTTCCCTTTATCAATCATTCTCTCTACCATCCTTTTCTTCTATTACTTCCCTTTGAAGCCATATGACTCAGAGAATTCATTACTTATCTTATTAACACGTTATATTATTTCTTCATATGATGAGAATATGTGGCAGACTATTTCTCTTCTAAATGTTTGATTAATACCATGAAAGATATGATCTTTCATACTCCTTGGATTATGTGTATTACTAGTGTTGTCATTACTTCAACTAGACGCCATTTCTAATCAAAGTCATACACTAGATTAGTTTATAAATCATAATGAATAATTCAAAACGTGTAAAATAACTAATGTAAATTGAAAATATTATGCATATAATCTATAATCATAATAAAATATTTTATTTGTGAAGTATTTACTTCTAAATCCTTTATAATGGATTATTATGAAAATGAAAATTATCTTAAGCATATCCCCCATGAGTGTGGTATCCAAGAGTGCAGCTTGGCCCATTGTCATGTACCAAGATTCCCTAGGTCAAGCCCATAACTCCTTGTTGTAGTTTTTACTCCTAGGTATATCTGTTCCATAGATACCTCTACCTGCTCGTATCCAGACATGGATGTTTTGATTGGAAAACACACATAATCACTACATTATAAAAATTTTACGATTTTCTTCTATACTACTCATCAAAGAATATCTTAGGGTAATGTGATCTAATAAGAGTTTTTTTAAATATATTTTCAATGATTTGTACTAATCTTTATCTGATAACCATTGTAACACCCCGACCCAAAAATATAGTAGTCGGCACATTATTTTAATACATTGGAATGATTATAAGGAATAAAGTCTCAAATGACCGATTAGTTTAGTAGTCTTGAAGATATACTACATACATGAATATAAAATTATACTTTATAACATACAATATAACATAAAAAATCCTTTGAGAATTCCATTATTCCCTTTGCATGATAATACACATCAATTATAATACACATTTTGAGCTCAGATGCCTATTATGGCTAAATAACATAGCGGAATCTATAAACTTTTAATTCAAGAAGTTTAATAAAAAATAACCTTTTAAACATAAACATGAACATAATATGGAGAAACTATGTCAATCATTACCATATAAACATTTAGATAAATATTCTTCTAGTCGAATAATCACATGTAAGAATTAATTTCATAATGAGGGAATGCCAAACACTGAACATCATTACAACATAGTTAAGGCCTCATGTCAGGAATACAAATAAAATTTTTGTCAAGGCCTTATGTGAAGACACTAATTTGTCTCATGATACCTATCGATACATTGAAGAGCGATAGAAGGATCCCCCATCACATATTATTTCCATTTTATTCCTCATATGAAAATGTTGAATCATAACATAAAAATTCGAATTAATACCATCATACGAAATGCCAATAAAATAACCATAAAACATAAATGGTATAAAAATAGAACATTAACAGTCAAACATATCATTACACATTCAATACAATATTTAAGATTATATTTATAATAAATTAACCTGAATCAATAATAATATCCAAAAATTATGTTGACATTGTTAAAAATGATTACTAAAACTCTTTGAGGGAAATATCCATTTTTCAGGAAAACATTTAAATGTCACACAATTTAGAAAGGAAAAATTTTAAAGACATTTTTGAATCATAGTGTCTAATACCACTTTGAAACTTTTGAATGGTATGGGCATTTAAAAACATTCTTGTCTATTTAAATAAATCCATAAAAACCTTTTTAAAAACATGGACATTAATGAGAATGATTTAGAAGAATAAATATTTAAACCATTTAAAATGAAAATCTAGATAATGATTCCCTTCAATAAAACCATAAAATATTCCTTTTGAAAACATTTTTATGAAACATGTACATGGATGATAAATATGTCCCAGTAAATACTTACATATTCTCAATCTCGGATAATAATGAGATTGAGGTATTAAACATTACATTGCACTTTCCTTTGGTCGAGAGTACGTTTAAATCCTATATAATGACAATATTATGTTATTGAATTATACCAAAACCATATTAATATTTATAATATCAAACATGATTCATTTATGGCATCATACTTCAAATTATTAATGATTTCCACGTTAAATTAACATTTTGTTTAATAATCGCTTTATTTATCATACGTGTCATAAAATGTTATTCTTGATTGTATCATTTAGATCATGATTTAAATTCATCAATAATATAAAAAATGATTTATATATAATATATATTTAGAATATAAATATGTATAACAGATAGATATATGAAATGGAAAACACTATTAATAGAGATGGTAGGCTGTACAAATGCATAAACATGTTTCTGTTTACATATCATATTGAACAGAAGTAAGTGAATATAATATATGTAAGAACATATATATATATATATAGATGAATTATTATGTCCTATATTACATAATTATGAATAATATATATTTTTTTAATAAATGATGAATGTTGAACGTGGAAATAAACCTCATCGCGCCATGGAGATGGTAAGTTGTTCTTACACACGAGTGGCGATATCATTTATTTAATGATTAAATGTGTGTAATTGGATGGTATGATAGTTTTATAGAGAAATTAACATGTTATTTTATTTATATATATTCATATTAATCATCATTATATCCATCCAAATAACATAGTGTTGAATAAAAAATTACACCACAATGTGATGATGGTAAGCTATACACACACACGCATGGTAACACTATCATTCATAGGAGGTATAGAATAATTAATAAGGTTGTACCATAATTATAATAACATCATAGTATGTATATGGTACTAGAGTTTTTATTTTGGTATATAATTAACAAATAAAGAGAAATTTGAAAAATAAAATAACATTTAAAGAGGTGATAAAATAATTACCTCTTCTTTGGGTGTTTCCTTATGATTTGAACAAAAACGATTTGTAGGTTGGATTTATGCTCAAGGGAAGGCTTATTGGTTGAATTGAGGGAGGTTTGGAGAATTTTTTGGTAGGGGTTTCTTGATTCAAAAGGCATTGGTGTCGTGATTTTGAGAGAAGGGGAATTACCCATTTATAAGAGAGGTGAGGGTCACTTTAGGAAATGATTGAAATATTTTTTATTATAAAATAATTTTCGGTTTCTAATGTTTAAAAATTAATTTATTTAGACGATATGGTTTATATGGGCCAAGTTACTCTTAAAAATACGTTTTAGACATGTTTAGGACACCATATTTACCATATATTTTATATTTAACTCTTAATTATATAGTTTAGCTTTTACAATGTCTTCTTGTATTTTTATATTACATGGTTAACAAACATACTATAAAATTCTCAGATGACCCCAATTGGTTCATTAATGATATATATATCATTAAAATAATCCTTTGGACAAACCATTGATTTTTAGTAGTATTTTATCATTTAATAAAATAGTATTTTTTTTAAACACTCATTTATGTCAATTTTGACACTATTTAGTTTTTGGTTTTTGTGAAAGTCATAAATACATTATTACATCGAAACAAATTCTTTGAATCAAGCATAACATTTAATATTATCCTATAAAATTCGTGGAATGCATCAAAAGTCTCAATTTACATTTATTTTGATATTTATAATTTCAATTATTTTAATCTTTCATTGATAACGTAATTACTTAATCATCATTGTGTCATAAATAAATTTTGTAATTTAATATATAAAAAATATATTTAAAATCACCTTATTTAGGAAATAATTTTATATTTATAATGAGTATTATAGTCTAATTTATCTTAAATTTATCCGAATATTAAAAATGGTTTGTTATTAAACTTTGAATTTAACATTTTTAACTCTTCTTTAAATAAAAGAATAATAAATGTCATAATCCAATCCAAATGGACCAAAAGAAACATATTTTATTCCTATGTTTTTTTTTTGGTCTAAATAAACATATCTAATTGAATAATGACATAGGTTAGGGTAATAATACTATCATTTTTACCTTTAATTTCCCTATTTACTTTTAACCGCTGTAAATATAAGTCAAAAGTTACTATTCCCCAAGAATTATTTTCATATTATTGAACCAAATTATACATATAGATTTCAATCATGTCTCTCAGATTTTTGAAATTCATTTCACAGAAGTGGTAAAATTATATTCTATTAAAATTGGAAAATGTGCATTGAAAGTGGGTAAAAAGGCGTTAAAAAGTTAAATAAAAATTTATACATCAAATTTTATTATAAAATGAATCCAATGAATTAAATTATAAATATATATGAATTATAAATATATTTCGAATTAAAATAAATTTAAATAAAATAAATAATTATTTAAATAAAAATTTGGTTTTATACTATAACACATTATCCATCACTATTAATCAAAAATTGAATGTTTATAGAAATATACCAAAAATTCACCCTAAGCTAATTTTGATATTCTAAAATCATAAATTAATTCTATTTTACCAAATTCCAAACAGAGATGTTGCATTAATTAATTCAAACATATTTCTCATTGTCAAAATCAAAAAAGTGAGTTTTTACAATGTAAAAACTATCAAAAGATTGACATGTTTATATCTCAAATTTAAATGTGAAATTAAATATAATGACCTGAATTGTATTAATTGATAAAAATATAATCTAATTATAAAACAAAACCATTCAAATTAATAATTTAACTCAACAAATTATTTCGTTTAAAAAAGTTATTTTCGATTACAATTAAGTATTTATCATTATTAATCAAAATATGAAAGTTATGAGAAAAGTAGTAAAAATTATCGAAAATAAATTTTTATGTAATTATTCTAAAGAAGACTTCATACTCATTAAATTTATTATATAAAAGTGTCAAATATTTATTTTAAAAAGGGTTCTCTATAAAAAGTGGTAAAATTGCATTTTTTAAAAAATACATCTTTTATCAGAAAAAAATGAATTTGTTCTTATATTATGTCTGAGAAACACAAAATATGTATTTTATAATTATATGGAGTATATAAAATACAAAATTCAGTTAATACTATTCATAACTGCCTTTTTGAATGGCTAGTTTGGTTAGTCCTGGTGCACTCGAACTCGTTGTTGTGTATAGCATAAGCTATTGTATTAATTTAAAGAGATAACATACAATGAAATCTTGGAGTGTTACAAAGAGAAATTAAATTATTTTCCACATGAACAAAAAAATGTTATGGGATATGGAATGAAAAATATCATTGCTATATTTACAGATGTTATAAATCACTCAGGACATCTTAATGTGTATAGAAGGGAACAAAATTATGTTGAGTCCATGATGAGTGAACAACCACCATCTTTTTGTGGGTCCTCTGATACACTTGTTTCCGAAAAATGCATTAGTACCATTGAAAATATATTTTCCATATTTCAATTTTCATAACATGAAGAATCCATTTTGGAAATTTATCATTTAGAAGGAGAAGAAAATCAGTGGTGGAATCTAGTCAAGAATACGAGAAAATGAGATGAAATTGAATCCATGGAATGTGATGAGTTCAAGAACATATTTTTCAATTTGTAATATCCTCATATTCTATAATCGAAAATGAAAAATTTGTTCCTAGATATTAAGAAAAAGGATGAAAAAACCCTTGGTGCATAAAAGGAAAAAATTTCATGATGTTCAAGGTATGATTCTGGCATTATCATCCAACCTAAAAGTAATGTTGGTCAATTCTCTAGTGGATTAAAACCAAGTCATCAAAGGGAATTAGCTATAGTAGAATTTTTTTGATATGAATATATTGTGTGTTGTTCTATCAAGATAGAAATATATATATGTGTTACATATAATTCTCATGGTTTCGACAAGAAACAAAAGATAGTGTTGAAGGAAAATTCTCAAAACAATGGTGAAAATAAAATGACTATTTCCATATGCTAATGGTGTGGAAATATCATAGCATAGACTATCTTAAAGGGACTAGAAAATGAATTATGTTTGTAAAATATGTTTTTCAGGAAGTTTATTGGTGATATAATGAGAAAAAGGTAGCTAATGATGTGAATAGAGAAAAGGCTATAGAGAATTCACTACCCACATGTCAATGCTACATGTGCATGGAAATAAGGAATTATGCTAACCAATGACCTAATTCATGGTGATCAATGATGATCGACACCAACAAACTCTTTAGGATAGTGAAAAAGGAAAATCTCATGTGATCATTATTGATGATGTTGAATATGAAAATAAAGTGGCGGAATTTTTTATTGTTTTGGTAATTTTATTCCAGAATAATGTTGTGGAATATCTTTTATGGTGTCATAGAATAATAAAATTTCTATGTAGTGGTCTAATGCGGTTTTCCACTTGTATTGGAATGCTTATGATGAGTGGTCTATGTAACCATGAAAATTGATTCAGATAATAAAGTGATGTTTTTTGGAAAACATGTTATTTAGGGGAGGATGACCATTAATATGACCATGATGTTGAGATAATTGTATTTGGATAAAGGAATATTAGATTGGAATAAGTAGATTAGACAATTTTAGTTACCTTATAACTAGTTATGGATTTATTAAAATGTGTGTTCTTTATATTGAATGAAGTTTACATCTTTTGGGACTTAGGAATAAGAAAACATGCATGTTTTAAATGTAGAGACCTGATGCCTAACGTGTATGAACATTACATTACTTTTGCGGAATACTTAATACATAACAAAAATATACACACAAGGACTGTAATAGTTTAGTGGCTTTGGAAACTTGGAACGTATTCTTCTAATCGTGGTGAAATATCTTCAACATCTCCCTTAAATATCTTCCCCCTTTTTTACCTAAAACCTTTCTTTATATCTTGGGGGAAAGAAAACATAATAAGGGTGAGCTCAAATGCTCAGAAAGGGTAAGCATGGATAAAATAAAACATACCATATACATTTGACCTTAAAAACATGAACATAATGTTTAAACATCAAAATCTTGAGAAATGACATAAAACATGGATGTATATAAGGCATAGATCATAATGGAACATAAACCATGATAAAATAGCATGGGAATAAAACATGTAATTGTGGCATCCCATAAGCACATGTAATGATTTCCATAGTAGCCAAGGCATTGCTGCCAAAACCATCTTAGTGGACAAAGACCCATTCTGAATCGAGTTCACTCCTCGTTTCAGTCCTGTAACACTGAACCGGATTAACTTACCGTTCCAGCCATATCTATCTCATGAGATATAAAATCTTTACCCAATGCATTGGAGGGAGATATAGGTCCCACCCAACTCATAATGAAATCATTCTTACTTGTGCCACAAAATAAATATACATCATTCATAATAACCCAATAAATAAAATGGGTTTCATAAACATCATCACATCATCACATAATACATATAAAAGAAATGGATATCATTTCATAATAAGTAAAGAGAAACCATGTAAATCATAGATACATTACACTGGAAACATACACATATTAAAATAATGTCATCTTAGATAGAAAATGGTTTTGATAAAACACTTGAAATGAATTTTTGAGGAAAATATCCTTTCTTCTTCAAAATAAATTTCTTTTCACAAAACATCATGAAATTTTAAAAGAAAAAGATTTTGTTGAAAATATTGATCAAATCTTTTGGAGGAAGCTTCGTGAAAATAAGGCTTTATAAAACCGTAAAAATCCTTTCATGCAGTATAAGTTAAAAAAACATTCTTCTCGTACTTTTGCTAGAAAAGTCAAAAAATTACCTCGTAACGTAAACAAAAGAAATATTCCTTACATACCATGTATTAAAAGTCAAAAATGGGTAAAAAGAACTTTAAACATACATGAAATCATTTTTCGAAAACATTGGCTTGGATGATAAAGATAACCCCAGTAAATACTTACGAATAAACAACCTAGGATTAAAATGAGATTGATAAATTATCCCTTACCTTAGGTCCGATATGCTTCGTACGTATTTGAACCCCCTGTATAATGATTTAAATAATGTTATTGACTTATTAAAGAATCATATTCATTGTCATTATATCATATATGGTCCACTTATGACTTTATATTACCCGTTCATTTGTAAATTTATGTTAAAGTAGCGTTTTCGGTAAAATCGTCTCATTTGTCGTTCGTTTTTTAACTTGTAATTATTAATATGATTACATGGATCATGATTACTTATATCCAGAATGTAAAACATGATTTATATATAATATATATTCAGAATATACATATATATAATATATCGATAAATGGAAAGAAATACAACGTTCATGGAGACGGTAGGCCGCACGTACGCATGAACGTTGTTTTCGTTTCCTTATTGAATTGAATGTAATTAAGTAGATGAAACACATATATATATACATAAATATAGTATCATTATTATGCCATATATTTCATGATTACTTATTATATATACTTTATAATCATTCCTGAATGGTTAATCATTGAGAATGAATCTCATCACGTTGTGGAGACGGTAGTCTATACGTACGCACAAGCGATGATATCATTCCCATGATCCAGGAATTGTATTAAAGTGTATGTATAATATTTAAGAATCAATATCACTTTAAAATAATCATATATAGTCATTATTTACACCATTATACCCATCCAAGTAAGGTGGTGGTGGAAAATAGATTACACCATGGCGTGGAGATGGTATTCCGTACGTACGCACGTGCGGTGATTTCATTTTCCGGAGGATGGATAAATTGTGAAATAGGGTTGTTTCATACTTATAATAATGTATCAGTATATTAATGATACTGATGTTATTACTTTATAATGAAATAACTAAAGAAGAAGAAGTGGAAGAAGAAATAATGTTGAAAGAATCAGTAACGAACATTACCTCTTCTTTGAAGCACCTCTTTGAGACCTCCTCTTAGGGCACTACAATTGGTCTTTGAAGTTGACCAGGACCTCTAGGATATTTCTAGGGAAGTTGAGAAGAGAATTTTTCAGTGGTTGGACGAGCATGATGGCTCAAATTGGTGTGAGGAAGAGAGGGAGGAGGTGTCTTTTTATAAGGGAGGAGAGGGGCACCTTTGGAAATCTTAAAAATATTATTTTATAATAAATATAAACCCACTTAAAGACCTCCAAAAATGACTCATATTCGAATATAAGATGAGATAGGGTTGTAATATCATCAACCAATAAAATTTAGACATGTTAGGAAAATATTTTAAACATTATCAACTTGATTTAACTTTACTTAATGAATTTAATTTTATTTGTCGTAATAACATTATAAATTTTAACTTATAAAAAAAATTTCTTATTTTTTTTTGAATTGTCCATAATTGGATACTTTATAAAATTTTAGACCATATAAATTTAAATTTATAATTTTAAAAATATTTTTGTGATTTTTAAACAATTTTATAATATGTAATTTTTATAAAATAACAATAGTGTAAATTTAGACACTATTCATTTATATGAATTTAAATAAAATATATACAGAAGATATGTTCGAACTAAAAGCATTAATAGTTTCATAATATGACATATGTATCTATAAAATTATTGGAGAACATTAAATAGTTCATATAATATTTATTTTATTATTTTTAAAACCATTTATTTGGTTTATCTCTTAATAAAATAATTACTACATCATTTTTGTATAATTATTTAATGTACTTATATGTTGCATAAAAATTAAAAATAAAATCATATGATGAAGATAAATCTATTAAATTTCACAAAAATACTTTTACTCTAATTTATCATCTTAAAATCACAATAGTTAAACTGCTATATTTATTAAATTAAGAAGGTGACAACTTTGGCATCATTTAAAATAAAATAACATAAGTGTCATAATTGCGTGTATAAGACTCCAAATGGTCAAATAATCGACCATTGGATGATTATAGTTTAAATTTACATGACCAATATGTTTTTTTAGGGTTTTGTGCCTTTTATGGTCACTATTAGTTTAATAATAACTATATTCTTGATTTTTCACTAGATAAATAATTTCTGCATCACTATTGTGTCACAATTAATGATAATTATTTAATCCCAAAAAATTATAAATAAATTCTCATGATGTAGATAATTTTGTTATATTTATTTCTACTATAAATTTTCGAAGTTTCATGAAGTTTATCACTAACTTAAAATTATTATACTTATAGTATTTAAGAGAGTGACATGTTTTCCTTTCTTTGGTTTTAATAATAATTAAATTATTTTCATGGAAATAAGTCCATTAAATGAATCTAATCCAACCCTTAGGTGATATGGGTCAACTTTTAGTCATCCAATAGGATTTTTACACGTGTTAGGGTAATTTTATAATCTTATATTTACCCTAAATTACCTGATTTACCTTTAACTATGGTAAATAAAATTTACCGTAGTTACTATTCACAATGCCCAAAAATAAAAAGTATCTTATTAACATAATTTGGACCCACTGATTCCAAATATGGAATCCATTTTTCCAAATTCAATACACAAAAGTTGCAGAAAATAAATTAAAATTAATCTCGTTGTCGAAAGAAAACAGGTTTTTCTTTAAAACATTGCAAAAGATTGAATTGATTTAACCTGCGAATTCATGGTAAAATCAATGCTAATGAAATACATTATATTAAATGGAAAATAATATATTCTATTTATAATGTAAAACCATTCAATATTATAATTTAACCACATAAGATATTACGATTAAAAAAGTTGTTTTAAATTATAATATAGCGTGTTTTAACTATTTATTAAAATATGAAAGTTATCAGAATAAAATGAAAAATTTATCCAAAGTAATTTTTTATTTCTTGATTCCAAATAATAATTTTATTTTGTCAAATGGATCTTATAAACATTTCAAAAACTAGATTTAATGTGGGTGCACCATCAAAAGGCGGCAAAACAATATTTTTTGAAAAATAGTTATTTTACCTGAAAAATTTATTTTGTTCTTATACCATGTTCTAGAAAATGTGTAAGATGAATAATAATGTTATAAAATTAAAAATTTAGTTAATACTATTCATAATGGCTAGTTCATAACAATATTATAATAATATATTGTTGTTTAGTAAAACCCGGTATTGCGTACAACACACGCTATCAGGGAAGGTCGCGATTGCGTGTAATGCAAGCCAAGTCAGGGTTGCGTGTAGTGCAGGACTCCTTCTTTGTTGCGTATAACAGAATCCAACCATATTTTATTTATACATTGAATATATATATATATATATACACTCAATGTTGCGTAGAATAACTTCTATCAAACGAACTTGAAATTGTGTGTAACAAGAGCCAAGAATAGTGTTGCGTATACTGCAAGCTAATACGGTGTTGCGTATAGCGCAAGATAATCTTGGTGTATCGTACAACAGAAAATATGAATGAAATTAAAAAGAATGTATCTTATAAAATCTTGGGTTGTTACATTCTACCCCCCTTAAAATGAATTTCGCCCTCGAAATTCGTTGGGGTTATAAATCATTTACTATTCATAGAAACCCACATCATAAAAAGAAACACCAAAACTGAACGTTAAAAACTAAAGTATGAAATATAACGGTTACCCAAATTAACTCATCAATAGGTTTCCATATAGGATAACATTGGTGAAAATATGGATATGGAATAGAAATCTAACCATCATGTTCTGTTATAGAGTGGTAGAGAACATGGCTATGAAAAAGCCAACAATCACAATGCCATAAATTTGTGATGATCTAAGGTACCATCTGATTCATCGGATATAAAGGCACTAGGAAAACATTTTTGGTTCTCAAGATTATTTCCCTAAAGATGATGAAATTGGAATTAGAATAAATACTTTCGTGATTTTGGTATTGTCTCACCATTTGTCGTTCTTTGGACAATTTACACTTCATCTCTTAAAGAAATGAAGTTGAATATGTCATTCTTGCTGTGTTAGCAGATCATGTGATAGAATGATGGGTCATTCCATCTGTCTCAAACAAATGGTTAGAAAAGTTATCAAAAAAATTACATAAGTCCATCTATAGTGAGATTAATCATATGTGGTTCCTAAAATGGACTTATACTTCATATATCATACTGCTTAATATAAAAAAACTAGTTTCTACTAAACAGGGACTTCCTGTAGTCCAGTGGTTGGCGATAAAGGTCAGTCGCACTTCGGTTGTGGGTTCGATTCCCACAGCCTTGTCCAACGCAATGGGCTGTCGCCCATCCTGCAGGTTTTCCTTTTTCTAAAACTACATTACTATAACATCCCATCAATAATATCAAAAAAAAGTTCTATCCTTAATCAATACTAACATATGTACAACATAATTCATTCCAATCTTTAGGCTTATCTAAAATACTTCAGTCCAAGCTCATAGTATAAAGAAAACGATTACTTGAAATTTCATCAACCAAGCATGAGAATATCATCATTTATCCACCATATATCTTGTTGGTCACATCCCAATCATGTGAATACCTTAATCATGTATTCTCTTGAAAATGAATACTCGTTGAACCATAGTGAAAACATGAATGTTGTTAAAAGTTAACTCTTTCCACATAAGAAAATCCAAAAATTCTATATCCTCAAACCATGATATAACCTTCTCCTTATATCAGTCATGAGCTCATGAATACTATCAAACATTTAATTTTCTCCTTATCCCTTCATTATGAACATATCATCTATTTTCCAAAAATATCTGAATAACCTTTCATGATTACTAATACCATTAATCATACACTTTCAGAACATAGGGAAAGACAACAGTGTAACAATCCTTATATGTCTCTTTATTCCATAGTACCATGAGATTAATTATACAACATTACACTTGATAAACATGTAATCATTCCACTACCTTCTTAAAACATTGACCGAGCTTCAACAATTCATTCATCTCACATATCATTTGTAGTCTCTTCATCATCATCAACATAAATACTACCCATATGACCGTACTGATTCTCTTGATGAGACTTTACCTTAGGGCATTGGTTTGAATAATGCCCGTACATTCCACATTTAAAACATTTAACCATTGTTGGTGTCGTAGCGATTCCATTATCCTCGTCCATGGTTCTAACTGAACCTTTTCCTTTACACTTACTGGCTTTGTGTCCTTTTTTCCACACCTAAAGCATCTTCCAGTTCCCTTGAAACAATCTCCTCGATGCCTCTTCCCACATGATTTACATGAGGGAAATTTAACATTCTTTCCTCTATGATCATCATGAAACTCCATCTTTCTCTTATTATTTGAGACGGGAAACTTACCAACGTTTAGATTATTGATCATATTATGAGATTGCTGATTAGGCATAATAACGATGCTTGGACTTCAAAATCCCGTTTATTTGGTTTCTCATGATGAATATCATTCCATTGTCCGTCATATCCTCCATTATCATGAATCTTCCTGTTTCTAGCCATTTTATAAAACCCAAAAAAAAATAGTGTGAGAGGCAATAATCATGCTAGGGAAAGAAAAATATTAAAGGGGGAGTACCATCCATATCTAACATCTTAGGTTAAATTCTTAGATCGTTACCGTAGTTCTAGGACCATATCCTATACGTATACTTATCCTTAGGGACATCCCTAGACATACCTTAGAAATATCTCTAGGGATCTCACTAATGTTTTCGCATCCTAGTTTCCAAAGGTTGAGTAAACCTCCCTCTGATACCAACTGTAGAAACACGAATCCTGACGTACATGAACATTACATTACATTTGCGGAATACTTAATACATAACAAAAACAGACACACAAGGACCGTAATAGTTTAGTGTCTTTGGAAACATGGATCGTAATCTTCTAATCGTGGTGAAAGATCTTCAACATATCCCTTAAAGATCTTCCCCCTTTTTACTTAAAACCTTTCTTTATATCCTGGGGAAAAGAAAACATAAAAAGGGTGAGCTAAAATTCTCAGTAAGGGTAAGAGTGGATAAAATAGAACATACCATATACATTTGAACTTAAAAACATGAACATAATGTTTAAACATAAAAATCTTGAGCAATGACATAAAACATGGAAGTAAATAAGGCATAGATCACAATGGAACATAAACCATGATAAAATAGCATTGGAATAAAACATGTAATTGTGGAATCCCTTAAGCACATGTAATGATTTCCATAGTAGCCAAGGCATTGCTTCCAAGACCATCTTAGTGGACAAAGTCCCATTCTGAATCGAGTTCACTCATCGTTTCAGTCCTGTAACACTGAACCGGATTAACTTACCGTTCCATCCATGTCTCTCTCACGAGATATAAAATCTTTACCCAATAAATTGGAGGGAGATATAGGTCTCACCCATCTCATAATGAAATCATTCTTACTTGTGCCACAAAATAAACATACATCATTCATAATAACCCAATAAATAAAATGGGTTTCATAAACATCATCACATAATCCATATAAAAGAAATTTATATCATTTCATTAAAAGAAAAGTGAAACCATGTAAATCATAGAGACATTAGACTAGAAACATACACATATTAAAATAATGTCATCATAGATAGAAAATGGTTTTGATAAAACACTTGAAATGAATTCTTGAGGAAAATATCCTTTCTTCTTCAAAATCAATTTCTTTTCACAAAACATAATGAAATTTTAAAAGAAAAATATTTTGTTGAAAATAGTCATCAAATCTTTTGGAGGAAGCTTCACGAAAATAAGGCTTTATAAAACCGTAAAAATCCTTTCATGCATTATATGTTAAAAAAACATTCTTCTCGTACTTTTTCAAGAAAAGTAAAAAAAAGTACCTCGTAACGTAAACAAAAGAAATATTCCTTACATACCATGTAGTAAAAGTCAAAAATGGGTAAAAAGAACTTTAAACATACATGAAAACATTTTTAGAAAACATTGGCTTGGATGATAAAGATAACCCCAGTAAATACTTACGAATAAACAACCTCAGATAAAAATGAGATTGATAAATTATCCCTTACCTTAGGTCGGATATGCTTTGTACGTATCTGAAACCCCTGTATAATGATTCAAATAATGTTATTGACTGATTACAGAATCATATTCATTGTTATTATATCATATATGGTCCAATTATGACTTTATATTAACCATTCTTTTGTAAATTCATGTTAAAGTAGCGTTTTGGGTAAAATCGTCTCATTTGTCGTTCGTGTTTTAACTTGTAATTATTAATATGATTACTTGGATCATGATTACTTATATCCAGAATGTAAAACATTATTTATATATAATATATATTCAGAATATACATATATATAATATATCGATAAATGGAAATAAATACACCGTTCATTGAGACGGTAGGTCGTACGTACGCATGAATGCTGTTTTCGTTTCCTTATTGAATTGAATGGAATTAAGTAGATAACATACATATATATATACATAAATCCAGTATAATTATTTTGTCATATATTTAATGATTACTTATTATATATACTCTATAATCATTCATGAATGGTTAATCATTGAGAATGAATCTCATCGTGTTGTGGAGACGGTAGTCCGTACGTACGCACGAGCGATGATATCATTCCCATGATCGTGGAATTGTATTAAAGTGTATGTATAATATTTAAGAATCAATATAACTTTAAAATAATAATATATAGTCATTATTTACACCATTATACCCATCCAAGTAAGGTGGTGGTGGAAAATAGATTACACCACGGCGTGGAGACGATATTCCGTATGTACGCACGCGCGGTGATTTCATTCTCCGTAGGATGGATAAATTGTGAAATAGGGTTGTTTCATACTTATAATAACATATCAGTATATTAGTGATACTGATGTTATTACTTCATAATGAAACAACTAAATAAGAAGAAGCGGAAGAAGAAATAAAGTTGAAAGAATTGGTAACGAACATTACCTCTTCTTTGAAGCGCCTCTTTGAGACCTCCTCTTAGGGAACTACAATTGGTCTTTGAAGAAGACCAGGACCTCTAGGATGTTTCTAGGGAAGTGGGGAAGAGAATTTTTCAGGGTCTTTCCGAGCATGAAGGCTCAAATTGGTGTGAGGAAGAGAGGGAGGAGGTTCCCTTTTATAAGGGAGGAGAGGGGCACCTTTGGAAATCTTAAAAATATTAATTTATAATAAATCTAAACCCACTTAAAAACCTCCAAAAATTACTCATATTAGAATATAAGATGATATAGGGTTGTAATCTCATCAAAAAATAAAATTTAGACATGTTAGGAAATTATTTTAAACATTATCAACTTTATCTATCCTTACTTAATCAATTTAATTTTATTTGTGGTAATAACATTCTAAATTTTAACTTATAACAAAAAATTACTTTTTTTGTGAATTGTCTATAATTGGATACTTTATAACATTTTATAACATATAAATTTAAATTTATAAATGTTAAATATTTTTGTGATTTTTAAACAATTTTATAATATTTTATTTTTATAAAATAACAATAGTGTCAATTTTTGACACTATTCATTTATATGAATTTAAATAAAATATATACAGAAGATATGTTCAAACTAAAAGCTTTAATAGTTTCATAAAAGGCCATATGTATCTAGAAAATTAGTTGATAAGATTATATAGTTCATATAAAATTTATTTTATTAATTTTAAAACCATTTATTTGGTTTATCTCTTAATAAAATAATTACTACAACATGTTTGTATAATTATTTAATATAGCTATATGTTTCATAAAAATTAAAAATAAAATCCTATGATGAAGATAAATCTATAAACTTTCACAATACTACTTTTACTCGAATTTATCATCTTAAAATCACAATAGTTAAATTGTTATATTTATTAAATTATGAAGGTGACAACTTTGGCATCATTTAAAATAAAATAATATAAGTGTTATAATTGCTTTTATAAGACTCCAAATGGTCAAATATTCGACCATTGGATGATTATAGTTTATATTTACATGAAAAATAAGTTTTGGTCAGGGTTTTGTGCCTTTTATGTTCACTATTAGTTTAATAAAAACTATATTCTTGATTTTTAACTAGATAAATAATTTCTGCATCACTATTGTGTCACAATTAATGATAATTATTTAATCCCAAAAAATTATAAATAAATTCTCATGATGAAGATAATTTTGTTAGATTTATGTAGAATATTAATTTTTGATGTTTCATGAAGTTTATCAGTAATTTAAATTATTATACTTATAGTATTTAAGAGAGTGACATGTTGTCACTTTCTTTGGTTTTAATAATAATTAAATTATTTTCATGGAAAAAAGTCCATTAAATGAATATAATCCGACCCTTCGGTGATATGGGACGACTTTTAGTCATCCATTAGGATTTTTCCAAGTGTTAGGGTAATTTTATAATCTTATATTTACCCTTAATTACCCGATTTACCTTTAACTACGGTAAATAAAATTTACCGTAGTTACTATTCACAATGCCCAAAAATAAAAGGTAGCTAATTAAAATAATTTGGACCCACTGATTCCAAATATGGAATCCATTTTTTTAAATTCAATACACAAAAGTTGTAGAAATTAAATTAAAATTAATCCCGTTGTCGAAAGAAAACGGGTTTTCTTTAAAACATTGCAAAAGATTGAATTGATTTAACCTACGAATTCAAGGTAAAATCAATGCTAATGACATAAATTATATTAAATGGTAAAAATATATTCTATTTATAATTTAAAACCATTAAATATTATAATTTAACCACATAAGATATTATGATGAAAAAAGTTTTTTTTAATTAAAATATAGCGTGTTTTTAATATTCATTAAAATATGAAAGTTATCATAATCAAATGAAAAATTTATCCAAAGTAAATTTTTATTTCTTGGTTCCAAATAATAATATTATTTTTTCAAATGGAACTTATAAACATTTCAAAATGTAGATTTACTGTGGGTGCACCATCAAAAGGCGGAAAAACTGTATTTTTTGTAAAATACTTTTTTTACCCGAAAAATTTATTTTGTTCTTATACCAGTTCTAGAAAATGTGTAAGATGAATAATAATGTTATAAAATAAAAATTTTATTTAATACTATTCATAACATCTAGTTCATAACAATTTTATAAAAATATATTGTTGTTTAGTAAAACCCAGTATTGCGTACAACGCACGCTATCAGGGAAGGTCGCGATTGCATGTAATGCAAGCCATGTCAGGGTTGCGTGTAGTGTAGGACTCCTTTGTTGTTGCGTATAATAGAATCCAACCATATTTTATTTATACATTGAATATATATATATATATATACTCAATGTTTCGTAGAATAACTTCTATCAAACGAACATGAAATTGTGTGTAACACGAGCCAAGAATAATGTTGCACATACTGCAAGCTAATACGGTGTTCTGTATAGCACAAGATAATCTTGGTGTATCATACAGCAAAAGATATGAAGGAAATTTAAATGAATGTTTCTTATAAAATCTCGGGTTGTTACATTAAATAAGTATATCAGATAGTTTAGGTTGTTACTATATATAAATAGAATACATGATTAAGGTATTTACATCTTTCGAATGTGACAACAGAGAACTAACTTATATGATATGGGAGAAAAATGTAAAACCTATTTAGTTAGACTCTTTATAAAGTTGTAGATTTTCTGTTTTTGGAAGGATTGTAATTCTATTCAACTATGGATAGTATAAGTTATACTCCTGTTGAATTTTGTTAGATTAATGTATTATCTCACTATATGTGTACTTATTCATATTTGGAAACCTGTGTTAACCTTTTTATTGAAATGTATATAATGACCTATCATTATATTTATTGATCTCATGATCTACAAACACTTCATGAATGAAAAATTAATATTCATTTAATTAAATAAGATATGATGTGGAAATTGTGGAAGGCATGAACTATAGTGAGATTGTACAGAAATCAATTAAGTATTTCATCTCATGTTCATCAAATTTAGAAAAAGGATATTGAAAACCAAAAATGTTATCATAGTACCTTTTTATCCAAGGAATATGATGGTCCCTTAAATTGTCGTAGATTTATCGGTTTCTTGTTGCTATCTTTCTCCCAAACTTGTTCTCTATTACAATCCATAATAATATGATGGTTATATTTTTCATCCAAATCCATGCTTTTAATTCCCGCATATGTTATCTTATGTGGAATCCCCATAATGAGTTACATTGGGTAACCATTATGTTTCAAACATTTCTTTTTAAACTGAAGTTTTAGTATTCATTTTTACGATGCTGGTATTAATGAAAGACAAATTCATGTAGTAAACTTTCTATTACCCCAAAAAATTATGAGGGTGAAATTAATTTGAATAGGGGTAGAAAGAAACACCCTGAGATTTTATGAGACATAATTGTTTTAATTTTATTGATGTCTTGTGTCGTACCCTACACCAAGATTAGCTTGTGTTATATGGATCTCTATATTATCTTGCAATTTATGAAACACAATTCTTGGCTTCACACAAAATGAACTTAATATACATTTTATATAATTTATTTCATGTAAGGTTGAGTATAAGTGATAAATAAATATTATAACATAGTCATTATAATGGCGGATATGCATAATATTAACTTTCTTCTAAAAAATATTTAAATGAAAAATAACGAGTCAATATAATAATAAAATCACTTTTTATTGATATTATTAATGAGCTATAAATTTAATATATTCAATTTAATGTTTAAAATTCAACTTATATATTTTTTAGTGATTATATAAAGTGAAATTATTTTTTATAGATAAAATGAGTGTTTTTCTAAAATTGATGTTTTACCACCTTTTGATAGAGAACCAATCATAAATATATTTTTCTAAACTTTTATTAGCTCTTTTTTCACAAAATACACCTATTTTTTGGAATTGGGACTTCAAAATTTACATTGTTTTATTTTTTGGTATTTTTTAAGATATTCATTTTTACTAAATTGTAAAAAATGCTGCATTTTAATTTCAGTGTGCTTTTTCATCTCAATTATTTTTATATAAGTGTTATACTTTTAATTGTTTTTAATTTATATTTATATTATGTTTTTCTCATTTAACCCAATTTTGGTGATTTTAATTCATTTCACATTGAAATTAGATATAAATGAACATCAGTCTTTTGATGGTTTTTACTTTTATAAAAACTAGTTTTTTCACATTGACAACGAGATTTAATATTAAATTAATTTTTGAAACATATATGTTTTGAATTTGGTAAAATTGATTCTATAATTTGAATAAGTGGGTCCAAATTAGGTTAATTTTGTACATTTTTAATTTGGATACTCTGAATAATAACAAATTTTTCTTATTAACTACAATTAAATATAAATAGGAAAAATATGTTAACAAACTATTACATGATGCAAGACCTACTAGGAAGTGTCCTAGAAAAATTCTTTAATGTTCGTTTGTTGAGAACCTGGAACTACATAATAAATTAAGTGAATTTGGTGTGTAGATAGTTAAAATGAAAAGGAAGTGACAAATAGTCAAGGTAGAACCCAAAGAGAACTTGACTATGAGAACTCTTTCCAGAAATGCTAGAAAGGATGACCAATCCTTTAATATGTTATGAATTATGAAAGAACACAATGGATGCAAGAAAAACTCACCATAATTACATTACCTCCATTCCCGATGTTTCATGAGTACAAAGGGGTGGCGATTTATATCCCAAGATAGAATGGAATTCACATCACACCATGGGTGGTTTATACATTAGTCTAATGCCTAATTTTCCACAGTAAAAAACCAAAATAATTCTTTTGACCACTTTGGCACTTTCCCATGAATTTTGGGGTCAAGTAGCACAACATTTTATGAAAAGTAAAGTAGACCACCCCTTTTGACTATGAAAATTCAGTGGTTGGGTGGGATTGAAATTCAAAGCACACATTAGGATGGATCTTTAAATGAAATTTTGGGCCTTAATTAGGGCAATTACAGGACCAGATGCTTCACCCAGTCTAGCGTGTTGGGAAACCTCTTCGAGTTCCATAATTAACCCATTTAATGCCTCTTTCATTCTCTTAGTCTGCTCTTTTGTCATTAAGACTCCAATTCCATGCAATGTGTCTTCTCCAGTTTTGGGCATTCTTCCCTCCTCATCATTCCCACCTCTAACCTTGTGATTCCCATGTGTTCTGTGATCCTCATCATCTCCTCCCACCTCAAAAAGATTCATCCTAGAATTTTAAAATTCAAATGGTGAAAGATCAGAAACATTAATGGTCAAACTAATATTTCCATACATGTTGGGTTACTCAATCTTGTAGGCATTATCATTAATATTCTCTATGGCTTGGAGAGGACCATCTCCTAGTCGATGAATTTATGATTGTTGTTGCTCTTAAAACCTATCATTCCTCATGTGTACCCACACCTAATCTCCAGGTTGAAACACCATCTTCCACCAACCCTTGTTGTCGTGCTTCTCTACTTGTTCATTATTCCACTCAATGTTGACATTTACCTTTTCATGGAACTTATGTGAAAACATTATCTTTATTTCACCTTCACGATTTGAAAATTGATTAGTAGGAAAAGGTAAAATGTTGAGTGGAGTTAATGGGTTAAAACAATTCACATATTCAATTAGTAAAGCATTAGTAGTGGAGTGAACCACTTGATTATAAGAAAACTCAATGTGTTGTAGGAATATTTCCCTAATGGTTTAGATATTCACAAGTATGGCAAACAACTAGGTGGAAAGTGTTCCACTGACCACCTTGGTTTGGCCATCTGTTTGTGGGTGTGTAGTGGAGGAGAACAAAAATTTGGATCCATGTTTGTTCCACAATGTTCCCATGAAGTGACAAAAGAATTTGACGTCCCTATCACTCTGAATACTCTTGGGCAAGCCCTGAAATCAAAAAAATTCCCTGAAAAATAGATCACTGATAAGAGTTGCATAATTGGTTTTAGAAAAAGTAATAAAATGAGCCATTTTACTAAACCTGTCTGCCACCACCAAGATGTTATCCTTAATTGATTTTGATCTAGTTAAGCTGAGAACAAAATCCATTGAATTTTCAACCCAAGGATGAGGCCAACAAAAATGTCCACTCAATAAGGAAAAGGTTTTCTCAACCCCAAAATTCCCAATTAAACCACCACCATGAGTTTCCCAAATAAGAAATTCGCTCATGGAGCTAGATGGAACACACAATATATTTTTTCAAAAAATAAGTCCATCATGATTGTAATAATTACATTTCCCATGATTTTCACACATCTTCCAAATTTCATAAAAATCAACATCATTCTCATACAAGCATTTTAACATTTTAAAACCAAGTATTTTAGCATGTATAGAAGTGATAAGTGAGTATCTTTTAAAAAAAGCATCGGCGAAAGGATTATATTTTCATTATTTATGCTTAATGATGTAATGAAATTTTTCAACAAGTTAAAGACATCTTTCATGCCTCTTATTCAAATTTCCTTGTGAGATATCAAATTATAGGCTTTCGTGATTTGAATGAGTCACAAAATCCCTTAACCACAATTAATATTGCCAATTTTCTAATGTTCTTTTGAGAGAATACAATTATTTGTCATAGGTAGAGTACTTAAAAGCATCCCCATTAATGTCCTCACTAATTTATGCTATAGGCTTAGTGTCATTCATTAAAATATCCCGGATTCCTATTCCAGAGGCATCACACTCAATCTTAATATCTTTTAAAAAGTCCATAAGAACCAAGAGAGGTGAATTGATCAAAATACCTTTGAGTGTGGAGAAGGCATATTCATGATCTTTTACCCACATAAATCTCAATCATTTTAAGACCAACTCAATCAGAGGTTCCACATTGGTTGGAATGTCCCTCAAGAACCTCTGGTAAAAACATTATTGTCCATGGAAGATCCTCACCTCATTGTCATTTCTTCATGTTCGCTAGTCCCGAATCGCCTTCACCTTCTCTTCAACAACCCAAATTCCATTGGCTCCTACCACAAAAACAAAGAATAATACTAAATTTAAACTAAATGTACATTTTTTCATCTTTGAAAACAACCTATTATTCATAAGTGTCTCAAAAACATGTTTCAAATGTTCATAATGTTCATCAAGGTTCTTTGAATAAATATGAATGTCATCAAAATACACAACCAAAAATTTCCAAATGAATGGATGAAAAACATGATTCATTATGTCCATGAATGTACTCTGGGCATTAGTCAGTGCCATAGGAATTAATATCCATTCATAAAATCCAAACATTGTTTTATATGTGGTTTTCCATTCATCTCCCTATTTTAGTCTAATTTGATGGTATCCATTCTTTTTTGTCAATTTTAGTAAACAAGCATGAACTGTGGAGTTCATCAAGCATATCACCCAAACGAGGTATGGTATATCAATACGTTACCATGATTTTGTTGATATATCAACAACCAACACACATTTCCACTTACTATAATTCTTGGGGACAATAATTACAGGTATCACATAGGGACTCCAGCTCTCTCGGACAAATACATTCATTTCAAATTCTTCAACTTGTCATTGGATTTCTCGAGTCTCCTCTGGATTATCCCAATAATCCAGTCGATATGGATGCATTACTCTAGGAAGGAAGTCGATGTGGAGCTCAATACCTCACAAGGGAGGTAAGCCATCCAGAATTTCCTTTGGAAAAACATCACCAAAATCCTACAAATGAGACAGAATACTAGAAGTCATTGATGTCATAGGAGAGTTAGAGGTAAAAAATTCACCCATAAATAGATGTAGTTACAAACAATCAATTATAGTTCAGAAAATTTAGAAATATTTAGTAATATTTAGAGGTAATTAGTATTAATTAGTAGTAATCGGTACCAATTAGTAGTAATTATGATAAATCTGTTTTAATTCGTATTATTTCATAATAATTACTAATAATTAGTAATAATTAGAAAAAATTAGGAGTAATTAGTAATAATTAGAAATAATTAGTATTAATTAGTATTAATTGGTAGTAATTAGTACTTATTAGTAATAATTTGTAATAAATTTTGATAATTTGTGCAAATTGTTAATAATTAGTGGTAATTAGTAATAATTAATTATAATTTGTGGTAATTAGTAGTAATTATAAAAAATCAGTAAATAATAGTAATAATTATAAATATTTATTAAAAATTAGAAATAATTAGTAATAATAAGTAATAATTAGTAATTATTAGTAATAATTAGCTATAATTAGTAATAATTAGGGTTATTTTGTAATAATTAGTAAATATTATTAGAAATTAGTAATAATTATAAAAAATTAGTAAATAATGGTTGTAATTAGAAAATAACTACTAATAATTAGTAATAATGAGTAAAAATTAGTGATAATTAAGAATAATTAGTTATAATTAGTTGAAATTTGTAATAATTAGTGGAAATTATTAATAATTATTAAAATTTATAGGAAATTAGTAATAATTTGTGAAAATTAGTAAAAAATAGAAATAATTTGCAATAATTACTAATAAGTAGTAATAATTAGTAATAATTTTTTTTAATTAGTAATAATTGGAAATAATTTGTACAAATTAGAACAAAATAGTAAGAATTAGTGATAATTCGTGGTAACTAGTAATAATTAGTGAGAATTAGTAAAAATTATTGACAATTAGTAATAATAAATAAATATTTTTGGTAATTACTTATTTAAAATATATTTTACTACAATATATAATATTATTGTTTACAATCATTTTTATCACTAAAAAATAATGATAATTACAAAATATTAATGATAATTTGGAAAAAATAAGTGAGGTAGGAATGACGTGAAATGTCTTATTTGGATTATTATATACTTATATAAAATTATTCGTAAAAATTTAGTTATCTTGGATTTTTAGTGAAATATAGAAAAAGGAAGTAAAAAAATAGTATATATTACATGATTGAGTTTTCATAAATCATAATAGTAATGTGAATAGTTTTGGTAAAAATATTGTATATATTGACTGTGTGGATTATTTTTTAATTTCAAATTCATCAAAAAAGAATTAGATTTAGATGGTAAAATTAATTGTCCTTGTATGAAATGTGCTCTGAGGAGGTTTGACATAGTTGAAAATGATGGAGTTCATCTATTACAATTTAGTTTTTGAATAGATTATGGTTTCTTGTAGCGAAATGGTGAATAATGATTTTTATAAGATAAAAATAATTTGGATCTAGATCTATCATAGGGTTAATATTTAGTAAATGATGTGGGTAGTCATTCTTTTCAACAAACAAGAACTCATGAAGATATTTATTTAACTACTAAGATTGAACCATTAAATTTTATGAGTTTTGGATATTTACTAAAAAAGTATTGTATCCTGGTTTCATGGTAAGGAAATGTTATGATATTATAAAATTTATTGTTATTAAATCAGATAATAGAATGTTAAATAGTTGCTTTGATCATATATTCCCTTTAGTTAAATAACTTTTTCTTGAACACAACGTCATTGATAACATGTAACAAATCAAATATTTCAAATATTAAAATCTTAAATTATTCCTCTAATATTTATTTATAGAATCATGTTGACCTAGTACATACATCTTTTTATTCAGAAGCTGAAAAAGTGTTATTGAGTCTTTCTACTGACGGTTTCTATCCATTTTATTCTTAGAAATATTAATATTTTGGTTGGTTACTATGTATAACTCTATAAAATTTACTTACTTGTACGTTGATGAATGATACATACATATTTTTTACCTTATTAATTATAAAAATTGGTCCCCACTACCATCACAAAAATCATACCTTAACAGAACTCTCATTTTCTAGCCCACCAGGTACCACAAGAATCCCCAAAGACCTGTGGTCCCCACTCGAGGGATCACCCACTGTCGAAACCATTCATCTGACTAATGATTATCCCCACATGCCAACACACATCCTTTTCACTGTGATTTGTCCTCACTCAAACACACATTTTTAAATTTCCTAGAAAGTCACCCATCCTGATATCTACTTTAGTCCAAGCATTCTTAACTATGGAGTTTTAATCACATAGGCTCCCAAAAATGATGGTACATCTTATTGAATATAGTCATATCATATATTTATTTTACCCTTTATCAATATATGGTGTCACGTTAATTCTAGGCCATCCATAAAATAATATAAATGTTTTTTTTTGAATCCATTAATTAATGAGATAAATTTACTATAGAGTATTAGTATCTGTACATATGAAGTTGTTGTGAAGAAAAATTTCTTTAAGAAAAGAACATTGATGTGGATAATAAGTTACTTCCCAACAGATAATATGTTATCAACTTAGAGAAAAAATTGTCCAAAAACGTTTTCATACTATATGATAGACAAAAAGGTTTTTATTCTCATCAATGTAAGAAAACATTATTGTTTTGACTTTCATCATAGATTTATTCCAAATAATCATCCTTCTATGAGGGGTAAAAATTGTATATGAAAAGGAACAATTGATATAGATGGACCTCTAACAGTGATATCTAGTATTGAGTTAAAATTTATTATCTCTTCATTACCCACAAATACCTTTAGACCGACTATAAATAAAAAAATTTATGGCTTTGGGAAATAACACAATTGGATAAAATGAAGCATTTTTTTGATTTTCAATATTGGTAAGGTTTGATTCTCAGTTACTTGTTGGATGTCCTGAATGTTAAGAATAACTCTTTTGATAATATTTTTTACATAGTTTTGGACACACCTCATAAGACCAATGAATATGTAATGGAACCATTAGATCATTGAAAAATTTACAAGAAACCTTAACTTGAACTTTTTGAAAAGGTTATATAAAAGATGTTAGTGAATCAAAAAGTGGATTATATAGAGTCCAAAGTAAACATTTTTTTATTTTGGTAGTGGATTGTAGGTTTGAGGAATTCATACTATTATGATTCAAATTTTGTTAGATGTATAAAAAATGGTCATATTGAAATATTAAAATGTCATTAATGTCATATTATAATGTAAGGAATGATAATAGTTGGATTTGGAGGTTTTTTGAATTCTATGATTTGGTATTCAGTAAAAAAAATTCATACTTTTTAGGAGACATTTTTAAGCAACAATAGAATAAATTCCATGACGTAGAATAGAAGATAATTTTATTTAATTTTATTTAAATTGGAAATAATGTTACCTCACATATTTCATTGATTTAGTAGATCAATTTATATTACATTTTTAGCACGATGTAAAATGTAGAGGTATAATAATGTTTTGATGGATGTACCCATTTGAGATATGCATGTAGAAATTGCATAAAAAAGTATAGTACAAAGAATCATTTAACGGATCAATAGATGTAGGTTATTTGTTCAAGGAAATTTATTTTTAATACCCGCATTATTTGCAATTTGAATATCCCTCAAAACATAAACGCATGTGCCATAACGATTGAAATTTTGATAATGAAATGAACAATCAATTATTCTTTCTTAATCAGTATAATCTTGGATTTCATGGAGTTCATGAATGAATAATTTTAGATGATGAAAACATCTTAATGAAAATTGGAAAAACTAATATCTCCTTCTATTGTTAAAAACTGTTAAAGTATATTTTTTATGACTTAATAAATAAAATAAATTTATTACTTGTTATATTGATAATTGTTTTTCAAATTTTGAGGTATCTAAGATATTTGATAAAATTGTTTATTGATTGTGTGTGTTAGGTTTCCAACCATCCAAAATGGTTAAATCATATAATGCTAATGTGGTGAATGGTTTTTAGTTTCATAAATATGCATATAGAGAATAAAAAGACAATAAATCAAGGTTTTTTCTTGAGAGGAACTAATTATAGAGAAAATGAAGTTGAGTTTTACGAGATGCATGAAAATATAATTGAACTATGTTATCTAGGAAAAAGTTATGTAATTATTTTTAAAAGATATTGGTTAGATACTAATAAAGGCATGTATATAAATCAGTGACATGGAATAGTTGATATTAAATAATAAAAAATTCTTTCATTAAATGAACTATTTTAATAATCTCATCATGGAAAAAACAATTATACAAATTATTAGGACTTATCTACATAGTTAAAGGATTGGTAGATTATTCTAAAACTAGATATATCGTGAAAATAAATTTATCCAAGATGAATGTGGTTATGATAATGTTCTTGGAATTGAAATTTTTCAAGAGAAAATTCTAATTAGACATTTTCCATGAAGACACATGAATATCAATGATGACACCCCACAATTAGGGGTTGATGGAGGTGATGATGGTATTGATGTATCATGTGGATTTGAAATTGAAATTTATGATAAAGTTGAAAATCACTTTGAAAATTATTATAGTGAGGAGGAAAATAAAGAAACTGACACCACTATATACGACAATGAAGCTGAATATTTGAATAATTAAATATTGGTTATAATCATATATAATATATATCAATATACAACACTTTTTCTTAGATATATACTGAAAATAATCATTTCATGTTGTTTATGGACGGAAAATGTTTTGTTGATATATTTTGTTAGATATATGATGATTTACTACATGATAACGTGTCTGATGATACATCATCAGACCATAATACTATTCATTGTATAATGATGTCTCTATGGGGAGCCGTATTACGAGATTGATGATTTCAAAAACTATCCTCGAGAGACATCCATGTATTCAGTTTGATTCACCCATGTGGAGGTATGTTTAGTTGTTCATTTTAATTTTTTTAATTAATTTTTTTAATTAATATATTTAATAGGTAATTAATTAATTATTTTTCTTTTCTCACAACACTTCATATAATTCTATTGAAAAGGGAAGTGATATATTGAAAAAAAATCTGGGGCATGGGTTACATGAGATCAGATTTCCATTGTTGTTAGTTACAGCATGTTCAATAATTTGATGGTACATAAATAAATAATTGTTATTTTGAGTATTAATTAATTAATTATATTATATTATTAGTAATATATATGTTTAATGGTCTCACATTAAATATATCATGAAGGACCCAATCTCGGGGGTATGAGATATTAGTACGTGTGAGCAGTTTTGTTATTTTTTCCACAATCTGAGGAGGACAACAATGTGTAAATCTCGAGTCATAGATTTTGATCAATCATGGTATGACCACTGACTAGATTACATTTAATTTTATTTTTCAGATGAATTATGTTCATATTTTATGGGTTCGGGTTTTTAGAGAAGATAATCATTAGGTAGAAAGAACCGGGGTGAATATGAGGTTACACATTGACCTAGTAATCATACATTTAGTACACATCGAAAACATATAATAAATACGTTTTTAATATTTTATATAACTATAAATGTAAAATGTTTATTTTATACTATATTGGAAGTCAAACAACCCAATATTATGGATTTAGATATTTATAAGAGTATGTATAGTGATAGTTTCAATATAGATATTTGAGGTGATCACCAGCATCATTTTTTGGTCAGTATAATTTCATTTTATATTATGAAAATAATTAAAAATAATATTTCTACTATTTTAAATTTAAATTACAATTATTTTAGTCATATGAGGCCAAAAAATCTCAAACAAAGGTTGAGAGTCAGACACGTCTAAGGATCCATCCTCTAGTGCAGTATGATTTAATTATGTATAATGAATGAATGTGACTTAGTATGCCTTTGATAAAGGATTGTTTGTTGGAACCGAATCACAATAGGATAATTAAAGTTATTATGCTACTACTACAATGTGTTCATTATAATAAAGTGGAGATCATTGAGAGTAATCATCATTTGTGACACATTATGTGTTCTAAATCAAATCATCATGTAATTCTAATTTCGTTCCACAAAACATATTATCAATGATTTTTTCCATAATTGACCTAGAATATGGGTTTCTACCACAATATATGTTGGTCAAATCTCCTCAAAAATATATCTATTAACATTATATAGTGAGAATAGATGTTCCTAGATTCCATCATAATCAATTCAGCATCACTTCGGATCCCCGTGTTCTTAATCATGATAGAATCCAATCCCTGATCCTCACTTTATTTCTTATGACAATTAAAATTCTATTGAATTCCACCTGTAAATAATTTTCAGAATCTACAACCACCACACCCATGTCCTAGAGGATATACCTAAAAAATATCAACATTATTCCTAATCAAATAAAATACATGTGTTTTCTATATATAAATGTACTCAATTACATGTTAAATTTTTGGAAATATATTGAATTACAAATCCAATGCAATTAAGACATATCCATTTTACCTTTAACGTGAGAATGATCACAATCCATTGATGCTCAATAAAATTACACAATGATATCACTACATAATGAATTTATAATGTGGTTTTAAATTTCTCTCACAAGATATGATATATCTAGATTTACAAAAATAAACATAACAACTTATATTGACACATTTTCTCAAAAAATATCACATGTACCACTATAGAATTATCATATTATGACTAATACATCATACAAAGTGAATGGGAAAAGTCCCTTATATATTTATGTATAAGTGTATGATTCAGTGAGCCATTATATATTTTATATAACAACTAATCTCCAAAAATGCATAATTACTCATCGCGTGTCCTGATAATAAAATTATGTAGCTTCAATTAGATGAATAAATTTTGGATTCCAATACTAAATCTCAATATTTTAGTTTCAAATATTTCTTACTATCCTCAAATAAAAATGTTGATCCTTTTATCAAATAACTAGCATTAAAAAATAATCATTTCTTTCAATATTAAAGGATTAGCCCAAGGCGATACTATTAGAAACGTAATAAATCAAGGATAAAAACATAATCTCATACCCCAATAGAAATAGAGATACTAAAAAACACCCACACAATGAAGTTGAGCGATTAAAATTTCTCAATGAGCCCTATTCACATAATAAATAAACAATATTTTAACATTTAAATATACTATAATCATTCCCTTATGTCTCATATCTACTTAATACAATGATAAACTGCCTAATAAATTGAGTTTGACATCTATTTATGTCAATCATGCATCTTACCAGAAACAATATTTATTATTTTATTCCTGTACAAAGAATCGGAAACCACATTATGAAACCATTAAATCTATTATATGTCACCCATTAATCACTCATATCATGTAGAACATGTTACTATACCCCCATGATATTAGATAATTTACATTATAAATCTAGACCTCCCCCTCAGGACATCCTCACATCATACAGTTCGCCACATATATGAATAGTAAATGAAAATATCTAATACAATGTATATGATTCAATCCAATCTATGTCATATTGAATCATTTAAAGGCTCTCCACCTCGTTTTTAACTAACAAATATATTTAATGTCATAAATCAAGATCCCACACTCATACATCAATATTATATACGTAAAGAGAGACTATATTACATTACCGTAATGCTATGTCTCTCAGACACATCCAGGTATTAATCTCCCAAAATATAAAATATAATTTCTTCATCATAAAATCCTTCTTTATACAAAAAATTAGTCTCTCTTAATATATTAATTTAAATTAATTTAATATATACCTAGTTTCGCAATTCAAGGTACTAAAAATTTCTTATTTTAGAAAACAACAGCGATGTCATTATTTATAATTTATGTAACAATAAACCAATTAAAAAAATTCTCAATACTATATAGGATTTCACATGATATATGGTCCAACATTATAATTATGATGTATGTACAAATTACTATTTCAACAATAGGATTAAGAGTTACGAAAATAATCCATTATCTTGAACATCATATTTGTCAACAATTCCTCGACAATATTATGTAAATGTAATAATTATAATCCAGAATATATGGTTACATTAATTTGGAACTATATAGGATCTCATTGAGACTACAAATATTTTTCATCCCTTGTTCCTGTTAAGAATATTTATATTACGAATAAACTACATCAAGGTGGGATTCTCGACACCATTGTTAATTTTGTGTCATGGTTCTTGATACTACATTATAGTGTCCATTTTTTGGATTATATAGAATATCATTTGACTAATTATAATATAATAATTAATATGTTTCATTAATGAAACATCATATTTGGATATTTCAATTAAGATAATATTACATGATTATTTACAAGTCAATTAACTAGGATGTTGTTATAAATGTTTTAAGGATAGATTTACTCAGTTAGATGTTTCATAATTTATGAAACATTAAAACTAGAATAGAATATAAAATAAATGAATGATTTTTGTAAATATTTTGTATAGACCTCATATGTTAATGTTGGAGACTTTTTTTCAATTATTGGTTCTCTAAAATTCTATTCACATATTTAGCCTTTCTATAGGAGGTTCTAGAAAATATCAGAGGGAGAAAGAGTACTATAGGAGTGATTGGTGATTCAAATATATAGTGGATAAATTTGGAAGTATTGATCCCTTAATTTCAATTGAGGGATCTCAATGAAACAATATATTGATATATGATTCATTATAGATTGTGTGTTAAACTTTACCCATGGGTTTTAATTTCTCTTATTGATTTATTTTTTAGTAAATCGTATATATGGGTACTCTGATGTCATAAACAACTTTTGATAACAGAGATATATAGTAAATCCCTTTAGTGGTATTGGATCCATATTTTGCTGAAAATTGATAATATAATAAAAAAATGAATAATAGATATGTTTTTTAGAACAATTTACATGGAAATAAAACAATATGACGAATTATAGATGTTCTATTTTAGAAAAATGGAATCAATTTTTAAATATTTCCATTGTTTTAAAAATCATTTATAATAATAATTTTTTTAAAATTATTCAATTTCAATATCATAAAATTGAATATCATAAATTAGAAATTTTAAATACTACAGTTTCATTACCAAACCATTAGTGTTTTATAAGAATATATTTTACTTAAGGAAAAACGAGATACAGAAAATATTAATTGGCCGTGTTTTATCATAAAAATCTAGATATAATTCATTATTCTCAAATACCAGATCATCGTTCATGGCTGGATCCTCAAGTGATTGACAACCCAAAATTGAATTTGTAAATAAAAAAAGTGTAGTTTTGGCCATATCAAATTTGGATAATATTTTTATAATTGTATAATGTTGTTATATGTGAATAAAAAAACATAACTTGGTAATTTATTGATAAAATTAAAATTCAAACACACACACACACAAATATACATATTAAATTATAAGTACTAAACTATTATGTTTAAATCTCTTAATTATACATTGCTTATTTTTAGGCCATATATATTAGAGCTATAACTTATGTATGAAATAAAAGATTAATTTTTACTTGAACCAATTGAATGATTATATATTTTGTTGGGAATTAAAAAAAATCATTATTATGACTTATATAATTTATTTTTCATATATATAATATAATTTTGGAATCACGTGAATATTTATTTATATATATAAGGAAATTATATTATACTTATACTAGACTTGGAGCATAGGATATGTATTTGGAAAATGTGGTTGGATATCCCTCCAAGCAAACATTATCTTTTAGGGATTTTAGTTTCATAATGTTGAAAAACCTTATAGGAAATTGTTTCATATACCTAGTGGACTAGAAAAAATTGATTACATATAGATATAATTGGAAATGATTTTTGGGCCAATAATAGAAATTATGAATTTTATAAGGTGTTGAAAAATAGTATTTTTTAACCATATTAAATACATTTAAATAATTGTATTTGAAATGTAAATAAGTCTTATCATGCATACAATAAGGATTTCATCATATGAAAAGATTTCATGGTATGAAACGACTACACATAATATCACAATGAACAAAACACTAATTCAAAAAGGTTTTTTTACAAATATATAGTCATTTTAGAAACTATAAAATATATACATTTTTCTATTAATTAGAGAAAATAATTTTCGATTCATTTCTTGTTTGAATAAACATCACGAATCACTAACATAAGGTGTTATTGGACTCAAAAATTTCGTTTAGGACTATTTTTGTAGAACCAAATTTCTTATTTAAATTATTGGTGGATTTATCCAAAAATATCTATATAGTTGTAGTTTAAAAAACATTATCTTTTAGCATTAAATTATTATTGTTTTAACCATATTTAATTTGATTGTAATGATTATTAATTGAATTGTAGTGGGTTTTACGAGGCAAAGGTGGCTCTAAAAATCACTTCAAAATTAATGGTCATATTATTGATATATGGATTAGAAATCCACCCCTAATAACTAAGAGAATTTAAAATATATTAACTTCAATATTTAATATGCTACTTCTTACAACAAAAAATGCATAAAAAAATTAAAAATATATATAAAATAATTAGACTATAATATAAATAAAATAAGAGGAATGAATATTACCAAAATTCCATATTATAAGAAATATATATTTAAACATACATTAATTTATGTTTTAATTAAATAATAAGAATGTAGTGATTATATTCTTTGTTAAAATAATCAGAATAGATACAACTATAGGGAACCACCATTACACATATTCCATTTAGTATGGTATACTGTCATAGATGATACCTGATCCTACTATTATAGATATTCCATCAATCTACCACCATCTAGTTCTTCTAATAATTATAATTTAAAATATTTAAACCATTGATTTTTGATAAAGATTAAAATTATTAATTAAATTAATTTTAATAATAATTGAAATCTCATTGAATAAATTTCCATAATTCAGTACCGATTGAGTCTAGTTATTAAATGATGTAAATTTAACAGGAACATTACTAGACATGATTTGAAATATACTAGAAAAGATACATTAACATAGATAAACTATAAAAAAATCTTTATTTATTACATTATAATCATATATAAACTTGAATATAATTAATAAAATATAAATAACAGCGAAGATAATTTTATTTTGTCATGTTAATCAGCATTCCACTATTTTATTACATTAAAAATTTACTAATGTTGATGTTATTTTGTGTTCTAACACCCCCACCCTCCATGGACATTTGATAGAAATGAAAAACCATTAACATTATAAGAAACAAAAATACATGGCTTCCTCTAAATTCCTTATTCCAAATATTTGATATCAACTAGTATTACAACTTGATTATAAAATTTCTTGAAATACACATAATAATAAAAAAATATTATTATGCCACTATACTATGAATATAATATTTATTAGGATCATAATTTACAGGGAAACTAATCCATGATAAAAATTTTAATTATTTTCTATTACCTTCTTATTCAAAAATTGATTCTGAAGATAAATAACTATTTTTATCTGCAATTCAAAAATAATTTAATTTTGGAGTACAATTACTGAAAAGAAGATATAGTTTTGATTTTATGAACTATTATTTTGTCAATGAAAATCAGGATAGTTTCCTATCATTATGACGTACTTTTTAAAAGGTATTTATTTATTATGGGGCTCAAATTGATTTCTCATATTTATCAATACATCTAACTCAGTTTTATCATATCTTAGTCCTATTTAAGTGAATCAAGTAAAAGGAAAATCACATTCTGACCACATATTCCATAAGAATATATCATTTTTTAGATTTAATTGAAATATATGATTTAAGATGGGCTAGATTTTTGATAATTTAATATAATATAATATATGAAATCAAATATCTTTGCTTGGAGAGACAAAATGTTTCAATGAATAAAAAATTGATGTAAATAATAATAAATGGGATACATCCATCAACAATATATTCTTAATCTATGTGTGAATTCCTTAATCAATGTTATAGTCACATTATCCATAAAAATGAAATGATATAGGGTATTATCATATCAAAATTGTAGAGTAAAATTAAAATGATTTCAATTTTTTTCTTAATGAGGTATATTGTTTTCTAAAAATTTTGTATAATTTATGCACATAAGTCCATTAAGATTAAATATATTTATTTTGAAAAAAATTATGTAATGTCGTATGTGAAATAGTATCTATAAAAATATTAGATACAATACATTTAATACCACCATTCTTAAAATACTGCAAATCAATACATCCTGAAATGCTTCTTGAAATTTAGACTGATACTAAAATATTTTTCAATATACAAAGGAAAATTTGTATTTTTTAATTATGAAATTAAAATATAATGTTAAGATAATTTCCATCATATATTTCCAATAGACTATGCTTGATTTTTTTAATTTTTATGTCCATTTGATAACTAATTTTATATTTTAATTTCCACTACTCATTCTATATTATATGAACAAAACAGTTATAAAAACACATTTTAATGTCTCTAAATCTATAATTATGGCATACCAAGTGAAATTAAAAATATTACAATTTAAAAAAATACCTAATTAAATACATTTATATGTTTCTTATAATGATGATAAATCTAATTTCCCACCAATGATCAATTGATACTCATTCCCAAAATCTCTCTCATAGTGTTAAAAATTGAGTTAATATTTCTGAATGTGATGGCATTTTTGGTTGTTGGATTAAGTAATTTCATCCATATAATCATGAATTGTAAATAAAAATATATTATAACTATACTAAAATTTCTATTAACATAAGAAAAACTATTTCTATATATAATATATAAGTTTAGATTATCATCAATGTTATAAACTTTTCATTCCTTGTCAGTGTGATTTTTCTAACCAACATGTGTACTAACATAATAAAATCCATGATATTTTATTATATAGATTTGTTTTCTAATAAAAAAATGGTCACAAATGAGTCTTATAAATCAAAACCATTTTTAATATTAGTGAGATTCTTCTATAAGATTCATAATGTATACATCATTTTAAATTCCATGAGTTTTAATTATTAGAATGGTCGTTGAAATGATAAATTATTTTTTTCACATACAAATCAATGAATCAATATTTTAAGGGATAAAGTAGCATTAAATATATGATAATATACACTTAGAGTAAAAAATTTGTTTAATCAATCATTATTCAGTTGGAAACACACATTAATATGATATATGGAGAAATTCTTATATAAAGAATAAAATAATTTCCATGAATTTTAATATATAAAATGTTACATAAAAACATGATTATTTTGTTACATAGTTTTCAACAACATTTTATTTTTCATTTCGGATGATGTAAATTTTCATTACCATAATGATTTCAGAAGAATGTATCACAAATTAAATCTAATAAATTTGTTTTCATTTTATATTTTAATGTAGGAATATTTTGATGTTATCATGATAAATAGATTCCCATCAATTAGTACATAATATATTGAAATATTCAGTCACTCAATATTCACCCCAATAAATTGTATAGTCATTGAGATATTTATGAGTAATTTTATTACTCAGATCAAACTTATGAGTAACATTTTCATCATAAATCTTATTACATAACCTTATATTCACCTGAATCATCGTGTAGTATGTTCAATATCATTGATAATAAATTTTTTATAAATAAATATATTATTTAGATATTATATAACAGTAATATAATTATAACTTATTTATATCCTTAACCTACATTATAAAAATAATTATTTACATATTTCTGTAATTAACATAAATTTTTTTATTTTTTTGTATAGCTTATCTCTTTTATAAGTATCCTAAAAACCCTGAAAATTATTAAAAAAGTGTCACAATTTTTATTACGTTTTTAGCGATGAAATAATTATTAATTGAGTTTTGTGTTTAACTCTTCACTATCAAGGTAGTAACTTTCCCATTCTGATATTCCAATATCTCTGAAATTTATAAATTATTCAATTCTCAATGAATAATTATTCAGACATTGATAACATGAAATTGTATCAATATTTTTTCACATAAACATTATGTGTCCACAATTGTCTCCCAAAATTACTAACTTTTCATTGAATTTTTATTCTTAATACTACAGGCTGATTTGTAAATGATTTAAAAAAACCCATTAACAACTTAATATATTAAGTTGTATTACGAGGTTAATTAATCCAATATTTTTTTATCTTATCAATTAAGATATTTATCAATTACCCAAAACAAATATATTAAAAAAATCATGTTAACATATATTAAAATCCGTTTAAAGAAAATCAAAACCATTATTTTCTAGATAAAATAATTCATGAAAAATAAAATTAATGAAATTAAATTCTCAAAAAGAAAACAAAACAAAATCATTTATAATATTTAAATATAATAAAAATAAAATTATTTAATGATAAAGGAATAATGATTCATTGATAAAAATAAAAAATTATAATATAATAATCAATTAGATAATTTTATAAAATATTTAATAATTGAAAATATTAAAATATAAATAATTTAAAATAACATTCTTCACTGATTTGAAAATAAAATAATTCATCTCATGAATTTATTTAATTTTAATTTAGAAAAAAAACAGATCAAGTGTTTCAATATAATGTATATACTGGATAGTGATATAATAAAAATGAAAGTTAAATTATTTTAAATCATCAAATGAAAAAAATACTAAAATAATAATATTTAAAAAATTCTAAATTACATTAAAATAATAATATATAAAATAAAATTGATCAAACCAAATTAAATCCAAGATCTACAATACTGAACACTAGAAAATAAGAGGAGAAATGATTGGAAAAATAAATCAAACAACTAACATTTGGAAAATAAAATGTGTGAATATTACAACATATAAAACCATAATACATATAATATTAAATAAAACAAAATAGAAAAGTAACAAAAAATCACAACCAGTACTATTGGGGTTGATAAATATAGTACTATAGAATGAAAATAAAGAAAAAAAGATGGAATTATGAAAACTAAAGTTGATGCAATGGAATCCAAAGATGATTATATGATGGTCAATGTCCAATGGTCATTAGGGAAGAAAATGTAATATCTTTTGATGAAAGTAGACTATGAGGTAATTTTTCAATAAAAATGGGTAGGATAATGAGATATAAAGATGAATGAGGTTTGCATAAATATAACATGTTTTCTCTTAGGTTCATTTTTCAAAAATCATCTAAAATATTTTTCTTATGAAAATATTTAATATAATATTTTAAAAAAATATACATTTAAAAATTAATTGGTTTTTTTATAATATCAATTTTTGGTAAATATAAGGTATATTTTATATCATGTTTTTCTTTTAGTAATAGTTTTTACAAAAAAAAAATTAGCCATCAGTAAACAGTATTTTTATAGTGTATTTATATATTGAATATAAAAGTAGAAATGAAAATAAATTTGTCACGACCCGTCCTTGGGGCCCGTGCTGTGACTACCCTAGGCCTCCCTTCAAAAGGCCAGGGGCTGGCGACTAGCACTAAAGGGATAAATCTCTATGCTAGGAAGGCATTGCCTTTATAAAAGTAAACAAACACAATAGAGTACGCAAATTAAGTAAGCACTAAGTAAGACTGAGTACAAAAGTAAATTCTGAATGGAAAGGGGCCAGAAATTCAAGCCCAATAGTAAAGTACATTACATATGGAAATGACGTACAACTAAAAAAGGGAAAACCGCTAAAAAGGGCAGCTCTGGGAACGTCCACCGAGAATCCTACTTGAAAGGTAGGTACAAATGTCCACCTCAGCACTCCACGTCTATTGGTCCAGTCTGTGTACTGCCTCGCCATGTGGTCCACCTCCGTGTAACATCCAACTCCACAAGTCTCTACCACGATCAGTGTTGTCCGTCATCTGCATCGAACACAACGTAGTGCAGGTATACCCCATGCAGGGGTGAGTATAATAATACTCAGTAGGGACCCTGAGACCCTCGAAGGCCTCCCAGAATCCATGAAGGATAAAACACAAAGGATAGATACAATCACGAAGTATCAACCAACCCTACTTAGGTATATTCCCATACATATACCTAAGTCATCAATCCCAGTTCAGCTCCAACTCTCCAGCCCAATCACAACTTAGTTCACACAGGAAGTAAAGTCGATTGAATCGATGATAATGATTCAAAGTAAAGACTCAGCTCACATAGGTATAAATCTTTCATAAAGTGATAAAGATTATCTGATGTAGTCACTAATTCATATAAGATATCAAATCTACGTAGGATACTAGACCAGCTAAGTTTTCGGACCCACGTAGGATTCTAGGCCAGCTACTCTGTCGGACCCACGTAGGATACTAGAACAGAAGTCAAACTATCGGACCCACGTAGGCTACAAGAACAATAATCATCACCATTGAACCCATGGAGGATTCCAGTACGGTAGTCGTCATCGCTGAACCCACGGAGGATTCCAGTACAATAGTCGTCATCGCTGATACCACGGAGGATTCCAGTACGGTAGTCGTTGCTGTCATAGCCATCTCTATGGTTCCCGCACACAACACACTCGATTCCAAGTGCGTCCTCTTCTTGAGAAAAGGGGTGATACATCAATAGTCAAAAAGTCCAGAGTTTATGTATCTTGAAGTTCCATCTCGTCAAAAGGAACCCAACGCGACAGAGGGTGCGTCTGTCGGATGCCCGGTCTGAGTGTTATTAGCATTTTTGCTCCGGGGCCCGGTTGGAAATATGCTCATTCCATACCCTTCCATTTCCAAAGTTGTACAAAAATCACATAGAGCATAACAAAAGGACCGCCACGTCACGAGGGTCACAGTGCCATAGATGGCATGTCGATCAGACATGTGGTCTTCGAGTTATTCACCTTTAGGTGAAAACGGGCCCAACCCGTTATGCCCTGTGGGATGGCGGGTCGGGTCAACCTGGTTTTTTCGGGTCCAACCCACTACCGGGCGGGACCGGTACGATGAATCGTGCCGCCGGGGCTAGCGTGGCACAGCGCGGCCCTGTGTGGCATGGCCTGGCCCGACAGGGCGCAGAGCGGCACGGCTGGCCGGGGCTCGGCCTAGAGGGGCCAAGCAGTCCGAGGGGGGGGGCTCGGCATCCTGAACCGGTGGTTCCAAGTGGCGCCACCCTCCCAAACCGGCCGGACGAATCCGGGTGGCCTTCCCGGTGCAAGTGTCCCGCTCGAGCGGGCCGCGGTTCCTCAAGCGTGGTGCCCTCCTGGCACCACGGTTCTTCTCAGCCCGACCGACCACCAGCCCGCTGGTTCGCCCGGCGAGCGTCCTGCAGAATGCGGGCCGCAGTCTTCCGTAGAGTGGTGCCCCTTGTGGCGCCATAGTCCTCCTTTGGCCTAGTCTATTCTACTTCGGTTGACCGGCCCACGTTTGCTGGCCGCGGTTCCTCTACACACGGCTGACACGTTCGATCATCGATGCTTCCCATTGTGAATTAAATATCAAGAACAAAGGAGGGTCGGCGGGCCGCGTTCTTTCAGCCCACACCCTCCACGTTATTTGGTAACCTATGGCCAACATCAATTCATAAAATTCAACAAAGAACGAGGTACAAAGTAATCATATAAATTTTTACAAACCCCTACCTCGATAATTGACATCGCACATCGTCGATCCACAGAAAACAAGCTTCGTGGTAGATGGCATCACGGAGAACAGTGTTGTCCCGTCAATATTGGAGGAAGAGCCATTGTCGTAGTTGATGCTCCTCGCTAGCAGTGTCTTCTCCCTTGATGCAAAAAAGAAGAATAGGTGAAGGCATACTTCAATATCTTATTCCGGTTGAAAAGAAAAGTGGAGACAAAAAGCTCCCCATTCTTCGAGTCATGGAGCGTTCTTCACGGAGAGGAACACTTCTTTCTAATCCTCCATAGGTTCGTCCCCAAAATATTTGTCAAGTAAATAATATATTGAGGCTCCCCCGATTTTAATAAACATCCAATACATTTTCAAAATGATTCAAATCCTCCCAATGTAATTAATTAATTTTTTGGAGTACAAATTAATTAATTCAAGGTGTTGTCATATTAATGACCAAGTGGAAGGTGGAGAGTTTAGCAATTAAAGAGGGGATTTGTAATGAATTAAATAAGTGGGTTTAAGGGAGTTTAGGGGGAGTTATGGACAGATGAAATGGTTAGGATCGTGTGGGCCCCACCTCACAAATATCCTCTCATGGGAAGTTATGAGGGTGTGGGCCCCACCACTAACTCCCCTTGGGTGGAATTTACCAACTTCCATAAATAAAATTGTCTTCCACAAATTTTATTTATTTATTTCTAAATCACCAAATATTAACTCTCAACCCACATAAAATGTAACTTTGGTAATGGTCCCCTTAGTAGAATATCAGCGCTGTGAGTTCATCGGTGTCCTTGGTTTTCAATTCTGAGCACCGATTCAAAAGACAGAAAAACCCGCATGTACGTTTACTGAAATTTCCCAAAAAAAATTCATAAATTGATTTCGGGAAAACTGGGCCTCAGAATCAAGTGTCATCAGAAACTGCAGACTCGTAAAATTCCAAAGTATTTAAGAAAAAATTTCCTTGAAATATTTAGTTCTTTACAAAATTATTGAAAATAATATGTTTGGGACTCCTTCCATAGGGAATACATATCATTACCACAATCCTTTAAATAAGATAGTAATGAATAATATTGAGTCCCATGATTTATATTTTGTATGTTGCAACGACCTATATCATAATGATATTTGATTTTTTATAAAAATATATATTTTGATTATTTGACTAGGGTTTTTTTTGATAATTTGGAATTCGATTGTGATTTCAAGAGTTGTGAATCATTTAGAAAGTGTTTTTTATTTTTGATTGGTTTCAAAAGATTTAATGATTTTCAGGAAAATGTTAGGGTAGTTAACAGTTTTTTTGTGTGCATTAGAGGATCCAAACTGTGTTTGTATCAATGCGGCATGAAATATGTTCCTTGTTCAATATGGGAATACATTATTCCTTGATTACTAGGTTTTTGTAAAAGATCAATCTTTATTGAAATGTCACATCACATCATGTGGTATTTTATTGTGATATTATGCAAAAGATTATGCCTCGAAGATCTGGGAGGTGTCATGCAATAGTATAGTGATTGGTACATTGAATCCCAAAACTCAGTGTTATATTTTTATTGACGTTTTTGGGACTTGTCACAAAATATGATGGTAATTAGTGTCCTAAGGGATACTCAAGGGGGTGAATCACACCACTTCTTACAAGGGATACTTATTGAATCATCCCATCATGTTTCTTTATTTTTCATTAGGGAGGATATATGCATAATGAACAATATGGTCAGAAGAAAAGATAAGATCATAAGTTAATATCATCAATTTTCTCCCCAGGTCATGCCACAATAACCCTCATACACTGTTTTCTTGTGGGGAATGTGTAAAGTCCATAAAATTTTAAAATAAAATTCTTTTTGTTGTTAAATTAAATTTATTTTTATATATTAGGGATATGAAAAATACAAAAATTTATTTTGTTTTATTATATACTATCATATTTAAAATACCAATAAAAATCATTACTATTGATAATATATCCTTTGAATAATGATATTATGATTAGTATAAATATAGTGTTTTAAATAATTCAATTGATATAGAAAATGGAAGTGATGGAAACAACTAGAACGATCATACCCTATAAATCCTATTTATTCATGCTTTTGTGAGTGATGTATCACTGGCTCTTTCCCTTGACCACATCCAAGTTAAGAAAAATATGTTTAACCATGAGCGAAACCATTTACGTTGATGTTCAAGTACGTCAACATCACGAAGCAATCCATGTATGCTGAAACACCACATGAATGGATCAAAGTTCCATACAATACTCTTATGGATTCTTCTAATGTATTTAGGGGACATGTATAAAGAACCTAAAAATATTAATATGTATATTTTATAGAATAATTAATATATTTTAATCTTGATAGTATAACTTTATAAATTTTATCAATTTAGATACAATAGACACAAATTTATTTTTAGTAAATATCCAAGTTCAATTATGGAATTAGTGTGGATAAATTAATTTATTTTTGAAATAGAAAATATTTTATTTAAATTTTATTAAATATACAGGACCATTTAATTTTTATGAACTGAAATGTAAATTTTATAATGGTTTGTAAAAAAATTGATAAAAAAATTATTAGTTCTCAATAAATGTCTATTTATATTTTAGAAGTTAAAATTAAAATCTTTATAAAATTATTTTGATAAAATTTATATTGTCTTTTTATTAAATAATTTAATATTATCAAATGGTTATTTTTTCATAATTTTCTGAGGTAGTTGAATAATCAAGAAAAATAAAATATGGTATAAATATTCTATGTGTATTAAGAAATCATAATGACCTATAAAGATATAATAAATAATATAAATGGAATCCATGACCAAATATATGTTTTCCAAATAAAATAATATGATTCTATAGTTACTTGATAATTTTTATAAATCCATTATGTATCCTCCATAACATATAATATATTTAGGGTTTTAAAATCCTTTCATTAATGACATGACACACTTCTACTTTATCAGAGAACATATTTGAATATGTTCATAGGTTTTCCTTATAATGTAATGAAAAAAATTACACTTTTTTGAAACCATGGGAAATACCTTGGGAAGGTTTGTGGTTTTGGCTATTTTATTATATTCAGCCAAAAACCTATTTCTAAGAAATAATGAAGAATCCACACTTATTCCCTCTATAAACCCTCCCAATATCCTCTTTCAATTCCATAAAAAACTATGTAGAACATAATTAATCTTGCTTCCTTCTATAGATTCCTTTCAAGGATCTCGCAATCCCTTAATAAGCTCCTCCCATGCAATTGGTATCACCCTCTTAAGGTAGGGGATCCTTTCCTTTTCCTATTTATTAAACAGTTTTCATTATCGTATGACTTCTATTTTCAATTATTCATATTGGGATATTTTTTTACTTGTCCTTATTACATTGACTTTTATTTAAAAATTATTATATACCACGTTAACTCTCATCAACCCATTTTACTAATCATTATGTAACACCGTTATGCTGCATAAATTTCGCTTTAATTTTCCATGCGAAAAAAATTATATAGTTAAAACCAATACCCATTTCATATCAATGGTGCTCACCTTGATGCACTTGTAAGTCATTTATTAGGTAATTGCATTTGTTTCTTCTACACTCTTTGATCATTCAATAAAATGGGATGATAAATGATTCCTTGTTTTATGTTTTATGTAGAAAACATGAGAATGAGAATGAAATGAAATAGATGGCTGAAGTCAATATTATATAGTACTTCGAGGAATTTTTTAATGTTTTATATTCAAGAGATTCCATGAAACGTATTAGGGGGTGATTCTAATCCATCATAATACCTTTTCCTTTATTATGTATTTTCATTTATCCTTGACCTATGATTATGATTTAGTGTTTTATGTTGTTTCCATATTTCCCATATTTCACTTATGGTATTATTATATATCATTAAAAATTGTTCATATTAATGATCCTAACAGCATTTAGGACCCATTGATATTCCTATAGTCTAGAATTTATTACTTTATTCATGTTATTTCATTTTTATTCCCTTATTAGGCATTATATCTGACTCGTATATTATGTATGTCCCCCGGTTATCCCATGTATTTTTAAGTATGAACATATAATATGAGCATGTTAAATAAGTGTTTTTTAAATATGATGTATTACCTATTTTAATATCTTATGTACTCGACATTATTCCAAAATAAAATGAACATCTTGTTCGTAAGTGTTTTTTTGTGGAATCATATATAATAAATCATTAATTAATGTGTAATAAAGAGCTTCGTTTTCATAAATGGTATCAAAGGTAATGTTTATTTGTTTTTAGTATTATGTTTATAAACCAATATTAATAGACTTAGGAATAAAACAATGTATTTTAAAATATATATAAACTAGGTAATGTATATATTATATGGTTTTTAAAAAAAATAAATCCCTATTTGGATACTACAAGTGGATCTCCTTATAGACCATATGTACATAGATGTAAAACTAGAAAACCCCACGTTTAGTTAAACGCAACTAAGAACTAGTGCACGACTATGGGCCTTTTTCACACTTTGTTTAAAACACGTGTGGGGAATTATTTGGTAAATTCAATAAACCATTCCCATATGAGTATATTTTTGGTAATATATCAGGGATAATTTAGATTGATGGCTAGAAATAACATCATTATGAAATAAAAATCATTTATAAGTTCCCCATTTAATGACATTGGATTACCATTGATGTGTTTAATAGTTTAATTAGACTCATCCAAAATATTCCATCTATTATAGTAAAATGACTAAAAATATGTGCAATCTAGTAAACAGAAAATCTGAAGTGAAATGTGAGGAATGACCGAACAAGTATCCCAACATAATGGGGGAAGGAATATATAACTTTATTATGGTACTCTATCCCCTGACATAGTTTCTGAATAGAAACATAGAACAAGGAATGACCAAATATCCCTAAGAAAGAACAAACTATAATTGAGAAATTTATGTAATAACGTCCTCCATCATTTAATGGATCATCAGAAACATTAAACATTCAATAATGGATGAAAGTAATTAGGAAGTCCATATCCAACTTTTAATTTTCTTAGTAAGACAAGGCTCTACTATTTTTTATTTTATTAAGGGAGAATATGAATAGTGCTGGAAATTGATAAATATTAAAAATCTAGAGGATGTGATCAATGTGATGGGGTGAAAGGAATCCCATAATTTTTTTTTCAATAAATAGTTTCCTGAGATTAAAATATAAAAAATATATAATGGTGTGTGAGGAAAAAATCACAAGACTTTCCGAATATTCATATACCATTTTTATTACCCCCAAATAAAAATACCACCTTTATTTTATTAGATAAAACCATGTACATGAAAACCGTAGTGGTCTGAGACTTTGATAGAAATAAGGAAATTTTTCGATTATCCCTCAATGACGAAATAGAGATCAGTGAATCTCTAGCGTATCACATGGATAACTGCTAAAATAGGAGTTAAATTCTGGTAGTCTAATGGATAAATCTTATGGTTATATGAAATTTAAAAACACAATATAAAAAAAGTGCGGAAATAATCACCATTGAAATTACCTAAGGGGCAAGAGGAAATACATTAGGTGTGGGAAGGAAGGACTCTTAAATGTAAATTTCCTACATGAGAAACCAAAAATGCAATAGATGAACGGAATGCTCTGGGCCTCTATCAGCACACTGTTCATTGTTTCTAATGAATGAAAGAAAGGCACTTTTCAAAGCAATGAACTAAGACAAGGATTTTCTGAGACTACCAAATACATCCATGTATAGAAGGGTGATCTTATTCTATCACAACTGCAGAGGTTTATCCCAACAACAATGTAGTGATATGTATTCTAGTCATTCATTGAGGCACAATAAACATACTTTTTTATTCGTGGTCTATTCATTACTTCATACAATTAATGTTTAGTATAACTATTCAACCACAGTAATAAATCATAGAAGTTGAGCTATTAGTAGAAATAGAATTTGGAGAAATTATTGCATCCCAAGTTTATAAGACTCACCATATCATAATTTGTGGGTCAAATTTACCAACTAACCAAGTGACACTCCCTTTAGAAGATTTTTTTTTCAATTCGTGTTATGGGTTATATTTCCTTGTATAGAGACAACATTAATTACCATGAGAGTGAAATCATGCTCGATTTCATGAATAAACCCCCAATTATGTATAAGTGAAAGGTGGATGAGGAGTATTATTTAGAACCATTATCATAATAATGGATACTACTACCCTTTCAGAAAGCCTACCTAGCTCAAATGATGGAGTCTAAAAGAATACCATTCATGAATACATGAATATTTATTTGGGAATAAGATATTGTGTTTCATGATGAATTTATGGGTCTTCCTCCTTCTTGGGAGGTAAAATTTTCAATAAAGATTATACTATAGGAATTTCCATTATCCAAGACTCCATATAATCGATGTTGTGGGAATGGAGGATCTGAATAAACAAATACAATATAATATGGGTAACGGTTTCATACACTAATGTTATCCACATTTGGGTGAACTGGTCCACTTTCTAAAGATGAAGTATGTTTATATGCACCTTTTGATCATTTATCATGAGGTAAAAATGATCAGGATAATGAACAAGTTTCTACTTAAACAGATTAGTGTTTTTTTAAATAAGATAAGTGGATCAAAATACTTCTCTAAAGTTGATCTTCTATTCATATTTTATAATGTAAGGGTGAAGAAGTATGATATCCCTAAGAACACTTTCCGTACATGGTATAAACACTATGGGTTCATATTAATTGCATTCATTCTCACTAATGCACTGGAATAATTCATGGAATAAATGAATATAGTCTTTATAGAGTAGCTAGAAATGTTTTCGGTGGTCTTTATTTGTGATATAAAAATACAATCCAAGCTCATGGTAGAGCATGTAGAGAATCTGAGGCCTATGAAAAAAAACATTACGAAATGAAAATATTTATGAATGTACTAAAATTTTGAGTTCTAGTCGAAGAAAATCTCATTATTGGGGAATATTATAACATGAAGTTAGATATTTCCAGACCCTTAAAATACAAGAAGGAATTGATGGATGGATAAGGAACACATCGATAACAAAAATATATAGGTTTCTTTGGGTAAGCTATGTACTATCACTGATTTTTGAGAACTTTATCATGATTTTCAAACCACTTATCTATGATAATTTGTAAGGGAGTTGAGTTTGTTTGGAATGATGAATGTGAAGAGATATTTGATGAGTTATAAAAGAGGCCAATCACTACACGTAAACAAATAGTATCAAGAAGTGGGGAAAAGTTTGTGGTATATAGAAATTCTTCTAATAATGGATTAGGATCTATGTTAATAATGAATGAAAAAGGATATACTAAGCTTAAATAAAATTGAATATTAAAAAATTCCCAAATACATGATCTAGAGTTTCGTGTATTGGTATTATTTCTAAAAATCAGGTGAAATAATCTTCTTGGGGTGAAATGAGAAATTTATACCAACCACAAGAGACTCATGATTATATCCATCCAAAAATAAATGAATATAAACCAAAATACATGGGGTGATTAGATCAAGTACAATGACTGGTAAATCTACTACCATATTCGAAAAGAAAACATAGTGATAGACCATCTATGCAGAAAGGATCTAGAGAATTTACAATTGATGATAATTGTGAGTGATCCTATCATTTTAGAATCGAAAAGAATAGAAATTGGAATCATAAAGTAATTAAAATTATCAATCTTGTCAAAAATTATTTCTAAACCATCCCTTTTGAAGAAGTTAATGAATACCTAAAGAGATGATGTGGGAATTGAAAATAATATGGGAGCTATAAAATAAGGAAAATTTATAGAGTTCATTTTAAAGGGATATGTATTGTAAGATTAGGTTTATGGATATGTGCACCATCAAGTCTTGAGGGAAATATAGAGTTGTATGATGATGCACATAGATCAAACTTTTACATATATATAGGAATGCACAAAGATGTATCAATATCTATAAGAGAACTATTGGTGGGGAAATATGAAGAAGTAAATCGCATTATTTGTATTATAATATCCTATATTTCATAAAGTGAAAGTGGAATGAAGAAACTTCAAGGGCATGGTTACACCATTACCCTTTCCAATTTGAAAATGGGAAAAAATACCATGTACTTTATCATGAGTCTTCCAAATACATTAAGGGGAAATAATGCTATATGGGTTATGGGGGATCATCTTATAAAGACTAATAAATTAAATAAAATTTGAGATGAATTATCACTTGATCAACTATAAAGGACAAAATTTTGGTATGTGTTGAGGCTACATGGAACACTACTATCAATTTTATTTAATTGAGATCAATGATTTACCTTCATGTTTTGGAAGAGTCTCCAACATTCTCTAAATACTGAGTTGAGATTCATCACGACTTATCACCCTAAAACTAATGGCCAATCTATGTTTACTATGAATACAATCGATAACATATTGAAATAATTCCCAATTGACTTCAATTAAAGATTTAATCTACATATTTCTCTTCTTGAGTTCTGACACAATAAATCTTTCAACTCGATAAATTAAATGGATCCCTTTGAAGCCATTTTATGGGATGAGATGTAACCACATGTATGTTGGGATGAAGTTGGGGAACACAAATAGAAATGTATTTTTTTAGGAATTAGTGGTGATGTTCCATACTATTCAACAACACATCATGGCTTTTCAATGTCAAATAAAAGTGATATGTAGAAAATCATCGAAGAGACAAATGTTTTGATGTTCGAGAAATGGTATTCATCAATAAATATCCATGTAATAATGTCATAAAATTTTTTAATAATGGAAATATTAGTCCAAGACACTTATCCCCCTTTGATAGATTTTATATCATCAGAGTGGTGGTCTATCGACTAGTAATCTCACCTGACATATCTCAATTACATGATGTGTTCCATGTATTATTATTAACTAAAGTACACACCAGACCCCTCATATGTAGTCAATACAAAGGTTGTACCATTAGAGAATTATATCACATATGAAGAGAAGTAGGGGATGATATTAAAACATATGGACATTATTCTATAGAATAAAACAATTTACCTAGTCACAATGATATAGGGAATCAATATGTTTGAATAAGTGACATGGGTGCTAGAGGAAGTGTTGAAATAGAATTACGATTTTAATTTTTTGTGTGGGGAATGATATTTTGTAGTTTTAAATTTTTGAAGAGAGAAATATTATAACGACCCAAAAATTCATAAATCGAAGTATTTTTTTGGATTAATAAAATTCATTATTATATTTTATGGATATAGAATCAGAATTCATTTATTTTTATTATTATTTAATTTCTTATTTAAAATACCATTATGCATCATTTCCATTTATAATATAAGAATTGAAAAATAATCATATTATTAGTTTACAAATAGGAATTTAACCAATGCAATATACACAGATAAATGAAGTGATGGCCTCAACCAGTAGGTTTGTACCTTATGAAGTGCATTTATTAGAGCTTGTGAGGGATATAACATCACCAGGATTTTCAATTGACCAACCCAATATATTATCCAACATATTAATCATGAGAGAAACTATTTATTGGAGAAGTTCAATCTCATTTATATCATTACCAAAACCATAAATGATAAACCACCCCATGAATGTCTCACCTTTTCACACCTTACTCTTTGGGTGTTTTATGGTGTATTAATGGGATATGTATCAATAACGTACTAATATCAATATGTATATTATATATAATAACTAATATATTTTCATCTTATTAACAGTAAATTTCATTTTTTTCATACAATAAAAAAATTGTAATTTTGGGAAATATTGAATTTAAATTAGGGAATATATTTAGATGAATTAATGGGTTTATAAAATTAATAATATTTTATTGAAATAATATTTTTCATTTTTTTATAAATTTAAATTATGATGTAAATTTTATGTACTCAAATGTAAATTGTACAACGGTTCAAAAAGTGATAATGTCAAAAAAATCTAGTAATAATCTATTAATGTTGATTTTTACATCAACATCAGAATTAAAAAAATTGGAAATTTTTTTTAATAAAATTATTGTTATATTTTCAATAGAAGTTTTGAAATTAAAAAATAGTAAATTGTTCATAATTTTTTTATATATTCAAATTTTTGGGGAAAAATTAAATACGGTATAAATATGTGGTGTGTATCATGAAATCCAAATAAACAAAAATGATGTAATAACTAAAATAAATTATTTCCAGGACCTAATATATATTTTTTCCTTTAATATAATATGATATTTAGGTCATTTTATTAAGGTAATAAATCCCTTATGAATACTCAAAAACTTATAATATATTTTAAGGTTTTAAAATAATTTCTTAATAGGAATGACTCACTTACACAACACCAAGTATAATACATTAAATAGGTAAACTATAGCCCTTATAAAATAATGAAAACCACTCATCTTTTGTGTAAACCGGGTGATTGTTTCTGTTAGTTTTTCTATTTTTTATACATATTCCAAAACCAATGTTTAAAAAATAATAAATAATTCCACACTCATTTTCTATGCAAACCCACCAGGATCCCATTTCCCTACACTCAAAAACAATGTAGGACGTTCTAAATTTTCCCTCTCCTCTCTATAGTCCTCAAATAGTTCCCCCAATCCCTCATGAATCTCATCCCAAGAAATTTTAATCATCAAATTAGGTTTTGTGATCCTCTCATTCTTTTATTTATTCAAGATTCTACATTATAATTTGATTCATAGTTATAATTCATAATGTTGGGATATTTTATCCCATGTCCCTATTACTTTTTTCTTGATTCCAAATTATTATATAGAACTTTACCTCTCATTAATGCATTTTATGAAACTTTTCTTAACATTGTTATGTTGTGAAATTTAACCATGATTTTCAATGTAAAATGATTGTGTAGTAAATACCCATTTCCATTTCATATTAATAGTTTTGACCATCACGGACTTTTAATTTTTTTATACTAGAAATAAATGTTTTTCTTCCTCACTCCTTTATCATGTAATAAAATTTCATGATAAATGTTTCCAGGTTTTTGATCTATGTGACACACTTAAGCATGAAAATGAAATGAACGTGATGGGTGTGCCTGAAATTATATAGATCCCCCAAGCATTTTGTTAGGTTTTAGTCTTCTATGACATTATGAAAAGGATTATGGTGTGAACCTAATATATTAATTGATTTGTTTCCATCATGATGTCTTGGATGTTTTCCATGACTATGGATTATGATGTGATGCTTATGTTTCTTCCACATTTCCCATGTTTCCTTTATGTTATCATGATATATCATGAATATTTGTTTACATTTATGATTCTAACCCATTTTATTCCCTATTGATATACCTATTATCATAACTGTGTTAATATATTCATGTTATTCCATGTTTATTAACTTAGTGGGATTTATAGAACACTCATTTCTTATGTGTGGACCCAGGATACCCATGTTGTTTTATGTTCAAAGAAATAATATGTGCATTATAAAGAAGTTTTAAATAATTATGATGTATTATCTATTATATGATGTTATGTAATATAACCAATTCCCAAATTCAGAAAACATATTGATTTTATAAGATGTGGTTTTTGGAAATCCTATTTAATAAATCACAGATTAATGTGTAATAAAATGAAGGGTTGTCATAGAGACAGTTCATGTTCATACCCTCATTTTATTTCTACCCCAAAGGATTCCTCATCCAACAAGAAGAACATGTAATGGGTCACATAACATTCCATCATATCCCTTCAAATTCCCCCACGAATATATCTTGTTTTAGGATAATTCTTCTCATTTAATAAGAAATGGTACATTCCCTTAATCCACTTTTCTTCTTCAAATATTTATTTTGAATCCACATTAGGGGTTTTAAGATGATTATGCTAAACCAAAATGATATTATCCAAAACTATGTATATATTATATTATATGTGATAAATAATGCCTCGGTGTGATTAATGCATTCCAACTCTCATCAATCATCTTTTTAAATGTTTTTCACCTAATTTAATTATAGTTTTTATTAAATTATATGAAATTATAAAATAAATGGGTTCAAGTTTATAAATATATTTTCCATAGTGTTTTTGGAAGTATACCAAGAACATCTCCAACTATGTTAGCATTGAATAAAATTTCTTTGTATGGATAAATTACATTCCTATGGTTATTATACATCATTTTTAATGGATTAATTAATTACAAATTTTTATAATTTATTTTTTGGTTTTTGTGGCATGATATATGGATTAAAGATTTTATATGGATTGATATTGGCTTAGAAGGGTCTTGGTATATATGGCTAAAAGGTGTAATATTAGATAATTTGGTAGGGAGTACCTATAAATCTGAACCATATTACTATTTATATCGGATTTTTTAAATCATTTTTGGGGGATCAGGTTTTCTTAATTTGGATAGGGTCTGAAATTTCACTGAGTGTTAATCCAAGATATATAAAACCACATAGAGTTTCCAAATCTAATCTATTGAATTTTTAGTGAACCATATTACACTAGATAATTAGTTCAAAAAGATGGAGGAATATAGTTTTTTATTGACAGGACCGTGTTGGGAATGAGTTTTTGAAAACATGTTTATCTTATTCTAATGTTAATATAGAAGAAATTGTTTGTTTAGTCCTGGAGTATGGGTCTAATCAATATTTATATTTTATATTATTGGGATCTCTCCATTTATAATGATATATATTCTTAGATCTTGTTTGGGAACTCAAGGTCCTCTGGGTCTCAATGTTTTGTGGAATAGAGGTACCCTCCATCTATTTTCTTATGAGATATTCTTTTGGAGGTGTGTGATGTGAAAACTAATATGGGATGTGATGACTATTTTATATTATTTGGTGATTATTATTCCACGGTAATTGTGTGTTGTTTGCATGGAATGTTTTTTTCAGTTAATAACAATGATAATGATATGAAATATGAAAGATGATTTGGTCTGACCAATAGAGGCTAGGGATATGGAGATCCCAAATATGATATGTTAATTGTGGGTTAATATCCATACTATGGTTGTTATTCTGAGATGATAAGGAATGATAGTGGGATAGGGAGGTTTAGTTTGGATAATTGTTTTTCTTCCTCTTGTAGATTGATGTGTATATACCATTTTAAATCTAGGAACTCATAATGGGATATTAAAGGTATGTATTTCATGTACATATTTCATGACCATAATGCTGATAACACTGGGGCTACATCCTTCATACCTAGAGACTATGGTTTAGAGTTACACCATATTGGTTCTCATGTGGTAATATTTTTGGAATCTTTGGTTGGGATATACATCATGGATGACTGTAGGATTAGACATGGGATCATACCCTATCTGGATGGTTCATCACATATGACTTTATGGATCTATGTTTCCTCTAATAAGGATATAATAGTGGAATATATGACTAGATTTTGGATCTACCCCTTATTAAATTTTTTCATTTGTGTGCATGTTTTGATCTCTTTTCCCACCTTTGTTTATACTCATAATGTATATTATTATCCATGTGACATTTCCAAAATGGGTTGTTTTAGTAATTATGGAAGGTTGGCCTTTTTGTTTCCCTCTATAGGATCAGCATTTAACCTGTTGTATGTGTTATGATGAATTAGTTTCTTCTTAACCAATAATAACTATTAAAGTATCCGAATATTAGTTTTATTCTCAATTATAAGACTAATTTTTTACTTACCTTAATGGGATTCCTATGAAATGAATTCTAAATAGATGTGGTTTACTATATATTATTAGTACATGTATGGTTAGGTGTATTGGTTTTCTAGTTATCACACTATTAGCTAAAATTTATTAATGTATTCAATATTTTAATGGTATTTATTTTCCCGATGAATACAATTTTATAAGATTTCATATCTTTTAGGAATTTGGAAGACCCCACTATAATTCTTTTTTAAAATGCTCTATAGAGTGCCAAATGAATTCTTTTACCTAATATTTGATTCACATGTCTTACCATAGGATAAAATGGAGATATGGTCAAAGTAACTAGATTGGATTTGGAGATAGGTGGGGGTGAGGATAAATGTAGTAATATATCCTCCTTTAAAATTATATTCTTATTTTTTATATCTGTTCAACCTAGAGTGAGATTGGTTCAGATTCATGATTGCGTGACCTTATTATTCATTTATATGTAAATTAATGTATTTAATATATTATACATTCATTTTCTATAAATTCATATATATATATATATATTGATTATAAATTATGTAAGATGTTTGGATATTTATTTTTGTTAACATTTATAAAACAGAGTGTATAGTAACCCAACCATTATCATTGACTCTCACCACCAGTTGGAAAATTATACCATATGAGGAGGCATGCCAAAGGTACAATGCGGATTGGGATTTTGTTTTATTTAGGAATTTTTTCCGATTCACAATAAAATTATATCATAATATTTATTTGTCTTTCTTTTTATAATATATTAGATGTAGATTAAACTATTTAAAAGCATGATATTTACCTCTAAAAGTGTTCCATAAACACATATCATGTGGGAAGTCCATGTTACAGGGTTCATAAGATTATTGATTCATTTGAATTGCTTATAGTTTAGTAATTTCATCATGAATACTGTGTTGATTTTATGATGTTTTCCAATGGCTATTCTCTATATTTATAATGTAATGTTGTGTATATGCATGAATTTTACCTAAATTTTAGGACTAACATAATATTTATGTATATATGTGTAAATTATTATCTGATTATAAAATATGAATCGTTTGATTGAAATGAAAACAATAATATATATAATGATTTCCTATATAAATTGATAGTTGGAGTATACTGCATTGGGATATGAGTAGTGTATAATTTTATTATAATTTTCATGTAACCATGTTCATGTGATGTATAGAAATCCATAGTGGGATAGTTTGAGTTGTGGAGTTATGGTGATAGAATGATTCATAGAGGGTATATATGTTATATGTTTCTCAATGGGAATAATTTTCCTTAAGTTTAGACACACCCTTGAGATGGTAGAGAAGTGAATATGGTATTCCTTGAGTTTTTGTGATATGAGGAAAATGTAGTGATTTTGGTGTTGTGATTGTGTCTAGAGGGTAGGATCTATTATATTCCTTAAATAGTAATGTATGGGTTGGTTTCTACTATGTTATATTATGGGGAAACAAGAAGGTTTGGTCTAGGATGAGTATATAAGGGTTGTCTTTAATGTGGATTTAGAATGATTCCTAAGTGGTTGGTGATAGTGTGGTCGAACATAGAATAGGTGAGTTGAATTGGGTTCTTGAGAAAGAAATCAATGAGATATAATCTATCATTTTTATATGAAAGTGTTTCCGGGATAGTACAATAGTAAGGTGGGCCTATGTATGATCAGATTCAACTAATGGAAGCATGATTCTAATAGTATTATAATATGATACAGTGAATAATTCCTGATATGATTAAGATGAGATTGATATGAATATTGGGTGAGAACGGTTGAGAGTGTCCTGTAAAAGGATCACACTAGACATGAAAGGTGGGTGTGAGGATTAAGTGACCCCTCAACTAAGGTGGCCTTTATGTGTGAGATAAAATTCATGTTTATTACATGAGATGGATTTTTGATATGTGGGATGCTGGAATAGGCCTTGAATATGTTTGTTGTGAATTTTTTAGGTTATATGATAACTTTATTGGTGTCGTAATAATAGTATGGTGGTGAATATAATTAGTAAAAACTACTTTTAGGTTTATCATAAGACTCTAGGGGTCATGAAAAAATAGAATTCATTAGAGTGATGAGGAAGGGGATGATGCATCATCAAATTGAGTATTTTTAGAGGATCAATGAGTTTCGTGAGATTCCTAAGAGATGGACAACAAATGGGTTTTTGATATGAATATATGGGTTTTCTGTATTGTGGATGTGATCAAGGGTTCATTGTAAATATGATTTAGTGATTATGGTCTCGGTTGATCATGGATTGGTATGAGAAATAAATAATATTTTCGAAGTGAATCGACATATATTCATGGAAAGTAGAATGATATAATCCATATGATGGGTAGTGAACCAATGCCTATATGAGGGAATACGACTTGTTTTATGGTGAATTTATAAATAATAGAAGGGTACTTCTTTGAAAACTGGAATTATTTTAGAATAACATTTGTTAATGGAACCACGATATGAGAGGGTTTGTCCCATTTAGTAATGAAAATCAATATTTCATTTTATACATATTTTAGAGATCACATATATTATATTATAAGAAATATGATAAGGATATTAATTTTTTTGGATCACATATCCTGTCATTTAATGTAGGATCTTTATGTGGTATGAATCGCATTACAATGGAACTAGCAATAGAATTATAGTGATATCACCCAATGTTGTAATGTTGAAGATGGAGAATTGTATATTATTCTTTTGTAAAAATTATGTTGAAATTTGTCTATAATATTTTTGTTGATTTAGTTCCTTGGAAGGTTAACTGATATTGAAATTGATTTTTGTTTAAGGCTTAATTTGACCATGAGGGTGCTAGTTCTTGTAGAATGAGTATAATAGTGTAATGGATGGGTTATGGATTCAACCATGGAGTTAAACTAATTATTCGGTTTTGAATTCAGTTATAGAGTTTGGGTGTTTATTGAAACCGACATAGAATTTACGTATTGTTATCTAGTTGATATGATTGTTCCTTAATGTGAATTGATGTGTGTTTTTTTGTATTTTTCTGGTGGAAAAAGAAATACATTTTTTTGTCTGTTATTGGGTATGATAGTATATAATAAATATCTAGGTTGTTTTATTTTATATGAATATTGGGTTTTGAGGATTGGATTGGGGTTTTTAGGGAAATGTGTGTGTATTCGAGTTCAGCGCATGGGAATTTAATCTACCTATGTTGTAATTATGAATTCTTATTGAGAAGAGATAGATACACCAATTTTCAAAATTAGAAGTCATGTAATGTTTTTATATAATTCTAGGTGATGGTAAATAATATAGTTTGATGATTATAATGTCTCACATCATTACAAGTTTTTATTATCTAAAAAACATTGAATTTTGAGTCACAATGTTGGGGGGTGTTTAATGAATAAAGACTTATATTAGTGTTCCAAGATGCGAGACACAATTATGAGATGTTTTTTGGTATGTATTTGAATTTTATATATTATTATAGTTCCTAATAATATTTGGGAATGTTGAAATGTTTTTATTGAAAAACAGGTGATCACATTGTGGTGGGGGTTATAGTGGTGTGATTGTGGTACCCTTTGAAATTATAGTGTTTATCATACCATGGTCTTTGGGGTGGTGTATAATAATCATATAATGGGTAGTGTCACGTCACAACATGAGGATTTAACCAGGAGATGATTCATAAGATTATGTTTCATGTTTATGGAAGCATCACGACACAAGATGATGTGTTTCTCCATGAAGGAATAACATTTGTATAAGAGTATATAATTATATTTTGGGATGGGTCGCACTATAGCTATAGAGGCAGTACCATGAGGGATACTTGAGTGGGTATTTCAATCCATAACCAATGGATGCTAATAAATTTAAAACACCATTTTGTTTCATGTTTTTCTCCTAGTTAAGAGTTTACATAATGAACTGTGATTTTATGATAAAATATATCCCTTAGAGTGAGGTGTTGCATAATGAATCAATTGGACAATCTACAATGACCCTCAAAATTAAAATATATTATCGGGGAAGGGGGATATTTCATTACCCCAAAATTCATTCCCACATGAGGGATTCATCCTCCCATAAATTGAACAAAACAGGTGAGTCAACCATGTATTTATTCTCCAACATCATTTCCCCTTGATTAATGATTTCCCTTTATCTTTTTTTTCAATGAATAAAGGGATTTTCCCCCTTATTCAGTAATTCAGTTTCCCATATAGCTGAGTGATCTGCAATTATGGATTTAATGAATATTCCATTAGATTGTGGTGGAATCACCCTAAAATATATAAATTTTCTTTGATTTGGATAGAGGAAACCGTAAAGTGATTAACATACAACATATTTTAATATTTCACTTGAGTGGTGTTCATCATTAAATTGTTTTTAGTAAATAGTTAAAATATATGACATTGAAATATTTTAGAGATTCAGTTGAAAGATATATTTAAAATAGTGTTTCTGAGACTATTTTATTAATATGATGGGCTCTATTTAATGTAATTTTATTGTTGAAATATGGGTTAATGTGTTTTGGATGGTTATACAATGTTGGGATAAATGGTTTTGTTAATTATAAAATATTTCAATTAATATTTGGGCATTATGTTATGTTATAGGAACATAGGAGTTGACTTGACTTTATGAGAGTTAAGATTATTCTTTATGATCATTGATGAAATGAAATAATTCTAGGAATGAAGTAGGTTGATATTATAATATTAAATATTATTACTATTTTTGTATGAATTGACATTACTGCATGGAGGAATGAGTATGTGTAATTTCAAAAGGGATATTGGGTTCTCTAAGTGGTAATTTAAGAGTCATAAAACCCTCCTACATTTGGAGAAATTAATCTATTTTACCTTATGCAATCCAAACCCACATGAATACTTTTTTTCTATAAAGATAGGATGCTATTTAATTGTAATACGGAAATAAAATAAGCATTTGGGATAATAAGTGAGTTTTCCTAGGCATAGAACATTTCTCCAAATACTTTTATGGAATTCCAGTTTGGTATAGTAATAGATTAAAGTTATAAGGGATCTCCATCTTATTGATAATTTAGAGCACCATATTGAGGATGAGTTATATTATTGGATATCATATGGGTTTTTTGGAAATATATGGACTATAATTTTTATAGATGAATACTATGACCATTTTTTTTGAGATCTCCATTGAGTGGTGTATGAATAGATCCCCATTGGGAGTTTTCTTGATTTACCTCAATGAGCATGTGATGAGATGGATTATGGGATTTGGTGTGATTGACTTGGAAGTCATTTGGTGTTTTGGAACCATGATGATGTTGTTAATATTGAAATGGGAGTTGTTCTAATATATTGAGGAATGGGTCAAGTAAAATATATGAGTATTTTTTATTAGGTGTTATTAAAGAAACTATGGTTGTTTCTATGTGATGATAGTGTATGAACATAGATAATTATAGTTTTATTTTTAAAATTATGATCTATCATTTATTATAGTGATGGTTATTTACCATTTTATATATGAGGTATAGATAGAGGTATGTGTTAGTGATTTACTACATGCATGTTTCCCAAACCATTTTACTTTTGATAGTGAGGTTCATCCTGGACACATAAGGATTTGTTAATATAATTACACAACACGAAATCTCATTATTCATATGTTTTGGATTCCCACATTGGAATGTAAATCATGTGTTATTTAAGTAAAACACATTGGAGCAATCCTACATGTGTCTATTCGACTCATTTGGGATGTTGGATTTGTTGATTCACTCCTCATGGACTAAAACACATATAAACAACATTCCTTGGATCTTATCCGAAGGGATGTTTTTTTCATATGGTAGGTCGGATCCATTATTTCTCTCTATAAGATCTCCTCATTGAGTATATGCTCAAAATGTGACCATAAAATAAGTGGATAATCCATCTTGTAAGGGTGTTTGGATATATTACTTCCCTCATCCTGATATTATTTGTTACATGTTTCATTTATTACGATAAGGATGTAATTTTTTATGAGTGATCATTAATAGATGATATCCAATTTTATTGATATTCCATTTTTTGGATCTCTTGTTCCATTATAATTATGTGATATTATGTATATAAGATTACAATATTAAAGGTTCACCAGATGTCATAAAACAAATATGGTGATGGGTCCGGATGACCTCTTTATCATAGGATTAACTGACCTAAAATATTTTATGAAATATGTTTTATTTATTTATTTTCATTTAATATATAAAAATAACATTGTGTGATCACACCAGAATGTTTATAATACATCATTAATGGAAACCGTAAAACATTTATAGACGATATATATGATAGATAGGTAAAACAATAGGTTCCATAATGGATAAAGATAGAAAAAATAAACATAATATGAATATGGTAGGAGGTAAAGAACTATGTTTTAGTGGTTCAACAAAATTCATTTTGTACTTAATTATTTTTTCTATGAATATTCAAATGGAAATTCAGTTTAAATGTATGAAGAAATTACCATTATAATCTTTTTATAGCATGATATATGATAATTTTTAAAGGGTTGTTTTGGTTAAAATTCCACACATGCATTAACTAATTGTTTTTTGTGAGGATATTTGGTGATTTTTTGTTAATAACATTGATATTTATTGAGTGTATAGTCTCCAAAACATATGTCACATGATATCATTTCAAGACTATAATATTGATTATATAGTGGGGCATGCCCGAGGAGCTTTAATGCTTTTTCGTATGTTCCATTAATAATATTTTAGTTAATGTGTTACATAATTTATGCTTAGTATTTCTATCCCCAATAGGATTTGGTACCCATATTCAATCCTAATATTTTTATTACACCTATCTATGTGATCCTATTATATTTAAGTTCCTATAGGAATAGAGTTAAGAAAATTTATATTAAGGATTTAACAATGAGTATTCTATGAAAATTTTTAAGAGTTATTTGTGATTTGAATGGAATAAAGGCACACCAAAATAATTTAATATTAGAATAAATTCCAATGTGATTCAATTCTTAGTGAACAGTGACATTGAAACACTAACATGATATGATGTATATTTTTATCATTTTTTGTGGGTTTATATTTATCAAATGTTCATATTATAATCATATAATGTATAACCCTCAAATAAATAACATTGTTTATATTGACTATTTAATGCACAATGAATATAATTTAATAACTATTATAGTTTATAAAAATAACCTAAAAATTTGATAAATGGGTTAGATACGTTTTCTTAAGGATAATTATTTTGTGAATATGAATGGGATTTTTTCAAAACACAAATATCTAATTTTTCCTAATGGTTATTGAATATTATGCACACATAAAAAATTAATACAAATAAAAATGATTGAGAAAATAGATGTAAATTTTTTAGGATGATGTAGATATTTCTATATGTTTAATATAGTTAAATAGTTAGTTGGTTGAAATTCAACACATATAATATATTTTAACATAGAGAAAAATTATAAAATTTCATGTTTAATACTATTCTCTATCAATTATATGAAATTTCATTCAATATCTTGTTTTTAGGAAGATAATAAATTCATTTATTATTAATATAATGTGTAAATATATAAATATAAATGACATTTTATATGGATCATAAAATATATTGAGTGTTCTATACATACTGGGTGTTTGAAATTTAACCTATAACATTGAAAAAAAACTCTACTTTGATTATAAGAAAAAATATCATTGGGATTGTTGAATTTTTTATATAAGTGACAAACACATCCTATGGCTCTTTAATTATCCCTAAACTAATCCATTAATTCCCCTAAAGTACCAATTTTTAGAGCAAAATTTTATTATTATGTTAGCACACATATACATTTTATTTAGTGTTTTATGAAGGGATATATTAATCTCATCTTCTATTGACTTTTTCTAGAATTTATCTTTTTAATTTATTCCACTTTAATATTATTAAATTAGATAATTCATTATGTAAATAAATGTTCATGGTATTTATTTTATATTTTCTTCATCTTCTATGGTGTTTCCTATTCAATTCAACCATGCCTAAGTTTCTCCTCATATTATTAATATTTTACATAGAGTAGGTATATTGTGGGAACCTATCAAGAATTTCAAGCTTGGTTTTCGTATGATTATCATAAATTTTCTCAGTTTTTGGGGTGTAATGACCCAAAATTTCCATGTAATTTTTTTAATTACATGTAAATTTTATGTTCCCACAAAAATTGACGGTGCATACTTCTGATGCCTCGTGTTTCCATAATGAATTCATGAACGTTTTTAATGTACGTTAAGTAAACGTGTGAGAAGGTTTTTCTAACAATTGATCTAGTTCTCGAAATTGAAATCTGAGGGCACCGTTGAACTCGCAGCGCCGATATTCGCTTAAGGGGACTTTCTACTTTACCGTAGTTGATAGAGGGTGAATTTTATTTTTCTTGTTCTCGTAGAAATAAAAATAAAATTAAGAACAACCTTTTATTTCATTTTTGAAACCTCTCTACATGGGATATGGAGGCGGGGACCACCCAAACTAGAAAACCCCCTAATTGAATTCTAATCAAACCCCTCTTTAATGTGGGGAAGTCTCTTGGAATTCTCTTATTTTATTATGCCAATTAATTGTTCCATTTATTAAACTGTTTCATTTTTAAATTGATAAACTTATTTCTATTCTATAGGCTCTTCATACCTTGAGAGGATTTGTTGGAAAACTGTTGGCAAATGGGGCTACTCAGAGAAACTCTTCCTCCAATCAATAATGTGATCTCTAATGAAGAAAAATCTCTCTAACGAAGAACATGCCCTCCAATGAAGAACGCACTCTCCATCAAATATTGTGCCATCTCTAATGAAGAACGACCAGACCAATGAGAAAAATCCTCATCGTCAAATGCCAATTCATCTTTAACCGAAGAAGATCTCCAATGGAACCTTCGAGGTAGGTTTTGTTGTTTTGAATACACCCTTAAATATTCTTGACGTTCTTCTTGACCCAAGAATTATTGAGCCACTTGTTACCTCCCAACCGCGGTGTGCGCGGGCCAAATGAACATGTCCTTACCTCTCTGAAATCCTTTGATGTTTTTGATGTGTTCTTCGCGATGGAGGAGGATGCTGACCAGTGCCGGAAATTGGCACCCATGGGACTCGAGAACGATAACTGGCACCATGGCCGGCCGCGATGATAGCGGAGGCGCAACCGTGCCGACGAAGAAGAGCCTCGACCCATCGACTGAGGTGGAGCGAGGGCGGTGGCCGACACTCTGGCCAGCTGCATGAAGGGGTGGGGGTGCACGACCGTACTACCCGGAGGAGAAGAACCACAACATTTTTCCACGACAGTGAAGAAAGGATGACCGGTCTAACTGGCCTCCAGTGGAGGCTCGACGTGCAACCACGTCGCGAGACAAATGATGCAGGTCGTTCGGCCAGGTGCGAGCCCAGTGCGGGCGGGGTAGGGCCGACCGAGTCGGACTGGACCTGGACCAACTTCGACCATTTTCACTCATTTGGACATATCTTTGATCTTCATCCATCCATTAGATAAACCTGCATTGATGAAAAAACCTTGGATCGAGAAGGTCCTTTTGGTATACCCCACATTAGTTTTGGATGAAGTTGGGGTATGGTTGGGTTGGATCAAACATAAATTCTACTGGTCCATCGAGACTAAAATGCCAATATCTTACAGACTGGGCATCCGATTGAAACATCATACATTGAATTGAGACCCCTTTTATGTGGAGGTCCATTGGGGTACTTCTTCGTGGGACTTCGTGGCAGTTGGAGTATCGACTTGTGGATTGAAAAGTACACCCTCTTGGAATCTAGCAAGCATAGTGCCTGAACCTTGTAGCTTGTTGTAACATGAGAAAGGGGTGCTACGTGGATCTTTTCTTTAGCATGCTTAGTGGGTCTGTGATTGAGGTTCCCACATGGATCTACTCTAGGAATCCATTTGGTACTACTCTAGGATCCTTTGGGGGTCTGCTATTTTAGGATCCTATGTGTGTCTGATGATGTACTAGGATCCTATGTGGGTCTGATGATTTAGGATCCTACATGGGTTTGATGATTTAGGATCCTACATGGGTCTACCTCCTAATATAGTATGATGATTCATTAGTTAAATCAAAACATTCTTATTACCGTACCTATGTTATACCTGGTGTGAGTTGAATATTGACCTTTGTGGTAATCTTCTTTGTGGTGTAGCTTTGTGGTACTTACCTTCAATGGTGACACCTTTGTGGTATTATTCTTTGTGGCTTAAATTTTTGGTACTTAACATTTTGGTGATACCTTTGTGGTATTCTTTTGTTTATTGTACCTATGTGGTACTTACCTTCATGGTGGTTACCTCCGTGGTATTTTTCCCTTCGTGGAATAGTGGCACATTGGCTAAGGGTTTGGTCCTTGTGTTGAGATGGGTTTACTTGATACATAGGTATATATATGGGAATATAACTATATATGTTTGTCAGTTGATTACATGATTTTTGGTTTATCCTTAGTGGAATTTTTGTGTCCTTTGAAGGTCTCGGCGTCCCTACTGAGCGTTGTTATACTCAACCCTGCACAGGCTACACCCGCACCTTTTTGTGTTTGGCGGTGACAGCATACATCACTAACTGAAGACGAGGGTATAAGGACTTCAGGTAGATCAGAGGTAGACCTTAGATGAGGCATACCACAGAGGCGACCATTCGAGATAAGTACCTACCCTTGAGGTAGGATCCTTGGAGGGTGTTCCCAGGTGCTATTCAGTTTCTTGTACTTTCGGGTTTTCTTGTAATTTCTTGTTGGTCTTGTATTCTATCCCATTTCACTTACTGTACAAGCTCTTTTTTACTACTCATTTTACTTGTGTTTGTTTATTGTTGGCTGCTGGGTTGCATGAGTTTACAAGTTATAAAGGAAATGACTTCCTAGTATTAGGGAATACGCCTTTGGTGCTAGTCGCCAGCCCCTGGCCTATAGAATGAGGGCTTGGGGTCGTCACGACAAGGGCCTCGTGGGATGGGTCATGATATATTGGTATCAGAGTCAGATCTATGGTAGAACATTGGACTCTGATCTTTTAACAACAATAGTGTTTAGTGTATTGAGTGTGGTTATCGGTTTATAGAATCTAGTGTTGGTGTAGCGACTAATGTATACATACACCAGGACCCTGACTTTTGATTTCTAACCCAGTGCATGAAAACACTGATTGCGTGTGTGTTTCAAAAAGTTCTCTATGTGATCTTTTTGAGTCATCTCACCAGGTATAACTTTTTGATTGTGGTGCAGTAGTTTCTCTTCAGGATGCCTCCACAGAGACATCCATCTATGGTTCTGGGTATAGTACACGAGGAAGGCCCACTGAGTGACGAGGCCTCGGTGTTGGGCCCTCTATCAGTTGAGGCACCAGTAGAGGCATCAACGGTACCATTACCTGTTGGTCCAACGATGCCACCAGCCCCAACAACAGAGGGTGCACATCCCGAGAGTGTGTTACATGAGATACCGTGTTAAAGGCCACCTAGGTTTTTGGGTGAGATGGAACCACATGCAGATGAGGATTGACCGGAGGCCATAGTGAGGGTCTTCCGACTGGTAGGGACATCAGGTGATCTCATGGTGATCTTTGTCATCAGTCTTCTACACGAAACAGTAGGTAGATGTAGAAGCATGATTTTCCAGGTCCATGATGAGGTGATTCTTCTTTATGCAGACTTTGAGAGCCTGTTTTGGGCCGAGTTTGTCCCAGTGACTCTACGCGCAGTGAGCATAATGTAGCTAATTCGTTTACAGCATGACAACATGATTGTGGCTCTATACTCTGAAAGGTTCATTGACCTCTCACGCAACTCCACTGATATGGTGTCGGACCCATTCATCAGGGCCCAGACCTTCGAGCTACGCCTCAGGCGGGAGATCAGGGCTTTGATGATTTCTCTCAGCATCCTGACACATGTGGGGGTGTTAGAGCGAGCCCTCTTAGTTGAGAGTTTTTATTCTAAGCAGTCACCAGTAGTGAGACCCACCTTCGGGCATCACGTAATGGAGTCTTCTACATCACGTAGTAGATAGATTTCACAGAGGTCTAATAGGACCAGGAAAACATGAGGATGACCGTAGGATTCATGGCCAGTTTTGTGGGGAACCAGAGGCAGAGCCAGTCAAGCGAGGAGAAGGCTGTGTTACACATGTGGAGGGCAGGGTCACATGGCTTGTGACTGCCTGACTCACCATACGGATGATCAACAGTCTGTCATAGGACCGCCTAAGCAAGGATAGAGATTTGACCAAGGAGGTCTGTACAGAGCAGGTGGACATGACAGAGGAGTTGGCCCTGCAACAGGCGATGGATGACGCACCAAGATGTTACCGCCACCACCACCTGGTTTTCCACCCCGACCACAGGGAGCATGTGGACAGAGGAGAGCTCATATCTAGGTAGCTGAGGCCTACGACCATGGTATTCCGGAGATGATATGAGGTACGATATATGTCTACGCCACCTTAGCTATAGTACATGTAGACATGGGTGTTGGTCATTCTTTTATTGCCACTGTCCTCGTTCGGAGCTCGGAGATTCTGACGGAGTCATTGGCTCGATCCTTACAGCTAGTGACTCCTACGAGAGAGGATTCGATGATTACACACTAGTGTCGACCATGTGAGCTTACTATAAGAGGTGAGAGATTCAGGTGGGATCTCTGAGAAGCAGTGTCGAGGCCTTACACCATCATCTTAGGTATGGGCTGGTTATCTACATTCCATGCTAAGGTTTACTGCATTAAGAGATAAGTGTAGTCTGTCCGCACTTGTGGGACTATGTTTACCATCACTTACGAGAGGGGATTAATTCCAGTATATGATGAAATTACCGGGAGAAGAGTGTATCCAATCACTCAATAATTGGCTAGCCTTCCCCTTGCAGCAGTTGATGTGGAGAGTCCGAGCTATCCTATAGTGGTGGACTAGTACACGGATTTCTTCCCTAATGATATTCTTGGTCTACCTCCTCACTGAGAGGTGGAATTTTACATTGATATTCACCTCGGGATGACACCAATATCTACATCTGCATATCAGATGGCTCCAGCGGAGCTTCGTGAGCTACAGGTACAGTTATAGGACTTGGAAGAGAAGAGATTCATCTGGCCCAGTGTTTCTCCTTAGGAAGCCTAAATTTTGTACATCAATAAGGTGGATGTGATCTTGAGACTTTGGGATGACTATCAGTTCCTGAACCAGGTGGCAATGAAGAATATTTACCAACTTCAAAGGATTGACATCCTCTTTGATCAGCTGAAGGAAGAACGATGGTTTTTTAAGATAAACATCATATCAGGCTATCTCCAGCTCAGAGTATGAGAGGAGGATGTGCAGATGACGGCTTTCAGATGTCAGTATGGCCACTATGACTACTTGGTTATGCCATTAGGCATGACAAACGCTCCAACTGTGTTCATGGGACTCACGAACAAGATCTTTTAGCTATACCATGATCGCATTTTAGTAGTCTTCATCGACGAAATTATAATATAATCGGCTACCGAGGAGGAGCATGCCTATCATTTGCAGATAGTTCTGGACACAGTCCAAAATCATATATTTATGGTAAGCTCTCAAAGTGCCAATTCTGTATTCGAGAGGTTCACTTTCTAGTACATGTCTTCTTAGAGGCTAGAGTTGAAGTAGATACAAGAAATATTGAGGCGGTAATTTCTTGGGATCCACCTGGAGTGTGAGAGAGGTATGGATTTTTTTGGGTTTTGCTGGATACTGCCTGAGTTTTGTGCTAGATTTATCGAGAGTTACAGCACCTTTATTAGAATTTATAAAGAAGGGGCTACCCTTCTTGTGGTCGGAGAAATGCCATCAGAGTTTTTAGGATCTAAGGCAGAGGTTGTCTGGTGCCTCCATCTTGAGGCTTTCTGAGGAGGGAGTTGGGTACGTAGTATACTACGATGCATCAGGGATCGGGCTCAAATGTGTCATGATGCAGGAGCGAGCAGTTATCGCATATGGTTCTTGATAGTTGAGATAGCATGAGCAGAACTTTGCTACTAAGGACATGGAGTTAAGAGTAGTGGTATTCGGGTTGAAGATGTGGTGACCCTATCTGATGCGCCAAAAATTTATAGTCTACACTGATTACAGTAGTATCAGGTATATCTTCACTCATAAGGACATGAACCTCAGCCAACGGCGTTGGCTAGAGTTCCTCCAAGAGTATGAATTTGAGATAGTCGATACTATTTTGAAGGGTAACGTTATGGCAGATGCACTCAGCAGGAGATCTGGTACACAGCTACTAGGTGAGGCGATGAAGCAGCTGGCCACTTTACTGATATCCTTTGTGGATCAAGATGGAGCAGTATATCTTCAGTCTCTTATAGTCACACCCCCGCTTCTTCAACATGTCATGGAGGCACAGTGTGGGGACACTGACTGCGAGGTTCGACGTTCTCAGATATCCACAAGACATGAACCTGATGGATTTTTCAAAAGTGGGGAGCATGTCATCCATTTTAGAGGATGTACCATGGTACATGTGTCACTTTGGGAGGAAGTATTGAGGGAGTTCCACACATCCCCTCTAACGGTACATCCAAGAGTGGTGAAGATGTAACAGGACCTCCAACGACATCACTGGTGGTTGGGAATGACAAAAGTAGTAGTAGAGTTTGTCTCTTGGTGCCTCACTTGTCAGGAAGTGAAGGCAAGGAATTAGGTACCAGTAAGATTTGTTCTCTATTAGAGGACCCAGAGTGGAAGTGGGATTATATATCCATGGATTCCATGACCAAACTTCGTTTTAAATCTAGGGGTCATGATTATATAGGGGTGATCATTGATTGACTCTCAAAATCATCCCACTTTCTACCGATCAGAGAGAAAGGTTTAGTAAAGAGAATCGGACTCTTCTATATGCTAGAGATTGTGAGGCAACATGGTGTACCCTAAAATGGTTTTCTCTAATTGTGATGCATGTTTCACTTCCCGTCTATGGGAGGAGTTGTAGGAGGCTTTTGGGATGCAACTTCATTTTAGCACCACATTCTATCCTCATATAGATGGTTAGACAGAGTGGACTATTCACACCCGTGAGGACATGTTGCATGCTTGATTCCTTGACTTTGGTCAGATTTGGGAGGATCACAAGCCCTTGTTAGAGTTTTCATACAACAACAGCTATCAATCCACCATTGGGATGGCATCTTTCATGGATCTATACGGCCAACCTTGCATATCTCCTATATGCTGGACTGACCCAAGGGAGTCATCTCTCATTGGACTATAGATGGTATGGGCTACCAACGAGAAGGTGTAGATAAACAAGGAGTGGATTAAGTCTACACATAGTAAGGAGAAGTCTTATGCCGACAGGATATGGAGACCTCTTGAGTTCGAGGATGGTGACCACATCTTTCTAAGATTCTCACCCCAATGAGGTTTGCAGATATTTGGTTGGGGAAAAAGTTATATCCGAGGCTCATCGGACACTTTCAGGTCCTTAGAAGAGTTTGTGAGTTGGCTTACCACTTACCTCTTCCACATCATTTTAACCAGATGCACAATGTTTTCTAGGTATCTCACCTGAGGAGATACATGCACGACCCATATCACGTCATCGACCACCGCAAGCTAGACATCAACGGTGGAGCGACATTTACGGAGGATCTAGTGGAGATTGAGGATCGAAAAGAGTGGGTCCTTTATGGGTGGTCGATACCTTTGGTGCGTATACATTGGTAGTATGGGAACCTCTAGGATGGAACATGATAGTGGGAAGCTCGAATTTGTGGTCTGTCCCACACTTATTTTCCTAGTTTTTATAATGTGGCTTTTGGGGATGAAAATCCCTGAGGTGGGGGGGTGAATGTATAGACCCGGAATATCCATGATTTTTTTTAATTATATTGGAATTTTATGAGTCCAGGAAAATTAACATCGCATCATTTTGGGGATCAGTGTGCCGAGAATGAATTTCTGAACTTTTTTTAGATTCGTTTAGTAAACGTGCGAGCTGGTTTTTGTTACATTTGAACCGGTGCCTGGAATTAAAATCTGAGGGCATCGTTGAACTCGCAATGCCAATATTCACTTAAGGTGAGTTTCACCTTGACTGCTTTTGGTCGAGGGTGAAATTTAGTTTTCATGTTTTTGTGGAAAATAAAATAAAATAAAGAAAACCCTCTTATTTTATTTCTGAAACCTCTCTACATCAGTTATGGAGGTGGGGAACACCTGAACTATAAATCCCCCAAATTTAATTCTAGTGGTAGGGACCACACGAACTACTCTTTAATATGGGGTAGTCTTTTGAAATACTCTCATTTGATTATGCCAATTAATTGTTCCATTTATTAAAATCTATCAACATTATTTTGATAAAATTATTTCTATTATATTGGCTCCTCATACCTTGATAGGATTAGTTGGAAAAGTATTGGAAAAGAGGAGAACATGTAGAAACTCTTAATCCAATGAAAAACGCACTTTCCAATGAAGAACAGACTCTCCAAGGAAGAACGCGCTCTCAAACAATGAACGTTCTCTCAAACGATCAATGCACCATCTCCACCAAAGAACGCCCTCTCCAACGGGGATTGTCTTTATTGACAAACATGAATCCATTTTCAACAATGGATGATATCAAACGAATCTTTCAAGGTAGGGTTTGTTGTTTTGAATACCCTTTTACCCGTTCATGACGTTCTTCGTGATTCATGAATTATTGAGCTTCATTCTACCGCCCTAATTCAGAGGGTGTAGGATAAAAGAACATGGCCCAACCTATATAAAATCCATTGAGGTTTTTTTTGAGTCCTTCGCGATGGTGGAGGACAACAACCAGTGCCGACAATTGGCAATGGTGGGACTCAGGAATGGCGGCTGACACCACGGTCGGCCACGAAGATGGTGGCGACACAACCACACCACAAGAGAAGAGATGTGTTCCATCGACCATGGCATATCAAGGGAAGAGTAAAACACTCTGGCCGATCGTGTGAAGGGGAGGTTACACAAGTTTTCACCACCTGATAGAGAAGAACTGCAGCCTTCTATTTTGGTGCGTGATCGCATCGTGCTGTGGAAAAGGATGGTCGTCCAGCCTTTCGCGAGCCCAGTGTGGGCCGCCACACCGCGGACCACGTCGTACTGAGTGGGTAGGGTCAACCTGAACCAGGTCAGGTCGGCCAAAGCCATGTCGGGCTAGGTCGACCTAACCAAGGTGGATCAGACCCGAACCGACTTCGAACATTTTCACTCTTTTGGCCATATAATGAGCTACAAGCGTCCGTTTGATGAACCGTCTATGGCACCAGAAACCTTGGCTCAAGAAAATCCTTTTGGTATACCCCACATGAGTCTTGGATAATGTTGTGGTATGGCCAGGATGGATCGAACATGAATCCAACTGGGCCTTCGTGACTAAAAGGCCAATAGATTATAGACCGGGGCTCTGATTGACACATCATCTACTGCATTGAGTCCCAATTTACATGGTAGTACTTTGGGAGAATTTTTTGTGGTACTTAGTGTTAGTTGGAGTATCGACCTGTGGAATGAGTAGAAGAACCTCCCGAAATCAAGTGAGATTAGTGCGGGAAACCTATAGCTTGCTGTAACATGAGAAAGGTATCCTATGTGGGTATGTGCTTTGGGATCCTTCATGGATATGTGATTGAGGGTCTCCCATGGATCTGCTCTAGGAATCCATGCAGGAGTACTCTAGTATCCGGCGTGGGTCTGTTGTACTAGAATCCTATGTGGTTCTGATGACGTACTAGGATTTTATGTGGGTCTGATTATTTTGGATCCTACGTGGGTATAATGATTTTGGATCCATCATGGGTCTGCCTCTTAAAAGACTAATATGATTCCTTAGTTATATCTAATAATCCTTACTACAATACCTATGTTATACCTAGTCTGAGATGAATCTTTACCTTTGTGGTAATATTTTGTGTGGAATACCTTTGTGGTACTTACATTTGTGGTGATTCCTTTGGGGTATTCTTCTATGTGGTGTACATTTGGGGTAATTACCTTCGTGGTGATACCTTTGTGGTATTATTATGTGTGGCATACCTATGTGGTACTTACCTTGGTGGTGGTTACCTTAATGGCTTTATTCCCATCGTGGAATTGTGGAACATTTTCTAAGGGTTTGGGCCTTGTGTTGAGATGGGTTTACATGATAAATTAGGAATATGTATGCGAATATACCTAACTAGGGTTGTCAGTTGCTTACATGCTTTGTGGTTTATCCATTGTTTAATTTTTGAGACATTTGAGGGTCTCGGGGTCCCTACTAGGTATTGATATACTCACCCCTACACGGGCTATGCCCATACCTTGTTGTGTTTGGTCTACACGATGGACAACGCTGACTAAGGATGAGGGTACCAAGACTGATGGTATCTCGAAGGTGGACCATAGATGAGGTGTACCGCAGAGGAGATCGTTCAAGAGCTGTACCTACCCTTTAGGTAGGATCCTTGGAGGGTGCTCACAAGAGTTGTTAGGATGCTTGTACTTTCAAGTTTTCTTGTACATTCCAGTTGGGCTTGTATTCTGGGCCCTATCACTAACGGTACACAATATTTTTTTACTATTTCGTTTACTCGTGTTCTTATCTTTCCGTGTGCTTGGTTGCATGAGTTTACATGTTGTTAAGGCAACGCCTTCCCAGTACTAGGGAATATACCTTCAATGCTAGTTGTCAGCCCCAGGCAAATGGAAGGCGGTCTTGGGGTATTCAAGGCACGATCCACAGGGGACCGGTCGTGATAGGGGGTGGTATTGGTGTGAATTTCTATAAAACATATTTTTACTAATATAAATACATTCTAAGAGGGTATAGGGAAAGTATTAGCAGAAAGTTTTTTTAATTTCTGGTAAAATAACCTGTATATTTCAATTATTATTCCTTAAATATCCTAGTTATTTTCTATATATTTGAAACAATATTTATTTTCACAATTTCATAGATAGGGTTGCACTAGTGGTAGCATATTAAATGTATTTATTTTCATGAAAAGTGGTTGTTATTGGTATGATGGTTTGGTACACTATAATGATTATTTAAATGGTGGGAACTAGTTTTATTGTTGATACATGGGATATAGTTTGTACTGATTTTGATAAGATGTACTTGGTTTCACTTATATATTTCATAATAAATACTATACATGGGAATTTATCATCCATTGTTGACTGTTTTGCTTAAATTTTCCTCGTTTAAATAAAGTTTCATTACACTCCATGGCATCTTTTTCAACAATTTGATCAGAAAATTGTTGAGTTTATGGACATATTACAAAAACAATTAATTTTTCTTATTGTTTAATAGAACGATTATATGCCCTTTATTAAAAAATTGTTATCTATTCAATTATAGATTCACGTAATGGGGATGAATCAGAAGTTCTAACCAAATTTTTTCCTTGGGTACTTGTTCTTATTAGGGAAAAATATTGTGAGTTTTAGTAAATATTTTCAATCCGTCCCTTTTACTTATCTAGTGATTTTTCTAGGATTTATCTTATAATAGAGGAATCTAGAATTTTCCTAACATTAATATGAACAAATAGGTAAAATAAGTCTAGGATGTGTTATTCTTATAGTTCTTGATGTTGGTAGTCCATGAAAATATTCATACAGCACTACCAACACACATTAATTGATTATAGAGAAGAAAATATAATTGAATTGAACTCCTTATTGATGGTTGTTATCTTAGACTAGGGTAAAATAATTAAAAAGGTGCCCATCACAGACCATCCCAATCATGAATCCCCAATTGGTGCAGTTTATATTACCAAACCTTAGTATCTACCTTGAGTAAAAGCAAGAATGATCTCCACTTATCTTACCCCTAAACTACTATAATGGCCTCTATTATAGAATATACAGGAAAAACATCATTAATATGATTTTTTAGATCTCCTCCCATGATACAATTAATTTTGGGAAGAAATATAAGTTTTTCAAAATTCAATTCAAAAATAATTTTTAAAAAGATGAAATAATATTTGGTCATATGTTAATAGACTCTAGCACAAAAATATATATAATAGTCAATTTAGGGTAATTTCCATGTTGTTTGGTATAGAGTGAATACATTTTGATTCAATTTCAATATTTAAGTAAATTTTTTATATGTGAGTGAGTGAATATAGATTCTTAATCCTTGTTAGTAATGGTCTACTTGTTTTAGGAGTCAATGGGTAATGGTTAATATTAGATTACTTAGTAATTTAGATTATAGGTTAGTTTTGGAACTAATTCCTTCATAATGATGAAAATTATCGAATCAAAACAATATTGGTGTGGGGGAAAACAATTTTAGCCATGGTAAAATGTATTTATAGTTATTAGATAATTTTTTATCGTTGATATGAGAGAAAAAATTATTTTTTAAAATATTGGTTGGTAAAAATTTGTTTTTTTGTGTGTTTATTCATATGAAAAAATAACAATGAAATTTTCAATGTATTATGATATGAAATTTTAATGGTCTATGGTTGAATTTCTACATGCCATTACCTCATATTCCCAAGATGATTTATTTTTCTCTTTGGTAATTGTTAGGTTAGTGGTTCTTAAATTGATTCCCCAAACAGTATAAGATGGTTTTTAATGTGATACTAATCTACTATCTATTACATATTAATGATAATTCCCTATTATGTGTGTGTGAGTTTAGAAAACATATCTTAAACTACTAAGGAAATAACCTATCCAGAGTTGATGTCCTTGGTAAATTCATAAATGAATCACTTCTTCTGTGTACTTGCTTGAAATCTATAGACACTCACCAACTAAAATGCCAATTTTCATTAGTAATTGATGCACTTTATTTAGGGATATGATAGTTTTTTATCATAGTATTTGATTGATAGAATGTTTAAATATTAAAATTTTGTTATTTTAAATGATTCAATTGTCACAATGAACTAGAAACAATCAACATGGATGATTTTTTTATTCATCAATGCACAAGGTATTCAAAATTATTAGTTATATCATTCCCTTGCCTAGTTAATAATTATATAACCTTCCATTTTAAGGGTAACATAGAATAATCACATATAAAATGATATTAAATTATAAGAAAACCATTAATAGAATTTTATACATGATAATAATGTAGTGATCCTAATCTATATAGAGTCAAGATTATAAAATAAAATACAACTGTAGTCTCCTCCTACAATTGTAGAATCACATTTCTCTATTATTTTTCATTATAAAAACATTTATATCCTCTCCTTTCATTATTTAATATGTATTCCTTTTTTCTTGGGGCTTCAAATCTCATTAAGACCCAAAACATTTTTTTTTTGTTTTTATAGGTTTTATGAACTACGATTTTATTAAACACAATCCATTAAGAAGTTTATTATAGATATCAATAATGTCAAAATGGGATGAAAAAATCATAAATGAAATTACAAGTATATCCCTTGATTTATTCTTCTTTTCCCCTTGGATTAATTTTTTAAGGAATGAAATTAAAACTATGCAAGAAAATTTACAAACACAGTGGTATCAAATGATAGTTATCCACAAAACACATAAGTGAACATCAATATAATGAAACCTATTATCATTTAATTATAATTTATGTAGAGACATTTCACAACTAAATAAACTAGAGTCACACATAAACTCATCTTCCTTCTATATTTTCTATCTATATGCACTGATAATGAACACAACATAATGGTGTGGAAAAACCTATACATATTTAAATTTTCAAAATATCATCATTCAAACCTGAAACAATTCCCATTTTCATTACAATGACCATTTACATTTCTATATCCCTTGTATCCTCTGGAAATAATCATCCAAACACCATTGACTTAAAGTAGTATTATTATATGAATTCCAAATTAAGATAAAATTATTTAAATTAATGAATTAAACTATTTTCCCAACCAAACAAAAAATAATACAATAAATTATATATGTAAAAAATAATTATAATATTATGATATGGAAAGAATTAGATCATTAAAATATCAACTTAAAATCTATGAAAATATTGCCTTTTCACTCTACTATGAATCATATACTGTATAACACTACACCGCCAAGATCTAATTTGAGTACCACACACCCCAATTGAGTCATCCCATATTCCAGAGGCTACCCACTAATTATGAGTCCATTATATAATGTTAAGGTTACTATAACATTATAATTTTCTAGAAATTCAATTTAATTTTTTTCAAATTATATGGAATTATTTTGAGACCTGACGCTCAGAAGACACTTGATTTTAAGGCCTAGTGACCCTAATATAAGTCTTTGATTTATAAAGATAATTTATAATTACATACATATATTGTTTTGGCATCTTCTAACACTAATTCCCATATTTAAAAACCAAGGGCACTATGGAGTCCAACATCATGACATTACCTAAGGAACGAATTAACCCCAGCAGTCACTGGATGGGGGAAAAAGTTAATTTTTGAGATTTTTAAGAAAAATATATAAACATTTATAATGTAAAAAAAATAAACACGTAGTTTATTTTATTCAAATTTAAAATTTCATTACATCATAATGACAATACAAACAGAACATAATAGAAATGCAGTTTCATAAATGAAACAACATAAAGACATAGAGATTCACCACAATAGATACATTGAGACATGTTTTCTCCATTAATGGGATAACTGAATATGTGACTGTTGGCCCAATCCAGTACTGCTCTGAACCCTTCGTGATTTGACAATGCTGAGAAATGATTGATCAACCACCAATGATGGATTAAGGACTGACAAACAACATCGGTGTGAAATTTTCCAATGAATTGTCCAAACATGAGGTAGGATATTGATTCTCAGAGAATTTACCTTTTCCATATTTATATATTTGAGTGAAGAATTCGGGTAAACCCTGGAAAAGGGGACCTGAAGATCGATCACTTTTGCATGAGGGTTTCTAATATACGGGTTTGAATCAGAGATATCAATGTCAGATTCATAAATCTCCTCCTATTTTTTTAATTATAATGTGGGTTATTCCAACCGACACAAACAAGGAAAATATCCCTCCATTTGGGGTGCTCTTGTGTTCTTCGTGACCAGACATCCAGATTGATGGTGAGACAACATAGAGTAAATATCAGTTCCTATGAAGACCTCCGGATCCCGTTGGTGCTCGCATATCAGAAAATGGACCATTGTAGTAATTCTAGTGTCCTGTAAAATGAAATTTGGGGACATGCCAATGGTGAGCTATTTTTGAAGAAGTTGCTCATGGAAATGAATGCGGGTGGTGGATTAGGGCCACCGACGCCCGCGTGAGCTGATTCGGTGAGCTACGATGCATCACATTGCTAGAGGGTTGTGGTCCAGCTAGATTTTGGTGGTGGACCCTACGGAAACCTGTAGGGTGGAGGTAGACACAGCGGGAACCAAGTCTCGATAATAGCTAGTGGCCAGCTCATTATGTTATTTGCTAGAGAACGTGGGCTTGACAGAGTCAGGCTAGACTCGGAGCCGACTAACCACTTTTTTTGTAAAATGTGCATAACATCTAAACATTATGTCTGATTCATAATATATTTGTGGAGTTGGGACTCTCACAACAAGACGGTCAGTTTAAAATACTCAAATGTGAGTTTTTGTTGATATAGAGAACAAATGCTGGCTTGAGAAGTAGATTCACCCAAAATCAATCGTGACGCGAGTGTGAATCCTATAGATAAAAATGACGACAATGAAGTGACCATAAGACCTCAGTGGTCTAGCTAACAGATGTGATGGGTAGACCTTAGTGTCCCAATAATCTTTTGGGATGAGCAGACCTCAATGGACCAACATATGAGGGGACCTCGGTGGACCATCAATCCTTAGTATTGAGCAGACCTCAGTGGCCCAATAGACCTTAGTGGTAAGTGAACTTTAGTGGCTAATAGGCCATAATAACTCCTCAAGTATGAGTCTTTCAGTATTATAATATGTTCAGAATTACTACTTATTATCATTCATAATATATTTTAGGTTATACATGTGTGAGTTGTCCACTACTTCGTGTGTACATTTCAGTATGGCCTTTTATTTTTTGGGTGGAGTACCCTACTGAGTATTGTGTTATTCACATATACATGGGTTATTCCCACACATATATTGTATTTTGAAGACGATCGAGATTTTGACAGAGACCATGGTTGCCCAAGAATAGGTGGTGAATAGTGATGATAGATAGGCATGGCGTACTCCTACAACTTCGGGAGGCTACTCTTCACCGAATCCTCATGTAGGGTTATCTACAAACAAAATTATAGAGATATTTTGACCCCTTGTTTACAGCTTGCCTTTTTTGGTGTTTTTATTCTGGAACCCATTTACTTCTGGAATTTAACTATTTACTCTCAGTGGTTGTCTTATTAGCATGCATGTTTTCCCTTTTCTGAATTGTGGGATGGGGTTATGAGTATATGTGTGTACTCGTACTTGGAAAATTCCGACCATATGCTAGATAATGCTTTTGGCACTAGTTTAAAGCCTTTATTATTTTAGTTGTGATATTGGGGTAGTCGCAGAATGGACCACAAGGGAAGGGTTATGAAAATTTGGTATCAATGATAGTTCAGGTATAAATTAAGGACTAAGTGTATATGGATTTTCTTGGGGAAATAATGTTAAATGTTTTGAATTCTACATTCAGGCTCGAGGAGTCCTGTATTGGTACGGTGGCCAATGTATACATACACTAAGACCCTGAATCAAGTTTTTAGACTTCGTAAAAGAAAACATTGGTTGAATGGATCATATTGGAGTTGAGGTTATTCTAATATCCTTCTTGAGTCCGAGTCAGCTCACCCAGTATAATCTATTGATGTTGTTTCATCTTGGTATATTTCAGGATTCGACCACATAGACACCCTCTTAGGATTCCAGTGCCTCACAATGAGGACTGTAAACCTAGTGATGAGGAATCAGTACATGTATCAGTATTAGAGATGGCCCTACTGGGAGGTTCACCAACATTTCCACCACCTGTTGATCATCTACTACTACCAACTCTACTGGTAGATGATGCAAGTAGGATTAGTGTCATACATGTGTTATAGAAGAAAATAAATCACATGTTTCGAGGTGAGACTGACCCCTGGTGTCTGAGGATTAGATCAAGATGGTTACACGAGTCTTCCGAATGGTCACGATGCCTCTTGAGAAGATTGGGGTTTTAGCTGTGTTCCTTCATCAAGGATCAGTGAGGTGGTGGTGGATCATGACAATACAGAAGCACGACGAGGAGACTCTCACATGGAAAGAAATTGAGCACCTCTTTAGGGAGGAGTTATTCCATATTCCATTGCACTCTATACACATACAGGTGCTACTGCACCAATAATAGGATAACATGAAAGTAGTAGAGTACTCAGTGAGATTCACAAAGCTTTCTTTTATACTTTAGAGACATGGTGTGAGTCATGTTCTTCAGGGCATAGGTTTATGTGCTTGGACTGTGTCGGGAGATCACAAAATCCATAGTATCTCTTAGAATCCCTCCTCATGCTGGGGTTCTGGAGAGATATCTACTCATTGATATATTCCCCAAATAGTATCCACCACCAACCAGAGAAACCACTAGACACCAAGCAGTGGAGTCTTCAGTCGTGCGTAGAAGGAATCAAACACAAGGACCCAAGAGTGGCAGAAATTTCAGGGGATGACCCCAGGATATAGGATCATTGATAAAAGTGTCCTAGGGTATAGGGAGTCATCCTAGGAGTAGGGTGGGATAATCATGTGGCGGTTAGGTACACAAGGCTTGTGATTTAATGACTCTCTACATAGACTACCGACCGATGGTCGAGGGACCACTAAGGTAGAGGTTCATGTAGGGTGGTATGATGGGTGGCAGACATGGTAGGGGTAGGAAGAGAAGTAGGCAATGGGTGAAAGTTTGTGGTGCTACCACCAATACACCCATGTGGTCCACCACAGGCTTCAGAAGGTGGTGGAAGGGGAAAGGACTTATTCAGGTGATGGAGACCTATGACTACAGCACCCAAGAGATAATTAGAGGTATGATCTATATACTCTCCATATTAGATTCAGTTATTATAGGCACAGGTAGTTGTCACTCTTTCCTTTCCATATACCTTGATCAGAGCTTTAGGAATCCAATGGACTGGTGGGCTCGATCCTTATGGTTAGATACTCATACAAGAGGGGATTAGACAATTTCAAATTCGTTTTTGAAGTGTCAGCTTACTCTTTGAGGTGAGAGATTCGGGTGGGATCTCCTAGAAGTCGAATCTAGGTCTTATAATGTCATCTTGGGTATGGATAGGTTATCAACATTTCATTCTAAGATCAATTATATTAGGTGCAATGTGTAGTGTGTCCATAGAGATGGGACCCGGTTTACCTTCACCAATGAGAAGGGGACACTTGCATCACATGATAGGATTAATCAATGAAGGGTGAAGCCGATTGATCACTAGTTTCCTAGCCTTAAACATGGTGTGGTGGACGAGATGATTCATATCTTTCCTATAGTGGTGGATGAGTACAAAATATATATATTTGAAGGATGTTCTTAGATTACCCCCTCATAGGGAGGTTGACTTCTACATTGATATGTACCCTGAGATGAAACTGATATCCTCACCAGAATATCAAATGGATCCCGTGGAAATTTTTGAGTTGAGTGTAAAACTAGAATATCTATAGAGGAAGGGAACTTTGAGGCCCATTGTTTCACCATGATCAGCCCTAGTATTGATTTCCTATAAGAAAGAATGGTGTTTCTAGTTGTGAATGCACATCCATCACCTAAATTAGGTGATCATGAAGAACTAGTATCCAATTCCTTGGATTGATGAACTCTTTGATCATCTAAAGGGGGAATGGTGGTTCTAAAAGATAGACCTCAGACAAGGCTATCATCAGCTTCAGGTATGGGATGAGGATGTAATGAATACATCCTTCAAGTGATAGTAAGGCCACTATGAGTTATTATTGATGCCATCCAAAATGAATAATTCCCTAAAAGTGTACATTGTAATCATGAACAAAATCATCTAGCCATACCATAATTAGTTCATCATGGAATTCATTGGTGGCATCTTGGTGTACTCGGTGTCTGAGGAGGAACACGCAACTCACCTACGAATAGGCCTAGATATGTTATGAGAGCACAAATTTTTTGGGAATCTATTGAAGTGTTATTTCTGGATTCGGGAGTTCCACATTCTAGGACACATCATCTTAGAGGATGGAATTTCAATGGATTTGGTAATGATAGAGGTGATGCTTTCTTTGGGGACACCCAAGAGAATGAACGAGGTGCCGAGTTTTTAGATTTGGCTAGATACTACTAGAGGTTCATGCCTCAAATTTATAGGGTAGTAGAACCATTATCGACATTGACATAGAAGGGATAACCCTTCATGCTGATGGAATAGTTCCATCATAGTTTTCAGGAGCCTTTTGAGAGTCTAATGAGTTCCCCCATCTTGAGACTACCATATAAGGTAATTGGGTTTGAAGTATTCGGTGACGCATCAAGGATTGTATTGGATTGTTTCCTGATGTAAGAGTATGTAGTGATCTCCTATGGTTCATGGAAATTGATGAAGCATAAAAATAATTATGTTTCCTTGACCTGAAGAGAGCAGCAGTGGTCTTTTATATGAAGATGGGGTGGCAATACTTTATGGGGGAGCAGTTTACCATCTACTCTAACCAAAAAAGTTTTTATGTATATCATCTCCTAGAAGGACCTGAACATGAGATAGTGGTGGTTCCAAGAGATTCTCTAGGACTATGACATCGAGATAGTTTATACACTTTGGAAGGGAAACATGGTGGTCGATGCATTCAGCAGGAGATCCATCTTGCAGTTGTTGAGTGAAGGATTGAATAAATTTTCCACAATGAAAAATTCCTTCATTGACAGTGACAAAGTAGCCTATCGCCAGTCCATGGTTGTCACTCCCCCACTCTTACAGTGAGTTAGGGAGGCACAAATTTTGGATTTTTATTGTGAGGAGCTATGTGATCATTTATCCTTAGGACAATCTCTTGATGAATATTTTGTAGGTAGGGACCATGATATCCATCTCATAGGACACACCATTGTACCAGTGGTGTCATGTGAGGAGGTTCTGATAGAGTTCCACACCTCCCCTTAGGATGTACATATATAAGTGACTATTATTCACCAGGATCAACGATGTTAGTAGTAGTGTCTGGGGATGAATAAGTTAGTTAGGGAGTTCGTTTCATAGTGCATCACTTGTAAACTATTTAAGGAAGTGCATTGGGATCAAGAAGGATTGACTCAGCCACCCGTGGTTTTGGAGTGGATGTCGGATGGTATCTCGATAGAAATTTTGGTGGGTATACTATGAAAATTAATTGAGAATAATACCATATGGGTAATTTTTTTCCAACTCACCATGTTGGACCACTTCTTACCCATTGAAGAGTAGGGTTTAGTAGAGATATTGGAACACATCTATAAATAGAAGACAACATAACATGATAGAGTCCCATCGACGATAGATTCAAATAGAGACACACACATTACATCATATCTTTGGAAGGGATTGTAGAATGATTTTGGGACACTAATACACATGAACAATTAGTTCCACCTATAGATATATGGTTAGACAGAGCAGACTATGCATGTATAAGAGGACATGGTTTGTGTTTTCATCTTGGATATTGGTCGCAGTTGGTAGGATCATCTACCACCGGTATAGTTTTCATAGAAAGAAAATTACCACTCCACCATTGATATGGCACCGTTTGAGAAACTGTATGGGTGACCATGCAGACCACCGTTAAGCGAGATAGCACTATGGGAATCAGCAGTCACAGTTCCAAAGATTGTATAGGATACCACCAAAAAGGTGTCGGTTATCTTGGAGAAGACGAGGACTGCAAAACATATGCATAAATCATATTCTAATAGAATAAGGAGGTCCTTGGTGTTTGAGTAGGGATAACTTGTTTTTCTTTTTGTGTCACCTTGAATATGATTATAGGGATTTGGCTTGGGTAGAAACATTACTTTGATATTCATCAACCCCTTTTAGGTTATAACAAGAGTTGGCGGGGTGGCGTATTTCCTATCTCTTCCCACATAGATACACAAGGATAAAAAATGGCTTTCACGTATCACAATTGATGAGGTACGTACATGATCGATCACACATAATTAAATGGGGTGATTTGGACATTGAGGATAGGGAGACGTTCACACAGTTCCCTGTAGAGATTGAGGATTGACATGAGTGGGTCTTTTGAGGATTTTCGATTACTCAAGTGAGCATTCAGTGGTATAAAAAGAATCTCTAAAAGAGAATATGGAAGCGGGAGGCTAAGATATGTTCTCAATACTGCCATTTTTTTGTTTCACCCTTGATATTTCATAAAAGGATGCATAACCTTAATTAGGGGGATACTGTAATATCCCATAAATTTCATGTATTTTTTTTAGATTATATTGGATTACTTTCAGACCAGGTGCCGATATGAAAAATTATTGTGAGGACCAGTGATTCAGGAATAAATGATTGAACTTTTTTTATTTATTTTAAATAGCACACATATATGGTTTTGGAAACTTCTAAACGGGTTCCCAGATTAAAAATTTGAGGTCACCATTGCATCGAGAACAATGAATTAACCTATAGAAAGACTTAACCTTCTCTAGAATAGGTCGAGGGAAAATGATATTTTTTAGAATTTTTACGAAATTTATAATGAAAAGCTCTTATGAATAATAAATTATTGTTTCAGTTTATTTTATTCACATTTCAAATTTCAATTCAACGTAATGGAATTATAACTCGATCCTAACATAAATGTTGTTTCATAAATAATATAGTGTAATGGAACTACGATAAACGTAAAAGAAGTCCAGAAACATGTTTTTTTCATTTAATGAGTTAAATTATTGTGGGATCATTGGCACAATCTAGTATTTCCTTGAACCCCTAAAGATTTGGAGTTGGTGAGTGATTATTACTGAACTTCCACCAATGATGGATTGAATAAACCCGAATGAATGTGCTGCAATATTTACTAATGAATGATCCAACCTCACACTAGGGGATTGATTCAATGTGAAATTATGTTTGGAAAAAATCCCTCAAGGTGTCATTGAAGCATTTTTGAGGTGATTGTGTTTAATGACAAAGTGGTCATCTGTGTTGTGATTGTTGACACAGAAAACCATGACACACAAATTTTTTGATAAAGGGGATTTCATGGTGGCATGTCAAGTTCAAGAGTTATGGTTAATAATCATTGTTTGATTCAACAATGTCGACAAAGGAATGGATGATCTAGAGGCGGTACAAAAAGAGAAGAGACAAGGTGGCGCCATTTTCCAGTGTTTGCCAAACTGGCCAACCTAATGTTCTTCAAGATCAGAATATCAAAATATGGCAAGGGGATAAGGGGCGCCCAAGGTTTAGAGTTGGTCATGAAATTAACTTGCGCGGTAGAGACTTGCACACCGAAACATGCGCGCTGAGGGGAGATTTGCATGCCCTCGTTCATGGTGTCCAAATGCTTATAAATACAGGTCGACCCCTCCACATTCGGTGTAGAGTTCAACACTTAGAAAAATCAGAGCTCCGGTTGTGAATGCGTGGTGGTCACACAAGTGGTGTTTGGTCGCTCAAGTATAAGGTGTGTGCCAAGTGATAATTGCACGCCTAAGGTGGTTTGGGTTAGAAAGGAAGTGAGTCACACAAGTTTGGAGTTGCAGAATCTCGTGTCGCGGAAGTGGTTGAGGAAGACTTGATCACCAGTTTTGACTAAAGAACCGAGACAAAATGCCATCTTAGAGAAGGGTGCCAAGTATGTTTGTTTCACGACAGTGGTTTAGGTCTTTGTGAAAGCTGGAAGATTGCCCGATACCTTCAGTGCAAAGAGAGATTCATCTATGGGTGAAGGTTGAACTTCAACAAAGAATCTAAATAAAATAGGGGATGTATTCAGAAATGATAATGAAGAGACCTATAAATCTATAAACTTTGAGTGGATCCTTTTCAGTGCAGTGATCAATAGAAGAGGAATAATGCGATCCTCTCCACCGGCAGTGAGCCAGAGAGAGAGAAACAGGGAGTTCCCCTTGGGAAAGTAGTGAGATGACCCTAAACATTGTAAAGGCAGTGAGCCTGGGCATAGAAGTGATCTATCCTAAACCTTGTAAACATTAGTGTGCTTATAGTGGATTTGGTACAAAGGCACATTGCCAGTGAATGATCCTTGGATGTAGCCCAGTGAGGGTGAACCATGTAAAAATTGATGTGTCATGTTCACACTTTAATTTCTATTTATATTGTGCAATGGAAAAGAGATAGAATAGTGTTTTTAGTAACATCGAAACAATATCAGAACGAGCTTCAATTTTAAATTAGTCATACCCTGATTCACCCCCACTCTCAGGGTATTCAGCCTTATGGACCTTACAATTGGTATAAGAGGGAAAGGTTGATATTAGTTCTTCTCTCAATGGAGGACACCAATCATAAAGGGATTCCAATATTCGATGGGAATAATTTTCAGATATGGAATAATCATATGTAACACTACTTCCTATCTTTGGGAATGGATGTATTCGCAGCCGCAATGCATGGCATAACATCTGATATTAATAGTGGTGCATTATCAAAAGCTGGGCGTAGAGAGTGGGATGCTGATGCCAAAGAAATCAATGTATTATGGGGAGCCCTATCCAATCCTGTATATACAATGGTGATGTCTTGCAGAATGTCACATCCTTGTGGGAAAAGTTATTGAATATATATGAAGGGGATACAAAGGTCAGAGAGGCAAAGATGCAAGTGTTGTGGAACAAGTATGAAGATCTGAGAATGAACCTGAATGAATCTGTTGATGCATTCTTTGATAGGGTAAATTTTGTAGTGGAGGACATGAGAGGTCTTGGAGAAGTTATTGAAGATATAAAAATTATAAAGCGCATCATGAGAAAACTTCCTCCTCGGTTCAATCCGAAAGTTTCTGTTTTGGAAGATAATGACCCGAAAGAGCTATCATTGGATAACCTGCACATCACCCTTATTTCATATGAAATGAGAAATGATGATAACGACACTGTGGAAAAGGGGAAATCCAAAGTGGTGGCATTTAAGGCCATGAAGAAGCTCACCATTGAATGTTCCCAGGAGGATGACGAAATATATGAGGTGATGTCATTCCTTTATTCAAATATTCAAAGAGGAAAAGGAAAGTTTAAATGGAAGATTCCACTAGCATGCTATCGATGTGGAAAGGTTGGTCATTTGGCGGCATGGTTTCCCAAAAAGTTTCCAGCAGAAAAAGATGAATATGAAGTTGAAATTCCCACTAAGAAATCTTCAGTCTATGTGAATGGGAAGAAGTAGTTCAAGAGAAATTTCTTCAAGAAGAAGAATATTATTTCACAAGAAATAGACAGTTTAGATTAATCTGAGGTTTCAGAGGTGGAGGAGATTGAATATTGCAAATATAATGGAGAAAATGCCATGGAGGCAGTCGTCGGTACTTCTCAAGAGAAGAACAAAACTGAAGGTGTTGATGAAAAATAAGAAGATGAAGGAAGAATAGATATTCAAGTTGACTTAGAGGCTGCTCTTGAGGATATAGATGTTTCGAGTGCCAAAACAAAGAAATCTAACAATGTTTTTCGTGATGCCAAACTATATATGTAGTAGCAGGAAGAAGAGAAGTCTGAGTTGATGGAAGAAATTGAGAAACTCAACTTATCAACACCAGAGAACTCATAATCAGTTAGTGAGAATAAGCTCAATATTTAAGAATATAAATGATAGATCGATGTCTTGAATAGAAAAGTGAAATATCAAGTCAAGTGTATAGAAGAGCTTAAAGAAGAAGTGGTCAGTCTGTGATGAAAAATTAAGTATCAAGAAAAACTCTTGACCTCCAATGTGATATCGAAAAATCAGGTCATAGAGAAGATAGAATAGATGAAATAGGAGGCTAGTAGTTCAGTATAAAAGAAGCAGCGATTGAGCTCGGATGTTAAGGCTGATTCAAGGAATAATCAGAAACATAAATCTGTGAAAATTGAAGTCAGACCACAAGCACTAATCCTGAAATTGAAGGATGATTTCGGCACAAAGAGAAATCATAATATTCAGAGATCTCTAGGGGAAACTCAAAGTTAAGTGTCACACCTGAATGCTCCTTACATTAGGTTCTATTTCTGTGGAAAGATGGGATACTCAAAAAATGTGTGTACTGAAGCCATGAGATACCAGAGGGCACAAGAACAATAGTGGCATCCAAACAATGCTCTATATTAAAGAACATCCTTTGAAGAAAATTGTTTTTGCTGTGGAGGATTTGGGTACATGGCTAGATATTTCACATCAATCATAAAAAGGAATGTGCCGAAGAAAAATTCGAGCAGTCATATACAAAAAGATAGGGAATCATCAAGTGAGCTGAAAACACAAAATCTATTTGCAGCTCTATAGGAAGATGTTGGTCTATCACACTCTAAATAAGATCAAATTCTCTAACACACACTGAGTGTGAAGTCGAAGACATGGTTCAAAAATAAAAAGGATGACAAGGCTATAGTTGCGGAAATTTCCCTTAATGCTTTAGATCATTCAGGAATATGAATCCTTGACAGTTTTTGCACATCCCATATGACAGGGAAAAAGGATCTCATTACATATATTAAATATTACAAAGAAGTTGTTTTCAAGTTTGGGAACGATGAAGGGATTATGATTATTGGTTCCAGAAAGGCTAAATTTGGGGAAGAAGATACATGCCTTTTATCTAGAGAAGAAGAAAACTAGTTATGGAATAAGCGAGTTGGTCATATATGCTAACCATCCATGGATGATCTGGTAAGGTGTGATGCTTCTAGAGACCTTCCAAAACTATCACATGATCATACTCATACATGTGATGCTTTCCAACAAGGGAAGATCATCAGAAAGGAATACATGCAAAAGGAACAGAAATCAACCAGAGTGCTCTAATTGGTGCATACTGATGTATGTGGACCTATTTCACCATGATATACAAATGGGAAAAGGTACTATTTCCTTTTCATTGAATATTATAGCAAAATGGCCTGGGTATTTTTCATTACCCATAAGATAGAGGTGTTCAGTTGCATAAAGTGGTATAGGAGGGAATCAGAAAGGATGCCTGGGCAGAAAATTCTGAAGTTTCGTACTGATAATGGTACTAAATTCACAAAAAATCAAGTTGAAAACTATCTCAAGAAACATGGGACAAGGCATCATGTTTCATCAGTAAGAACTCCCCAATATAATGGAGTGGTTTAAAGGAGGTATCAGATCATCAAAAACATGGCCAGATCAGTGGTTATTGAAAAGTAAGTACGAGTAAAATTTTAGAAGGAAGCAGTTTTAACATTGGTCTATATTTGTAAGAGGTATCTGTTGTGTCCAAAGAAAGGGAATACTCTGTATGAAATGTGGTACAAAAAGAAGCCAAAGTAGAAATAATTTTGAATCTTCGAAAGTAAGTATTTCATTCTCAACAATGAAAATCATAGGAAGTTTGAGTCATGACGAGATGAGGGGATATTCCTTGGCTACACAGGTAAAAGAAAATCATATAAATACTTCAAAAAAATTCTGGGAATAATTATTGAGAGAAATGATGTCAATATAGTTGAAAATGATTAGAAAAATCAACGACCCAGTGAACAGTTTCTGGATGAATGTGATGAGGAGGAATGAAACACAGGGGGAGTAGAAGTGGAAGAGGCTGACTCAGAAGACGATACTGATGATGAGCAAGAGGAAAAAATCTGGATCTACTAAGAAGAAAAAGAATCGAGCTGAAATTGATAGGAAAAATATCATTAGTGACCAGACAGATCCTGTTCAGACTCGAAGAATGAAATCATCACAGAAAACATCGTTTTTATCTCAGGTAGAGCTGAAATGATATTCTAATGCAACTGATGATGAAAACTGGGTTCAGTCTATGAATGAAGAGCTTGATCATATTGAGAATAACCACACGTGGGAGATTGTTTTGAGACCATCCGATAAGAATGTCCTCGGGACTAAATGGGTCTATCGCAACAAGATGAATGAAGATGGAATAGTGATTCTAAACAAATCACGACTAGTGTTCAAGGGTTACTCCCAGATAGAAGGAATAGATGTTGATGAGACATTTTCACCAGTTGCAAGGTAGGAGACAATCATATTATTCATAGCCATTGCAGTGCAATGGAAATTCAAATTGTTTCAGATGGATGTTGAATCTGCATTCTTGAATGGGGTTCTAGAGGAGGAAATGTATATTGAACAACCCGATGGTTTTCTCATTCATGTGGATGAGAACAATATTTACAGGCTGAAGAAGGTGTTGTATGGGATGAAATAAGCACCAAGAGCATGGTACTCAAGGCCTGATCAGTACTTGAAGAAGCTCAGTTTCAAGCGCGGTGGAGTTGATTAAAATATTTATTTCAACAACGAATGTAATCAAGGGATGATGGTGTTGGTTTATGTAGATGACATAATATTTGGTAGATCAGATGAGGCTTAGTGGAGACAATTCTCCGATTTCATGAAAACTGAGTTTGAAATTTCAATTATTAGAGAGATAAAGTTTTTCCTTGGTCTAATGGTGACACAAGGAAGAAATGGAAAATTCAATTCTCAATCCAAATGTTCCAAGGACATTATAAGAAGGATTGGAATGGATAATTCATAGGAAATGAAGACTCCAATTGCTACCCGAATGAAACTGTCCAAATATGAGGATCGAAAGGTAGTTAATATCACAGAATACCGGAAAATTATTGGGAGATTGTTGTACTTGACCGCAACAAGGCCTGACATTGTTTTCGCCACATGCCAAGAAGCATGATATCAGAGTAATCTCGTGGAAATCCACATGCTCACAGTGAAAAGAATACTTTGGTATATCAAAGGCACCGTGGATTTCGGTATGATATATAATAACAAATCTAAATAAGTGTTATTGGGTTACACAGAAGTAGATTGGGGAAGATCACCATATGAAAAAAAATCTACGTTAGGAGGTGCATTCTATCTTGGTGGATTATGTATTTCATTTATAAGAAAGAATCAATATTGCATTTCATTGAGCACCATAAAATCTGAGTATATTGTGGCCACTCAAGAAGGCACACAATTATTGTGGATAAAGCAGCAGCTTGAAGATATGGGAGTTGAATTGATGTATCCGATCGGAATCCAGTGCGCTAATTCAAGTGATATAAATTTAAGCAAAAATCCAGTCCATCACTCAAGGACAATGAACATTGAGATAAAATATCATTTTATCAAGGAGAGGGTTGAGAAAAGAATTGGGAAGTCAGAGTATGTGCCTACAGAACTATAGGTTGCAGATATCCTAACAAAATCATTACCTATAGAAGCTTTTGATGGGCATAGACTGGCTCTGGGAGTTCAGTCAACTCCCCACACTTAAAAGAGTGTGGATGTGAAACCCCCTCTCCCTAAGGTATGATGTGTTTTTCCCTAATGTGTGATATGTGTTCTCTACTCTGTTACAGACTGCTGAGGAGTGACCTTTGGGTTCGTTGACAAAAGGGGAGAAAATAGTGATTGTTCAAGGGGGAGACAATGTGGCTATTTGAAAAATCATGATTGATATGGGGCGAAGCTGACAATGGAGCAATGATAAAGGGGAAGCGTATTAAATCCTACGATGTTATAACTGCTAGATCGAAGAATAGATATCACTACAGCTGAGAATCATTATTAAAGAATAAGAGTGGTGTCGGGATGTGGTAAGAATATTTCCATAAATTGGTATTAGTTTGATGTCAATAGTGGGTATCAGAGTTGATGTGATTCATTGATGAACATTTTATTTACTTTTGTTTCTCACGTCGATCATTGATCATTTGGGCTTAGAGTATGTGTTGAGTAAAACCTTGATCGCTATCCGAATCGGAATAGGCGAATGGTGGCTGTAGAGTTAATGATGTTTCTTTTTATAGAACAGTTGTCAACAAACCCAAAGGTAGAGATTTTTGGTAAACAATCCCCCAATGTATCATTGAATAATTTTTGAGGTGATTTTGTTTGTTGACAAAGTGGTCATCCGTGTTGTGATTCTTGACAAAGCAAGCCATGACATACAAATTTATTGACAAAGGGGATTTCATGGTGGCATGTCGAGTTCACGAGCTGTGGTTAATGATCAATGTTTGATTCAAGAACATTGACAATGGAATGGATGATCTAGAGGTGGTATAAAAAGAGCAGATACGAGGTGCCATAATTTTCTATTGTTTTCCAAATGTTTGGGCCTGAAAATCGACAAATTAAGAAAAGTGGTTTTTGGAAAAGGGACTTGCGTGCCATGTAATTGAAGGAGAGGAAACATGTGCACCTAATGTTTTTCATGATCATAACTTCAAAATATTTCAAAGGGATAAGGGGCGCCCATGTTTTACAGTTGGTCACACAAGTAATTTGCGCAGTAAAGACTTGTGCACCGAAAATTTCGCATAGAGGGGAGACTTGCGCTCCTTTGTGCAAGGTGTCCAAATGCTTCTAAATATAGGTCGACCCCTCCTCATTCGGTGTAGAGTTCAACACTTAGAAAAATCAGAGCTCTTGTCGCATAGTTGTGGGGTCATGCAATTGGTGTTTGGTCGCACAAGTATATGTTGTGCGCCATGTGATAGTGGCGCGCCTACGGTGGTTTGGGCGAGAAAGGAAGCGAGTCGTGCATGTTTGAAGTTGTAGAAGCTTGTGTCAAGTATGTGGTTGAGGAATAATTTTGCATCAATTTTGACTTGCATGCCGAGACATGCGCACCGGCTTAGAGAAGGGTTCCAAGTATGGTTGTTTCACAGAAGTTGTTCATGGCTGCATGAAATCTAGAAGACTTCCTGATACCTTCGGTGAAAAGAAAGAATCATCTATGGGTGAAGTTTTAACTTCAAAAGAGCATCTACATACAACGGAGTATGCATTCTTTAGTGATAATGAAGGGACCTACAAGTCTATAAAATTTGAGTGGATCCTTTCTAGAGTAGTGAGCAAAGGAAGAGGAAGAAGGTGATATTCTCCACTGGTAGTGAGCCAGAGAGAGAGAAACTGGGAGTGACCCTTGGGAAAGCAGTGATATGACCCTAAACCTTGTAAAGGTAGTGATCCGGGGAAAGGAAGTGATCTAGCCTGAAACTTGAAAACATCATTGTGATTACAGTGGATTTTGTAAATCGGCAAATTGCTGGTGTATGATCCTTGGACGTATCCCAGTGAGGTTGAACCAAGTAAAAATTTTTGTGTCATGTGCATGCTTTACTTTATATTTATATTGTACAATGAAAAAGAGAGAGAAGAGTTTTTTTCTTAACACTGAAACAAGAAGATAACAAACTTTAATTTTAAATTACCCATACCCTGATTCACCCCCCCCCCCTATCATGGTATTATGCCTTGTGGACCTGACAATTTACATATTCTCGGTTCATGGATTTGTGCGACGAACGGGTCGACCAACGAATTGGGGACGCATTGATCAATCACTATTTCGGTAGGGTTTATAATCTTGGGGTTTGAATCAGAGATATCCATGTAAGATTATTAGATATCCTCCCAAATTGTTTTCAAATTCTAATATGGAGGGATAATGCCAACACAAAGAAGGCTCAGATCCCTCTGTTGGGGGTGTTCTTGTGTTCTTAATGACCGAACCTCTAGACCGATGGTGAGAAAACCTGGAGTACATAGAAGTGACGAAAATGATCTTAGGATCCTGAAGGAGCTCACCGATCCAAAATAGAACCACTAGAGTGGGTTTGGTGGCCCGTGGAAGGTACCTTAAGGGAACCGGCTCTGGTGGCGCACCACGGTGGCTGACAAGGCTATTGCAATGGTCAGGGGTCGTGGATCGGGGTTACATGGAGCGACGAGACATGGAATGATCAGATGAAGAGAGCAATGTGGCATCTTGTAGTTGGAGGGCTAGAGTTTAGTTTGACCACAACGACGGACCTGGAGGTGACCTGCGACGACATACCCAGTAGCGACAAATGTGGTGGAGGGAGATGCGGTCTGAGCCGCATATCATGTAGATAAAGACAACATGCTCATGCGTGGGTCATGATGGAGAAGGCGGGCTACCACGAGCATCCATCTGCCCAGACCTGTGGCTGAGTGGGATAGATCTGGGTCTGGTCTGTGGTCCCCTATCCATGTTAGGTTGGTTTGGTCTTGTCAGACACGGACCCAACCGGCCCCTTTTAAGTTAAATGTATAGAACATCTAAACTGTATGTCTAATTGACGAGATTTTCTCAAAAATGGGGAGCTCACAAAAAGAAAGTCTTTTTAACATTCTCCATGTCAGTTTTTATCGATTTTAACATATAGATGATGGCTTCTGTAGTTTATTCTATGAGAATCAAGCACGCCGTGAACAGGAATCCAGCTGCTTGCTGTCACAAGAAGTGATGAGAAGACATCAGTGGCCTAGTGGACAAAAGTGAATAGTGGACATTAGTGGCCCATAAGAACATCTTTTTGGGTACACCTTAGTGTCCCATGAGACAAAAAGACCCCGGTAGACCAGAAGTTGAGTGAACCTAAGTGGCCCATAAGACCTCAGCGACAAGCATACCTCTGTGGCCCATCAGATGAGTGGACATCAGTGGCCTAGAAGATCTATGTGATGAGAGGACCTTGGTGGCATAGTAGAGCTCAGCGATGAGTGGATATTAGTGTCCCAACATAACACATTGACTCGTCAAGTATGAGTCCCTCATTAGTACAATATGTTCTACATTACGATGAATATTAAAGATTTTTATACTTTAGGTTATACCTTTGTGAGTTTTCCACGATGTCGTGTGTACATCATATTGTGGTAATTTCATTGTAATTTGGGGTACTAACTGAGTATTGTTTTACTCACCCTTTCTGGGGCTCTGCGAACATGTATTGTGTCTTGTCCAAAAGACAAATGTTTTAACAGAGACCTTGGCAGCCTAGGGAAGAAAGTCGAGGTATAGTCCTATAACATTATCCATATACTCTTCACCTACTCTTTAGTTAGGGTTTTCTGTGGAAGTTTTTATAGAGACTTTTGTACCCCCTAGTTTATAGCTTGTATTTTTTTTTTGGTTTTTATTCTCACACACCTTTACATTCAACATTGTACCATTTACTCTCAATGGTTTTCTTATTTGCATGGAAATTTTACCCTTTCAAGATTGTGGGATGGGGTTCTAAATGTTGGTCTGTATAGGTACATGAAAAATGCCTCCCACTTGTATAATATTGCCTTCAACACTAGTCATCCACCCCTATCCATTGCAAGGTGGGCTTGGGGAAGTCATAGCATAGTGCCAGGGGGACGGGTCATAACAACCATTAGGTAAAAATAAAGAAAAAAGTTATATTAAGTGAAGTCCAATAATATTCCATCATTGTAGAGAACTAGTATCAAAAATAGAAAACATAACTAGATTCAATTCAATAGTAAATATGAACACAATATTGTATAAAAATGAACTATATTACATGTCATAAAAGTCATACTATAATAACCAAACATTTTATAAATAAAATTATTTTGTAATGAATTAATTCCTCAATAAGAAATATAGTTATATAAAATAGACACACTAAATTTAATTTTTTTTATTTCACACCATTATAAAATATGTAAATTGTTTGCATAAAAGGATTAAAATACCATTAATAATGATACCAATTTATATTATAGATTCTCTATAGTGACCATTAATATTTGTATATATTTTGGGTTCTCATATAGTATAATTTGTATAGATGGAATAAGTGAAGGTTAAAACCACTACGATCATATCCTATGAATCCCATTTACCATATCATTTGAGGTGGATATCATTATATTGATTTTCCATTTACTGTTTCGTTGTTGAGATTCAACAATAGAAACTTGATAAAATTAATTTATAAGATAAGTTACATTTAAGGAACCGACCTTAAATCATACATATTCAACTGTCTTTGGACTAGAATTCACTCAATTTTATTCCCAAATATCATTTATGTTTGGAGTATTAGAGAATCAAGAAAATCTATTAAATAGTAAACATGAATTTTATAACTGAGAAATTATTCCTCGAAGTTTTTTTTTCAACCAAAGAAAACACTAGTAAAATAAAAAATGATTTCTTTCCATCACACATATTCAATAATTTAACCATAAAATAGTTTTCACCATTCCAATAACTAATAATTTTCGAAAACATTTTAAAATTTGGGATGCATAAAAAACTCTATAAGGGATATAAAAATAAAGAAAATGATTAGTATAGTTAAAAACAAGAATTTTTTTAATGTTTACCTTTATGTGAATTTTTATTTTAGTGTATGTAATAAAAAAATCAGATGAAAATCACACATTCATTTTTTTCAAATAATTCATTTAAAACCCTCAAAAATCAATTTAAAACCCTTTTACAATAATAAATATAATCATACACAAAAATCCCCTTACAATCCCTCTAAATTGTCATAACGATACGCCCAAATTCAAATGTAATAAGTACGCATTGAATTAGTGATCTATAATTTGGATAAACCTTTTTATAAGTTCTATTAGTCTAACTTGTGAGCTATAATGGGGCATAACACTTTGTATAAGATATATTGGGGTAACCTAGTAGCTATAATGAGGCTCAGCTATTGGAATAAGATATATAAGGATCACCCATTCCGTATAATTCTCCTATAATATATAGTGAATAAAACCAATGTAATATATTTGAAACCCACGTGAAAAACAATTTTGGAGATAAAAATAACCCTTTAAAGTAAAAAATCACTTTTAAAATCTAAAAATAATACACATAATAAAATTAGCATCTTCGTTGAAAAGAATTGTTAATCATTATAAAGGAAATATTAAATATTTAAAGAATCATTAAATTTAGAGATTCCATTATTTTATATATATATGAATAATCATACAATTTGACATCTTCAAAAAATATTTGAATGGGGAACATTATAATAGGATTTTTTAGAGAATCCCATTTTTGAAAAACGTTTCAAATATTCCATTTTTGAAATTTATTTGTGATTTGCTAAAAAATTCCCTTTTATGAAATTAATTCTATATTAATAAATTTAATTAATTTTAAAAACATGGACATGAAAAATAATTATTTATAAATGTAAATCACTAAAACAGTAAAAATTATGTTTTATTGTTAAAGAGTCCCTTACCGTGTGCATCACTCATTACATAAATTCTTCATCTCCTAGAATAATATTTTCCATAAGATAAAAAATTTATTTCCTTGTTTAATATTATTATTCCTCTAATATATCTTGTTACTATGTTATATACATTAATTAATTATTTATGTTCAAGTCAGATGATTTGAAAAAATTATATACCAGTCCAAAATGAATTTTTTATGATGTATATAGTAAATGTGTTAATTAGTCCATAATATCCAAAATAATAAACATTAGATAAAAATCATTTTTTACATTAATTATAATTTTAAATCAATCAATTATATATTTGTATGAAAAATGAACTGTGTAGCAATCCTGGAGATGGTATGTCGTATGTACGCATTAGTAACATTTCTATTTTTCAGTGACCATTATAGAAATAAGAGAAGTATCATTTTATATATATATAATTATTATCATATCATTTGTATAATATTAATATTATATATATAATTATATATATCATCCATCTGATGTGGTGATGAAAAACGAATAAAATCGCTTCATTGAGGTGAGAATTCATATATACACATGAATGATGTTATCATTTCTAAGCGCCTTGAATGGTAAGAAAATAAATGATATATTATATTTTTATAATGATAAATATTTCATTAATATCATATATAATAATTAATTTCCTAATTATAACCATTCTTTAATGATTATGATGGAAAATGAATTTCATCAGTTCATGAGGCGGTGGTGCTCTATAAAATTAAATGATAAATTATTATTTTATTTGATGGAATAAGAGACACATATGGGTAATTATACAAACATAATAAAATATAATGATTTTTTGTATACATTAGTTAATAGTTTATAAATTTTTTGTCATTTTTAGGGAAGTGGAAGAAGAAATAAAATAAGAAAACTTGATTAAAAGTATACCTCTTCTATGGATAATCTCCTTTGATTAACCCCTTAATCCTCTAAGAAGTGTGTTATACTAAAACTAAGCCCTATATAATATTGGAAGGTAATATAAAAAATATATTTTGGAATATAATGACCTAAATAAAAGGGGTTTCATGTTTGATGAATAATGTATAACAGGTACCCTTTTATAAGAGAGGGTAGGGGCATTGTTGAAAAGTTTAAAAATATCAAAATAATATAAAAACATTTCCAATTTCAAATTTTCCAAAAATTATTATTTTATAATATTATATTATTTTAGGTCTAAATCTTCCCATAAAATAATATCTAAATAAATTTTCACAAAATATCAACCCTTATTTTTTTAACCCTCATATAACCTCTTTAACCATTTCCATGACAAGATGCACTTTTGCACTGTGAGGGTTAATATAAACATAACGAACATTAAAATGTACCATAATTTAAATATTTGTACAATCATAAACATTTTAAAATTAATTTATATGGATTTAAAATTTTTATAAATTTGATATCATTTAATAAAATATTATATATTTAGAAATTCCATTTTTTGTCAATTTGGGTAGTATTAATTACTTTAAATTCTAAAAAATATATAAAACAAGATATCAATGGAAACATTATTTTATTACATAAAAAATATGGTTTTTTAATCAATAAAATTCTTGGATGGAATTAGTTATCTCAAATTATATTCATTTTGATAGTATTAATATGAATTATATGATATTTTTCATTTATTTAATAATTGATGCATGATCATTGTGAATCCATTTCGCGTGATTATTTATTGCCTAAAAAATAAAAATAAATTACCATGATAAATGCTAATATTTTATATTTCAAAATAATATTAATGGTAAAAATTATATATTGTATGACTGTACGTTAAAAACAATAAACTTATTAAAAAAATTAGTGTGACCATATTCAATTTTCTTAAAATAAATTACTATAAGGTTATTAATGTCATCCGAGTAGCTCCAAGAGGTAATAACTTCTTTCTATGGATGATTTTAGTCAAAAATGAGTCTTATAATAAATTTGGGACATGTTTTAGGGTAAATTTTTATTTCTTATCATAATTATTTTTACCCTTAAGAACATAATTTTCCCTTATGAGTGGTAATAAAAATTACTGAGTTTATTGTTAGTATTTAGAAAAAAGGGAATAATGACTAAATTCAGAATTTAGGATTACAAATATGGAATCCATTTCCCCAACATTAATATACAGTAGTGGCTAAAATTAATCTCGTACTTGGGGAGAGATATTATGTTTTTAATGTGAACATGTTCAATTGTCTGAAACATTTTTATATCCAAATTCAATATGAAAAAACCCAAATAACCTTAATGGGATTAGAATTTGTATAATTTAATTAATTTTACTTAAAACAAATTGATAACGTATTTTATCCTAATATACTATTTAGAAGAAAAATAGGTTTTAAATTAAATTTAAGTATTTTTCACTATTAATAAAAAAATGAAACATTTTCAAATATTAAAAATTTCAACCAAAGTAAATTTTAATATTAATATTACAAAAAAGGTTTTATTATTTCAAATAAATTTTTTAAATGTGTCAATATGTTTTTAGACAACTGCACCATTCAAAGGCGAAAAAACTACATTAAAAAAATATTTTTTTATGCATAAAGTTGGATTTATTTTACTATAATTTCTTGAAATAATAAATGAATGTTAAAAAATATATCAAAAAACTATACACACACACACACACATATATATATATTTCATTAATTTAATCCACCTTAGGTTTTTTTATTGGAATAAATTACACTTTTGTGCATTTAAATATTTATTCATAAATTTTTTTTTATTTTATTTGAAAATGGTTTTATGATCATTAGCAATTAATTATACACTACAGAATTAATTATACATAAATTGGTATATCATATTTTCAACAGTTATTTATCGATGTTAATACCCACCATTCTAACATCTCGGTTACAAAAATATAATTTTTATTAATAATATTTTGTTATTCTGTTTAGATCGTTGTGGAATATCTTATACACTATCAAACACAATGTTTCATTGCTAAAATTTCATATTGTTACACCACCCTTAATAAATTACATCAATTTATTTTTTGAAATTTCATCCAAAACTAGGGGTCTGGCTTATCAAAATTCCATTATTCAAATATCACATTAAAAGAAGGATCAATAATTATTCAACTCAATAATATAGAAAATTATATTTGAAGGTCACATGAGATAAAAAAATATTAGGATACCATATAAGAAAACATAGAAATTGAAGAGAAAAATTAAACTAAGGGACAAAAATATTATGATAGAAAACATTATCATAAGAATGTTCACCATTACAAAACCATAGATATTTTATCGGTGAAAACTAAATTGATAAATGTAAATTGAAAACATTTTTATTTCAAAATAAATTTCAAATTTTTAAGGAATTCAATTAATTCATAGTCTATAAAATTAGAGTTTCACCCTCTAATGAATTTCGGCCACACACACATATTTATCTACAAACAATTATTATTAAATATTGTTGACTTCCTAGTTTTAATGATCACCAAAAAATGTTTCATAAATAATACAAATGAATTTTATATTTTCAAATAAGTAATATGAATTGTGAGATCATATGATAAATCCATGTAATTATGAGACACGATTGAGATTTATAGTGTTTTCCATGACACAATGCCAACATAAAAATATCTCTATATTTCTGAATCTGCCTTGATATCAAACTGTCAGACAGCCATACTACTAGACTAGGGAGTTGAAAAATTATGATACACCACTAGTCGACACATCTCCAGGATGTTATGCCATAAGAACACGAATTTGAATTTTTATGATATTTCTCTAAATTCCACACTACCTACCTCTTACCACAATACGATGAAAAATTACCTAAGTCTGAGACACCATAAGAGCATACATCATCAGACCAGAAACCATTAGTTAAGACATCGAAAACATACTGATAATTTGTATAAGTCTAAAAACCCTCTAGTTTCACACCACATGATCAATATACCTCCAATGAAACATACCTTCAGAGCATAACACAACTACATCATAAGAAACCGTCAATATTTTCATTAAATCACTTATTTTGAATTACATTACACTAATCACTATATTCATCGAATATAATTATATTTAATATTTTAATGATTGTACCATAAATTTTAGATAAAAAGGATGTCAGAAAATGTTGTAAGATGTTGAAATAGAATTAGATGTTCCTGATGAAACTCATAATAGTGCATCACAATTTGTATGGTTGACACATAGAACAATATAGGGAAAATAGAATTACACAAAAGATAAGAAAAGAGATGTGGATAGAAATAGATATTGATTCACTAAATATTTGAGAATAGTATATTTTAAACCAATTGGAAAAATGAAGAGATCACCTACCAAAACACATGACTAAGGAACCAATTGAATAATCACATCTAGTGATTTCCTCTAGTCAAAAAATAAATGTTTTCAACACTCGATTTTCTGGAAGATTTCAGGAGAACCTGAATCAATATTTATTGCAGATTAAAATCTAGAGTCACAAGATGAGTTGAAATAATCTGAGCATATCTAAACTCTACACATATATATTTCTTAATTATATCTTATTTTATTATGTTTTGAGAAGTGTGTGTTCATAGTCTATGTCACGACCCGTCCTCGGGGCCCGTGCCGTGACTACCCGAAGCCCGCCTTCCATAGGCCAGGGGCTGCCGACTAGCACCAAGGCGTAAATCCCGGTAAAAAGGGAAGGCATTTCCTTTGTAAAGTAAACAAGCACCACAGAGTAAGCAAGCGGAAAAGTAAACACTAAGTAAAAACAGAGTACAACTGAAAGTGCGGAAAAGTAAATGGTCCAGTATACAAATTGAAACTGAATGTAAAGTACAACTTGAAAGGGAAAACAACAACTGTAAAGTAAAAGCTGCAACACCAAGCTATCCACTGTAATCCCACCAGAAGGGTGGGTACAGATAGCTCCACTGCTCCTTGGGTCCCGCCGTCCGCTCTGAGCACGTCTCGCCCAGTGGTCCACCACCAGGTACCGTCCTACTCTGCGAGCCTCAACCATGATCAACATTGTCCATCGTCTGCAACCAACACAACGTAGTGCGGGCATAGCCCATGCATGGGTGAGTATAAGCTACTCAGTAGGGACCCCGAGACTCCTGAAGGTCTCCCAAAATCCACAAAGGATAAACCACAAAGGATAGATACAATCACGAAGTAACAACCGACACTGCTTAGGTATATTCCCATACATATACCTAAGTCATCAATTCCAATACGCTCCAACCTTCGAGCCCAAGTACAACTCAGTCCACACAGGAATGTATACGTATTCCACACAGGAAAACAAACGTAATCCACACAGGATAGCACAACACAATCCACACAGGAAAACAACAGGATTCAGCTCACACAGGTATACTTCTTCGAGGACGATAGAGATGATCACTGATCCATCTAAGTCGTCGGACCCACAAAAGATCGATAGGTAGTAACCCCCACAAAGACCCACACAGGATCTGTAGGCGCTGGTTCACACAGGACCGCAGAGCGCTGACCCACACAGGATCGGACCCACACAGGATTTGTAGCACTAATCCACATAGGATCGCTGAGTGCTGTAGTCGTCATCGTCGAATCCACTAAGGATCTCTGCACAGTCGTCGTCGCAGTCACAGTAGCAGTCGCAGCCAGCTCTAGGGTTCCCGCACACAGCAAGCTCGTTCGGAGGGTCCGCTCCACAAGCCGAGAGGATGACACATCAACTTTCACATTGTCCAGAGTTGATGTATCCAAAAGTCTTGTATCGTCAACATGAACTCAACGCAACAGACGGCGCATCAATCGGATTCTCGGTCTGAGAGTTATTGACTTTTTCGTACCAGGGGCCCAGTTGGTTTTTAAGGAAAAACCAACCCTACCGTACTCCACCTTCGTCCAAACCTCGGGCAGAGTATGCCAAAAGATCTGTCTCACTAAGAGGAACTCAACAAAGCTGACGGCACATCAATCGGACGTCCGTAGCTCAAGATATGAGCGTTTCTGCTCCGAGGGCCCGGTTGGTTTTGTGTACGAACCAACCCGGTCGAACTCAAAGTAATCTGAAACCTTGAGTCCAATATACCAAAACGACCATCTGGATCCAAGGATCGCATCGCCGCTGACGGCGTGTCGTTTGGAGGTCCGTAGCCCGAGTTATGGGCATTTGAACCTAACAGTTCGGTATTGGGGGTTTCGGGCCCGGGCCGACCCGGCCCGAGACCCCCCCCCGGTTGGCCCGAACCGGGTCGACCCGCCCCGGACAGGGTCGACCCGGCCCGGCGCGGCCCGGTCCGGCCAGGCGCGCCGGTCCGGCTCAAGGCAGCGCGCTGGGCGCGCTGCCAGCTCGGCCTTCGGCCGAGCTGATTGAGAACGGGGGGCGCCTGCCACCCTTTTGTGAAACCGCGGCCCCCTCATTATGGGGGGCCATTTATGCTTGCCGGGGGAATTTATTTCCCCCGGTTTACTCCTTTTCGGCTGGCCCGACTTGGCTAGCCAGCTTCTTCTCAACAGGACCGGCAAAGGCCGGTCCTCTTCCGGCTTCCGACACCGGCGGCCCGGCTGGCTGCCGGTCACCAAGCTCCGCCGCGGCCCGGAACCGGCCATGGCCCTTGTCGTCCGGCGTGGTGCGACGGCACCGCGCCCCTCCGCCGAGGCCCCGTTTTGGCCACCGCGCCTTCGACTTCCCTCGACGCGATGCGACGGCGTCGTGTTCTTGAATCTCTTTCCATGCCGCGGTGTGATGGCGCCACGCGTATGTTCCACATGAACCGCGTTGTGTGACGGCACCACGCTCCTTCATACCAACCACAAAGAAAACAATTATGAAATAAGGAGGAGGGTCGGTCGTGTTTGTGCGGTCCGGTCCCCTCGCATTATTCAATAATAAAAAGTCGAAAACCACAAAATTCGACATGCCAGAATCAAGAACGGAAACAAATAACATTAAACCCCTACCTCAGTTTCAAGTGCGGAGCACGTCAACAAGTCGTGGAAGACAAGCGTCGCAGAGGTCGGGCGTCGCGGGAATCGAACGTCGATTCTATTGACGTCGAGGTGCGTCTGAAGAGGTACGTCGCTGGAGAAGCTTCGTAAGCTGACAGAGGAAGCCTGAAGAAGCGGTGCCTCCTTTCGTTGACACGAAAAGAAGATCGAAAGAAGCGGCGTCGTCGATCTTCGGAAACACACTAGCTACGAAGAAGAGATGTGGCGTTCTTCGTCGGAGCTTAAGTGTTCTTCGTGTTCTTCGTCAAGGTTGAAGAAGATGAAGAGAGAGCTTCCCAAATCCTCTCAAGGTGGCAAAGGATACTACCCAAAATAAAATAAGTCTAAACCTTATTTTATTTACACAACTAAACCACATGAATTTCAAAAGTTTGAAAAACAATAACTCATCTCAATTAAAACTCAAGTTGTCAAAATTAAATTTAGTGGATTTATTGGGAGTTTAAAGGGGAGTTGAGGAGTTAGGGTTCGTGTGGGCCCCACCACACTTAATCCTATCAAGGGAGGTTAAGTGGATGTGGTTCCCACCTCTAACTCCCTTTTGGAGGATATAACCAACATGGATATAAATAAAATGTGTTTCCACATTTTATTTAACTTCATTTTAATTCCCCCAAAACTAACTCTCAACCCGCATAAAACGCAACCTTGGAAAAGGTCTCCTTAAGCGAATATCGGTGCTGCGAGTTCATCGGTGCCCTCGGAATTCGATTCTGGGCACTGGTTCAAAATTTAGAAATTCCCGCTCGTTCGTTCACTGAACGTACCCGAGCCAAACTTCAGAAATTGATTCCGGGCACACCGGGCCTCGGAATCTGGTGCCGTTAGAAACTGCGCTCTTGTAAAATTTTAAAGAAAATTAAAAAAAAAGTTCCCTTGAATTTTATGGGTCTTTAAATTACTCCCAAATCAGGGCTTTACGTCCCCGTAAAGATACATCAAAACTAGGGAAACAAATGAGGGTACTGAGCACGCATCTGAGCCTCCCGCTCTCAAGTGCTCTCCTGGAGATTCCCATGCTGACATCTGATTCACACTAGAGGAATCGACCGTCCACGTAGGACCCGCTCCTGTCGATCCTCAATCTCCACTAGGACCTCCGTAAAAGTCGCCCCATCGTCAACGTCAAGTTCCCCATGGTCAATGATGTGCGTCGGGTCGTGCACGTATCTCCTCAGCTGAGACACGTGGAAGACGTCGTGCACCCGTTGCAACTGAGGTGGTAGAGCCAGGCGATAAGCCACCTCGCCAATCCTGCTGAGGACCTGGAATGGTACGATAATGCATGGAGATAACTTGCCGCCTCGTCCAAATCTCCGTATACCACGTCGAGGTGAGACCCGCAAGAAGACGTGGTCGCCATCCTCAAACTCTAGTGGCCTCCGCCTCCTGTCAGCGTATGACTTCTGCCAGCTCTGAGCTGTCCTCATCCGCTCCTGGAAGACCTGTACCTTCTCTGTCGTGGCCTGGACCATCTCCGGTCACACAAGTGCTGACTCCCCAGGGTCTGTCCAGCTCAATGGAGATCTACAAGGTCGGTCGTACAATTCCTCATACGGTGCCATCTCGATGGTGGAGTGGTAGCTGTTTTTGTACGAAAACTCCACCAAGGGTAGGTGGTCCTCCTAGATACGACCAAAGTCGAGGACACATGCGTGGAGCATGTCCTCGAGAGTCTGAATGGTCCTCTCCGTCTGACCATCCATCTTAGGGTGAAAGGCTGTGCTCAGACGTAGCTGCGTCCCGAACGCCTCCTTCAACCCCTTCCAAAGCCAAGAAGTAACGAGAGCATCTCGATCGGAGACAATAGAAGATGTCACACCGTGAAGCCGTACAATCTCCCGAACGTAGAGACGTCCCAAGCTCTCCACTGAGCCCTGCTCTCTGATGGGTAAGAAGTGAGCTGACTTGGTGAGTCGGTCGACAATCACCCAGATGGAGTCGTGACCTCTGGAAGTGCGTGGAAGTCCAGTCACGAAGTCCATAGATATGTCGTCCCACTTCCACTCCAGAACCTCCAAGGGCTGTACCAAGCCTGCTGGTACCTGGTGCTCAGCCTTCACCTGCTGGAAGGTGAGGCATCGAGAAACGAACTCTACCACAGCCTTCTTCATGCCCGGCCACCAGTGTTGTCGTCTGAGGTCCTGGTACGTCTTCGCCACTCCAGGATGTAACGCCAAAGGAGAAGTGTGAAAATATCTCAGCACCTCCTCCCGTAAAGTGACTGGTACCAAGGTACGTCCTCTGAAAAGGATTTTGTGCTCTGCTCCAAAGGAGAAACCATCAGGTGCATGTCCTGAGGATATCTGTGCACGCCGCGTCTCACAGTCAGCGTCCCCACGTTGTGCCTCTCTGACTCGCTGCAGTAGTGGAGGAGTGAATGTGAGAGAATGAAGGAAGGTTGCTCCATCTCTATCCACAAAGGATATCTGCAAAGAGGCTAGTTGCCCCGTCGCCTCCTCGAGTAGTTGAATGCCCGTCCTCCTGTTGAGGACATCAGCTATTACGTTCCCCTTCCCAGGAGTATAGACTATCTCAAAGTCATAGTCCTGGAGGAATTTGAGCCATCGCCGCTGTCTCAGGTTCAGGTCCTTCTGCGAGAATATGTACCTAATACTCTAATGATCAGAAAAGACTATAAAGCACTCGCCCATCAGATAGTGTCGCCATGTCTTCAAAGCGATGACCATTACTGCTAACTCCATGTCATGGGTAGCGTAGTTCTGCTCATGCGGTCTCAACTGACGTGATCCATAGGAGATCACTACCTGCTCCTGCATCAGGACACATCCGAGTCCGGTCCCTGATGCATCGCAGTAAACTACGTACCCTACTCCCTCCTTAGGCAACCTCAAGATAGGTGCGCTAGTCAATCTCTGTCTTAGCTCCTGGAAGCTCTGCTGACATTTGTCTGACCACACGAAGGGTTTACCCTTCTTTGTCAATGCTGACAGTGGTGCCGCAACTCTAGAGAAGTCTGGCACGAATCTCCGGTAGTATCCAGCTAGTCCCAAGAAACTCCGCACCTCTGTCATGCTCCTGGGTGGCTCCCAAGCTAACACTACCTCGATCTTCGCAGGATCCACTGCAACTTCCGCCTCAGAGATGACGTGTCCCAAGAAGTGGAACTCACGTATCCAGAACTGGCACTTCGAGAGCTTATCATAAAGTTGGTGCTCTCGGAGTGTGTCTAGTACAACCTATAAGTGGTAGGCGTTCTCCTCCTCAGTCGTCGAGTAAATCAAAATGTCATCGATGAAGACCACGACAAATCAATCGAGGTATGGCTGAAATATATTGTTCATGAGGGCCATGAACACTTCTAGATCATTGGTTACTCTGAAGGGCATAACCAAGAAATCATAGTGGCCATACCGACATCTGAAGGTCGTCTTCTGCACGTCCTCGTCTCTAACTCTGAGCTGATGATAGCCTGACCTGAGTTCTATCATCGAGAACCACCGTGCTCCCTTGAGCTGATCAAAGAGGTCATCAATCCTCGGTAGCGGATACTTGTTCCTCACTGTCACCTGGTTCAGGCGACGATAGTCAACACAAAGTCGCAAGCTCTCGTCCGCCTTCTTGGCGAACAATATCGGGGAAGCCCAGGGTGAAACACTGGGTCGGATGAACCCCTTGCCCTGCAAGTCTTCCAACTGTACCCGTAGCTCTCAAAGCTCGGCAGGGGCCATCCGATATGCTGGAGTCAATATCGGGGCAGTCTTGGGGTACATGTCAATATAAAAGTCTTCCTCTCTGCGAGGAGGTAACCCTGGGACGTCGTCGGGAAAAACATCCGCAAACTGATCCACCAATGCAGGAAAACCAGGACTCCGTAGGTCAACTGCTCCTAGGATTAGTCTAGCCAACTGATTAGTGATGGGATTTCCTCTCCTATGCGAGAGTCCATCCTGTGCTGCAAAGGCTCCCTTCTCGCCGGTGAAGGTGAGCCTGATCCTGTTAGTGCGTACACATCGCACCTTGTACCTAAAAAAGTCTACCTGTGCATGGATCGTAGATAACCAATCCTTGCCCAAGATGACGTCGTAAGGCCTCGATGCTACTACAAGAAGATCCCAGCCGAAGCTCTCGCCTCCTAGAGTAAGCTCACACTACCGGAACCAGTGCGAAATCGTCGAGTCTGCTCCCGTAGGAGTCTCTAGCCGTAAGGATCGATCCAATGGCTCTATCAGAATCTCCGAGCTCCGGACAAGGGCAACGGCTATGAAAGAGTGACTCGCTCCTATGTCTATAAGAACTGCAGCAAGGGTGGAATATACACAGATAGTACCTCGAATCATCTCGGGTGCGCCGTGGTCGTAGGCCTCTGTTGCCTGGAGTTGTTCCTGTCTCTACCCGCCAGCTCCCTGTGGTCGTGGTGGACCTCCTGGTGGTGGTGGTGGTAGATCCTCAAAGCGTCGCCCACCACCTGCTGCTTGGCCAGCTCCTCTCCCTCATCCACCTCCCCCCTGCGGACCACCACAGTCGACCCTCTGCCTCTGACTCAGTGGTCCCTCAACCGTCTGCTGCTCCTCAGCACGACGGGTCGGGCAGTCATGAGCCATGTGGCCCTTCCCGCCGCACGAGTTGCACTATCTGCCTCTCGAAAGACTAGCTCCACGATGGGTGCCCTGAACTACTGAGCCAGTGTCCTGAGGTCGTCTGCCTGAAGGTCTGGTCTGCCTGGACCCCTGAGTCATCCGTCGATTGCCAGCTGCAGAAGACTCTGCCACGTGCCGCCCTGCGGTGGGTCTCGGCGCTGGTGTAGTCTCAGCAAGAAAGCTCTCGATCAAAAGGGCCAGCTCCAGTACTCCCGTCTGTGTCGGTATGCTGAGGGAGATCAGCGATGCCCTGATCTCGTGTCTCAAACCCTGCTCGAAGGTCCGGGCCCGAAAGAATGGGTCTCGTACCATGTCGGTCGAGTAGCGCGAGAGATCGGTAAATCTCGCCGAGTACTGTGCGACCGTCATGCTACCCTGTCGCAGCTGAAAAAGAACCTGAATACGCACCACACGGAGGGTGGCTAGGACGAACTCCGAGTGGGAGAGGCTCTCAAAGTCCGTCCAAAGTAGAGATGCCTCATCGTGCACCTGGAGCATCATGCTCCACCATCGTCCTGCTGCTGCGTGCAGTAGGCTCACCGTGAGGATCAACATGAGATCTGTTGGTGTCCTCACTAGCCTAAAAACTCGTACGACTACCTCCAGCCAGTCCTCGGCTGCCTGGGGGTCCGCCTCTCCACGAAACCTGGGCAGTCGCTGGCGCTGAAACTCATGCAGTGCGCTGAGGCGACGTGCATCGTCAGCGGTTGGTGCTGGAAGTATCGGTGGCTCGGCGGGTAGTGCTACTGCCGGTACCACTACTGAAAAAGGGCCCTGCACCGAGGCCTCGTCGCTCGGTGGGCTTTAATCACGATCGACTCTCGGAACCCTAGCTGGCTATCATCGTGGGGCCATCCTGTAAAGGAAACAGGTGTTCCACGGTCAGAACAGTATACCTGGTGTGCTGATACAAAGTAATCACAAAGAAAACTTGAAACACACAGGCAATCAATGTTTTCGTGCATTAAGTCGGAAATCAGAAGTCAAGGTCCTGGTGTATGGATACGTCAGCCGCCGCACCAACACTGGACTCCCTAGACTGATAACCACACTCAATACACTAAACATTATTGCTTCACATAGAAAAGGTCAGAGTTCGCGGAAGAACTGAACTCCTCTGAGACCAATTTGTCACGACCCGTCCTCGGGGCCCGTGCCGTGACTACCCCAAACCCGCCTTCCATAGGCCAGGGGATGCTGACTAGCACCAAGGCGTAAATCCCGGTAAAAAGGGAAGGCATTGCCTTTGTAAAGTAAACAGGCACCACAGAGTAAGCAAGAGGAAAAGTAAACACTAAGTAAAAACAGAGTACAACTGAAAGTGAGGAAAAGTAAATGGGCCAGTATACAAACCCAAACTGAAAGTAAAGTACAACTCGAAAGGGAAAACAGCAACTGTAAAAGTAAAAGCTGCAACACCGAGCTGTCCACTAGAAATCCCACCTAAAGGGTTGGTACAGATAGCTCCACTGCTCCTCGGGTCCCGCCATCCGCTCCGAGCACGTCCTGCCCAGTGGTCCACCTCCAGGTACCGTTCTACTCTGCGAGCCTCAACCACGATCAACGTTGTCCGTCGTCTGCAACCAACACAACGTAGTGAGGGTATAGCCCGTGTAGGGGTGAGTATAAGCTACTCAGTATGGACCCCGAGACTCCTGAAGGTCTCCCAAAATCCACAAAGGATAAACCATAATGGATAGATACAATCACGAAGTAACAACCGACACTGCTTAGGTATATGCCCATACATATACCTATGTCATCAATTCCAATACGCTCCAACCTCCGAGCCCAAGTACAACTCAGTCCACACAGGAAAGTATACGTATTCCACACAGGAAAACAAACGTAATCCACACAGGATAGCACAACACAATCCACACATGAAAGAAACATGATTCAGCTCACACAGGTATACTTCTTCGAGGACGATAGAGATGATCACTGATCCATCTAAGTTGTCGGACCCACAAAGGATCGATAGGTACTAACCCCCGCAAAGACACACACAGGATCAGACCCACACAGGATCTGTAGGCGCTGGTTCACACAGGACCGCTGAGCACTGACCCACACAGGATCAGACCCACACTGGATCGGTAGCACTGATCCACACAGGATCACTGAGTGCTGTAGTCGTCATCGTCGAATCCACTAAGGATCTCTGCACAATCGTCGTCGCAGTCACAGTAGCAGTCGCAGCCAGCTCTAGGGTTCCTGCACACAAAAAGCTCGTTCGGAGGGTCCGCTCCACGAGCCGAGAGGCTGATACATCAACCGTCACATAGTCCAGAGTTGATGTATCCAAAAGTCCCGTATCGTCAAAAGGAACTCAACGCAACAGACGGTGCGTCAATCAGACGCTCGGTCTGAGAGTTATTGGCTTTTTCGTACGAGGGGCCCTGTTGGTTTTTAAGGCAAAACCAACCCAACCTTACTCCACCTGCATCCAAACCTCGAGCGATGTATGCCAAAAGATCCATCTCACTAAGAGGAACTCAACAAAGCTGAAGGAACGTCAATCGGACGTCCGTAGCTCATGATATGAGCGTTTCCACTCCAAGGGCCCGGTTGGTTTCGTGTACAAACCAACCCGGCCGAACTCAAAGTAATCCGAAACCTTAAGTGCGATATACCAAAACGACCATCTCGATCCAAGGATCGCATCTCCGCTGATAGTGCATCTGTTGGAGGTCTGTATCCCGAGTTATGGGTATTTGAACCTAACAGTTTGGTATCGGGGGTGTCGGGCCCGGGCCGACCCACCCCGAGACCCCACCCCCCCCGGTTGGCCCGAACCGGGTCGACCCGGCCCGGACAGGGTCGACCCGGCCCGGCCTAGCCCGGCGTGGCCCAGCCCGGCGCGGCCCGGCCCGACCTGGCAGACCGGCCAGGCGCGCCGGTCCGGCTCAAGGCAGCGCGCCGGGCATGCTTCCAGCTCGGCCTTCGGCCGAGCTGACTGAGAACGGGGAGCGCCTGCCCCCCTTTTGTGAAATCGCGGCCCCCCCATTATGGGGGGCCATTTATGCTGGCCGGGGGAATTTAATTCCCCCGGTTTCCTCCTTTCCGGCCGGCCCGACATGGCCGACCAGCTTCTTCTCAACAGGACCGACAAAGGCCAGTCCTCTTCCGGCTTCCGACACCGGTGGCCCAGCTGGCCGCCGGTCACCAAGCTCTGCCGCGGCCTGGAACCGGCCGCGGCCCTTGTCGTCTAGCGCGGTGCGACGGCACCGCGCCCCTCCGCCGCGGCCCCATTCCAGCCGCGGTGCCTTTGACTTCCCTTGACGTGACGCGACGACGTCGCGTTCTTGAATATCTTTCAACGGCGCGGCGCGACGGCGCCGCGCGTATGTTCCGCATGAACCACGTGGTGTGACGACACCATGCTCCTTCGTACCAACCACAATGAAAACAATTATGAAATAAAGAGGAGGGTCGGTCGTGTTTGTGCGGTCCGGCCCCCTCGCATTATTCGATAATAAAAAGTTGAAAACCACAAAATTTGACATGCCAGAATCAAGAACGGAAACAAATAACACTAAACCCCTACCTCGGTTTCAAGTGAGGAGCACGTCAACAAGCCGCAGGAGACAAGCGTCGCGGAGGTCGGGCGTCGCGGGAATCGAACGTCGATTCCGTTGATGTCGAGGTGCGTCCGAAGAGGTACGTCGCTGGAGAAGCTTCGTAAGCTGACAGAGGAAGCCTGAAGAAGTGGCGCCTCCTTTCGTTGACACGGGAAGAAGATCGAAATAAGCAGCGTCGTCGATCTTCGGAAACACACCGACTACGAAGAAGAGATGCGGCATTCTTCGTCCGAGCTTAAGTGTTCTTCGTGTTCTTCATCAAGGTTGAAGAAGATGAAGAGAGAGCTTCCCAAATCCTCTCAAGGTGGCAAAGGATACTAACCAAAATAAAATAAGTCTAAAGCTTATTTTATTTACACAACTAAACCACTTGAATTTCAAAAGTTTGAAAAATATTAACTCATCTCAATTAAATCTCAAGTTGTCAAAATTAAATTGAGTGGAGTTATTGGGAGTTTAAAGGGGAGTTGTGGAGTTAGGGTTCGTGTGGGCCCCACCACACTTAATCATCTCACGGGAGGTTAAGTGGATGTGGGTCCCACCTCTAAATCCCTTTGGGAGGATATAACCAACATGGATAAAAATAAAATGTGTTTCCACATTTTATTTAACTTCATTTTAATTCCCCCAAAACTAACTCTCAACCCGCATAAAACGCAACCTCGGAAAACGTCTCCTTAAGAGAATATCGGCGCTGTGAGTTCATTGGTGCCCTCAGAATTCGATTTCGGGCACCGGTTCAAAAGTTAGAAATTCTCGCTCGTTCGTTCACTGAACGTACCCGATCCAAACTTCGGAAATTGATTCCGGGCACACCGGGCCTCAGAATCAGGTGCCGTCAGAAACCGCGCTCTTTTAAAATTCTAAAGAAAATTAAGAAAAAATTTCCCTTGAATTTTACGGGTCTTTAATGTCTATTTAGTACATTCACGTTTTATCGTACTCTAAAATGTAAGATAATCGATATCATATCAAACATTTTTCTTATTTATATCTCCCATAGATAAAAGTTGTAGAGGAATATATGTCTATTTTGTTTACTCCAATATATAATAGTGGAAGAGGTTGTCTGTGACATGGAATGTTGTACATTATTATATTAACCTGATCCATGTTATGGATCATCTAGTTTATTTTATATAAACTTCATGGTGGTGTCTGGTCACTTAGTGGAGAGGACTAATCCTTGAATTGGGATTGAACCACTTGTATTCTCTCTTTTTCATTGTGTTTAAATTATTTTTAAAATATTTCCACTTTAAAACTGATAATTATTTTTAACTATAAACAAAAGTTATACATTTATTGTTTATATTAATTTATGTTCATAATGTATTTTGATCATGTAAATTGTTTTCAATGGATTTAGTAGTAATATTACTCATCTGAGACTTAATCAATATTTAGAGGAATCATTAGAATTTTTAAGATATATATCATACTACTTATTTTGATAAACTCTCCCATATTTAAGCATTTTGGGTTCTCAAAATAATCATTTTAAATAAATTTTTTCGTGGGTAGCCAATTAACCCCTCTAGATATTCTCACACGTAAAACCATTTGGTATTAGATGAGTTATTTTTTGGTAATAATGTTTTAAAATTTGTTTTAACTATTATTTTAGTTGTACATTAATGATCATAAATTTCCTTAACATCAAAATTTAGTTCTTTAATATGGAGAATAATAAATAAGGTTGGGCTACCGACAAACCTCCTCTCATAAGTGGAACAAATTATACCAAATGGAAAATAAAAATTAGAATGAACATAGAGATAATGGGTTTTGATATTTTTCTTTCCTGTTGATCATTAATATAAAATCCTGAAAATTGGTAATAGCACTTGGGAGGATGAAAAAAATTGTATAGAATATTAATTGTAAACCTAAGAATGCATTGTACTATTCCCTAGGTGATGAAGAGTTTAAAAGAATTTCTTTATATAAATCTACATTTGAGGTTTGGGGAACATTTTCTATTTCTCATCAGGGAACATAAAATGGTAATGAAATGAGGATTAATATATATACTATTAAATATGATAATTTTAAAATGATTCTTGCTGAACGCATTTATGATATTCACCTAATGTTTAATGTTATTTTAAATACAATGAGATCATTGGGAAATAATTTATCATACAAGGATAATATTATGATACTTCGTAGGTTTTTACCAAAAATATGGAGAGGCACTTCAATTTCAATAATACAATTATGTGGTATAAGTATGCTACATGTGAAAGAGTTGATTTGGAATCTTATGATGTATGAAGAAGAACTATAGTTTAATAGTTATGAAGATGAGGATCCTAATATAAGGTATGTAGCTTTCAAGGATACTAAATCTAGACATCCAAAATAAAAATAAAAATAACAGGCTTTAGATTTCAGTACTAATGAATCTACTTATGATAATTAAGAATAAATGGGTCACCTCGAAAAAAGTTTTAAGAAGTTCGATATGAATTTTTTTAGAAAACCAAAACATAATAGAAAATATTATAATAGATAATAAAAGGTTTGATGATCTAATGGATTTTGTTTGTTATTAATGGAAAATAAAAGTTCACATAAAATATAACTTTCTAATAATAAAAAAAAATATGATGATAAGTATAGAAGTACAATAAGTCCATTAAATCTAATTTTAGTTTATCTAAGGAAAACTATGGTGACTCAGAAATTTTACCTAAATGAATGAAGGATAGAGAAAATATGTTATTTATGACTAAAGTCCATGATGAATCTTCTTTACCTAATGTTTTTTAAATTCTACATGTTTTTACGTTTAATTAATATGATCATTATAAATATGAAAAAATGATGATAACATTAAATATAAGGAATAATTTTTATACACAAATATTCTAGAAGACACCTATAAAATGTTAAAGGATAAATAAAATGTTATAAATTGATAACATTATCTAACTATAAACTACAATTCTGAGCTATCTATAGGACAAGGGAAGAATAATCAACTATTAAAGGAAAATAGTGAATAAAAACTATTTAATGATAAATTGAATAAATAAGATGAAAATTTTACAATTGGTAAAGAAACATTGACCCTAGTATTAAAAATAATTCTCTCAAATCATTCATTAGATTAGGTTGTGATCTTTGATAGTGGAGAATAATAAAGAATACTTTTATTCCTAAATCCTGACCTGAATGCTATACTACTAATCATTTTTCAAAGGGACCCAAAAAATTTTATGTATAATAATGTACCTCCCATTTATATAAAACATTATGTCAAATGTGGGTTCCCATACCTCTTATCACAAATATTTGTAGACCAAACAGATTTGGTTCAAAAAACATTTAGTTTTAATTTTTTTTATATGAAAAATACTGGAATACCTCTAGTAGAAGTTTATGGTACATAGTTAGTGGATATTAAAGAAATATGAAAAGTTATTTCACATGATTTAAGAGCCTTATCAAGGTTGATGGTGCACATCTCACCTTACGTGATGATGAAGAAGGAAAAATCATCATCCAAGGCCACATTAGTAACAAAAAATGTGTTTTAATTCCTAATGTTTTATATGTTTATGGTTTAAAGTACAATATGCTTCAAATTTATTATTTGGGGGATGATGGGTTTTATGTTAGTTGGATAATTATTCTTCAATTGTTTTTTCTTACTAAAAGGATTTATTTTTTACTAATTTGAGGAATGATAATGTTTATGCTATATATTTTGATTACTTAACTTTTCATAATGTTTCATGAATTAGGACCTTTAATAAAAAATATTGGATTAATAATAATACATTAGGCCATAGAAACATTCACTCACTTAGAAGACTATTTTTTATATACATGGGTATACTTTCTAGCTCACCAAATTGATGTTTTCTCTTCATTTACCATGTATGAAATGTTTGTACAAAATCATAGTGGAGTTAAGATCAATACCATAAGGAGTGATCATGGATGTGAGTTTTAGAAATTGGCTTTTGAGTTTTTTTCCTAATAAAATGGCTACATTCATTACTTATATTCTCCTCAGAAACCTAAAACTGAATGGTGTTTTTGAATGAAGAAATTGAACATTATAAGAGATATCCCAAACCATTTTAAATTAGTATGACCTACCAATATATTTTTTGGAAGAAGGTATCAATACATTTTGATATTTAATAAATAGAATATTTATCAGATAGACCCTTAAAAATAACCCCTATGAGATATGGAATAATAAAGAACATAAGGTTAATTAAATTATCATTTTTGGTTGAAAATACATTATTTCTAAAACAAAGGATAAGATGTTAAAATTTTAATCCACAACTGATTAAGGGCTTTCCATGGATATTCAAATTTCATAAAATAATATAATGTATTCAATAAGATGAAAAAATACATTCGATGAATTAATCAATTTTGATTTTGATTAAACAGATCGACGTGGGCATAGAATATCCTTAGAAAATCTTTATGATGATTTATCTTCTTTAAACCTGAACGTAAAAATATAGATATAAGAAATCCATCCTTCTCTAGAGTTGTTTGAAAAATTGAATACAATACCTTAGATATTATTGTGGGTGACCTGAATAGAGTAACCCATGTTATAACTTATGTTTGAAATATGGTGCAATATCAAACCTTTTTTAACTAATCTTGAACATATTAACATAAATGAATAAATTAATAGAGAATCTTGGGTAATATTTATGCCAGAAAAATTATTTTTTTAGAAAGAAAAAAGTGTTGGAACTTGTAGATAGACCCAATGACACCGCAACTATTGGAACTATGTGGTTGTTTGGGAATAAAGTAGATGAGTCTGGAAATAAAGTTAGAAACATGGCAAGGATTGTTTGTACAATGATATAGTTATGAAGAAGGGATTGAATATGAAAAAACCATTGCACCTATATCAATACAATAATACATAATAATACTAATTGCTTATGTAGAACATCTATATTTTAAAAATTACCACATGTATTTTAAGAGTGAATTAATAAATGGTTTTATTGTTGATGATGTTTTTTTGAACAACCCCCGGTTTTTCAAAATGCTCATTTTTTAAATCATGTTTTTAAATTAAATAAGTATTTATTTGGTTTGATATAAGCTCCCATATATTTGAATGATGGGATCATCAATTTTATGACGTCCAAAATATTTTCAATAGGAATAGATAACCCTACCATTTTCATAAGTTGGATTTCATTAGAATTTTTACTAATACAAATATTTATTAATGTTATTTTTTTGTATCTTCGAAAAATTAGTTATGTAATGGATTTTCTAAATTGATGGAAAATGAATTTTAAATGAGTTTAATGGGTATACTAAAAATCATTATTAGATTTCAATTTTTTTAAAATAAATAAGGACTTATTTTGAATAAAATAAAATCTAAAATGGATCTTTTAAATAGTTTTAACAAGGATAGAAATAAGATTAGTGATACTCCCATGAGTACTACTTGTTTGTTGGATATTGATGCAGCTGGGAAACAAGTTGATCAAACCAATTATATAGGAATAATTGAATGAATTCTCTATTTGAATGTTAGCTGAATAGAAATTATGTTTAGTGTTTTTGCACATTCTGATTTTCAGGAAAACCAAAAATAGTCATACCTTATTGCAATTAAAACTATTTTTAAATACCTCATGTATACTACCAATTTAAGATTATTTTATCCTAGAGTAAATTCCTCTGATTTGGTAATTTTTTTAGATGATTATTTGGTAGAGACAAGTTAAATATAAAGAAAAACTCTAGAACATTTCACTTTTTAAGAATGTATATTGTTTCCTCGTTTACTATAATGAAAAATTATGTTACGTTGTCTACTACTGAAGATGAATACATAGATTCTTGTAGTTTTTTTGCATAAATTTTGTTTAAAAAACACACTCTACATCATAATGCATATAAATTACAACAGGATCCCCAAAATGGGGATTATAAAAATTCAATGTACATATCAAGGAACTGTGTTTCACATTCTAAGACAATGAACATTGGTATAAGATGTCACATTTTGAGAGATCATTTTAAATATTGAGATATTACTGTTGAGTTTAGTTAATCATAACATCAGTTAGATAATATATTAACAACCAATTTGAATTATGAGATAATTAAAGAAATCAAACACGAATTAGGAATGATAATTTTTTAGGTTTAATGACATACTATTGTAGGTGACACACCGATTTTTTTGACATATCATTGGTATTTCATACCATTTTCCTTTCATGTTGTTGGTCTATAATGTTGTTGGAAAATCATTCTTTTGTCTTGTCATACCATTTTATTGTCACAAAATTATATTTTCATTCCATTTCAATTAATGAATTGATTTTTTAGTATTTCTCAAAATGTCAAATCGCTAGTTTCTTTCCTTAAATATTATATTTACTAGAACCCAATAGGTGTTTCTGTCTCGATCATAAATTTTATTTCAATTATAATAATTATTTTAAAATACATGATATCCAAAATTAAATTAAATTGGTATAGTGTATATTCCCAACATAGCTTTATCCGCACATAATACTCACGTATTTCCCTCATGATCCATGTGAAATACTTTCATCTACGGCTGTTCGCATATTCATTTTACCATTGTCTAAGACTACCGAGCCAATCTAAATGCCAATTACGAAGCTTTATTTTAATATTTATCCTTATAGGTTATAATATTCTAATAACTCGAAGAATGATTTTAGTGAACCTTCTCCAATTTCTTCAGTTAATTTGAATCCTGTCAATCGAGTTGTTGTTGTTGAAAAAGAAGTAATATTGTTGAAGCTTTTGTTGAGTCAGTCATTGGTGCATAAAGTTATTCAAATCCACTGGGTGTTTGGTGTGATTTTATTTATGTAATAAGGATTTCCATCTAAATATGGTATATTAGTTTTATTAGAATATGAAATTTTCGATCAATCAAGATGGTACTAATAAGATCTGAAGTAGTTTCAAAGTATATGTGTTTGGATTTTCATCTAGAGATTGGGATATAATTTAATGTGTATTTCCTGATGATGTCTATGATTAATGATAATGGATAATTCCAAAATAAAGTGATTTGTTTATATATGAGGATTTCCTTATTGTGATGACATGATATTTTTCAACCAAAAGGCCAGTTGCCTCTGAGTTCGATGTAAAATGCAGGTTATTGTTTGTGTTGTTGTAGCACATGATATTTATAGGAAAAGGTAATTTTAAACCATATTCTATCAATATTTTTATCTCCTACCTATTATAATATAAAGCCTCAGGATTAATCACTGTAGATATCTAATGACACATATGTGGAAGATGATCAAACCATCATCCAGAAAAACATTCATTGTTCTACCCAAAGAATATTTCATCCATTATAGAAGACAAGGGCCTATACATGGTGACGAAGAGTTTTTTATAGACTATGGTGGTTTCACCATAACTAGTGACACAATTTCATGAAATCAAATCAGATGGAATCCATGGATAATATGATGTGTTGTAGATTATAATAAATTATATGGTGAGTATAATCTGGTTGATCATCCAACTAGACATAATGGTGTGGCTGAACCATGTTTTGAAAATCCAGAAATCCTAAAATACTCTAAAGATAAGGAAGAGTAAGCAGTTGTTAAATAGGAAAATAAACTATCTTTAGTTGTATGGAGTATCCCAATTATTTTTCCCAAATCTTATCCCATCAACTTTAGAGCTCCATTACCAACAAGGATGTTTCCAAAAAATAGAGAAGTTGGTTAGGAGTGATCATTAAGACACAGAGTTCTCTATAGATGAGAAAAATAGATGTTAAAAATCCACTGAATTTTATTATAATGATGATGATGAGGAAGTAAAAAAAGAATATGAGAATGAAAATAGTAACAATGGTATTGGAAAAATTGATGAAAACAAATAAAGTGATGATAGAAGTGATTCTGAACCTTATGATCATAGTGGAAGAATTATGAAGAAAGATATGGAAATTCGTCTAGATCATAAAGATGAATTTTTGTAGGGGGATAATTCCCAATTATTGTAATTTTTTCATGAAGCTATAGTTGTTGATGATGTCAACGCTAGCTTAGTTTTCACTAGTCAATATGTTTCAGATTCTACTATGGCTAAACAAATTAGAGTTAAAGGTGTAGTGGAACTACATGTTGTTGAAAAATAGTGAAATTATCTTATTAAGGATGAATTTTTAGATTAATAGTTCACAGTTTTAAATGTTCCTAAATCTTATTTTGATGAAAATGTTGATGGTGAGTCCACTGCTATTAATTCCCAAAATGTTGTTGATATGCACAATGCACCAATTGTAGGTAAATAGTTGGAAGTCAAGTCTTCTAATTCTGAACACATAGTGTCTTATAAATGTATAGAAGGTCATAGAAATATGGATTTTTTGGTACCTCATGACATTGCATCTATCACATTTGTTGTTCATACAATTATGTTGACCCCATAAAAGAAGGGTGGGTAATATTATATAATGTAGTAAGAAACCCTCTATAGAGTGATAAACCTGATGTTATTATGGACGGTGATCCAAAGAGATACTTGATATCCCTGGTTGATAATGAAGGTCTTCTTGAAATGTTCCATTCTATGAATCCTATTTCTCTTGAACATACAATAGAACATATTTCTGATCTAATCCATACGTCTAATGGATGAGATGTTTTCAGTAATGGGGTGCTCACAAAAATAAAGTCTTTTGAACATACTCCATGTTAATTTTTATCAATGTTGGGATATAGACGATAGATTGAGTAATATATTCTATGAGAATCAAGTGTGCTATGAACAGGAATCTAGTAGCTTGCTGTCACAAGATGTGATGAGCAGACCTCAGTGGGCCAATGGACCAAAGTGAAGTGTGGACATTAGTGGCCCATAAGAACTCCTTTTTGAGTATACCTTAGTGGCCCATGAGACAATAATACACCAGTGGCCCAGAGGATGAGTGGACCTCAGTCGCCCAAAAGACATCAGTGATGAGCATACCACAGTGACCCATCAGATCAGTGGTCATTAGTGGCCTAGAATATCTATGTAATGAGAAGAACATAGTGGCATATTATAGCTCAATGATGAGTGGATATTAGTGGCCCAACATACCACATTGACTCATCGAGTATGAGTCCCTCATTAGTACAATATGTTCTATATTACGACAAATATTCATGATTTTTATACTTTAAGTTATACCTTTGTGAGTTTTCTACTATGTCATGTGTACATAACATAGTGGTCATTTCATTGGGGTTTGGGGTACCAACTGAGTGTTGTATTACTCACCCATGCAGGGCGTCTACCCACATGTATCGTGTCTTGTCCAAAAGGCCAATGTATTAACAGAGACCTTGGCGGCCTAGGACCAGGTAGTACCTAGTGTGGGTAGATATGCGGGGTATAATGCTATAACATTATCCATATACTCATCACCTACTCTTCAGTTAGGGTTTTCCATGTAAGGGTTTATAGAGGCTTTTGTACCCCCTGGTTTACAGATTTTTTTTTTTGTGTTTTTATTCTCACACCCATTTACCTTCCAATTTTTACTATTTACTCTCAGTGGTTGTCTTAGTTGCATGAAAGTTTTACCCTTTCAACATTGTGGGATGGGGTTCTAAATGTAGGTGTGTATAGGTACATGAGAAATGCCTCCCACATATAGAATATATCATTCAACACTTGTCGTCTACCCCTATCCATTACAAGGTCGGCTTGGAGTAGTCATATCACAGTGCGAGGGGGATGTGTCATGACAACACTTAGGTAAAAATAATGAAAAAACATTATATTAAGATAAGTCTAGTAATATTTCATCATAGTAGAGAACTAGTATCAAAAATAGAAAACATAACTAGATTCAATCCAATAGTAAATATCAACATAATTTTGTATAAAAATGAACTATATTACATGTCATAAAAGTCATACTATAATAACCCAATATTTTATAAATAAATTTATTATGTAATGAATTAATTCCTCAATAGGAAATGTATTTATATAAAATAGATACACTACATTTATGTTTTTTATTTCACACCATTATAAATCATGAATATTTTTTGCATAAAAGGCTTAAAATACCATTAAGAATGATACCAATTTATTATATAGATGCTCTATAGTGACAATTAATATTTTAATATATTGTGGGTTCTGATAAAGTCTAATTAGTATAGATGGAATAAGTGATGGTCACAACCTCAATGTTCATACCCTATGAATCCCATTTATCATATCATTTGAGGTAGATATCATCATAGTAATTTTCCATTTACTATGTCCTTGATGAGATTCAACAATAGAAACTTGATTACATTAATTTATAAGATATGTTACATGTAAGGAACCAACCTTAAATCGTACATATTGAAGTGTCTTTGGACTATAATTCACACAATTTCATTCCCAAATATCATTTACGTTTGGAGTATTAGAGAATTAGGAAAATCAATTAAATAGAAAACCTAAACATTATAACTGAGCAATTATACCTAGATTTTTTTTCAACCAATGAAAACACTATTAAAATAAAACATGATTTATTTCCATCACACATATTCAATAATTTAACCATAAAATTGTTTTTCCCATTCCAATAACTAATACTTTTGGAAAACAAATTAAAATTTGGGATGCACAAAAATACACTGTAAGGGATATAAAAATAAAGAAAATGATTAGTACAGTGAAAAACAAGAAAAATAATTAAAAGTTTACATTTACGTGAAATATTGTTTTAAGTTTATGGAATAAACAAAATAACATGAAAAACACAAAAAAAAAATTAAATAATTTATTTAAAACCCATAACAAGAAATTTAAAACCCTTTTTTGGTAACAAAAAGCATCATATAGAAAAATCCCCTTGCAATCCCTCTAAATTGTAATAACCATATGAAAAAATTCAAATGTAATAAGTATGCATTGAATTAGTGATCTTTAATTTGGATCAACCTCTGTATAAGCTCTATTATCATAACTTGTGAGCTATAATGGGGATTAAAACTTTATATAAGATACATTGTGCTAACCTACTTGCTATAATGTGGCTCATCCATTCGAATAAGTAATATCAGGAGCACTCATTTCATATAATTCTCATGTACCATATAGTGAATAAAACCCAAGAGATATATTTAAAACCCACGTGAAAAACAATTTTGGATAAAAAATTAACCTTGTCATGTAACAATCACTTTTAAAATATAAAACTAATTCCCATAATAAAGTTAACAACTTCGTTGAAAAGAATTGTTAATCATTAAAAAGTAAAAATTAAATATGCAAAGAATCATTAATGTGGGGGATTCCATTATTTTATATATATATGAATAATCATACCATTTGACATCTTCAAAAAATATTTGAATGGGTAACATTAAAATAGGATTTTTAAGAGATTCCCATTTATAAAAAACCATTTAGATATTCGATTTTCGGAATTTATTTGAGATCAATTAGAAAATTATATTTTTATGAAATTAATTATATATAAATAAATTTATTTAATTATTTTTAAAAAAAGGACATGAAAAATAATTATTTATAAACGTAAATCACTAAAACATTAAAAATTGATTTTTAATGTCAAAGAGTCCCTTACCGTGTGCCTCACTCATCACATAAATTCTTCAAATCATAGAATAATATTTTCCATTAGATAAATAATTTATTTCCCTGTTAAAAATTATTATTCCTCTAATATAACTTTTTACTATATTATATAAAATAATTAATTATTTAACTTCACGTCATATGATTTGACAAAATTCTATACCAGTCTAAAATGAATTTTAAATAATGTATATAGTCAATGTGTTCATTAGTCCATCATATCCAAAATAATAAACATTATATTTCTATCATTTTTTACATTATTGATACTTTTAAATCAATCAATTGTATATTTATATTTAAAATGAAATGTGTAGTAATCCTTGAGATGGTATGTCGTACATACGCATGAGTAACATTTCTATTTTTTAATGACCATTATTGAAATAAGGGATATATCATTTTATATTTATATAATTATTACCATATAATTAGTATAATATTAATATTATATATATATATATATATAATTATATATATCATCCATCTAATGTGGTGATGAAAAATGAATAACATCACTTCCTTGAGGTGAGAATTCATATATACGCATGATTGATGTTATCATTTCTTGCGCATATAATGGTATGAATATAAATGATATATTATATTTTGGGAATGATAAATATTTCATTAATATCATATATAATAATTAATTACATAATTATAACCATTCTTTAATGATGATGATGGAAAATGAATTTCTTCCTTTCAAGAGGTGGTGGTGCTCCATAAAATTAAATGATGAATTGTTGTTTTATTTAATGGAATAAGAGACCGATATGGGTAATTATACAAACATAATAAAATATAATTATTTTTATGATACTTTAGTTAGTATATAATAAATTTTTTGAAATTTTTTTGGGATTTGGAAGAAGAAATAAAATAAGAATAATTGATTGAGTGTATACCTCTTCTATGGAAAATTTCTTTTGATTAACCCCTTAAACCTCTAAGAAGAGTGTTATGCTTAAACTAAGACCTATATAATATTGCAAGGTAATATAGAAAATATATTTTTGAATACATTGGTTGAAATAAAAGGGGTTTGAAGTTTGATGAATAATGTATAAGAGGTGCCCTTTTATAAGAGAGGGGAGGGGCATTGTTGAAAAGTTTCAAAATATTAAATTAATACAAAAACATTTCCAATATTAAATTTTCCAAAAATTATTATTTTATAATAAAATATTATTTTGGGTCTAAATCTTCCCCTAAAATAATATTTAAATAAATTTGGACAAAATATCAACCCTTATTTTTTTAACCCTCATTTAACCTCTTTAACCCTTACCATGATTAGATGCACTTCTTCACTTTGAGGGTTAATATAATTACAAAAAATATTAAAATGTCCCTAAAATGTAATATTTATTCCATTTTATACATTTTAAAATTAATTTTAATAGATTTAATATTTTTAGAAATTCTATATAACATAATAAAAATTTATATATTTCGAACTGTCATTTTTTGTCAATTTGGATAGTAATAATTACTTAAAATTCCAAAAAATAAATAGAATTAGATATCATTGGAAACAATATTTTATTACGGAAAATATATGAATTCTTAATCAATAAAATTATTGTATGGAATTAATTATCTCAAATAATATTCATTTTGATAGTTTTAATATAAATTATTTGATATTTTTAATTTATTTAATAATCACTTCATGATCATTGGGAATCCATTCTGCGTGATTATTTATTACCAAAAAAATTAAAAATAAATTACCATGATAAAAAAAGATTTTTTATATTTCAAATATTATTAATGGTGAAACTTATATATTGTATGAACGTACTTTAAAAACACTAAACTTATTAAAAAAAATTTGTGTGACAATATTAACTTTTCCTAAAAAAATTAGTATAAGGTGATTAATGTCATCCAAGTAACTCTAATAGGTAATAAATTTTTTCTACGGATGATTTTAGTCAATAATGACTCATATAATAAATTTGGGACATGTTTTATGGTAAATTGTTATTTATTATCATAATTATTTTTACCCTTATGTAAGTAATTTACCCTTATGAGTGGTAATAAAAATTTCTAAGTTTACTAATAGTATTTTAAAAAAAGGGAATAATTACTAAATTCAGAATTTAGGATTACAAATATGGAATACATTTTCACAACATTAATATATATTAGTGGCTAATATTAATCTCATAACTGTGGAGAGAAATTATTTTTTAATGTGAACATGTACAATGGTCTGAAATATTTTTATATCCAAATTCAATATGAAAAAACACAAACGACCTTAATGGGATTAGAATTTGTATAATTTATTTAATTTTACATTAAAACAAATTCATAACATATTTTATCATTATATATTATTTAGATGAAAAGTAGGTTTTAAATTGGATTTATGTATTTTTCACTATTAATAAAAAATGTAAAATTTCAAAAAATTAAAAAATTCAACAAAAGTAAATTTTAATATTAATATTTCAAAAATGATGTTTATTTTTTCAAATAAAATTTTTAAATGTGTCAATATGTTTTCAGACAATAGCACAATTCAAAGGGGAAAAACTACATTTAGAAAAATACTTTTTTATACATAAAATTGGATTTATTTTACTATCATGTCTAGAAATAATAAATGAATGTGAAAAATTATATTGAAAAAATAATATATATATATATATATATATATTTCATTAATATAATCCACCTAATGTTTTTTGTTTATTTATTGGTTTAAAATACACTTTTTTGGATTTAAATATTTTTTTAGAAAAAGATTTTCTTTTATTTGAAAATGGTTTTATGATCATTAGTAGTTAATTATCTACCGAATAATTAATTATACATAAATTTTTAAACCATATATTAAAATTTTATTTATTGATGTTAATACCCACCATTCTAACATCCTGGTTACAACAATATCATTTAAATATTAATATTTTTTATTCTCTTTAGATAGTTGTGGAATATATTATACACCATTGAACATAGTGTTTACTTTATAAAATGTCATATTGTTACACCACCCTTAATAAATTACATCATAGAAATTTAAAATATGATCCAAAACTAGGGGTCTAACTTATCAAAATACCTTTATTAAAATATCACATTGGAAGAAGTATCAATAAATATTCAACTTAATAATATAGAAAATCATGTTTGAAGGTCACATGAGATTAAAATATTGGGATAACTTATAAGAAAACAAAGAAATTGAATAGAAATCTAACAGTGAAGGAAAAAATATTGTGATTGAAAACATTATCATAAGACTGTTTACCATTACAAAACCATAAATATTTTATAGTTGAAAATTACATTGATAAATGTAAATAAGTAACATTTTTATTTCAAAATAAATTTTAAATTTTTAAGGAATTAAATTAATTCATAGTCTATAAAATTAGAGTTTTACCCTCTAATGAATTTCGACCACAACCACATATTTTTCTACAAACAATTATTATTAAATATTGTTGAATTCCTAGATTTAATGGTCACAAATGCATGTTTCGTAAATAATATAAATGAATTTTATATTTTCAAATATGTAATATGAATTATGAGAACATGTGATACATCTATATAATTGTGAGTAATGATTGAGATTTATAATGTTTTCCATGAAACAATGCCAACATAAAAATATCTCTATATTTCTGAATCTTCCATCATATCACACCGTCAGACTGCCACACTACTAGATTGAGGAATTGAAAAATTATGATACACCACCAATAGACACATCTCCAGGATGTTATTCCATAAGAACATATATATGGATTTTTATGAAATTTCTCTAGATTCCACACTACCTACCTCTTACAACAATACACTGAAAATTTACCAAAGTCTAAGACACAATTAGAGAATACACCATCGGACAAGAAAAAATTAGTTAAGACATCAAAAACATATTGATAATTTTGATAAGTCTAAAAACCCTCTAGTTTCACACCACAAGATCAATATACCTCCCAAAAAACATACCTTCCGAGAATAACAATACTACATCATTGACACCATCAATATTTTCATTAATTCACTTATTTTTAATTACATTACTCTAATGAATATATTCATCAAATATAATTATATTTAATATTTTAATGATTGTACCATAAATTTTCAATAAAAAGGATGTCAGAAAATATAGTAAAATGTTGAAAAAACATAGAGGTTCCCGCTGAAACTCATAATATTGGATGAAAATTTATCTAGTAGACACATAGAACAATATGAAAAAAATTAAAATAACACAAAAGATAAGAAAAGTGACGTGGATAGAAAGAGATCTTGATTCACTAAAAATTTGAGAGTATAAGAGATGAAACCAATTGAAAAAATGAAGAGATCACCTACCAAAACACTTGACTAAGGATTAAATTGAATGATCGCATCCAGTGATTTCCTCGAGTCAAAAGAATACATGTTTTCAACACTTAATTTTCTAGAATATTTCAGGAGAAACCGAATCAAGTTTCATTGTGGATTAAAATATAGAGAGTCACAAGATGAGTTTAAATAGTCTGAGCATATCTAAACTATACACCTAGAGATTTCTTAATTCTATCTTGTTTTATTACATTTTGAGAAGTGTGTGAGGATATTCTATTAAGTACATGCACATTATCTTGTAATCTAAAATGTAAGATACTCGATATCATATCAAACATTTTTCCTACTTATATATCCCATAGATAAAAGTGGTAGAGGTTCATGTGTCGTTTTTTTATTTTTACTTCAATACATAATAATGGAAGAAGTTTTATGGGACTTTGAATTGTTTACACTATTATATTAACCTGATCCATGTTTTGGATCATCTAGTTTATTTTATATAAATTTCTTGGTGGTGGTTGGTCACTTAGTGGAGAGGACTAAGCCTTGAATCGGGACTAAACCTCTTGTATTCTATCTTTTTTCATTGTGTTATATATATTTTTTACATTATTTCAACTTTAAAACTGAAAAATATTATAAACTATAAACACAAGTTATACTTTGAGTGTTATTTTTATTTGTGTTCATAATGTATTTTTATCAAGTAAATTGTTTTCAATGTATTAAATAGTAATATTAATCATCTGAGACTTAATCAATATTTTGAGGAATCTTTAGAATTATTAAGATATATATCATACTACTTATTTTGATAGACGTTCCCATATTTAAGAATTTTGGGTTCTCAAAATAATCATTTTAAATACAAATTTTTATTTGGTAGTCAATTAACCCTTCTAGAGATGCTCACCCGTAAAAACATTTGGTATTAGATGAGTAATTTTTTAGTGATAATGTTTTATAATTTGTTTTAACTATGATTTTAGTTGTACATTAATTATCATAAATTTCATTAGCATTAAAATTCAGTTCTTTATTATGGATAATCATCAAGAAGGTTGTTCTACCAACAAACCTCTAATCATCAGTGGAATATATTATACCAAATAGAAAATAAAAATTAAAATGCACATAGAGAGAATGGGTTTTGATATTTTTCTTTCTATTTGATCATGAATATGCAATCCTGGAAATTGGTAATAGAACATGGGAAGATGAAAGAAATAGCATAGAATAGTAATTGTAAAGCTATAAATTCCTTGTACTATTCCCTTGATGATGAAGAGTTTAATAGAATTTATTTATATAAAACTACATTTGAGGTTTAGGGGACTTTTTCTGTTTTTCATCAGGGAGCATAAAATAGTAAATAAATGAGGATTAATATATATACTATCAAATATGATAATTTTAAAATGATTGTTGCTTAACACATTTCTGATATTTACCTCATGTTTAATGATATTATCAATACCTTGAGATCATTGGGAATTAACTTATCATTCAGTGATCATATTATGACACTTAATATATGTTTACCAATAATATGGAGAGGCACATCAATTTCAATAAGAGAATTATTTGGTATAAGTATTCTACCAGTGAAAGAGTTGATTTGGAATCGTATGATGTATGAAGAAAAAATATAGTTAAACAATTATGAAGATAAGGGTCCTAATATAAGGTATGTTGCTTTCAAGGATACTACATATAGACAACCAAAAGAAAAATAAAATATACATGCTTTATATTTGTGTACTAATGAATCTGCTTATGATAATTATGAATAAATGGGTTACCTAGAAAAAAGGATTAAGAAGTTCTACATGATGAATTTTTTTTAGAAAAATAATATAATTGAAAATATTATAATAGATAATAAAAGTTTTGATGATCTAATGGATTATTTCAACTATTGATGGAAAATTAAAGTTCACATAAAATATAACTTTCTAATGATATAATACAAAAACAAATATTAAGATAAGCACAGAAATGCAAGAAGGCCATTAAATCTAATTTCAGATTATCTAAAGAAAAATTTAGTGACTCATAATTTTGACATAAATGAATGAAGGATAGAGAATATATGTTATTTATGACTAAAGTCCATTATGAATCTTCTTCACCTAATGTTTCTAAAATTATACATGTTTCTAAGTTTAATGAATATGATCATTATATATATGAAAAAAATGATGATAACATTAAATATAAACAATTATTTGTATACAAAAATATTTTAGAAGACACCTTTAACACATTAAAGGATAAATAAAATGTTCTAAATTGATAACATGATCTAACTATAAACTACAATTCTGAGCTATCTATAGGACAAGAGAAGAATAATCAACTACTAAAAGAAAATAGTGAACATAAATTTTTCAATGAGAAATTGAATAAATAAGTTGATAATTTTACAATTTGTAGAGAAACATTTACCCTAATATTAAAAAAAACAAATTCTCTCAAATATTTCATTAGATTAGGTTGTGAACATGGATCGTGGAGAATAATAAAGAATAATTTTGTTCCTAAATCTAGACCTGAATTCTTTACTACTAAACATTTTTCACAGGGACACAAATTTTTTTATGTATAATATTATACATCCCATATATATAAACCCATAAGTCAAATGTGGGTTCCCAAACCTCTTATCACAAACATTTGTAGACCAAATAGATTTGGTTCCAAAAACATTTAGTTTTAAAAACTAATTTATATGAAAAATAATGGAATACCCCCAGTAGAAGTCTATGGTACATAGATTGTGTATTTTCAAGAAATATGAAAAGTGATTAAACATGATTTACGATCCTTATCAATGATGATGGTGGACATATCACCATATGTGATGATGAATAAGGAAAAATCATCATCCTAGTATACATTAGTAATAAAAAACGTGTTTTAATTCCTATTTTAATATATGTTGATGGTTTAAAGTACAATATGCTTTGAATTTATTATTTGGGGGATGATAAGTTTTATGTTAAGTTGGAGATTTTTCATCAAATGTTTTTTCTTCCTAAAATGCTTTATTTTTTACAAATTTGAGAAATGATAATGATTATGCTATAGATTTTTATTACTTAATTTTTCAGAATGTTTCATGCATTAGGTCCCTTCATAAGGAATATTGGATTAAGAAAAATACAGTATGCCATAGAAACATTCACTCACTTAGATGACCATTTTAAATATAATTGGGTATTATTTCTTGCTCACTAATGTGATGATTTCCTTAAATTTACCATGTATGAAATGTTTATAGAAAATCATAGTGGACTTAAGATCAATGCCATAATGATTGATAATGGATGTGAGTTCGAGAATTAGGCCTTTGATTTTTTTTAATAAAATGGCTACACTCATTACTTTTATTCTCCTAGGACACCTAAACTGAATGGAGTTTTTGAATGAAGAAATAGAACATTACAAGATATATCCCAAACCATGTTAAATGATTATGACCTATTAATTTATTTTCATGAAGAAGGTATCAATACATTCTGATATTTTATAAATAGAAAATTGATCAGATATACCCTTAAGAAGAACCCCTATGAGATATGGAAAAATAAAAAACCTATGGTTAATTACATTAAATTTTTTGGTTGAAAATACATTATTCCTAAAACTAAGGGTAACATGTAATAATTTTCTTCCACATGTGATTAAGGGTTTCCCATGTATATTCACATTTCATAAAATACTATAATGTGTTAAATATGATGAAAAAAATATTGGAAGAATAAATCCATTTTGATTCTGATGATATAGATTGACGTGAGCATAAAATATCCTTAGAAAATATTTAAGATGATTTATATTCTTTAAACCTGAACATAAAAATAGGGATGTAACCAATCCATCCTTCTCTCGAGCAATTTGAGAAATTGAATAGAATAACTTAGATATTTTTGTGGGTGACTTGAATAGAGTAACCCATGTAATAACTTATGTTAGAAATATGGATTAACATCATGCTTTTTTATCTCATCTTGAACATATTAACATAAATTAATAAATTATTGTTGAATTCTTGGGTAATAGTTATTTAATAAAAATTAATTTTTTTCGAAAGAAAAAAGTGTTGGAACTTGTAGATAGACTCAATGACACCTCAACTATTAGAAATATGTGGTTGTTTATGAATAAAGTTGATGAATTAGGAACTGTAGTTAGAAACAAGGCTAGATTTTTTGGACAATGATATAGTTATGTAGAAGGTATTGACTATGAAAAAACCATTAAACTAATATCCATACAAGAATACATAATAATACTCATTTATTATATATAAATCAAGATTTCAAATATTAACAAATGTATTTTAAGAGTGAATTATTAAATGGTTTATAGTAGAGGATGTTTTTGTTGAACAACCCCTGATTTTTCAAAAGCATCATTTTTCAAATAACAATTTCAAGTTAAATAAGTATTTATATAGTTTAATATAAGCTCTGAGATACTGGAATGATGGGATCATAGATTATATGACTTCTAAAGTATTTTCAATAGGAATAGATAACCCTACCCTTTTCAGAAAATGGATTTCAAAAGAAATATCACTAATACAAATATTTGTTGATGTTATTTTCTTTGGATCTTCAAAAAAATCACTATGTTATAGGTTTTCTAAATTGATGGAAAATTAATTTTAAATGAGTTTAATGGGTAAACTAAAAATCATTATTATAATTCATATTTTTTAAAATAAATAAGGAATTATTTTGAATCAAATTAAATATAAAATGGATCTTTTAAATAGTTTTAACATGGATAGAAGTAAGTGTAGTGAAACTCCCATGAGTACTACTTGTAAGTTGGATTTTGAGGATGATGGTAAACAAGTTAATCAAACCAATTATGTAGGTATAATTGAATTAGTTCTCTATTTAAATGCTAGTTGACAAGAAATTATGTTTAGACTGTGTGTGCGTGCTCTTTTTAAAGAACACCCAAAGTAGTCACACCCTATTGCGGTAAAAATAATTTAAAAATTCCTCATGTATACTACCAATTTAAGATTGTTTTATCCTAGAGTAAATTCCACTAATTTGGTTATTTTTTAGATGATTATTTGGTGGACACAAGTTAGATATTAAGAAATCCTTTGGAACATGTCTTTTTTTTAGAAATGTATATCGCTTCCTGGTTTATTATAATGAATAATTATGTTACGTTCTCTACTACTGAAGATGAATAAAATGTTGTATATAGTTTTTGTGAATAAATATTGTTGATAAAACAAAATCTACATTACAATGGATATAAATTACAACATGATCCCCAAAATGGGTATAATAAAAATTACATATACATATCCAAGAACCATGTTTCACATTATAGGACAATACACATTGATATAAGATATCACATTTTTAGAGGTCATTTTAAATAGGAAGATATTACTATTGAGTTTAGTTAATCATAACATCTGTTACATAATATATTAACAACTAATTTTAATTATGAGATAATAAAATAAATGAGACACTAATTAGGAATGATAAATATTGGTTAGGTTTAATGACATACTATTATAGGTGACAAGCCGATTTTTTTGTCATATCATTGGCATGTCATGACATTGTCTTTTAATGTTGTCCGTCTAGAATATTGTTGGAAAATCATTATTTTGGCTTGTAATACCATTTTATTATCACAAAAATATTTTTTTCATTCCATTTAAATTAATGATTTTATTTTTTTAGTATTTCTTAAAATTTCAAATCGCCAATTTTTTTCCTGAAATATTCAATTTACTAGAACCCAATGGTTGTTTCTATCTCCCTCATAAATTTGATTTCAATTATAATAATGATTTTATAATACATGATATCCAAAATTATATTAAATTGGTATAGTGTCTATTCCCAACATACCTTGATCCTCACACAATACTCACGTATTCCCCTCATGATGCATTTGATACACATTCATTTATGGCTGTTCGAATGTTCTTTTTACCATCTTCTAAGCCTAATGAGACAATATAAATGCCAATGATGAAGAATTATTTTAATATTTATCCTTTTATTTTAGAATATTCTAAGAACCAGAAGAAAGAATCTAGTGCACCGTCTCCAATTTCATTAGTTAATTTGGAGCATGTCAACTGAGTTGTTGTTGTCGAAAAAGAAGTAAAATCATTGAAGTTGTTGTTGAGTAAGTATTTGGTACATATGGTTATTCAAATTAATAGGGTGTTTGGAGTGATTTTATTCATGTAATAAGGCTTTCAATCGAAATATTGTATATTAGTTTTATTAGAATATGATATTTTTGATCAATCAAGATGGTACTGATTGGATCTGAAGTAGTGTCAAAGGATATGTGTTTGGATTTTCTTATAAAAAGTGGGATATGTGTTAATGTGTATCTCATGATGATGTCTATAATTAATGATAATGGATAATTCAAAAATAAATTGATATGTTTATATATTATGATTTCCTTATTCTGATAAAATGATATTTTTCAACCAAAATTCCAGTTGCCTATGAGTTGGATGTAAAATGTAGGTTGTTATTTATGTTGTTGTAGCACATGCTATTTCCATGAAAATGACATTGTCAACCATAATCTATAAATAATTTTATCTCCTACCAATTATGATAAAAGGCCTCAAGATTAATCTTTTCAGATATCTAATGACACATTTGTGCAAGATTATCAAACAATCATCCAAATAAAATAATTTTATCTACCCAAAGCAGATTTCATCCATGATTGACGAAAAGGTCATATACATGTTGATGAAGAGTTTGTTATAGACTATGGTGGTTTCCCTGTAACTAGTGACACATTTTCATGAAATCAATTCATATGGAATCCATGGATAATATAATGGGTTGGAGAATATAATAAATTATATGGTGAGTATAATATGGTTGATTATTACGACCCATACTTTACATACATTGTTATTACTTCAGAATTGAAGCACACATATTACAACATATAACAAAACCAGGAAAGGACCGTCTAGGTGTAGAGTCTTTAGAAAATGGGAAACATAAACAACTAGTTCATAAAGCATCTACTTTGCCTCCCATTTATTTCATCATATCTAGAGTCCCTTTTGGAATATCCTACTTAATAACCTTCTTCCTGACCTGGGGAAATAAAACATACTAAAGGGTGAGGTAAAATTCTCAATAAGGGTAAACAATAGAAATATCAATCACATCATATACATGAGAACATAACTTTTGGAAATCTTAACCTGCAAAAGAGATCATAATTTCATAACATGGGATAAATCATAGTGGTGAAATATAATCCCAATAATCATAACTTAAAACATGAAACTTTATGTAATACACAAATAATCATAGAGAATCATTTCTTATTAGTCATGACTCATTTCCAAGACTATCTTAGTGGACAAATTCCATTTCTGAACCGAGTTCATTCCTCATTTCAGTCATGTTTCACTGAACCGGTATAACCTGTCATTCCAGCCATGTCTATCTCATGAGATATAAAATCTTTACCCAATGCATTGGAGAGAGATATAGGTCCCACCCATCTCATAATGATACCATTCTAATGTGTTCCACAAAATCATAAACCATACATCATATCATAACCCATGTAATAAAAATGGGATTTTTAAACATCGTGACATCATAAAAAATTTCAAATAAGATAAATAAAATAATAAAAATAATTACATCACAACATAATCAAATCGATGTAATAATAGGGATAGAAACAGAACCCTTTATTATCATAGATGGAAAATAATTTTGATAAAACACATGAACTCCATTCTTGAGGAAAATATCTTTTCTACCTCAAAAACATTTTTTCTTTCTTAACATGTCATACAATTTTAAAATAAAAAGAAGTTGATTAAAAATAAACATGAAAACTTGTAAAGTAATCTTCTTGGAAATAATGTTTTAAAAATCCATTCATGACGTATATGTTAAAAAAACATTCTTCGTACTTTTGTCGGAAAAGTCAAAAAGTACCACGTACAAAAAACGACAAAAGATTCCTTTCATATCTTTTACTAAAAACTCACCTAAGGGTAAAATTGGATTTAAAAAATTGTAGGTGGATGGAAATAATATTACATATTGAGGAAACATGGATGTGGATGATAAAATACACCCCAGTAAATACCAAAGTATAAACAATCTCGGATAAAAATGAGATTGTGATATTTTTCCTTACCTTAGGTCTGATTTACTTCGTAAATGTCCGAATCTCCTGTATAATGATTTAAATAATGTCATTGACTTATTACAGAATCATACTCATTTTTATGATATCATATATGGTCATATTCTTAGCTTATTATTAGTAATATTTCATTGCTACTTGTTATTCGGGTGTTATTACTTTTTGTTCTTATGCGTGTTTTGTCGAGTAAATTTTTATTCTTTTTTTTAGGTTATAGATACCTCATTTACAGAATGTTATTAGTGTAATATATATCATATTCATTCATTCTATTCATTTATATAATCATTATGCAATTAAGATCATGTATAACGAGTCGCATCACATCGTGGAGACGGTATTCCGTACGTACGCACGAGCAATGATATCGTTCCCATGATCGTGGAATTGTATTGGAGTGTATGTATACTATTTAATAATTAATATAACTTTACAATAATCATATATATTTATTCTTTACACTATTATACCCATCCAAGTAAGGAAAATAGATTACACCATGGCGTAGAGACGGTATTCCGTACGTACGCACGCGCGGTGATTTCGTTTTCTGTAGGATTGATAGATGGTGAAATAGGTTTGTTTCATACTTATAATAAAATATCAGTATATTAGTGACACTAATGTTATTACTTCATAATGAAACAACTAAAGAAGAAGAAGTGGAAGAAGAAATAAAGTTGAAAGAATTGGTAACAGACATTAGCACTTCTTTGAACCGCTTCTTTGAGACCTCCTTTTAGGGCACTAAAGTTGGTCTTTGAAGAAGGCCAGGACCTCTAGGATGTCTCTAGGGAATTGGAGAGGAGAAATTGGCAGGTTTTTGACGAGATTTAAGGCTCAATGTGGTGTGAGGAAGAGGGGGAGGAGGTTCCCTTTTATAAGGGAGGAGAGGGGCTCCTTTGGAAAAACAAAAAATATTATTTTATTATAAAGCCAAATTCGGTTTTAAATAGCTCAATATTGATTTATTTCGAAGCTAAGGTGGGTATGGGTCGAAATACTCTCATAAAATATAATTTAGACAGGTTTAGGTTCCAATTTCAACATTATCATTTATATTTAACTTTAAGTTAGATAATTTTACTTTTACCGTGTCTTTTTGTGTTTTTACACTATAAGGTTAATAAACTTACTATAACAAGACAAAAGAACCCCATGTTGTTTATTATTAATATATATAACCTTATATAAGTCATTTGGCCGAACCGTATATTTTTAGGAATAAAATAACAATTTATAATATAATATGTTTTTAAAAACTATTTTAAGTCAATTTTGACACTATTTATTAATTGAGTTTTGTGAAAATTATAACAGAATGATTAGTTCGAAAAAAGATAATTAAATAAATAATAACATGTCATATTAACCTATAAAATTATTGTAATTCATAAAAAGTCTCAAATTAAATTTATCTGGGTATTTATAACATCAATTATGTCAATATTTCATTAATAAGATAATTATTGCATCATCTTTGTGTCATAAATAAATTAAATTATTTAATGTCTAAAAACTACAAATAAAATACCATTATATAGGAAATCGTTTTATATTTCTAATGAATATTTATAGTTGGATTTATCTTATGTATAACCCTATATGAAAAATTATTTAGTTATTAAAATTTGATTTTAACTATTTTAAACCTTCTTTAAATAAATTGATAATAAATGTCCTAATCTAATCCATGTGGGCCTAAATGGTCTTATTTTATTCCTAAGGTAGTTTTTGGTCGAATTACACTTATCCAATAGAATTAGGACATGTGTTAAGATAATAATAATATCATTTTTACCCTTAATTACCCTATTTACTTTTAATCGTGGAAAAAAAGTAAAAAGTTACTATTCAAAAAAAATTATTTTCATCTCATTGAACCACATTTTAATCCTTGATATTAACTGTGTCTATCGGGTTTTCAAAATTCTACTCACAGAAGAGGTAATATTATGTTTTATGAAAAATTCAGTTTTTTTAACTACCACTTAGTAGTTTCACTATTCATCAAAAAATGAAAGTGTCCAGAAAAATACCAAAAATTAGGCCTAAGCTATATTTGATTTTATGAATTCAAAAATAATGATTATTTTAACAAATTCAAAACACTTAAGTTGCATTAATTTAATTAAAAATTAATTCTCGTCGTCAAAACAAATAGCGTGTTTTTAAGAGATAATAACTATCCAATGATTGACACTTGTTTATGTTTGGTTTAAATGTGAAATTACATTCAATGACCAAAATTGTATTAAATGGTAAAAATATATTCTAAATATACTTTAAAACCACTCAAATTAATAATTTATCACTATTAATTATTTCGATTAAAAAATTTGTTTTTAATTAAAATTTGGTTATTTTCACTATACATCAGAAAATGAAAGTTATCCGAAAATTACCAAAATTTCACCCTATGATAATTTAGATATTCCAAATCCAAAAATGAAGTCCATTTTGAGAAATAAAATTTACAAAATTTTAAAAGGTGGTTATTAATATTCATAATGGTTGTTTTAATAATATTGTAATAGCATATCGTTGTTTAGTGAAACTCGATATTGCATATGACACAAGCTATCATGGAAGGTCACGATTGCGTGTAATGCAAGCCAATAAAGTGTTCTGTGTAGTGAAAGATTACTTTGATGATTTATATTACATAAAAAAATATTTTTCATTAAACTCTCGGGCGTTACATTCTACCCACCTTAAAATGAATTTCGCCCTCAAAATTCGTCACTTTGCAACAAACAGATGAGGATACCTCTCCCTCATCATATCCTCAAGATACCATGTAGCTTCTTCTAATTGGTGGTTCCTCCATAAAACTTTCACCAAGCGAGTGGTCTTGTTGAATAGGACTTTTTCGCTACGATCGAGATTCTCTATCAGTTGTTCTTCATAAGTAAGACCCTGTTCCAAAGGTATAACATCTGAGTTGAGTACATGTGAAGGATTAGGTATGTACATTCTCAAGAGAGATACATGGAACACATGGTGAACTTGAGAGTGATTCGGTGGAAGCGCCAATCAGTAAGCTACCTTCCCAACACGATCCAATATTTCGAAAGGACCGATATACCTAGGGTTCAGCTTTCCCTTCTTTCCAAATCTCATTACTCTCTTCCAAGGAGATATTCGTAAGAACACTTTATCACCAACTTCAAACTCTAGGACTTTTCTTTGGTCATCGGCATAACTTTTCTGTCGACTATGAGCTTCTCTTATGTGTTGTTGAATAGATCAGACCTTTTCTACCATCTCATCAACAATATCAGGTCCTAATATCTTTCTTTCCCCAACATCATCCCAGTAAGTTGGAGTCCTGCATTTATTTCCATAGAGAGCTTCTTAAAGAGCCATCTGAATAATGGAGTGAAAGTTATTATTATAAGAAAATTCCACCAAAGCTAGGTTTTGATCCCAACCACCTTTGAAATCCATAGAGCAAGCTCTCAACATATCTTCTAGAGTTTGAATTGTTATCTCAGACTGACCATTTGTCTGAGGATGATAAGCAGTATTGAAACTCAACTCTGTATCTAGAGTATGCTGAAGACTTCGCCAGAACTTTTATGTAAACCTCGGATCCCAATCAGATATAATAGAAAGTGGTACTCCAAGCATTCTTACCACTTCCTTTACATATATCCTGGTAAGCTGATCCAGAGAGAAATCCTCTCTAATAGCATTGAAGTGTGGAATCATTGTAATATGATCAACTATGACCCAAATAACATTATTGCCTATGGATGTTTTAGGAAGTACTGTGACAAAGTCCATAGTGATGTTTTCCCATTTCTATTCTAGTATGGGTAATGGTTGTAACATCCCCTTAGACTTCTATCTCTCATCTTTAACTTGCTGACAAACTAAGCATCCAGATACATATTCAGCAACATCTCTTTTCATGACATCCCACCAGAATTACTCTTTTAGATCCCTATACATCTTCGTGCTTCCATGATGAATATAGAATGAAGAACTATGAGCCTCATCCAGCAGCTCCTTCTTTAATTATGGGATGGGAGGAACACAAACCCGATTCCTGAACTTTATTATCCCATCACAATCAAGGTTTAATTCAAGTACATTTCTCACCTTCTTTTGTAACTCTACATATTCGTTCTGTGCCTCTATAATCTTCACATATATAGATGGTTGAACATTTATTTGAGAAAGATAAGATTTTTCCCCTACCATTATAATTCTAAGATCCATCCTTTGTAAATCCATAAATATTGGATCTTTTGTGCTCCTCATCATGGATAAACTGCCATGGTCTTGTCAACTTAATGCATCCTCCACCTTTTTTGCTTTCCCAGGGTGGTAATGGATTGAGAAGTTGTAATCCTTAATCAGCTCCAACCATCTTCTTTGGCGCATATTCATCTCCTTTTGTGTGAAAATATACTTTAAACTTTTATCATCAGTATAAATGTCACACCTTTCTCCATAAAGATAATGCCTCCAAATCTTTAATGCAAAGATTACCACAGCTAACTCCATATCATGAGTTGGGTAATTTTTCACATGGATTTTCAACTTTCGTGAGGCATAAGTTATCACCATATCATTTTGCATAAGAACACACCCCAATCCCTTCATGGATGCATCACTGTAGATCACAAACCTTTCTCCACTATAAGGCAGTGTGAGCACAGGTGCACTGGATAACCTTCTTTTCAACTCCTTGAAATTCTCTTCATATTCCTCCATCCAAACAAACTCAACTCATTTCCGAGTCAACCTGATGAGTGGATTATATAATCATGAAAATTCTTTCACAAAACGTCGATAATATCCAGCCAAACCATGAATACTTCGGATCTCAGTTACTATTGTTGGTCTCGACCATCTTTCGATAACCTCTATTTTTGCTGGATCCACAGATATCCCCTCTTTTGAGATTATGTGACCCAAAAATGAAACTTTTTGTAGCCAAAATTCACACTTGGTAAATTTGGAAAAAAGATTATCCTTTCTCAGGGTCTTCAATATAATTCTCAAGTGATATTCATGTTCTTCCTTGCTCTTTGAATATATATGAATATAATATATAAAGACTACCACAAACTAATCAAGATAGTCTCTAAAGACTCTATTCATCAGATCCATGAAAATAGCAGGGGCATTAGTAAGACCAAATGGCATCACTATAAATTCGTAGTGTCCATACCTTGTACGGAAAGCCGTCTTTGGTATATCCTCCCTTTTGACCCTTAATTGCTGATACCCTGAACGAAGATCAATCTTGGAAAAGTATTGAGCTCCTCGTAGTTGGTCAAATAAGTCACCAATGCGCGGGATAGGATATTTGTTCTTGATAGTGATCTTGTTACGTTCTCGATAATCAATGAAGAGTCTGATTGATCCATATTTCTTCTTAACAGACAGAACAGGTGCTTTCCAAGGTGACACACTAGGGCATATGAATCCCTTATCAAGATTCTCTTGGAGTTGCTTCTTCAATTCCTGCAACTCAATTGGGGACATTATATAAGGTTTCATTGAAATAGGTAGAGCACCTGTACGAGTTCTATTGAAAACTCAACTTCACGATTTGGTGGAAGACCCGGAAATTCCTCTAGAAAGACATCATCAAACTCTCGTACAACGGGCATATTCTTAATCGTGAGTTTCTCTCCAGCCATTTGAGATAAATAACCCTCATTTATTGGAATCAATACCCATAAGATGGAACAAATTTCCACAGGAAGGTTAGGTTCATCCTTGCATCGATAGACGATCATAGATTGATCTGGAATATGAAATGTGACTTCCCTTATTTGGAAATTGATATGAGCACCATATAAAGAAAGCCAATCCATGCCATGAATCACATCAAATTCCACTATAGGAAGGATCACAAGATTTATAGGAAGCACTTTCCCACAAACTTCAATCGGAGAGGAATTATAAGCTTTTGATGCGACTGTTGTGCCATTAGTGGTTGTCACAGCTAACTCAAAAACTAATTTTTGAGTTAATACGATGATACTCTTAGAAAATTCTTCAGAAATAAATGAGTGGGTGGATATAGAATCAAATAAAACATTTTCTACTTTAGAGTAGATGGTAAGTGTACCTTTCACCATATCGTTATCATACTCCACATCACTGATAGAAATTTCATGTGACTTTCCTTTGTCTATAGCCTTAAGAGTTTGTTGACGTCGACCATCATCATCAACCCTTGGATTTGGGCATTGATTGGAATAATGACACATCTCTTTGCACTTGAATCATTGAAGTGTAGTAGGTTTATTCTGTGTATCCCTTTCTTTGTTTGCATCATTAGACATCTTCTTCCCATCATTGCAGCATTCAAATGATCGATGACCTTCCTTTCCACATTTGAAACATTTACATGTCCCTCTAAGAAAACTCCCTCCATGTTTCTTTCCACACATTGAGCATAAGGGAAAGCTCATCTTCTTTTCAGTGTGCTCTTTAGATTTTCCTTTGAATTCCATTTTCCAATTCTTATCAAACCCATATGACTGATGGGTTACTCCAATCTCCATCTCAACTATGAGAGCAGATCGAATTATTTCCTCGTAGCTATTGAAGTCCCTTATGGCTAATGCAATTCAAAGACTTGGTTTTAATCCACTAAAGAATCGATCGATCTTACTCTTAGGTTGGATAATAATACCAGAAGCGTACCTTGAAAGTCTTGTAAAATTTGCTTCATAGGTACCAACAGATTCATCATCCTTTTGCTTTAGTTCAAGAAACTCTTTCTCCATATTTGTTCGGAGAATATGACGGAAGTACTTATTGAAAAATAAGTTCTTGAAATCGTCCCATTCCATGGACTCAATTTCATCCCTTTGCCTCGTATTCTTAATAAGATTCCACCGTTGATCAGCATATCCTTCCAAACGATAAACTTCCAAGATGTCTTTATCATGTTCAGAATATTGATGAACTGAAAATATCTTTTCAGTAGTACTAATCCATTGTTCAGCAACTAATGGATCAGTAGACCCGCTGAATGAAGGTGGAAGCTGCCTCATGAAGGATTCAACAGAATGTTACTCCTTCCTTTGATAGTTTGGAAGTCCTGCATGATTCATTGCTTGAGAAAGTTGTGTGAGCATGGTTACAATATTTCTCATTCCAGCTCCCATAACGTTTGGTTGCTCATGAGGGACAATCATTGCATTACCCGTCGTATTCCGCATTAACACGGTTCCTTCGTGTTCTAGCCATTGAATAAAACCAAGAAGAATAGTGTGAGAAACACTACTTATAATAGGAAAACCACATAATCAAGAATAAAATTTCACACTTAAGGTCTTATCCTAGGTTATTCATGTCCATTTCTAAAACACTATGATTGTGTTCTTTTCTTAGACTTATCCTTAGGGTTCTTACTAAGGCTTTCACATCCTAGTTTCCAAAGGTTGACTATAACCACCCTCTGATACCAACTATAACGACCCATACATTACATACATTGTTTTTAATTCATAATTAAAGGACACTTATTACAACATATAACAAAACCAGGAAAGAACCGTATAGGTATAGTGTCTTTAGAAACTGGGAAACATAAATAACTGGTTCATAAAGCATCTACTTTGCCTCCCATTTATTTCATCATATCTAGAGTCCCTTTTGGCATATCCTACTTAATAACCTTCTTCCTGACCTTGGGAAATAGAACATACAAAAGGGTGATCTCAAATGCTCAGTAAGGGTAAACAAAAGAAATATCAATCACATCATATACATAAGAACATAACTTTTGGAAATCTTAACCAGCAAAAGATATCATAATTTCATAACATGGGATAAACCATAGTGGTGAAATGTAATCCCAATAATCATAACTTAAAACAAGAAACTTTTTGACATACACACATAATCATAGATAATCATTTATTATTAGTCAGGACTCATTCCCAAGACTCTCTTAGTGGACAAAGTCCATTTATGAACCGAGTTCATTCCTCGTTTCAGTCATGTTTCACTGAAACGGTTTAACCTGCCGTTCCAGCCATGTCTATCTCATGAGATATAAAATCTTTACCCAATGCATTGGAGGGAGATATAGGTCCCACCCATCTCTTAATGATACCATTCTTATGTGTGCCACAAAATCAAAAACCATACATCATAGCATAACCCATGTAATAAAAATGGGATTCTTAAACATCGTGACATCATAAAACAATTCATATAAGATAAAGGAATTCAAAAAAATAATTCCATCACAAAATAATCAAATCAATTAAATAATAGGGATAGAAACAGAACCCTTTATCATCATAGATGGAAAATAATTTTGATAAAACACTTAAACTCCATTCTTGGGGAAAATATCCTTTCTACCTCAAAATCATTTTTTCTTTCTTAACATGTCATACAATTTTAAACTAAAAGAAGTCGATTAAAAATAAACTTGAATACTTGTAAAGTAATATTATAGGAAATAATGTTTTTAAAATCCCTTTATGCCGTATAAGTTAAAAAAAAATTCTTCGTACTTTTTTCGGAAAAGTCAAAAAGTACCTCGTACGAAAAACGACAAAAGATTCCTTTCATATCTTTTACTAAAAAATAACCAAAGGGTAAAATTGGATTTAAAAAATTTTAGGTGGATGGAAATAATATTACATATTGAGGAAACATGGATGTGGATGATAAAATACACCCCAGTAAATACCAAAGTATAAACAAACTCGGATAAAAATGAGATTGTGATATTTTGCCTTACCTTATGTCTGATTTGCTTCGTAAATGTCCGAACCTCCTATATAATGATTTAAATAATGTCATAGACTTATTCCAGAATCATACTCATTGTTATGATATCATATATGGTCATATTGTTAGCTTATTATTAGTAATATTTCATTGCTACTTGTTATTAGGGTGTTTATTACTTTTTGTTATTATGCGTGTTTTGTCGAATAAATTATTCTTCTTCTTTTTAGGTTATAGATACCTCATTTATAGAATGGTATTTGTGTAATATATATCATATTAATTCATTCAATTCATTTATATAATCATTATGCAATGAGGATCATGTAGAACGAGTCGCATCACATCGTTGAGACGATATTTCATACGTACGCATGAGCGATGATATCATTTCCATGATCATGGAATTGTATTGGAGTTTATGTATACTATTTAATAATCAATATCACTTCACATTAATCATATAAATTCATTATTTAAACCATTATACCCATCCATGTAAGGAAAATAGATTACACTACGGCGTGGAGACAGTATTCCGTACGTACGCACGCGCGGTGATTTCATTTTCCATATGATGGATAGATGGTGAAATATGGTTGTTTCATACTTATAATAACATATCAGTATATGAGTGATACTGATGTTATTACTTCATAATTAATCAACTAAATAAGAATAATTGGATGAAGAAATAATGTTGAAAGAATTGGTAACAAACATTACCTCTTCTTTGAAGCGCTTCTTTGAGACCACCTTTTAGGGCACTACATTTTGTCTCTGAAGAAGACCAGGACCTCTAGGATGTCTCTAGGGAATTGGAGAGGAGAAATTGGCAGGGTTTTTCCGAGCTTGAAGGCTCAAAGTGGTGTGAGGAAGAGGGGGAGGAGGTGCCCTTTTATAAGGGAGGAGAGGGGCTCCTTTGGAAAAACTAAAAATATTATTTTATTATAAAGCCAAATTCTGTTTTAAATAGCTCCAAATTGATTTATTTCGAATATAAGGCAGGGATGGGTCTAAATCCGCACATCCAATAGAATTTAGACAAGTTTAGGTTCCTATTTTAACCTTATCATTTATATTTAACTTTAAGTTAGATATTTTTCTTTTACTGTGTCTTTTTGTATTCTTACACTATAAGGTTAATAAACATACTATAACAAGACAAAAGAACCCCAAGTCGATTATTATTAATATATATAACCTTATATAAGTCATTTGGACGATCTTTAGATTTTTAGGAATAAACTAACAATTAATAATATAATATTTTTTTTAAAAAATATATTATGTCAATTTTGACACTATTTAGTAATTGATTTTTGTAAAAATCATAACAGAATTATTAGTTCTAAAAAAGTTAATTAAATCAATACTAACATGTCATAGTAACCTATAAAATTAGTGGAATTCATAAAAAGTCTCAAATTACATTTATTTGGGTATTTATAACATCAATTATGTCAATATTTCATTAATAAGATAATTACTGCATCATCTTTGTGTCATAAATAAATTAAATTATTTAAAGTCTAAAAATTACAAATAAAATTAAATTTGTAGGAACTCTTTTTAGATTTATAATAAATATTTATAGTTGAATTTATCTTATGTATAACCCTATATTAAAAATTCTTTAGTTATTAAACTTTGATTTTAACTATTTTAACCCTTCTTTAAATAAATTGATAATAAATTTCCTAATCTAATCCATGTGGGAATAAATAGTCATATGTTATTCCTAAGGTTGTTTTTGGTCGAAGTACACTTATCCAATATAATTAGGACATGTTTTAGGGTCATAACAATATCATTTTTACCCTTAATTACCCTATATACTTTTAACCGTGGTAAAAAAAAGTAAAAAGTTACTATTCACCAAAAATTATTTTCATCTCATTGAACCACATTTTAGTCCTTTATATTAACCGTGTCTCTTGTGTTTTCTAAATTCTACTCACAGAAGCGGTAAAATTTTGTTTTATGAAATATTCAGTTTTTTTAACTACCACTTAGTGGTTTCACTATTCATCAAAAAATGAAAGTTTCCAGAAAAATACCAAAAATTAGGCCTAAGCTATATTTGATATTACGAATTCTAAAATGATGTTTATTTTACCAAATTCAAAACACATCAGTTGTATTAATTTATTTAAAAATTAATTCTCGTCGTCAAAACAAATAGCGTGTTTTTAAGAGATAATAACTATCTAAAGATTGACATTTGTTTATGTTTGGTTTAAATGTGAAATTACATTCAATGAAAAAATTGTATTAAACGGTAAAAATATATTCTAAATATACTTTAAAACCACTCATTTTAATAATTTATCACTATTAATTGTTTCGATTAAAAAAGTTTTTTTTAATTAAAATTTAGTAATTTTCACTATTCATCAGAATATGAAAGTTATCCGAAAAGTACCAAAATTTTACCCTAAGCTAATTTCGATATTCCGAATCCCAAAATGAAGTCCATTTTGAAAAAAAAATTACAAAATTTTAAAATGTGGTTATTACTATTCATAACGGTTAATTTTAATAATATTTTAATAGCATATCGTTGTTTAGTGAAACTTGGTATTGCGTACGATGCAAGCTATCGAGGAAGGTCGCGATTGCGTGTAAATCAATCCAAGCAAGTTTTTTGTGTAGTGAATGATTCCTATGATAAGTTATATAACATTAAAACAAAATATTTCTCATAAAAGTCTCTGGCGTTACATTGATCATCCAACTAGACCTAATGGAGAGGTTGATTTATGTTTGGAAAATCCATAAATCATGAAATACACTAAAGATAAGGAAGAGTAAGTTGTTGTTAAATGGGAAAAGAAACTATCTATAGATGTATATAGTAACATTATTCTTTAACCCAAATCATCTCCCATCACCTTTAGAGCTCCAGGTACAACTTGGATGTTTCCAAAAAGGGATAAGTTAGTTAAGAGTGATGAAGAAGAGACTGAGTTATCTATTGATGAGAAATATAGAAGTTAAAAATCCACTAAATTGGATGATAATGATGATGATGAGGAAGTAGAAAATGAATAAGAATATGAGAATGAAATTTGTAATAATGGTAATGGATAATTGATGAAAACAATGCAAGTGATGATGGAAGTGATTCTAAAACTTATGATCATAGTGGAAGAATAATGAAGAATGACATGGAAATTCCTCTGGATCATAAAGATGCATTTGTTTAGGGGGATATTTTCCCATTGATGTAATTTTTTCAGGAGGCTATAGATGCTGATTATGTCGAAAGTAGCTTAGTTGGCACCAGTCAAAATGTTTCAGATTCTACAGTGGCTAAAGAAATGAGAGTTAAAGCTGTAGTAGAACTACATGTTGTCGAAGAATAGAGAAATTAGATTATTATGGAAGAATTTTTAGATTAATAGTATGTAGTTTTAAATGTACCTGAATATCATTTTGTAGAAAATGTGGATGGTGCGTCAACTGCTATTAATTCCCAAAATGTTGTTGATATGCACGATGCACCACCAGCTGGTAAATATTTGGAAGTCGAGTCTTCTAATTTTGAACACATAGTTACGTCTAAATGTTTATAAGGTCATATAAATATGGATGTTCTGGAACCTCCTAACATTTCATCTATCTCATTTGTTGTTCATACAATTGGGTGGTCCACATAAAATAGGGGTGTGTAATTTATTATAATGTTATAAGAATCCCTCTAGAGTTATATACCCGATGGTATTGTTGTAGGTGATCCTAAGGGATACTTGATTGCCCTGGTTGGTAATGAATGTCTTCTTCAAATTTTCCATTCTATGAATCGTCCTGCTCTTGAACCTACAACAGAACCTATTCTTGATCTAGTTTATATAGTCATTCAATGTGACATGGACTTTTTTGGTGATGTTTTTAATGTATGATTTTTTTGAAGATAACTAATAGTCCTCCACAAGAGAATATTATTTTTAATAACGATGAAAGGTGCATATTCGAGTTAATAGTTTACTATATCCAACCAATGATAATGCATCACAATCATGATGTTGAGATTAAAATTAAAATAATTTTTAAGGGAATTTGATTCAGTCAAGTATTTTTTGAGGACAATAAGTCGACATTCAATAATTCTATGAAAGGTATAATTAAATTCCTCGACGATACATTTTCAAATACTTTTATTCCTTCTTTTCCAGCCAGGGATATTGATAATTTTGGAACCATTGTGTGGGAGGAAGTTGTATCTTTCTCATGTGATCCATCAAATGCAGAACCGTTGATTACATTGGATATTATGTGAAATTTCGAACAAGGAATAGAGCATAATTAAATGATGAAAATGATGTCTTCCACATATATGAATAATGACCGAGAAACTATAACCAGGTTTCTGAAGTGTTATCTATATTAGTTTTATAATAATAATGCAATGGATTCCAATTTTGTATTCTTGGATGAGAATTATATAATTCCTTCTCAGATTGAAGCATACAAATATAAGGTCATACAACTCAAGTAGATGACCTCGATCTTGAACTTCTTCTAGGAAGAGATGAATAATTTCATTAGTGCAATAGAAACGGGAGGCCAAAATATAATATATTTAATCATCATTATGAAGATGTTTCTTAATGCCCATTTCCAATATATACTGTCTCAAGAAGATGTTCTAATTAATCCTTAGTTGTCTCTTAGACAATGATCCATTTTCAATTTTAAATTCCATGTTCCATCATTTTCCATTATATCCAAGTCAAGATTTGAGACAACATCAACCACATGAAATTGTGGAAGACCATCCACAAAATGTAGCTAATCACTCTTTTAGTGTTTCATCTCATCCACCTTAGCCTGATCCTGCTACCTCGGATAAGGAGAAAAGTAAATCCAAGGATAAAGGAAAATACATGATGGACACCTATAACAAACCATAACAATTTTGTATTTTTCTTACTAAACTATATTTTATTTGATGATCCGGTATTGTAATAACATGTTCTCATTATTTTTAAATTGTTTCATACCACTGATTCTGTCTATTTACTTTTAAATATACTTCATATGTATTTATATCTATTTATTCATCCTATATTTACTAATGTTCCTTACGTTTTTTATAATCCCAAATGAAAGATAATTATTATTTAATACATGACTTTATGGAGTATCTTAATGAAATATGTGTTTCCATGAATTTTATGAAATTATGTATATTGAATTTCTAAAACATATTATCTTTGATACTGTCTCCTTTAAATATTTTTTTCTTTGAAATATGTTCTTACCTATGATACTTATATTTTATACTTAGTTTTTTTCCAATTATTTTCCTTGAACCATCTACTCATAATATAACATGTAAGTCTTGATTTACATTTGGATCTTACCTTGGATATCATGTTTATAATTTTTTAATATATTTTATGGTCTATTTTTACATTTATAATACTCGTTTTATTCACTTAATTTGGATCATCAAAATTGAGGAGATTATTTACCTCATTGTTTTAATGATCACAAATTAATTTTTTTAATAAAATGGATTAATTTAAAACATTCCTATAAGTATTATATATTCTTAGAACGTGTGAGAAAACTATATATTTATGATACATAATTGAGAAATGAATTTTTTTTCCATTACACAATGCTATTATAAAAATATTTTGATGTCTAAGACCTCACCAGAATATCCCACAATCATACTGTCATGCTACTGGACTGAAAATTTGAAAAAGAATGCGAAACCATCAATAGAGACACCACCAGGATGTCATGATGCCAAATAAAATGGGCTATGTATGAGATACATCTATATGTCACATCACAAGACTCATAATTCCAAATACTACAAAATTAATTAATCCTAATACCCCATTAGGTCATATCCCATTGGAATAGCCACCACTAGTTGAGACACCACCATCATACTTAATATTTTCCTTTTTATAAGAAAATGGTTGACTCATACAAGTAGTGCAACCTACCAAAAGGGTAATATAACACCATATAGCAACACTTCCTTCCCTTAATATTTTGTGACTATTTTTATCACATCACCTATATTGAATTATGTTACACTAATGTATGTATTCATCAAATTTTATGTTTTTTTACTATTTTAATGATTACACAATAAATTTCACATAAAATAATTTCAGAATGTTCATTTTAGGGTAGAAATGAATTTTTATATTACTTATTTTGCTAAAAAAATGGAGCACACTCCCATAGGAAGATATAGAGAACAACAGGTACAAAAAAATAGAAAAATTTTATAGAGAGGAAACAGAAAATGAGAAGAAACATCCCACGATTTACTAAATAATTCGTAACTGATGAGATTAACCTAATTTCAATCAGGATGATCTCAGCTACTGTGAACACTCAACTAAGGATGCCAAACCATCACCACAACCAGTGATTTACACCAATCATAAAACAAGAGTTTGCAACACTCTCTTATCCTAAATATTTCATGGGAACTTGTATCAATATTTATTAGTGATTGAACTATAGTGTCACAAGATACATTGTGATAGACCGATCATGTCTAAAATATACACTCCTAGATTTCTCAATTATATTTACATTTATTACATTGTGATTAATGTGTGTAAAGTCTTTGTAGTACAAACAATGTCTACTGCACTGAAATATAAGAGACTCGTTATCTTCTCAAACATTTTTCTTATTAATTTTTTCCAAAGATAATATTTGTAGAGGTCATTATGTGGATTTTTTTCTCATTACTCCCATAAATTACTTTCGAATTGTTCATATGGGGACAGAAAAATATAACACAGATGTATTGTCTTGATATGGGTTGTGTATAATCTATTTTATATTATATAAACTGCATGGTTGTGGGTGATCACCATTTAGAGAGGATTAAGTATTTACTTGATATTGAACCAGATGTGTTCATCTATTGACTGGTTTCGTTAAAATTTTTTCTTTATATCCACTTAAAAACTAAAAACAACACATTAATAGTTTATCTTAATTATAATACATATATTATTTTGACCATGTATATTTATTTCAACGGATTCAATAACAATATTATTCATCTGAGACCGAATTAATCTTTAGATATATCTTTAGAATGATTATATTATTTATCATACACCTTATTTTGATAAAAATTCACATATTTAAACCGTTTGAGGAATTTAATACAATCCATTTAAATAAATTTTTTATTAGGTAATCAATTAACCACGCTATATTGATACTCAATATGACAAAAAAAGATAAAATTTTCAATCCTAAATCACTAGAATTAACATATATAGAATCATATTATCCATAATAGATTTACATACTTTTTCCCCAATCTAGAAAAATTCAAACAAAAAATGGTTCTGATATGATAAGATTATTCTCCAAAAAGAATAAAGCATTATAATATGAAAAACTATATTTATTCTCCAAAATTGAATAGTAATACCCAATGATCAAAATATATAACTTGATAAATATCTATCCTTGAAATTATTCAAAATAGTTCAACCAAATATTGAAATCCAAAAATTCAAAAGGACTTGATCACGTAGTCTTCCAAGATAAAATTTATCATTTGTATTCACATGACATCATATACTCTTAATTTTTCAATCCAGAATGTGTATACACAAATCATACAATCTCAAAGATAAGATAACCATTTCTATAAAAAACCATAATCACAATAAATCATTAATAAAATCATTTCTTCTTCCAATATTTAACACATCCATTATTCTTCAAATAATATCCCATTGTATTTTTTTACCTTAATCTGATATATTTACTAAAATATTGAATGTTATCTGAAATAACAGTAATCTTTTTAAAATACATAACTTAAAACAGCTAGAAGTGTGTTTATGAATTTAAACTTATAATTATTAATTAACTTGAAAACCCATTATAGGGTTTAAAACTCTTTAGAACACCTCATATCAAAACATCATAATTTCTAAATATATTTAAACCTTACTCTGATAAAAACTATAAATGGCTGTCCTTAAAATATACATATTCTAGTGAATTTTTTCTATAATTAATTTTATTCTTTATCTAAATATCTCTTAGGTATATTTTTTTATAGAATTATGAAAAACTATTACATATTATACCAATAAATGACAAGTGGTAACTTATACATAGTATTATTTTTTTACTGATTCAAACCCTATTAAAAAAGATTGTTTTTTTCGTGAAACATGGTCATTACAATCATCATGTTATATTTTGTTCCCTAACCAATCATTAAGACCTGTGAAAAAAATTTACAATGAGGACAAAAATATAAGGGCCCTAAGAAGTGGATAAAAGATTATTACAGTGGAAAAATAAAACATTTACCATTATATTGAAATTTATTTAAATGTATGTAAAAAAATATCAAATAATAGATGTTTTCCCAAAGAAATCATTTCAAACCCATAGCATGAAATTTAAAACACTATTTTGGAAACATAGTTCATCATACTCATAAAACCCTTTAAAACCCATTTGAATTGGTATAAAAAGATGATCAAATTAGAATATAATCACTAATAATGAATCTGATATCTATACTGGGGATAACCCTTTGTATAAGATATATATGGCTCACTCATGATATATAATGGGGATCAACCTTTCTTATATTATATATCAGGCTCACCCATGAGCTATATTGGCAATCAGCCCTTCATATAAGATATATTGAGATCTCCAATTTCATGTAATTCTTAATTACCATATCATGAATAAAACTCTTGAAAAATATTTTAATCCTATGTGTATAACACTTTCGAATATCAAAATTCATTTTTCTTATAAAATTAAATTTTAAAATATAAAAACATCAAAAATTATAATGAACATTTTTTATTTTAAAATAGATGTGAATCCTTATAAAGGAACCATTAAATAATTAAATAATCATGAAATCAAGAGATTTAATTTATACAAAATATTTAAAAAATTCATTCTATTTGACCATTGTAAAAAGTGTTGAAATAAGAATATTAAAAGAATATTTTTTGGAGAAATACTTTAACCAAAATCTTATTAAGAAATTAATTCATGAAACCATTTTAGAAAATATAAAAAATACATTTTTAAACATTTATTCCCATATAAATAAATTTATTAATTTCATTTTAAAAACATGGTCATGAAAGATAAATATTTATAATCATAAATATTTAAAATATTGAAAAGAAGTTTTTTATGTTAAATAGTTTCTTATGAAAAGTCCAACTAATCAAGTAAACTAATTATTTACATGCAGGAGAATATTTTTCATTATTATTTTTTTTCTTATATCACTAATTATTATGTTGTACTAATTCCATAATTATGTAAGTTCACGTCAGACGTTTTGATGATAATCAGACCTACGTCTACCAAGACTTTGGTATGACGTCTATAGTCAAAGTGGTCATTAGTATATCACATATAGAATAATAATAATGAAATAATTTTCATTTTTTAAAAATCAATTATAATTTTATCTAAATCCATTAAATATGGATATGAAAAATGTTGTACTGTACTGTCATAGAGAGAGTAAGTTGTACATACGGATAAGTAACGTTTCTATTTTTCAATAACATTTATGGAAATAATTTAATTGTCAGTATATATTTAGATAATGATCATAATAACATTAATATAATATTACATATTACATATATACTTTAATTCATTATCTATGTGGCGTGGTGGTGAAAAATCAAACACATCGCTTCACCGAGATGATAATTCACATCTACTCACGAACAATGTTATAATTAATCTATAAATAAAATGATAAGATCATAAATGATAAATATTATTTTAATAATCAATAATATGTCCATAATATCATATCAAATAATTTATTATATCATTATAAATAGTATTGAGATATAGTGAGGGAAAAAATTCATCGGTTTGCGAGGTGGCAGTCCTCTGTACAAATGAATGATGAATTATTTTCCTATTTTATTGAATAAATTATCTATATGGGTCATGATACTAATATTATAACATATAATTATATATATGACACTGTATTAATTTTTTATCAAGGTTGAATATGATTTAAAATATGTGGAAGAAGAAATAAAATAGAAACTCTCGATTAAAATGTATATATCTTCTTTGGAGAGTCTTCTCCTATTAACACCTTAACTCCTCTAAAGAGATTGTTATAACAAAAATAATACCTATATAGTGTCGGTAGATATTATATGATGGTATTTTGATAGGTATTGGATGATCTAAAATGGATTTTAATTGTGATGAAAAATGAATATTTGGTCCCTTTAATTTCAGAGGGGTTGGGTAGTCTTATAATTTCTCAAAATATTAAATTAATATAAAATGATTTTCCATTAAATATAGATTAAATTATTAATTTTGACTATAATATTATTTTGGGTATAAATTCCATCCTAATATAAAAACTTGAAACAATTGGACTATATTCATACCTTTATCTTTCTGTTTTAAACATCATTTAACCCCTTTAACCCATACCATGACAACATGTATTTTTACACTCTAACAGTAAATATAATTACAATAAAATTTAAAAAGAACCATAAATTTATAATTGATGATATTTTATACCCATCCTAATCCTTTGTTAGAATTTATGATTTCTAAGAGTTTTATATAATTTGATAAAATATCATTTATTTTAAAATATCATTATTATCAATTTTGACACTATTCATTACATTGTCATTTACAAAAACATTAATTCAAGAAGATATCTTAAATAAAAATATTTTAACAAATACAAAATATGTCACTATCATCTATATTATTCTTTAATGAAAATAATTATCTCTAAATATATTTATTATAATAGTTTTAATTTATTTTATATGAAATTTTTATTATTTTAATAATAACTATATAATTGTTGTGCAATCCATAAAGTTAATTATTTATTCACTAAAAATTAAAAATTATTGGCCTCACCTATTTTGATAATCCCAGTCATGCATTAATATGTTTTTATAATCATGATGTGTTCTTTAAATCCTATATATGTATATATGATACATAGAAAAATAATCATTAGAATGTGTTAATCCATGTTTTTCTATGTCTGTTCATACTTTGAATTAACTCTAACTCAATCTGAATGTGTTGTGCATAGAACATATAAGTAGTTAAGTGTTAGGTCACCGTTATAGACCTACCAGTACTTAATATACCGATAGACATAGTCACTGATATATAGAGCAACCGGTATGTATAAGTCCACTTATAAGCACATATCACTGATAGATCCAGTCTACCGATATAGATGAGTTAATGGTATGAAGTCCACCAATACAACATCCACCGATACAGACAGCTACCGATAGAAGTAGAGATACTGATAGAACAAGTAGACCGGTGTCCATATCACTGGTATAGAATAGAGCTACTGACATGCACAAGCTACCGATACAAAAGTCTACTGATACGAGCTACCGTTACACCAGAGCTACCATTTGAGTAAGTATGCTGATATAAACAAGCCTACCGTCATGAAGTTCACCGATATAAAGAAGTTAACCACAAGTCAAGTCTACTGATAGAAGTTCACTGATACAATGTGAAACTGACTGATATGAGGACCACTGATTCAAGATCACTCTTATAAGGAGCCATCGATTGAAAACCAGTCATTGTTTCCCTAAACTATATTTCTATTTGTTTATTTATAAACGATCATATTTGATGATTTTAATGAAATAAATTTTATTTAATTAATGTTGTTGGCGTGTCAGGGAACCATACCCCATACATGAAAAAAGGTAATCATTCCCATTACAGGAGCTGAAATCTATAAAAGGATGGACAAAGGCCATATAAAACAAGCGCGAAATAAGGGCTGAAGATAGATGAAAAGTGGTGCAAACACACAGAAAAGGCATGCTACATCCATACTAGAAGAACAGTGGGCATACATGAAGCCATTAATTCTAGAAGAGAATGGAAGCTTCCCCTTATCCAAGGAGTGAAGAACTGAAAAGATCTCTTCATACACTCATGCTGATCAAAATGAACTTGAAAGAAAACGATCCACTGTTTTTCAGACAAAAACCAGAGAAGGTCTCAGAATCATTTCTGGTCAATCAAAGGAGTCCAGAGCTACACTTCACATCACTATATCATTCTAAAACTCATATCTACTCTCTAATTAATTCTTTTATTTACATTTTGAGCAGTGTGCATACTCTTTATATTTTATACACACACTGTCTCCTCTGCTAAACTGGAGGATTTCTAAATCCTCACACAAAACATATATAACTATTTTGTCTCCCACTGTGGATTGTGGTAGGGGTCAAGTAGGACCTGGAAAACCAGTGTGATATTGTTTTTGTTCCCACGTAGAACTGTGGTAGAGGTCTCTGTTCCTAGAGAGTCTCTACACTATTGTTTACCCCGATCCAGGGTGTGGATAAAAAATTATATAATTTTTTTGAGAGGACTAAGTCTCGGATTGATACTGAACCTCTTTGTTAAATCTATTGTGCATCTTAGATTATGTTTAAATTATATTATTTATATATTTTTTATTCCGCTGCTATTTACATTGAAATTGAAATTGATTTTAATGTTACACTGATGGTTAAATTAGAAAGTGTTTGTAACTTTTGTAAATCAGTAGATTAGTTTCAAAAGCTAATTTAATCCACTGATTAATTTATCTGAGACATAATGAATCTTTTGAGAGTCTAATTGAACCTTTACATATTTAAAAATTAACTACAGTTTAACTTGTTTTTAAATTGGGGGATTTTAATAGAGATATTTTTAACAGAAATTTTTAATTAGAACTCAATTCACCCCCCTCTTGAGTATCCACTCCAACCAACATTTGGTATCAGAGGTTTGGTTGTTATTTATAATGGTTTCTGAAACAATATATTTTTCAACTGTGATTTTAGTTGTTCCTTAATGATCCTAAATTTCTGTTAGTTCTAATTTTTATCTCTTTTAAATATATTTTCTAAAATTTGATTATGGATAATATATTAGAAGCTTCTGCTACAAACAGTCCACTGTTCTTTAATGGTACAAATTATTCCCATGGGAAACATAAAATGAAAATTCATTTGGAGAGTATGGGATTTGACATCTGGACTGCTATAGAAACTCAATATAAGATTCCAGAAACTGAAGGAACCACTTGGGATAAACCTACTAAAACTTATTACAATAATAACTATAAAGCACTGAATGATTAATACTGTGATTTCGGTGATGAGGAATTTAATAGATTATCAGCTAGTAAAATTGCTTATGAAATCTGGGATACTTTGGCTATTTCCCATGATGGAACAACTAATGATAAGGAAATGAGATTAAATACCTATACTATTAAGTATGATAATTATAGAATGAGGCCTGATGAACCTATTTATGACATGTATCTCAGGTTAAAAGAAATTTTCAACACTATGATCTCACTTGGAAAAGTTGTTCCTACAAAGGAGGAGATTATGAGAATATTAAGATGTCTGCCAGAAAGATGGAGAGGCACATCTGTTTCAATAAGAGAATCATGTGATATAAGTTCACTACCTGTTAAGGAATTAGTTGGTAATCTTATGATGTATGAAGAATAACATAAAGTAAACAAGGAAGAAGATAATGAACCACAGAAGAATTCAGTATCCTTAATGACATCTACTTCCAAGAGCAAGGACAAGGAGAAAGTTCACATACCTACTAAAAGTTCAACAAGTGAAAGTTAAAATTTTGATAGTGATTCTAAAATGGCTCAAATACCCAGAAGATTTAAGAAGTTCTACAGGAAGAAGAAATTCTTCAGAAAATAAAATTATGAAGGAATGTATGACAAAAAAGGTTATTTAAAGAAGGACTAGAAAATGCCCGATAAGAATGATGACATTGTATTATATGAGTTAAAAAGGAAAGGACATGTGAAAGAAGACTGTCCAAAGTTAATGTTCAAGAATAAACATGAATTCACGGACAATAAGTATAATAAAACTACAAAAGAATCTTGGAGTGCTTCAGAAGACATCACAAGTTAGTCTCATGTTTCTAATTTTGAAAAAATCGTGCTATCATGTACTTTATAAAAAACACATCTGAGGTAACATTATATACTCCTACTTTAAAATAATATTATTATTGAGTTGATTCTGATTCTGATTCTGAAAATATGTCTAGTGAAGGGTTTTTTTGAATATTGTAATATGATAGAAGAAACCTGTAATGAATTGAAGGACTAGTATAAATCCTTAAAGAAGAAGCATGCTTTGACCACCTCTGTTAAATCTACACTTGATACAGAAAAGTAAAAGAATTCTCAATTACATAAGTTAAATACTGAACTAAAATTTTACAATGATCAATTATGGATGGACATAGATAAATTCACAAATGTAAATGATACCCTTATATAAATTCTAGGAAGGAAAGTTGCACCAAAATATACCACTGGTATAGGCTATAAGCCAGGAAAGAGATAGTTTACTAAAACTAGATTTCTTCCTAAATCTAGACAGAATGCTGCTAGTTTCAGTTCTAGAAATTCATATGCTTCGACAAGTTATTCAGATGTTTTTTGATCAAATAATGTTTATCTTTCCAAATATATCGATTCTGGGGATTATTTGAGACCCATAAGACAAATCTGGGTACCTAAAGCTTTGATTGCTAACCTGTCTAGACCCAAGATAATCTGGGTACCAAAATCATTTTTTGTTTAAACATGTTTGGTAGGATAATTTCTTTAAAATATCCCATAAGAAGTTATGGTACTTGGACAGTTAATGTTCAAGGAATATGACTGGAGATTACTCATGATTTAAGAGTTTAATAAATGTTTATGGAGTCCATGTCACCTTTGGTGATAACTCTAAAGGAAAAATCATCAGCCTAGGCCAGATTGGTTACAGTGATTCAGTTTTAATTTCCAATGTATTATTTAATGATGGACTTAAATATAATCTGTTAAGTATTTCTCAATTTTGTGATGATGGTTTCATTTTTATATTTGAAAATGATTATTGTAATGTTTTTAATTCTAATTTTTTTTAGTATTTTCTGCTTTGAGAAATGAAAATGTTTATGCTGTTGATTTTAATTCTTCAGCTAAACAAAACATTACTTGTTTAAATGCTATTCATAAAGAGTCTTGGTTGTGGCACAGAATATTAGGATATTGCAACATTTATTCACTTATAAAACTGACTAGGAAAAACATAGTTAGAGACCTACCTAAATCTGAATTCCCAGCTGATAAAGGTTGTAATCCATTTCATAAAGGAAAGCAACATAAAGATTATTTTAAATAAAAGAAAGAAGTTTCATGTTCTCAACCTCTTGAGTTGGTTCACATAGTATTGTTTGGACCTTCTAGAGTTTCTAGTTTAAATGAGAAGAACTATGTCTATGTCTTAGTAGATGAATTTTCTAGATACACTTGGGTATACATGTTAGCTCACAAGCGTGAAGCTTTTTTATACATTATTAAATATTCTATGTCTATAGAAAATCATAGTGTAATTAAGATTAAAACCCTGAGGAGTGTTCATGGTCATGAGTTTGAAAATCATGAGTTTGAATCTTTTTTCTCACACAATGGCTATAATACCAACTTTTCTTCCCCTAGGACACCTCAAAAGAACGGTGTAGTATAAGGAAGAAACAAAACTATTCATGAAATTGAAAGAACTATGCTTAATGAGTATAACCTGTCAATTTTATTTTGGGCTGAAGTTGTAACTAAAGCTTGTTATATTATAAATAGAGTCTTGATTAGACCTATTCTCAAGAATACCCTTATGAATTGTGGCACCATAGGAAACTTAAGGTTAATTACTTCAAAGTTTTTGGATGAAAAGTTTTATTTCTCAGTACAAAGGATAATCTTGACATGTTTGCTTCTAAAAGTGATGAAGGAATTTTTATTGGTTGTTCTTTAACTAGAAAATCCTATAGAGTCTTTAATAAATGAACAAAATGTGTGGAAGAATCTTTTCACATCATGTTTGATGAAACTGATCTACATGAACACAAATCCTCCATTGAAAATCTTGAAGAAGACTTGTTTGTTCTGGACCTTAATGATAAAATCAATGAACCTATTGTAAAGACATCTATTTCTGGAAAAATTCCAGAACCTGCTTCTGTTGAACCAGATCCTACAGATGAACCTGAAATTTCTAGTCCTACCTTTACTAGATCAACTAGTATTCTAAATAATCATCCTTTAGATGCTATTGTTGGTAATCTTAATAGAGGGACACACACTAGAGATTCTCTAAGAGACCATGATGAACATCAAGCTTTTCTTTCACAGTTAGAACCTGGAAATATCAATGATGCAATCAATGATGAATTTTGGGTAATGGGTATGTAAGAAGAATTAAATCATTTTTAAAGACACAATGTTTTGGAATTAGTTGACAGACCTATGGATACATTGACCATAGGCAGTAAATGGTTTTTTAGAAAAAAGGTTGATGAGTCTGGAAATATAGTTAGAAACAAAGCTAGGTTAGTTGCAGAAGTGTATAGTTAAGAGTAAGGAATATAATATGAAGAACCATTTCCCCATTAGCTAGATTAGAATATATATGGATCTTACTTTCCTATGCTGCTTATCTTAATTTCATGTTATACCAAATAGATGTTAAAAGTGCTTTTCTAAATAGTTTTATAATTAAAGATGTTTTTGTTGAACAACCACCTGGATTTACTAATCCTCATTTTCCAAATCAATTTTTCAAGCTATCTAAAGCTTTATATGGTTTAAAATAAGCTCCAAGAGCGTGATATGATAGACTTAGTAATTTTCTTATTTCAAAAGGTTTTATTAATGGGATTCATGACCCAACTCATTTAATTAAAAAAAATAAATATGTTTTGATATTAAAAATCTATTTTGATGATATTATTTTTGTATATTCTAAATATTCTTTATGTACTGACTTTTCAACGAATTTTCAAAATGAATTTGAAATGAGTTTAATGGGAGAAATCAAATATTTTCTTGGATTTCAAGTTTTTCAAAATGAAAATGGTATTATTTTAAATCAAAGTAAATATACAAAGGATATTTTAAAACATTTTGGTTTGGATAGTATTAATTGATGTGATAAACCTACGAGTACTGTTTGTAAGTTGGATGCTGATGAAACTGGTGTATCAGTGGATCAAACCAACTACAGAAGTATGATTGGAATCTTAATTTAACTTACTGCTAGTCGACCAGATATTATGTTTTGTGCATGTATGTGTGCACGATTTCAAGATAATCCTAAAAATATCATTTAATTGTTGTTATAAGAATTTTCAAATATCTTAAACATACTATAAATTAAGGTTTGTTTTTTCCAAAAGAACAATCTTTTGAATTAATGAGTTATTCAGATGATGACTTTGCTGGTTGCAAGTTAGATAGAAAGAGAACTTCTGGAACATGTCATTTATTTGGAATGTCATTAGTATCATAGTGTAGTAAGAAATAGAATTATGTTTCTTTTCCTACTACTGAAGTAGAGTATATAGCTGGTGGTAGTTGTTATACACAAATATTGTGGATGAAACACACTTTTTTGGACTATGGATATGACTTTAGACATGTATCTATTAATTGTGATAACACAAGTGCAAATAACATTTCAAAGAACCTCGTATATTACTCTAGGACCAAACACATTGATGTAAGGGAGAATTTTTTGAGAGATCATTATCAAAAAGGTGATATTAATCTTGAATTTGTAGTTACTGAACATAAATTAGGTGACATTTTTACCAAAACATTATGCTCAGATAGGATCGGTTACATTAGACATAAATTATGTATGATAGAATTTGTCCGTTAGAAACCTCACTAATATACCTCACTGGTATGAAACCTCACTGATATACCTCACGGGTTTGAACCTCACTGATATACCTCACCGGTATGAAACCTCACTGATATACCTCATTGGTATGGACCTAACTGATATAACTCACCGGTATGAAACCTCATAGATATACATCACTATTATTAGACCTCACCTTTAGAAATTCTCACCGGTATACCCAACCGCTAGTATGCACCGTTTTAAACTTCTGTATTTAGCCGCCTGAATTTTTATCATTTATGCTTTACTTATTATGTTTTATTTATTTATTTATTTTATGATTCCTAAATGATAAAACACAAGACTTAACCTCTCTTGATCCACCTTGAGCCTCTTACCTTCAAACCTCTCTCAAACCTTCGAACACTAATCCTTGCGATTCAATGGAAAGATTAAAGATACCATCAATCAGTGGAAATGAAGATGAACGTAGTGCCAATAGACTCAAAGTCAAGTCTAGTAGTGGAATTTAAGTGAAGAAACCCGCAAATCTGCATCTTGTTGAAAGGGATATAGTAGTTTAAAGGGAATTATGGGCTGATTTTCTAATGTTAAGTCAATCATTAGTACTGGATGTTCTTGAAGATCAGAAATGGATAGAATGCTTCTCGAACAACAATGAACCCTACCATCCAAAACATGTAAAATATTTCTATGAGTATTTTCGGTTTGAGAAATCATACGTTGAGAATTGGATTATATCTATTGTGAATGGAAAGGAGATAGATTTCTCTTCCAATGAGTGGGATGAATGCCTCATGGTTCCACACGAAGGTGTGTTTGGATATTTCTCGAAATCTGTACCTCCTTCCAGTAATATCATTAAGTATGAAACAGCTTTGGAATAGTTAACAGGAGATGACACTCTTAGAAAAGTAGTGACTGCAGAAATGAATGGAGAGAACCGGCTGCTGTTTAACTTCGTTCAGCATGTTTTAATTCCAAAGAGAGGGGATTTTGGAAATCTTAAAATATATATCATATTTTATGTTTTCAAAAATAAATCATTATAAACATGACACACTACAACATAATTAATGGTATTATTTTGTGGATTTAGGTTTATATCCTAATAAAATATTGATAACTGCTCATATTGGTTAATTTTTTTTGAAAAATAGTTTTAAGGAAGGGAGTTCTGTTTATTTTATCACATAGAGACCAAATACATGTTTTGAAATTAATGAGGAATTCCCATATATTTCCATAAAAATTCCCACCCACCCTTCTATTACTATTTTATAAATACACATTGTTCCGGAATTTACTCTACTTACGAATCTCTAAATCCCTCAGAAATAGTTCATAATATATTAACAAGACCCTCCCATTCTTTAAGAAGCATCCTCTAAATGTATTGGATTTACTCATCATTTTTATTCAAGTTGGCCCCTTGTAATTATAATTTTTATTGACAATTTATTATCTTGAAATGTTTTTTACACTTTAGCTTACAATTAATATGTAGAAAAATTAGTTATATACCACATTTCACTCTCATAAAACCCTTCCATGAACTATTATGTACTCCCATTATGCTACTGAAAATATCAAGTTCTTTTGAATTCCATACATTTGTTTTGTGAATACCCACCCCCTTTACAGTCATGAATTTTCACATATATGTACCTATACACAATTTATTTGGGACATCCATGTATATAAATAACACTACATAGTCATGGCCTACATGTGATGAAATATTATTATATCTTTTATGATCAATGTTTTATAAAAAAATGTACATAATATAAATGTTATTGGTTGGAAGAGAATTATATATAAAAATAATGAACATGTAATGTTTTTATGTAATGAGATATCATGTTTGGTTTATGGGATGTTATTATAATAATGTTAGTTTGTTATGTATTATTGGTTACCATTGAGTTATGCATATGATTCCATGTGTTATGCTTTCACCACGTTGTTATATTTCCTTGAAGTTACAAGATTATGAAACGATTTGATGTCCTAGTCTATGATTATCACCCTTTAATATTAACTTTATATTTCTCTTGACTCTCATGTATTACCTCCTATAAGTTATGAACTGATTATTCACTTATTGGTATTTGAAGATCACACCATTCATATTTTTGTCCCATGGATACCCTATGCAATTTTAGAATATCAATTAAATTTAATGGAATGTTATGGGGTTTAAAAATAAAAATTTTGTATTCTGGTTTCATGTCATTGTGATATGTATCTAATTAAACAAATAAAATATTCTTATTATAATTTTTGTATTTTATTATGTGAATGTTTATATAATATGTCGTGAAATAAAGTATACGAAGGACATGGGTTCTCACATATATAATAAACAAAATTGTTATCATGGGCAGATCATATACAATTGGGTATAAAAAAATATTATCACACAATTGATCATGATTTCTAGATAAGTCATATTTCACAAATCTATGTATTCCCCACTATATTATCTATATGTTGTAGTAGGACAATATCCCATAATTGTTTTTTCTAAAATATGATGTCTTCTAATGTACTAGGGTACACGAGTGTGGTGTGAGTACCTCTTCTCATCACACCACAAAATATACCATACTATAATAAAAAAGGTTAATGATCTATAAAAAATAATAATAAATGAAAAATTAAAAAATAAACCCTCAACCCATGGAGTTATCCTTCCAAACCACATGTGACCATAAATCCTTCATCATATTCAAGAAATTGAAAAATATACCCATTGAATGGACCCACACCCCAATGATGTGAAATATAGAACTCCTCATATAATAACCAAGGTTATTGAGATTTCACCATCATATATGTTAGATTAAAAATTCACCATCATCACATATTTTTTGGTGAATAGTCCATCACCCCTGAAATACCACAGTTTCATGAGCTATCTCCCACTGAACGAGACATCACAAACATTAATTGGATGATGCAATACCTCTATCCAGGTATAGGTGGATGACAAAACAATGTTTTATATCCCAAGTGTATGATTCACTAGTAAAAATCCCATAATGTTGGATGATGTACCATTGAAATCATTATCAGGGATTGATTGGTTAATAGCAATGATCTAGTAAGAGACGATTGGATGAGAGTGAATATGAGTGGTTGAAAAAATTATATGAACCAAAAAGGCATCTAAATCGCTAATAAAAGACACGAATAAGGGTAATACCCACTTTAATAATAATAATTATAGGTTTAATAGAGAAACAATTTAGATATTATAAGAGAAAATAAAAGATTTATAATCTAATAAACATTTTAAAAAAGTTCAAAAAAATTTAAAATTAATAAATATTTATAAGAAACCATTGGGTACTTACTAAAAAATCCATGGTAACCTAATGGGAATATGGTATGTTCACAAGGGTTACTAACCACCAAATTCCCCACAAAGAGGAACTCCCTATATCATGCCAACCAGTAGTTACCCAGTATGAGTCCACCAAATTTCTAGGGGATTCTGTCAAGGGATTTACATCCAAACAAATCACCTATTTTACCAAAATGATCTTATTAGAACCCAGAAACAATTCAAACACTCATAATTACCATTAATTAGTTATTTTTGTAGAAATTTATATAAAAAACTACCTTGAATGTGTGAGGGGTGTTACAATGTCTTCACTACAAAACAAACCATCCTCATGTTACATGACCTATTGTCAAAGAGTGTCACTGGTGAAAGGTTCATGTAACTCTTCCCACATTCCAAACAATTTCTCCCATGTCTACCCGAGTTATTACAAAGATAACAATATTTTAATATTTTATATATGGTCATTCATTATATATTTCTCTCTATATGATCAAATATCTGAAAAAGTAAATTTATAAAAGATGTGTCGGACTGAAGATCTACCTCGATGAAGCTATTCGCATGGTAAAAGACATGATGGTATCTATGAAGATGATATACATAGAAAATTTCTTAGAGAAGAGATTATTTATATAGTAGTTATAAATTATATGTAATGGTATGGAACAATTCAAAATTATAAAATGGCCCAATGATCCTAGGTTTCATCTTCCAAACCCATTAAATGAACATGTGTCCCATGTTAGGTGACACCGGTATAATTATTGATTCTCAAACCTCAATTTTCATAGGTGGACACCATCAATTATCATATTATGTTTATATTCCCTAAGAATTCTCTAATTTATTCTAGAAAACCTTTTTATTTTCTAATGTGTATTATAAGATACTCATCCAAAGGACCACGGACTATCCATCCTCAAGAAAATATAGAGGTGATTAGCATGATCTACCATATAAAGAATCGAAAGGATATATTTGAACTGATTCGAGATAATTATTTTTAAAAAAATTAAAATCATAAAATAAAGAAAAATCACTTATTATACAAAAAGATTTATGGATTTAAATAACATTTCATCCAACATTATGATGGGTTTCTCAGTTTTTCGACTAGTCTTAGAAAGGTATATATTAAAAAAAATTATTTCTTTATTGGGAACAATATGTAACCTAATCCAGAAGAGTGATGTAAAATGTGCATCCTGATCAAATATGATTCACCTAGGAACCCCATGAAAACTCACTCTATCTTAGATATATATCATTCCCCACAACATCAATGGAATATTTCTCTTATATCAATATGAAATATAAGAACATTATTAATTGGTACATGGTAACTCATACCACATCACATCCACAAGATGACCACTAAAATCATATTTTGAAATTAATGATTACGTATTCCCTCTTCTACTAAATAATGAGTAACAATTTAGGATGTAACTTGTGTCATTTAGGCTTGACATTCATGTATTTCTTGGCATTACATTGTAAACCAAAACCCTCAATTCAACTCTTCATCAATGGCTATTAATAATTTATATAAATGTCATGATATATCCTTAGTAATCGTAGAGTATTATGTGAATCTCATAGTGAATTAATATAATATCATCTCATCACACATGCTTGAAGAGACAACTATATTACATTCAACATAAATAACATCATCATCATATCTGAAAATATTATAGAGGCAACCAGTAACTATATATGTCATACCTTATAATCATGAAATATGAGTCCGTAAACTAGCTCTATTTCGCACTTATAGAGAGGAGTTATTAAAAGATTAAGGGCATCATGTTTACTCTACCCCAATAATCAAAGACATAAAATAATTTTTGAATGAAAAGGATCACCATTTTAAACATTTTAAAGGCATTTAAAACCAATCACACCTATTTATGTATAATCAAAACATTAATAACAATGTTATCCTTAATTAGGGTATACATCATCTGAATATAAAATTAATTATATTAACCAACCCACCTACTTCGTCTAAGGATCAATTAACTCAATGAAAATATATAATTGGGGCTCTAATAGTCTTTATACAATAGAAATTATTCACATGGAATATTGTGATGCAAATATATCAATGTGTGCAACAACACATCTAGAACTAGATCATCTATCAAAATGTTTTTCTCATGTTTCCTAATCATCCGATACCCATACAAAAAGTCTCACCCACTTTTCATTTTTAATAACCCAATCAAAATAATTAATTAATTAAATTAAAATTTATAAAACTAACTTTTTAGGGTTAAGGTCATTATTTTCAATAATATCAATCACTTTGTTAGTTACTAAAAGGTCCTCACACCAGATTTACACCACACAAACTTAACATCTTCTTGTCCAAGGCTATCATCAGTTCAAATAAATGACATAATTTTAGGATAATCCTATAGTAATAATCTATTAGTCTTAGGACTATATGAATCATTAATTAATTATTGAGATGCACCCAATAATCTACTACCTCAACTGTACATGGGACCAATAATATACCTACATTGGATATCATGTTTAATATAATGAATACCTACATAATCATGAATTTAGAGATTAAGATATTGGAAAATAAATAATCACCCTACATATACTAAAATCAATTTTCAGATATTGAAAACATCCATATTTCATATTGGTGAACAACAATATATATATAATTTTAATTACCATTGATGAATCCAAATAAGAACTAAAGTCCTATTTTATCATTTCCATGAACACTACATTCCCAATTAGTGACCTGAATGGAATCATGAGTCACTTTTTGGAATAAACACCACAATTAACATTACAGTTTTTATTAGGATGAATGTGATTATTGAAAAACAAGGTTCACATGGTCATTTTTAGTGTTCCAATGACATTTATGACATTATTTGTTGATAAATATCCATGAAAATTTATTTAATTATCTAAAAGTGGTATAACAAAACATTTATACAAGGTGGAACTATTTATCCTTATTTTCCAAATTAGTCGAGTCCAAAATATGGGGGATAAAAAAGGTCTTTGGGGAAAAGGATGTATTTTCAGGAAATTGTAATTTTTTTGCATATGGTTGAAGGTTATTTTCAAATTTTCATGAAAGTGAAAATTCCGGGTCATCACAATAAAATATGATAATGTTTATTGTGGTGAAAAAGTTTTGAAAATAATAAATATGGTTTTGGGTGACATAAGAAGTGTTGTGAATTCTCATGATATAGAGATGGATTTTTTTGCCAAATATGATGTCAAAACATGATTTTTAGTGCTCGGGAAAATGTTGAGTGCATAGTGGAAGTAGAGAGGATTTTTCATGCAGGGTATCCCAAGAATATAAATAAGAGGCTACCTCATCTTTGAGTATATCATCCATAAGATAATATCAGGTATCTAAATCATTTAATATTTTCAAGAAAGGCATAATAGATTTGTGAAAATTAGTTGAACAAAGAAACAACCCAAATATTAGTTGTGTATAGAAAACGAATTGTGTCTACATGACCAAGGGAGTGGCACACAAAATGTTATCTTTTCTCACAAGAGGATGTTATGTTACAAAACAAACATTTTTCATAAAAGTTGGTATAGTTTCAAACAATTCACACAATGGTTTTGAGAAAGACAAAGTTGTGTGAACCTATATGGTTTTAAAAATAATTATCGGGAAAATGGAATTCATCAATTAGATGAATGTGGAACATAATGATTCACTAAATTATGTTTAAATAATATTTATTCATGTGATCAAAGAAGAATCAACTAATGCAGTAGGAGAACACTTATTTTGAGAGATTAGTTAGATTTCTGATTGTGATTGGTTGTAAACTAATAGGGAGAGTGATTCCACTCCAAACATTATAACAGTAGTGCACTTTACTGAATCTGGTATATAGGATCAACACATTTTTATTCTCATTGGACATAGACCATTGTGGGTAAAATAAGTAAAATTAATCTGTCTCTTTTGTGATTTGATATTTTATTAGACCATTCATTGGTAACGATATAGAGGAGTGTTTTTTAACAATGAAACATGATCTAAAGGGTCATCCAATTTAATCTATCATACCCTGATTCTTCTAACTATTTGGGTATTTAACCTGTTTGGGAAAATAATTGGTATCAGGGTAGGGTTAATATTAGTGTTTCTCTCTCAATTTTTTCAATGGAAGTTTTCAATAATAATGGGATTCTAATATTTGATAAAAAAGTATAAATTATAGAAGAATCAGATGCAAAACTAGTTGCAATATTTTGAAATGTATTTCATTATAGTAGGGATGCATGGTATTTCAAACAATGTGTATATTGGTGCTTTACCAAAATATAACAGAATGGAATTGGATTATGATGACAAGGGAAACAATATTTTAGGGGATACATATCTAATGAAATATATATATGAATATGATGTAATGTATGAAATCACATGCTATGTTGGAAAAATTTATAAAATTTATAAGGGTTACTCATTAGTATGAGAAGAAGTGATTTATATTCTAGGGGACCAATATGAGGATATAAGAATGCACCTTAACGATTATGTTAATGAACATTATGATTATGTGAATTACATTATGGAATACATGTGTGAAATCTGAAAAATTATTGAAGACATAATGATATTACATGCATACTGAGTAGAATTCAACCACAGTTCAATCTGTATTTTTTTGTATTGATAGATAATAATCCAAATGTTCTTTCATGTGAAAGATTGAACACTACGATTTTTTCACATGTGATGAGAAATAATGAAAAAATATTAATAGAAAATGGGATGTTTAAAGATGTGTCTTTCAAGGACCTAAAAAAGATAATAATTAAATATTGTAATAAATAAGAAGATAAATATGAAGTTATGCCATTCCTTTCAACAAATTTACAATGAATAAAAGGAAATTTAAATAGGAACATCTACATGGATGAATTTGAGGTGGAAAGGATAGAAATATTAATGAAATGATACCACATTAGGTTCATGACGATGATCAGGATGATGTAAAAATTCATAGGAAGATTCTTTTAACCTATGAAATGGAAAGAAAAATTCTAAGAGAAATTTATTCAAAAAGAAAAATAATATTTTAGGAGAAAGTGGTAGTTCATAAGATTCTACGGTTAAAGAGATGGTGAAACGAAAGTATCATTATAGAAAATGATATGATAGTAGTTATAGGTAGTTCTTAGAAAAGTGAATAATGAAAATTTTATAAATATGATGTCGATGGAGAAACTAATCTAAAAGAATGAGTTTTAAACTAATCTTGATATGATATTTGTTTGGATAGTAATGAATTGGAATGAAAATAAGATGGTTCTAGATGTAATACATTATATGAATCGTAATGAAGATGTGAATGAAAAACACGAGTCATTATTGTTAGAGAACCCAGAAAATGATATTATATACAATGTCAAAATAAAAGAATAGAAAATAGAAAAAATGGTTTGAATAACACAGTGAACGATCATATTATATGTATCAAAGAACTTGAATATGAATTAGATGGTCAATGATTAAAAGTTAATGAACATGAATGACTCATACCTCACTCTGTGACATTGGTAAATAAAATATCATAATTTAATGATATGGTGGATGTGAATTATATAGGTACTGTTAAGTAAAATAAATAATCATATCCTAATGACAAGGATATTATAGGGCTTGATAAAAAATATAAGTCACTGTAAATTGATGTCAGAACAAAATAACCTACTTAAATGTTGATAATTTATTTGGGTACAAATCTAAATTAGAAAACTCACAGAAGCTATCGAAGAAAAAATCTAATAATTATGTACATTAATAGACATTTTATCATGTGTTATTCCCATGGAAATATGAAACATTAAAAAAATATGTGTTCCATTAACAAAACATAACAAAGGGAAGAAGGGAAGAAAAGATGACCACATAGAGTACAGTTTTCCATGAATGATTTTGATGTCCACTGATTCTGTTGTGGATGATTAGAACACATGACCAGATATTTATCATTAATAATGAACATGATTTTGTCAAAGAAACCCCAATGTGTTTATATGAAGAAGCCTAAAGTATCCTAAAATTAAATTAAATGAAAAATCAATTTTACTCATTGATAGATGTTGTTTGTACATCATAATTTGAAGAAAATCAATATTAACATTTTATAATGGTTATAATGTAAAAGACATGGATCTAAAAATATAATAGTCGAAAAATTAGCGGTTGTAGAGATTTCCCATAATGAATTATATTGTTCTAGTGTATAGATCCTTTATAGTGGATGCACATCCCATTAAAAAGGTAATAATGATCTTATTACTGGCATAAAATATGACAAGGAATGTGTTTTAAAATTTGTAAATGATTAAGGACTGAAGATTATTGCTTTAGGAAACCCCCATTTTCAGAGCAATGAAATTAGATGAGTTGGTGTCTCGGTTGTTGACGGTCTTAGTCACAAATATATTAGTGTAAGTTAACTATGAGACACAGGTAAATTTATTTGATTTTTTAAGAATATGTGTTCCCTCACGAGATGATATTGTGCTATTGTTTTACATGGTAAGATGAATAATGGGAATCCCTACCTTAGGAGTACGGAAGAATACAAGCTGTTTTAATGAAGAGATGATGAAAATTAGTTGTGACATAAATTGATTGGAAAGAAATTCCAATCATCCCGTAAATATATGGTAAAATGTAATATAGCTCATCATCTCCCCAATTTAACATTTAATCATACTCACACATGAAACTATTTTCATTATAGGAATATTAGTTGATAAACATGCCGTGAAAAAGAAAATATGTTAACCACAATGCTTGAATTGGATCATGAATATGTGTATGGACAGATCTCATTGAAATCCATTAAAGGGAATAAGTATTATATTTTCGACATTGATGATTTCACCATTATTACATGGGTAGTTCTAACTTCCCACATGGTTGATATTTTTAGTTAAAAAAATAAATATCTGGGGGAGTATGAAAGTATTCATAAATAGAATATTCTGAAGATTCAAACTGATAATGATAAATAATTCAAAAAAAACAAAGTCGCAGAGTTTATATAGAATAATGTGATAGTAATAACATTTTGGTAGCTATAACTCCCAAAAAAAGAGTATGTGAGTTGAGAAATTAGAATATTAAAGTATGACCAAAAAATTGGTTATTAAAAAGGACCTACATAATAAATTATAAAAGGAGTCATTTTTGAAATCATCATACATATCACACAAGGTTCTATTAATATTGAAGGAAGAAAAAACATCATTTGACATATGGTACTTGAATAATCCAACATTGAAATACATTTGAATATTTGGATGTAAATGTTGTATTCAAATCAAGATGAAACATTCGAAATTTGAATCTCTTGGAGATGAGGGGAGATTCCCTGTCTACTAAAGGAAAAGAAAAGTATATATATTATTTTAAAAGAGTCTAAGAAAATATGTTGAATTAAATGATTCCACATTTGTAGAGAATAAACAAAATCATAAATAACATAATAAAAATTCGACGATGACAGTAAAAAGGTGGTAAGAATCTCAGGGGGAATATGAATAAAAAAATCATGTATATAAATAAGATACAAGTGAGTATTATAAAAATGGTTAATATATTTATACATGGAATTTTAGTAATTGAGATTAAATTCATTGGGAAGTTATCCTTGGAGATCAAGAAGCTCCCGGTCAAACATAGAGAGTGATGTATTTATAGTAGTTGTCACTATTGTCTCAAGTAGGGCCTAATTTTTTTGAAGAGGTAGTTATTGATGAGAACTGATTTTAGTCTATGAATGAAGTTCTTGCCTATATTAGGAAGAATAATAAATAATATATTTTTTTTAAGAATAACAAAGTATAATTTCATTGGGACTAAATTAAAATTCTGTAATAAGATGAATAATGATAGTACAATTATTCAAAAAACAAGAATAGTTTGAAAAGTTTAACTTTAATATATGGAATCAATAATGATGATACATTTTTACCCTTTTTATGAAAATAGATAATCATATTATTCATGGCCATAGTAGTGAGAAATTTGTTTATTGTTTTATAGATAGATGTTAAGTGAACATTTCCGAATGGGGTTTTGGAAGAAGTATATATCAAGAAGACATTAGGTTTTCAAATTTATAAAGATGAAAAAGATTGCCTATGAAAATCACTATATGTGTTTAGTCACATAACACCCAAAGGCATTATAGAATTTCCATATTTAATGTTAATGTTTTCGAATGCTATCATTGCATGCAACACCCAACATAATTTCAGAATGAAATATTATAAAAATATATCCATTAAATTACTTGGAAGGAATATTATTAACCACATAATGATATTTAAATATGATATGTTAAATATAATTTTTTACATTAATATTATGTTTTTTCAATATGTGATATAAAAATATATCCACTTTTACATATAAAATGAAATATTTTTATAATGGAATTTTACAGCTTTTTGATGGAACACTTTTTTTAAATTGAGTTTCAACACTTTTATAATTTATATATGAAACAATAAAACTATTATCTTAAAGAGGAGTAAAAAAATTACTCTTGTAAAATTTTTGGTATTTTTTATGATAAGTTTCATGTTTTGATGAATAGTGAAAATTAATGTATATTACTTGATTTTTTATCATATAAATTATTTTAAGGGAATAATTTTATTTTTATTATATTTAAATTATATTTAGATCAATTTAATATCCTTTAATTCAATTTATGTCATTGTGATAAATTTCAAATTGAATTTGGAAATAAAAATATCTCAATTTTTTTAACATTTTCACTTCAAAAAACCATTTTTCATATACCATGAATGAGATTAGTTTTAAATTTATTTTATCCAATTATATGTTTTAATTTTTAAAATTTGATTACATATTTGAAATCATAAGGTCCAAATTTAGTATTTATGCCCCTTTTTTGATAATATGAATAAGAACATTCGTAATTTTTATCACTACGCTTAAGGGAAATCGGTAATTAATGGTAATGAAAATGTTATAAATATTAGAAAATCACCCTAAAAATTATCAACATTTTATTATTTGAATATTTTTCCACCAAAAAAATAATGTATTGGTTATGTGACCATTTATTCTTATTTGGATGAGAATATAACCATTAAGTTATTTTATTCATGAATAGTAAAACTTTTTATACTTATGTTTTTAAAAAGATATATATTTTAACAGGGGTTACCTAGAATATATATTAGACTATCAATAATTATTAGAAGGATAAAAGGGTTATATTATTCGGGGTATTTTTTTAATTTTTATGAAATAAATAAATAATTAAAGGGTTTCACAAGGATAATGCAATAATTATTTAATTTATATAAATATCAACTAAATGATATTAAAAATAATAAAATACATATAATTTTACATCATTAGTGTCATAATAGAATTTTATTGATTACGGTGACATATTGGGGATTTTTTATGGGATTTTATAGACGAAATCTTGTAGTTATGATATTTATAAAAAGTCATGTAATGAGTAGTATCAATATTGACATTATTGATATTTTAAAATAAATAATATTTTATTAAATAATATAAAATTAATTAAAATTTAATATTAATCCAACATACTAGGATAAAGATTAAAATTTCATTCATGAATCATTTATGGTTTGTTTTCCATTTTATTGTAACTACATTAACATTTAATGAGTGAGAACACATGTTTTCAAGGTAATTATTAAGGAGTTTAAATAAGGGTTAAAACCATATGTTAATGGTAAAACGTGGCATAACTATGTATGAAAATTTTTGGGTGAAACTGATTCAACTTGTATCACTATATAATCTATTTTTAGTTTTTAATGAAAACTTATCCATGAATGAAATATATATATTATTTAAATAAATGGTAGTAACAAAAGGTCACTCTCTTTGTATTTAATATCATTTATTTGTCCAAATACTAAAAAAATTATGATATAAATGATCATATATATATTTTATAAATACTAATTAAATTTATTTTATTATATATATATGTATTTTAATTTGTATAAATTTTATAATTTCCATCAATACTTATATAATGATAATATGATAGTTATTTTATTAATAGAAACAATATTTGTTTTAAATGTATAACTTTTGATATATTTAGTTTTAGTATTGGTTTATAATTAATTCTATAGATCAATAGGATATAATAGAGACATGTTAAATCATCGTATTTTTATTCTGATTTTTTCCTGAGATATTAGAATTTTAAATAAAATTAATATTATCAAAGCGGACAATAATGATTTTTCATTGAATTAATATTTTATAATATTATTTTAAAAAAATATAATGTTAAATAATTACAATGGGTATAATATATAGTCTAAAATTAATTTCCCTGTTAATATATAAGCCATTTTTATGTCTTTTTCTTGAGAATAGTCTTGTTATACTTTAATATTTTGAACATTTCCACAAATTCTCATCTCATAAATTATAAAATGGATCCTCCTCCATTACTTATTCACCCAAATTTTAGAGATTTATAATCAGAAAAACCTACCAATTTCTCTTGAAAATATAATTTTTTATGTTCTAGAGGTCATTTGACTTCTTAAATACATACCCAATATCACTTTTGAAGAGATTAATGGAAGTCCGCTGAAGAAGAGGGGATCATGTTTATCACCTATTTCAAGTTCAAATCTTCTTCTAAATCCTATTCATGTATTGTTTAAATAAAAAAGTAATAAATAATACAAAATATATATTCTGATATTTTATTATGATTATGGGATAACCATATTCCACTTTTATCTATCCTCTAAAAAGGGAATGCACTGCTCGTGTGTATGTACAACATACCATCTTCACATCATGGCGTAATCTATTTTTCAACACTACATTACATGGATGTGTTTAATGATGAATATAATGTATTAATTTAGTAAATATTACCATATATATTTGAAAAAAATTATTATACCATAAATTTATTATAATTTAACATATTAAAGGAATTGTACCTTCACTCATGCATATGCAGGACCTACCATATCTACAACATGATGTGATTAATATTTTATATCCAAAATTAAATAAGATCTATAATAATTTTTTTAATGATTTAATATGATCTTTATAATATTAATATCAATCTATAGATTTTGGATCTATATTCGGTGAAAAATAATTGTGTCATTAATGAATAAAGCAAGCATAGGAAAATGAAGCAGTTGACAAATGAAACAATGGTAATTACGAAATATTATCCAAAAATAAGAGAAAAAAATAAAAGACAGTCATATAAGATATCATAAATATAAATTATTTTATGATATAAGTCAATAACAAGATTTCAATAGTTATAAAATAGTTATAATCATGATCAATTAATAAAAATTGTAGTATATGGGTTTTTATCATCTCACTTTTATTTATGTGAGATATTTCTTATTCAACACTTATTTATTTTGTGTGGTGTACTGACCAATTTATATAACCTATAATTAACCTATTTATCTTTATTTTATTAAATTTTTTACTTTATAATTATTTAGTTTTATGGTTTTAATGACTCAATTATTTCAATGTGCTATGGGACACTTTGATTAAAAATATCTTTCTAAATAGTCTATTCAATGTATGATTATTTATTTGGAAATGCAATACATGGGGTGGGGATTAGTTAATGAAATCCCCTGGATGAATCAGTAGTTTCTTAAGATGAAATTTTTTCACATGAAACCCTTACCAATTTTTTCATTTAGATTTAGATGGGTTTTTACCCATAGGCTTAAACTATAAAAAGGATTTATCTCGTTAGTAAATATATAAGTGATATATATCAATAGTTCAAAAATATAACATGAATAATTTTTTTCATTTTAGTTATTACTATTTAATGGATCATCTCTATGAAAAATCCACGGATGCATTTGCATTTTTTATTTATTGATTACATGGAATGTGTGTTTGGTTATTTACATTTCTACGATAATTATCCTATATTGATTTATGATAGCTTCTATTGTAATGATCCATTACAGAGAATTTAATTTCACCACATTCATATGTTTTATTTTTACTAATATTTCTAACATGTATATTAAGACTAATTTGATGGGTTATACAATGGGGTGATAGGGATGTTCTCAAATAAAACACTTTATTAATTTTATTTCCAAAATGTAATTTGAATTTCAAATATGTAACTAGTTTACCATGACTACTAAATTATTTATGCCTCTGGGATGTGATTTATTGTATCTTATGCCAATATAATAATGTGACAAACCATCTCTAGGATACTGGGGAATGGGTTGTTATTGTTGGTATCATAGAATGTTTATTAGAAACCTTGGGTTCCATATTTATTAAATCATGGATTATAAATCATTACACTATGAATGACTTTTAGGATATGTTTAAGTGTCAGATATATCCTATATATTTGCTAATATCATGGATAACCAAGTTTAAACCTATGGAGACATATGTTGAGATGTATATTTCATGTTTTAGACATACTATTAGTGATTCTTCATGACTATATCGTTTTGATTAATGTTTCTCACAATATGATTTGTTTTTTTTAATATTTGAATCAGAAAGATCATATATGTAATTGTTATAACCTAATATTAAAGATACTATAGAAAAATGAATAGAAATAGGAATTGAAAAATATGATGAAAAAGTTTAGTTAATAGTTTAATAACTGTGTAGAATGCTTATTTGTCTTGTGTATTTGGATTCAATTATTATTTCATAAATGGTGCTCAAGTTATAAGAATCATGATATATATAAAGATGTTTTTTTAGTACTTATTCATTATTGATATGGAAGCATGGACATTTTTATTAATATTCCGATGGTGATAAAATATTAGGTATGTCATAATAATCACTACATTATGTTTGTTTTCAATATATGATGTTATGTGGAAATTGGAAATTTAGTGGCCTTTCTTATAAATTTTTAGACATTGAATTTGGATAGAAGTATTTTGTATGAGTCTTAAGGTAACTACTTCTGGAACAAATTAAGATTAAAAATAGATATTATTTCTTATGGTTATTGTATGATTAATCATATTGGATAACATGTGCTAACCATTTTGGTTTTGATAACATTTAAAGGATGAAGAATGACTACCTACTATTATGATAAAAGTTCGTTATGGATAAAATTAATTTCGAATTTTTATTACTTAGTTTACGAAATGTCGTGGAAATAGATTAAAGCACAACCAAAAAATGAGATTATTCTTATTACATGGAATGTAATCACGTAATGTTATTTTCCCATGTGCTTATATGAATAGTAAAATAATCCATAAACTATAGGGAAAATTATTATAAAATAAAAAATAATTCATTGACATAACCTTATAAGAAATCAATGGTCTTTTAACTGATTGAAAACATACATTTTTTTTGTGATGGTTAACATTCTATTGAAAATTAACTATATCACACTCCATCAAAACATGAGATTTATATTTATCTTACATTCCTTGCTTTTCACTTACCACTATTGTTATCCAATTTTAATGGATAATTTTTTAGTGACCTTCTCATTTCCCTTTACCTCTTACTATTTATATATTTTATTAACCGTATTTCCTATGTGGTATTACAACAATGAAATTTAGATGTACCATCCTATTATTTTGGAAGAAAATTTCGAATTTAATGGATTATATTTAATGATATTGTAGATATTATATCACCACTTGATTTTATAATATTTCAATTATTAAATTTAATCATTTCAAATGCCAATGTTGCATGAAACACCCAACATAACAGAACAATGAGATAATATTATAATCTAGATGTTATTGTGAAAATAATTAATAATATTAGACACATTATGAAAATTATTTTCCATATTTTAAATATAATTTTTAACATTAATACTAAATTTTTTCTAGGCATAATATAAAAATGCATCCAGTTTTACGCATAGAAAGCTATATTTTTTTAAAAGTTATTTTTACCGCTGTTTTTTAGTGTAGATGATTTAAATATCGTTGCTGAAATATTTATTAAATAAATATTATGAAATAAACTTTGGTATTAAATAATAATTTCATTATTTACATTGGTTAATTTTTTCTTTTAATGCTATGTTTCTTGTTTTTATTAATTGAAAAAAATATGATAATTTAATTGACAAAAACATGTTCATCTAGATAAATTATAGTGGTAAATTATATTTTTATGGGTTTTAAATTAAAAATTTATAAAATTTACATAATTTAATAAAATTTATTTCATTGGAACAGTTTTCACATTTAATTTTCATATAATGGCATTTCAATATTTTGAATGTTTTTAATTTAAAAAACTAGGGATTCTCATTCCATCAATAGTATTAATATTAAATTAAATTAATTCAATTTTTTTGTTATAAATTTTTACAAATTTATTCCATATTTGGAATAATAATTTGGAAAATTATAAAAAATTTCACTTTTAATTTTGGATATAATGAACAATAACTTTGGACATTTATATTATCATAGAAAAGGGTATATTAATAAATTAAGGGAAAAAATAATGTTATAAACGTTAGAAACTGACCGTAACACTTGAAACAATTTTATTGGATAAATATTTTTCATCTCTAATTATTATGTGATTGGAAATGTGTCCATTAATATAAAATTTAATTCGATTATAATCTTCATAACATTTTATTCAAAGAAAAATTAAACATGTCAAAATTCTCAATTAAACAAGTTGAATATTTTAGAAGGTACCAAGGGGATATATTGTACTATAAATAGTATTTGTAATTATAATTTTATTATATTTATAATGGAACATTATTATAAATTTTTAGGTAATAAATATTAAACTTAATGGGATGCGAAATGACGATTAAATAATTGCCTAATTTGTGGGATTATTTAATAGATTATATTAAAAATATTAAAATAACAATATTTTATGATAATTACTACCATAAAAAATTTTATAGACTAATGTGACATATTTAGGACATATTGGAAAATTTTGTTTGATGATATATTTTATTTATGATGTTTTTAAAATTTCATGTAATGAATAGTGTCTAAAATGACCTTAAAGATCTTTCAAAATAAATAATATTTTCTTAAATGATATAAAATTATTAAAAAAAAAATTAAATTATACCAACTAATTGGGATAAGGTTTAAAATTTCATTCATTACCCACTAATGGTTATTTTGTAATTTTATAATAATTGTATTAACTATTAAAGAGTAAACAACATGTTGTCACAATAAGCGTTAAAGATTTTAAATAATGGATAAAACTAGTATACAAGGATAAAAATATGACCTAATTTTGTCCAATTGTTTTGGAATAATAATATTAGACACTTATCACCTTAAGAAAAATTGGTGTTGTTTATTTGACAATTTTCAATGAAAATAAATTATATATTATTTAAATCTATGAAATTTTCAAAACATCACATTCTTTATTTTTAAAAACCATTTAGTATCCACATAGTAAAAAATAATGATTTGGACGAACTGAAATGTTTCCATTGATCCTAATGGAATTATTTTTATCTGGTTAATTCATTTTTTATTTTTATATGTTATAAAATTACATTAAATTCTTATACAATGCTAATAGAATAATTATTTAATTAATAGAAGAATAAATTAATTGAAAAGGACACTATTACTCAAGACATATTTTAGATGATTTAATTTTTATAATTAATTTTATAAATATATAGCATACAATGGAGATTTTCAAAGAACATATTCTAATTTAAACATTTTCTTGATGTATTTGAAGACACATTAAATGAATTGTATAAAATTCCGAAAAAATTATATTTTATTAGATTAATATAATAGGAAATTTTTTTAAATATCAATAGAATATTAAATAATAATAAATGGAATAACATATCAAGACAAATTTCTTCTAATATTAATTTATAGGTAATTTTGTAGTATTTAGATCTAAAATAGAATTAATATATTTTGGTATTTTGAGGATTTCTGAAAGTTCCACACACCTCAATCATAAAATGGAACTTCCTCTGTCACAACAGAACAAATATTTGAGCCATATAGATCACCAAAACCGTAAAATTTATCTTATAAACATTATTTATTATGTTATAGATATTTTATCTTTTAAAATGCATAACCTAGTTCACTTTAGAATGGATTAAAGGTTGTATGTCGATGAATAGGTCATCGTCTTTATTGACTCCTTCAAGTTCATTTATTCTTCTAATTCCTCTTGATGTGGTGTTTTCCTAATAAATTAATAAATACATTTTAATGTATATGATGATTTTATATTATTAATTTGTAAAACCATATTACACATTTTATTCACCATATATATAACAAAAGCACCACATGTGGACACGTACGACATACAATCTCCCTGTCGTCGTGTAATCTATTTTCATAACCACATTACATGGATGGGTAAAATGATGTAAATAATGGATATGTGTAATAAATTTGAAATTATATTGATTTTTTAAAAATTAATATACATAATCTTATTTATCCTTTTTCTCCCATTAAGGGAATGATATCGTTGCTCGTTCGTACGTACAACCTATCACCTCAATGACCCAATCCCATTGATTTTCCATATTTTAAATTCAAGGATGTCTCTAATAATTTATTTTTTTGATTAAATATTATATTTATAACCTTAATATCATTTGGGATTTGTTGTGTCTATATTCTATAAAAAACTGAGATATTTATAAAAAAATATGCATATTAAAATGATGAAGTAAACATGTGAAACATGTGTTGTAACTATATATTATCAACAGACTGGTTATAAAATAATATATAAAGATCATATATGATTGCATAAATATGAATAAGGTTACGATATATGTTAATAACATGATTTAAACTAATATACATGAGGATAAATCATGTCTAAATTAATGATAGAATTATTTAATGGTTCTCCTCATATAACATATATTTTTGTGAGATTTGACTTATTAAAAACATATTTATTGTGGGTGGTGTACCACCCCTCTAATATCCTATTATGATTCTCTATATTAAAGGTATTCAATTTTTCATTTTATAATTATTAACTTTTATGGGCATTTGGATTCAAATATTCTAATGTGGTATGGGGAACATATATTTAAGTGTATATATTAAAATAGATTATTATATATTCAAGGATTTCTTTTGATGTGCGAGTATTGGGCTACAGACAAGTTAATGAAAGAACCTCGATGAATCATTAATCTCTTGAGAATAAATTAGTTAGTAGGAAACCCCTCATATTTTCTTCCAAGTAAAATCGTATGAGTTTCTACACACAGACAAAATCTGGAAAGATGATTGATCTTGATAGTAGTTAATTATTGGGTATATTATGACAGTTGAGGCTCCGGACATTAAGAATACATGTTCTTTCAGTTTAAAATATGTTTTTATAATTATAATTTGAGTTTATTAATTACATGGAATGTGTGTTGAGTTATTTACATTTCCATGGTAATTATTTTTAATTTATTTATGGTATCATCCACTGTATTTATCCATTACTATTCATTTGAGGTCACCCCTTTCATATGTTTCATTTTCCCCAGGATTTAAAGAAGTATATTTTGGTTTATAAGTAGGGTTATAAAAAGGGAGAATAATGTTGTTATCATTGAAAATACTTTTTGAATTTTATGTTCAAATTGTAAATTGAATTTCAAATATTAATCTAGTATACCAAGAGTAGTAAAATATTTGGTCCTCTAGGATGCATTTTATTGTTTCATATTGAAATTTAATAATGTAAGCCCCCATATTTAGACTATTGGGGTCTGGATTATTACAATAAAACACAGATAGTTTCATATTGAAGGAATGATATGTTTATGAAGAATCTTGGTTTTTAGCATGGGGGATGTGATTACAATAGATATTTGAACAATAATTGTTGAACTAACCTCTTTCCTCGTTTTATAGGTCTCACATGGAAGGAATATAACAATTATTTAACAATCTAAATATGTCAAGGATGTTTTAAAAATATTTTTAATGGATAATTCCATTGAAATAAAGATTTCAGTGGCTATATGGATGAATCGGTCACAAGATGATAAAGGGATAGTGGTTAATGTAGTATAATATATGTATATCATTGGTAATCTGTTATACTAAATAGTAACAAGAACTGTTACTATTTTTCTTACATTCCAAAAATAATGTATCAAAAAATTAATAATGAAATACACTTCATTGAAGTTAAAATAATAATTTGATATATCAAGTGGATGATGTATTTCACATTTCTGTATAATGATAAATATCATCCCCAGTTATTTGGAAATATAGATGTAGATTGTCCCAAATCAACAAATAATTGATATTAAATCTCATTTAGTGCATTTTATCTTAGTGTATTGTTTATTTCTTTTCTACGGAATAAAATAGTATTTAATTTTCTTAAGATCCATAAATGATAAATATATTATTGATACATAACGTTGCACACTATTAATTTGGATGAGGCAGGGACTTGAAGATATGAGAGTTAAAGTGATGTCATTCATCAATATACACTATGTTAATTCATGTTCTATAAATATAAGAATCAATCCTTCCCATCATTCATAGATGAAGAACATTGAAATCAAGTATCATTTTATCAAGGATAAGGAGGAGCATGGGCTTTCGATGTTGGAGTATGTTCCCATAGAACTTCAAGTTGTAGATATTCTAATGAAGGCCTTATATAATTAAGAACTTGAATGATAGTAACTAGAACATGGGTTTTTTTGACTCCCCACCAATGAAAACGTTTTCAAACAGGACACACACTCCCATAGGTATGGTGTCTTTTTCCCTTATGTGATGATCTATGATCTTTACAATGTTACATCAGATATATATTGACTGTTGGGTTCATTGAAAAATGGGGTTAAAACATATTGGTCATGATATAGGGAGAAGTTGATTGGAGTGATGTGGAGTGATATATGAGGATGTTAAAATATGAATATGGTATGTATGATCTAGGAATGTTTATATATAATGAAAAAGGGTCATTGTGATAGTGGTTGGATGTTTTGGAAATGAATTGACTTCTTTGATGAACTTTTCACCCCACTCTTCTATCTCACACTGAGAAAGAATCATGTGGGATAGAGTGTTTATTGAGTAGATAATTGATCACTATTTGAATCACAAGATGATAATTTTTGGATAAGATGAATGAATATATAACAAGGTTCTCAAATGTGAAGATATGTCAACAATCTCAAAGGGGAAGATTTTTGGGAAAAATACCCCAAGGTAACATTGATGTGTTTATTAAGATGATTGTGTTTCCTAAAAATGTAGTTTTCTAATTTTTTGTTGTATACTTCTAGATAGATTTTTTAAAAGGATTGTTTACAATGGTCTAATATATTTGAATAAAATCTCAATAAGTGGTAAATAATAATTTATATACAAGGTGGAAAAAATATTCAATTATTTTCTAAATTTTTGGGGAAAAAATCTAGAGTGTGGGAAATAGTGAATTTGGAAAAGGAATTATTTTTGCATAAATGTAAAAATTATCGTGGAAGGATACATGTGATTTGAAATGTTTTGTGCATGTAATGATTTGGGATCATTGCATCCAGATACTACAAAGGGTAGTGTGGTAAAAATGTTCTAAAATGAAAGAATTTAGGGACTGTGCCACCCATTAATAGTTGTTTGTGCCCATAAAATCGATATGGATTTTAATACTAAATAGAAAATTAAAACATGATGATCCATACTCAGGAGAATGTTGTGAATATAGTTAAAGGAAACCACGTATTTTGTAATACGGGTTTTATGAGCCTTTAAATAAGATGTTACCCCCTCATTGAGTTCAATAACCCTTAAGTATGATTAGGGATCTGAATCATGTAATAATTATATAAAATGAGGATGCATTTAACACAAAGTAGTTACACAAAGTAAAAGACCAAATTTTAGTTGTTATCAAGAAAATACACGTTTCTTCATGAAAAATGGTGTTCTTCCAAAACTGTAAAATTCGTGTGAAATATTATTTTCCAAAAAAATAACTAAATTTTGTTAAAAAGTTTTTATATTTTATTTAAATTCGTACAAATGATGGATAGATCAAAATTTTGTGTGAACCTATAAGGTTTTCCATAGCTATTCTACGGTGAAGGGGTATTTATAATGTTTATCAAAGTGAACAATAATGATGAACTAAATGATTTTGTAATAATATTGATTCATGTCGTCAAAGAAGAATGTTTTTGAAGGGTAAGTGATCACAATTCTGTTGATAGAGTAGATAGATTTCAAATTGTGATTGTTTGTATACTAGGAGGGTTCGTGAGTCTTCTCCAAAGAAGGTAACAGAAGTTCCCCTTAGTGGATTTAGTACATATAATCAATTCCTTTCTATTATACATGGATTTATCCTAGTTTAGGTGAGCTATGTAATACTAAATTATAACATAAATTATTTAGCTTATGATTATATGTTCTTACGGTAGAGAGATAGAGAAGAGTGTTTTGATTAATGAAGAAAAAAATTCAAAATTGGAAGTTCTTTTAATATTTCATAAACTGATTCACCACCTCATAGGTTATTTAACCTATTTGGGCTTGTAGATACTAATATTAGCTATATGGATTCTAAATATATATGAAGAATAATTATAATTAATGTCCCTCAACTTGTTATATCCAAAATGTATATCAATCTTTGATAACCAATCTATTCCTATGAGATAGTGAAATATTTCATATATATGTGGGACATGATTATAATTCATAATTACTATATAGATCCTACTTTAGTTATCTAAAAATAAAAAAATCAATACATATTCCATCTAAAATAACAAAACAAGAGAACCCAAAGGGTTTAGCATAAGGAAAGTGAATGCATTCACCTCTAAATTCTCAAGAATAGAATTCAGGTTTCCATGATTTCTATGATGAATCCTATAAGGTAAAATAAATATGTTCTCTGAATAAAGAATAATATCAGTCATATATTAAATCTCACACATTAATGAGAATTATAGGAAATTATTTGGAAACATGTTCTGTAATATATAAGTATTGGAGGAAAGATCATATGATGTATTTATTCATATTTTAAATCAATAGTATCTAGCATGACCATAATCGCTACTTTTTATTGATAAAAAATTCATAAACAAATTTCTTACATTTTCAAATCCATGTTGTCGGAATTATAGTCCCCATGTATTTTGGTTAAAGATACCCAAAGGGGATAATCATTAATGTTCTCTTCATAATGAGTAAAATAATGCATCCTAATGATCACATCAAATCTTCACATGTATAATATAAAAAAATTATAGATAATCCTATATCAACTAATCACTATGATAAAAACTAAATATCATTTTATACACTTTGATCTCCCCCATATGGGGGAATTTTAAAAAAAATATCTCATGCATGTATGATATAAATATCCCATGATCACCAACTGGTTAAGAATATGTGAATATACGTAATTCATCATATGAATAATAATATATTTGATAAATTACATAAATACCATTCCATGGAAAATAAAAGATTACATAGTGTACATGTAAGAAGTCATATCGATTGAATAAATTTTGAATAATCCAAAACCCTATTATCTTGCCAGTTACATTCCCTAACAGTCCTCACCATACTTGTACCACTTCCCCTGAATTGGGGAACCACACCCCCCCCCCCCATGACCAGATAAAAGGATCCCCATCTTCATTATTGATACTTTTCTATTAGGCTTTCCCCTGATCCCTAGGATTATTCAAAACCATGACTTCTATCCATCCATTGTTTTAGGCCAAATTACCTTTATAGATGACAAGAATCGAAATTTGTGTAGAAATCCTATAGAAGTATACCCTAATCTACTCGAATATGGGTCTACTAGAAAATATATTAATAATAAATATAGGCTCAACAAATCATCAAAAGTGAAAAAAACCATACCCTTGCTACTCTTCCTATTAGCACTATAGAGTGACTTCTTAATCCTCTACTTCATACTATCTACTATCTCATATGTGACCCCAACATTAGAGACATTCTTCCACAGTTACCTACCCCCCCCCCATCAATTCCTAATTCATAATAAAGCCCAAATTTATATCCTCAAAAAATATGTCAACTAATGGAATTAAACTATGACCATATATACTACATCATTCAATCATCAAAATTCAATAATCTAATTGTATCACCATTTGATAGTATAGGTAAAAACCACAGATTATTAGAAAAGTGAGTCATGTTCCCAATCACTGACCAATCCATGTATAGAAAATTCATAAACTCCATGACTCTTTAAACTCAATGGTGTTTTTTTAATAATTTATTGAAAAACAATGATGGTAAATCCTTCCAATTTATTCATTTATACTATTTTTCCATGTCTAGAACATCACAAAAATCATTAATCCTCGATGAATCTATTACATTTGTAGCCTCTCCCACATCTATAGCAGATTCTCAATATGAATAAAACTGTTCTTCATAATATATATCCATAACTATATAGTATCTAGTACACCCAAACCAATAAATATTTTTTAGGGTAGTATAAAATTTTATATTCTATGTTTAATATAGTCGGACTACCTCTGAGGGACCTATTCTCCATGGATTGTGTGACCTGAAGTAAACTCTCTATGAGATGATAATATCTAGGAAGAACATTCATAATATGAAGCTCTGAATCCATTGACAGTGTTTCATTCTTTCCCTTATAATCCAATTATATATCTATAAGTCTTTATGGTGTCATATATCCATAATGTTATGTGAATGAAAATGAACCTAGTTCTATCCATGTTAAAACATCACATTTTAGGGTAAAAAACATGATTGTGATCTATAATGAAAAATCATCACATGAATTGTCTATAGGATCGTCTATTTTGGGTTTGTTTATAAATAAACCACTGGGAAAATTTCCAACAACATAAATCGGTTTCCTGACCTTTGTCATTTTTAGGATGATTTTTATTCTATTAATTTTCCATAGGACAAATAGATCATATTATACAAAAACAAAATACAATTTATATTTTTGAAACATCCTCATAGTTTTTTTGAAATGTGTATTCTATAACCACAATAAAGACATTATACATCTACACATCATTCCAAAGGAAGAAAACGGGATTTTTATAGAACAATCATGTCAAAATGACTATGTATCATTTTTCTTTATCATTACTCTCCTATAAACCACACACCATTTCTCAAGATTCTCAAATCTCTATAAAACATGTATATTTTAATGAGAATTTGGGAAGCAATGTTAGTTGGATATCTATATAAATTTTTTTATATATTTCATTCTCCATGCTTTATTTCACAATTGAATCGAACTCCAAATAGTGGTTTAATGGGTGATTATAAACTAAATTTTCATGATATTGTTTCTCCAACTCTACTTCCACATAATGATATTTTTATTAAAGCTATATGGATCAATTTTTAATAGATTCTGTCGTAGATTCTACATCTTTTTGAAACCCTTAGGATTATACTCCTTTATCTCAATATGGAATTACCACATTAATGACATCATAGATGATTCAATTGTTCAATACCCAACATCCTAGATATTTAAAATAATGTTGAAGTTGTTGCACCATAGATGTAAAATCATCCCTGTGAATGTCATAAATTAATACCTCTATTATTTTCCATGAATGCTGATGAACATCCAAAAGGAATTTTGGATACATTATTTAGAGATAATAATCACCCAATAAATCCATGATATATTGTCACACACTGACCTATATATTATTTTTATTTTAATATTTTCTTGGGATTTAAATTTTTTTGTCGAGGTTATGGTTGAATCCCGAACATGATTTCTGAGTTTTGTCAAAAAAATACTTGTTTTTTAGTTGACGTCACTGAGTGCCTAGGGGAGCTCATTTTTGAAACTCCACGCCACGTCACCTATAAAATGGCACAGTCCGCCTATTTTCAAAAAATTAAAATGTATAAATAAATGTTTATTTCATTATTTATAATTTTCACGGTTAATAGTTTTATATATTATTATTAAAATGAAATGGGTACTTTTAGTATTTTTTACTTTTATCGATAAGATTATGATTGTGATTATTATTATTATTATTATTATTATTATTTTTGTTATTATTAAGAATAATAATAATATTATTATTATTATTATTATTATTATTATTATTATTATTATTCACATTTTATTTTTATTTTATCTTTTTTATCTTCTTTTTTACTTCTTCTTTATCATTTCTTTTCATTTATTTTTTATTATATTCCACGTGGAAATCCCCCCACTGTAGGCTTCTTCTGCATAGTTCCAGCATAGTGCCTCACTCTTTCTCCCTTGCGGCGCGCAAGCCAGGTCTGGCACTCTCCTGCTGGACAGGCGCCCTCGGGTGCCTCCCTCCTTCTCCCTTGCAGCGTGCCAGCATATGCTCCTCCCGCTTCGCCTGCCCATTTAGGATCACCCCAGTGATGCCCCTACTTGTTCTTCCTCACACTAAGTCTCCCTGTAGCAGTCCATCGGCAGCTGATGCCCCTGCTGTCACCCTTATTCAGCTGCACATCGCCGCACTAGATCTACAGCGTTGTACCGTAGGCCGCTCCTGTTTCAGCTGCAACACCACACAACACCAACCATCCTGCCCTACACCATCAGCTCCCCTACCTCAGTGCAATCCCCCTGGTCTCAGTGCTCCAGCAGCGCATCATCACCCCCTCAAACTTAACACTTTCATGCTCCAGTTCCCCCCTAATTTGCTGCACACAATGGCCCGGCACCGAGGTCCCTAGCCTCGACCTCCAACCCTCCACTGTCTAGTTCCCCCTCACAGATTCTTCTCCCGACCGGCCTCTCAAACCTTTTCCCTGTGGCTGTTTCTGGAAAGCCTTCCCTCATTCTCTAAAACCCAGTGCACAAACCATCGGCACAACCACCTTTCCCTACGACCCTTCTCCCCAACCATCTCCCACTTAGGTGCTCTCCCAGCTGTGATACCCCTGCTGTATTGTTTTGCAACACCCTTTAGCAGCTCTAGATGCGGTCCCCTTCCTTGCTCTGGCTAGTAAGCAGTGGAACAATATCCTGACAATGTCCCCCTTCATGGCTCAAGTTGTGGGCTCCTCCCTCGGGCACACACTAGTCATCTCATCCGCACGGGCCTCTGGACGAGCATCCTTCTGCCTGCTACGTAGCTCTGACTAGCTCGTGACCTCTAGTTGCATGCCTTTTATCCTATTGTGGGTCCTCTAACCAGCCTCTCACCCTTCCCAGTATTTTGCCCCCTCCACCAGTGAATTTTTCAGCGCCCTATAGCCCCTCACCAGCCATCTAGTGTGGAACGACCAGCTTCGTCGGCTCAGGGGTCACCTCTATTCACGTGACTATCTGCATATCTGGTTTGCAATTTGGGTTCATGGGGAATGCCACCATATAATGTGAGTAGTTTGGGTTCACCTTGTTTCACGTGATTTTTTATTGTGGTTTATTTTTTATCTATTTGTTCATTTGGATCATTTGATGTTTGTTCTTCTGGTTTTTGATTTTTATTTTGTGATTATGGCGGCATGTTGGCAGGTAATTCTATGAAATTGTGGTCGTCATCTTGCACGTTCTTGACCACCCGCTCGAGGCGTGTCACATCATCATGCTTGGACTGAAATTCAAGGTAGGTATCTCACTACACTTGCCTTTAAATTTAGAATTTATTAATTAGTTGATATTTTATTAGTTTTAATAAATGATAAATAATACTAGATAAATATTTTTGGAATAATTACTCGATGTAAAAAATAGTTGTTAATTTTATACACGTAACATTAAAGATGTGCTCGGTGAGTTGAGTAACATTAGTGAATGAATACCCATTTGTCCTTCGAACATTATTAACAGAATGTCAAGTGTAGTTTTGGTTTGATGATAAACAATTTTTTCTGATGCATGAACAAGTTTTTGGTACTCTTGAGACATGTGGTTTTTCTTAATTGTTTGTTAAGGACCATTTAAAACTTTGATAAAATAAATTATTTTGGAAAAAATTCTTTGAGGTGACTCAGGGGTGATACTTTTGTGTATGTTGGTTACGTGAGTTGTGTGTGATGTTTGTTCAATATGACTAGTTACATGATTGTCTTTGTTGACTCACCCCTGTCTGTTATATGTGTTGACATGGGAACCTGTCATAATTAATGAATCTTCTGAGAACGACTTCTACACTTGTATTGATTACACACTGGGTAGTGGTCCATAGTAGAGAGGTGTTTGGTAATCAGTGCTATGGGATTGGGCTGCTTGGATAGGCCGTGTTGGGTAACACCGGCCGTTAGGGTGTTATGACATCATTGATTAGGGAATTCCTTTAGGATGAGTCATATGTATAGTATGTTCTAGATTGTTTATGAGCTCTTAGGTTCAACCCATGTTTTCTTTACAATTAATTTGTATGTGGTGGACAATTGAGAGGTCTAGTTCGGTTTCTGGCCCCTGTGTTCCACTTTTTCTATTGCTCTTAGTGTGTGTTGTGTGTTGTGTGTGGTTTTCCATTTCACTAGAAACTAAAAATTAGATTTCTAAATTGATTGCAAACATGTTTGCAGATTAAATACGCCTGTTTTATTCAAACATTAATCATGTTTTTAAATTAAAAAGGGAAATAGAATGTTACTTGTTTTAGAAATGAAATTTTTTGTGTGGAAACCCATATTTTATATAATTTAGTTCAAAACTGAAATTGGTAAATTCTTTATTTAATGGTTGTGCATTGGGAATACTTTTTTGGGAATGCCTACTGAGTTTTAATCCTCATACCTATAGTGTTTTCTTATTATTAGTTTTTTTTGTAGGGTTGACTTGATTTTTCTCATTGAAGGTGAGAGTTGGTTATCGATTGGTGAGAAACTCTCGGATTCTCAAGGGGTTTTGGTCATGGGTAGGTTAGTTGGTTGTTGTTGGTCGTTATTTCTTTTCATGCTATTTATTTAATTCAGGTTGTTCTAATTTTTTTCTGCTACTTTTTTTTACATTGGGTGAAATCAATCCTATTTGTACTCTGTTGAGGCTTTGGCTCTTGTCACCAGCACGGGAGTATTGGGAATTACTCTCGGGCCAAGTCATGAACCATCATGGGTGATCGGTTCATGGTCAACCTGAGTTGTTTCGTGACAAAATGGTATCACAGGAAGTCAGTTCCTAAGTGTACCTTTTTTCCCATTTTTATTCGGGGGTATCATGGTAGAAGTAGTAGGATTATCTATACATTAGGTATAAGAATGGGAAGGACGTCATGAACCCTTTCTTGTTCCGAACATGAGGATACCATGGGGTATTTGGGTTTGTCGATGTACTTTAATTATTATGGTATTTTGTTATTGGGAAATGAAATGGGAGCTAGAAATGTTACCTCTATGAGCTCACATGGTCTTTCAAGCCATGTGGACTCGGGGGAATTTCCTTAGAGTTCTCATTGTGACGGTGGTGTGAATGGCGTATGGATGCCAACTATATGTATGTGTCACCCATAAAAACTAGTTCTCCTTGTGTATCGTTTTGGTCTTATTAACTTCTAAGAATTTTTTTATAAAATCTTATTTTGGAAATTCTGAAAAGATGAGTTTAAAATGGTAATGACCATGTTTGACCAAGTTTTTTTCTTGTTCCTTAGTGTTCTCCCACGCAAAGGTTCGATGGATTCCCAAGGTGTAGCTTCCAGTGGTTCAACCTTAACAAATCCTCCAGTTGATCAGCCCATGGACTATTTCCTTGAGTTTCGAATGTTGAACCCTCTCCACTTTTATGTGTAAGAAAATCCTCTTGAGGTGGTGGAGTGGCTATGGAAGATTGAGAGGAACTTCTATTCTATAATGTTGCTTGAGCCATTGAAGGTTAAGTTGGATACCTTTATGATCGAAGGTCCAACCTCGAAGTGGTGGAAGTATATGTCTCAAATAAAGCCTCAAGAATATCTCTCTTTGGAGTTCCTCAAGTTTCTATTCATCCAATAATACTTCTCTGAGATGACAAGGGTGAGAAAGAGGATGGAGTTTTGAGGTCTTCAGCAAGGTGTGAAATCAGTGTTGGAATTATTTAGTCATTTTTTGGACTGGGATATGTATGAATAGAGGAATGTTGGAATTGATCCTGTGAAAGCTCGAGAATTTTGAGCTGGGATTATGTCATGAGCTACAGTCGAAGGTGGAAGATTTAAACGTAATCACCTTCCCTTACATGGTGAGACAAGATTCCCTCACCGAAGCTGAGTTGGTAAATGGACTTGAGGAGGAAAATATTCCTCCTACCTTGATAAGTAGTTCAAAAGATAGCGATACGAAGAATGAGAAGAGGCGTGATGATGGTGGCACTGGTAGAGGAATCAAGAGACAGTCATACCTTTAGTCATCTTCCTCACAATGCAATGCCTTGATCTCTCACCAGTGCGGTATGTAGGGGCACAAGAGGGAGATGTGCCCAAATGCTTCAAGACCCTACCACACCTGTGGGTTCTTGAGTAATGTGCAGTGATTCTTTCACGGTGTTTCCATGAAGCGTGCTGAAGCCCGACCTAAATCCTTGATTGTCACATCATCTAATCAATAGGAGTAGGGAGATGTTGTCTACCAGTTTGAGGTTTTCTTTTTATAGTATTTCTTGGATGTAGTAGTAGTTACATGTACTATCTTTGGTTTGTTTCTTTTCCCTCAATTGTAATAAGGGGTACTGTTGATCTTCTTTAAGAATTTCATTTTTATTCGATGTGTGTTTGGTGAAATTCTTGTTTGTTAGTTATGTTTGGGAATTTTTGTATCCTGACTGAGATGCAGAAAATGATTCAATCGTCGGTGCACCATCCATAGGACCTGCACTGAAGCTGGCGTGTAGTCAGGTGAATCACAACGATGGAAAAATGGCATTGGTTTAGTCTTCATTCTTAGTGTGGTGTGGTTTGTGTTCTTCTAGGGGTGTGAATTTGTTTGTGTAGTGGTACTAGTAGTTTTGATTCTTTATAGATTGGGTACTTTCTTCCCCCCTTGTGATGGGGTTTTTGGTCTGCATGGGAAGCTTTCTTGTTCAGTTATTCTTATCCAGACTAATTGTGGGGAGACCCATTGCGGGTCGTGTTGAATTCAGTTAGCTTGGTTCCTATGGGGGGGAGTCCATTCGGGCCTCCTCGTATCAATATCAAAGTTTCGTTTCGTGTTTTTTGGTTGTGTTTAAAGTGTTTGTGTACTGAATATTACTTGAATGTCATGTCAGGTTGGTGTTTGTTTGGATCGATCAACTTGTGGTGCTTAAACTTTTGGGGGTGAGTGGCAGTTATTTAGTTTCATCTTGGGTCCAGGCCATTTCTGGTTTCTTGGGGGCGGGAAGCGTTCTGGTGGGGGGAATTTTCACTCCATGTCCTATCTATAATTTTTATTTTATTATTTTCTTGTGTTTTAATAAAAATTCGAGGTTCAGGATAAATCCTGAAAATGTTTTTTGACTTTTTTTCATAAAAAAAGTGCATTTTTGAGTTGACGTTGCTGAGCGCCCGAGCAGAGTGCATTTTGGAAACCCCGCACGACTTTTCCCATGAAATAGCACAGTCCTTCTATCTTCAAAAAATTAAAATGGATAGATAAATGTTTATTGAATTATTTATAATTTTCATGCTGAATAATTTTAGTTATTATTATTAAAATTAAAGGGATAATTATATTATTTTTATTTATATCGATATGATTATGAGTATTAAGAATAATAATAATAATAATAATAATAATAATAATAATAATATTAGTATTATTGTTGTTGTTGTTATTATTATTATATATTTATTTTTTTATCTTTTTTTCTTCTTCTTTCTTCTTTCTTTTCTTTTCATTTTTATTGTGTTCCATGTGGACATCCCCTCGCTATCTACTTCTTATATACACCACCAGCACAACTTCTTCCCCCTTCTCCCTTGGAGTGCGCCAGATCAGTCTGGCACCCTCTTTCTGGCCAGGCACCCTCAGCCGCCTCCCTCTTTCTCCCTTGCAGCGCGCTAGGCCACGCCCCTACTGAATTGCCCACCCTACCCGGCTTCCCACACGATGCCCCTGCTTGTTCATCCTCTCACCGTGTATCCCTGTTGCAGCCCACCAGCAGCTGATGCCCCTGCCCACTTCCTTGTTCGGCTGCACAGTGCCGCACCGGATCTCCAGCGCTGCACTGATGGCCACATCTTCTTCAGCTACAACACCGCACAACGCCGACCCTCCGTCCATGAACCCTATGTGCTCTAGCCTCATCATGGTGCCACCTGGCCTCATCACCCTTGTAGAGAAGCAGCGCCCCATCGACCATAGAACCGTCGTGCTCCAGTGCTCCCCCCAGATTTGATATGCACAACGACCCTACACCGAGGTCCCTAGCGTCAACCTATTGCCCTCTACTCTCTCGTGCCCCCTGACCGGATCTTATCTCGACCGACCTCTCACGCCCCTGCCCTACCGCTATTTCTAGAGCCCCTTCACCCCTTCTCTTACACCAAGTGCATAGACCCTCGGCGTGACCTCCCTAGCACGTGGACCTTCTCCCAAACCCGCTCCCTCTCAGGCACTCTCCAAGCCGTGACCCTCACTGGCCAGCCAGGTCGCACCCTCGCCTGCGCTTCTCATATTACCACGATCTCTGGTTGGGACTCCTTTGATCAGTGACCCCACTAACCATCCATGCTCTAGCCAACTAGCACACACCTGCCTCCGACCTACATGACTTCTCTCCGGTCTTGCAAACCCCCAGCGCCATACCCCTGTTGCATTGTTTTCGGATGCCCTTCTGCAGCCATGGACACGGTCCCCTACCTTACATTGGCCGACCAGAAGTGGCCCAACACCCCAACGATGTCCCCCTTCAATACTCATGCCGCTGGATCCTCCCGACAACACCCACTATCCATCTCATCTGTGCGCGCCTCTGGCTGGGACTCCTTCCGGCTGCCGCGTAGCTCCGACCTGCCAGTGCCCTCCGGTCGCGCGCCTTCCATCTTATCAGGTGTCCTCCGAATGGACTCAGACCCTTCCAAGCCGTGTGCCCCCCTCTACCAGTGACTTTTTCAGTGCCTTGCCGTCCATCACCGGCCTTCTTTGGTGGAACGACCAGCTCTGTCGGCTCTCTTGTCACCTCTATTCATGTGACCAGTCACTTATATGGTTCAAAATTGGGTGCTTGACCAATGCCACCACCAAAGGCGAGCGGTTTGGGTTCACCCCATTTCTTCTACTCTGTTGTTGATGTGAGTTTTTGTGCTATTTTTTAATTTGGATCATTTTAAGTATGTGTTTCTAGGTTTTGTAGTTTTTGAGATTGCTGCAGCGTGTTGGCAGGTAATTCTCTGAAATTGTGGTCGTCAACATGAACATGCTTGCCTGCCCACTCGAGGTGTGTCACGTCATTGTGCTTGGACTATGAGTCTTGGTAGGTCCCCCACTGCACATGCCTCTAAATTTAGAATTTATTTATTACATAATATTTTATTAGTTTTAATAAATGAGAAATGGTACAAGATAAATAATTTTGGAACAATTACTCTTTGTAAAAATAGCTTATTTTATACACATCACATGAAATAATTTCTTCGTTAATTGATGCACAATAGTGAATGAATTCCCGTTTGTCCATTGAACATAACTAATGTAATTTCAATTGTAGTTCTAGTTTGATGATAAATTATTTATTCTGATTCATGAACAAGTGTTTTGGTGCTCTTGAGAAATGAGGTTTTTCGTTAAAGTTGGTTAAGGCTTGTTTGGAACTTTGATAAAATAAATTATTTTTTAAACCATTCATTGAGGTAACTCAGTGGTGATCCTTTTGTGTACGTTGGTTGCGTGAGTTGTGTGTGATGTTTGTGCAACGTGGCTGGTTAATTGGCTTTGCTGACTCACCCTTGGTTTGTATATGTGTTGACATGGAAACCTGACATAGTAAGTGAATCTTCTAAGAACGATTGCTGCACTAGTTTAGATTACACACTGGATAGTGGCCCCTATCAATGTGTTGTTTTATTATCAGTGCTATGGGAATGGTACCCTCAGCTAGGCCATGTAGGGCAACACCCAGCATTAGGGCGTTATGAAATCATTGAGTAGGGCTTGACTTTTGGATGAGTCAGATGTATAGTTTGTTCTGGATTGTTCACGAGCTCTTAAGTGAATCCCTTGTTTTCTATAGTGTTTATTTGTATGTGTTGGACAATCGAGAGGTCTACTTCAGTTGCTGGCCCATGTGTGCCACCTTTTCCATTACCATTAGTGGGATTTGTGCGTAGTGTGCGGTTTTCCTTTTGACTAACAAATTAAATTTGGATTTATAAATAGTTTGAAAACATGTTTTAAAATGAAATGCACCTGTTCCGTTCAAAAAATAATTTTTTTAATTAAATATGTAAATGGACCGTTACATGTTTTAGAAATTAATGTGTATGTGTGGAAACCCATATTTTATATAATTTAGTTCAAACATGAAATTGGTAAATTCATTATTTTAAGGTAGTGCATTTGAAATGGTTTTTTGGGAACTCCTACTGAGTTTTAATACTCACGCCTATAGTGTTTTCTTGTTTTTAGTTTTGTTGTACATTTTACTTGTGTTTGCTCGCCGTGGGTGAGAGTTGGCTGTGGATTGGTGAGAGACTCTCAGTGTCGCATGGAGTTTTGGTCATGGGAACGTTAGTTGGTTGTTGTTGTCCATTCATTCTTTTCGTGCTGTTAATTTTATTCGTGTTGTTCTATTTTTTTCCACTTCTTTATTTTTTAATGTGGGAAAAATCATTCCCATTTGTACTCTATTGATGCCCTATCCCTTTTCCCCATCCCAAGAGGATTGGGAATACCTCTTAGTCCATGTCATGGACATTCTTGAGTGATCTGTTTAGGTTCGACTCGGGTTGGTTCGTGACATATATCGTGGGAAAAAGTCCCCAAATTTGAGTGAAGAGATGTTTATTTTCTGAGGCTGTTGATCCCACACAAGGTGTAAAAATTAAATGATATAAGAGAATTATTTGTTAAATGGAAATTTCAAAATTTATAAGTAGTGAAATTTAGAAACATATCATTTCTTCTTGATGTTCCAGTCTCTTTGACTTGAACCACTTCAGTTAGATGGGCTTCCTAATCACATCCTATGATATACATTGATTCATTAAAATCTACTGGAATTTTAATTATCAGTATAGTATTGTCTACAGATGTTATATGTATGTTCTCATAGCCTTCAATACTATGATCACCCACTAATCCTATCTTATCCTCCTTATTATGATAAGGGTACAACTCTGAGTAGGGTATGCCACTAAGAGGAGGATTATGGCACACGTTAAGATATTCAATCTCCTTAATAATTTTTATGATATTTTCCATAGATTTATTCCCTTATATATAATCTTAGATATCATTGATTGAATTATAGGATGTAAGTAAAATATTCAGCCATGTAGTAATATAAGATGTTTGTGGGTGTTACAAAATATCATAATCACATTTGATCACTCTACCGAAAACACTACCCACCTCCAGTTGGGGTGGTTGGAACAAAAATTTTAATCAATCCATCCACTAAAAATTATCCCTTCACAATTAGTGTACGCTCTATAGTAGGACAATCTATTCTTATATTTATAATATAAACAAAATATGGAGTTCCCCTATCAAAATCCGCAAGATTCTATATATACCATCCATATGAGAGATATTATATAGTCAATAATACATTATTCTATCACTTGGATGTGTATGTATCAATATATACATAATAGAAATGGAATAAGAACTCTATGAATAAGTAATATCATTGGAAAAATTGTTCCTCGGCAATTTTTTCAATTTCTCTGGGAAATTAATATCCGATGGGGAGAGGGGGGTCCTTTACAATGGATGAATTGGAATTGGGGGCAGAGTGGTGGAAGAAATACCATCATGTTATTCCCTCTACATTAACCATTTCATATGGCATAGTTCCCCTTACATTTTTCTACTAGATTCCTCCTCATGTTTGTACCCTCAAGACTCATAGACAATATAATCAGATGTCTAATTTGGTAGTAAAATTATTCCAATATTATACAAGATATATATAACTCTATAAATAATAATATAATCTTTTATAAAACATTAAAATCCATATTGTATTTAGAATACATCATAAAGGGAAACTAATGGATCCCATTCTTTATTATGAGACTTGTTATATACCACCATTTAGAGTTCTTAGGTCTCTTATATCATTTTATATCAAGGATATAAAAACCCCTTAGCATATTCCCTAGATCATCATTTCTTATTCCAGAAATATCATTCCTACCACAATTTGGTAGTTCTTAAAATTAAAGTTCTAGGGAGCCTTCCTTTTACCATTATGGGTATAAGAACACTACACTAAAGAAATTACCACAAGTCATGAATATTGTCTATAGAAGTCAAAAACTACCAAAACAAAAGAGCATTTTGGTATATTTAATTTTATGACCTATTATCTAGAATATCATCTTGTACTAAAGAAGATTATTGGTCCATTGATCTTATATGATTCTCATGTATTTCAACCGTAGACGGGGAATATTTTTTTTCATAGATGAAAGGATCGTTATGCAATAATCCCTTAATGTTGTAGCTATAACATTTGCAGTGATGGAATATAATGATCTGGGTGAATGTATGACTATAGAAGGTGAGTTATCCAATGCACTATATATGGTTTTAATGTGTCTACCCCCTCTATAAAAATGGAATGTGGGTGAGACATTAGGAAATCATTTAGATAATATAAACTATGGGCTTGCTGATATAAAATGATTGAAATAGTAATAAGAGGGCCTAAAAATAATTATTATGATGGTATCCTAATCTAAACATGTATAGTCTCCTATTCATTAGCTCAATGATGTGTTTGGAAACCATTTGATTCTTCTCTCACCTCATATATACTAGAGGCCCTACCATATGAAACTATAGGCATGAAAATTGATATGAAAATCAGAAATGTTGATATTAATTAAAAATTGTCATCTAGTCTACCTAATGTAGCTATATTATATCACATTAAAATGTCATCTTTTACCATAGTTCATATTTGGTGGATTCATCATCAATGATCACCCTGATTTGGGCTGCCCAATATAGTTACAATTTAGATTCTGTATATACAATAAAAATATTTAGTACATCTTATCTTTTCAAATATAGTGGCCTTTTTTAAGAGGAATACTTGATGACTAATTGAATTTGACATCATTGGATTTACACATCACCGAGGAGGATATATATATTTAAGTGTGGAACTAGCTTTCCACATAACATTTAATAGGGATGTACAATATAAAATAGGACATTCGATATTTACAAGGACAATAGGAATAGGTGAATCGTTGCTAATATAGGAATAAAAAATCCGATAGATTCCCCATATCATTTTTTGGATTCCATTATAAATGTTCTTGTCCTATCATTGTAGTGGGAGTCATGTATTTGGAGAAGTGACCCACTCATCCACATAACCAAAAACATAGATAGATGAGTATGAGTTCAGATAGTTGATATGACCATGCACCACCATGTATCTAAATACCATCATTCGATCATTGAACTACATATCTAGATGAACCCACTATTTATTAAAAAATGATATAAAATTATATTTTTTTAATGTGAGAATATGATTCTACGAGATAAGGTAAATAATTATCTATGACTAAAAGTTATTATCATCACATGGTCTAGGTTCATTCTTTTCAGCATCCTTGGCTACCTTCATTAGTGTCGAATTAATGTGTTGTAGACTAATATGGTCCCCAAGAATAGTTCATGGTGTAAAAAACTCATTCTACATATCCATGGGGATCATCTCTATATAGATCATCGAAATATCTTATAAGATGAATCCCATTTAATCATTAGTGAGGTGAAAGGTGTCCTTCTAAGGAATCCAAGGGCTTATAATCTCTTATAAAATTCATTTTTCTTGAGGAAAAATTTCTATAAAACCAATTAGACCGCATATATGGTTAAATTATTGAGGTTGATCTTGAATTCATCAAATGTTTTCTGAAATAAATAATCACACATCCATTCATCCATGAAGCCTCTACCATGATGAATGTTTAACTCTCCACCATATCCCATTCCTATACTAATAATAGAGAATTAATGAATTAAGAAATACATGTGAATTTAAGATTCCTGAGTATAAATTATATTATATTGGGATGTTTTTTTATTATTAAGTAGATAAAACATATGTTTAGTTCCTTCAGAAATGTAAATTCACTTCAAGGTAATATTAATTACACTCAGGTTATTGTACTCTATGAAACATGAAACTAATATGTACCATCCAAGAAGAGGGATGATGATTTTATTTATTAGTATTCGTTCGTATATAGGAAATTAATTTGTTGTGGGGTATTCCTGATGGTGTTATTTCAGGACCATTTCATGTGCCTGTTGAAATGGTTCCTACTAACTGAAGTTCCACGACACAACATCTTCATTCATATACCTTGCTCAAGACATTACATACCATCTGAAATGACATTAAAACACATTTTCATCCTAAACATATATGGTAATACAACAATTATTTATTCTGATGTATCATATTATTGATATTTTATAAGGCCATCGTGAGTTGCATACAAAGTCCATAATGTGAAAGGTTGATAAAGTTAATTAATTTTTCTATGTGGAATCGATCATTGAATTTCACATTATTTTACTCACCAATCGATTACATCATGGTTTTTCACTAATAACTTTAACCAAGGTTCCTCATAAATCCATTTATCTAGTCTATCTCACCAAGACATAGTTCCAATGTGCATATAAAAGACACAATGCCGAGGATCCATGAAACTATCTTATGTAAATGTTTAATCATAACCTAAATAATAACATTCCATTTTAATCCCCCTTTTCCTTATAAAATTAAGAATCGGTCAATCACTATGTTGATAAATAACTCATTCACTTATCTTAATTAAGAGTAAATGCAAAAAGTTAGAGGACAGTTACATGATACAAATCATTATTAGGATGATGTAGTTTAACCCATGTAGTATGGGACAACATCAATGTTTAGGTAATATATTATGTATATACATATAACAATAGAGGATTGAAAATCATGAGCCACACAAATCACTTGATACACCTGCAAATAAAACCAACCTATGTTCTAATATATATTGATGATAAAGATATTTATAACTGACAATAAGTTTATATCTATTCTTATAAAATCAAAATATGAGGTGGGTAGATGGAATTAAATAACACATACATTGGGGAATAATGGGTAAAGGGTGGGAAGGCTAAAATTATGCATGGGTATGCCCTACATTTTCACTTATGATCCTTCTTTTTTTAGTTCAATTCACTCATGTGCCTTTATATGTTCCAAGGGAATTTCCTTAGGTGTCCTTTGTTTTCAAAGAAGTCGATTCATCCCAGTCACCTATACCAACCACCATACATGTAATATAATTGTTCTTATACTATTATTCTTTCTCTTAAAATGATATATCGGATCATAATTGGGGAATGGGATTCCCCACTTCTAGACTTGAGAGAGATTCTTGGAGAAACATCACCAATGTATAAAATAACTCATTTTATTAGCCAATAAAACTCAAACACTTTGGTAAATAAATCAATTAGTAATTTAGTTATTTTAATGAGGGAACCAACATGAATGAATTCATTACCCCTGGTCTTCATTCACTATGAATAATGACCCACCACATAAACCACACAAATGGGCGATGCATCACTGATTGCAATTCCACAAGTATTAATATTCTTCCAAATACCTTCCACAAGGGTGAAACACCATAAGAGGAATTTAATAAGGGGAATATTTTGGCTAGGTAATTAAGAAATAGAGACACTACTACTAAGGTATTTCACATCAGACATCCTTCAATCAAAGTACTTCACATGGGAGACCCTTCACCTATTATACTACACATGGGTGAAAAATCATCTAATTTATTTCACCTGAGTGACAATTTGTCCAATTTATATCACTTGGGTGACCAATCTACCAATAACACCCTGGTATTTTGATAATTATTTTATTTTGAATTTATTTAAAACTTGCGATATCTTTAATTTTATGTAACAATATAAATAGTTTATTTTATTTTAATGTGCTATGTTGGTCTTGTGTTATACGGAACACTAAGAAAATAATGTACTAAAAAACATAAATTTTTTCTTTTTATACATGAAATACCAAGGTTATATATTTATTATAATACACAACACACAACACTAACTTAGAATTCATTACAAGCAACACTGATGTTTCGACAAAACATCATTTTAGTGCTATATATTTTTTAATGAGAAAATTATAACGAAGTTGTTAAAAATAGTAATATAAATAGTAATAAAAAAATTTATAATATTTTTTATAATGGTTTTATATAAATTATACATGTGCATAATGAATGAAATATTTTTGGTTAAAGACCTTATATGTTTATTAATATAATTTTATCAAATAAATAACTTTTCATATCCGTTGAAAAATAGTAAATTTAATTTTCGACACATATTGAAATTGATATTTTTTTAATTTATAATTTTAAAATTATCACTGGGTGAACTTTTTGTTTTTTCTTAGAAACTAAATTTTTTAAATGAACAGTGAAAATGTACTTCTTCTTAGTTATAGAATTCATTTTCATTTGAAAATTTACAAATGAAAAATTATGTTTTAAATATGTTTCAATGTAAAATTTTATCAATTATAAATCTATTAATATAATATATTTGAGTTGAATTAATTTCACATTGAAATTTAATATAGAAAATTAATAAACTTTTAAACTTCTTTATACTTTAAAAACCCATAATTTTGTCACGTCATCAGGATTACCATTGATATTAGTTTTAATACAGATGTGAATTGAATTTACGAAAACTGAAATACAACATTGTAATCATTTTAATATATATATTATTATTATATCATATTTATTATTGGTGGGAACTATTATTAAATACGATTATATTTAATCACCACAAATGAAGGTAAAAATTATCTTAATTAGGGACTAAATCGTAATCTTCTAGAACAAAATAACATATAGACTTTTCCAAAACACATTTTATGGACATATTTAATCAATAAACCTTATATTATTGACTTATATTGTTTTTTATTCCATTTTTAGGTAAAAACATGTATACATCCAACTTGTTTTCAAAAATGCCATGTGAGTCATATTCCCCTTATATAAATGGCCACCACATCTCCCACTTTTTTACACCTCTCGAAATTTTTATATTAGGCCATGATCTAACAAATAAAAATCCCATATTTCTTCCATTATTCCTAGAAGTATTATATTGACTATAATAAAGTCCAAATAATCCATATGGCACAAACTAAAAGTAGTTACCCGATTAAGAGGTATTGTCTTCTCTCATGCTCCTTTATTTTATTTTCCTTCTCCACCCCCATCCACTCTATTTATTCCATTATTTAAAAGAAATATTAAATATAAAAGTATTTTTTTATTGGGATGATCTATACTTACACACAATTCCATCTAATGTTAAACAAACATATTGTTTATGTGTATAGTGAACTACTGACTCACTAAATAATGATTGTTCAATTTTACTTACTGCCCCTCATGGTTGACATTATGATGGAAAATTAGGTTATATATGTTATTTATTATATTTATTATTTCATTATTCTTATTTATTACTTTCATAACATGCATATTTCTGTTTTTCCATTTGGTGTTAATATGATAATTTATTTTTGAGGTGGGGTGGACTACCTCCCCACAATGCGATATGATTCATTCATACAGTACATGTACTATATTAAGGATGTTTTTGTGAATATATAGAATATATATCATATCATAAATATATTTTAATATATATATATATATATATATATTAACCTATGTCTTTTACTTTCTTAAATTCAACATGACAATTAAATGGAAATAATGTTCATGTGTATATACGACCAACCATCTCCGTGAAAGGTGTATTTTGTTTCATACTTATCTGTTATATTGATTATTAAAACACCCACATACTAAATATATATGATATTTATATCATGGATTAAATTTTGGGAATCATTTTTTAATGTATAAGTACAATAGATATAACAAATTAAGATTAATGTGAAGAATAATGAAAATATTACCCAAAGTGAAACCTTAACATAGGATTGTTAACTAGCGTGTAATATAAGGTTATAATAAAATAAAATATGGTATTAGATATTAAAATATTTCTATTTAACTGATTTATAATAATTTTATATTTATTATACATGTTTTTTGAATGAGTATGATGATATTCAAGACATAAGGTAATGGGTTTTCATCTCAATTTTTATTTCGGTGAGATACATGCTAGATTCGCCACTCATTCAATTTTTGTGGTGTATGTACATACCTAGATTTTTTTCTATGTACCATATAATTAAATTTATGTGTATTACCATATCCATTTTATGATCATTAATTCATGGTGTTTTAGTTTCAAAATATTCCTAATCAGTAAAATTGTTTTGTCTCAGTTTTCCTTTTTCGAGACACATGTTTTGTTAGGAACCTAAATTATCCTTCTAGGTGTATATAAATCCAATTTATATGTTATATAATTAATTTAATTTCTTTAATGATAATTTTTCTTCATTTAATTATTATTTCATACATGTAGTGTATGATCTCATGTTACCATGTTATAAGTGATTATAGAGACAATCTCATCACTCTTCGAGATTGTTTATGATTGTTCCCCCTTTGATGAAATATTATGATCCACATATCAATGAAACTAATGATTTACCTAATCCCATGTTTATTCAAGATATATACACGTATTAAAACCATTTTAGTACTCTTTGGTACTTCATATAACATTTTTAACTAAATTATTTAAATCTCTCTCTCTGGTTGCAATATTTTGTATTCAAAAACCATGTTTTCAAAAATGTTTTCGATCTTTTATTTCAAAATATATACAAAGAATAATTTCATGGAAAAAAGATTTTATAGACATTTTATAATTTCCAATGACTAATTTATATGTTTTTAAATATATTTTTAAATAAAAATGATTTAAAAATGTTTAAGGTTTTCAAAATCATTTTAAATGAAGAAGGGATATTTTCCATAAAAATATTTTTAAAAGATCATTAAAAATTGTTTCCCATCTACAATAAAATCCATTGGTGTAACTCATGCCTTTTTGTTTAAATTATTAAATTCTTCCATTCATATTATTTCTATGAATGAATTATGTTTTTATGGAATGATGTTTATGAATCCCATTTCACATTCATTGGATATATGACTTTGAAACCTACTTATTTTCACAGGTTATGTTCATGATGAAATGATTACGAAACTTATATCTTCCCAAAGGTCTTGATATGATTACATGATTAAAATACCCATTTCATTTCATGGGTTATGATATAGTAATTTATGATATTGTGGAACATTATGTATGATTTCACCATGTGATGTTTGAGACCTATATAACCCTCCAATGTATTGGTTAATAATTTATATAAAATGAGATATACTTGTATGAGACAAGAAATGAAATCAAATTAGTATTATATATATGGAATGATAAATGATATATGGTTACAATTATAGGGATGTAATGATAAATGATCATTGTTCAGAAATACTGGGAAAGAACGGGGTTTGAACCCAGTTCTGTAATGAACATTTTCCACAAAGATTTCCTCAAATACAATTCTTTAACTACTATGGAAATTATTATTTATTCTTATGGGTATACTGAAATTGAATGTTTTATTCATATGTTAGTATTTTATGTCTTACGTTATTTTTTTTATTATTCATGTTTTATGAACATTCATGATTTATGAAAGGATTCATGTATATAATCTTTGATATGCAGGGTATGATCATCTATTTCTAGGATCATATTCTCATACCCTTATGCTGAAACTTTTGAAACATATCTATTTTATTCACCATTACTGAGCATTTGAGATCACCTTTTTTATGTTTAATTTCCTTGGGTTATTAAGAAATGTTATAGTTATAATTACTAAAGGTGAAAATTTTTATGGGATATGTTGAATATCATTCACCAGGATAGAAGATTTTGATTACATGATTCCAAAGACGGAAAACTGTTATGGTCCTTAGGCATGTATTTTTGCAATTTATAGAATATTAATATAAAATGATATAATATTCACATATGTAAATCCCGAGACACTATTGATGGTTTAAAGGGGACAATTTAGTTAAACTTTGGAATCTAGGAGGAGAAATCCATAGTGGTAACCCTAAGGAAATGTCTAAGGATAAGTCTGATGGTTTAAAAAGTATAAGGAAATTTCATGGAATTTATATAAAATACTGAGTGATTAGATTCTATAAAATGAATCCATGTCTGGATAATACAAGTGAATGTTTATTTGGACATATGTACATAGGGGGTGAGAACTCAGATAAAATTTTTTGGCCCTTATATGGGGTAATATCGTACACAACAATGAACCTTTCTACACAACAAGTTTAACACTCTTAGGGTACATGATTTTGGAATTCACAAAATCGTAATGAACTATTATGAAGGATTTATATTTATGTTGGATATAAAAATACTGTGATAAACCTTGGGTTCCATAGATTAAGGATGGTGTCATGATTTTGACATCCCATAAGTTATTATTTTCATGACTATGATGTTTTCTACTATGATAAGTAAATATAAAACAACACATTTTGTTTTAGTCAAATGGTGAGAGATAGAATTAACTACATTAACAGCGAATGTGAATAATTATTTTCTGATGAGAATACAAGTGGGATGACAATTGGAGTAAAATATTTTATGATCATGGAAAATATGTCTTTAAGGAACATTATTAAAAACATATAATGTAACAAAATCTTGGGCTCACCAAGGAAGAGAAATAAGGAGTTTTTTGAGACTTCATGTAATAATGTCAACATAATAAAGAAGATTTGGTTTCATTAGTGTCATAAATGTTGAAATAATAAACTAAAAAAATGTCTTAGAGTAATAAAAAGATGTTTGGACTATGGTAAAAAAGGTCACAAATAATGGGGATACAAGAGAAAAATGATGAGTAAGATTAATGAGGTGGATGAAAATATTGTACTACCTCAGGAGTCATTAAAGATTATGAGTTTAATGTGTGGATTTTATGGTCATTATTCAACTCAATTTCACAAGAGGAACGAACCAGAGGATAATTGGCAAGGTGGTAAGAGTAATAGTTATAGTATTGATGATGATGATACTACAGATAAAATTTGAAAGGAAATATGTATTTTATAATAGGATGAGGTATACTTGTTTATGGAATAAGGATAATGTGGAATAATAATTTTTTATGTATTTTCATTCATGAAATTTTTTATATGAATATTTAAATGTATAGGGAATGTTTAGTTAATGTTTTTTCACTTTAGATTTTCAAGAAGACATTTAATGGATCCGGGGGAATATAAAAGTGATAAAATCAATATGTTTTGTCCCTGTAATACACATTATTAAAGGAATGATAATCCTTATTGTGTTACTTATGTTATGATAATTTTATTTGGATAATGATATGTGGGATATGAATAAGTATGTTCGAAAGTACTGATTACCCTAGAACTAATGATGGACTTGTTGAAAAGTCATTGATACTAACATGGATGATGTTTATAACTTCTTGGATTTATGGAATATATCATGTAAGCTATAGAATAAGGATTAATTTATGTTTTCCGAAAGGATTTTTGGTAATTTATGTTGTTACCATGTTACAAGAGAATTTATCATTATGGTACTCATATGATTGGAATGTTACAACCAAGAGCTACTTTGTTATATATGGGGGAATCAATTTTATGTTGATTTGATTTCTATATTTTTAAAATGTTTTTAATATTCTTATTTTATAAGGTTTATAAGATTAACCATTAATGAAATGGTTATATTAAACATTAGAGGACGAATTTATGCATTTTGTTTGTATTAGAAACCATGGGTAAAGGGATATTTATTGATTAACCTTATTTCAAGGATGCCAGTCATATATTTTGGAAATTATATTAGTCTTGTTTTAGAAATGTAAATCCTGTGTGTTAGGAGAAAACCAATCAAGTCTAGGAAGGCTATGGTACATTAACCCTCGATCAATGGAAAATAAGGTTTTCCTATATATCACTATCCCACACCATGTTCTCATTATGTTTAAGTATTTTCAACCAATAATTATTTATGAAAATAAAGTAGTGTAAAATTTTTTAGTGAAAAAATTAGTATTTTATGAATAGTTAGAGGGGAATAGTTATACATTTCCACTTTCATAGGAATTAATATTTTGTAAAAGATTATTTTAGAGCTCTAGACATAAATGTTAATTTCTGGACATCCATTTCTTGAAGGAAAGGATAAATAAAAAATAGTTAAAATACCAACCTAAGAATCAAATTTACTTTATAGAAATATTACAGGTTAGTATATTTCTTTATATTTATAAGGCCTCAGCCTTAAACCTTACTTAATCTTGAGTTATTACAAGATTACACATTGAGGATCTTTTCAGGTTTATAGTTTTAGAGAATTAGATCATAAAACTTGCATTACATTCCACATATAAACAAAGTGGTTACATAAAGATAGTATTCTTCATTCCCATCAATGGAAACACATTTAAAATAAAACATGGATTATTTCTTGACACATCCTTGACTCTATCATCTTATCATGTACCTTTCCCTTGACCTGTGAAAAACATTTCAAAAACATGGGATGAGCATAAAAACTCAGTATGGGTTATAAAAAAACATGGAAAGGAGACATGAGTTCATATATACATAAGAATGAAATCATACTTTACCCATAAAACATAGGCACTTTAACATACCTCATAAAATCATGAATAAATCATAGAAATCATAAGACATAAAGGTAACTTGAGGCATTCATAACATTCTTACGTAGGGAGTAACCCTCTTGGTTACGTTTGGAATACCCATCACAGTATATTCCCTAAAATATCTTCGGAGAAACCTTAACATTTCACTCCTTCGCGTTACCCAATGCATTGGAGAGCTATAACGGGCTCACCCGCCCATAGTTTATCACGGAACCACCCGTCTTCATAATAATGCCCACGAACCATAACATAATCATATCACATAAAACATGCATAAAGGAAACATAAATTTCCACATTTCAATCACGAGATATCAATACAACACATTGATATAAAAACATTTTGAAAACCATTTTCAATACCAAAATAAAAGAAAAGTAAAACATGGTATTTATTTTTCTTTTAAAAAGAAGGTATGGCTTGTAGAGGAAGCCGAAACTCAAATAACGGTCACGACGGCGGAGAAGTCGTAGTCGCCGCATACGTACGACAAAAACATTCCCTTTTGTCGTTTAGTAAACACTTTGTATAAAAAAAATCCTTTTGAATAAATGTAAAAGTCAAAGGGGTTTATACACCGTATAAAAGAAAGTTGTGTATAAAATAAAATATGCCTCAATGAAAGGAGATTGAGACGAAGTCCCATACATCGTATCCGACTTGACCCGACCGTTCTTTAATCTCCTGAATAATAAACTTGAGTTAATCTCTACTTTCTTCTGAATCTTTTTCAAGTTCATTATTCCTTTTATACCATGTTATGAACATCATGCAATCATTTAAGTTAATAATGTTCATTTTGTCGGTATTTGGTTCTTAAGTCAAAAATAGACTTCTTACACTTACATGTTGTTAATTTGGTCAAAGGTTCTTTATATCCAGAATGGTATTCATGATGTAGATATCATATATGTCATATATATCCAGTACATACATGCATTTATAATATTACATAATCATTTAGAGGTAAGAAATGAAATGCACCGTTCATGGAGACGGTAAGCCGTACGTACGCATGAACGCTACTTTCATTTCTATTTCATATTTTATAGAATTGAATCATAATGATATAAAGGTATATTATAATTCCATTATAATATCATATATAATATCATAGTTCCATCCTTTATATGTCCCACATATGGTATTTAACGAATCAATTCACTTTGAGGGGGCGGTAGTCCGCACTTCCTAAAATGAAGATATCGTGTTTACCCATAATGGAAACCATAAAGGTATGCCCAAAATGAAAAAACAGAAGCTTAAGGAAAACATAAACATATTATATATCATATATAAAAATAGTGACATCATAATGGCCACCTTTGAATGTGTTAAATGAGTTTTGAACAATCATCGTTTCGGGAGGCAGAATTTCGCCATCCACAGAAACCGTATGTTCTTTAACCATTTGATGCAGTTGTGTGAGAGTGTAGCTCAAATAAATATTATAACAACATTCTAGTATATTTAAGATACTGGTGTTGTTACAAAAGAATTAAATAAAAAGAGTTTAGGGGCTTGGAGAAGCAAAATAAAACAAATGAACATGAGAGAATGAATTACCTTAAAAAGTGTAACTCCTTTTGATTTGAGTCTAAAGGCTTCCTTTGAAAGGATTCTGACCAAAGGGAATCCTATAGGATGAGAGAGGGATGTGGAGAGAGTAAATTGGTAGGGGTTGGCCGAGCTAAAGGCTTGAGTAGTGTGTGAAATGAGGTAGAGGTGGGGACCTTTTATAAGAGGAGAGGAGGGGCACTTTTGGAAAGTAAAGAAATATTACATTATTTGAAAATGTGTTTCGGTTTTAAAAGGTCCCACATTGATAGAATTAGTGGATAAGGTGATAAGGGTTCGAAATACACTCATCCAATTGGTTTTGGACATGTGTAGTTCATAGATTTTACATTATCTTTCTATTTTATTTAAATCGTCAAATAATGATGTCATCGCTGCATCATTATTATGTCATAAATAATTAAATTTATTTAATGTCTAAAAATTATAAAACAAATACTATGATATAGGAAATCTTTTTATCTTTCCAATTACTATTTATAATCAAATTTTGGACTTGTATAACCCCACTTAAAAATTGTTTTCCTAAAACATATTATGTTTGTGTCATTTTCCCTTTAACATTAAATAAAAAGTAATTTATGTCATTTCCCAACAAAAGTGGATCCATGGGGTCCCCAAGTTGACCCATGGCATGTCATGGTCGTCCATGAAACAACCAATGAGGTTGGGACATGTGTCTAGGTCATTTCATTTTATTAAAGTATTATTTATACCTTAAACTACCCTAATTACCACTAATCGTGATTAAGAACTTAATAAGTTACTATTCACCAAAAAATTATTATAATATCATTGAACCACATTTTACATACTAATGACAACCATGTATGTCGGATTTTCAAAATTCAATACACATTAGTGGTAAACTTTCATTTAACTCAAAAATCAGTTTGCTTGATTATCACTTAGTGGTTTCACTATTCATCAAAAATTGACGTTTTTCAGAAAATTACCAAAAAATCACCCTAAGATATATTTGATATTCTGACTTCAAAAATGAAGTCTATTTTACAAAATTAGAAACATATAGGTCACATTAATTAATTTAATAATTAATTCCCGCCGTCAGATCAAATAGCGTGTTTTTATGAAACAATAAGTATCAAAAGATTGACACCAGTTTAAGTCCAATTTCAAAGTGAAATTGACTCCAATGACCACCATTGGATTAAATGGTAAAAATATATTCATATTACACATTAAGACCAATTCAAAAGATAATCTAATCATATAAATAAATTAGATTAAAAAGTAGTTTTGATGTAAAATGCAGTATTTTTCACTATTCATTAAAAAATGAACCTTGTCAGAAAAATACCAAAACTTCACACAAAGTAAATTTTGATGTCCCAATCATAAAGAATAATTTTATTTTGACAAACATAGTTTATAAAATTGTCAAAATATAGATTCAAAAATGGTTTTCCATCAAAAGGCACTAAAACAATCTCTTAAGAATATTAGTGTATTCCATGCATAAGATTGTATTTATTTTCATTTTAAGCCTCTATAACACTATCTAAATCATTAATAGACATAGATAAAAATATATATTATTCATTACTTACTTGGGATGTTACATCCTTCCCCCCTTTAGAAAATTTCGTCCCCGCAATTTATTTACTTATCGAATAAATGGGGGTACTTATCCCTCATTGCATTTTCAGATTCCCATGTTGCCTCTTCAATCATGTGGTTTTTCCACAAAACCATTACCTGCTTAATCACCTTATTTTGTAATACATGCTCCATGTGGTCATGAATCTGGACCGGTTGTTCCTCATAAGATAGGTTCTCTTGCAGCTGAACTACCTCTGGACTCAAAACATGAGATGGATCTGGCATATACTTTCTCAACATCGAAATGTGAAAAACATTGTGTACCTGAGATAAACTCGGAGGTAAAGCCACTCGGTATGCAACTGATCCAACTCTTTCCAGAATTTCGTATGGTCCAATGAACCTTGGACTCAACTTTCCTTTCTTACCAAATCTCATCACACTTTTCCAAGGAGAAACCTTGAGAAAAACATGATCACCTACCTCGAAAGATAGATCCTTCCTCCGGTTATCCGCATAACTCTTCTGCCTGCTCTGAGCTGTTCTCATGTGTTTCTGAATCAGATGAACTTTTTCTGCCATCTCTTCTACCAATTATGTTCCCATCAACTTCCTTTCACCCACTTCATCCCAGAAAGCTGGAGTTCGACACCGCTTCCCATATAATGCCTGAAATGGTGCCATCTGTATACTAGAATGGAAACTGTTATTATATGAAAATTCAACCAAAGAAAGATGTTGGTCCCAACTTACCTGATAATCCATAGGACAAGATCGTAGCATATCCTCCAATGTCTGAATTGTTCGTTCTGACTGCCCATCTGATTGAGGATAAAAAGCTGTACTAAAATTTAATTCAGTACCCAACGACTTCTGAAGGCCTTTCCAAAAGTTAGAAGTAAACCTGGGATCACGATCCGATACAATGGAGAGAGGAACTCCATGTAACCTGAATATCTCTTTAAGATACAAACGGGAAAGTTGATCAAGAGAGAAAGTATCTCGTATAGCCAGGAAATGCGCAGATTTGGTCAAGCGATCAACAATAACCCAGATTGCATTATTACCTCGAGATGTCTTCGGTAATCCAACAACAAAGTCCATGGATATATTCTCCCATTTCCACTCTGGCACTGGTAAAGGCTGAAGCATCCCTTTCGGTAACTGCCACTCTGCTTTAACCTGTTGACATGTCAAACACTTCACAGTAAAATCAGCAATATCTCTTTTCATTCCATCCCACCAGTAATACTCCCGCAGATCTCTATACATCTTAGTACTGCCCGGATGAACTGAAAACGGAGAACTATGAGCTTCATATAAAAAATCTATCTTCAACTGTGAATCACAAGGCACACACAATCTCTTCCCAAATCTCAAAACACAATCATTATCAATGTTGAATTCAGGCAACTTACCTTTCTGAACCAGCTCTACCTTTTTCTGCAACTCACTGTCTTGCTTCTGTGCTTGCTTGATTCTATCTGATAGAGATGATCTCACTGATACCGGAAACAAAAAAGAAGGCCTTCCTGCACCAACAACTTCTATGCCAAAGTTCATCAAATCGTTAACCAAAGGATCACGTTCCAAACGCAACATTGTTAATGAAGCATTACTTTTTCGACTCAAAGCATCAGCCAATTTATTTTCTTTTCCCGGATGGTAATCAATTGTACAATCATAATCCTTGATTAATTCAAGCCATCTCCTTTGTCTCATGTTTAACTCTTTCTGAGTGAATATATATACTTTAAACTTTTGTGATAGGTATATATTTCACACTTTACTCCATACAAATGATGCCTCCAAATTTTTAAAGCAAAAACAATAGCAGCTAATTCCAAATCATGTGTAGGGTAATTTACCTCATGAGTTTTCAACTGTCGTGAAGCATAAGCAATTACCTGATCATTCTGCATTAGGATGCAACCAAGTCCTTTCAATGAAGCATCATTGTATATAACAAACTCACCATTGCTGGAAGGTAGTGCCAAAACTGGAGCATTCACCAATCTTCTTTTCAATTCCTGAAAACAATCATCACATTCTTTTGTCCAGATAAACTTTACACCCTTCCGAGTTAGCTTAGTCATTGGACTAGATAACCGTGGAAAATTTCTAACAAACCTTCGGTAATAGCCCGCCAAACCAAGGAAGCTACGAATCTCGGTTACATTTGTGGGTCTTGGCCATTCTTCCACAACTTTTGTTTTTGCAGGATCAACAGTTATTCCATCTTTAGAAACAATGTGACCAAGGAAAGAAATTTGTTGCAACCAAAACTCACACTTACTGAATTTCCCATACAGTTTCTTTTCTTTTAAGGTTTGCAAGATAACCCTAAAATGTTTTTCATGCTCCTCTTTACTTTTAGAAAACACCAAAATATCATCAATGAAAACCACCACAAACTTATCCAAGAAGTCATGGAAAATTCTATTCATTAAGTCCATGAATACAGCAGGTGCATTGGTTATCCCAAAAAGCATTACTACAAATTCATAATGGCCATATCTCGTACGGAACGTGGTCTTCGGAATATCTGCCTCCTTTACCTTCAGATGATGGTACCCCGATCTCAGGTCAATCTTTGAAAAAAACTGAGCTCCCTGGAGCTGATCAAATAAATCATAAATATGAGGAAAAGGATATTTGTTCTTAACAGTGATATTATTCAAGGCTCTATAATCAATGCAAAGTCTCATAGAACCATCTTTCTTTTTAACAAATAAAACAGGATCACCCCAAGGTGATGTGCTAGGTCTAATGAAACCTTTCTCTAATAAATCTTGCAATTGCTCCTTCAACTCTAAAAGTTCAATTTGTGCCATTCGATAAGGGGGTTTTGAAATTGGCTTAGCACCAGGAACAAAGTCAACAGTAAACTCAACTTCCCGATCTGGTATTATTCCAGGCAACTCATCAGGAAAAACATCAGGATACTCATTTACCACTGGCACATCATTAATCTGAACAGTTCCTTTATTTTCAACGACGTGTGCAAGGTAACTTTCATTTCCATATTTTACAAGTTTCTCGGCCTCTTGATATGTTATCAAAAGTAAGGGTTCATTCTTGTAAACAAAATGAAAGTCTTTCTGAAAAGAAACTTCTTTAGCTCTACAGTCAATCTTAGCATGGTAAATAGAGAGCCAATCCATACCCAGGATAACATCAAACTCTACTAGAGGTAGAACAATAATGTTTGCACGTAGGTTCTTTCCACAGATAAGGATAGGAAGATTCTTATAAATTCTTTTTGCCTCGACACTTCCCCCAGGAGTTTTTACCAAAAGTTCAGGAGTCATTTCTTGAGATGGTATTCCCATTTTACTAGAAAAGGTTTCAGAGATGAAAGAATGTGTAGACCCCGAATCAAACAACACACTGGCATAATCTGAAAAAACAAACAAAGTACCTGATACAACTTCATTTGATGGCCCGACATCTGCTGAAGTAGTTGCAAAGGATTTCACCACCCCTTTCTGCTTGTAGTCTAACTGCTTCCCATCACTCAAGCTCTTTGTCAAACACTCGTTTGCATAGTGACCCATCTCATTGCACTTATAACACTTCACTAACTGTAAATAAAATTTTTTCTTACCTTCACCTTGATCCTTTTCAGTGCAATCACGAGCCTTATGTCCCATCTTACCACATTGGTAGCACTTCCCAGAATTCAGAGGACATTCCCCAGCATGCCTTTTGCCACATTTATCACAAACTGGAAACTTAGTTCTCTTACCATCAGACTTTTTTGAAGAATTCTTACCTTTCTCCTGCCACCTCAGTCTCTTCTTCTGCTGGTTGTTATAGAAAACTTGGTCATCGGCAAACTCCATTTCCACCTTCTCAGCACATCGAAAAATCTTTTCATAACTTTTAAACTCACGAGAAGCTAATGCCCTTCGATACTTTGGCTTTAATCCTGAGTAAAAACGATTGATTTTACTATCAAGGTCTCGGATAAAATTTGGAGCATACCTTGCCAATCGAGTGAACCTTTCTTCATAGGCAGCCACTGAGTCTTCCTCTTGCCTCAATTCCAAGAATTGCTTTTCCATCCTAAGTCGAATATCCTTAGGAAAATACTTCTCAAGAAACATACCTTTGAATTCATCCCAGTCAAGAGCATCAATCTCATCGGCATCCCTGATATAAATAACCATAGACCACCACTGATCTACTCCACCCTCCAAACGGTAAATAGCAAGACTAACCTTTTGATTTTCTGAACACCCCATGACATCAAAAATCTTCTCCAGTGCTTTAATCCACCCTTAAGCTAGCACAGGGTCAGATGATCCTCTGAATGATGGTGGATGTTGCCTCATGAAATGTTCCACCACTGACATGTTCTTCTGCGGTTGTTCTGGCTGATCTCGTGCATGGATACCACCGCCATTTATCGCTTGAGTCAACTGCGCCATTACTACAACAAACTGTTCAGTTCCAATTCCAACCATTTCTGGATGCTGATTCGGAAGGTTATTTTCTTCTGTATGCCTTCCTAGCACTGCTTCCCTGTTTCCTCTGCGGAAAACCATTCTGAACAAACATGTCTTAGATGAAGCAACATGGTAATCTTTAAATTCTATATCATTTCAAAAAAAAAATATTTTTGGATAATCATTTAATAGAATTCTAACTCCTAAAGTTATCTAAACCGACCTTTGATACCAACTATAAGGCCCCAGCCTTAAACCTTACTTAATCTTGAGTTATTACAAGATTACACATTGAGGATCTTTTCAGGTTTAGAGTTTTAGAGAATTAGATCATAAAACTTGCATTACATTCCACATATAAACAAAGTGGTTACATAAAGATAGTATTCTTCATTCCCATCAATGGAAACACATTTAAAATAAAACATGGATTATTTCTTGACACATCCTTGACTCTATCATCTTATCATGTACCTTTCCCTTGACCTGTGAAAAACATTTCAAAAACTTGGGATGAGCATAAAAACTCATTATGGGTTATAAAAAAAACATGGAAAGGAAACATGAGTTCATATATACATAAGAATGAAATCATACTTTACCCATAAAACATAGGCACTTTAACATACCTCATTAAATCATGAATAAATCATAGAAATCATAAGACATAAAGGTAACTTGAGGCATTCATAACATTCTTACGTAGGGAGTAACCCTCTTGGTTACGTTTGGAATACCCATCACAGTATATTCCCTAAAATATCTTCGGAGAAACCTTAACATTTCACTCCTTCGCGTTACCCAATGCATTGGAGAGCTATAACGGGCTCACCCGCCCTTAGTTTATCACGGAACCACCCGTCTTCATAATAATTCCCAAGAACCATAACATAATCATATCACATAAAACATGCATAAAGGAAACATAAAATTTCCACATTTCAATCACGAGATATCAATACAACACATTGATATTAAAACATTTTGAAAACCATTTTCAATACCAAAATAAAATAAAAGTAAAACAAGGTATTTATTTTTCTTTTAAAAAGAAGGTATGGCTTGTAGAGGAAGCCGAAACTCAAATAACGGTCACGACGGCAGAGAAGTCGTAGTCGCCGCATACGTACGACAAAAACATTCCCTTTTGTCGTTTAGTAAACGCATTGTATAAAAAAAATCCTTTTGAATAAACGTAAAAGTCAAAGGGGTTTATACACCGTATAAAATAAAGTTGTGTATAAAATAAAATATGCCTCAATGAAAGGAGATTGAGACGAAGTCCCATACCTCGTATCCGACTTGACCCGACCGTTCTTTAATCTCCTGAATAATAAACTTGAGTTAATCTCTACTTGATTCTGAATATTTTTCAAGTTCATTATTCCTTTTATACCATGTTATGAACATCATGTAATCATTTAAGTTAATAATGTTCATTTTGTCGGTATTTGGTTCTTAAGTCAAAAATAGACTTCTTACACTTACATGTTGTTAATTTGGTCAAAGGTTCATTATATCCATAATGTTATTCATGATGTAGATATCATATATGTCATATATATCCAGTACATACATGCATTTATAATATTACATAATCATTTAGAGGTAAGAAATGAAATGCACCGTTCATGGAGACGGTAAGCCGTACGTACGCATGAACGCTACTTTCATTTCTATTTCATATTTTATAGAATGGAATCATAATGATATAAAGGTATATTATAATTACAGTATAATATCATATATAATATCATAGTTCTATCCTTTATATGTCCCACATATGGTATTTAACGAATCAAATCACTTTGAGGGGGCGGTAGTCCGCACTACCTAAAATGAAGATATCGTGTTTACCCATAATGGAAACCCTTAAGGTATACCAAAAATGAAAAAACAGAAGCTTAAGGAAAACATAAACATATTATATATCATATATAAAAATAGTGACATCATAATGGCCACCTTTGAAGGTGTTAAATGAGTATTGAACAATCATCGTTTCGGGAGGCAGAATTTCACCATCCACAGAAACCGTATGTTCTTTAACCATTTGATGCAGTTGTGTGAGAGTGTAGCTCAAATAAATCTTATAAAAACATCCTAGTATATTGAAGATACTGGTGTTGTTATAGAAGAATTAAATAAAAAGAGTTTAGGGGGTTGGAGAAGCAAAATAAAACAAATGAACATGAGGGAATGAATTACCTTAAAAAGGGTAACTCCTTTTGATTTGAGTCTAAAGGATTCCTTTGAAAAGATTCTTCCCAAAGGGAATCCTCTAGGATGAGGAGAGGGATGTGGAGATAGTAAATGGGCAGGGGTTGGCCGAGCAAAAGGCTTGAGTAGTGTGTGAAATGAGGTAGAGGTGGGGGCCTTTTATAAGAGGAGAGGAGGGGCACTTTTGGAAAGTAAAGAAATATTACATTATTTGAAAATGTGTTTCGGTTTTAAAATGTCCCACATTGATATAATTCGTGTATAAGGTGACAAGGGTTCTAAATCCACTCATCCAATTGGTTTTGGACATGTGTAGTTCATAGATTTTACATTATCTTTCTATTTTATTTAAATCGTCAAATAATGATGTCATCGCTGCATCATTATTATGTCATAAATAATTAAATTTATTTAACGTCTAAAAATTATTAAAAAAATACTATGATATAGGAAATCTTTTTAGCTTTCCAATGAATATTTATAATCAAATTTTGTACTTGTATAACCCCACTTAGAAATTGTTTTCGTAAAACATATTATGTTTGTGTCATTTTCCCTTTAACATTAAATAAAAAGTAATTTATGTCATTTCCCAACAAAAGTGGATCCATGGGGTCCCCAAGTTGACCCATGGAATTTCAGGGTCGGCCATGACACAACCAATGATGTTGGGACATGTGTCTAGGTCATTTCATTTTATTAAAGTATTATTTATACCTTAAACTACCCTAATTACCACTAATCGTGATTAAGAACTTAATAAGTTACTATTCACCAAAAAATTATTATAATCTCATTGAACCACATTTTACATACTAATGACAACCATGTATGTCGGATTTTCAAAATTCAATACACATTAGTGGTAAACTTTCATTTAACTGAAAAATCAGTTTGCTTGATTATCACTTAGTGGTTTCACTATTCATCAAAAATTGAAGTTTTTCAGAAAATTACCAAAAATTCACCATAAGCTATATTTGATATTCCGAATTCAAAAATGAAGTCTATTTTACAAAATTCAAAACGTATAGGTCACATTAATTAATTTAATAATTAATTCCCGCTGTCAGAGCAAATAGCGCGTTTTTATGAAAAAATAAGTATCAAAAGATTGACACCAGTTTAAGTCCAATTTCAAAGTGAAATTGACTCCAATGACCACCATTGGATTAAATGGTAAAAATATATTCATATTACACATTAAGACCAATTCAAAAGATAATCTAATCATATAAATAAATTAGATTAAAAAGCATTTTTGATGTAAAATGCAGTATTTTTCACTATTCATTAAAAAATGAACCTTGTCAGAAAAATTCCAAAACTTCACACAAAGTAAATTTTGATGTCACAATCATAAAGAATAATTTTATTTTGACAAACATAGTTTATAAAATTGTAAAAATATAGATTCAAAAATGGTTTGCCATCAAAAGGCACTAAAACAATCTCTTAAGAATATTAGTGTATTCCATGCATAAGATTGTATTTATTTTCATTTTAAGCCTCTATAACACTATCTTAATCATTAATAGACATAGATAAAAATATATATTATTCATTACTTACTTGGGATGTTACAATATTCATAGTCAATAAAAGAATTAATCAAACATAGGATAAGGATAAAAAAATTTCTAATAACTTAATTTGAGTTGAATCAATGGACTTATAAATCATCAAATCTTTATGACTTTGAGCCCCCAACTTTTCATTGATCATTCGGTTGACTGTGATTTGTGACTTCAACCACTTACAAAAAATATTTATTCTTTTCTTACATTACAATAATTACTCCCAACCTATATTATCCTATGTGGAAAGCTATTTATATGTTACTTTTGATAACTACTATGGTACAAAAATTCCTTTTTAATGGGATTTTTTAGTACACATTTTTATGATGTGGCTTTCTATGAATGAAACTATCATCTGTTAAATGCAGCACCAATTAAATGGTGGACTACACTCAAGATCAATTTTTTCCTACTATACATTTAACACTAAGGAGATATATAAATTGTCACATACAACATGAAACACCAACTTATCATATATTACACACAATAGAAATGTTTCTATGAAACATCATTTTACTATTATAAATATTTAAATGGGATAATTATTACTAGCCAATTAAGATCTGTAAAATTATTAGTAAAAACAACATTAAAAAAACTAATAATTGTTTTATATAAATGTAACCTATTTATAATGAGAGATATAATTTCTCGTTAAGACATTACACTTTTAAAAATATAAATTTCTAAAATAAACTATAATTTTTGTCTTTCTAGGAAATATAATAAAATTAATTTTATAAACATCGAGAAATAAAATTTAAAAAACAAAATCCATTTTTGAAATTAAAAGTCAAAAAATAACATAGGCTTAATTTTGGTGATTTTATAGAGAAACATCATTTTTTTGATGAATAGTGTAAAAATGTTGCCTTTCAGTAAAATCTTTGTTTATATATTTAATAATGATAAATTATTTTTTAAATTTGTTTTAAAGTCCAATTAGATCAATTATACATCAATTTAAAAAATTTAGTCGTTTAAAATCAATTTCACTTTGAAATTGAATATAAAAACATAATAATATTTGGAATATATATCTACTTTAAAAACCTGTAATTTCATCATGCGTGTGGAATTAACATTATCATACATTTTCAGATTCAATAATTTGAATATATAAAAAATTAAATACACAATTGTAATTAGTAAATATTTATAGTCTAATTAGATCATGTTTATTTATTACCATAATTATTAGTAAATGTGATTAAAAGTAATCACGTCAATTAACGTCAAATTAAAATTAATTGGGGACTAAAACATAATATTAGGGGAAACATTGACCTATCAACTTTTCCTAAACCCATTTCATGTTTATATTTCATTCATAAAACATACATTATAGATTAATGTTTGTTTTTTTAGGAACAAACATGAATAAACCATACATGTTTTTGAAAATTCCAACTGTGCCTTTTTAACATATAAATGGCCACCACCTCTCACGCTTTATAACAAATCTATATCCTATTATATTTTTAAAATATATTCCCAATAAACATAAAAAAAATCATACATTCTTCATATAATACTTCCCTTTGTTATAAGAAAATCCATGTGATTTTTTTTTGTTTTAACCAAAAGGAGTTACTAGATTAAGAGGCAACACCTTCTCTAAAGATTCTTTATTTATTTTTATTTATCGACCCTCCAATATCGTTGTTTCATATTTCAATAACAAAACCAATATACTCAATATACAAGGAATTTAATAAGTTAAGGTTTCTAAATACACTTACACACACCTATAATTAATGGGTATTGAATAAACTATTTATATGTTTGATGCACAATCACATCAGTAAATGATGATTATTAAATTTTCCTTACCGCCTCTCATGGTTGTAATTATATTGGAAAATAAATTTATATATGTTATATATTATATTTATTATTTATTTATGTTTATATTTTCATTTTAAACACGTACATTTTTACATTATATTTGTTGTAAATATGATAATTTCGTTTGACAAAGTGTGGACTACCACCCCCTCAATGAGATATGATTCTTTCATACACTACATTGATTGCATTATGTATGGATTTAAGAAATATATAAGATATATAAGATATCATAAATCTAATTTAATAATGATATATATATATATATATACATATGTTTTGATATATGTATTTTACATTCTTTCTTTCAACACGGTAATTAAATGTAAATATCATTTATGCATACATATGACCAACTATCTCCAAGAACAGTGTATTCTATTTAATACATATATAGTTTAATGATTATTATAATAAACATATAAATTATCTAAATTATATTTATATCATTGTATAAATTATCAAAATCATGATATAATATATAAGTACTAATGACATTACAAATTTAGACACATGTGAAAAGTAAATCAAATATTACCTAAAGTAAATCCATAACATATAACTGTTATCAAGAGGGTAATATATGGTCCTATAAAACCATATATGCTATTATATATAATAATATGGGTATTTTAAATATTTATATTTAATTTATATATATTATACATGTGGTTTTAATGAGTATGGCGCTAGTCAAGACACATGGTAAGGGGATTACCATCTCACATATTATTTTTATGAAATACATGCAATGATTGCCACTATTACCTTTTTTTATTGTGTACATACTAACCTAAATTGAATTCTATGTATCATATAAGTTTCTTTTGGGAATTTTAATATACACTTTATGTTCTTTTTCATTGGGTTTATGTTTCAAAAGTAAACAAGTCATTAATATAGTTTTATCTCAATTTTCTTTCTTTGAGACTCATATTTTGTGATACACCTAAATTATATACTGGGGGGTAAATTATTCCATTTTACAAGAAATATCATTAATTTAATTTACCTCATCGTATTTTAATCTTCATATTTTATTATTATATAGTGTATGATCCCATGGTACAAAGTTATAAGAGTTTATTGAGACAATATCATCTCTTTTCGAAATTGTTTGTGTTTATATTTCACTTGATAAAATATTATGATCCATATCTCAAGGAAACTCATGAGTTTCTTTATTACCTATTTGTTTATGATATATCCATGTATTATAACCATTTTTCATTATTTGGTACTTACGATGTCATTTTTATGTTAAATATGACCATCTTCTCTTATGTAAAAAATCTGTTGTATTCAAAAACGATATTTTGAAAAAAAAAGATTTCAAAAGATATATGAAGACCATTTCCAAGGGAAAAGGATTTAAAAAAAGTTTAATATTTTTTAATTCTTCATTTATATTTTTTCAAATTTATTTTCAAAGGAAAATGATTTCAGTGATGTTTTCTGTTTTTAAAAGTATTTTCAAAGAAGAAATGATATTTTCATAATGAAAATTTTTTAACAGATCATTCAAAATTATTTAACATCGATGACAACATCCATTGTTATTACTCATGACTTTATGAGGATAATATTCAATGTTTCCATTCATTTTATTTTTTGAATGGATTATGTTATAATGGAATGATGTTTATGAATCCCATTTCTCTATCATGGGTTATATGATTTTGAAATCCACTTCTTTTCGTGGGTTATGTTCATGAAGAAAAGATTATGAAACTAGTATATTTTCATAGGTTATGATATGATTACAAGTTTGTAATACCCATTTAATTTAAATGGTTTTGGTATGGTTATTTTTGATCTTATGGAAAATGTTTGTATGATTTCACTATGATATGTGTTGGACCAATACATACAACAAGTGCATCAGTTAAAGATTTATATCTTATGATATAAACATGGGAAGAATGAGAAATGAAATCAGGTTAGTATTACATGGCTAGAATTATAAATGATCTCGGATTAGTATTATATTTCATGAACAAGAAATGAACTCGATTCGGTAATACATGGCTCGAAAATGGTGTGAACCTCATTCAATAAAGGACATTTCCCACTAAGATAGTATCGACATAAATGCATTGACTATAGGGGAAATCATTTTATATTCTTATGTTTCTACAATAATTCCATGTTTTATTACTGTGATATGACTTCATGGATTATTTCATTTATTTCATTATTATACATGTCATAAGAACATCAATTCTTTATTCCATGATTCAGTAATATGATCATTGATATACTGTATATGATTGTTTATTTTTAGGATCACGTTATCATACCCTTTTTCTCACATTTATTTTTACATATCTACCTTATTTATCATAGATTAGCATTTGAGATTACCCATTTCTTATGTTTCATTTCCTGTGGTTATGCACAAAGGTTATAGGTTGAGTTAATAAATGTCGTGATCTTTATGTCAGATGATGAAGATATTTTAATAGGATAAAATATTCTATTCCTATTATTCCAAACACATTAAACAATTACAGAACTCACTAATGTGTATTTATAATGTACATAATATTCAAATAAAATGTTATAATATCCATGAAAGTTAACACTGAGTAAATATAAACCCAATTCCCATAACTTGTATCACCATTTTCGTAATGAATTCTACTACGATGAAGTATACCCTCGACACCTCAACATGGAAGAATCATCTATTATATAACCTCACTTGGGATAGATATCACAATATACCTACACTCTGGTGACTCAATCATGATATCCCAATATAGGGATAAGAACAGTAGATGTACTAACTAGGAAGATCAACATTTCTAAACCCATATTAGAACACAATTAGTTATAAAAATATTTATAATAATGTATCCATTTATCCATTCCTATTACCCAAGCACCCTATTATCATAGCCACCTCCAAAACCACCATACCCACATGATTTGTTCATACACACCAACACATTCCCCCAACAATCATGTATTACATTAATTAAAAAATATGACCAATTTTCCCCTATAACCGATACATTCTTTATGTGTTTCATAGTCATTTATCCCTATGATAACATCAGTCTCCATAACACATTCATTGATTAATGGACATATAGATCTCATTTTACAATGTAGTTTACTCGGGTGTGAGATTAATAAGCCGTGATTCTTGGTGTGTGTCCTAGTCTACACAATTATGCATGATAATTTGGGTTTCTTTATCTTGTATAAGCCCCAAGATGGCTCCAAATGATTATTTCATTTCCATGAAACATCATTGATCTTGGGATTAATATATCTTGGCAACCTAATTCCAATGAAATATGATTCATCTATTATAAATTATAATCCAATAACATTCCATTGTTAAGGGAAACTACTCAATGTAATCCAATGAACTATACCCTTATCTAAACATCCCAAACCCATAATCCCCCACATGTCCCAACTAGATCCAATAATCCCATGAGTGATACCTTAATGGAAAATATTCCACGTAATATATGTTCCGTCAAAGAGACATACTCTTAGAGATGAATATATCTTGGAATCCCTATTAATGCGTTCCCGTATAAATCATCTGTATTTGGACATATTCTTATCCGAAAAGAACAAATAATACCTTATTTTTTTACATTATTTGTGAAACCAACCATCCATTATTAGGTTATATTACCTTTTTTGAAAACCAAATAGGGCCACATATATGTAACTCCTATGACAACCATTATCATGATCCTATTTTCTAGAATTCCCCTTCACAAAACATTAAAAATATTTGAATCGTTTCTTATCACAGAGACATAGAAGTACATTCTATCATATTAAGTTTAATCAAAATATGTGGGTTTATATTAATTTTACAATGATACATATGAATCATTTTTCTAGGCCATATCCTAGTACAAAATACACCAACCACCTTATGAGATGAAAATCAATACTAATGTTCAATGAAAATGACATTAAAACATTGAAACTTGATTTAGTTGGGTAAATTTATCAGAAATATGGTACAACAAGATATTTATATAAATTAATTTCAATAATAAATCATTAGAATGAAGTTAACCTGTCTAATAATAGGATTTAATAATTCAAAAAAAAATATATTAAATAAGTGAGTGAGTCTAATTGTATAATAAAATCCCCCATTAAAATGTTGTACAATATCTTTAACTCTCAACCTATTTGTTAAAAAAAATTCCATTGTGTATCTGGTAAAGTCCCAATAACCATCTACCTATATAATGTCAGTATATATAGACTGGAAATGCCACATAAAAATCATATAAGATGTTTCCTGGGAATACCTACCAGATTTCATCAAAAAGTTTAAAGAAGTGGGAATAAAAAACCTATTTGAGTGATGTGTGTTTAAATAATTTTGATACAAATGAATCAATGATAATCGTTATAATGTTTCAAAATAAACAATGTACCATTAATCATTATAGTGATTTCAGCACACTTGTTGAGAATAATACATCAAAAATTTAATAAAACCCTTTTTGTCAAGTAAACCTTACCACACATTGTAATGTTGTGTGGATTATTCCAACAGGTGAATGTTGAATCATCATTCATTATCCTATAGCTTCACCAAAATATGAGATTATTTTTTTGGTTTTGAGCATGTGATGTACGTTTCTAAGTAAAATATCACTTAAAAACTGAAAACACACACTTTCATTCATATCAACCACGCCATGAATTAAAATTATTAATTTTTCATAATTAAAAAAAACCATTCACCAATAATTTTCATAATTTTTTATTACAATCTATGTTTCATCACTTAATTTTAATCATATGAATTTTTTGAACTAATATATTACATATAAAATTATTACATGTGAATTTACTAATACATATTCCAATATGAATCCGAATAGTGTATGATTTATTTATATTGGTCAAAAATGGGTTACCATTCCTTATAACATATATTCATGATATATCAAGATAAGATTAACTATTTTGAGAATTTTTTTTGTTTTGAACGAATATTTTACTTACATATTGAATGTGAAAAAATTATTATTGTAGGATAAAGAAAGATTTTTAATATTATGATGTCTATTATAGTAGTCTAATATTGATTTATATTTAATTATTTTATAGTTTTATGTTAATAAATATTTGGTTTGTAATCTTTGTGTATGCGATGATTGTTTTGAACTACAATATCGCTTTTAAATTGTAAAACATGATGATTCCATTATATCAGTTATACAAGATGTTCAAAGGTAGTGGTATTTTTTCCCAAATGACCCAAATTATTCATTAGTCATTATGGAAGAGTTTCAAAATCAATTAATATTGTCTTTATGAATTTGATTTTTGAACTATAATATGACTTTTATATTGTAAAATAATATATTCTCTTATACCAGCTACACCACACCCTGAAATAGAAGATAATTTATTAAATAATTTCACAAATGATAATTCGTTCATTCTAATATATATTTACAACAATTCATATCAATATTATATGTTTTGAGCCTATGATGGAGGTTTTGTGAAAAAATATATACTTTAATATGACAATATATAAATTGTGTAATATTAAGAAAACTATGAATTAAAATGATGTTCCTTTACTTACTATTTTTTTTAAATGATCCATTTGCCATATTCCTAGTGTTTCCTAACAATACATGTGTGTTTAATTTATTTTGGGAATGTTACATCATTTTTAACTTATATATGACTTATTAATTGAAAATATGAAGTTTCAATTAGAGCATCCACAACACATAATAGAATGATATGAGGTTATATAATAAATGTAAAAATGTTTCACCCATCATTATGATATTATTTAATTGGAATCAATGATATTTTTTCTACTTATCATGTATTTTTTAATATTTTGATCTGAAATATGCATTATAAATTTAAAACATTCACTTTAGTTACCAAAAGATTTAAATGTTAATACAAATTACCCGATGTTCTTTCCAAAAAGATAAAAATTATACAACTATATTTGTTCGATAGTTTTATGTCAGTATAAGACTACATACATAATTTTGAGAGAGAGAGTCACATGTTTGAATCTAAAATATAACATTGAAATTGCATTCCAGATCATTAATAAATACAGTCCATAATAAACATTAATTTTTATTTTATTTTATTTCTATATGTAAAGAATTATTCATCAATCATTATTATAGATTTATAAAATAATATAATATCATTTAATATCTTTTTTGGGATATAATATGTCTTATAAATTAAAAACATAAATATTTTATCATACCAGTCATATGACACACCTTGAAAAATTATAGTTTCTTTAATCTATTGAAAAATATCATTTTTGATTTTTATAGTGTTTCACATTAATATGAAAAAAATAATTTACCAAGTGAAACATAATATGAACTAAAATATCAATTATAAATTCAAAACATACAATTTTAATAAAAAATGATGTGTGGGATATTATAATTATATAATTAAAAATCATATAAGTTACACATGATTAATATATGTTTTCACAATAAATATATATTAATATTGTTAATTTTTTATTTTTTTCCTATGTAAATAAGGTCTTTTTTCTAAAATATATGATTTGTATTGGAAACATTCATTTTAATTCATTCATTCTAGACCATTAATCAAAATAGAATTTATATATAATTATTTATTTCAAAATAGAATAATTGGTATTTTGTTGTGTGTAGTACAATAAGATATAATTTTATCAGTTAGGGTCGTTTGGTGTGGGTTTTATATAAAAATATGTCTTCTAAATTTTATATACAGAATTTATATCATGCCACCCACACAAAAAATCCGAATGTAATCCCATTTATTCAAAATTTTCAAAAAATGTTAATTTGATAATGATTAATAGTTTCATATTAATTTTAGATTATTTAATTTATTTTATGCATATGAAACACACTTTGAAAATATTTATTAATTTTGAATTGGAAACAATACCTTTTTGTCATATTAGTATCCTCGCACATCAGAATAATGTGTGGACTAATCATATAAGAAAAAAATCATTCATTTTTCATTATTCAATAGTTTTTTGGTAATCCAATATTGTTTTTTTTGTTTTGGTTTTTTATCAAAATAATGAATTATAAATTAAATACATTAATTTTTTTCATAACATATTTCTCACATGTTAGAAATGAATGATTTTAATTCCACTAGGTCAAAAAGAAATCATTGGAATTTTTTTAATATTTTCCCATCAATTTTATATATTTTTTTGGGTTTCAGAAAATCAAACATGATATGAACTAAAATATTTCATTTAAATTGAAAAAATACACTTTTTTTATAAATGCCAAACTAAACATAGATATTATGTTTGGATTACTCATATTAATAAAAAATGACCCATCTATTTTTTTCACAAGTTATTAGAGAAATCTATGTGGTTTTAGTTATTTTTTGTCATGTGAAACATGTTTTGAAAGAAAATATGGTGTATAAATTCAAAATATGAACATTTATTGATACATGACACTCAATACATCATAATTTCAAACATTAATTTATTAGAGGTCATAAATGTTTTATATTTCTTTTCATCTATTCCATGATTATCTAGGATTTTTTATTAGTTTTGAGAATGTCATCCACATTTTAAAAGAAACAATTCATCTTAAAATGAGTGTATATAATTAATATCATAGCAGTATCACTACTTATTATAAATAAAATAGTTATATTCAAATAGAAAAAAATATTCTTTAACAATTTTTATATATGTTTATATTAATCATATATCATTTTCATGTATGTAATAGATATTTGGATCCAAAATCTTACTTATTTATTGAATATATTTACTTTAAGTCTTATTATCAACACACAATGTTTGAATGATTTAATGTCTATTCTAACATATCTAGAAAAATTTATAAATAAATTTTTATGAGTTTCGTTTATTTTTTAATTGGTTTCTCAATTTTTTTATTTAAAAATTACATTCCATATAAATAGATGTTATAAAAGATTAGTATTTTTTATTTTTTATGAGTTGGTATTTATTATGGTCAATACAATATATATAAAATGATTCATCAGTATTTATCATATAATACTAGGTCAATAAATGTCTTTTGGTATGTTTTTTCTACATGTAACACATGTTTTTAAATGACTTATCACTATCAAATTGGAAAATCCATAATTTATTATATCAACCATTAAACAAGTTATAATGATTTTTATTTCATTACTATAGGTTTACAATTATTATTTATCATTACAAAAGAGTTTTATGCTAATAAAATGGAATATTCTGAATTTTGATATTCTATAATATCATTAAATAAAAAATATTGATTAATAATATTAATATAAACTTGTATTCATAGTAATTCAAAATGCGTAATAATGAATATTTATTTAATTAAAAAAACTAAAAAATGTTTTATTTGTTTTTTCTATAGTATCAAGAAAATATATTATTTTTTAATTAAATGTTTCTAATTTATTTACGTTATGATCTAATTTATTTCATATAAATTTACTACACATATTTTAAAACATTTCAACTGGAAATCATAATAGAATGAGTTTTTAATACAATGAGTCAATAACGATTCAAGAATCATTTGGCAAAGGTTTTATGTAAATTCTAAAACATTTTATTTCATTTTATCAGGCAATGTGGGTTTTATAAAACAATATCACTTTTTAAATGAATATAGAAACTATATGTCATATTTAGAGCAACAAATATAATATTGAAATAATAAAAACCTATACATGTCAAAGAAGATGTATCCTTACTTATACTAGAATATTTGAAAAAATTTGTGCATGATTACTCAGTTTTTGGTATGCATTAGGTCTGTTAAATAAAATTGTGACTTAAAAATTGAAAACATTTACATCCATCACATAAAATAATAATAAATTTCATTAATTAAATAAGATAAATATAAATAATATTTTAGAATATTCCCTAGGTGATTGCAATATTGATATAGAGAATATATTACAAAATCATAATTCCAATAACAAAATTATTATACATAATATTCTTAATGTACAAAAATGATATTAATAAAACACATATTATTTACAAGAAATCATATAGCACTAGTATTTTTTAAAAACATTGATGTTTTAATTTATGTTTTATGTGTTTTCCCCTTTAATAATCATAAAAATTAATTATTTGTGGTCATGGGTAATATACATGACATAATATCCAATAGATCTAGTAGAAATTTTTTTTATTTCCTATATAATGTCTTATAATCTTATGAATTTCCATTTTATAAGATATTTTGTTTTAATGTCCAAAAACATAGTTGAAAAATATAATTTTTTTGAAGTATTTTAAAATAAATTCACATAAATTCTTCTTTTATATAGAAATAAACATATTTTTGTCCTACTATATGAAAATAATATTTTATAAATAAAAATTGATCTTTTTTTACTACAATATCATTATCAACTCAACAATATTACGATGTTTGAAAATGAAATTCATTATTGTCTAAATACCATATTTTTTCATTGTTTAAAATATAATCAATTTATTTAAAATATATTCATTTAATGGAAACCAAAACATGCATCATGCCAACCACAAGAGTAACTCCTCATTGCAACTAGGATTATTTTTTAGTAGTTCTTGAAAATATAGTAATGAAATATTTTAGTGTGTTGATAATAGAATGGACATGGACTATATTTAGATGAGGTGATTATATAATATATGGAGGAGAAATTCATTGTAAAATGGTTGTAATGATATAGATTAAGAATATGGACATGAAATTATTTATATTTTTTCAATAAGACTACAATTAAACCAATTGATTGCTGATAGTGTTTACCATGATATCGACAACTTATATATGGAAAAAAAATTAAGATAGAAATATTTCATATATAAAGGAGTGAATAAGAATTTTTTTATCAAATATATATGGTAATCATTTTAGAAATTATCTTTGGTGAAATTTCTCAAATCTATCATAATGATTATGATATATATATGTAGTCCAAAATATATAAATGGGTCTAACATATATCTCCCATCATGGAGAACCTCTTTATAAATATGAGGTGTGTTTAGAATAATTATGGTTAAAATTGAAATTTTATTATTTAGTACATAAAACACAATTTCTAATTTTTAAATTAAGATAAAATTTCCCCAAATATAGAAATCTATGTGCCATCTGATGAAAAACATAATGGTAATTATATGAGTTCATATAGGTGTTTCTATGAGAGTGTATCTTTCATTTATAGATCAGAATTTGAATGTACACTAAATAATTCTTATGATATTAATGAAAAAAATTAATAAAATATTATGATATTTATCATTTTTTTTGAAAATATTTGTGTTGTGGTGGACTATTATGTGAGAAATTGACATTGAAAATGGATTATTGTGGATGTATATTATTTATCATAATTTTATGATTCTGAAGAAAATGAATCTTCTTAGGGGAAATTTTAATTTTATAAAGATAGTACGAGTAAGATAAAATATGAAATTGGTTTAAAAGAATATGTTTTTTCATGTCAAAGAATCTCCCACAATTTTAGAATGGTATATACTTTTAAAAATTCATTCTATTATATTATCAATGTTATTTAACATCATGATGGCCAAGAGACTCACACTATTCTAGAAAATCAGTATCTAGGAGATTAATTAAGGTTAAAAAAAATTGAGGATAAGCTCTGTGAATGGAATACCAAAGAATTTATATGATTGGAGGTTTAAGTAAAGGATAAATTCAACCAAAAAATATTGGACGATTCAATTAATAAAAGAGAATACATAAATTTAATAGAGGGGAAAATATTATCCTTTATGTATGAGTTACCTGATGCTTAGTTACGAAATTTCCATTAAAAATGTGACTTATGTATGACGAAATAGAATGGAGGTTTTAAATAATAAAAATTAAAAGACATATTAGAGTGAAGGATGTTTTTTGGTAGCTTTGCAAGAACAAAAATTTAGGTATAACAATTATTTTAAAGAATCTTTCTGAAGTGGAATAAGAGAACACACATAGTTTTGACATTAGTCTTAGAATGTATATTCGAAATAAATGATCCATTTAGACAGTTGAGATAAATAACATTAGTTATGAATAGTAATAAATTATATGATAAATATTATTTTAGAAATAGAACACACTATTATAACTAGTTGATGGAGGAATGTAAAACAAGATAATTCCCATGTTTAAATATCCTCATTTAGAGAATTATTAAGTATTTTTATTTTTGTAGGAAGATATATATTAATCATTTATATAAAGAGGAGTCTCTCAAATAGATTAATTAATAGAATATCATTATATATGGAGTTAAAATAAGCATTATTTCTGGAGAATGGATGAAGAACGAAAAACACTAAAATCATTGTAAGGTAAATTAATCTGTAAGAAAATGATCATATTTAAAAAAATTTGGTGGTGCAAAGAAAAAACATTCAATAATGATATTAAAAGAGGGGAATAAGAGGGAGTTACCTTGGAATATTAGTGTTTTATTCTAAAATAACTATAGTAAATTTATTATATATAATTACCTATTGAGTTTGTTAACACACCATAAATATATTCTCAATGAGATATCCCTTTCATAAGTACCATGAAAACCCCCAATTGTTAGTTTTATTTCTCTATATTTCAATTTATTCAGTTGATATCCATTGACTAATAGTAATACATAAATTTATTGATATATAGAGCATTATTCATGTAAATTTGGGACTAATGTCTTAATGAATGCTAAATAGGTGAAGGAAAATTCTTACATTTGGAAACCTCATGTCTCACCCCCTTTGTGGGTATCATGTAGAATGAAAACAACCAAATAGTAATCAAAATATAGGAATGAATTTAATATTTTTTTTTCAAAAACAAAATTAATTTTTCTTTTATTAAAAAAAATTTACATCGAAAATTTAAACAAGGATTTCAATATTTTTTAAATAGGATGTTGTTAAATAAGGAATAGTTTTTTAAATCACAACCCTATATAATTTTATTATCATTTATATTCACATTCTCAATATGTATAGACATTCTTATTTATATGTATATCCTCCAATATCGAAACAATGCAACGGAATGTTACATCACTCCCACTATTGACTACATTTATATTATATAGTTTTATAATTGATGATATTATTTTATATTTCATAAAACAATCAAATAATGGAATGCATGAATAATTCATCACTTTCAAGTAAAATTTCTAATAATATATTTTTCTATTAACATAAATAATTTAAATTTTCATAATATGATCTAAATCATCATATACACATTTAAAGACATCAAATGTTTTGGAAAATACTTTTTTTCCTTCAAATTATTTATATAATTACTTATTCATTGTCTTTAATTAATCATTTTTTACACTATTCATTTTCTAAAATATAATATGTTATTATAATTAAACTTGGTCATTTTAATTTGAATTATATCAATATAAAATTTGATTCATTATACAAAAAGGAACAATTTAATTATCTATTACAAGTTTGATTAATTTTATAACACCTTACCCATACTACATTATCACACAAATAGCATTAAATGTTTTTGATTCATAATCATATGATTTAAGTTGATAATACAAGATATTTTAATATAACTAAAATACATTTCTACATGTAAATACACACACACAAATATATTGAAAAAGATAGATATATTTTATATAAGTAATATATATGCAATATATATAGACATTAACACTTATATAAATAAAATTTAAAACATATATACATATTTAAAAAAAGTATAACAACAGACAGACATAAACATAAATAATATATATATATATATATACTAAAAACACAATATGACCTATATATACATATGTATAACATATAAATTATTTTACATGATATATATATATATATTTATATATTGAAAAAAATATAATTATGAAAAATAAAATTTATAAATATAGATGTATGTTCGTTATAAAACACACACACAGACATATAAATTAAGTAAAAACACTATAGAATTAATATTCCTAAAAAAAATAAGAACATACCTATAAAAATAAAATAAAAAATATAATACAAGAAATAATATATATATATATATATATATATATTATAAACAATAACATAATGTGGATAAGTAATGTAAATAGAAAAATACACTCACCCACACACACATATATATTGATATTTTAGAATTTATGCCGGTATGTGTGTGTGTCTATATATATAAAAATATCTATATATATATATATATAATAATAAATATTAATATACATATATATAACATATAATTTTATAAAAATAAGCATTGGGACATGAATATATATACATATATGTACACAAATTAAATAAATGAAGAAATATTTTTATAAACTAGCATATATATTTATATATACAAATGATCAAATTGAGAATAAAGAAATATATATATAAATATATATAATATAATTAAAAAAAAAAATAGTATACCATGATTAGAATAATGGACTACAATAACTACTTTTTTTGTTTGATTCAAATGAAAATTTAATCAACAATAACCAAATGGATGTTAATATGAAGATGCGATCAAGAAACTAAAATACATAGAGGATAATTTATGATGATGGTGTCTGATGCTATTTTAATTGGGGGGGGTCATGGTTCTATTAGAAAATGTGATGAGAAATAGTACATTTATGAGAAATAATATGGGTTTATACTCTAAATTCGTAATAATCTCTTTGAATGAAAATAACAAAATATTGTTTAATATCACTGACTAACCCCTAAACTAAAACTGAAATGCTATTAACTAAACCTAAATGATGAAATATTCCTTTTATATTTTCCTTTTATAACGAGCATCTAGTTTCCCCTATTTGGATTTTATTCCTCGGTCTACTACTGCTTTTCTTCAAAGATGGTTCCCTTTTTCTGATTTTTGGTTTAATATAGAAACCCTCCAGTTAGATACTTATAATTAGAACAATTATTGTTCTTAAATTCTAGAAACACTATTGAAGTTGATATATCATCATCATTTCAATCATGTATTTGATCTAAAATGGTAAATATAGATTTTTCAAGAATTTTTCTTTGAAATCATTACAACATACTACCAAAAATTATTTAAAATTGTGAATTCATAAAAATAATTTTTTTAATCCTCTAGATGCTCACCCACTTACTATAACATCTGATATTTGACATGGTTAATTTTTTGGATGTGAAATGGATTGATTTCAATATAATTATTTGAGGTGTAAAGGGATTCTGAGGCCCCATGTGCCCGAATAATTGTTTAAAAAATATTCAAGTATTAACAAGCACGAAATTGATGTTTTCCTAAAAAAACTGGTATAACATCTAAATTGGTGCCCGAATCTTAACTATTTTGTTATAATTATGTTCAATGTAATTTCGTTACCTTAGGTGAGGCATAAAATCATCTGCTATAGGTTGGCTATGAAAAATAAGTTTTGGACATACTGTTGATTAAATTAAACTGTGATTTTATTTTATTTTAATATTATGTTGATGCAATGATGCAACTTATTTTAAATGAAGATATATTTAAAGTAATTCGGTTATGATAATAAACCTAGAAATTCCTTGGATTCATTGTAAGTAATCCTTAGATAAATCTCATCACAATAATGATAAACACCGAGATCAGAGAAAGATCATGAATGATCACCAATGGAAATCAATTTTCAGAAAAAATTATTCAAATCCCAGGTTTTGCATTTTATTTATGATTTATTTTACCTGTAATTTTTATCTACAACGTACATGGGTCAGTCCACTAATATATTGATCATTGGTTCTAATACTATTGTGGGATGGGTTATTATTGTGGGATTATTGAGAGTTTTGTTTTTCCTCATAGCTTATTCTTGTTACGAGAACAAAATGAGGACAACAGGAATAATGTATCAGGTTCGTTATTTGTAAATTTTAGTACTTTCTTCCCCCATCATGGTGTTCTTCTCTATTGGATCCTCGTGATCATGGTACGTCTTTTTGGTAGGCTCTGAACAAGATCAGACCTGTGGAATATAGACCATGCCATGGTTGACTGAGCGGTACTGCTGCCATATCAAGTAGCAGTTGTGGATGATTGCCATGCTAGCTCGAGCTATCGTCCCACTATCACCATGACAACTCGAGCAATCGTGGAACGACAACCACATCAGATGATTTACAAACTCAGTGGAACAAACACCAAGTCAGTCCATGTCCCAGTGAACCTCCTTCTAGAAATTATAAATGTCCGTTAATTTCAAATATGAAGTCTTTTTAATGATCTATCTATGAGGTTGGGACCCAAGCATTGGGTTGATTTTTGGGATAAAAGGTGGTGAGAGAATATCCTTGGTCCATTACTTGGGGGTTCACAGCAACATTACACCCACATTTCTGGATAGTAGACACCAATAGAGGTTGAGTCCCTAATAGAGTTATGGAATCCCTCCTTGAGACTAGAGAAGGATATTCTATCACCCATAGAGGAGTTTTATGGGAATTGGAAAAACCTCATAGATCAGGGAATTGGTTCTCCACCTAGGGGGCCACGTCAATAGGGTTATTGGTATTCCCCAATATCTATAGGTAGGATCCCCTATATTACTATACGTATTCATACGGTAAGTGGTATTCTTTGGGTAGGATCCCCTACGTTGCATATTGATCCATATTGGGTTTGTTGTATTCTTTAGGTATGATCTCCTCTATGTTTAATTAAATATTCTTATCCAAGGTGTTCTCTTTAGATAGTTCCCAAATGAGATATAATTTTTTGTGAGTGTCTCTAGTGACTACATGGCTATAGATCGAGATCACATAGAATGAACATGCTTTGAGGGGAATCTTATGGAAGGTAATTTTTTGTGAATTACCTCTAAACAATGTGTCATGGATTGATTATATTTATATATTCTTATTATAAGGGTTTTAGACATATAAAATGTGGATATCACTATACTTTTCATTTTTGATATTTATTTTATGGTTTTGGGGTGACCTACTAAGTATTATTTTACTCACCCCAACATGTGTATTACCTGCATGTGTCATGTATTGCAAAAATTGTCAACCCATCAATGGAATTTAAGGAAGACTAGGGAAGGTGGAGGAATGTGAGACCAGACTAGATGAGGAGTGTTATGACAGCCATCAAACGACAATCCGAGTACCTTGTAATATATAGGTTGAACTTGTGGAAACAATCCCTTTTAATTTGGTGGGATTCTTTGTCCCTATTTAGGTTTCTATATATTCAATATTGTACCCTAGTTATAGGATATTAAGTATTTCTAGAATTGTTTATTTTGTTTGTTTACATTTCGGCATTGGTGGCTTGGATGTGTGCATGTGCATATATGTACTTATCCAAATGCCTCCCATTTGTGGGATATACCTACTCAGTGCTATTCACAAGACCTTGGCCTATTAGAAGTGAGATTGGAGTAGTCCTGTCATGGGCCCCTATCGGACGGGTCATGACACACTCTCTTTTTAATAATATTTGTGTAAAAATAGAGATAGTGAAAGTGTAGGTGGTTGTTTCATCAGTACATCAATATGGTTCAATTTGTATGAATGCCAACCATAATTTTAATAATTAGCTATCTTTTTACCATATCGAAGATTTTTTGGATGGAGTTCATAATGAGTAATCTTACATTAAGGAACATAAACTCATAAGAAGTTAAAGAATTCTGTTATTATGACAAAAAAAGTGATTCAAACTTCACATGGGGATAAAAATAGTGAACAATGGTATTATTATTTGTAATTACATGATTATTATGAGAAATATAGTCAGACTGAGGAAGTTTTATTGAAAACATGTGATAAATGACATAAAAAACCAATGGTTGATGTGGAAAGTAACATAACTATGATTCTCTGGAATAATAAAAAATGTATATATTATTATAATTATAATATAATTATTTACACAATAACCCTTGAATCCCCTAGGAGAGGTAAAATTACTACTTCTCCATAGATTAAGGATAATGAACATCTGATTTCATCCTTGAATAATGCTAATTTAGAGGAAACCCCCATTAAAATTATCAGTTCCTTTCATAGAGGGATGATTATCGATTTGAATACAAATTTGAAAGTCCGAAGGGATAACTATCTTGGATGTGTGAGAATGATATTATTGTGTTCCATTCATATAAATATGGTGATATTTCCGTCAAGACATATACTGAACTCAGGAATAGAATGTTCATTAAAATTTTGGAGGAATTTAACGAAAAAATGGATTTCAACATGAGTGAAATTCAATGGAAATGGCTTATTTTTTACATCCTCCTTTGTTTACTAATTATTATGTGTTTTTTGGTTTCTATGTTATTTATATTGTGATTTATTTATACGAATTTTACCTTTATATAGATTTGGAGAACTATTCTGTTGTATTACATGAGGTCCTTGGTCAAATATTTTTTCTATTATATTTGGATGATTGTTTGGTTCATAATGGATTCGTTTGGAGCCATTGAAGTGTATATCATGATTTTTAGTGGTTATAATAATCATTGATGTTATAAGAAATTTGTTATTTTGGGGGAGGAATAGTTTTTATGATGTTTTAATCACCTGAAGGAATCCATTTGATATTCTTGATGACCTCCTTTGAGGTGTTGTTTTATATCCACTAGAAATATCTCAATTTAGGGTAATTTAATTTCATTAAAAATTATTAGATGCATGATATTCTAATGGATGGATCTCTAGAGTTTCATGGTATATTTCTTGTTTGAAATTCATTCCATAATGGGATTCAAATTTTCTAAGAATTTTCACATGGTCTTAGAATTCTAACCTATTTTTTCATGATGTTCTTGCGGTATATAACGCTTCTCCTTCATACACAATTGTGTTGATGTATTATATAAATCTAATGATTATTTGGAGACATTTTATAATATATATGGGAAAATTACATTTGTAATTCCATTAAATATTTGACATGGGTCATTTCATTTTCTTTTGGATTTGGATGTCATTGGATTTGATGTGCTTCATAACTCATAGTTTGATCCTATGTGAACGAGTTTCTTCAAATGATGACGAGGTACTTAACTCTCAGGACAATGGTATAAGTTAGTTGGATAACACTGACCATATTTGATTCTTATGAGTATTATTTCCATATTTTTAATTTTTATGATGAAAATTTTTTCATTTCTATCACAATTTTTTATACCTCTCTCAATTACCTATGGTGTAGGGGAATTATACATCAGGACAATATTATTAAATTGATTTAATTTAATAAATTTCTTTGGGAAATTAATTGGGTGACTAATTAATGTCGCATTTTGTAAATGAAAAATAAAATAAAACCCATAAAATTAAATCCCCAATACTACCCCATAAAAATATCACTAAATTCAAAAATTATGACACATAATCACTTAATCCCTCAAACTATTAAATGCCTAAACCTAAACCGTTAAAATAAATCATAAACAAAAAATTTAAGACTTTAACCTATAATAAATCATAATCCTAAAACTAATATAATCCTTAAATCCTAACACAAATAAACCAAGAGAATAAATAACTACCCCTTTAGATCAAATATAAATCCTAACTACAATAAAATAATTCTAAAAAATGTAATATAATACTCTAAATCATATACCCCATTCAATTTTTGTGTCATGAATGATAAAATGAAACATAAATCCCATCACATAGTTTTTAAATGTGCACCTTCTTATCAAATGTGGATAGAGAAATGTATAATAGTTATGTAATATAAGTGTGGTAAATGGGGTTCCCCTTTAAATAATTTTATAATATAAATAGTGTTTATTAAAATATTTGGCATGACTATTCCCAAATAATCATTATACCATGTGAGAATTTTTTTAATAAAGTTAAGAGTAATATACAGTAATATTAAGATTCATAATAATGTATAAATAAGAATATGAAAAAAATTCCATGTACAAAAAGACCTAAAATATTCCACAAGGAATCCTAGTAAATAATAAATAAATAATAAATAATTAATATTTGTTAAACATGCCATATGAATTTTTTTTCTCACATGTGTGAAATATATCTTGATATGAAAAAGGATATCCCATGTATCATCTTATAGTTAATTATTTATCTTACTAAAAAAATAACTACAGCTTCACACTCTTTATGTTACTATCACCAATTATTTGGTTAAAAATCATTACCATTTTTTTATATAAACATTTCATTACCATCATTTAGTGGAATTTTCATAAAATGTGTAAGAAAATACTAGAAAGGTAGCTTCCCTTGACACTTATAAATCATTCATAACATCCATGATTAATTTAAAAAATATAGAGCTAGATAAATATTCCACACAACAATAAATATGGTATAATAATGAATCATGTTAAAACATAAATGAAAATAATAATATCTTCATGCAGGGTGGTATTTACTAATAAAACCTACATAGAGTCAGATCATAGATTTTGAGATGGTGTATCAATAAATAATAATGTGGGTATAAAAAAATCATATGTATATATGAACCAACACATATATATCTGTCTATGTTTAACTAAGTCAGGTTCCTACTGACTTGTCCAAAGGGAATTCAACATTATATACCATCTTTGGGAAATATTTCAGCCTATTTCCATGGGAGTTTGAGAAACTTTTATATATTTTCATGGCAATGTGAGTTCAAGTCATGATATCGAAAAAAATTATACAATTAGATTACGTCTCATGATTTATTAAATAATATAAACATGTTTTATTGTTTTCAATATATTTGATAATTTAATAAGACTCTATAAAATGATTTTTATTTTAGGGATGTTTTATAATTTTTGAAAATAAATTAAAACAAGGTGTAAAATTGAAAAATAATTTATTTTTTCCATGTTCACATATTGTTATAAGTGAGGAATTTAATAGGCATGCTAAGAAGTTATATAGTAAAAATAAAATAATTATATGTAATATTAAATGAAAACTATTAAAGTGAAATTTTGAAGGAATCACCAAACAGTTCACAACATCTATAAAACTAGTGTTGGAAAATTTATTTTTTGAATTAATTTTATGAAATTTTTTCAGTTATCCAAAAAATGTTTTCAATATAACTCCCCATAATTTGAATATGAATAGGGGTACCCATAAAAATTTTACATATTAAGTATTTTTGGAGTCCAACAAATATTTGATACCACCATAATGATTATCTTCAACAACTATCATAATGAGGTAATTTTGTAATAACTAGTTCCATTGACGGATATGTAATATGAAAAGTGAAATTCAATAATTTCCACCGATTAACCTAGGTTAGGAACTCATGATATCTTGAAAAAAGAAATAAGTTTGATTTAATGAATCCATAAATCAAAATTATTATAAGGAATGATATTACACCATCTTCGAACGAAAAAAAAGAAAATTACATGATAATAAATGACTTATATTCTTAATTTAGGTGGAATACTGTCTTCTGATAAACCGATTGATATGTGATCCTAGGATATTGAATGTTTATTACAGTATAATGCATAAGAGTTGGAGAGATTTGTATGACTAGTGGTGTGAATGGATTCAATTTAATCATTAGTTTGTGGTGATCTATGGATAATATTTGGGTTTTAATGTTAATTTTTTTATTAATTATGAAATTTTTCATTGGAGTCTACTTGGTACCTAGTATAGGCCTTTATGTAACTAGTGGTTTAAAACTAACCCAATTCAAATAATTGTACTCCTTCGAGTTCTCAATCCCAAACGACTGAGTACTTAGTGGTCTCCTAATCCTTGGGTCTCTATATTCCTAATTACAAAACACATTAAACACATATTAAACCACTCTTAAATTAAAAATAACCCCAAATTATTTTATAAAATTAAAATATATAATAAATTCCAAAAAGGTTATAGATTTTACAATGACCCAATCATTTGTGTTGTCAACCATAATATTCTATAACTAGCTCTGAATTAGAATAAAGGTGGGAATATAATCATTATATCATATTCCGATTAATTTTTTTTCATGGATCATACCATGAAATTACATTAATCAAACATGATCTATTACAATGTCTAAATCTTCATTTTGATTCTTATTAGTGATATTGGTGGGATAATTCATATTGTATGTATCAGTTTTAATATTGAAATAATTGTATCATGTTACATGTGATGGGTTTGATATATAAATCCTCTGATAATAAATGTCAGAAATATTAAACATAAAAATAAATTTTATTCATAAATCATATTTGTAATTAAACTCCACAGCTTATATAATCTTTTTAATGGTTAGGTGAAACTATGATAAAACAGTCCTTTTTCTCCTGTAAATTAATGATCTATACTCTATGAGACTTCTTAAAAAATGTGATTACCAAAAAAGTTATAATTTTCACCATAAATGATTACTGTATTAATTTTTCACTCAATTATTTTTATAACATTGTTTGGAATCAATTTATCATTCTCAGTTATCACCAGAATTATTGATGTCCCTATCATTGTGAAATTACAAATCTATATCATATATATTTCTCAAATAAATATCTTTTAATATAGAACCTCCAATAATAAAATTTGAATTTATTATTATAAATAATTATTATTAAATTGTTAAACAATAGAGAAACGATCATCCAATACACCACAATACTCAGTGATACACAATTTTAACATATCATGTATAATATTAATGGATCAATTTGTCAATCAATTTATATGTTGGTGTAATGTTGTACATATTCTCACATGATATCCCAGTAACCACTTTGGTAGACTATTGATTTATATATTAATAATTGGATCCTTTTCAAAGAAAAATATTACATGTATAAACTGACAAAGAATGATCACAATAACAAAAAATTCCCCATGATTATCAACCTAAGATGCGTCTCTGATTGCTATGAAACTTTATATTGTATTAATTCAATAAAAAATAACATATACTACGTCTATGGGTCATGATGATTTAGGATGATTATTCATGAAATAAATAATGATCCTTTAACATTTCTACAGTAGTAATATAAGACGTTCATGGGTTTCCAAATGATTTTGATTCTATACATTTATCATTAAACATGTGAGTAAAAAATAATAAATTCTCTTAATATCATCCCTCATAACCTGAAAATAATATATTGTGATGAACCTGACGACGTATTTTAAGGATTTCTATGTTTACCACCCTTTAGGAATCATGATACTCATTCATTACCTAATCCATCAATCTTGGTGGGATTAAAATTAATCCAAGAAATTAAAATATAGATAAATAATGCTGATTATAGGCTTTTAGGATATCCCCTAGAAGATATTAAATATTATAATGATAGAATAAGAATATATTATATGATACTGTTTAGTTTTCTCTATAAAAGATAAGGTATGGTTTAATTTCAATAATTGTATCCTGGTTTGATGCAAAATAACATCAACATTGTTTCATCCATTAGTCAGTTAATTCACTATTCATCATTTCCATCTATTTGGTTTGGTTCTGAGTACACATACATAAGGAATTCGAATCTATGTGGCCATTTCAAATAACATATTCAATGAAAAAAATTAATGATTGAAAGTACTACACTAAGAAAAATTTCATAATATTAAAATTCCTATATGTGAAGATATATTTTATTCATTTTTAGTCCATGAAAACCCTGATGAATATGTTAAATATATGGAGTCTCCATTATTTCATAGAATAATTACATTGGAAAGCACTAAATCATATTTTGGGTAGTTACATTTATGATGTTATAATTTTCGATAACCATACTCTAATAACCAAATATGCAATATGAGAATGAAACCTATATGAAATGAAGATTTATTAAATATAAAACTATCACTTCACCTCAAGGAGGTAAAATATGAATCCATGATCCAGTCTACCTATTCTTTAGCCTTATGAAATCTAATTCACATTAGTATAAACATTATTAAATCCCAAATTTTATCTTTAGAGAAATTAGAAGAGTTATAAAATTTTTAGAAATTCCAGTTAAGGGGTTGAAAATGTCATAAATGTTCTTGTAAACCCTCATACATAAAGTTATTCAATGGGGTTTTCCTAGACATCCACAACTCTAGGACCTATAGATATAATGTTATTCTTGACTTATAGATAATATATTTAAATATTATTATATTTTATATAAAAAATGATGATGTGGAAAATATGAAATATAGATGGAGATACTATAAGTTCACTGAAACAACAAGAGGTTATCATCCTTTATCATCTTGGGACCATTAATAAATATTGCTATCATCCATGAAGAAAATAAATAATCAATTTATTTTTGTGTGAAAACTTTAGCTGTTAGAGCTATTAACATGAAATTTACATTCATTATCATAAAAAAACTAAATCTTAAATGTGGACATATCTTCTCAAAAAGTAGTCTTTATGTATATCCTCATGTTTGACATGAACCCAAAAATAATCTAAGTGAATTTTTATATCAACCAATAACATCAACCCTTTCGATGATGTAATAGAACATCATTCATGAAAAAAGGGTACTGATTATTATGATAATATAATTTATCATTTGATACTCTATATAATGAAATATAATCATATTATAATTTTTATTGAATGTAACTTGAGAACCTTGTGGAGAAGTTATCAGTTTGATGATATCAGTCACATTGAAAATATACCATGGAATATTTAACTCCTCCAATGTACAAGGTTACAATTGATATATAATAATTATAGAAGTTTATATTTATGTTTCAAATAAATAAAATTTTCTACTTCCCCCATTAGATTCATCCGTAATAGGTATTTAGGGATCAATATATGAGATATTTCTGAGATAGAAGTAATCAAAATACACTATGTAGAATCAATAAATACAAGGACAATAATTCCCATTTTAGTGTTGATCACTCCTAATTAATTTTGTAAAAGAAATTTTTACCACTCTGAAACATAATCTATTTAAAGAGATTTTAGGAAATAATATAAAAATATATGATGGTGACTCTTTTATTATTTTATCCAATGGAGACCCATTACCAATTTTATATATACATTCCAAGAATAATATAGAAACTCTATATAATAATCTATCAATCCCCATTGATTCCAAATAGAATACATAAAAAATTCGACCACATTCTAATTTTTTAAATGATCTTTCCTTAGGAAATATTAGTACACATATTCAGTCATAATACCACAATATTATGATCAATAATCAAGGAAAATTATTAATAATAGTAATAATTTGAAGCATTTATATAATATATAGATCATTATAGAGTATTAGATACAAAAATATTACCTACAATATTAGATTACACATCTCCTATATTGATTTTTGATTACTCAATAGAATACATACTTCTTTATTCCACATAATAACCCTAAATAATAAATTGATAGTTGACTAATTTAGAAACAACTATGTGCCTCAAAATAATGCATCGAAATCTCTGATCTAATGTTATAAATGGTCAATAATTTCCCCATGTATACTAAAAATCATTATATTCTTGATATGCTTGTTCCTAGGGTGTAAAAAACTGATACTCTTAGATTAATATCATAATAATAACCTCATTATGTTGTTATATTGATCATTAGATTGACACTATTTTTTCAACAAATGTAATATTTAATATTTAGGAGGCCTAAATGATGACATAAATGATGGTGAACATCACCCCATCTCGAGATTGGTTTAATAGTTTACCACAGTCACAGCTTCTATGATGGGAAAAAATCTTACACAACACCTCATTTTAACTCTTATAATAACTATATAATGTATCATATATAGTCTAACCATGTAGTGAGACTCCCACTCTAGAGCTTCCATTAGACCCTGGATTAGTGTGGATGGATTTTATGATCCAATTATAGATGGATAAGAAATGAAATTTCATGAAATTAGTCTGAAAATTATCATTGTGAGGAATTTTGAATAACCATAATGTTTATTCACAACATCCATATACATAAGGTATAAAATGATGTATATCCGTAAAAAATATCCATACTCAATGGGTTACATATTAAAATTTTAATTTCTCATGAACATATTATCCATACATCGTTATAGTATTTTACGGAAAAACCTCCAATATATTAGCTATTGGAATATCATCCACATTCATATAAATTTTTTTTTGCCTCACATATTACATGTCACCACTAACCGAGAACTCCAATTATGATGAATATTACTAGCTAAAAACTGTTTTACAATAGTGTTTCAACTTTTATAATGATATTATGGGGGAAATAAATCCACATCTTATATTATTGAAAAACAAAACATTAAAAATGGTCATAACATAGTTTAATTGAATAGATATATCAATATTAAATTTCATAGTTTATTTTTAATGATTCCATAAAAAACTGCTTGGATCATGTGAGAAATCTACTTCAATGCCAATGTTATTCTCATAAAATTGAATTATCTATCCCTTTTATTATAGAATGATATGGTTGTTTTAAAATAACCCTATATAATACATTAAAGAACAATATAGTGACTAAAATCCAAAATTATAGAAACTCATTCATATTCTATATAATATAGGTTAGGAACAACTCCTCTCCACTTACCTAAATAATAATTTATAAAAATCAATTTCATTTCAAACAACATTTCATATTAATTTTTTAAATTTATTTATTTTTCCATGAATATTTTTTGAATCAATTCATGACAGTCATTCAAAATATCATGAAGAAACCCATTTATAATATATATATATATATATATATATACATTTTTGATAAATTGATTTAATTTTAATTTCATGTTAATCTAGTTATTATATAAAATAATATTGGGAAAAAACATAATTTACAGTTAATGATTATGTTAATATAAATAGTAAACTAGTTCTAGTAATAAAACAAGTGATCCCGAAAACGAATAAATACGATATTGTTATATATTTGATGAATTAATACCATATAAAACCTAAAAATATGTATAATAATATATATTGTTTGACAGACTCATGTTACAGAATTAAAAGAACCAGATCTTTAAATACACCTTGAAACTCATCATTCTTGGATTATTATATGGTATATGCTTATTTATGGTTTAATGTTTGAGTCCCAAAATCCTTATATTATTGACTCTCTCATGTATAATACCCTGGATCACAAAATATGGGTTATGAATATATTTTTAAATGTCTATGACCAGAATTTATGTACTACACCAAAATCCCAATGTCACATCACATTTAGGGAACCAACCAATCTTTAGAGGATGGTTTATACACATGAGGTTATATTAAATATGTTTGAGATATTTGTTCCACCATTATGTATTTAAGTAAATCAAATAGTGGGTTGCTGATATGTTCCATGGATTTTAAAAAAATACTCGTTATCCCAAGTGGGTAAACAAATGTATAAATATGAATATGGATCGTAAAATAGATTCAAAATTTAGGATAATACATTAATTCAAATAAACATTAATTTTAATTCTAATACAATAGAAATTGTTAAAAATGTTTTTAAGAATGGAAAAAATTTATGATTACAGATGCAGTTCAAGCCAAAGGATATCGAAAAAACTATAAAGTTTATTTCATGTGTGAAACCACTCTTAAGAACCACAAAAAAACCCCTCATTTCACATTCGTATACACTCATTAAAATCCCAAAAATAATCACCCAAACATATATGTTCCATGTGTTACTGGCTCTCAGAATTACTTGTTACCCTTTACTAAGATCACATATAAATTGAATTGTATGTGTCATATATGGGAATGTGATAGACCTAAGTACAAAAATACCCATAAGGAGGTCACCCCACCCCTAAACAAATATATTAATCTATAATATATTCTAGTGAGAATAAAAATATAAAATAATAGTCAGTATAATGAAAAGAAATTTTTATCAAGTAAATATGCATAAGATGACTCATAATAAGAAAATCTCTTTATTAAATGGTTGTTAACAAGTATATCCTACATCATTCTATACCATGGATTGTAAGAAGATGTATCTATGACATCCTTCATGGGTTTATGGAATATAATGTAAACATATACACCGACTCATATTAATAGTAATATTTTCTTGTAAATCGTTTTTCTAGAAACTAATCCTAGGGAGAGAGTGTCATGTATACCATTTTGTGAAAAACATATATATTTTCACTATTGGGGTAAGGGTAATGGGTAAACCAAGTTAGGGTGTTTTAAACTGATCCCATGACACCCCCTTTCTCACATATCCTTAGTTTCCATATATAGATTATATATGATGATAAAACTATTTTATAATATTGACAATATTATGGGTAATTCAACAACATTCTCTAAAATACGCTAAAAAATATTCTTGAAATATAGACTATAAATACATTATAAGGTAATCTAGAAAAAATAAAATTTTCTTATTTTATGATGATCAAATTTCATTATACATGAGTGAATATATAAAATTAATAAGAAAATGTTTAAATAAAATAAATTAAATAAATGTAGTAGATAATGAAAAATATCATATAAATTTTTATTAATAAAATAGTTCAAAAAATTCATAAAACCATTTTGGTAGACAATTTGTTTTAAATATTTTATTATATTTTTTGTCACTTGGTAAAAAACTATTTATATGATAAATCTCAATTTGAATGATATGATGAATGGTTACCAATAATAATTAAATTTAAAAATCCTTTTACGATACATGAAATAATAAATTCCATTGAAAATATTATTTTGTCAACCATGAAGTGGATAAATTTATGTTATAAATACTTTAAATAAAGAAGATATAATATTGCAAAGAAAACAATATATTTACCTTTTATTTAGAGAAGTAGTCTGCATAAACATGAAAAAAATGAATTTTTTAGGCTTAATAAACCCAAATGACCTTGTTGTGGATGAAAATAAAATTCAACAGATACAATGATGAAATAAAAAGGGTGATTATTATATTATCAGTATACACAATCCATGACAAGAATAAGAATTATATGGGTATTGAATGAAATTTACAAGGGGTTAATTGATGAACCAAGATGAATGGTGTTATATTATTTAATTATGGATGTGAGAGTTAAGAGTCTAAGTGTGTTGAGAAAGATGTTGTCTGAGGTTAGAACTTGAATATCATACCATAGAGAGATTAAAGAATAATTTTTAAACTAATTAAGTCAATTTATGAATTGAAATTACTAGAAAATAATATAAGTATTGATGATGAATACAATTTCAAAAACAGTGATGAACAATTTAATAAGAAACTAGGAAATAGAGGAATTGACATTTGATGTCATGACTAATATGGATGATTTTAAATATGGAAATATCCATCTAATGATGGGATATCCACTAGGTGAGGATATAGTATTTTATTAGTAATCACATTTTTCTATCTACAATGTTATTAAATGAATAATATCTAATATAGAATTTTAATATAACAATTCAAATTTGGATAAGTCATAGATATGATGGAAAATAATAACCATGATGGTTTAATCATCATAGTGGGTACATCATTATAAAAAATATATATTTCTGTACTTTAAAGGATTGCGTAGAGATCCAAATGATGATACATCTCAATAAGTAAAAATATGGATAATAAAACTAAAAAGAGATGTTTTTTATTCCATAGTGGAAGCTATATGGAATGTGAAGAGGGAAATGGATTGAGGTAATATTATTGGGATCTGCATACTATGTTTTGGATTCATTTTGATTTATGAGTAATAATGAAAATCCATATTGTATAAAATATTCAAAAATTAAAAGTGGATAACCTATTTAGATTAATTAAAGAATGTTTTGTAATTCTTATGGAAGAAATATTCTTGATTTTTAAATATAAAAAAGGATGACAAAAAGATATATAAAAAAGAAAAAATCTGTAGAATTATGTAGAGATGATTTTTTCAAATATGGGTGTCAATGAAAAAGGAAGTGAACTGATATGACCGATAATTCTATGTGATAATGAGAATTAGATCATATTATTATCTTGGAATTGTTCCATGTATGAAATCAATATTATTGGATAAAACACCCCATAGAATTTTTAATTTGTAATTGAAAATATCAATTGATTCTGTCAATTAATGGAGTAATATAATTATGATCTATCTTATACCATCCAAATCCACACTAACCACCATATTGAATTCAATTTCAGATTCCAACACAACAAATCATTTTACCATGCTTGAAAAGAAAGACAATCTATTTCCATAAAAACCAATTTTCATTTTTATCAAAAAAAATCCGAGAATCTCCAAAAACCACACATTATCATGTACCATTTCATTAAAAACATAAACCTTTTCATTTTAATCAACATCAAAAATAGAAAATCTATTACAAACTACCCTTTCACATTTAAAAATATTCTCCACAACCCCTTTCCATAACTTGACACCCACAAAGTCCAAAACCAATTTTTTAAAAAACAATAAAAACTCAAAACTAATTTCCAAAAAAACCATTAGATTCAAACACTTTTCAACAGCTAATTTCAACCCATTTAAAAATATGTTTCAAAATCTAAATAATATAATCAATTCTTTAAAAACATTTTATCTCAACATACCACACATTTAAACTATGGAAAATAAAATCCTATTAAATCATATCCACTTTACCCCCATGATTTGATTAACCAAAAAACCATCTTTCAAAAAACATTTTTATATTAAAATTTGGGAAATCATTTTTTTATTTTTCAAAATCTAAACATTCATTTAACATATTTTTCCACAATTCCCAAAAATGTATTATAAAAATTATTTTTTATCACAATTCAAGAAAAGTCCATGTTACCCACTAAATGGAATTAATGTCGGTGGGTGACATGACCATATGGTTGGTGGCCATATTTAAAACACACCTCGACCACATTGAGACTTCTTTGGACCATTATCAGGCTCCACATGAATTTACAGGCCTTGTGAGCTGTTAGTACCATTAGTCCAACTACCCTTGTCACATCCCATCAAAAAAATAATCCCTAAGGACCATTGAAATTAGTAAAACAAGACTTCCCATGAACACATGAGTAATATAATGAGAGAGAGTTCATTATTATATTCCTACACATAAAAATAAAGTAAACAAAATCCTACTCTATCTCCCTTTACATCCCCATCTAACAAAGTGTTTTTTGAAATGCAAGCTATGCTTAGAGATGACCTTGCTCTAATACCATTTGGTCATGAAGCAGCCCTAGTCGACCATGAATCAGTCACATGTTCCGGTCTGCGGAATTTCCAGAATAGATTTACCAATCCCCACAAGAAAGAAACCCATTCTAAGCATCATTAGATTATTCAGGGGAATGATTTCTCTCAATAACTAAATAATAACCATCATCATAAGGAAACTAAAAAACTCACTATATACATAAAAATTAGCGTAACATCTATTGTACACAATCTGAATAATTAAAATAACTAAACAAAATAAAAAAATATAAAAAAGGAAAAACACTATGTCCTTGTGACTATACTATTCATACACTAACAACATTAACAAACATTTATCAAGGCGATTTAACTCAATCTAAAACCTAAAGATGGGATAAAAAAAGAAACAAACTATAGGCAATAGTATTAAGGAACATTCGGCTAACCCAATAGTCTTTTCCTAATAAAATTACATTAAATTAATAAAAACATCCATTTTAATGATCGAAAAATACAAAACTTGGTTTTTCAATCAAGATTTTATTATATAAATAGTGTAAGTCAAAATGATAGCACGTTTTCATAAACAATAAATTGTAGTAATAATTTCAAAAAATGATGCAACTTTAAATGGAAGATATTTTCAAGGGGAAAAATTAAGAATTATTTTTCTAAATAAAACAGACATACTGCGGAAATTACCAACCAAATACAGTATAATAATGGTGAGTATAAAATAGCCAAAGAGAACTAGTCACTGGAACACCCTTGGGAACTAGCAAGATATGGGGACCTATGTACATCATATATCTATGTAAAAGTATCAATAACCAAGAAAACTATTGTGCATGAGACACTATGAGTGTAAAATTAAATGTCCCAGTGGTCTATAATTGTTATCCAAGTTTATATATCATTTTCATCATCAATATTTCTAGGTGAAATAGGGATGAAGCCTCTACTGAATCACTAGAATATTAGTCCAAGTCTTCCCACCATGTTACACGGGCTTCCCTCTTTCTAATCAATCATGTTACACTTATTAAATTATAAAATTATTAGTATATAAACATATATATAAATCCCATAAAACACTTAGGTTTTACCTTCAATGTACAACCATTTCGTTAAAAATGGAAAATGGCCCATTTTTCGGAAACTCATGCTAAAACATGCTAAAACCCAAAAATCATTTCACTATAAATCACAATACTACTTTTAAACCATATAGGGAGTCTCAATATAGCATTTTTCTGGATTCCAATATTTTTAGAAAACAAAAGAAATCATTTTATATACTAAATAATCCATAAGAGCTAGTGTGGTATGTTTTCCAACATAAGGTATAAAAGAATTGACAAAAAAACTTCTATTGAAAACTCTGAATGGGTTAATCCCTAATTTTCATGCCATAATATATATATATATATATATATGATTTTAAGAATTACAAACCACTTGTAAAAAGAAACTAAATATTTTATTAAACAAGAAGTGTGGTCATTTATAAAAATACAATAACTTTTAAAAAAAACAACGTATAATCTATCATTATGAAAACCAAATAAAATTATCCAAAGGATTCCAAATAGAACATAGAACATATAAAATTCCGGAAAAACAATAAATATGTGAATATTAAAATATATATTCATGTTATTGGGTGATCCTACCTCAAATCCATGGTGTAAATGAAACACACACCCAAAAACCTTTCCCGAGGGTTTCAGAACCCTAAACCTATGAATACCAGCCCTAAATGAAAAAACCATATAAAACACAGGGAAAATAGAGCCTATGTCGCGCACTACTAGGGAAGAAGAGAGAACCCAGAATTAAGAGGATAACGAGCAGAGGTATGGGAGAAGGGAAGTATAATCACCTTAGAAGCTAGCCAACCCTACATAATGTATTAGATCTACAACAAATAATGAAGGGGAAGGGTATGTGAAGCTATGTGATACCTCCATAAGTCAAGATGATCCATGAGAAATACATTTGGGAACATTAGGGTCAAAAATTATGAGGGGGAAATGATTGAAAATTATAATTTTAGGTTCTCAGTATTGCCACACGGTTAGTATGCATATATTGTTATACAATTCCCCCAAAAAGGTTCCATATAGTGGAGATCCCACAAAAAATTTAACAAGATATGTTGTAGTTTTTGTACTTACCACACGGTTACCCCTATGCTACCACACAACCATGACCCAACTATGAAAATGATCTTTTCATGCCAACTATTTTATGTTCTCTACAAAACACTCAAAAATACCAAGGGGAAACTAGGAGAGAAATATTATTCAAAGAAAACACTTCAAAAACCCACACTATTCACTTCTAGAACCTAAGGAAAAGACTTTGATACCAAACGAACATGATCAAAACCCAAACTTGAATAATCATGTTTGACAACACTCTCCCACCATTGATGCTTTTCAACCCATAGAAAGCCATTACCCATTGTATTTGATTAATAAACACCTAGGGATTCTATATCAAAATTATATAACCTCCTAACCATGAACATATCAATCACCAAAAGAAAACATAATACTCTTTCCCAAAACCAACATCAACTTGAAACTAATTCTCAATAATCATTAGAAAAGTTCAATCCACCCATCTAACCACACCAAGGGTCAGATTGTTGGGCTTTGTCCCTATAAACCCAATGATAACCCAAATCGAGGTACACTCTTGAAAGTCAATGATATTATGGGAGTCTATATTTAAATACCCACATTAAAAAGAAACTAAAATCTAAAAATTCTATAAATTAAATCTCTGAGACTGGCGACTGGTCTCCCCAGTAGTAGAAAAAAAATTCCAACACCATTACAGGAATTTGACATGAACTAGAACTGAGACTCTCACATGCATTCCCATAAAAACACCCAAAAAAAACCATACCGTATACTGCTAAGAATAACACAACATGAACATTAACCCTCCCACTCTTGAAGGGAGGGGACAAGAAATGATCCTTAATTCCCTGCACTAACCCAAAATCCCCCACTACAATAGGTGAGGACAGAAGGTAATGGTCAAAATTATTAAACCACTAATGTCACAACCAAAATCTATCCCTCACTCCTCAACTTTTAAAGTAATAAACCAAGACCACACATGATTCACATGGGTGGTCCACCCAATGACATTGATAAAAAAATATACATTTCAAAGGGCACAATCAGCAATAATTCATGAGGGATAAGTCAACCTTTCTCATAATGAAAAGAGAAAATTCACAGTAATATGAGATAACAATAATGAAGTTCCTAGATCAGTGTGATCACTGAGAGGGGGTGGGGGTGAATCATTGATCCTTTTAAAATTTTTACTAATTTATTCTTTATCAATTAAACCTTTATGGATTGTTAAGGCCTCGATCCACTCATCTTGTATCTCTCAGCCTTTCCTCGAGTGATACAGTAAATGTAAAATCATAGGACATAAGGATTTACATGGTTCGGCTCCAACGGGCTATGCCCTTTCCATGTTGGTTAAACGCCCCAACATGGTTTCTCCACTATAATTCGATTAGTAATTACAATGGTCGATACAGAGTCACACTGTATCTCCCCTAAGTCCCACAAGAGGTTCTTTATACAGCATCCCACAGGGTTACCAGAGTCCCACTGGCCTTCTTTGTCTTCCACCGAAGACTTCTCCACCCTGAGTCTCACATGGGGTCTTCTCATGGGTCCTCGAGTCACACGAGTAGCTCATCATCTTTATGTTCTTTAAGATTCTTCAATAGCCTTTAGTAAGGTCTGTTGGTCGTGCTCACTTCTTATGATCACTTGTGGTGATCAAGAATCCTCTTCTTTGCTCAGGCTTTGTCTCCTTGTACTAAGGATGACCCAGCCTCGGTCTTCAAGAATCTTGATGGGGAAATATGTTCTTGCACTAAGTATTCCCACTCAATCTTCTTGGTCTTCTCAACTACTGAAAACTCAGATGAATGATGTCTTTAACTTCAGTCTGACTTCAGTCTCTCGTCAATTCATCTTCATGCACTGAGTGCATGGAATCTCTGAATCTTCATGCACTGATTTCATGGCTTCTCAATCTTCATGCATGACTTGCATTGAATCTCAAATATCTTCAAGAACCTTTGTACCTAGACTTCTCAAATTCACACACACAATTGACTCTTTTTATACATGTTCATGTACATGCAAGAATGCATTCACTCCCCTTTTCTTCTTGGTGTGATAAACCCTCAAAGGGTGTAATATCTTTTAGCACACACACCTTCTTCTTGGAGTCACACTCTATTATTCATTCTCACACAAACCAAATTGTGTGTTATTATTTAGTGTGAATTTCTCCTTCTATCTTTCTTCTCAAGGTGTTCACCCAGTAGTTCACTTATTCAGACATGCATGGATATGCATGTATCTTCTTCCTTCACTTGGACACACACAAGAGGTATGGCCTCCTTCACTTGTGCACACACTAAGGCTTTACCCTTCTTGTTTCTTTGTACAGACACACTCAAAGATGGTGTGACATTCCTCCCCACTTTGCACATGCGGTCTTCCTTCTTGATCCCATGCACACACACATAAACCCAAGTGGGTGTGGCCTTCCACTTTATCACCACTTCAAAGGAGGGCGCGCAAGCCTTATCTTCTCTTCTACCTCGCAAGTACTTTACTATTTCTTCATGTGTGCCTAAAGACTACACAGTTTTCCTCAATGCCTCATCCAAACTCTCTACGTGGCCGAGGACCACTTCTCCTTCACGCAAGTTTGGTGTGAGGAGGTCTTCAACTCTTTGCGCAAGTGTTCAGAACACCTACTTCTGCGTAGGTTCCTCGGGTAGAAGGTGCTCATGAGCGCGGCTCGACCTCTTCCTATCGTGCAAAGGGACGCGGAAGGGGTCACGACTCGGCCTGTTCCTATCGCGCAAAGGTAGTGCACATGGTGGCTCGAGTCAGCCTTTTCCTTCGCGCAAGGGATGCACGGTTCTACTTTGCGCCAGTGGTTGTGCAGTTCTCCACTTCAAAGATGCTATGTTTTTTGAAACAGAAGCACTTGAATGTCCTTGAGGCAGTAGAATTCTTCTCGACGGGCTCTAACTTTTATAGATGATCAAATAATCTTTTTCTACATTTAAAATCTTCAAAATATATCCTGAATATTTGAGGTTTGAGTGACTAAAATGTTCTTTTGAATAACCAAGATATTCGGTTCTTTAAAAACATTCAACCCGCGTTAAAGATATTCGGGTATCTCGGGTTTTTCCTTTTTCCAAACGTGGGATCCAATCTTCATGTATGGATTCAATATCGTATACCTGATTCTCATTCATGAATCTCACACGGTTCCACGTGGCCTCAGCAACTCCGTTTGCCTCGGCCGAACATTCTTCCTTGAGATATCTCATGCTTGCAAGACGTAGATTGCATGCATGGTCTCAGTTCGATCAGATGATCATCATGCAGTTGTTTTGATCATCAATGGTGGTCTGGAATTTGATCGCGGTGGATTGGTAGTAGCGACAGTGGCTGGTTCACGTCGGGTGGAGATCGGGTGTTCGGGGGTTGAAGACAACCTCGGTTTGTCACCTTGGCCGTTGGATTGGCGTTTAATGATCTCGGATGGTCAGGATTATAAAGTGGCTCGGTGAGATTAGATGAGCGGCTGAGATCGGATGGGAGATTAGATGGACGACCAGGATTAGAACCACCTGTCAAAAATTCCGCCCCACATCGAAACGCGACGAGTTTTGCACGCGGTTTAACAAAAAAATCCTCCTAGCATCGGTTCAAAAATATCCTCTCCCGCTCCGGTGCCGCCCCACACCAGTTCACTGCGGGTGTGCTTGTGCGCCCACTATGCTCTTCCAGGCGTGCTCTAGCGCCCACTCTGCCTCCTTCATGGGCGCGCCCTTAGTGCCCATGCTGCACGGGCCTGACCTCCGCGTCGCTCGGGCTTACACACGGCCCGACCACTATTGGGTTGGCCCCTGCGTTTTCCCCATGAGTGTGGTGACCTAGTCCCACATGTTCCTTGGGTTGAAGCCCTAAGGCTTTCCCAATAGTTGGAATATTTTTTGCAAAAGCTCTACCTTGTATATTTGGTTAAATAACCAAGTAGGAACAAGTCTACTTCAATCAATTCTTCTCTTCTTCTTCTCTTATTAGGAGATGGAATTCCCAAGAATCTCTCAAGTATCTTCATCAACTATTAATCTTAAATCAGTTGATCTTAAATGTTCTTCTTTGATCCAATCATGGATGTGTTTGGATCATCTTCAAATCCTCATTCACTAAGAGATAGTGCATGGTCTTCTTCAAACCACTTCATCGACTTTGTAAGATGGATGGATCTCATTCACTTCATCCCTTATCCACATAGTAGATATGGATGGAACTTCTTCAATTCATTCACTAAGTGATGTGGATGGATCTCTATTCTCTCCTCATCCACTTAGTGATTGTGGATGGAACCCTTCTTCATTCCTCATCCACTTTATAATTGTGGATGGCACTTCATTATTCTCTCATACATTGTGAAGACAATGCGTGGACTTCTAACAAAGTTGTGACGTTGTATCTTCTTGATACAAGTTCTTTGAACATAAGATCGGATCTACAAACTTCTGATTTTGTATAGAGAATGTTTCAACCATTACCTCCTATGCCACTTAGTGATTTTCCTAAGTGACGTGCTTCTTAGTACCACGGTCATTCTCCAATCATCACCATCACCATCACTTCCTTTGTCATTCACATATTGACACTCCTTGTCATCCATTCAATCCTTGACACCTTATTGACAATATCACCAACACTTCCTTTGTCATTCACATATTGACACTCCTTGTCATCAATTCAATACTTTACACCTTATTGATAACAAATCCAGCACAGTGCACAACAATCTCCCCCTTTGTATTTGTTATCAATGTCACTAGAGCACATATGAATGGTTCAATATGTGTGCCAAGATTTTCTCACCCTTATTAGAAACCAAATTCAAAGGTGTGGTGTGGTTCACTTCAAAATATTTCTTCCTCCCTTTGAATAGCATCTTCTTGAAAATCACTAAGAGTGGGATAATGTCACATGTTCACTTTAGCAAAGAGCCTTTAGTAAATCAACTCTAAGTCTACTTGGGCTAACCCAGTGTAGAAAACAAGAGTGATATAACCAAGGAATTTGATGTTGTCCACAACTCACTATACATGTGAGATCATGCTAAGGCTTCATGGGGTTGAAATTTTTTATATATATCAATGAATTTCTAAATCCAGCACATACTTCACCAAACACATTAGAAAGTTCAGGTACAAAGATAAAGCTTCCCCTTTAATCCATTTGTCTTCAATCAATTACTCCCCCTTAATTGACATGTTAAATACAATTAAGAAACAATGGATGAATGTGTGATTTGAATGCCTACATTTTTTCCAAGATGATATGAATCTCAAAATATCATCTTCTACAAATTGGCTCCCCCTCAAGGGGTGCACTCCATTATGTCCATACCATTCTCAATTTGAGAGTGATCATCATCTTCAATTCCCTAAAATGTAAGCACATGTATATACCAATGATTAGGGAATAAGATGGAACATTTTTAGTTCATCAGTTTGAACAACACGGTTGAGAAGATTCTCTCAACTGAGATGTTCCACTTTCTCCATTCTTCACACTTACACATTTGATCTTCAATGATGTTTGTGCTGGTTTGGATCTTAACACCTCTTCATCTTCTTTGTGTGTGACTCCTCTCTTTCTAAGTGCCTTCGGACCACTATAATCTCTTGGTAAAATCATTATTCTCATGAAGTATTCTTTTTTGAGATGGAATGACTGTCATGCATTCATTACTAATATGACCAGCTTTATTGCACCTCACACACAGAACATCATCTTCATGTGAAATCTTTTGTTTTCCATTTGCACTAGCCTTGGAATGGGCATTTTCTTCCATTCTCATTATTTCCAAATCTACTGGCTAGATGATTAATATTTCATTTGGAAGTGAGGCTTCATATGTGGATGTTCCACATGGTTCCTTTGATGCTTTTAAGTTACCATTCTTAGGTAGCTTATTTTCAATCAATCACATTTTCTTCTTTTGGATTGATTGTCCTGTTGAGTTCAATTTTCTTCTATTTAGTTCCATGGCTTGTTTACAAAGATCCATGGTATGACCTTTCTTTCCACAGTAGAAGAATTTTTTCTTGGTTGTCCTTCTGGATGCATTACCCTTCTTGGATTTGGAGTCCAAGTACTTCTCTTTCTTTTTCAAAATCTTCTTGGGATCATTTTCAAATTTCTCTTGCTGGATTCCCAAGCATACTTATTCATTCTTATCTAGGTTCTGTGTTCTTCTCTTCTTTTCAGATTTGGATACATTTGGTGATTGATATGTATCATTCTTGTGACCACTTGTGCATACACCCCAGATGTTATCAAACATTCCAAATCTGTTTGCAGTAAACAGATGTTTCTGGACCTGTGGATGTTGCTTCTTCTTCTCTGGCTTTCCCCCCTTGGCATGGGCTTCCTTTGTGATTTAACATTTAGAGGATTGTACCAACAATCCATTGCACAATTCCCATACATGTTGCATCACCAACATTGACCTAAAAATCTTGTCTTCTTGACTTCTTCTGATTGTTGGATCTTTCTCTTGAATTGCTGTGTGTTTTCAGGAGAGCTCTCTTTCTTTATCTTCTTCATCCATACTTTTTTAGAGTTATTCTTCCATCCTGATCTTTTTGTGGATACACAATTAGAAGCATTGGTACAAGATGGGATGGATGCTAACTTCTTATTAGAATATGTTGCCCTTTCATTAGAGGATGTCCTTATTTTGGAATCATCCTTCTCAATGCACACTTGAGTGGCAACATTTCTTCTTCCAGCAGACTGGGAGGTTTCAGCTTTGGGTGATTGCTGATTTTTCAATATCACCTCTAGTTCTAAACATTTCTTGTTGAGAGAGTTCTTCTCATCCTCAACAAGTCTTATATCTCCTTCCCAATTCTCTTTCAGTTGATTCATATGTTCTTCATGAACCTTCTTCATTTCTTGTAATGAATTTTCAAGATCCTTTACCCTTTTTACTTTTTCTTCTAGTTGAGCATCTTTGACAACCATTAAAACTCTATGCCTCTTTTACAGTGCATGAAAAACTTCTTTAAAAACTATCTCCAAGAATACTTTCTCACAAATGATTCTTTGTAGTTCTTCAGTGAAATCATCTATTCATTTACTGCAAAGGGAAATGGTTTCATCTTTAGCCTTCACCAGCTTTGTGAGAGTGTTGGTTATGCAAACCCTTATTTCCAATTGATCTTCCATAGAATTGGCTTCTTCTTCTAGTTGTAATTTTTCTTCACGAGGATCATGGATACTTGTAGCAATACGCAGTGCCACTTCCCTGGGGACTTTCTTCTGAAGATATTTGAGTGCATTTAGAAGATCATTGATTGTTCCATCATCATCATAGCTAGAGAATGCTTCATTAGAAGAGTGATAAAAGGAATTGTCATCTGTTGTGACTTTCACATTACCTTCAATAGAAGGTGTTTCTCTACTAGCAGCAACCTTCTTCTTCATCTTCTTGGCCTGTTTCTTATTTCTATTTTTCTGAGTCTTGGAAAATATCTTCATTTGAGGCTGTTCACTCATTTCTTCAAATCTGCACTTCATAAATACTCCCTTGGATCTTTTAGAGGCAACCTCACTCTGATACCAATTGAAGTTCCCAGATCAGTGTGATCACTGAGAGGGAGAGGGGGTGAATCAGTGATCCTTTTAAACTTTTTACAAATAGATTATTTATCAATTAAAACTATATGGATTGTTAAGGCCTCGATCCACTCTTCTTGTATCTCTCAGCATTTCCTCGAGTGATGTAGTAAATGTAAAGGCATTGGACACAAGGATTTACAAGGTTCGGCTCCAAAGACCTATGTCCTTTCCATGTTGGGTAAACGCCCCAACATGGTTTCTCCACTATAATTCGGTTAGTAATTACAATGGTTGACACAGAGTCACACTGTATCTCTCCTGAGTCCCACATGAGGTTCTTTATACTACATCCCACAGTGTTACCAGAGTCCCACTGGCCTGCTTCGGCTTCCACCAAAGACTTCTCAACCCTGAGTTTCACAGGGGGTCTTCTCCTGGCTCCTCGAGTCACACGAGTAGCTCTTCTTCTTTATGTTCTTAAAGAGTCTTCCAAAGCCTTGAGTATGGTCTGTTGGCCATGCTCACTTCTTCTGATCACTTGTGGTGATCATGAATCTTATTCTTTTCTCAAGCTTTGTCTCCTTGTAATAAGGATGACCTGGCCTCTGTCTTCAAGATTCTTGATGGGGAAATATGTTCTTGCACTGAGTATGCCCACTCAATCTTCTTGGTCTTCTCAACTAATGAAGACATAGATGAATTATTTCTTTAACTTTAGTCTGGCTTCAGTCTCTCTTCAATTGAACTTCATGCACTAAGTTCATGGCATCTCTGGATCTTCATGTGCTGATTGCATGGATTCTCAATATTCATGCATGACTTGCATGGAATCTCAAATATCTTTAAGAACCTTTGTTCTTGGACTTCTCAAATGCACACACACAAATGACTATTTATTAACGTGTGCATGTACATGCAAGAATCCATGCACTCCCCTTTTCTTTTTGGTGGGATAAACTCTCAAAAGGGTTTATCTCTTTTAGCACACACACCTTCTTCTTGGAGTCAAACTCTTTTATTATTTCTCATGAACACCACATTGGGTGTTGTTCTTTAGTGTGAATTTCTCCTTCTCTCTTTCTTCTCAAGGTGTTCACCCACTTGTTCACTTATTCATACATGCATGGATATGCATGTATCTTCTTCCTTATCTTGGGCCCACACAAGAGGTATGGCCTCCTTCACTATTTCACACACTAAGGCTTCGACCTTCTTGTTTCTTTGCACACACACACTCCAAGATGGTGTGGCCTTCCTCCCCACTTTGCACACATGGCCTTCGTTCTTCAACCTGTGCACACACACATAAACCCAAGTGGGTGTGGAATTCCACTTCAGCACCACTTCAAAGGAGGGCGCGCAAGCCTTCTCCTCTCTTCTACCACGCAGGTACTTTACTCCTTCTCCGTGTGTGCCTAAAGACTACACGGTTTTCATCAATGCCTCGGCCAAACTCTCTACGTGGTGGAGGACCACTTCTCATTCGCGTAAGGTTGGCACGAGGAGGTTTTCAACTATTCTCGCAAGAGTTCATAACAACTACTACCGTGTAGGTTCCATAGGCAGAAGGCATGAATGTGCGCGGTTCGGCCTCTTCCGTTCATGCAAAGGGACGCACAGGGTGTCACAACTCGGCCTCTTCCTGTCATGCAATGGGAGTGCAAAGGGTGGCTCGACTCGGCCTCTTCCTTTCCACAAGGGATGCACAGTTCTTCTTAACGCTAGTGGTTGCATGGTTCTCCTCTTCTTGGATGCTCTGTTTTTTGAAATAGAAGCACTTGAATGTCATGGAGGTAGCATCATTCTTCTCGTTAGGCTCTACCTTTTATAGAAGATCAGATAATCTTATTCTACGTTTAAAATCTTCAAAATATGTCGTGAAGATCGGAGGTTTGAATGCCCGAAATATTCTATTGAATAACTGAGATATTCGGTTCTTTAAAACATTTAACCCGCGTTAAAGATATTCGTGTATCTCAGGTGTTTACTTTTTCCAAATGCGGGATCTAATCTTCGTGTATGGATTCAAGATCATATACTAGATTCTCATGCATGAATCTCGCACAGTTCAACGTGGCCTCGGCAACACCGTTTTCCTTGTCCAAACCTTGTTCCTCAAGATATATCATGCATGCAAGACGTAGATTGCATACATGGTATCGGTTCAATCAGACGATCACCATGTAGTTGTTTTGAGCTTTAACGGTGGTCCGGAATTCGATCACAGTGGATTGGAAGTAGCAAAAGTGACTGGTTCACATTGGGTGGAGCTCGGGTGTTCAAAGGTTGAAGACAACCTCTTTTTGTCACCTTGGCCATTGGATCCGTGTTTAATGATCTCGGACGGTCAGGATTATAATGTGAATTGGAGAGATTAGATGAGCCACTGAGATCAGATGCGAGATTAGATAGACGACGATGATTAGATCCACGGCGAAAAAATTTCGTCCCACATCGAAACGCGCCGATTTTTTCACACGGTTTAACAAACATCTCCTCCTAACATCACTTCAGAAATCTCCTCTCCCCCTCTGGTGCCGCCCCGCACTGGTTCTCTGCTGGGGCGCTTCTACACCCATTATGCTCCTCCGGGCGTGCTCTAGTGCCCACTCTGCCTCCTTCACGGGGGTGCCCTTGGTGCCCACGCTGCGCGGGCTTGACCACCACGTGGCTCGGGCTTACACACGGCCCGACCGCTATTGGGATGGCCCCTGCAGTTTCCCCTTGGGCGTGGCGACCTAGTCCCACATGTGCCTTGGCTTGAGGCCCTAAGGCTGGCCCAATATTTGGCATATTGTTTTCATAATCTCCACCTTGTATACTTGGTTAAATAACCAAGTAGGAATAAGTCTACTTCAATCCATTCTCCTCCTCTTCTTCTCCTATTAGGAGATGGAATTCCCAAGAATCTCTCATGTATCTTCATCAACTATTAATCATAAATCACTTGATCTTCAATGTTCTTCTTTGATCCAATTAGAGATGAGGTTAGATCATCTTCAAATCCTCATGAACTAAGAGATAGTGCATGGTCTTCTTCAAACCACTTCATCCAGTTTGTAAGATGTATGGATCTCATTCACTTCATCCCTCATCCACTTAGTAGATATGGATGGAACTTCTTCACTTCATCCACTTAGTGATGTGGATGGTTCTCCTTTCTCTCCTCGTCCACTTAGTGATTGTGGATGGAACCATTCTTCATTCCTCATCCACTTAGTAATTGTGGATGGAACTTCTTTACTTCCTCAGAATTGTGAAGACAATGCATGGACTTATAAAAATTTTGTGACATTGTATCTTCTTGATACAAGTTCATTGAACTTATGTTCATCTCTACAATCGTCTGATTTTGTATGGAGAATGTTTCAACCATTACCTCTTATGTCAGTTAGTGATTCTCCTATGTTACATGCTTCTTAGTACCATGATCATTATCCAATCATCACCATCACCATCACTTCCTTGGTTATTCACATATTGACACTCCTTGTTATCCATTCAATCCTTGACACCTTATTTACAACATCACCATCACCATCACTTCCTTTGTCATTCACATATTGACACTCATTGTCATCCATTCAATCCTCGACACCTTATTGACAACAAATGCAACACAGTGCACAACAAATAACAACAATATAATTTCCTCACCACAATGGTAGAAACACAATGAATACAAAACATCTAACACTAACAAGATCATTTCAATACGCCAACTTCATTTTAAGACCCATGGCTTGATCTATGATGGATGAAGAATCTAACTCCTCTCAGTAATGAGCTTCTAATCTTCACACTGAATCTCATTCCATAAGTTCCACACTAGGGTACCTAAAACTCTTACAGAGTACAAACTAATTGTGAAAAACCACAAAACATGCTTCCTTATAAAAAAATTCACCTAAAAATTAACATGGGAAGATACAATATCCTCATCAGTCACACAAAACAAGGAGAAAACTGAATAAGGAAAATGGTCAGACATATCAGCATCACCGAGCACCACTACCACAAATTTGAGAATTACATTAACGGGAAGGCACATTTAATGAATCTTAAATAGCTATTTATCCCAAAAAATACTTTGGGGGCGTCATTAAAAGGGGAGGATTTAAAAATTTGAAATGAATACTGAGGATTATCAATATAAATGATTTCGGACAGGGAACCTCTTGTATCCACTCTACAACATCCATCACATCTCTAAGAGGGAAACACTTGAAAACAAGGAAACCATGAGCTCTACCAAAACTAACTCATGATCCATAACACATGGAATAGACACTAACTCCATGGGAAACCAACTCAATTATTCCCCATTATATTAATGGAAACCCATAAAACATGGATCCAAAATCTAACCATTAAAAATATACTAACTCTAGACACAATTATAGTATCAATTCCATATCATGAGGAATCCTAATAAAAATAAAACACTTCTAAGACATAGGAAAATAATCCACATACCTTCAGTATAAAAAAACCACAACATCCAACTGAAAACATTTTTGATAAATGAATCAAATAAATTTTGTGGATTTTCTAACAAACAAATGGGGTTCCAAAGAGTCTCACTCACATGTAAATTTCTGTTCCACCTCATGCACCTATCCAATCATTTTATACCAAGCATCCATTCACATTTGCAATTACCACCATGCATGTGATCATCCATAATCACACTAGTGGCTAACTTTTTTTCATCATTTCCCATGATATATCATTCAATCCATTCAAAAAAATCATATTCCATCCAAAGGCACAATAACCACTTAGTAAAAATCTTTTTCATATTCCCAAAAAACAATCCATTTTACAATGCATGAAAAAACCCCCAAAAATTTCCAACAAGTCATTTAAATTTTTATGAAAAACATTTCTAGCCTCTCAACAAACCACACTTCATCGAAAACCATTTGATTAAAAAACATAATCGTTTTAATTTAAAAAAACATCCAATATATACATGATATACCAAAAAACACTTTTACAATTTTAGAAATTCCTCCAATCTCTTTTCTATAATCTGACGGTCACAAAGGCCAATACCCTTTTTCAAAAAATTACAAACCACTCAAAAAAAATCCAAAAAAAATTCATCAGAGTCAAAAACATTTCAATATCCAAAAAACCCCCATTTTTAATAATGTTTCCGAATCAACAAAAAATAATGCATGATATAAATTTTTTTTCAACAAACCACATGTTTATACTATGGAAAAAAATCTTATTTAATTAGATGTCTATAATTTACCCCCATGATTTGTTCCACATAAACCCATTATTCCAAAATAATTCTAATATTAAACAATATAACCCATTTTCCACATTTCATTGTCTAACCATTCATTGAAATCCTATTTCCTCAATTATAATAGAAGGATATTAATAATTAATTTTTCCAAAATTCAAGAAATTTCCAACAGACCCATTGAAGGGAAATAGTGTCTGTGGGTGACATGACCTTATTTTCAGATGCCATATATAAAACACAACACCAATACATAAAGACTTCATTTGACCATTCCCTAGCTTCACATGAATTTCCAGGCCCTATAAGATTATAGGACCATTATTCCAACTCCCTATGTCATATCCCAGTCACTATATAATCTATATGGAACAAGAATATAATGTAATCGGACATCACAGGGACACACGAGTGTCTGAATGTGAATGATTTTGTGATGCTCTTCTCGCACCTACCCCTAATGTGCCGACAATCCAACATTATCAACCTTGACATCCCAAAGTATCAAGGAGAATTCCAAAAGGCGTGTTTTGATAAGATATGACCTGGCTCTCAAACCATTTTTTCACAAACTAGCCTATGTCAACCCTATGTCGGTCAACTGAGCCGGTCTGCAGCATGGCCCGAAGGGCATTCCCTATAACAACCTAGCTTTTTATTACAAACATAAAAATTATTTATTAAATAAAATCCTCACTTGATACAATATATAAGATCAAGAGTTCTAGTGTATTTTTGTGTTTTGAGCACTACACAATGACTTAAAACATGAAACACACCATCTTTATTGAAAACCTCCTTTACATGACCACTACATTCCCTCATACTTAGCATTTTACGGTATAACCTGAGAGAATGCATAAAAAAAGATTGAGATATAAATCCCAGTAAGGGAGTAAACAATGAAATAATGAAGAATACAATACATGTTGTCAAATATTAATATAAATGGTGCCTAAGTGAAACATGAACATAAAGACATGATATATCAATATTGTCATATCATGTAAATGTGGCAACAACACATAACACGGTATTAGCATGATCCAAGTCTCATTTCACATGGAGCATGATTAAACCCTCATTTCACTTAAATTAGAATGATTAAAACCTCATTTCACATGATGTATCATGATACTAATACCTACCCAATGCATTGAAGTGCAATCACGGTGAACCATTCTTTTCATGAATAAGCATGCCAGATGGATCATAAAACATGGAATCATTAATGATAATCATTTATTACATGATAAAGGAATGTGTATTTCATAAATTAAACCCCATAATAAATAGTTAAGCATTAATAAAGCTGAATACCCTAGATAGAGAAATAAGAATGATATTCATGACACAATGAATTTGGATTAGAAAATCACAGTGTAATTTCGACATCATAACAACATGACATTAGAATTCATAGAAGTGGATTATGGAAGGGAAACAAAGCATAATAATATGTAAATGAAATGGAAACTAAGGGGGTTCATATAAATAAATTTCCCAGGATAGGTAATAGAATTTTAGATTCATAATACAAAAGAATTGTTTGAATGTAAATGAGTAGAGAGAAATTCATTACTGAATTTCATCATGGTAATGAGTGTGAACAAAATGAATTAATGAGGGATACATGGGTATATAATTATTCAAACATAAGGAGGGGAATATAAGGGAGATTAAATATTATATCCCAATATTTTTAATTAAATGTAAAAAGGTATAACAGCATAAAGATACATGGATGAAAATAAGAAACTAAGGAATCCCTTACTTAGAAGTGTGATCCCAAAGGCTTGGGAGATTCTATAGAGTGGTTTATTGGAAGCATGGGGAAATTTTTTTGGATTCAAGATAGATGAAAGAAGATCTTGATCAATCTCCAAATATTTTCAGTGTATAGGAAATGGGAGATTGGGTGGGTTTATATAGGAAAATAGAAGGAATTCTTTATTATTTAGGTTTGGGACACCACACATTAAACCAATAAAACCACAAACCAGATCATTTGTTTCCAATTTGGAGTGGAAAAAATTACTTTAAAAGGATAATTTATAAAGTTATTAAAATATTAGGATTGCTTATGTAGAGGTGAGTCACACTCTCAAGGAAATCAGTTTAATAAGTTAAAATGTTTTATAACTTTATGAGAGTCAACTAATATGTTGTAAAATATATAAAAAAACCCAGAATCACAATATTTTATTGGTAAAACATATATTGTTTGAAAATAGTATTGATAGTATTTTATTACATCACTATTTGGTCATTATGTTGTCATAATACACATTATATATTTAAACGTTACTAAAATTTAACCAAAGATTCCCAGGTCTTAGAAAATTATGAGAAATTCACCATTTGATAATTTGGATGCCGTAAGTCCAATAAAAAAAATTTAACTAAACAAATTTCTAAATATTTGTATTATTACTTTTAAAATAAAAAGAGATATTTGTAAAAAATTCACGTGTTTTGACAAAAAGACCATCCAAACCATGAAAATTACAATTGTATTCATAATAATTATTTGATCAATTATATTTAATAAAAAGTAATTTATTAATAATATTTACATTATATATTATTTAATTAAAAAATTTATTAATATATCAAAATGAATTTATAAATTCAAAATTAATAAAAAATACTATATTTTCATTAAAAAATACTTATATATTTACAATATTAAAATTTATGTATATTCTCTATACAAAAATAATGTACATAATCGTAGTGGAAGGGTCTTGAAACATTACCCCTTATAACACCCTCATACAACCGAAGGGAAAGGTGTGAGATAGTGACATACTATTGGGGTGGCTCAGATAACATCGCTTGGGTCGTAATCTCTATCAACTTTTACTTCACCCTTAGTCAGTTCTGCTCTAGATTAATGTTTTGATGCTCAACTTGGGGTTGATTTGGAGTGAAGCCCAATAATTCCACCTCCTTTATAAACTCTAGAAAATTGGCTTCGTTCTAAGAAATTTTAATGGATGAGGCCACCACTTCCTTTTTCTGAGTAAATTAGATTTCTTAATGCCCTATATTTATACTAATAAAGTTATCACTATTTAATGGATTTATTTGAAACAGTCTCAATTACAAACGATATTTTAAAATTCAAAAACCTAAAACCAAGGAAGTGCATATGTATTATATATCCATAATATGTAATTTAATTAGATCAATAGAAATTTTCATTAATTATTGATTGAATTATTACAATCTTCCCCCTCATATGAAATTTCTGCCTCAAAATTTCATTTTTCATTCTATGCTGAAAATAGGTGTGGTTACATATTGTCCATTGCCTCCTCTAGTTCCCATTAAACCTATTCGTACTTATTGTTTTGCCATAGTTTATTGATCATGTGGGAAGTCTTATTATGTAGAACTTTATCTCTACAACCCAAGATCATCACTGGTTAATCCTCATAAGAATGATCATCCTCTAACTATACTAACTCTAAAGAGAGTACAAGTGAAGGGTGTGGTATGTCCTTCTTTTAGAGAGATACATGAAAGACAACATGTACTTTGGATATAATAGGTGGAAGTTGTTGTCTATAGTCTACAACCCTAACAGGATCAAGAATCTCAAAGGGGCTGATGTACCTAGGACTTAACATCCCTTTCTTTCCAAACCTCTTTACCTTTCTTCCTTAGAGATGTGCATAGAAATAAAATACCTCCCAATTTGAACTCAAGGTCTCATTTAAAATTATGTGAATAACTATTTTGTCAACTCTAGGCTTCCTTGATATGTTGCTAAATGGGTTTCACCTTCTCTACCATTTCTTTTACCATTTTATGTCCAAACCACTAATTCCCACCAACTTCATCCCAACATGCTAGTGTTTTTCACCTTCTCCCATAATGGTCTTTATATTGTTCCATTTGGATGCTCGAGTGGAAAATTTTTATTACAGTTGAATTGAACCAGTGGAAGATGTTGTTCTCATACTCATTTGATGTAAATAGAGCTTGATCAAAACATATAATCCAATTTCTAAATAGTTCACATAGATTGACCCTCAGTTTGAGGGTGATACACTCTACTGTTGTTCAGTTCAGTTCTTAGACCATATTGGAGACATTTCCCTAACATTGAGTTGAATCTCATATAACAATCAGATACAGTAGATAGTGTCACTCCCTACATTCATTCCACTTCATTTATGTAAATACGTGAAAGATTATCCAATGAGAAGTCCTCCAAAACAACCATAAATTATGTTGTCTTTGTAAGATGATCCATAATGACCCATATATCATTGTTTCCTATAGATGTAATTGGATGTAAAGTGACAAGATCCATTGTATTGTTCTTCTACTTCCATGTTGGTATGGGTAGTTGTAGCATCACCCACAAAGACTAATTCTTCTCAGCCTTAACTTTCTATCATACGGGGCACATTGATTTATATTTATCAATCTCTAATTTAATATTGTCCCCCAAATTTTTTTTGTAGGGATATCGATACATCATTGTGCTCCTTCGGAGAGTAGTGAAGGCTGATCTATGTACATCATTTAGAATATCCTTCTTTATCTTTGGATTAGATGGTACATATAATTGTGACCTAAGACTCATAATTCCATCCTTTTCAACCATGAACTCTGAGGATTTCACATTTCTAATAGCTTCCACCATTTTCCGAATTTATACAACCTAAATTTGGGAATCCTTTATTTTCTCCATGAGGGATGTTTGAGAAATCATTTGAGAAATTATTAATGATGTTATTACCTTTATGATTCCCATTTCCATCCACTAAAAATATGAGATTATTGGATCCTTCTCAATTCTCATCATTGATAATGATGCAATATCCTCTCTACTTAGAGAATCCTCTACCTTGTTTTCCTTATTGGGATGGTAGTTGATTGAGCAGTCATAATCATTGAAGAGCTCTGTCTATCATCATTGTTTCATATTATTTCTTTTTCTGTGACTATTAATTTTAGGATCTTATGATCAGTATATTTCTCACTCTTCTCCCCATAGAGATAATGCCACCGGATTTTCAACATAAATATCATAGCCTCCAACTCCAGATCAGGAATGGGATTGTTTTTTCCATGTATTTTCAGCAGACTGGAGGCATATGCTCTCACATTATCATTTTTCATTATCACATATCCTAAACTCCATTATGAGGAATCACTATACACCACGAAGAGTTCTTAACCTATTTGGATAGTGAGTACTATTGCAGTGATATGCATCCTTTTCAACTCTTTGATGATATCCTTTCATTCATTACTCTATGAAAACATTACACCCTTCTGAGTTCGCTTGGTAAGAGGGTTGAAAATCCTGACAAATTCAACAAAAATATGTGATAATATCCAGCTAACCTCAGGAAGCTATGGATATCAGTTACCAGTGTTGGCCTCATCCACCCCATAATTGCATCTATCTTAATGGGATCCACAGATATCCCATTTCTTGTGATGATATGACCCATGAATGAGACTCCATTCACCTAGAGCACCCACATTCTATAATTTTCGTAGATATTATCCTTTCGAAAGGTCACTAGTATAGGGATTAAATTCTCCCCATTGTCCTTCTTGTTTTGGGATTAAATTATAATATCTTCTATAATGACTATGAAAAAATTGTCGAGGTAATCTTTAAGAACCCTATTAATCATGTTCAAGAATATTTCTAGAGCATTTGTGAGCCTGAAAGGAATTACTATGAATTCATAGTGCCCGTACCTTGAAAAAAACCCAGCCTTATGGATATCATCGTTCTTCACCTTTACTAGGTAATATCATGACTGCAAATACAACTTGTAAATGTGTTATTATCCATGTAGCTGATTATACAAAAAATAAATTAATGGTTGATGATACTTGTTCTTTATCATGATTTTTCTGAGTTGATGATAATCAATGCAAAGTAACATTGACCCAGTCTTCTTCTTGATGATGAGGACTGGTGCACACCATGGTGAAGCACTTAGCCATATCAACCAGTTATCCACGTTCTCGTGCAATTGATTCTACAGCTCCAAATTCTATAAAACAGCTATTCAATATGAAGACTTTCATATTGGAAATTCCCTAGGTATATGTTCAATTTAGAAATCAACATATCTTCTTGGAGGAAGACTATGCATTTCCTCAGGAAAAATATCACACAATTCCCCAACAATAGGCATGTCTTCAAGGATGGGTTCTTCCTTAGACTCAATCATCTTATTCACATACATGTTATCCTAGGGATCTAATATCCACACTTGAGATAATGGTTCTAAAAAATATTAATCTTCCTCTTTACTGTTTTATAGAATATGGGGTTTATTCTCTATTTCGAGAGTTATTTCCCTCTCACGGTAATTTATATAGGATATATATATGGAAAGACAATCCATGTTGATAATTGTGTCAAATTATACCAAAGGAAGTATGATGAGGTTTTTTGGGATGTTAAATCCAATAATTATCATAGGGGAGGATTTATATTCATGGGATGCAATGATTTCCCCATTTTCCATACTCACCTAAATCTTTACTTCATTGTTTTTTGGTGGTTTTGGGATTATTCTACTAATATTTTGAGATATAAAAGAATATGTTGAACCAGAATAAAAAATTTTGTACACTATTATTGAATGAATATCTTGTGTACCTATCACCACTTCATTATTGGGGTTCACTTTGGCGGCAGTGATGGAAAAATCTCTCCCTTTCTGGATTGGATGTTGTAGTTTTCCTTCGAAAACCCTTGTCATGGGGTATTGATTTACAATGTGCCATGGTTCCTTGTAGTTGATGAAATCAACATCATGTTGAGGGTCGAACAGATCATTCCTCTCCTCTGTCGCAACTATTGGTTTCTCTTGATGGCAGTTCACGAATAGGTTCCCTTCCCTTCCACACCTATATAATTTACTCGTCCCCTTCAAGCAATTTCCATGGAGGTTTTTTCCACACCTTTAGCAAGTGAGTTACAATATTTTCTTACCATAGTTGGATTTATCAATCAGACTACAAGAATTGATGTCCACCTTACACTTCGTATCCCATGATATCCCTGTGATTGAACGATCTCTATTTCAACCTTGAGAGAACATCATACAATTTCCTCACAGCTATCGACATCATGGATCACCAGGGATTTCTATAGGCTAGGTTTTAGCCCACAAATTACATGTTCAAACAAGTATTCATGGGTTATTACAAAGACAGAGGTGTATAATGAATGACTTTTGATGTTTTCCTCGTACAATCTGATGGATTCATTTTCTTTTTTCATGGTGGCAAGGAAGCCCCTTACCATCTTATGTCGGATGGTGAGAGAAAAATATTTATCAATTTTTTTTGCTAGAAATCCTTCCATTTCAACACCTCGATCTACTCCCCAGGCATTTTATTTTTTATCTATGTCCACAATTGATCTACTTCACCCTCCATATGATAACCATCCATTGGAACCTCCTCTTGTTCGAAACATTAAAAGAGGGAAAAGATCATTTCAATAGAGCTAATCCATTGTTTGGTGATTGAGGGATCAAATGATCCATTAAAAGTAGGAGTAATTTATATCATTTTTTCTCTTATTATGACTAATTATTTCTTAGGGGGTTTAACATTCATCATGACCCATGTCTCTATTTAAATACTTAGTTAACTAAGCGATTATTGTGTCAAAGTTCACGATTCCTTCTCCCATTAAATTGGGCTTCTCATTAGAACAATCATTACATTGATTTTCACATCTTTTTCTTGCCTGATTCCTCCTATTATGAGCCATTGGCTGGAATAAAATAAATTATAAGGGCAACACATAAATGGTAGTACCAAGAAATAAATCAATCACATATAAATTAATCTTATTTCTTTTACTTATAAATCTATAGCCTTCAATCTATGTAATGGATGATCTAATTACCATCTTTTATTCATAGGGAAATATTTTTATTCCCAATAATAACGGTTCATACTAAGCTTGTGAATTTATTAAAGCATATCACCCGAGAGTGTCATAACCAAGAGTACAGCAATGCCCATTGTTGTGTACCCGGATACCCAAGGTCAAGCCTGAAATTCCTTGTCATAGTTTTCACTTTTAGGTACATATGTTCCAGAGCCTCCACTACGTGATCTTATAATGATAGGGATGTATTTTTTTGATAAACACTTTCTCAATACTCACAAAAATTTTGGTTTGTTTTAATTATACTTATTCATATCTACAAAGCTTAACTAGGGTTTTCTAATCCTAATGCCGAAAATAACTAAACCTATCCTCTAATACCAATTATAAAAATAATTCTTTTTTATTAAAATATTAAACCTGATTTATTACATAAAATATTCGCATGATAAAACATACAAGATGATGAGGCGTAGTGTCTATGGGGATCAGGAACATTACATAATGACATAAAACATGAAACACAACATTTGTATTGAAAAAATTCTTTTCATGACCACTACATTCCCTCGTACATAGCATTGCATTGGATAACCTTAGAACATGCATGAGAAAAGGGTGATCTATGAATCCTAGTATGGTGGTAAACACAGAATAAAAAAATAATACAATACATGTTAGGTAATAGTAATGTCAATAGAGAATAAGAGAAACATGAATATAAATGCATGGTATAACATGATTATCATGAAACTGAAATGTGACAACCACAAATAACATGGTATTTAGATGATCCATGGATCATATCACATGGAGCAGGGGTAAACCCTCATTGAACATGAATTATCATGAGTAAACCCTTACAACACTTGACATATCAGGATATTAATCTTCACTCAATCCATTGGAGCGCTATCATGGGGAACCCTTTGTAGACATTTCATTTCAGGGACAAGTGTGACACATGGGTCATAGAATATGGAATCAATAATGATCATAATTTATTCCATGATAAATGAATGTGGAATTAATAAACGAAACCCTATAATCAATAAGTAAATGTGAATAAAGGTGAATACCCTTGATAGAGAAATGGGTATGGTATTCATGACACAATTAATTTGGCTTATAAAATCATGGTGCAATTTTTTCATCATAATGATGTGACATAAGAATTCATAGAAATGGTTTATGGGAGAGAAATGGGTGTCTAAATATAAGTTCATTAAATGGAAAATAAGGGAGTCATATATATACATGTCCCATCATATGTAATGGAATTTTAGATTCATAATACAAAATAATTGCTTGAATGTAAATGAAGAGAGAAATTACATACATAATTTCGGTATGGTAACAGGTGTACGCGGAAGGCATGTAATGGAATTTTAAATTCATAATACAAAATTATTTCATGAATGTAAATTAGGAGAGGGAAATTCCTTACATAATTTCGGAATGGTAATAGGTGTACATGGAAGGCATTAATGAGAAAGAAAGTGGTATCCCGTCATTAAAAAATAATGGGAAAAATATAAGGGAGGTGTGAAATCATACCCCAAAATTTTTAATTTAATGTAAAAGGGAATTACAACATAATGAAACATGGATAAAAATAATAAAGGAAGGAATCCCATTATTGGATGTGTGATCCCAAAGGCATGGGAGAAATTTGAGAGAGGCATCTTGGGAGCATGAAGCCCCTTGGGATGATTATAGAGAGAGGGTTCAATGGTTGGGAGAGATCCATAAGCTTTGAGTGAAGAGGAAGTGGATGTTTTGGTAGGTTTATTTTGTAAAGAGAAGGAATTATTTATTATTTAGGTTTGGGACACCACACATTTAACTAATCCAAACCACAAACCAGACCTTGGGTTTTCCCATGGGTTTTTCCATAGAGGATTGAAAAATATAATTTTTTAGGTTCAATGGAATAAATTATTAAAATAAATGTATTTCTTATGTGTAGGTGAGTCACACTCTCAAGGAAATCAATTTAAAAAGTTAAAATTTTTTATAACTCTTGGAGGATCCACTATGGTTTTTTAAAATAAATGAAATAGACAGAAAATCACATTTTCTTAATGGTAAATAATATATTTGATGAAAATAAATTTTATAGTATTTTATAACAACACTATTGGGTCATTATGATGTCATAATACACATTATATATTTAAAAGGTACTTAATTTTTACCCCAAAATTCAACTGTCTCAAAAAATTATGAAAAAATCACCATTTTATAACTTGGATGTCCTGATTAAAAAAATAATATCATTTTTATCACAATAAGTTTCTAAATATGTGAACTTTTACTTTTAAAATAAAAACCGATAGTTATAAAAAAACTCATGGGTTTTGAAAAAAAACACATTTCAGACTATAAAAATTATAATTGTATTCATAAAAATTATATGATCATTAATATTTACTAAAATGTAATTTATTAATAGTATTTCATTAAATATTATTTAATTAAAAAATCCATTAAATCATCAAAATGTATTACATTATTTAATATTAACTAAAAATTCTAATTTTTTAAAAAACTATTTACAATGTAAAAATAATAATTAATGTATATTATATATAAAAGATATATTATATATAATCATAGTGCTAGAGTCTTGTTACATAACACCTTATAACACACACATAAGACCAAAGGGTATGGTGTGTGATAGTGACCAACTCTTGGGGTGTCTTGAATATCATTTCATGGGTGGTAATATTTATCAAGTTCCACTTATCCTTAGGCTGTTACACTCGAGGTTAACATGTTAAAGATTGACTTGGTATTGGTAAAGAGAAAAGGACAAAAATGATACCTTCTTTCTGAGCTCTGAAAAATGGGCTTTGTATGGAGCAATTAAACTGGGTGATTCCATCTCTTCTTTTATTTGAGTAAAATAGATTTTTTAAATCCATATATTTATACTAATCATGCGATCATTACTTAATTTCTATATTAGCATTAGTCACAATGCCTAAAGGTATTTTTAAATCCAAAAAATTAAATCAAGTAAGTGTTTGAGAAATATATATCTTTAATAATTCATTTAATTAGATCATAAATAATTTTAAATAATTAATGTTTTTCCCTTACATTCCTAATGCCCACGGGCTAGAAAGTAGTTCCATTCATCATTAGAGTATACATGGGAATGAATTTTTCCAATAAATAAACCATAACCATTAGTAGAAGGAAACCAAACATCCCACTATATACATTAAAATGAGCTATCAACCGTTGTACACAATCTGAAAATTTAAAATAATGAACAAAATAACCAACAATACTGAAAGGAAAAAACACTATCTCCATGGGACCACGTTGGTCACTCTCCAACACAACGATCACACTTCTTTCTAGGTGATCAAAATCTATCTGAAACCTACATAGGGGCAACAAAATAAAAAAAAAACAATATGTGTGATTTTTAAAACATAGTAGGCTAGACCGATAATCTATTCACAATGATCATATTTAATTTAAAAAACATTCCTTTTAGGTGTTAACTATAATATATAAATTTATCCTTTCCCAACAATATTCCACGATATAGACATAATAATACAAATGATTTCATGTTTTCATAAACAAGAAATGGTACTAATAATTTTTAAACGAATTCAACATTAAATGGAAAATATAATCAAGGGGAAACATTATGAGTGGACACTTTTAATGAAAACACGAATACTGATGAATTTTTAACCTAGCACACTGTATGCTAAAAGTGACTAAAAAATATCCAATGAGTAGTAGTCATGTGAACAACCATATGTGATAGCTAGGTGTGGGGTCCTAGGTACCTCATATCTCTGTGTAATTGTATCCATGACCAATAACGTTTTCAAGCACGAGATACTTGGATGGAAAAACCAAATTGCCTAGTGGTCCCAAATCATCATTATAGTTTTTTAATTTTTTCATCATTAATTATTCTTGGTGAAAAAATGACAAATCTAAATGTGGTATATGACATTCGCATGGGTTTTCATTTATTAAGTAATGTGTTAAATAATGAAAATTAGAATAATATTTCATTTCATAGCCCAGTCAGAAAATATGGTATTATATAACTTTTTTGGGTTTTATATCATGAAATTAGATATACGTTGTCTTAAGAAAAGATATAACTGGATTTATATATTTTCACTCACCTTTGTGTATAAATATTTCAAATTATAAAATATTATATTTTTTAATTTTTTAAAAGAAGTGTCTCATATCAAAAATATGGTTACCCTAGATATTGTTAAATTTGTTTATGACAAAATTATAGATTATTAGGAAATTAGTAGAAGAATATTAGTTATAGTATTTCATAATATATCATATTTAATGAATTGAATATTATTCATAAAACAATAGAGACAGAAAATATAAGTTTGAAACTATTAGTAAAACTCTATGAAACATTATGAATCATCGAATAAACATGAAAAAGAATGTTTTCAGTTTTATTTTATTTTCTAATATGGATGGAATTGAAATATTCATAAAACTTTTATAAAATTTTGAAAAATTATTTTGGGATATTTATTTTATTTGTAAGACTTTTCTTTTAATTATTTATTCTTATATTTTTTTTGGTTATTTAATAATTTTCTAAATCATGTATTACAAATAATTCTATAACACTAGGTGTTAATATGAAAATATATTCACAAATTTAGATGGAATTCCATAAAATTTTTTTAAAAATATTTTAATGAATATTTATTATAATAATTTACAAAAATAATATAAATTAAATTATAGAGATTATTATATTTTTATATATATAGGAAAATTGGGAATAGTTCATAATGAATCATTTTAATTGTTAAAATTAAAAAAAAAGTTATTTGGAAATTATTTGTTCATATTCAAAAGAGTTTTTATAAATTGATATAATCAAATTTTAATGTAATATTAAAACTATCTATAACTAATATCATGATTTAATAACGTATTTAAAAAGTAATGTATTTAACATTATTCTTTATTGACTGAATTATAAAATGATTTTAGATATTTTTTTGAATAGTTCATATTTTTGTATCATGTTTAAAAAATTTTAGTTACTATTTATTTAAAAGATATTCACAACAATAATATTGAATATAAATTTCTTTTCTATTTTATATAGATGTATTTTTTCTTTGAAATGTTAAACTACATATTACTAATTTTTTATCCATAAATTACCAGTAAGGTATGATTACATATGATTTAGTATACATATTCCAAGACCACAATTTTAAGTAAATGGATTTATAATGAAATTAGTTGGTAAATTTATTTTATATATGGTATGTGTTATAGTTATGATTAATAATATTATATATTGAGTAAAATCACCATGAGGAGAGGGAAATGTGGTTGGAAATCCCCCTTTCCTTGAATATTACTCCTTTTGTTATAATGGTGGGGGTATAAAATATGTGTCTCCTAAATACCTCTTACAGAGAATATGAATTTTAGATAATTATAATCTAATACATGAAGAGTTTATATATATTTTTTCATGATATGTGTTTAGATATATCATAATATGGTTGACATCTATATTTTTTTAGTAACAAAAATTTCTCCTTATGTGTACAGTTAGTCATTAATATTTTTAGAATATATTAAATTGGATGATAAAATTGGGTGAAAAACTAAATAACTAAAATAACATATATAGAATCGGAAGAACATAACATACGAGGGTGAGAATAAATCCATTCCAAAATAATATATGTTATATTTCCGTAAATGTTGAACATATGAAAACATTAATTATCTATCTTAACAGGTCAAGCTAAATCTGGGTTCCCCTATATTAAATTATGTATGGTACACTTGTAATGGGTTATCGTAATAGGATTACGTGGTCCTTCATTGAATTATCATTGAGCTCTGTTATACCTAGAGACCCTATGAGGATTATGTTACCTAATAAATAATTTTTTCATTATCCACGTGATGGATTAGATGCTGAGTTATCATTATGACTTTCTAGGAGTCATAAATGATTTTATTTTAATTGTACCATAACTAAATATATTTTAAAAAAATTATAATGTGACCTATAACACAATAAAATATGGATTCTAATATCTAAATTTTTTGATTTATTAAAAACAATGATTTTATTTTGAGACAAATTTATAGAAGTCATTATTAAAAGGTGAAAATACATGATTCTGAAATGAAATTTGTTTCTTGTGTACATAAAGGATTCCATCAACATCAAAATCATTTTATAAATAAATCCTTTAAAAAATGGAATAATAATTCAATCAAAATTTTTTAAAAGAAATAATAGTTTCTATTTAAAAGGAATAAATTGTTGGTTTTAATTCTACACCTTAATATGTAAAAAGGAGTGGAATTGTCTTAACAAGAAATTCATGATGACTATAAGTAGCATATAATGATTCTATAGTGGTTTCATAAGAATTAAATTCATTATGGCCGATAGAATTTTATCCAAATTTATCATATATTATAGTGTATACTACTCTATATGTATGATTATTATAATGACTTAGGGAGAGAAGAAATTTACTTTTAATGTTATTATTTCTATGAAATTCTTAAAATATACATATTTCGATGTACTAGAGTGAGATAAATGTATTGAATTAAAAATAAACTATATTATTAATTGATGAGAATATAAGAACATGGAATATGATTTATAATATCAAATACTATATTGATTGTTATAATGTGAAAATAATAAAACAGGAATTGAAAATGTTTGTTAGTTAATCCAATGTTGTTTCTACAAGAATCCAATGAAGGTCATTAAGAATTGTGATGGATATTAGGAAGGGGTGAAAAAATTTCATAATATGTAATTATTAATTAATTATATAGTTCATAATGAAAGGATATATAATATAAAATATACAATTTATAGTTTTTGTAAATATAAATGTGCGTATGATTAAGGAATTTTATTATAAACCATTTAATTTTTTATTATTTTAAGAATAAAAGAGTTAATATTTTGAATATTAGAATTTATAGGAATAAATAAATCTCTTATAGATATAAAAAATGGATATGTATTTTCGTATAATTTTTCTTATAGGGCATGAAAATTTATTTATAAAAAATGTTATTTTGTGATAATAAATAAGATGAATAATTATGTACAAAATGATTATGAATTAATAAATTAAATAATATGTTTTTAAAAAGAGAAAATCTTATTAATTTTTTTATCTTAGATAATGTGATAATCAAGGTATTTATTAAAAATATGAGGAATAATTTCCCCACAATCCAAAAGTTTAATATTTTAATGAATTAATTTTTAATTCTATAGTACAATTCACTAAATAAATTTAAAAACCATATATGATATGTAAATAATGGTTTATATTTGAAAATATTACTAATAAATTATAATTTATGTTATTTTATATGAAAAATTATTTTTGGATTCATAGAATGATATACTATATAGATTATATTCTAAATTGGGATATTTAGATAGTATAAAATCGTTAATAAAAATAAAGATTTCATATCAAAATATTGAAATTGTAAATTTATTAGATTTCCAATTAATATTCAATAGTGTATAGGATATCAATGTGGAAATAAGAATATAAAGGATTTATTATTTACACTTTGAGGAAGTATATGTATTTATATATATGAATATAATGAAGTATTATTCATGTTTAAAAAAATATCAATTTTATTTAACTAACTAAAATATTTTTATGGTATTTTGGTAATGTATAAAAATTATAGTATTTAATTAAATTATCATAAAAAGATTATGTTACATTACCATTATGATATTTAGTGTGTTCTTTTAAGTTACAACATAAAATTTTACCTTCTTTACAAGATTATTTTAGGGATAATTTTAATTGAAAGGCTTTTAATGATTAGTATGTTAAAATTATAAATGGTTTAATGAAGATAATAAATGTTGTTTATGTCATAACATATGATGTTATGAAGTTAAATAGTTGATTATGTTAAAGGAGTTAAACTATTGGAATATGATTCCAAAATATCACCATTATTCACTATTTATTTTTTTCATAGATTTTAATTACAAATGATTTTACTGGAATTTTAGCTGAAAATTTTGACATATAGATTCGCAATGATTTACATATAGATTCAATGTGTTGTCAAAACTTGGGGAAAATGAAGGAAACATAATGATGATCTTACAATAAATCATATATGATATAGTATATATGGGTTTATATTTATTAAATATTTAATTAATAATATTTATATCAGTATAAATTGTTTCATATTATTAATATTTATTCCTTTTTTATTCATTCATTTTTATTTAGAACAATATAAATATATAAATTTCATCAAATGCAATAAAGATTTACCTATCAAATAATGAGTTTGAGTTATCCAAAACTTATTTTCACCAATTAATGTAAAATTTAATTAATAAATTCTAAATATAGAGGAAGTAATGTTTTAACATTTAAAATAAATAATGTAATTTGGGAAAAATTGTTTATGCACTTGATGACCCACCGTGTTTACCACATGAATTGGAATACACTATGTCTGAGGTATAATGTGGGTTCATGGATCATATAAGAGTCCCCATAACATGAGGATTGATAGACACCTAATATGATAACATTTTTAAATTGATAAATTTCTAACATAATGAATTAATTGGTTTCTAATAAAGTGCTTTTTGTGTATGTTGTTGACAATATTATGAGTTGGATATTAACCAATAAGGCAATATTTCCCTTGCATTATGTATGATATGATGAAAATAAATTGGGATAGAATATGGAGTGTATATTCATACATAGATAGTATATATATGATTTCATTATCTATTTATATTAGGCAACATGATATGATTATAGATATAGGTGATTCAAAATTGATGTATTCGTTATCTGAGTTAGTATCTATATGAAGAGATATAAATGTAATAGTTAGCTATATGAGATTAATATAATCAATAGCAAATGGTCACTCACTATCTTATACTATGGTAGAATATATGATTATAATATATCATGATATTTGGATGGATATAAATATAACGATTAAAATTCTCAGAGGAGATAAAACAAAATAACATTATCACTTGAAGAGAATCAGAATATTTACAGAGTCTTATATTTTCATAAAATTATGAATTCATAGAAATATTTATCAATTTAATGTAATAACTTCCAATGGGATAAAATTTTTTGTGTGACTATATTAGAATTTAGTTTTAGTAATAAGTATATGGTAAATGTGAATTAGTGTTTATGTAAATGTGTTTTTATGGGTGTTCATGTGGTATTTAATATAGTGTAATAAAAAGTGAAGGTAGTGATATATTTATAAATTGTTTATGGAATTTATTTTATGTTATTAGAGATACGGTTTGAAAAGAAATTTCCACTTCATATATTGAGGTATAATATTTTGGAGATTTGAGGTAAATATATTGGGGTTTGACATATGTTAGTTGGTTCTTGTGTCATAAAGATGTTTTTTTGGAAATTACTGATAGAAAAAGATCTGAACCACAACATGTTACATGCTGTATTGATCCTAATGATTGAAAATGTTCCATTATCAGGACTATTAGGGACCCATGCCAACCATGACATAAATAATAGATCAATATAATGACTTAATTATTTACATATCATAAATTTTAACACTACCCACATAAAAAAATATTTAGTTATTTGGAGATTAGCTATAAAATAAAATAACTTTCTAAAACCTCTAATCATTTATCTAAAATTATACTCTTTAGTGATACACAATACTTGTGACATGATATAATAATCATTAAATCATGGAGAATGGATGCATTATAAAGGGTTGAGATTATATTTCCATTATGTTAAAACACATCACACCATGAATGAGAAATTGAGAAACACATTAATAATATAATAAAAAAACAAAAGGCCATATATGGAAACCATAAAACATGTTAGAGAAATATAAGATCATAAAAAACAAGATTAGTAAAGCATAAATGGTATTACAGGGTTCAAAAATCATGTCATCAATCATATAACATGTGATTGTGAAATAAAGTATTGAATAAATTAAAAATAAGTGTCATCATTATTACATTAAATTTCATCGAAATAATAAATATCATGAAAATTTTATATAACATGATAAACAACATGTAATAGTGGAGAAACTATGATAATATGATACAATTTATGAGAAAATACATCATCACCATGATTATATGAGAAAACTCATTTCGTTCATACAAGATATTGCTTTAAATCCAATTATTCCCACTTATGTGTGAACAAACACAATATGTATATGTCTGACTATATCATGATATATAAACATAAACTAAGATATTGGCGAGATATATAAGTCACTACCCATAGATATATAAGTCACTACCAATAATCATCTATACATTTTTATCCACATAAAATAAATCCTCATCATGTCATAGAGAACTCATAGATGATGTATGATTTTCTTAAACATCTAAATGTAAAGCATTCACCTTTCTGCAAGAACACATGGATGTAAAATGTGTTTAATAAAATATCCAAACATATTAAAAAAACATCATGAAATAAACTATCGGAAACATGGAAATTCACCATCCAAAATAACCACATAATAAATGATTATATAGGGTAAAATATGAAAAATAACAAAATTTAACAATAAATATTTCAATATTGAAATGAAATCATTGTTATTTCAGAATAATTTTAGAATATCATCTAAAAAGTGATTTTACATTTTATCACATTCAAGGAGACATTTGTTTTGAATATGTATAAAAGACTTATTAAAAATTCACTTCAAAAAAATTATAATATAGTGATCATTATATGTAAAAAAAATATTACAAAATATAGTATAATAGGGATGTTTTTAAAAGCATTTAGAGGGGTTGCCTTTTAAAAAGTTTAGAAACCCATTATTGAAAACTGACATCATTAAAAGAAAAGTGATGGAATTTCATTAATTTTAATAATTAGGAATATCATAATAATTTACAATTTAAAAAACTCGAGTCTCCATTAGTGAATTAATAATATTAAAATTAATTAAATAGATTAATATCGAATAAAATTCAATTATAATTAGGGATATATATTATTAACGAAGACCATTTTAGTGAAATAATAAAATAATCATGTAAGCATAATTTTGATTAAAACATGATTTACCTAGAATGGTATTGTAAAATTACACCTAGTTTCTTAATATTATTAAATATGACAATCATGAATAATATTAATCAGATAAAATTATTGATTATCTAATGAAAAAGATATATTTCATGAAAAACCCATACTATAATTCATGGATATTAAAATGTGATATACCCTCATAAAGAAAGAAGTATAAATATAAATATAACTAATCTGAAAACCATATAGATACCAAAAAAATATTTATAATTTACATTTATAATAATTATCTATTTGTATTTTACTATGTTTATTCTTGTTATCCCACAATGGGTGTTTATAGTTTTGAAAATTTTGTAGTAGTTTTATTAGAGCGATGTTTGATTTAATTATTCATAAAAATTTCATCATTAAAAGTTCAAAATGTTACTATAATTAATGAAATATAAATATTTATGATACTTAAAATTCTTTTTATGAGTTCACTATACATTATCCTAGAATATGAAATCAACAACAAATAGTTTTTAGTGATTTTCTACATATGATGGATTTTTTCTTATGTAGTGACTTAGATAATTGTGTGTCCATTATAGACCTAAAATATGAATGTTTACATATTAATGTATTATTATTATAGTAAGGACTTTTTCAATGTCATATATGATATAATCCAATTTCATTGTTCTTGTAGGTTGTTATACCAAACTGATCATGAAAGGACTAATATCATTGTTGATTATGAGGTGATTTAGTAATAATATAATTACAAATGTATAGTAATGATATTTTAGTCTTTATATTAGTTTGATATTACATAATTATAATTTTATTATATAATGATTCAATGGATATAAAATTATTAAATAGTTTGAACGAAATAATTCCCTCTTTGGACTCTTGACATAAATGATTTAATTTACACTAGTAATTTATTTATCACAACAAAAATACGTTCATCAATTTTTATACACAAGATTTATGATGTCATACAAATAATATTTATCTATTAAAACCATTAACATAATTATCTTTGTAAGTTGGTGTTGAAATTAGAAATGGATATAATTCATTATAGGGTGGTGGTGGTCTATTATTACATGTGGTTGATGGTTTTTCCCGTAGAAAGAAGGAAATTAGTAATATGGTTTATCATTTAATAATATAAAATATAAAATATATATCATAATTATATATTAAACTAGTACTAACCCATGCATTCACACGAACATATAAAATAAATATGGATTTCAATAAGAAAATATTAGAATACAATGATAATAATGAACATTAATAATGAATTTATATATGCTAGAAATAATTGGAAAATTTTATTGGAATATACATTGATAAAATATTAAGAAATCATTATAGTAAAAAATATGATGGATAAATATAATTTAACAGAATTTTATTTTGATGATGGAGAAATTACATTAAAAAAACATTGATTTTTAGTGTGAAATAAAAAGTGATGACAATTAAAAGTTTTTAGAGTTGTTTTAATAATAAATACTAAGAAAAATAAAATGAGAACTTTTAATAGACAATGAAAAAAAATTTACCTATAATGTATGAAAAAAAATATTTAGGATCCATTTTTATCATTCATTGAATGTCGGTTGATGTTATCGAATGAACAAAGGACAATGTCACCTTGTACTGAAACCTGAACGTCCAATGATTCCAAAATATTTTTATGTATAAAAAGTAATTTTTAAGAAAAATATATTAATGGAAATTGTAATATGAAAATTAAAATTTTGTATGTTATCATAAAAGAGATGGATCAAAACCAAGAGAAGATAATATAATTTTTATTAACCTATAATTTTTTAACTGAATGTTATCATATGGAAACCTTGAACATTGAATATTGAATAATATTGATGATTTTTTTATTAACCATGCACTGTGATGAAATACATAGCTGCCACCTGGAAAAAGATCATATTACACAAATTATAACCCTTTAAACCCACGATGATAACTCATGATTAGATCTTCAGTGCCAAGACCACTTTGATGCTGAATCTTGTAGAATATGTTGGTCGTAGACAATGAGTATCGTCATCTAGGAACATGAAGTCCCCAGTGCATTTCCCTCTATATTGAAAATTGCAAGATTATAAAGAGGAATGGGGATCCCTAGAAACCAAACTTGCACTGCCTCTAAACTGGACTCCTACCCTCCATGAGTTCTATAAGACCTTCAAGATGGGCAGAAAATCCAAGAACCACAACATTTCCCCTACCATGACTAGGACCTAATGAAATTATCCTAGGAGAATAAATTAATGAAAAAAACTAAACCAGTATAAAATAAACATATATTCTTTATTCTAAATACCCCAAAATCCAATAATGTTTTTGAAGAAAGATAGAATTGATTTTTCGTGGCTGAAGGATTCCCCTAAAGACCAGTTTTAATACATTTTCACCTCCCATGGTTACTCCACCATAACATCATCCACTAAAGAATGTAACCTACATATTAAAAAGCAAGGATATATTGATATTATAGATATTAGATATTAAGTTATTTAAAATTAAATAGTAAACACAGAATTATGTTAAAAAGTTTAAAAAGAATTAAAATGGAAACAGATCTTATAAATAGTTGAAGTAGATAAAACATGGAAACAAAACCAGGAAACATAACATAAACTAGAAAGAACACCATTTCTTATTGTCATCAAAGAACATAACTCTGGATTGTTTTATCACCATGTAAATATAACTATGTAATGATCTGTAACCATGGTAACAAAACATAAAAATGATTTTAGTAGCACATACATAAACGATAATAGTAACCAGAACCATGGTTTTAAAATGAAGATGGTCTTTCCATTAGAGTCTAACTCATGCCATCAGAATGTGCATTTAATATCCTCTATGTATTGTTATGATCCATCTATGTAGAGGAGAATCAACTCTCTATGTTTTTAGATAGTTATTTTGATCCCTACAATATTTAATTTAAATTTAATGAGAGTAAATAAAACATATTATTATGAAAAAACCATCAGTGACATGCAAAAAAAGAACATAATAGTAGGTATAATCAGAATAATGCGATTGGAAAAAACAACTCACATATCTATCTTTAGATTCATATTTTTGATTTGACGTTGAATTGCATCCCCAAAACCAAATGTTTGCATTACATTATAATCTCCTTTTATAAAAGAAAAAACATGAGATATCATTGAATAAGATGAAATTTATTCTAGAAAGATACATGTATAATCAGAAAATGTGAAATTTGGAAACAAACATCACTATTCCTAAAGTGGTAATTATTTTTAATATGAAGCGATAATAATATTTCGTACAATATGATTTGTGTTTTACTGGAGGTAAACATGACTACTCTAATTTTTTTTTAATTTTGTAAACTATAAAGATACATGAAATAATCAAATGGGTATTATGTTTCACAATAATCATACATGGCAAAGCAACTTAAAAATATTTGACAAGAAATAAATGTGTAAACACAAAATGGGAAATCACTAATAATACAAAAAAAATACGACATAGATTGGGTTTATTTTTTTCACTAGAAAGAGACAGTCAAAATCATAAATACTAAAATATGTTTCAGTTTAAAAAAAACATAATATCATTAAGGATAATTAGTTTAACTAGAAACATACATAATAATTCATAATATTGGAATTATTATATACACAAAACAAACATCATAATTTAGATAATTAAAAAAGGTTTTAATGGTAACAAATATTAAAACTCATAAATTGGGAAAAAATTTAGTATAAAAATAGTGAAAAATGTAGAATTATAAATCTATTACATTAATTGTTTTTAAGAAATAATAATGTGGGAAAACTAAATTACTAGAAATTATATTTACATATCTAAACATTGATTATCTGTATTAATGCATATAATTTTCCAATAAATAATATTTATTTTATTATTTTTTGATACCATTACAGCGTATTAGAAAAGTATAGTATATTTAGAAATATCAGTGGATAAATTATTTTTTACTACTCATTTGAAACATCTAGATTTCATAAAATGTTCTTCCAAAAATGAATATGCTCTAAAAGAAAAACCATTAGTCAACATTTTCTATTATTTTCATTATGTTATCCATTATCTGAATATGAAGATAATTGACATTTGTTGATGGTGGTATGGAGTCACTAGTCAGTGAAACATTATGTTTCAATAGATCATCATCATCAATGTCAGTCAACATATTTCTATACAAGTGAAAGACACAATTATCTCAAATAAAATAAAATGACCCACTGCTCAATTGATTAGTATTGTAGTGATAAATCATGTTCTTAAAAATAATATACAGAAGATAACAAATATTTACGTGAACTATTGATAAAACTAAAGAGGATGTTATAAATCTCAAGTCAACCTTTTCACTGAGTTGAAAATATTCAACACTATGACGATCCTATGATGATATGATAAAATAAATAGTGCAATATTTTGTTATTTACAGTAAAGGAAAAAGAATTTATAGAATTTAATACATTTTACCTGATTCTATTCAATCTCACTACATACAATTTTAAATGAAATGATCCGATGAGCCATTATAAAAATTACAATAGAATTAATTCTTTATAGGTTATCAAAACAAATTAATTTTGTAATATATATTATCTCATACCTGATTTTCTGTAAATATTTCATTGAAATCGTTGATTTGTTTTTCATTTTCTCTAATAAAAACTACCTTTTATTTGTTTTTATATATTGAAAGATGATGATTTTGAATATTGAAATTTGATACATCAATTGATAAGATCACATTATTTTATTTGAAAATGTTCTGTTCTGAAGGAAAACTGTATTCATCACCGTCTTGATTATCATACAATAACCAATTTAATGAATAATAAATTTAAAATCTATTGATAGAATAGAAAATTTTGGTTTTACCTATATCAAATCATCTCTCAACTCTGTAGATGTTTTATATATGCATTGCTGGACATGTTTTTTCAAAAAAACATTTAAAAATGAGTATGTGTTATGATTAACGTTCAGTTGCAGTCTGAAACTGTTGAATCTAAATTGATGACCATATTGTCAGTGATAATAATTATTTTTATATATATGATGAAAATTAAGAAAGTGAAAATAAGAAATATAAAAACCATGAAGAATTTAACCTAAGAGTAGCACTATAGAGAGATAATTTAAGATTCTAGCACCATATTCTGTCATCTAAAATGTGTACATTATTTATGAAATAATGGAAAGGCGCAAAAAACCAATTGTGGGTTCTTTGAGTTTTTTTGTATTATTAAGACAATTAACCACTATATAAAATACAATATATTGAGTACATAATATTAATGTCACTAGTTCAGGATAGAACTGAAGAATTCATAAAACTGCATAACAAAATTTCAAACATTTTGATATATTAGTTACCTATTTATGGATTTTTACATCTGAAATTGTTTTCCTGTTGTTCTAATATAGTACATATATTATACGGTTGGTAGTTGTTGGTGGTGTACTATTGAACTATGGTGCAATTTCCATCCCAAACCTGGATAACATTGAATAATAGAATTTGAAATAAATATTTAATACATATGGGTATTATATTTGAGATGTATAGTAAATTTATGTAAAAAAATATAAGATATAATAGTTTTAATTTCACCTTCTTCTAATGTTTTTTACTTCTGAAATATCTAGTTTTTACATAATTTTTGTAGCATTAATAGTAGTCGCCACAATAACAGTGGCTGGAAGATATTTGAATACATAGAAATCATTTATATAAATTATACATTCGAAGAAACATATTCAAAGAACTGTTATTTACAATGAGCCTAAAAGGATCAATGTAGGTAGATACCATACTACTGAGTCACATCACACGAACATGTTGTAATATAATAATTGACAATAAGTCATTGTTATTTCCCAAATAACTTTTTATTTCATTCACAATGTCTCCCCATAAACAATAGTTATGTTTCATACCACTACAGGGATATAAAGTTACTATATGGATAAATTATATTTTCTACAGTGATATATAGTAAGAGTAGAAAATTAATGACCTTTCATACTCTATAATAATATTCATCCTGAGGTTATAATGGATCTTAGATGTCACTAGATGTGTGTAATGTAGACTTCTAATTATTTCTAAAACATAGAAGACCGAAATAATATTACAATAATGAAATTACGGATGATACATAAAATATTGTAATAATAATATTATTGATGTCAAGTACACATAAAAGCGACATATAATATTAATTAAAACATCCTATTAAATGTTCTTTTGGAATCATCCTTTGAAAAAATGGAATCATATTATTTAAATAAAATACTAAAAAATGGATTTTATGCATCACATGGATGAATAAATTTCATGGACGTGAACATGATTTTGAATGCTTGTATATTTTCCTTGTAAGATCCTTGGTTTAATGAAATATGGATGTTTGGTATGATATATCACATTCCTTCATGGAAAAGATGTTTGTACTTTGAGATAAGCTGGCGATTAGTTATCATACCCTGAATCATGGTTCTCTAATTAAATAATCATTAAATATAGGTCAATATGTAAGGAAAATTGATGATAGAGGACCTAGAGATATTATATATGTATATATTTAAATATATACACAATATAACATTTAAATATGGAATTAAAACTAATTTTTTTCATGTAACATAAACATACATATTTATCACAAATTATTAGATCAATAGAAAATACATCATTCGAATATATGAGTCACTACTTTCACCACATGTTCAGACCACAAACTACAATCTATAGTGTCTCATTTTCCTCTAGTGTAATCTCATCCAAAAGGGGTTATTGATTGAGACATTTTTACTCTTTATAGTTACATTTAATATTAATAATATTATTATTGTAAGCAGGTAAATAACTCATGGAAGTATTCATATTTAATATCCAAACCACAGTAAAATATCAACAGTTTAATTTAAATGATACCTAATAATGGTTACAAAATATTTATTTATACACAATATTTTTTGAGTACCTAAAAGATGTGTTAGTGTTATTTTTAACTAATATTTTCAAACCATTTCCTAATGCAACCCCAAAAACTACAACATATATTTGACCAGGATAGAATACATGCTTGAGAAGATATAACCTCACATAAGATAATGATTTCCCTTGAATTTTATTAATAGTAATTTCATAAGAAATTTCAAATGATTTTTCCTTCTTTGTAATTTGAAAGGCCACCGAACATCAAAATGTGTCATAGATAGTCTTGTAATGAATTCAAAATACAACTAATTACACCCACTCAATTTTTTTGCTCCAATAAAAATATCACCTAAATGTGTAACGACTATATGGATGTTCTTGCATAAACAAACATATTGATCTACATTTCATAGTAACATAATGGGTACTCCAATATATTTTTTAATTTTGTGGGTACCAACCCAGTGACCTTGATTAAATTAACATTTCATAGGTGTATATGTTTTAAGCCCTATCAGAATCAAAACATGCATTTTAAACAGAATCAGAGTTTAAGTAATCTTCTTTATCAGATTATATGAGATACAACATGTGATCATTTACTTGTTGAACAACATCATATACTAGAGATAAAATTTCATACCCCTTATGATAAGATACATAACCATTTCTGTCACAAAAAATAGGATATGTGTGGTCAAAAATTTCAACCATTGCATTTTTACAGTCATTAAAAAGATATCTAGAATGAGTATTAATGAGTGATTTAGCATCATTGGGTTCTACAAATCTATATTTGTCAATATCCAAGGAACATTTTTCAAAATCATAGAGTATTATTGAATCATTAGTAGAATTAGTCGCATGCCATCTTATGTTCCATGTTATAGTTGAGACCTGATAGTGTTTCCATAAATATGATGAGGTAATAATTGTGAAGAAAATGTCATTTATTTTACCACCAAGCATTACTGGTAGTATTTGCCTAAAATATCCCTCCAATACAACTGTTAGAACACCAAAAGGTAAATTCAAAGAAATAACATTTTTTACTAACATTTTATATCTTAGATTACAGTTTTGATCTTCAAAGATGTACTTATGAACCATAGAAGCCTTATCCCAAATAATAAGCTTATTCATGTGTTGATGTTCCACATGATCAGTTCCCTACTGAATATTTCCATCTGATTGATCAGTAATAGAGATTTGAATATGAAATATAGAATGCACAGTTCGTCCCCCCGAAGCAGTAATGATGTTATTCCACTCGACGAAATAACAAGAACAATAGAGCCCTCTCACCTCAACAAAGCTATTAGAATTTTCCAATTAATGTTTTAACTATGGCTCTATATACATTTAAGAATAAAAAATCCCCAAAATGAAAAGAAAATTAAGAAAAAATGACATCGATCACAAGTTTGTGTTCATCAGTAAGCATAATCTGTGAAGTTCTATATTAATTTTTAAGAACCTCTCTATTGTATATTAGTTCTAATGCAACTAAATTATTTAGTTGAATATCAAATATAGAATCTAGAACTGGCATAAGAGGATAAAACTCAAGATAACTACCATTGTTGTGTAAAATATCCTCAATTTCAAAGAGAGAATACATATGTATCTAATGATATGTGAGTGTAAAATCAAGAAAAATTATGAATATAGTATCAGAGATGCGTAAAATAAACTATATATAGTCATTATAGTAATGAATAGAAATTAAAAGATAGAATATACAATATAAAATTAACTTATTTGAGAGAATAAAATATCCAATATGTAATTAGTAGTACATAAGTGAGTCTCTAAAGTGTTCACATAGGTATTGAAGCTAGTTTAAATAATAACAACTACAAAGTATAATGAACTAATTAGTATGAATCCACATAAATGTATGTAATTAGGTAGTAAAGAAGGTTGTCAATAACCAAATGAAAATAATATTGTATCGTACAAAATTGAGGAGTGTGGATTATATAAAATAGTACTCTTAAAAGAAAAAAAATATAAAAAATAGTATTCAACTGTAGAGTCATTTTCAGTTAAATGATAATGTGAAATAATATATTTGAAAATTTTTGATTCATCGGATAATATAAATAAACTATAGTAACATGATTTTACAAAACTTCATGAGAAACATATAGAATTACCTTGCTTTTTTATCCTCTATCTTTGGGAATATAAAATATATTAAGCAAGAATGTCATAGGTTTGATTCCACAGAACATCTGGGTGAGACATGTTATTTGAAAATGTCATTCTTGTAAATAGCATGCATAAAAAATGTCCAATTTACCAAGATGACACATCCTTTATAGCATAAATAAATTTTGTGCCATCTTTCTATAGTCCCAAAACATAACATGCCTCTCAAAATGTTCCATGAGTAATATAGTTTACTATTTTCAGGTTATAATATGTACTCACTCATTTAATTTTTGAAAGATGTAACCATAAGTAAAACACATCTCTTGTTGTTGGAGGGACATATTAATGTCTACCAATATATAATCCATTTTTTCAAGTATTATATTTTTTTCATTTGAGTGGAATAAAAATCTAGTTGGGAATTTAGCATAATTAAGACCACTACCTTTGAGGCAAGATTGATTTTCAAGAAACCAAGAGTGGAACAATGTTTCCGAAAAATTTTTACTAGTCAAGACATCTTGAATACTATCATTATCACAATATGTACATGAATTTTGTCCTATTAAATGAAAAAATAACCTCTCAACATGTGAATATCTGTAATGGATATCATAAGGAAATATCATATAGGAATACTCATAAGGAGTTATGTACTGACAGTCATATTACATCCTTTTCTCATCTAAATTGTTGTTTTGGAATTCACTTCTCTTTCTCTCATAAAGTTCTTCTGTAACATGATCTTTTCATTTTCTAATGTATTTGAAGTGTTATTTGATAGAATATGACTGATTGAAAACGTCAATATTCAAATGATCATTATACATAAAAAATCAATACATGACTGTTTGGTATGACAAAACAGTTATCCAATGGGACACCATTTCTATCAACTACTTGTCCATCATTCCATCTGTGATATACAACATAACCATCATTCTTAAAGATATTAGTTACGTCAAATTTTGTAGATAAAATTTTTACATTTTCCATTCATCAAACAAGGAGAATAATGTTTGTCATCACTGTAGGGTCCATGCGTCATGAAATTTTTGACAACATCATAGAGTTTTGGGAACACATAGTGATTTCGAATTTCAGTGCAAACTATTCTGTTAACATATATGGAGTGTTAAATTTGTTTTCATGACATATAAATAACATAATGCGGACATGAGGCAAGCCAAAATTTTAAAACTCTATCATTCAAATAATATTATGGGAAAATTAGGTTAATAGAGAGGTAATAAATGATGATATAATATAAAAGTAGAATAAAAAAACATTGAATTGTAAAAATACAGATTGGTACCTTCCCATGAAATTCCAAACAAACAATCCTCTCTTAAATTATTAATCTAATGGTTAACCTTAATTTTTAAAAGTTGAGATAATATCTTGAGGGCAGCTGGTTGGAAGAATTTTGTAATTTCTAACAAATCAAGTAATTTTCGACCATATTAGGTTACATGTGATTTTTAGAAAAAGAACAAGATTCCAGGGCCAATTACAAATAGACATTTCATCTTGGAAATTCGGAATAATATACATGGGTCCACATATAAATGTTGAAGGTAAAATGATATGGTTCCCATAGGGTGACCCTTCACAATCACCTTAGAGAAATGCATCTTGCAACCCATTGTATTAATCAACCCTCAATCGTTTTTGACTGAATCTAATGAAATACTTTCTTTGAGACTCAATAATTGTATAAGTATCCACACTAAACTATTGAAATAATATTCTAGAATTTAGTAAGGTAGATACATCATTTTCCTGGAATTACAAGTGAAAGGAGAGGTAATCTCTCATTGTTATCATCCCGAGTGTTGTACTTGTTGTGATAGGAGTAGATCAATGTAGTATATTGTCAAAATTTCTATATTGACTTCATGTGAATATCAAGGGGTATTGCAATGGAATATATAATGGGTGAAGATCATCTATTCTTTGTAAATAACCACTTTTCCTTTGAATGATGATTTCCAGTTCATGGTTTTGATATTCAAAATCACTAAAAATAAGAATTTCAATTTCAGAAGTCATTGGTAGGTTATATGTGGCTTCATTTTAATGTCATATTTTATGTAGTGTAATATCTAATGTTATTACTTTATGATGACTATGAACATCACATTAACATATGAATTCTCAAGACTATGCATTATGCTCATGTAGCATTTGTTGTAGTCTATCTACAATATTTTTGTTGACAATTGAATGTTGATTACATTCATAAACGCAACATCAATAACAATATTAGTTAATATTATTTGATGAATGGATTGAAAATATAGTATATCTTTTTGTTTTAGACTGATACATAATTCCTCGAACATTGCACTGACATTTATGTGCAATATCATACCCATATAGATTTTCAATCCATGGTGGTTTTTCATCAGGTGAATATAAAATACCAATGCGATGGTGGTTTTGTACATGTAATAACAATATTCATAGAACTTGACGATTTTTGAATGAATTATCTACCATTAAACCAATGTATGGTAATGAAAACATTGAGTTGTAAATATGCATGTCGTCATAGAATGCTCAGGCCTCGGTGGTAGTTCGATTGAATACAAACATCCTTAAGAATTCCAGACATGAAGGGAATAAGTTTAAAGATATATTTCCCATTGAGAATTATAGTGAGAAACATGGGTTTTTTCTAATGCTTAGTTCTTATTTCAATCATTAAAGAATAAAAAATTGATAATATTGACAGAACTTAGAAGGGTATCCAATATCCAAATAACCCGATTAAAAAATTGTAGACTATACAATACATTAATAAAAATTCATAGAGATAATCTATGAAGATGATGGGTGATCATAGAAATAGAAATTCATGTTTACTAATCACACTAACTCATGATCTCATCATTTTTTTGTTGTAGTGAGCTTTCTATAATAGCAAACATTAGGTTAACATGGCCAAGCATAAATAGACATAAGTTTAATTTTGATTCATGTTAGTCTTGTAAATAATCATTACTATATTTTAGTCATTGGGAAAAGAATCAGTAACCCATAATTTTTTAGTTTAGGGAACCATTAGAAAAATGATCTAATGGGGATAACAATTTGTAGAGACAATTGTTGTGCTTACTGGGTCAAAGAGGATTGTGAAATTTTTGAGAGAATATATTCAACAGCCATTAATTCTATACATAATATTGAGAAAAAAGTTATATATTTAATGAAAAGATTATACGACTAGCATTTTGTTCATCAAAAATCATTTACAGAATACATATAGAATGGTAATGGAGATAGTGTCAAGTCCCGTGGTCCTTGTTTTTTCTAGTTTGTTTGTTAACACATTTTTGATCGACAAGTACAAGGTTTAGGCACTATGGTCAAATAAGAAGTTTAATATTATTAAAATATGTAATTCTTAAATTCATTTTGATGAATAGTGATTCGAACTGGTACATTTAGAAAATACTCACCGTCTACACATAATAGAGATAATGGTACGCATGCGAATCCATTTTGTGTATACAATTGTTGGTAGATGTTTAGTTATTGTAGTAGAATATTTAATGGTACATGTCACTAAAGAATTTTTAGTAGGATACGGAACTAATTTTGTGGGAAATCTAATAATTTGATCTACATATAGATTTTTAATAAGGATAATATTTTAGAGTTAATAATTTAGAGTACTTACAAACTTTTTTTGGTCATTGATAAGGTTATTTCAATGTATCCTTTCCTTTGTAGAGTATTCCATGCAATTCATGTCTGAATTTGGCCAAAGAGCTGGCACTTCAGGCACTCTTGTCAAATAAAAATTTTATTAGAACCATCAAATTTCTTCAATAGCTTAATATAGTCATAATTGTACTGGTATACAGTTTAAAAATAGAAATAGAACTAATCATTCACAAAAAAGGATGATAAATGAATTCTTGTTACACAATCTGTGATGTCATAGGTTGATAGTGGGGTGTTTATTTGAGTAGAATACACATCGGTAGATGTAATTGAATAATTTACGATATATTTACCCATTTTTAATGTGTCAGTTGTAATGAAATAAATTATGGAATCAGTCATAATAAGTAGGAAAATTTATAATGAAAAAAATATAGTACTAAAAAAATAATGTCATTGCTACATAAGTTTCTTCCACTGTAACCCAACATCTATAGTGCTTGATGGACTATACATGTTTGTATTTGGTAGGGGATCATATTTTTAAGGGACATTATTCAAATAAAAAGTTACATATAATTCATATGTTTTAGCATAGAATGCAGTTTCATGTGTAGTGGATTATTTTGTTAATGGTAATCAGAACTAACCATTGACACAAATATATGACAATGGAATTTTTCTGAGTCCATGTGTGATTCAATTAGTTGATACTTGTCCAGTTAATTCATTAGAATAGTTATTAGAAGATTTCATTGAGTAATATATAGTATATTTTCTCACATAATAGAGTACATTCCAACCTTATGTCATCCCTTCATAAGTTTCATCCACTATGCCCATGCATCTCTTGAGCTTTATGGGACACATATGTTTGTATGTGGTTTATGAGACGATATTTCAACCACCGTTATCAAGGAATTAAATAAGTATCAGTAACTTATGTTTGAATGAATTTTAGTTGGTAATGTCGTTTTTTATCCTGTAAAATATCATTATAACTAGAGATTGACACACAAAGATGATAATGGAATTCATGTTTCTGCATTTGTGATGCGATCAGTTGATAATAGTTCAGTTGTTGAAGTGCCCAAGATTTTAAGAAATTTTATTAAATAATTTCCAATTTTTTTTCACACTGTTATTGTGACAGTTTTAATGAATAAAAATATGGAAATTATTTTATTGATTAGGCCACACAATAGTGATCAAAACATAGAACATACAAACTTTATATTGTTTATTCAAAACATTCCTCCACTGTAACATTAAGTCTCTTGAGTCTAAAGGGTAAGATATGTTTGTATTTATTGAAATAAAATAATTTATATCCATTGTGGTCAATGGAAAAGTTAAATACGTTTAACTTTTGTTTGTATGAAAATAAGTTTTTAGTGTAGTGTTTTAATCAAATAAATAAAATTATAACAAAAAAATTACTGATAGAGATTACAATGGCATCCGTGTGACTCCATGTGTGATGCCATCAATTGATACTGGTTCAGCTAATACAGTACTAGATATATCAATATAAGACATTGAAGAATTTCCAATAGATATCTGAACTGTTTTATTGAATGTAATAATTAATACCACTAATGAAATTGCAGTAGGTATTACATTTTACAATAAACATAACAGAGAACTCACAAACGTTTTCTTGTTTGTGCATAACCTCCCTCCACAGTAACATTTCATCTATAGGGCTTTACAAGGAATACATGTTTATAATTTGTTTCGTTATATATAATTGTCAAGGTGTTCAATCAATGAAAAATATACACAACAGAATGTATTGTGAATGTAATTTACATTACATTGGAAAATAGTAAAATATCTAAATTTTTTATTGCACATGAGTACATTGTTAGTAATAAAAGTGCATGAACCTTCGAAATAAATACAAAGAAAAATATTTTTGGAAATTAAAAATATAAGTATAAACATGTTATAAGATATTATGAGGTGTAAAATAAATCTATAAATCCTTTAATTCAGAGAAGTTGTAGAAAATGTGTATCGGTACTTTAATTATGTTTTTAACAAACTATACTGCAAATGGAGTCACATGTTAGATAAGAAATTAAATTTAATGTAATATACACAGCATTGAAAACACTGAAATGATTAAAGAAGTAATTGAAGTTATGTAATTACAGATTACTAAATTATCAATAACCGATGGGACATAAAATCCTGAAAATTGAATCAATGAGTTATTTGTATGTAATAAAATTGGGGTAGGTTACCTTTCTTAAACCATATGTGGTATATGTTGAGAAGGTAATCAATAATTGGAATTAATGCTTTGTGAATACCAAGACACAACTGAGGTACTATGACATAACCACTATATTAATGTAGTGAAAAGGCTAAATATAGGGAGATGTTGACTGATGAATGTAGGAAACAGAGGGTGCCAGGAGTGGTAGTCAAGCACGATTAGATGACGGGTGGTGTGTTCTTTAACCGTAGGTCCAGATGTGATGAAGCGTGAGCTGGGGATCCATCAGAAAGTAATTTCATGTGGGAGATAGATGGATTGATGGATATAATGGAAGGATATGATGGTAAAGGATGAATATGTGACGAGAAACAGTGGAAGCAAGTTATACTTTTAAAATGAAAATAATAGAGAACTCACATATATTTTCTGGTTTCTGCATAACTTCCCTGCACTATAATATTTTATCTCTAGAGCATGACGTGGAAGACATGATTATAATTTTTTTTCTTTCTATACAATTTAAATGGTGTGAAATCAAAGAAAAAGATGCCTAGTTGAATGTACTATTAATGTAACATACATTTCATAGGAAAATAGGAAATTTTCAAAATGATTAATTGCACATGAGTACAGTGTTACTAATGGAAAATACATGAACCGTGAAAAAATAATACTATGAAAATATGCACTGAAATTAAATAGATAACCATACACCTGTTAGAAAATATTATTTGGTGTAATTCTATTTTGTAAAACTTACTATTCAAATAGGTTAAATAAAATGTGTAGTAGTAATTAAATTGGGTTTTATTTGCAGATGTGCCGCAAATAGAGTAATATTCCAGAAAATAAATTAAATTTTATGTAATATAAATAGCATTGGAAACAATAAAATGAAAAAAGATGTAATGGTAGCTATGTATCTGTATATGTTTAAAAGATCAATAATAATAGATACATGACATCATGATCATTGATGCGATGAATTATTTGTATGTAATAAAATAGGGCTAGGTTACCATTGTTACTCCACATGTGGTATATGTTGAGTTGGTAATCATTAACTAGCGTGAATGTTAAGGGAATCCAAATCAATATATGAGATACTATGAAGAAACCACTGCAGAAATGTAGAAAAATGACTAAATGGAGGGATATTTCAACCGGTGTATGCAGGAAACAAATGTCATTAAGAGTGGAAGTCAAGATCAATTTTATATAGAGTGTTGTGTACATGAAGAGTAGTTCTAGAGGAGATAAAGCGCAAGTTGGGGATCTATCCGAAAGGAATTTTCTGTAGAAGATAAATAGATGTATAGACATAAATGGAATGATATGATGGAAGAGGATGAATTTGTGCACAGAGAAACATAGATCTACAATGTGATACATAGAGGAAAACTATGTTTTTTTGTAGGTAAGATGGAGGGGGTGAGGCTTCTCGTTGAATGTCGAGGGTATAGAAAAATTCAGTACACTGATAACTGTAGATGGGTAGCATGAGATAGAGAGGAATCAAAGTGTATCATCGCGAAGAAGAGGGATAGAGTGAAGGGCGTTTGTGGGTGGACATCGCAAGTACGAGAGGTAAGATAGGGTTTTTTTTATCGTAGAAGGATGTAGTGGGGGAATCATTGAATATGGTGGGAGTCACTAAAGGTTGTTGGAGCATGTGGAAGGTTGGAAGCAATGGATCTCAGAGTGTGGATCATGGAGGTAAGGACACTTGGTATGAATGGAGACCTAATATTCCTATATTTAGTAGATTCACTATTATTAATATAATTAAATGGTGGTGATGTAATAGGAAACCTGATTCTACATTGAGGTGGTAGTCCACACAACACAAAACGGACAATTTTTATTTCATTAATGGATAAAAGGTAGGGTGGTAAATACATGTAGCATCATTATAATAACATACACATAAAATAATGATACTTATTTTCTCTTTTTGGGAGAGTGTAAAATAGTTGTAGATGAATAAAATAACCTGATGAACATGAAAAAAGGAATGATGGTTAAAAATAAATACAATACTACATGGATTATCACCATTATGGAAGGTACTATATCTTTGGTGGATGAAAATTTCATAAAAATAGAACATATTGGTGGTATATTGTCTTGTAGAGTAGTAGCTTGGTCTGATTTTGGGGAAAAATAATGGCTTGATGGGAGGTGAGGAGTGGAATACCCCTTGTATAAGTGGAATGTCCTGGAATTTTTATTAATAACCTAAAATTTTCAGTAATGAAAAGTTACAATCAATGACTGTCTCTCCAAAATTAATAATGAATGGAATAAAGACGAAATAATATTACAAAAAAATACTCAAACATTCTATTTAATATAGGTTATAAATATGTTAAGCACTTGTTTCATATAGTCGTTCACATTTATGATTTTTGTTTTCACACTAGTAAGTAGTTTTTACATTGGTAATTTTTCCATTATTACGAAAAATTTCATTATTATATAATTTAAAGCCAATGATTCTAAATTTTTAATTATTTTTTTTGTTTTTTAAATGGGATAATAATAATGTTTAGAATACTAAATGTATAATGAAGTATACATATTTTTTTATGAAAAATATAACATAAATTATTGAATTTAAAACATGGGTTTGTGAATAAAAAATAGTATTTTTAAAATTATAAATGAACTTATAAAATACTAGTTTGGTATAAGAAATACATCTCATAAAATGTTAATTCTCAAAATTATGATAATAATTTTATAAAATACATTTGACCTGTAAAATATAATTTTTTATAAATTAACATAAAAACAAATCATTTTAGGACATTTCCAAAAAATTGATCATAAAAAATTTATACATGGTAAATAAACCAAGAAGTTTTATTTTTCCAAATTCACAGAGTAATTTTATTTATTTTTATTTCAAAACATAATGTATAGAAAAAATGAATTATTTGAAAAAAAAACATTGGGTTATAAAAAATATTTTCTCCATATAATTACTAATTACATAATATAAACTCTTTATTAATATATATATATATATGTATATCATGGTATAATTTTGATATAATAATATACTAATTTCTAAAAATTAAAATTTTATGCAAAATTTTAATTGAGAGAAAAATACTTTTCAAATTTTTAAAATTTTAAGATAGATTTGTTTATATTTAATTATATTTTGATATAATCTTTATTATTACTTACATAACATCGTATTACCTCCGAATAAGGCCAAATAATAATATAATTTTGTTTATTGTTTTGGGTTGCTGTTTAGCTAGTATGGATCATTTGTTAATAAAAATGATCTTAAACTTCTCAGATATATGGTTTTGCACAAACTATAATTTCTAGAGTTTGGCATGGGAATTTTGTTAAGTGAAAACCCTTGTAATTATTCTTCCATTCTGATTTTGGAATTAGTGTATTCAAAATTATGGAAAACTTTTTTATTCTGATTAATATTACATTATTTTTGATGATTTAGTTGGTGGTTAAGTGAATTCATACTAGAAATTGGCAAATGGTCAAATAAATATTAAAAATTAATGAAGGTATTTTGTTTTGATGTATTTGTGTATGAAAAAAATTGAATCAAAATATATATTTGTGGATAATATGAAGTTATGTAATGGGTTGATACATCCCCCCTTAAATAAATGTAATTATCACAATTTTACGTAATATATACTAATGAAGTTACATATGGTTATATATTATACGGACAATGATTTAATCGCATATTGATGTATTGACCACATATACTCATTGAAAATATGATCAATGGAAATATTATATTTATTTAAAGACATTTTAGTTTAATACATATCATGGTTTTTTGTTATGAATTATGAAAATTTCTATTGAGATAATAGTTTATAACTACAATGATATATTATCATAAATGGGTTTATCTTATGAAATATAAAACACAATTTTTACAACAGCCACACCATAATCACCTATATCGCTTACCATACGGTTCTTCAACATGGTGGTTCAGAAGAAATGTTGACATCAAATAATGGGGCATATGAATAATTCCCCCAATCCTTACAAACCTCATTGAGGACAATAATCAGACACATCTCCTGCCTTTTTAGAGTAGCCATCCTTACTGCACTATCCTGATCCATAACCATCTTATCCCTCATTTACATTTTCATGATTTAATAGTTAACCACCCATATCTTTTACATATTGATTCACCAATACTTGTGATGAATTCTCTGTAAACCCCTATTGTATAATGTTCATAGGGTGATGGAAATCTCTCCATGTATGATCTATATGTATTTTGATATTTCTATATAATTAATTTTGGTACATGAATTGTTTTCCACCCATGTTTCAAGGGATAATTTTCTCTTGGGGAACAAACCACATTCTCAAACTACATATATCCTCTGGGTCACAAAGTAGCCTCCTATTTTTCCTAACCACTATTTCCATTTTAACTAGTTGTAGTAGTGGGTACTGGTACTTTATATCCACTATTATAGTGGCCCTTTCATCTTCTCTAGAAACATTGAAGAATAAAAATAACAGTAGTGCATTGATGGATGAGGATGAAGAGGATTTCAATCCTTTCATAATGTATTACAATGATATAAAATAATCTATAGTTTTTTTGGTTATTTTTTTCGCTTAATCTTTTTTAATAGCGATATTATTGTGGAAAATCTAACTGTGATCAATTAATATTGAGTTTATGTTGAAATAGAAGATCAATTACATCAAACTTTTCAAAAGGACCCCTTTTCACTTCTATTCATGGATCATTTTCAAATTAAATATTAGATTGAAAATGGTTTGTAAGATCATATGACATCAATTTATTTTCATAAAATGTCTTAATATATGATTATTGCTATTGAATTAAAGAACTGATGTGATTAATCATGCACCGTCCATTTTAAAAGAAAAATCCTAGTCATTTTGATAAATTTTATATTGGTCGTGGTTTCTCCTAAGTCAACTAATATCTGAAAAAAACTAAGAAAACAACATAGGATACCTTTTAAAAAGGAAATAATCAATTATCAGTTTTCCCATAGTTAATTAAATGGTGAGGGACAAAAATCAAACTGTGCAATAATGAGCCAAAGCTGTCTGAACCATGCACATTATATACACACATTCATCTGAACCTTTTGAAATTTATAAATAACCCAGTGACTCAATGGTAAAAGGAAATAAATAAAGAACATGTTTGGTATGAAATTAAACAATGTATTTTCTTTAACTATGCATATTCAATAGATATACACAGACAATTCAACTAATTACTTAACAACTATTTCATCAAATTAGGTCCCATAACCCCCCATGGACATTGGGGTGTTACATATGTACTTGGATTAATCATTAATCATTGATGATGAATACATTTTTTGATTGGAGAGATTGAAAATCAGTATATCCTATATTTAGAGATTTTATCTTATGGTGGATTTTATTTATCCATAATTCATGTCGTTGTGATGAACTCAATTGTTATAAAGAACATATTTTTCAATAATGCTTCATGAATAGATATTTTTCCATGTTTATTAGGGTGTGCTAAAAAATGGATGATCACTTGGGTTAATTATATAATTTTTTTTGATTTTGTGGATTTATTTTATTTTTAATTCAAATTTTTTTGTAATTTATATTTATTTTACTTGATATGATATATCAGAAGAAGAAAAATGTGTCCAATAATTTTCAATGAAGATATAGAAATTATACCTATTTCCATTCTGTAAAATCACCATAACCGTTGATTTTAACATAAGGAATAATTATGGAATTTAACTATTCATCCATGATCTGAAATTATTATAATTCAATTGAACCTTACCTGAATAATGTTTTTTTATGGATTTGAATATAAGTGATGGGGATTTATTATGAAAAATAGAACACACAACAATGTTATAATGACTATTATTTTTGTTAATTTAATATAACAAAGATTTAGATATAAACAATATAATATTTATAATAATCCCAAATAAAAAATATTATTGTCTGTGAAAAATTAAGACCATAGGTAACTTTTACATATTAATACATAAAATTTTATTTAATTACATCTTCTCTAGATTCTTATTGGCCCACATATTCTCCTCAATACATGTATTCACATGAGAATATAAATCAAAAAAAGGAGTGAGATAAAATCTCATTAAGAGGGAAAATAATGGGAATGAAACATGGGGGATCATTACATATGCATAGGGCAATAATCCCAATCATGATAGGAAGCATTATGTAATGGAATGGAAAGTGGAAATGCTTAAAAAGGAAACATCATGCCTTAGTGGTCAACTATGACCTATAGTTGTTAACAAAGTTAGCACTATGTTTACCCATATTTAACTTTATCACCTGAGATTCATCAAATTACCCAAATAAATGAAGAAATATATAATTCAGGGTCGAACCATCATATTATAACATGTACATTGTCCAATATAATTCCAGGCACACCCGCCACAACATAACATTTCAATTTTCATGAATACCACATAAAAAATATATCAATCTTGGATATAAAATAACCCATGTGAAGGAATAGTATTTATTTCATAATTTATAAATTCACAAATAAAATATAGGTCTCCCAATTGAATGTGAAAATAAATTACATGGTATAATAACTCTATGTATTGAGTGAAAGGAAAACAATTTCTAGAGAGTTAAAATATTTTTTTTGGAAAGAATATATATTTTGAAGAAATAATTTCATTTGTCATAAATAATAGACTGGAATAGTGTATATCTCACATATAAAAGAGAATAAAATGGAAATTATATTTATCAATCATTAGAGGAACATCCATGATGTAGTTCAGGTCAAAGAGGGAAAACCCAAAGTAATGGGGTTGGGTTCGAGAATTCCCCATACCATTTGTATGAATGATTTATTCACTATAATTTCCTATATAATCAAATTCAATTAATTAATTTACAAATATAGAAATGTTTATACATGATTATTATTTAATAATTTTTATTATGTTCATTTATGGTCATTTTGATGAGTTATATAGTTTATTTTTATCATTTGGGAGTGTTCCCATACTTGATTTTCAAGATATGTTCACATGTATATGAGTATGGAAGTTTCTGTAAAATTAGAATAATTCTTCGTAATTGAAATTATTGGTTGTTAATGATCGTTTAGATTTTTAAATACTTATATGGTAATATAATTAATCATTATATAAGATGTTATTGATAATCATTTTGATTATTATTGTGGTTTGTTTATCATAATGAAATCATTTTGTTTTATCATTTACTATTATATATATGTGTTAGTTATAGAATAAATAAATGGTTATAATATAAACATTACAATATGTTTCAACCATTATAATTGTTTTATGACCATATTTTAAGGTAGTGATGGAAAATGAAACCATGTCATCCATGAAGGCAATAAAATAACACCTCATGGATGACATTTAAATTTTATAGAATAAAATTTATTGGATAAGGTTTTTGATGATTGATTATTCCATTAGAATTATATAATTTCAGTATATGTACGTTATTGAAATTATCATTCCATTTGTATACGGGGAGAATATGATTAAATAATAAATGAAAAATATGAAAATAAATTTGAAGAATTGAAATAGGATTTTCATTTTGAATTTATCCTTCTTGGGGAAAACATTATAGAAATGAGTTTTACCTTTTCATGAGTCCAAGATATCCTCAACGTAGTATAGAGGATTAAAAATTGTATTAGGTTAAATTTGGGAAAGGATCAATAGTTGGAATGTGTTAGAGGTATAGTTGGTGAGGGGTGGTATTTAGAGTGGCATAGAGGGGTGTTTTCTTATTATTTTATTCATTAGTTAATTATTTTTTTCTCAAGAAATGAAATAGTGAAGTTTCAGTAACTAATGAAAATAAATGGGTATGGATGGTATGTGATTGGGGTTCTTACATTAGTGATGACTCGGGGAATATTTTATTTAACATATAATTATAAAAACAATATATTAATGTATTTCACTACAAAATAAAAATTAACCCTATCCATTTTTTATCATGTAGAATTCAAAATTGATTTCCATTTCATGAAAGTAATTTTTTAAGTACGAGAAATTTAATTTTAAATTAAAATCATCATTTACTCAATGAATATAGATTTTAAAATCATAAATAATTTTAAAACACATTTAGAAATTAATTAAGATCTCAAAAAATAATATTAATATCTTAAGAAATCCAAATATTAATTTATGAATACATTTTCTGAAAATAAAAATTAATTTAAATTATTACATTAATCTTATTATTTTAATTAAATATTTATAAGTTAAAAAATAATAATAATTAATTATTAATTTTTATAACATTTATATTGTCATTCAATGATATAATAATATCATATTATAAATTATATTGTCACAAAATTTTAGTTATACATTAATGTATGGGGTTACTATTCATTTTGATTTTAATAATTCACAAGGGATATATAACTATTCTAATGGTCAATTTACTATTTCATCAGTATAAATTCATTATGTTCTAGAAATACTTCCTATTTTATTAATTATTTATTTGTCACATTTTTATTATGGTCTCAATGTGATTTTATGTGATTTACACCATATCACATAATTATTAGAATGGAATTTGCATTGATGAAATTTAGGGTCCTTATATTCTTCCTCGTTATAAAATACAACCCAAAAATTCTTATTTTACATTCAGTTGTAAAAAATTTGGGGGTATTTCTCAATCATAACATCCTTCGATTCCCCTGTTTACTCTTCGTATTTTTTGTTCTAGCATATTACATTGACATAGTGAGTACTCTTTTTTTATGGAACATAATCTCAATGATCCAACAAATTAAATAGTAGATCCTCCAAAGAGCGATCAATTTCCAACTCTACCACTTATATATTTAATACATGTGAGGTATTTGGTATTTAGTTCTTCTAGATGGATATGTGGAATGCATCATGTAGTTGATACATGGTAGGTGGATGTTCCAGTCAATAGACTGCATCATTTTCTTGATCAAGAATATAGAGGGGAGATATGTACTTGTGAATCATATTAACATCCATCCGAAATATCACAATCTTATTACATAGAGATATGTAGTGGAATACAATGTCTGCACCCTTAAACTCATGGATGAGTCGATAATTATATGCATATAACTTTTATCATCATTTGGTTTCCCGGATGTGCTACTGAATGGTTTTCATAATTTCCACAATCTCTTGCACATTTTATGTTCAAAAAAATTATTTTCACCAAATTCATCCCACCAACCTAGTGTTCCTTGTTTTTTATTAAAAAATGATTCATATAGAGTCATTTGGATACTTGAGTGAAAGCTGTCTTTATTTGGGAACTCAACTAGAGGAAGATGTTGGTCTGATCCTCCATTGAAGTCGATTGAACATATTCTCAACATGTATTCTAGTGTCTGAATAGTACGTTTAGATTGGTGATTAGTTTTTGGATGATAATCCATACTAATGGTCACATCAGAGTTCAGAGCATGTTAAATGAATTTCTAGGATGCTAATGTGAATCTCATATCTAGATCAGATAAAATCTATAGAGGTACTCCATTTAGCCTTATAGAATCTCTAATATATATCAGTGCATGTTTTTGATGTTAGATGTCCTCTCGAATTGAGATAATGTTTGATTTCTTTTGGATATGATCCATAGTAACCCATATAACATTGATTACTTTAGAAGAATGAAGAATACTAGTGACAAATCCCATTATGGTATTTTCCCAATTACATGTTGGTATGAGTAATGGTTGTATCATCCATTTATTCATTTTTCATTCATCATTAACTTTTTGACATACCAAATACAATGATGTATATTTATGTATCTCATTTTTCATATTTTTCTTCTACTTGTTCTCCCATAGAATATGATACATCATTATGCACCCTGGGTAAATAGTGAAGGTTGAGTAATATGGGTCATTTAGAATCTCCTTCATAATCATTTGATTAAAAGGTACACATTATCATGACCCAAATCATACAACTTTGTAATCATCAATTTTAATCTGTAATGATTTCCCCTTTTACATAGCTTCCCCTTTATTATGAATTTCTACATCATTTCAATAAACATCCTTAATTTTTTATATGAAAAATGGTTAAGTAATTTGAGAAAGGGTTGATTATATTCCTTCTTTAATTATTCCCATTATCCATAATTTTAATATCTAGATATATTTTATCCTTCTCAATTATCAACATCAATAATATTGTTGGATCCTTTTTATATAGAGAATCCACAACATTATTCTCGTTTTTAGAATGGTAGTGGATCAACTATTCATAATCCTTAATCATATATGACCATATTCAATGGTGAAAATTAATCTCCTTCTATGTGAATATATATTTGAGGCTCTAATAAACAATATATAGTTTTCACTTCTCCCCATAAAGAAAATGCCACCATATTTTCTAAGTGATGATAACATACAACAACTCCAAATCATGTGTAGGATAGTTTTTTCATTAAATTTTAGACAATAATGCGATCTAGGATATCAATTTATCATTTTTCATCAGTAAAAAACAGAATCCTATATTTAAATAATCTCTGTATAAATAACATAATGCACACTTATTGGTAGTGTGAGTACTAGTGAAATGAATGCCTCTTCTTCAACACTTTCAATCAGTCTTCATATTTACGGGTCTGGAAAAAAAATTCTCATTGGAGTTAGCTAGGATAGTGGGTTTATGAATTGTGAGAAATTCTTCTCAAATCATCTATAATTCCAATATATACTAAGAAAACTATTGATCTCCATCATAGATGATGTCCTGTTCCACTCTTTGACATCCTTAGTCTTGGAAGGGTAAAAAAATATCCCTTTTCTGGGGATAACATGCAACAATAATAATACATCCTCCATACAGAACTACATCTACCATAATTTTCATAATGTTTACCCCTTTTCAATGTATTTAGAACAAAATTAAAATGCTCATAATGTTCCTTTTTTCTGTTTAAGTATATCATAATAAAATCAATAGATATTACCACAAATTTTTCTATGTAATCTATAAAGAAATTATTCATTAAATCAGTGAATATCTATGGAGAATTAATAAATCCAAAGGGCATCACTATGAACACATAGTGTCCATAACTTGTTCAAAGTGAATTTTTTGGAACATCTTACATCCTCACCCTTAATTGGTGATATCCCAACAAAAGTTCCACCCTAGTGAAATATAGGGAACCATGATTTTAATCAAACAAGACATTTATCCACGGAAGGGGATAATTTTTTGTTATCATGATTTTTATGGGCCTGTAATAGTCAATGGAGAGGAAAATAATCCATTCATATTTTGGATTAATGGTGTCATTTCACCCCACGGGGAGGCACTTGGTCATATAAAACCCTTATTTATAATATCTTGTAACCGCTTCCTCAGTTCCCCCAACAGAAAGGTGTCTATTCAATAAGTTGTCATTGATATTGGAAGAGATCCATGAATATGTAAAATTTAGATCTCAACCTATTGGAAAAAAGGAAGACCATGAAATTCATTGGGGGAACATATGTTTATTCCCACACAATGGCTATGTATTTGATCATGATTTGCTCCATTGTGTCAATAATTTGAGTTAGATATGTTTTTTATAAGGTAATAATATCCACAGTTGAGATTTCGCATTTCATGAAGATTCATCTTCTTCATTACACTTGTATGGAATTAGAGGATTCTTCGGGATGTAATGAGTGATTTTCCCATTCCCAACCATTGATGTTGGATTTGTATAAATATAGTCAATTCATACCAAATATGGGTAAAAATTCAACCAAATGATGTATAATATTATTTTCATGGAGGTTTAGTAAAAAATAGAACATTGGGGGAGTAATAATATTTGGATGAAATAATTTCCCCATTTCCTGTTCTCATAGATAACTCATCCTCCAAATTTTGGGGTCAAATTTCAATAGTACTAATAAACTTTCAGGATATAAAAGAATGTGTAGAACCTGGATAAAATTCCACATTTGAAATTATTTAATGAATAACTACAATACCTATCATTGTATCATTTCTAGGCTCTACATCTGTTTTTGTGATGTAATAATAATTCCATTGAATGATTGGATTTGGTGGTAGCTGATTACCCTCAAAGACTACATGTTTAGTGCACTAGATTGCATTATTTCATTTAACCCTACAATTGTAGCATTGAATAAAAGATGGGTGTCTCCTTTCCTCAACCACGTTATACTAGATCTTTATGTATTTTTTTGATTCATGAGATTTGTGGCATTCTCTCTCAAACATATAACATTTCCCTATCTCATTGATGAAGTTACCATGATTCATATTCCCATATTTTGGACTTATGGGTTGTTGATATATATTTTCATCCTTATTATTGTATCCCACATCTTGAAACTGAGTCATTCATTTATTATCTCCATATACATGGGAAAATTATCCAAAAACTACCTCCACATTGAGAGAGCATCAAACAACATCTTTTTAACTGTAAATGTCTCAAATTTCTAGATCCTTTTGTCAGTATTGTTTTAATATAATAAAAAATATATCAATTTTATTGATCATTTTTGATAAAAAAACCTAATTGTAAATTGAATACCTTATGAAACACATATCATAGGCATTAAATGATTCACCTTACTTTTTATTTAGACATATGGATTACCTCTCAATGTTTTTTTAATGATTCCAATGATAATTATTTTTCAGAAAAATTATCTAAAATTCTTCCCACTTGATCGCTTCAATTTTCACATTTGGATTATTGTTCTAAATTAAGGACCGCCATTGATTGACATCTCCATAGAGATGATATATAGCCAGAGTCACCATATCCATCTCAGAGCAGTACAGAACATAAAATTTCTTCTCCATTGGGTAGACCCAATGTTCTATGGCAAGTAGATCAGTGTCACACCCCGACCTTGGATATTATTTTTTTTTATTTTTTTTATTTTTTTATATCATTTCTTGGTCTTGGACCTTTCCAGTTGAGTTCGGGTGGAGACCCGGGTAAATTTATTCAAATTTTAAGACTTTTGGGTGAGTTTTTTTGGTTTTCATCCAGTAGGATGTTGAATCTAGGGTTGATGAGTGGTTTAACTTCTTGTATTTTTAGGGGTTTTGGATAATTTGTGGGTTGTTGTTCAATCTTCCGCTAAAGCAGCGTTGTTTCCGAGCTTGATTTGAGGTAAATAATTCTATGGTTTTTATTTTCCGCAGTCAAATTGATGCTTGGGTGTTTGAATAATTTTAATTCATGTGATTCACACTTTAGGAATATATACCATTAGCTAATTATGGTGTTTTTGCATTGAATTTTCTGAAAAATTTTTTTGGAGACACTCTTTTTTTATACTTACCTTTGCACTCCAAATTGACACCTGTGTTTTTCCATTTAATTTTTTAAACTTGTTTCACGACTTTGTTATACAAATAATTTTCCTACTATATCATTTTTAAAATTTTAGAATTTGTTAAAAGTAATTTTTGAGTGAATTCTTGGTTTGAGTCTGCAGGTGCTTGATAATTTGCCCAATTTTGTTTGATAATTTTAAAAATATAACTCACACAATTATTTCAAGATCAGTTAGCTCGTTGTGATGTTTTTATTTACGTTTTTAGAATTGAAAAAATGAGTCCTTGGAAAGCTCTTCAATTATGTTTATGTGTTTAAGAACATGGATTACTAACCTTATCTTTGTTTTGTAAAAATGGTGATGGTTTACTTGTTGGACTTCAAAAAATGGCTTAAAATGAAATCTCAAAGGGTATGCCAGTTTGGCTCTTGGTCTGCGTTTTGGTGTGGTTTTGGTTTAAGGGGACATTTGACACGTTTTGCAAGTTGCATGTTTTTCCTAAAATGTGAACAGACTTGTTTGATATGTTTTTGGAAAAACGGGGGTTTCAAGTGGTTTTAGAGGTGAATTGGAAATGATTTGGTAAATTTATTTGGGATGTGTAATTGGTTCTGGAAATGATTTTGGTAAGGCGTGTTTGGCTTAAAGCTCAGTCGAAATTGTGAATTTAAGAGAGATGTTTTGTGTTGAATGTAGTTGAGAATGTAACTTGGAAAATGTGTGTCCGGATGACAACTTGAGGTGTTTTAAGAAATGGTTTGAATACTGATGTGATGTGATGGCCCAGTAGACACTTTATTTAATATGAAATGACTGAATGTGTATTTGGGGGTGCTCCTGTCTAGGGCAACCCTTTTTGGGTGAACGCATAGGAAGCGTCCGTGTTTGGGGTAGGTAAGTGCGGTGAGATGAGTAACCCATGCGAGGGCCTTCCTAATTACACAGTATTCTTATAACCCCCATGGTTTCCTAGGAATATTTTAGATGATCAAGTGACGGTTGCTGACCAACCCTGATTAGACAGGTTGGTACCCCTTGGATTTGTTGTTAGGCCAGGAGGGCTTTGCCACTAGTTTGTTCAGTTTAGGGTGGAATGTTGGTTATATACTTATGAGCTTCACCATACAGTGGTAGGTGGTTCCAAAACTGAGTACGTCCAGGGGTTGTCTAGGGATGTTCATGATCGCCCATGGTTACGACTTTTATTTCTCCTTTATTTGTTTTTTTATTTTCAGCTACACTGCTTTATTCCTAGGTTGTGTTGTTTACCTGCTTTACTCTAGCCCAACTTTTGTATCATTTATTATTGGTTTGTTTATTAAATGGAAAATGGATTTGGAAAGGTATTTGGCATGTTTTGGGTTTTGAACTGGATAAATGAGGTTGTTTCATTAAAATGAGAAAAACCTACTTTTATAATTGTATTTCAAACTGGCGTTGATTGATTGTTTTGGAAAAAGAAATACCTGGAATCTGTGTTTCACTTTTGGCATCCCTACTGAGCAATTAAATGCTCACTCATATTTTATCATTTTAGTTGCAGGTCTCCCTTGCCCAGGTTTTCTTGGATAAGTTTCTCATTATCGGGGCAAGGTCGGCCTTTGGTCGGGAGGTGATCTGAAAGGTCACATGGAGGTATGTTAAGTTCTTATGTTCATTTCTTTTCCACTACTAGATTTAATTTTTTATTGTTCTTTTATTCTTGTTTATTTATTCTTCTTTATGGGCCAAATCATTCCCAACAATTAAATTTTGATGCCCGACACTGGTTGTCAGCCCGTGGGGATCGGGAATGCCCCTTGGGACTTGCCATGGACTGGCTCGAGTGACCGATTCAAGGTCGACCCAGACTGGTTCGTGACAAAATGGTATCAGAGGAGGCCCTTGTTATTTGGGGTTTCAGGTAGATGGAGATTAGGACTGTTGGGACTCGGGAGGTAGGTATGGGAAATACGTCATGAACCCTCACCCGTTCCCCACCTCGAATCCCCAGGGATAGTCCGAGAATTGAGTTCTTGTCTCATTCTGATATGTTTTGGATTGAGGGATGACAATGGAGGAAAAATGATGATACATCGTGATTTCACATGTATTAGTGACCCATGTGGAGTCTGAGTACATAGTTTAAGTTCCTCCTAGTTGTGGACGTTACATGGGGCATGACCCACTACCAGGTCGTCAGGTTAAGCACGTCTACTAGTCCCTCACTCTGGTAGTTTGATACAAGTTAAGTTTCGTCTTGATTCTTGTTGGTGTAAGTGGGATTAAGAAAATGAAAAAATGTTTTTGAAATGAAAAGGATTTCTTTTCGATGGCTTTAAATTCGTGAAATGTGTTTTATAACAAAATGCTCGTGGTCTAGAAATATTGTGTTTGCATGGAATTGGTAGATGAGTGGTTTGGGTGCAACCTCGGGTACTCTTTATGAACATTTTCACATGTTAGGGATGCATTAAAAGTGCATGTTGATGAGTGTGGATGGAAGCGGATGAAGACATGTGCAACAGTTCATGGGATCACTGAGTTTTGAACTTGGAATTAAAGGCATGACCTTGTTTTTCTAATGTGATTTTAAAAAGGGAAAAAATGATTTTTGGAAATTGAATTTGGGTTGAAAAGCGAACTTGGTATTTGGAAAGTGACCTCAAAAGAAGTGGTTTTGAAATATATAATGAAAAATGGATTTTTTAGTGGTGTTTGTATTTTCTTGTTTCTTTTGAGCTGATTGTTTTTGGATAAAGGCACTTTTATTGATGTTGCTTCGACTTGACTTTGGTTTTGGCTCTGTGTTTTATATGCTATTTAGAAAATGCTGCCCAGAATGATCCCCAAGGTTTCTAATAAGTCATTCCCAACATTGGGTCCTTCTTGGACGATGCATGTCTTTCATGGTGATCGAGGTCCGTTAGAGGCACCAAAGTGGTCTGAAGAGGTCGAGCGTACCTTCAGGGTATTGGGAACTCCCGAATCTATCAGAGTGCGTGCTGTTTTGGGTCTATTCGAAGGTCCAACCCTGGACGAATGGGAGTTGTTTTCCCCGCCAACAATGCATGTTGGGATGACGTGGGATGTATTTATGTGAGTTTTCATCCGATGGTTTATACCTGAATAGGTGAAGACGAAGAAACGAGAAGAACTTATGTGCATTCAACAAGGCCAACAGATGATGAAGACATATGTCGACCATTTCAAGGAACGTGTGTCTTTTTCTCCGGAGGTAGCATCGTAGGATTTGATGAAGAGTTCTTTCCTCATCGGGGGTCTTCGACCAGAAATCAAGGATCATGTACTCCCTTCCAAGGAACATAGTTTCGATAAGCAGGTGGATGAGGCGTTCATAGCTGAATTGGTGTCCGGAGCGCTGACATTTGGCAATCCAGCATATCCAGTTACTTGTGAAGGATCCACGTCTGGTGTGGAGGGTGTGCCAGAGGGACATGTTATTAAAGTGTAACACCCGTGACTTTTATGAGAAATATTTTGTTTTTATTTTATATAAGTCATCAAAATAATCTTTCACTACACATTACACTAGCTTGGCTTGCTTTACATGCAACTGCGGCCTTCCTCGATAGCTTGTGTTGTACGCAATACCGAGTTTCATTAAACAACGATATGCTATTAGAATATTATTAAAACGAGCCGTTATGAATAGTAATACCCAATTTTTGAAATTTTGTAAATTTTATTTTTCAAAATGGACTACGTTTTTGGATTCAAAATATCGAAATTAGCCTAGGGTGAAATTTTGGTATTTTTCTGAAAACATTCAATTTTTGATGAATAGTGAAAACACTAGGTCACTATTTAAAAACCGACTTTTTATTTAAATAATTATTTATTTTATTTAAATTTATTTTAAGTCTAATTTGATACATAATACCTATATAAGTTCAATTCAATTCATTGAAGTCATTTTATAATAATTTTATATATAAAAAAAATTTGTTGAACTTTTCACCGTCTTTTACCCACCTCCTAGGAGAATTTCCAAATTCACATAAAACATAATTTTACCACTTCTGTGAGTGGAATTTCAAAAATCCGAGTGACATGGTTGATTTCAGTAAGTAAAATTTGGTTCAATGAGATGAAAATAATTTTTGGTGAATATTAGCTTTTTAGTTTTGTTTTTACCACGGTAAAAAGTAAATAGGGTAATTAATGCTAAAAATGATATTATTATTACCATAAAACATGTCCTAATTCTATTGGATAAGTGTAATTAGACAAAAAACAACCTTAGAAATAAAATATCACCATTTAGGCCCACTTGGATTAGATTAGGACATCTATTATTAATTTATTTAAAGAAGGGTTAAAATAGTTAAAATCAATGTTTAATAACTAAATCATTTTTTTAGAGTTATACAGAAGATAAATTCCACTATAAATATTCATTAGAAATATAACATGATTACCTACATAGTGATAGTTTATTTTTAATTTTTAGACATTAAATAATTTAATTTATTTATGACACAATGATGATGGAGTAATTATCATATTAATGAAATATTGACATAATTGATGTTATAAATACCCAAATATATGTAATTTGAGACTTTTTATGAATTAAAATAATTTTATAGGTTAATATGAAATGTTAGTATTTATTTAATTAACTTTCATATAACTAATCACTCTGTTATAATTTTCAAAAAAATCAATTACCAAATAGTGTCAAAATTGACATAAAATAGTTTTTAAAACAAATATTATATTATTAATTGTTATTTTATTACTAAAAATATAAGGTTCGGCCAAATGACTTAGATAAGGTTTTTTATATTAATAATAAACAACTTGGGGATCATTTGGATTGTTATAGTATGTTTAATAACCTTACAGTGTAAGAAAACAAGGAGACACAGTAAAAGTTAAATTATCTAACTTAAAGTTAAATTTAAATGATAAGGTTAAAATAGAAACCTAAACTTGTATAAATTCTATTGGATTAAAGGATTTAGACCCATTCCCACATTAGCTTCGAAATAAATCAATTTGGAGCTATTTAAAACCGAATATGACTTTATAATAAAATAATATTTTTCGTTTTTCCAAAAGTGCCCCTCTCCTCCCTTATAAAAGGGAACCTCCTCCCTCTCTTCCTCACACCACTTTGAGACTTCAAGCTCAGCCGATCCCAGCCAAATTCTCTTCTCCAATTCCCTAGAAAAATCATAGAGGTCCTGGTCTTCTTCAAAGACCAATTTAAGTGCCCTAAGAGGAGGTCTCAAAGAGGCGCTTCAAAGAAGAGATAATGTCCGTTACAGATTCTTTCAACTTTATTTCTTTTCTGCTTATTCTTCTTTAGTTGTTTCATTATGAAGTAATAACATAAGTATCACTCATATGCTGATATGTTTTTATAAGTATTAAACAACCCTATTTCACCATCTATCCATGCTACGGAAAACGATATCACGACGCGTGCGTACGTATGAAATACCGTCTCCACGCCATGGTGTAATCTATTTTCCACCACCACCTTACTTGGATGGGTATAATGGTGTAAATAATGTCTATATATGATTATTGTAAAGTGATATTGATTCTTAAGTAGTATACATACGCTCTAATACAAATCCGCGATCATGCGAATGATATCATCACTCGTGCGTACGTACGGAATACCGTCTCCACGAAGTGATGCGACTCGTTCTACATGATTTTCATTGCCTAATGATTACATAAATGAATTTTGTCAATAAATATGATATTTATTACACTAATACCATTCTGCAAAAGAGTTATCTATAACCTAAAATGAAGAATAAGAATTTATTCGACAAAACACGCATAAAAACAAAAAGCAATAAACACCCGAATAACAAGTAACAATGAAATATTACTAATAAGAAGCTAAGAATATGACAATATATGATAACATAAAAATAAGTATGATTCATTAATAAGTCAATAACATTATTTAAATCATTATAAAGGAGGTTCAGACACTTACGAAGCAAATCGGACCTAAGGTAAGGGAAAATATCACAATCTCAATTTTTATCCGAGATTGTTTAAACTTCGGTATTTACTGGGGAATATTTATTATCCACATCCATGCTTCTTCAATATGTAATATTATTTCTATCCTCCTAAAATTGTTTAAGTCCAATTTTACCCTTTGGTGAGTTCTTAGTAAAAGATATGAAAAAAATATTTTTTCATTTTTCGTAAGAGGTACTTTTTGACTTTTCCGGTCAAAGTACGAAAAGAATGATATTTTTTAACATATACAACCTGAATGGATTTTAGAACATTATTTCTATGAAGCATACTTTACATGTTTTCAAGTTTATTTTTAATCAACTTCTTTTAGTTTAAAATTTTATGACATGTAAAGAAAGGAAAAATGTTTTTCAAGTAGAAAGGATTTTTTCGTTAAGAATGGAGTTCAAGTGTTTTATCAAAATTATTTTCCATCTAAGATAATACAGGGTTTTGTTTCTATCCATATTTTTACATTAATTTGATTATATTATGATGGAATTAATTTTATGATTTCCTTTTATCTTATATAGATTATGTTATGATGGCATGATGTTTAAGAATCCCATTTTTATTACATGGGTTATGCTATGATGTATGGTTTATGATTTTGTTGCACACATAAGAATGGTATCATTATGAGATGGGTGGGGCCAATATCTCCATACAATTCATTGGGTAATGATATATATATCATGAGATAGACATGGATGGAATGGTAGGTTAAACTGGTTCAGTGAAACAGGACTGAAATGAGGAGTGGACTCCGTTCAGAAATGGAATTTGTCTGCTAAGATAGTCTTGGAAATGAGTCTTGACTAATAAGAAATGAGTCTCTATGATTATGTGTGTATGCCACAAATTTTCATGTTTTATGTTATGATTATTGGGATTACATTTCACTACTATGATTTATCCCATGTTATGAAATTATGATATCTTTTGCAGGTTAAGATTTCAAAAATGTTATGTTCTTATGAATATGATGTGATTGAGATTTCTTTTGTTCACCCTTACTGAGCATTTGAGCTCACATTTTTGTATGTTTTCTTTCCCCAGGTCAGGAAGAAGGGTACTATGTAGAATATGCCAAAAGGGACTCTAGATATGAGGAAATAAATGGGAGACAATGTAGATGATTTATGAACCAGTTGTTTATGTTTCCCAGTTTCTAAAGACACTACACCAATACGGTCCTTTCATGGTTTTGTTATATGTTGTAATAAGTGTATATAAATTTTGAAGTATTAACAATGAATGTAAAGTATGAGACGTTATAGTTGGTATCAGAGGAAAGGTATAGTCAACATTTGGAAAATAGGATGTGAAAGCCTTAGTAAGAACCCTAAGGATAAGTCTAAACATAGAACACAATCTAAGTGTTTTATAAATGGGCATGAATAGCCTATGATAAGACCTTATGTTTGAAATTTTATTCTTGATTATGTGGTTTTCTTATTATAATTAGTGTTTCTCACACTATTCTTCTTGGTTTTAGTCAATGGCTGGAACCCAAAGGAATCGTGTTAATGCAGAATGCGACGGGAAATGCAATGATTGTCTCCTAGAGCAACCAAACATTATGGTAGCGGGAATGAAAAATCATTTCACCATGCTCACACAACTTTCTCAAGCTATGAATCATGCAGGACTTCCAAACGAGCAAAAGAAGGAGCAACAATCTGTTAAATCCTTCATGAGGCAGCGTCCACCTTCATTAAGTGGGTCTTCTGATCCATTAGTAGCTAAAAAATGGATATGTACCACTGAAAAGATATTTTCAGTTCTTCAATGTTATGAACATGATAAAGTCATCTTAGCAGTGTATCCTTTGGATGGAGTGCTGATCAATGGTGGAATCTTATCAAGAATACGAGGCAAAGAGATGAAATTGAGTCCATGTAATGAGATGAGTTCAAGAACTTATTTTTCAATAAGTATATCCCTCGTATTCTCCTAACAAATATGGAGAAGGGGTTTCTTGAATTGAAGCAAAAGGATGATGAATCTGTTGGTACCTATGAATCAAATTTTACAAGGCTTGCAAGGTACGCTTCTGGTATTATTATCCAACCTGAGAGTAAGATCGATCGATTCTTTAGTGGCTTAAAACCAAGTCATCGAAGGGCGTTATCCATTAGGAACATCAATAGCTACGAGGAAATCGTTCGATGGGCTCTCAATGTTGAGATGGAGATTGGAGTACCCCATCAGTCATATGGGTTTGATTAGAAGATGAAAATAGAATTCAAAGGAAAATCTAAAGAGCACACTGAAAATAAGACGAGTTTTCTCTTATACTCAAAGAGTGGAAAGAAACATGGAGGGAGTTTTCTTAAAGGGACAAGTAAATGTTTCAAATCAGGAAAGGAAGGTCATCAAGCATTTCAATGCTGCAATGATGGGAAGAAGATGTCTAGTGATGCGAACAAAGAAAAGGCTACACATAGTGCACCTCCTACACTTCAATGTTACAAGTGTAAGGAAATGGGGCATTATGCTAATCAATGCCCTAATCCAAGGGTTGTTTATGATGATCGACGTCAAAAAACTATTAAGGCTAAAGACAAAGGAAAGTCACATGAAATTTCCATTGGCGACGTGGAGTACGATAAAGAAGTGGTGAATGGTACTATTACTATCCACTCTAAAGTAGAAATTTTTTTATTCAATTCTGGATCCACCCACTCTTTTATTTCTGAATAATTTTCTATAGGTATCACCATATTACCTCAACAATTTTATGTTGAGTTAGCTGTGACAACCCCTAATGGAACAACAGTCACATCAAAAGTTTATAATTCTTCTCTGATTGAAGTTTGTGGGAAAGTGCTTCCTGTAAATCTTGTGATCCTTCCTATAGTGGAATTTGATGTGATTCTTGGAATGGATTGGAATTCTCTATATGGAGCTCTTATCTATTGACAAAGAAGGGAATTCACATTTCATATTCCAGATCAATCTATGATCATCTATCAATGCAAGGATGAACATAACCTTCCAATGGAAAATTCTTCCATCTTATGGGTCTTGATTCCACTAAATGAGGGTTATTTATCTCAAATGGATGGAGATAAACTCACGATTAAGAATATTCCCATTGTACGGGAGTTTGATGATGTCTTTCTGGAGGAATTTCCAGGTCTTCCAGCAAATCGTGAAGTCGAGTTTTCAATAGAACTCGTACCGGGTGCTTTTCCTATTTCAAAGACACCTTATAGAATGGCTCCAATTGAGTTGCAGGAATTGAAGAAGCAACTACAAGAGAATCTTGATAAGGAATTAATACGCCCTAATGTGTCACCTTGGGGAGCACCAGTTCTGTTTGTTACGAAGAAAGATGTATTAATGAGACACTGCATTTATTATGAAGAACATAAAAAGATCACTATCAAGGACAAATATCATCTCCCACGCATTGATGACTTATTTGACAAACTACGCGGAGCTCAATACTTTTCCAAGATTTATCTTCGTTTAGGGTATCATCAATTAAGGGTCAAAAGGGAGGATATAACAAAGACGACATTCCGTACAAGGCATGGACACTATGTATTTATAGTGATGCCATATGGTCTTACGAATTCCATGCCTATCTTCATGGATAAGATGAATATTGTCTTTAGAGACTATCTTGATCAGTTTGTGGTAGTCTTTATAGACGATATTCTTGTCTATTCAAAGGGAAAGTAAGAACATGAAGGTCACTTGAGAATTATATTGAAGACCCTAAGAAAGGACAATATTTATGCCAAATTTACCAAGTGTGAATTTTGGCTTCAAAAAGTTGTATTTTTGGGTCACATAATCTCAAAAGAGGGAATATCTGTGGATCCAACAAAAACAGAGGTTATCGAAAGATGGTCGAGACCAACAACAGTAACTGAGATCCGAAGTTTTCTTGGTTTTTCTGGATAATATCGACATTTTGTGAAATATTTTTCACGATTATCTAATCAACTCTCCAGGTTGACTCGAAAAGAAGTTAAGTTCGTGTGGAAGGAGGAATGTGAAGAGAATTTCAAGGAGTTGAAAAGAAGGTTATCAAGTGCACCTGTGCTCGCACATCCTTGTAGTGGAGAAAGGTTTGTGATCTATAGTGATGCATCCAAGAAGAGATTGGGGTGTCTTCTCATGCAAAACGATATGGTGATATCTTATGCCTCACGACAGTTGAAAATCCATGAGCAAAATTACCCAACACATGATTTGGAGTTAGCTGTGGTAATATTTGCATTAATGATTTTGAGGCATTATCTTTATGGAGAAAGTTGTGATATTTATACTGATCAAAAAATTTTAAAGTATATTTTCACCCAAAAGGAGTTGAATATGTGCCAAAGAAGATGGTTGGAGTTGATTAAGGATTACGACTACTCAATTCATTACCACCATGGGAAAGCAAACAAGGTGGAAGATGCATTAAGTTGACAAGACCATGCTAGCTTATCCATAATGAGGATCACAAAAGATCCAATATTTATGGATTTACAAAGGATGGATCTTGGAATTATAATGGAAGGGGAAAATCGTATCTTTCTTAAATGAATGTTAAACCATCTATACATGTGAATATTAAAGAGGCACATAAAGAAGATGTAGAGTTACAAAAGAAGGGGAGAAATGTTCCTGAATACAACCTTGATTGTGATGGGATAATAAAGTTCAAGAATCCAGTTTGTGTTCCTCCCATCCCAGAATTAAAGAAGGATCTGCTGGATGAGGTTCATAGTTCTTCAATCTCTATTCATCTACGAACCACGAATATGTTTAGGGACCCGATAGAGTACCTTTGGTGGGATGGCATGAAAAGAGATGTTGCTGAATATGTCTCTCAATGCTTGGTCTGTCAGCAAGTTAATGCTGAGAGACAGAAGTCTAAGGGATGTTATAACCATTACCCATTCCCGAATGGAAATGGGAAAACATCACTAAGGAATTTGTCAATGGACTTCCTAAAACATCCATAGGCAATAATGCTATCTGGGTCACAGTTGATCGTCTTACAAAGTCGGCCCACTTCATCTCTATTAGAGAGGATTTCTCTCTGGATCAGCATGCCAGGATATATGTGAAGGAAGTGGTAAGATTGAATGAAGTACCACTTTCTATTATATCTGATCGGGATCCGATGTTTACCTCAATGTTCTGGCAAAGTCTTCATCATACTATGGATACAGAGTAGAGTTTCAGAACTTCTTATCATCCTCAGACAGACGGTCAGTCTGAGAGGACAATTCAAACTCTAGAGAATATGTTGAGAGCTTGTTCTATAGATTTCAAAGGTGGTTGGGATCAACACCTACCTTTGGTGGAATTTTTTTTTTATAATAATATCATTCACTCTAGTATTCAGAAGGCTCCTTATGAAGCTCTCTTGGAAAGAAATGGATTACTCCAACTTTCTAGGATGATGTTGGGGAAAGAAAGCTATTAGGACCTGATCTTGTTGATGAGATGGCAGAAAAGGTCAGATCTATTCAACAACACATAAGAGCAGCCCAGAGTCGACGAAAATGTTATGCCGATAACCGAAGAAAATACCTACAGTTTGAAGTGGGTAATAATGTGTTCTTATTAATATCTCCTTGGAAGAGAGTAATGAGATTTGGAAAGAAGGGAAAGATGAGCCCTAGGTATATCGATCCTTTCAAAATACTGGATCATATTGGGAAGGTTTCTTACCGATTGGCCCTTCCACCAAATCTCTCTCAAGATCACAATGTGTTCTATGTATCTCTCCTGAGAAAGTATATACCTGATCCTTCACATGTACTCAGTCCAGAAGTTGTACCATTGGAACAAGATCTTTCTTATGAAGAACAGCTGATAGGGATTCTGGATCGTAGCAAAAAATTCCTACAGAACAAGACCACTCGCTTGGTGAATGTTTTATGGAGGAACCACCAATTAGAAGAAGCTACATGGGATCTTGAGGATATGATGATGGAGAGGTATCCTCGTCTATTTGTTACAAAGTGACAAATTTCGAGGGTGAAATTCATTTTAAGGGGGGTAGAATGTAACACCCGAGACTTTTATGAGAATTTTTTTTATTTTATATAAATAATCAAAGGAATCTTCCACTACACACAACACTAGCTTTGTTTTCTTTACATGCAACTATGGCCTTCCTCGATAGCATGCATTGTACGCAATACCGAGTTTCACTAAACAACGATATGCTATTAAAATATTAATAAAACTAGCAGTTATGAATAGTAATACCAACTTTTTGAAATTTTGTAAATTTTATTTTTCAAAATGGACTTTGTTTTTGGATTCTATATATCGAAATTAGCCTAGGGTGAAATTTTGGTATTTTTCTGGAATCGTTCAATTTTTGATGAATAGTGAAAACACTGAGTTACTATTTAAAAAAATGAATTTTTATTAAAATAATTATTTATATTATTTAAATTTATTCTATGTCACAATTGATAAATAATACCTATATAAGTTCAATTCAATTCATTGGAGTCATTTTATAATAATTTTAGATATATAAAAATTTTATTGAACTCATCACCGTCTTTTACCCCCCTCCTAGGAGAATTTCCAAATTCAGATAAAACATAATTTTTCCACATTTGTGAAAGGAATTTCAAAAATCTGAGAGACACGGTTGATTTTAGTAAGTAAAATTATGTTCAATGAGATGAAAATAATTTTTGGTGAATAGTAACTTGTTACTTTTTTTACCACGGTTAAAAGTAAATAGGTTAATTTAGGGTAAAAATTATTTTATTATTACCCTAACACATGTCCTAATTCTATTTGATAAGTGTAATTATACCAAAAACAACCTTAGGAATAAAATATGACCATTTAGGCTCACATGGATTAGATTAGGATGTATATTATTAATTTATTTAATGAAGGGTTAAAATAGTAAAAATCAATGTTTAATAACTAAATCATTTTTTTATAGTGTTATACATAAGAAAAATTCGACTATAAATATTAAATAGAAAGATAAAAGGATTTCCTAGGTAATTATATTTTATTTGTAATTTTTAGACATTATATAATTTAATTTATTTATGACACAATGATGATGCAGTAATTATCTTATTAATGAAATATTGACATAATTGATGTTATAAATAACCAAATAAATGTAATTTGAGACTTTTTATGAATTAAAACAATTTTTTATGTTAATATGACATGTTTGTATTGATTGAAGTAACCTTTCTCGAACCAAACATTCTGTTATGATTTTCACAAAAATCAATTACCAAATAGTTTCAAAATTGACATAAAATAGTTTTTAAAACAAATATTATATTATTAACTGTTATTTTATTCCTAAAAATCTCAGGGTCAGCCAAATTACTTAGATACGGTTTTATATATTAATAATGAACAACTTGGGGTTATATTGGATTGTTATAGTATGTTTATTAACCTTATAGTGTAAGAAAACAAGAAGACACGGTAAAAGTTAAATTATCTAACTTAAAGTTAAATCTAAATGATATGGTTAAAATAGAAACCTAAACATGATTAAATTCTATTGGATGAGAGGATTTATACCCATACCGACCTTAGCCTCTAATTCAATCAATTTGGATCTATTTAAAACCGAATATGACTTTATAATAAAATAATATTTTTTGTTTTTCCAAAAGTGCCCCTCCCCTCCCTTTTAAAAGGGCACCTCCTCCCTCTCTTCCTCACACCACATTGCGCCTTCATGCTCGGCCAACCCCTGCCAAATTATCTTCTCCACTTACCTAGAAACATCCTCTAGGTCCTGGTGTTTTTCAAAGAGAAATTTCAGTGCCCTAAGTTGAGGTCTCAAAGAGGCGCTTCAAAGAAGAGGTAATGTCCGTTAGCGATTCTTTCAACTTTATTTCCTCTTCCACTTCTTCTTCATTAGTTGTTTCATTATGAAGTAATAAAATCAGTATTAATAATATAATGATATGTAATTATAATTATGAAACAACCCTATTTCACTATCTATCCATCCTACGGAAAATGATATCACTGCGCATGCGTATGTACGGAATACAGTCTCCACGCCGTGGTGTAATCTATTTTCCACCACCACCATACATGGATGGGTATAATGGTGTAAATAATTAATATATATGATTATTTTAAAGTGATATTGTTTATGAAATAGTATACATACACTCCAATACAATTCCACGATCATGGGAATGATATCATCGCTCGTGCGTACGTACGGAATACCGTCTCCACGATATGATGAGACTCGTTCAACATGATTTTCATTGCATAATGATTACATAAATGAATTGGGTGAATAAATATGATATTTATTACACTAACAATATTCTGAAAAAGATTTATCTATAACCTAAAAATAAGAACAAGAATTTATTCGACAAAACACGCATAAGAACAAAAGTCAATAAACACCCGAATAACAAGTAACAATGAAATATTAATAATAAGAGGCTAAGAATATGACCATATATGATATCATAAAAATAATTATGATTCCTTAATAAGTCAATAAAATTATTTAAATCATTATACAGGAGTTTCGGACACTTACAAAGCAAATCAAACCTAAGGTAAGGGAAATTCTAACAATCTCAATTTTTTTCCGAGATTGTTTATTATTCGGTATTTACTGGGGAATATTTATCATCCACATTCATGATTCTTCAATATGTAATATTATTTATATCCACCTACAATTTTTTAAGTCCAATTTTACCCTTCGGTTAGTTCATAGTAAATGATATTAAAGGAATCTTTTGTCGTTTTTCGTACGAGGTGCTTTTTGACATTTCTGGAAAAAGTTCAAGAAGAAAGATCTTTTTTAACTTATAGAGCCTAAATGGATTTTAGAAAATTATTTCTATGAATACTACTTTACAAGTTTTCAAGTTTATTTTTAATCAACTCCTTTTAGTTTAAAATTTTATGACATTTTAGGAAAGGAAAAATGTTTTTGAAGTAGAAATGATATTTTCCTCATGAATGGAGTTCAAGTGTTTTATCAAAATTATTTTCCATCTAAGATAATATAGGTTTATGTTTCTATCCCTATTTTTACATTGATTTGATTATTTTATGATGGAATTAATTTTATGATGTCTTTTTATCTTATATGGATTATGTCATGATGGCATCATGTTTAAGAATCCCATTTTTATTACATGGGTTATGCTATGATGTATGGTTTATGATTTTGTGGCACACATAAGAATGGTATCATTATGAGATGGGTGGGACCTATATCTCCCTCCAATGCATTGGGTAATTATTTATATCTTATGTGATAGACATGGATTGAACGGAAGGTTAAACCGGTTCAGTGAAATAGGATGGAAACGAGGAGTGAACTTGGTTCAGAAATGGACTTTGTCCGCTATGATATTGTTGGAAATGAGTCTTGACTAATAAGAAATGATTCTCTATTATTATGTGTGTATGACACAAAGTTTCATGTTTTATTTTATTATTATTGGGATTACATTTCACTACTATGATTTATCCCATGTTATGAAATTATGATCTCTTTTGGAGGTTAAGATTTCCAAAATGTTATGTTCTTATGAATATGATGTGATTGATATTTCTTTTGTTTACCCTTACTGAGCATTTGTGCTCACCCTTTTGTATGTTTTCTTTCCCCAGGTTAGGAAGAAGGGTACTAAGTAGAATATTCCAAAAGGGACTCTAGATATGATGAAATAAATGGGAGACAATATAGATGATTTATGAACCAGTTGTTTCTGTTTCCTAGTTTCTAAAGAAAATATACCTATACGATCCTTTCATGTTTTTGTTATATGTTGTAATAAGTTTACTTCAATTTTGAAGTATTAAAAATGAATGTAAAGTATGGGTCGTTATATAAAGATTACCCTATAGTGGTTCTGGGTTCCAATCCGTCAGACCATTTAGTGGTGTGCCCCCAGTGTGGCTGGTTCGGGCACTCGAAGCTGTCATGTCGCACCCCTCCGAAGACCTGTCATCATTGCAGCTATCTAGGTCATATAGAGATGTTCTGCAGAAAGTGTCACCTAAAGAAGATGCTATGACTGGAGAATATTCAGTTCCTGAATGCGAGTCAGGATATGCTTCAGCCATCAGAGCCCCAACCACAGGTCTCAGGGTGAAGCTCGCGCACAATCTAGAGTTTTCGGGGGTGTGATGCTTTGGTCCGAGTTTTGTGTTCCATTTTGGGATTGGAACATTTAAAGACTTTTCATTCTTTTTTCTGCTATTGAGGTATTTCCTCTGTTGTAATTACATCGTTTCCTTGAGAGATTGTGATGAATATGTACATTTGTAATCCATGTAGTTATGTTTGTTGGGTGTATCTTTTTTAAGGAGTCTTCTTCTTTGAGTGTGTTTATACCATATGTGGATTGTTATTGGGTTGGGAGTTCCCACGTTAAACCACTCCTTGGGGTAGTGTATTTGTGTTCTAAAGTCTCCATGTTAGTCGATCTCTTGTGGTGGGGAGAACCCTCCCATGTTACCCCCTCGTTTTATGTTGTGGTTTCGTCATGGTCAGTTTGGTGTGACATGTGGAGTAAAAGTTAATTTCAAATTTCCTAGCTTCTCGGTTTTGGATCGGGCATAGACTCGAGTTTTGGATATCTTTTGGCTTAGTAACTTTCTGGGGGAAGAAAGTTTTTGTGGTGGGGATAATTGTCACACCCTGGCATTGGATACTTTTTTTTCTTTTTTTTTTCTTATTTATTCTATCCTTTTGTTGGCCTTGGACCTTTCCAGTTGAGTTCGGGTGGAGACCCGGGTAGATTTTTTCGAATTTTAAGACTTTTGGTTGAGTTTTTTTTGCATGCGCACGGTTTCCGCATGACCCGGCAGACCGTGCGTCCAAACCCTATGGCCTGCGCTGCGTTTGAAATAATAAAATTAAATGAGAAAGAAAATAAAATGATAATAAAATTAAAAAGGTGATAAATAATAATGATAATAATAATAATATGATGTTTAATAATAATAATGATAATAATAATAATATTATTATTATGATTATTATCATAATTTTCATTATTATTTAAGATATTATTATTGTTATTATTATTATTAAGTTTGTTATTATAATTATTATTATCATGTTTTTATTCATATTATTATTATTATAGTTTTATTATTACTATTATTTATCTTTCTTTTTATTGGTTTTTTTAATTTCTATAACCCTAATCTACCCCATTCCCCTTGTTCTGCGTGAACCAGACCCCATTCCCACTGTGCTGCGTGAACCAGACCCCCCCTTGGCTCTCTGCACTCGCGCCGGTGACCCGCCTCCCCTCGTCTGACCTCGTCGCCCCGTCCGGCCCCGTATCTCCTTCCGGCCCCGCTGCCTAGCCACCCAGCCACCTCCCCCTCTAGCCACCTCTCCCCCTCGCTGCTCCGGCCTCCTCCCACTCTGGCCATGCTGCTCCGGCCTTAACGCCTCGCCACACCGACCTACTCCCACTCCGGCCGTCTCTAGCCACTCCCCCTCCTCTCCGGCCAACGCCAAACCCCCCAGCGATGCCCAACCCAGTGAAACCCCCTGTTTCAGTGGCTCGACCCACCCCACTTCTTTGCTCGGTGCGCGACCAACCCCGTCACCCTATTCCCTTAGCACGACTAACCTTGGTGCCCTGCATCTCTCACGTGACCAACCCTCTGTAATCCATTTAACCAATCTATGTTTATCTCTCTTTATTTGGGATTTTTTTGGTTTTCCTCCAGTAGGATGTTGAATCTAGGGTTGATGAGTGGTTTACCTTCTTGGAGTTTTAGGGTTTTTGGATCATTTGTGGGGTTTTGTTCATGCTTCCGTTGAAGCGGCGTCGTTTCCGCGCTTAATTTGAGGTAAGTAATTCCATAGTTTTCTTTTCCAAAGTCAAATTGATGCTTGGGTGTTTCAATAAATTTAATTCATGTGATTCTCACTTTATAAATATATACCATTATCTAATTATGCTGTTTTTGCGATGAATTTGCTGGAAAATATGCTTGGAGGAACTCTTTATTTATACTAATGTTTGCATGCCAAATTGACACCTGCGTTTTTCCATTTAATTTTTTTAACTTGTTTCACATCTTTTTTATACAATTAATTTTTCTGCTATATAATTTTTAAAATTTTAGAATTTGTTAAAAACATGTTTTGAGTCAATTCTTGGTTTGAGTCTGCAGGTGCTGGATAATATGCCCAATTTTGATTGATAATTTTAAAAATATAACTCTCACCATTATTTCAAGCTCAGTTAGTTCTTAGTGATGTTTTTTCTTTATGTTGGTAAAATTGATAAAAAAATATGTGTCCTTGTTATTCTCTTCAATTATGTTTTTACACACTTGGAGTACTACCCATAACTTTGTTTTGTAAAAATGGTGTTGGTTTACTTGTTGGACTTCTAAAAATGGGTTAAAATAAAATCTCAAAGGGTATTCCCATTTGTCTCCTGGTGTGCGTATTGGTGTGGGTTTGTCTTAAGGGTCCATTTGACACATTTTGCAAGTTACATGTTTTTCCTAAAACGTGAAAAGACTTATTTGATACGTTTTTGAAAAAACGGGTGTATCTAGTGGTTTTAGGGGTGACTTGTAAATGATTTGGTAAATGTATTTGGGGTGTGTAAAAGGTTTTGGAAATGATTTTGGTAAGGCGTGTTTGGATTAAAGCCCAGTCAACATTGTGAATTTAACAAAGATGTTTGTGTTGAATGTAGTTGAGAGTGTGACTTGGAAAATGTGTGTTCGGATGACAACTTGAGGTGTTTTACGAAATGGTTTGAATACTTATGTGATGTGACGGCCAGATTGGAACTTTATTTAATATGAAATGACTGAATGTGCATTTGGGGGCGCTCCTGTCTAGGGTAACACTTTATGTGTGAACGCATAGGAAGCGTCCGTGTTTGGGGTAGGCAAGTGTGGTGATATGAGTCATGCATGAGAGGGCCTTACTACTAACATAATATTCTTATAACAACCGTGGGTTCCTAGGAATCTTTTAGATGATCGATTGACGGTTTCGGACCAACCCTGATTAGACAGGTTGGTACCCTTGGATTTGTTGTTAGGCCAGGCAGGCATTGCCACTGGATTGGTCAGTTTCGGGAGGCCAGTTGGTTATAGACTTAGGAGCTTCACCATACACCGACAGGTTGTTCTGAAATCGAGTACATCCATGGGTTGTCTAGGGATGTTTAGGATCGCCCATGGTTACAGTTTGTATTGCTCAATTATTTTCTTGTTTATTTTCCACTACACTGGTTTATTCCTGGCTTGCACTGTTTACCTGCTTTACTCTAGCCCAGTTTTTGTATCATTAATTTTGGGTTTGTTTATTAAATGGAAATTGGTTTTGGAAAGGTATTTGGTGTGTGTTGGGTTTTGAACTGGATAAATGATGTTGTTTCATTAAAATGAGGAAAACCTACTTTTATTATCGTATTTCAAACTAGCTTTGATTGATTGTTTTGGAAAAGGAAATACCTGTAATCTACGGTTCACTTTTGGCATCCCTACTGAGCAATTAAATGCTCACGCGTATTTTATTATTTCAGTTGCAGGTCTCCCTTACTCATGTTTTCTTGGCTGAGTTTCTCATTATCGAAGCATGGTTGACCTTTGGTCGGGAGGTGACATGAAGGGTCACGTGGAGGTATGTTAAGTTCTTATGTTCATTTCTTTTCCGCTGCTAGAGTTGTTTTTTTATTGCTCTTCTTTTCTTGTTTATTTATTCTCCTTTATGGGCCAAATCATTCCCAATGATTAAATTTTGATACCCGTCACTGGTTGCCAGCCTGTGGGGATCAGGAACGCCCCTCGGGACTTATCGTGGACTGGCTCGGGTGACCGGTTCAGGGTCGACCCAGACCGGTTCCTAACAATCAGTTAATCCACTAAAGGTTTACGGTTGTTGCTATATAAAATATTGAATATCCAGTTTATCCCTCCTACCCAAAAGAAATATTTCCAAATTATTCAGATTATTTTTCATAGCCTAAGAAATCTAGGAAATCATCACAATGAAATTTTTTACTCCACCTCACAAGGAAATGGGGATGTCATTTGGGAAAAATTTCCAATTTGCCTCTCATGGGGTTTTGGCCTGGTTCATACTTGTTCCCACCTTTTTCTAACATTGTATTGGTTATATAAAAACATTAGTAAAAAATTAATGAATAAATAATTAGTTAATATGTTAAAATAAATCTAATGGAATTTATTTTTGGATCCCTTTGTTATGAATTAATCAAAAATTTCATCTTGTGTTCTAACTTATACTTTTCTTAATACTAAGGATGTTCTCTAAGGTACTATGTTCTTAATTACCAAAATCACTAAGCAGTGCTATGATACTTACTATAGATACCTTTTTATTTTCTGTTCAATACAATTACATCAATATAAATATAAAAAACATAATTGTTTTACAAATCTTGGATCATACAGTTTATTGTCTTCATAAAATAAAAACTATACATAACATTTACAAAAGAAAACATAAAATATTATTTAATTCCATATTCTATATATTTTTATTGGCCCACATGTTCTCCATTGTATAAGTATTCCCATGAGGATATACATAAAATTATGGGGTGAGATAAAATCCAATAATGTGGATAAATTAGGGATATAAAATGTTGGTGAATATAACATAATCATAGAATCATTATAATAGTCATTAGATGAAGGATTATATAATGGCATGAAATGTGACGATGCATAGAAATGATACATCATGTCTTTGCAGTCAACTACCATACACAGTTGTTAACAAATCTATCATTATGGTCACACATATTTCACTTTATCACATGATATTCATCAATGTACCCAATTAATTTGAGATATAAATATCATTGGGAAGACCTATAACATCATAACATTTATATTTCGCTATATAATTCCTAACACACCTATCAAATCATAATACTTAAGCTATCATAGATGCAGCAAAGAATGTTTTTCAATATTGTACAAAAAATATACATTGTATAGGAATTAGTTTCATTAAATAAAGCACACATTTTATGAATAAACATTGGGAATCCCAATTTAAATAATTATTAACATGATTTTTATAAGAAGAATCAATCTCAAGAAAACATGAGAGAATTTTTTAGTCAAATAAAAGATGTATTTTTGATAAGAAGAGTTCTTTGATAAAAGATTTTAATTTAATAAATTTGATTTGATACATATAAATCTAAAAAGAAAATTTAATGAAAATAAAATTATATATACGGAACATTAGAAGAACATCCATACTAAAAATGGGTAGAAAGTAGGAAAACTCCAATGAATAGATTTGGGTTCGAGAATTCCCCTTACCTTTATTAAGAATAATTTCATCATAATAATTCCCTAGAGAATCAAGATAAATTCATTACCAAAAAAATCAACCAACTTTTAGACATGAATTTTATTCATTATATTTTTAAAAAGCTCTTTTATGGTTTTTTTATGAGTTAGAGAGTTTAATTTCATCATTCTTGAGTGTTCTTTTTCATGGTTCTCATGATTAGTTCACTTGTATATGAGTATGAAAGTTCATGTAAAATTAGAATAATACTCTATAATGGATATTATATGTTAGTAATGATCATATATAAGTATAAATGGTTATATGGTATGAGGGTGAATCATTCATATATATTATTAAATTGTTATATGGTATGTGGATGAATCGTTAGAAAATAAATTAGTGCTAATATTTTCGATTAATAGGTCTATTTTTTAACATAAGGAACACATTTTGTTTTATCATTTATAATTTTGTATATATTTTAGTTCCAATAAAAATAAAGTGTTAAAATATACACATTAAAATATGTTTCAACCATTATAATGGTTTTATGACTAGAATTTAAGGTGAAGATGGAAAATGATTCCCTTCCTTCTTTGAAGATGATAAAACAACACCTTACGAATGATGTTTCCATTTTATATTATTAATGAGAGAGAGGAGAAGTGGGTTTATAGTGAATTATTACATTTGAATAATAAATTTCTAGAATATCGATGATACTGTATTTATCATTCCATTTAGTGAAGGGGAGGTGAAGGGGGAATAATAAAATAAATGAACTCGAAATAATATTAAAAGAAATAACACAGATTTTTACTAGATGAATTTATCCTCCTTGGGAAAATCATTAGGGTAATGGTTTTAATCATTTGATCTGAAGAATAGATCATTGACATGGGTTACGGGATTGAGAAGTGTATTCTTCCGCATTTTGATAATTCTCAATGCAGGAAAGGTGTGAGGAGAATAGGTTGTGAGTGGTGATATTTATAGTGAAGTGATGTGGTGTTTTCTCATTATTTTTATTCATTAGATTATTATTTTGGGTCATGAAGAAAAATAATAGAGACTAAATGAATAAAGAGAGTATGTATATATGGCCAGAGTTATATTATAGTTATTATATTTGTAATTACTCGTGTAGTAGTGTATCAAACATATAATGTATGTATACTGTAAATTACAGTATACAACTATTAACAAAAAATTGAACTATTTTAGAAAAATACAAAAAAATTAACCCTAACTATTTTTAATAGAATGGAATTAAAAAATGAAAAACATTTTATAAAAACATTTTTTTAAATATGATATATTTATTTTTTAAATTATATAATCCTCTACTAAAAAATCTAGATTATTATATTATAACTGATTTTATGACAATTTAAAAATATAATTAATGTCTCATAAAATAATAATAAAATCATAACACAAAAAGATACTAATTAATGAATATATTTTATGAAAATACATTAAATTTTAAAAAATTAAATTAATCAATAAATTGTAATTAGAATTTTATGACATAGAAATATACCAAAAAATTAAATAATAATTTTTTAAAACATTTATTTACTTATAATATGATTTTATTTCTACTTTCATGGAAGCGGTAAATATTCATTTGTCTGGTTTACTATTTATAATATTCATATTACTATTCATATGTTCTATTTATTAGTTCATTAGTATAGGTTCATTAACTTATATAAATACTTATTATTTCATTTATTAATCATTTTTAAAATATGTACTGTGTCCAAAAAGTGATTTTTTGTGATTAATAACGTATTAAATAATTTAAAAAAGGGAATGTCAATTGATAAAATTTTTGGTAGTTACAAACTTACTATCCATGTAACTTCCATTTAATGGAACACCCCCAATAGATCATCCTTGTTAAATTTAAAATCAATAAATTAAAAATAATTTTCGTGGAAAAATATAATATATGTTTCAATGTGTATTTTTTTGATTCTTGGTTGATTTGAAAATTCATTGAATGATTATCGAAATAGTTGAATCATGAATTGAAAAAAAGAAGAGAATTTCCCTGAAGATCAACCCCACACTTCCATGAATCATAAAGAAGTGGTGTGTAAACAAATCAATTTTGTTCACCTAATGTAATAGTTTTGTGGTAAAAACAACATATTCTAGTGTATTTATTGAGAATTTTTTTAATAATTTGTATTGTTGATAGATATCATGTCGATTACATTAATAAAAATTGCATGAGATCAGAAAATTAAGTTCTTAATCTCTTTTATATTTTTATTTAATATTCATCTTCATTACTATAAGAATGTTGTTTTTTGATATTAATCATCATGTGTTCATGATGAACTACCATAAATGTTGTAAGAGTGGTGAAAAATCTAAGAGACTCCTCTTTGACCGAGAGATCGAAAAATTGATATCAAGGTGACAACATGCCCTCATTGGAAGGCATGTCCAAAACACTATTTTCCCAAAATAGAAGTTGGTGATCCTACTATTGTATATGCAGTTGGAAAATTAAATGTAAAATAATAAATGAGGAATCAAATATTTACACCAATGGGGGAGCCATAATAATAACTACCTCCTTTTTTAGAATATAATTCATATAATCAACTAATATAACCTCCAAAATTCATGATTTAATTTTCTTCCACAATAGTTACAATAATATAATTCTTATGAACCCCAACAGTACCTCCCAGAATAACGTTAACAATATTATCTAAAAGAGAAACACCGACTGTCTTGATATATTCTAATAATTGATCCATATGACCAAGTGGTTCCTTATATTGAGATACCACCATGATGTGCTCTTATAAAATAGAGTTTTCCATCAATTCGTGGAATGAGATCAAAAATTGTTTAGACAAATATATAGGAAATTAATTTGAGATAAAATTAATTTGAGATAAAATTAAATATCATACAATTTATTCCGAATATAGTTTTTAGGTGGTTTACTAATATATTATCCCATTGGTCAAATTGATTTTTTTGGAGTTTTGAGATAGGTTTCACTATAAAAAAGTATTAAAAGTTTCTATTAGATTTTTCCTACTAACATTTTGAATAATGATTACATCAAAGGAATTGATTATAGGCCCAATATAATGTTACATTCTTACATGGTATTATTTTTATTAAGACATTATTTCTATGTACTACGCTATAAAAAAGTGATTCTATGGAGTGGAATTAATAGTTTCTTCCGTCATCAAAAAAACTACCTCAATACGTCTTATTTTGAGAATGTATCATTTTAATATGATTCCAATAGAGATGAAATTCTAAAAATACTATTGATGTCACACAATATAATCCAAATATTTTTTGAATGTATTTATTGAAAGAATATTTATGATAAAAGATCCTGAATAGTTGATCAATTTTTAGAGGATAGGTCATATAATACATTCCAATCGAACATAAAAAATTTAACCCAAAAGTTTGTAATGAATAATTTCAAAGCCACTATATTTCTCACATCCCAACATGATTCAATTTCAATAAGGATCATACACATTATTTGAATTAAAATTCGAATGTTAAAGTAGCACAACACCCTATGTACATTTAATATGGAGATAAATATATCATGGGAGAGTGTTTTAGGAAGATTAATGACCCTCTACTACTCAATTCAAACATATCTCACAAAATTAAGGGGCACAAAATTTTCTACCATATCTAAATTTGACCATGAATGATAATTAAATTTCTATTTGTGGTTGATAGTAATAAAAACTATCACATGTTGGCATTATAAACATCCAAGATATGACTAGACTAATCTTTAAAATCCATTCCGATAGAAGAAAAAATAAAATCAATGCCTTAAATATTCTATTACATAGAAAGGATTACAAAATACTTTCATGATATAGTTTCCTCTATAGTAAAAATTACAGGCTCTTCCACTAAAAAAATACCAACAATAAAAATTTGGAAAATGATATATAAAATAATCAATAATATAGGACTTGGTTTCAAAATAAGTAATCAATGATCCAAATCATTGGGGAATATATTTTGGAGCTCCCAAATCAAATTTTTAAAATTAAACCTAATATATAATTGGGAAACATGTATAAAAATTCCATGGAGGAATAAAAATTTGTTTTCTTGGGAAGTGATAAAGAGATAAAATAATATATCCAAAAAAACTAAATATAATGGATGTCTAAAAGAATGTATGAACCCTAAAATATATAGGGGAATAAATTTAACATTCTTTATTATCACTAGGGAAAGAAAAATTGATGGAAAGAAAATAAATTATGATTAAAGAAAATGATGAGGATACACCACAAGTACAACTTAATACCTTTTTAGGTTATGTTAAAGAGAATAAGTTGTGTTAATAGATTAGAATGTCATTGAATTGTTTTTTAATATTCATATCATTATTAATTTTTTTTGGATAATTAACATATATTCCCACATATGGAAAATTTATTTAAGATATTTTCTAAAATAATATAATGATAAAGGATTTGAGAAATATTTCCCTTAGAATTTTTTATTCTATAGTGGTATAATTTGTGATTCTTACAATACTATAAGACCCTAGGATATTTACATTTATTTTTACATTAGGATTATGTGATCTCGCAAAATATTAATACAGATATGGAGTAAACCTGAAAATAATACCATTCATAGTCGTCCATAAATTTGTGATCATTGAGTTAAGGTCAACTGTTGTGGCATTGAAATTGGTCGATAATTATATTCATTTTTCAATTTTCATTTTAGAATATACATCGTTAATAGTTTGAAATATTATTTCCCTAGTCGATTTCATCATTATCTATCTGTAAGAAGATTTTTATATACCACTAATTTGTGAAATACCAATTTATGAAAAATAAACTTTACTGATAACTATACAATAGTAAAAGATCATATTCCATGTGGGTGATGATAATGTGACTCACATTGTATGAATAAAGTGAACTACACCTTCTTAATGTATCATGAGGAATTTAGTTCCATCTCTACCTTGAAAAACCATCCAAGAATGAAAAATTTTGTATGTGTTATCCACAATAAATTGAATAATTTGTTGATTAAAACTGAAAGGTTCATGAAAATTTAAACTTCTATGATAAATATCTTGGGAAGGTGGTGATAATTAGAAAATTGATTTAATTTCAAATAGTTAGGATACCAATAATTTAGATCCTTTTATGAATTTTATTTTATATAAACGTCATCTAGAGTTGAATACCCTTCCAGCAACCATGAAATATATATATTCTAAAAATAAATGATTTATGTCATATTTAATTCAAATATAACAACAGATTAATAATTTGGGACACTATACGTACCTAAAAAATGATGTAATGCTACTTGGTGGATGATGGAATACCATAATGATATAATTTCCCATATATGTATTCAAATAGAGATGTTAGAATAAGTGGATAAACCGTCTAGACAAATGTAAATTAAAATTATCCTACAAGACCATTATCTATCAATGATTATCTATTGGAATTTTCAATTATCCCTCAACATTCCAATGATGCATCTTTATGACATTCTACAATGTGGTGGAGAAAATATTAGTGTCCATTATGGACGTCTTATTAGTATATGGAGGATCATTAAAAATGTGGTTGACAAATCGTGTGATTATTCTTAAGATATGATATCAAACAAACCATGTTATAAATAGGAAAAAATAAATATTTTGGGGACACTTGTAATTTTATTGATACATAGAATATATAGAAAATGGATTTCTTTAGATCTATCTTTGATTAATGTGATATCATGTTTTCCTATTATTCTTTCAATATGGAATGATCAATGTTTTCGGAGGCCTACTATTTTTTATCATTATTTGTTATAAACATATCTAGAATTTACCATATCTTGAGGATTCTCTAGGATAATGATTTTTTTTAATTTAATGATCCATGTATTAAATAATTTCAGCAATTAAATAAATATCTAGTTATATTTCGAATCCCGATCATGCAAAATTGGGATGACCCATTACAATTGTTTTTCAAAACAAGTGAATATGTAAAAGGGGGTATCCATTGATAATAAATTGAATGTATATATCACCATATTTATTATTCAATTTTATATTTATATAAAAATCATTTCAACTAAAGAACCATCTAAAAGAAAATATTTTTGGTGGTCTTTGTCTTAAAAATATTATATTCATACTTTTTATTGTACAGTATCATTATCTATACAGATCAAGCGGTACTCAAGGGACTCTTAGACTAAAAAGATTCCAATATATGTTTTAATTGTTATGTACTATTACTCATGTAGTTTGAATTTTTAACTGATGATATGAATTTAAATAAGAACATGTTCAAACATCATTATCCAATATTGATTTTATAAATTATTTTGGTAGTTGAGTACCAACGTATTTAATAATATATTCCATATGATCATTTTAATCATCATGGAAGCACCTTCACTATGATTTTCGAATATTAATAGCTATTTATCAAAAGTATCACTACACACAAATCATTCATTTCTTCAAAGGAAATTATATTCTTCCAACATTAAACATTTCTTTTTGAATATCAACTAATATTCAAATACATGGAGAGGGAATCATCCACTGATGTGTTGAAAAAGTATATATTTAAGTTCTTTTTGAATTTTTTCATTCATATTTATCTTGTGTATATCACTCGCAAGTCTATTCTATTTCAATGAAAGTATGATAATAATTTTTTTGGAATTTGATTCATAATGATGAGAAAAGTAACATAACCTATTATAATCACATAAAACATACCTGCAATATCAGGTAATGTGTAATGATTCCTCAACATACCTTTCTTAAAATAAAAGTCTTTGATGTTTTTTTACTGAATTTAGGGGGCCCCTTCCCACATTCTATAAAAAACTATATTTTTCTATTTGAGGAATATATATAGAAATACGGGGAATCCTTTGAATAAATCAACTCTAGGATATAGGTTGTGATGTATTTATTAAAAATTAATATATATGGAATCATTTAACTTTTCATTGTATTATTCAGTGACTAGAGGACAAATTTCGAAAATAATTTGATGAAAATTTTAATAAAGAAATGTAGACTAAAGAAAAAAACATGAAAACCCTATCACCAATAGAAAAGTGGTCATGTGGATGTTTTAAATCTAGAGATCAAGTGGATTTATAAAATGATGGTTGGGGAATAAATGAAGGAATGATATAAAAATCATGATGATGTCTATTTAGTAAACCAAACTATATTTAATACTAATGTTTGAATGTTAAATTTCAATCTGGTTGATGGAAAGGCATTTCAAATTCCATTTGAACAAGATAATAAGGCATATATGGTAGAGGAAGAAATTATTTTTGATCTCAAAACATATAGAGATATGAGAAGGGTTCACATAACATAGCATCATGAAATTATATGTTAATATTATGTAAAATACTAAATTTAAAAATAGAATACCAAGGCAGTCCATGACTAGATATTATCCCTAAAATTAGTCAAACATACCAATAAGGTAAATAATTTTAATAAAAAATTGTTATATTTATCTTCGAAACATGAAATATGAGTGGTCTGTGTCATTCAATGTTGTTAATGTAATTCACCATGATGTTACAAGGTTTACCTAACCATGAAATATAATCATCTATGGTATTGGACTTCTATAGTTCAGTCTGCATGGTGTCTCAATAGAAAATCGGCACTGTGCTATAACATTCCAACTAGTTCTCAAACATTCCTATTCTATGGCAATCGTCCTTTCATGGTTAAACAAACTATGAATATTAAGTTAAATATGCATATTAATCATGTGGAATAATACAAAAACCCCAAAATTTCAATACATAAACCCCTTAATATTAATCACAAAAATATTCCATCCTCCCGAGTCAGCCTATGTGCATCACATCCATATTACCTCTCCCCCTTTACTCCCAACCCTATCCATTACATCTTACCTCAAATCCATTCACACACAATATTAAGGTATATAATTTTTTTATTATTCCTGTTATCCAATTAGTTTTTCATTATTCTCATTATTTTATGATTAGTTCATCCCCTCTTTTTCCCATTCTCCTTTCAATTTTTTATTCTCAAATTGTACAATTTTTATATGTACATTCATCAGCCCTAGACACCATATACAGTAGATCTTTAAAAAAATTAAGAGTTCATCCCCTCTCATTTAACTTAATAAGGATATCCTTTCAATTATTCTTGGGATTTAATTTCATTAATTTAATTATATTTTTTTGACTTGTATTGTGATTTATTTTACTATTCATTCCCCTTGTTGGATAACCTACCAATCATTAACACTCTCTAAGACCTCGTATTCATTATGTTTCCATTGTTTAATTTTTTTAAAAAGATTATTATCCCTTATAAAATCCCAAATAAAGATAAAAAATAATGATACCAAGAGATCACCTACGAGGATGTTATCCCACACTAATGTTTTCCACCATACTACATTTATGCACGTGGTATTGATGATGATTTCAAAGTCTTTATTACCGCCAATAACTATATAGACTCCCTTTCTATTCATAAACCAACTTTTGGAAATGTTGTACTAGAGTTTGAAAAAAAGTACTTGTTTATAATTATATTCTATTTATAATTATTGAGAGATTATTGAGGCATAAGGTGATGTGAAATTCTACCTCCTAATAAATAAAATTATTTTATAATTGGGGAGTTTTTCTACTAGGTTGGAATTTATGAAGAGGATATTATTCATAGTATACATTATAACAAGACATACTTGACAAGGGTATCCAATTTCAACAGAAAAGTTTGGGTAACCACTGCACAACTGGTACAATTGTATTCTCCTAAAACTATTAATGATTAAAAATTGATCCTTCTATCCCATTATGTCTTTTAGTAGATTCATACAACTAGTTTCAATTCGAGTTCTGAAAACGAAGGAAATATGAGTGCATGGTACCTATTTTTTACAATATTCCACGATTTCAATGTATAAAATAAATTTGGATTATGTTTGACCCAATAATTATTACACATGCTTACTATACGTATGTGAGACATTTTTTTAGCCCTTATATTATGTGCTTGGACAAGCATCTCATAATCCTTTTTTTCAAAGTGAACTTCACTATTCTTGGTCTCCCTCTCACATTCCATATCACTATGATAAAATATATTTTATTTCAAGAATATGATGTGTATAAATACCATTTTATATGATCCTGTGAGGGATCATTGGAAGAGTCTTAAGAATCCTTACCTCCACCCAATTCCTCCCATAAAACCCCTCAAACTTTTGAGGGACACCATATTCCATCCATATATACCACCAAAACTCTTATATCGAACCCTACCTCAACCATTCCACCTCCCCTTACCCCTATTAATTCATCCATCATGACCATATGTGTACCTCTTATGTCAAACCATACCTACTATGGAATTGTTATTAGAAGACATATTAAATGTTTGTCATGAATTTTGAGTATGATTGAAGCCCAATGAAGGACACTAGCATATAATAATTCCATACAATAGAACTATATTTTCCCCTTCATAAGAATCCACCATATTACTACCTCTATGAAAGATATTTCTCTTGGCATAAGCCTTCTACGAACACTTCTTCATTCCATGAAGTAGACCATAGTTATTGGGAATTGGGAAAGGTCTTATTTGATGAGTGGGGGGGAAGTTTTTCCTTCATCTACCACATGTATGGATTATGAGATGGTACAATCTGGAAAAACTTATGATAAAGCTGTAATGCCAAAATATTTTGTAATATATTGTTTTAAATAACTTAATCTTTTTGATATTTTTCATTTAAATAACACAAAATATAATCTTTGTTATATAAAATCACATAGTTAATATTTATTTTTACACAATAATATGTCGAGGTCATAACAAATTAAATACATAGTTAATAATTTAGTACACAAAACACTACAATTCTCACTTTTTTACAAACAAGGCTGATTACTTTTTATTTCTTACGTTACATGTGAGGCTGAGTTTTACCAAATTGTAATATAAAATTAAGATTGTTATTACGATATTATTATAGTTACCAAAAATCTATTGAAATAGAAATAAAAACTATTATTAACTAAATTATTAAAATATGATTCAAAAATGAATATAAAATTAAACTGTTTTTCATCCATTTGATATAAATGAATGTAAAATCAATTTAAAAATATAGAAATTACTTTTCTATGAAAATAATTTTTTATAGAAAACAATTTTTTCTCAATAATTTAATCCAAAAACAGTTTTTAAATTTTGAAAATAATATAATATATATATATTAATACAATATATTACATATTTTTTTTTCACACTCATCCACTATATTATATAGGCATAATATAAGAAAAACTAAAATTTTATAATAAAAATATTTATTTTTTCAATGGGGCAATTTTACTGCATTTCAATAGAGAAAAAATTTTAAATATAAATCTTGAATATTTTCTAATTTTAAATGAAAAAATAAACATATTCTTTGAAAATATGATATAAAATTTTGTTTGGTATAATTTTTTGTATTTTTTGACATGTTTCATGTTTTGAATAATAGGGAAAAATAAAAAATTTAATTTGAAAAAAAAATTTTCATTGAAGAAAATTATAGTGTTATGTTATATTGTTTATTCAATTCAATGAATAATGAGATAAACTTTTTATCAATTAATTTAATTTTTTCCCTTATAACCAATTTAAAATTGAATCTGTATCTAAAAATGAATCAATCTTTTTAATAGTATCAATTTAAATCCTTATTTTCAGGCACCATATACAAGAACAATTTAATATTATTTTAGATACATATGTGTATTTAATTCTGAAATATGATTCCAAATTGGGAATAAAAATTAGAAAAATATGTGAATAAATTCATTTTCTTTTTGGATTGTATGAGTTGTAACTTTAGTAATTTTTATTATCACGATTCAAGGAGAATAAGTTTATTAACAGAAAAAATAATATTATAAAACAAATAATACTACCATAAATCTTTCCTAAATGTTATTTCGTTATTTTTATTAGATCCTAAACACGTAATTCAATAATTTTTATTTTATTTAGTGGAATCATTTCCATGAAAATGACTTAGATATTATAAAAATCAAATAGAATGGAAACATTTAACCCTCTTACATTTAATAATTATACTATTTATAATATGTGGACAAATAGAATAAATTCTAAAATATAGTTATAATTATAAATTTTTAAAAGAATATATACAACGTGGTATATTATTTTAATATTCTAGTGAGGAAATAATTTTCCTAAATATTTGAATAATAAAGATTCAATAATTATTTATTTAATGAAAATTTCAATTAAATGATATTTGAAATATTGATATAAATATAATTTAAATTAATTTAAGGTTTTTAATGAAATTTATATGTGAATATATAATTTTAGGTTTTAAATAAAATATTTTTAATAAATTTATTTTGCTAGATTAATATTCATAATGTCAATTTAATGAATAATGTCAAAATTAGCAGCAATGATATTTTAAGAAAATAATATGTTATTAAATTGTTAATAAAGTATAAAAATAGTAAATAAGGACAAAGGGTACAAATTATGTTCTAAAATATCATTAATTGACCATTTATTGTTTAGTTTACTCCTTAAATATAAAACCATCAACATTTTTATATCGAAAATTTTGTTACAATAGTTTAATTTAAAGTTGCTAAACTGAGTGTTACTATAAATTACAGGGTCTAAAATTTCACCAAAACCTATAGAAATATATTTTATCTGATATTAAAATCATATAATATATTATATTTTAATTAATTTAAATTTTTATGTATTTGGATTTGGATTTAATTTATTGTAAATTTTTTCTGAGAAATTATAAATGTGCCTCTCTCTTCTTCTAAAAAGGAAACTATTCTTATCATTTTTTCCACCATTGAAGCCTTTTTACTCATAAAAAACATACCCAAATATCCTCCCAACATCCCTATACAAATTTTATAGGCCTTACATTAGAAATAATTCCAACCAATGAACTCCATTATTGAACATCCAAAAGTGATACATATAGTAGAGGCGACGTTCATAAAAAAAATTAGTTCTATTTCATCCATAAACCAATAAAAATATTTTTATTTAATGTTTATATAAAAAAATAAATATACTTAATATATTTAAATTTTTTTATATAATGTGTTTGACCTACACTCTAACACATTTTCGTCAAATGGGACACACAATCATTGTTCTTCTATACGTCATATGACCTTCTCACAAACAGTTGTCATTCATTATTCAATTAGGTCCTTTCATGGTTTGTAATAATTATGATCACTTCAGTTTTCATATGATACATTTTATATTTATGAGGTATATATGATTCAATAATTCTTATATAACACATACAATCTTAATTTCCTTTTTGTGTTAATATGATAACCTTGTTTGTGAACATAAGGAAAACCGACTCCTCTAGGCGATATAATTAAATTAAACATTACATGGAATGTATTATGATTGGGATTAGAGATATTATATGATATTAATTAAAAAATTAATTATATAATAATGATATTTTATATATTTTAGTTTCATCTTTCATTCATTATGACCAAAAAATGAAAACAACGTTCATGTATACGTACAACCTACACTCTTCATGAACGATGTATTTCATTTTTCTAATTAAATATTTTATATTAAATTATTAATTCATATATAATTCATATATATGATATTTATATTGTTTTTAGCATTATTTAGGTATCGTAATCGTGATATAATTAAGAGAAAAAAATATAATGAATCAAAACTGAGTTGAATAAAGAAACTATTACCCAAAGCATAACATTAATGTGGACTTCTTAAAAATGGTTAATATAATGTAATAATAAAATCATATATGTTATTCCATAAAAAATATGTTATTATAATATATTTATAATAAACATATATTTATTATAAAATCGGTTTGAATGATTATTATGTGAATCCACACATAAGGTAAGGGTATTGTCTTCTCACTTTTATTTATGCGACATATATACTATATTATCCACTTATCCATGTTTCATGGTGTATTGAGATGGGCCTTTCGTGGGGTGTGGAAAAAACAATTATTTACTAATTTATAATATTCTATATAGGTTAACCTAGTTTGTCTCCAGAGAGGAGAGCAAAAAAATAAAGTTTGTCACTTTAAATATGAGAAATAAGTGGGGTTGTTTTTGAAATGCTTTGGTTATAAAAACAAATCATTGAAATAAAAGAATGAAATAGAGTAAAAATATTAGATGAAATTGTTAATTATATTGATAGAAAATAGTGATATGAATTGAGTGATCACGTTAGGATTGGTTTTCAAATTGCAATGTTATAACAGTTCAAATTTATTCATTCCTCTTTTATTAAATCAATTAAAATGATATTTCAAAATCGCTTCCTATCACATATTTTTTTAATGATGTTGGTGATATAAACCTTGAAAAGATCTTATTTTGGCCTAATAAACTTCCTTTTATGAACGAGATGTAGATAAAAACCTCAATTGATTTAGGTAATTTTTAATCGGGTCTTGTTTAGCCCAATCAATATTGAATACCCAGTAAAAATCTCACATATACTGACGATCACCAAGTATTTCCCCAGTATGTTATGATATATTCCATCCTATATAGAATAGAACCCAGTGAGGGATTTAATTTTCATTAAACAAAGAAATAATAACAAAATAATATAAAATAAAATACAATTTCACAAGATAATATAAGTCGTTTTTACAATTGAAACCAACATCGAAATAGATAGGACATTTTATATCATTAAGCGCATGAACTCAAATATTAAAAAACGGAAAAATTAACCTTCCCTAATCACTCATATGATTTACCCCACCATGGTATGGGTTATTGAGATGAAGTAGGAAGAAGAATACATAACAAATATAAAAGAATGAAAAGAGGGAAAAATTAAGAACATGAACATTTCACCCAAAATCTGTTCACCAGAAGATCAACCGCGGTTTGTCCACCATCTCATTGAACCAGGATGAGGTCCTTTCTTATAGGATGTGAGGAATGTAGTTGGACATCTACCGATGATTTTTGAAAGCATTCTGAGCCATTTGTAATGAGTTATGGCCGCATTTGTAGAACTGACATTTTTGGGCCGCCAGTCACTATTCCACAAACCCAACTTTGACATGTTAAAGGGCATAATTAATAAACTTATTTATACATAATTTTTTTTAGAATCATCCTTGTGGAGTTCTCTTTCGATCCCAGCTAGAATAATCTAATTTTATGGTCGGTATCCTGAGATATGAGTCATTGAATGAGTCATGGTTTATTCTGCTGGCCATATTATGTGTTAAAATTTACCTATTTTGTTTGGCCTCTAAGAGTTCAAATTGGATCAGGGTCAGAAAGGCTAATTTGTATCCCAAAGCACTTGTCATCCTAAAAAATCAATCAGGTGAATTGGATTAAAATTGTAGAATTTTTGGTCAAAATACAAAGACAACATAAAACAGTTAAATGTCCAGAATTAAGCAATTTTCACACTTAAGCTCAATACTCACCGAAAGTCATAAAATGATCCAAAGAAGCTCAAATTGGTTAATGATAAGGGATTAAATCATTTAAAAACATATTTATAAGTATGGAAAATATTATCTCTGTCAATTCCACCACACATAGAACTTGGGCTTCTAGACAAGTAAACATCGATATCAAATCACAGAAAATTTAAAACACTTATTCTTGAGATCTAACAATTTAATACCATAAAACCAAATATATCATGCCTAATAAAAAAATTATTTCATGTTCTAAATTCACATCATTAAATATATTTTCTCTAAATTTCTTCTCCCATGCACATAAAACACATACCTCACTTTCATTTTCTCTCATCACACAAATTTCATCTTTTCATCACAGTCTTTCTCATCCAATACTCATACAAGGGTCACCATAGGCTTGAAAAATTTCTACATCTCCACCCGATGTGAGTCAAGGACATATGTTTATCCTAAGGACGTAATAGGGTTATTCTGCAGCTTTAGTTTGGTAGGATTTGGATGTGAAATGTTTGAGGCAGAATAAGGAGGGTTTGGCTCTTTTTGAAACAAAATTTCATTATTCAAATTTTTTCTCATGTACAACCTCCTCCTCACTCCACTTAATTGTAAATAAGATATATTTGAATGAAAAATCAGTGAAATTTCCCACCATTGATCATTTCATCAGTAACTATTTCTGTCATCTCAAACATGAAGGAAGTCTCAATGTCTGAGGGTCATGTGATTAACAAAGCTGGGCATACAGATGAGTCTCTCCAGCCCAAGGATGGGAAGGCTTTTCATCTGAATGATCGAAAAGGTAAAAAAGTCATCATGGACTCGGATGGTTTCATCACTCCAACCCACAAAAAAACAAGAAAACATAGAGGCAACGTCAATTATGAGAGAACTATCATCACAAGATCTTTTACGGCCAGAAGTCCTGGCCTTGAGGTGCCTCCACAACCAGTCCCTCTTGAGCCCCTCCCAGATTATTCTGACTGTTCTAACTCAGAAATTTCTTGAGGCCCTGGTGGTTTTCTTAGCATATGGTTGGCTATATTATTTTCAATGGTTTTTGCTTATTGGTTGATTTGGTTTCTCTGGAGGTTGCTGGTTTTGGCAGTTTGACACCCTGAGAAGTTATATTTTGGCTGTCTGGAATTCTTTTATTTCTTTTCAGAATGACATCTGCAATTTCAATTTCCATTTTTGAAAAGAAAAAAATCTCTTCATTGGATTTATGGAAGACTCTCAAATATAGATGCAGAAAAGGCAATCCTTTTTGCTTAAAAAGGACCTGCTTTCAATTCTGAAATTTCAGTTTCACTGCTCATTTCTGATATCTTTGCTGCCCTTTTTTGCATTTCAATGGCACTGTTGTGCTACGATGATTTTAAAGCAATCCAAGGATGAATCATATGCTTTAAGTTCCTGATATGAAAGGATCATATCATGAATTTCTGTTTATCTTCTTACTTGGTTACTGAAATTATAAGGAGTTCTCTGTTTGATTTGAATGTTCTCTGATAACTAGTCTATGGGAGTTCTTATACTCACTTTGGTTGATGTTTGGATGACTGTATTGTGAACCTGTTGAAACATTAGGAAGCGCATGGATGCTGAAATGGAGTCTCAAATGGAAGAATCAAAACTGTGATCACATACTGAAGACCTGAAATTTTTCTCTGGCCACAAAAACACTGGTTCCTGGCAAGAAGGCGAAGTTCACTTCTCCTCATAAGACTGATGTCAAGACGGTGGTGCACACTGGATGAAGATTTGGCTGACCGCGATGATGAAGATTATCTGAAGATGGGTGATTCCGATGATGGTTTTGAAGATGATGATGAGGACGACTCTGAGGAGGAATAATCAGATGACAACGAAGATGCACTGAAGAAGGTAGAAGCAGGCAAGAGGTCCCTTGGGGAGTCGGTTTTTCTTTGTCATTTACTTTTATCCTCTTTAATTCCCTACTGGTGTAAATTCTTTACACCTCGAGTCTGTACTGTATACATTTTGTTTTTAATAAATTCCATTGGGGGGCATGAACTAGGAAACCAGTTCATGTCATCAACCCATTTAAAAAAATCATCTCAAACATGATTTTTCTTAACAGCTCTAGCAAAGGCACAACATTCTTTCCCCATTGGAAGCTCTAGAAAGGCACAACATCTCATACATGAATTCTCCAGAAAAGGCACAACTTCCAACATAATGATTTTTTGGCAGTATATTATTTCCTTAAACATTTTATTTTCCACCCAGTGTATCACCAAATGAGGAAGCACATTACAAGATAGTTTCCCCCACACTTACATTCACCTAGATTATGCAATTTCACTTAAAGAGGAGATTGGATAGAGAAAATTGACTTCTGATCTAGCTAACCAAGAAGGATATTCGTGGATTCTATGGGATATATGGATTAAATGTACAAGGTGGGCCATTATGAAAAGGATTCATATGAAATATGTGCTTTAATACCAAAGAACACATCAATCATTTAAAACACATGTACCTCAAACCCTCATGTTTTGACAAGAATAAATCAAATTCTGGTTAAATCAAGCATGGTATGATTCTCTCAATAAATGAGGTGAATGAAAAGTATATGAATATTTGGTTTAGAAGCCTCATAGTAAAGTGATTTCAAATATAATTACAGTGAATTGTGGCATGGGATTTTAAAATCAGAGTAATTTTAATGAAATTTCTAAATATTTGAACTGGAAAAAAGTCATTTTCTTCATTCATTTAAGCTTAGTTTCATTCGATAGATTGTTTCACACATTGAAATTTGTTTCAAAATATGTGATGATAATAATTTCAGCTCAATAGTTTCAAATACACACAAAATTTGAACAACACGCTATTTTTTCTTAAACAAATAATTGAAAATACTAAACTATTAAGGTTCTCTCCCCACACTTAAATGATTTTGTGTTCACAATATATTCAATTGTATTTAACATGTAATTATAGTTTAAATTGAATCACAATAATCAATCAGGAGATAAGAAGAGGCAAAACCTGAAATATTGGTAGTTCAATGTTGATATAATCTCCTCAGTGTTACGCACATAAAAACCAACAAAAAAGGTAGATAATAAAACATAATAATATTATTAAAAGTAATGAAAATAGAAATAGAATGATTATATAAGGATAGATCTGGGTTTTATCCCCCAAGTGGGCCCTGGGTTTTGACTACTTCCAGGTGGGCAGTTTCAGTTGGTTATCTCCAATCTGACGGTGGGTTGAGTTTCTTTAAGAGGAGCTACAAAAAAATTCTCCTTCCAGTTAGAACATATTCCTTTTTGTTGAGGACTATATGGATATAGTACACCATGTCCTATCTAATGAAAATGATATGAATCTTGTATGGTGGGGTTAGGATAATAAATGAATACTCTTCATTCTTGGTTTCCCCTTTCACAACTTCTTCTTTATTCTCTAGCGGTTCATCAAGGCATGCTACATCAAAAGAATAGTCAAAGATAAAATCAGAGAGTAATTGAATTTGAATAAAATTAAAGCATGATGAATCAATATCAAGATCTTCCCTTTCTATGTAAGCATCTTTTGTCTCTTTTTCCTAATGAAAATCCACTTTGGTATCCTCTTGAAATTCCTTTAATAAGAATTCATCTAGTTCAGGGAGCTCCATATGTTCTTTTTCTGTTGTATCTTCTTTTTTTCCTTATCACCAAGAAAATACATTTTTTCCCAAATATGAATATTTCAACCAAGGGAAGGTGAAACTCAATTCAGATTCTATATAATCAGAATAAAATGAGTTAAAAAAAATGATTGTCTATTTTATGTGTATTGACTTCTATTTCTTCTTCAGTATGAGGTTTCTCATGTAGTTGAATTTCCCAAGATAGAGGTAGGTAGTTAGGCTACTTGATCATTTCTTCAAATTCTCACACCTGAATGCTCCAGAAAAGGCACAACTTCCAACAAAATGATTTTTTTAGGCACTTTATTCTTCACGTTAACATTTTATTTTTCACCCACAGTATAACCAAATTAGGCAGCACAATACAAGATAGCTTCCCCGAAACATAAGTTCAACTAGATTATGAAATTTCACTTCAAGAGGATGCTGGATATGGGATAATTGACTTATGAGGTGGCTAAACTAGATGGATGTTCATGGCTTATATGGGCTACAAAGATTAAATGTACAAGTTGGGCCATTATAAAAATGATTAACAAGAAATAGGGGCTTTAATACCAAAGAAACACCTCAATCATTTAAAACACATGTACTTCAAAACCTTCTGTTTTGACAGGAATAAATCAAATTATGGTTACATTGAGAATGGTATGGTTTTATCAAGAAATGAGGTGAATGAAATGTATATGAAAATTGGGTTCAAGCACCTCAAATGAAAGTGATTTCCAATATAATGATATTGAATTGTGTCATGGGATTAAAAAATCAGTGTACATTTCAAGAAATTTCTAAATATTTGAACTTGAATAAAATTCATTTTCAGCAATCAATTAAGCCATGTTTGATGGGATAAATTGTATCACACAATGAAATGGATTTCAAAATACGTGATAATAATCATTTCGGATCAATAGTTTCAAAAAAACAAACACAAATTTGAAAAACACAATTTTTTTTGGAAAAAATAATTTAAAATATTAAACATCCAAGGTATCTCCCCCACACATAAATTATGCATTGTCCACACTACATTCATTTGGATTTAACATGTAATTATAGTTTGAATTGAATTAGAAAAATCAATCAAGAGATAAGGATAGGTAAAACCTGACTTATTGGAAGTGAAATGGTGAGTTAAGCTCCTCAGTGTTGCACACATAAAAACCTATAAACAAATCTAGATAATAAAACCTAATAATTTTTTTAAAAGTAAAGAAAATATAAATAGAAGGATAATAGAAGGATAGATCTTATTTCAATCCCCTAAGTGGGCCCTGGGTTTTGACTACCTCCAGATGGGATGTTTTAGTTGGTTATCATTAATCCAACGGTGGGTTGAGTTTTTTTGAGATAATCCACCATGTCATTTTCATTTCAGTTAGAAAATCATCCTTTTTCTTGAGGACTATATGGATACGGGACATCATGTCCAATCTAATGAAAATGAAATGAATCATGTATGGTGGGGTTAGGATAATGAATGAGTCCACATCATTCATCATTTCAACTTTGACAACTTCTTTTTCATTCCCCATCAGTTCCTCAAGGAATGTTGCATCAAAATAATAGTCAAAGGGAAAATCAGAGAGTAATTCAATTTGAATAAAATTAAAGCCTGATTAATCAATATCATGCTCTTCCATTTCAAATTAAGAATCATGGGTCTCTTTTTTCTCATGGAAATCCACTTTTGTCTCCTCTTGAAATTCCTCTAATAAGAATTCATTCAGTTTAGAGAGCTCCATATGTTCTTCTACAGGCGTATCTTATTCTTTTTCCTCATCCACCAAGGAAATACATTTGTTACCCAAATCTGAAAATTTCACGCAAGGGAAGGTGACACTCAATTCAGATTCTATATAATCAGAATGAAAGGTTTTATGAAAAATATTATCTCCCTTATGTGTATTGAATTCAATTTTTTCTTCAGTATGAGGTTTTTCTTGTAGTTGAATTTCACATGATAGAGGTAGGTAGTCAGGCTGTCCTTCTTTTCATCAAATTCTACCACTTTTGGGGTGTCTTTCTTCAATGGTTCTGGATCTTCTACTTTGTAAGGAATATGTTGATAAAGTAGTTCTTCATAGTTATTCCAGAATACATCAAGATCTTTTTGATCTCTCACATGTATATCAGTAGGTAATTTTTCCTTCTTATCCTCCACAGGTTGATTTATAGGTTCTGATTTTTCTATCATTCCACGGAAATATTCAAATGCAGGTTCTACATTTTTCTCTAGTTTTTCTATGTAATTTTGATGTTCTTGCATCTAAAATATATCATAACTAGCCGAATATAATTATAAAAAATGTGCTTATTTGTTACATGAATTAAAGAAATAATCATTTGAAAACATCATGTAAAAAAATATATGATTTTTTTGAAAAGTGTTAAATATTTATAATGAGATTGTGGCAATACCGCCCTAGAAACAATGCCAAGTTTTGACACGGGCCTGTCGTGGGGTGTGAAAAAAATAAGTATTTTATAAGTTAAAATATATTATAATGGTTAACCTAGGTTGTCTTCAGAGATGAGCACACAACAATCAAGTTTCTCATACTAAATATGAGAAATAAGTGGGGTTGTTTTTGAATGGGATTGGTTATGAAAACAAAGCATTAAAAAAAATAAAGTAAAAATAAATGATGAAATTGGTAAATAAATTGATATAAAATTGTGATATGAATATAGTTATCAGGTTATGGTTGGTTACTCAATTTCAATGTCATCATAGTTCTAATTTATTCATTCCTCTGTCATTAAATCTATTAAAATGAGATTTCACAATCGATTCGTCTCACTTATTTGTTTAATAACATTTTTGAGAATAAACCATACAAAGATCATATTTTGGTATAATATATTTCCTTTTGTGAAATAGTTTTAGAGTATACCCTCAATTGATTAAGGAAATTCCCAATCAGGTCTTTTTTATCCCAATCAATTTTGAATTATCAGTACAAATCTCACACGTACTGACGATCGCCAAGTACATCACCACTATGTTTGGATCTATTAAATCGTATATATACCTGATCCTAGAGATGAATATAATATTCATTAATCAAAGATATAATAAAAATCAAATATAAAATCAAATACAATCGCACAAGTTATTATAAGCTATTTTTACAATTGAAACCAACTTCATAATAGAGAAATCATTTTATAACTTTAAGAGCATGAACTTAAACATTATAAAATGGAAAAAATAACCATCCCCAATCACCTATATGATTTACCCGCCATGGTAAGAGAAAATTTGAATAACGGGGAAGAAGAATAAATTAAAAAACTAAAAGGAAGAAAAGGGGGAAAAAGAAGAACATGAACATTTCCTCCAAAATCTGTCCACCAGATGTTTTACTTCGGTTCGACCACCATATCATCAAATCAGGCTGAGGTCCCTTCTTATAGGATATGTGGAATGTAGTTTTCCATCTACCCACAATATTTGAAATCATTATGAGCAATGTGGAATGATTTATTTCCTCATTAGTAGACCTGACGTTTTCTAGCTGTCAATCACTATTCCACCAACCCAACTTAGACTGGTTGAAGGGCATATTTAATAAAATTATTTCTATATGAAATTTTATTTGAATCTTCCTCGTTGATTTTTATTTAGATCCCAGCTTGAATCATCAAATTTTATGGTCAGTATCTTGAGATATGAGTCATTCAATGAGTCATGGTGTATTCTGCCGGCTAGATTATGTGATCACATTGACCGATTTTGTTTGTCCTTTTAGAGTTAGAATTGGCTCGGGGTACAAAAGACTAATTTGTATCCCAAATCTCCTATAATCCTAAAAAATGAATTAGGTGAATTTGATTAAAATAGTAGGAGTTGTGTTTAAAATACAGAGAACATAAAACTGTTAAATGTCCAGAATTAACCAATTTTCACACTTAAGCTCAGAACTCAACAAAAGTCCTAAAATGATCCAAAGAAGATCAAATTGGATAATGATAAATGATTAAATCATTTTAAAACAAATTTATAAATATGAAAATATTATCCCTTTCAATTCCACCACAGATAGCACTTGGACTTCTGGACAATTAAACATCGATATCAAATCATAGAAAATTTAAAACACTTATTCTTAGGATCTAACAATTTAATATCAAGAAACAAAATATATCATTCCTCATAAAAAAACTTTATTTCAAGTTATAAATTATGTTAATTAAATTTATATACTATAAATTTCTTCTCCCATGCACACAAAACACATACCTCACTTTTATTTTCTCCCATCAAACAAATTTCATCTTTTCGTAAATGCTTTTCTCATCCAATACTCATACAAGGGTCACCATAGGCTTGAAAAATTTCTATATCTATAGACGATGTGATTCAAGGACATATGTTTATCTTTAGAAAATTTTAGGGATATTCTGTGGCATTATCTTGGTAGGATTTGGTTGTGAAAAGACCGAGGATGAATAAATAGTGTTTGGCTCTTTTTGAAACAAAATTGCATTATTCTAATTTTTACTCAAGTACAATCCCTTTCTCACTCCCCTTAATTGTAAATTAGCTCCATTACCCTGAAAAATACATGAAATTTCACACCATTAATCATTTCATTAGTAACCATTTCAATCATCTCAAATATGATTTTTCTTGAAAGCACTAGAAAAGGCACAACTTTCTTTCTCCATTGGAACTCTAGAAGGGCACAAATTCTCAAACATGGAAGCTCTAGAGAAGGCACCAATTCCTAAAAAAAGATTTTTTTTCTTTAGTATATTCTTCCCGTAAAACTTTTATTTTCCACCCAAAGTATATCCAAATGAGGCAGCTCATTACAAGACAACATCTCCCACACTTATGTTCCACTACATTATGCAATTTCACTTCAAGAGCAGGATGGATAGTGTAAATTGGCTTATGATGTGGCTCCCTAGCAGGCTATTCTTGGATTCTATGGACTAGAAGGATTAAATTTACAAGGTGGTCCATTAGAAAAAGTATTAATATGAAATATGGGATTTTATACCAAGAAACGCCTCAGTCTTTTAAAACACATGTACCTCAAACCCTCATGTTTTGACAGGAATAAATCAAATTCTGGTTAAATCGAACATGGTATGGTTCTCTCAAGAAATGAGATGAATGAAAAATATATGAAAATTAGGTTCATAAGACTCACAAGAATGTGATTTCAAATATATGGACAGTGAATTATGTAATGGGATTAATAAATCAGAGTACTTTTGATGAAAATTTAAAATATTTGAACTTCAAAAAAAGTAATTTTCAGCATTCATTTAAGCTTATCTTCATGGGATTAATTGTTTCAAACATTAAAATGGGTTTCAAAATACATGCTGATAATCATTTCAGCTCAATAGTTTCAAAAACACAAAAAAATGTGAAAAAACGCAATTTCTTATCATACAAATATTTTAAAATACTAGACATCAAAGGTTCTCTCCCCCGCACATAAATGATACGGTGTCCACAATACATTCAATTGTATTTAACATGTAATTATAGTTTAAATTGAATCATAATAATCAATCAAGAGATAAAAAGTGGTAAAAAAACTTATTGGTAGTGCAATGTTGGGTTATTCTCCTCAGTATTACGCACATAAAAACCTACAAACAAAGGTAGATAATAAAACATAATAATTTTATTAAAAGTAAAGAAAATAGAAATAGAATGATAATAGAAATACATATCTTGGTTTAATCCCCCATGTGGGCCCTGGGTTTTGACTACCTCAAGATGGACAGTTTTAGTTGGTTATCCCTAATCTGATGGTGCGTTGAGTTTCTTTGAGATGAACCACTAACACAATTTCCTTCCAATTAGAACTTCTTCATTTTGGTTGAGGATTATATGGATACAGTACATCAAGTCCACTCTAATGAAAATGATATGAATCTTGTATGGCGGGGTTAGGATAAATAATGAGTCCTCCTAATTCTTGGTTTTAACTTTCACAACTTCTTCTTCATTCTCCAGCGGTTCCTCAAGGAATGCTGCCTCAAAATAATAGTAAAAGAAAAAATCATTGATTAATTAAATTTAAATAAAATTAAATCATGAGCAATCAATATCAAGCTCTTTTATTTGAACGTAGGAATATTGTGACTCTTTTTACTCATGGAAATCCACTTTTTTACCAGCTTGAAATTCCTCTAATAATAATTCATCTAGTTTAGGGAGCTTCATATGTTCTTCTTCAGGTGTATCTTCTTCTTTTTCCTCATCCACCAAGGAAATACATTTTCTTCCCGAATCTGAATATTTCAAGCAAGGGGAGGTGATACTCAATTCAAATTATATATAATCTGAATGAAAAGAGTTATGAAAAATATCATCTCACTTATGTGTATTGAATCAATTTGCTTCTTCAATATGAAGTTTCTCTTGTAGCTTAATTTCACAAGATAGAGGTAGGTAGTCAGGCTCATCCATCTTTTCTTCAAATTCTACCACTTTTGTGGTGTCTTCATTCATTAGTTCTGGTTCTTAAACTTTGTAATGAATATGTGGATCAAGTAGTTCATAAAAATTATTCTAGAATCCATCTAGACCTATTTGATCTCTTACATGTATCTCAGTAGGTAATTCTCCCTTCTTATCCTTCACAGGTTGATTCATAGGTTCTGGTTATTCCATCATTTCACGAACATATTCAAATGAATGTTCTACTTTGTTCTCTAATTTTTCTATGTCTTTTTGATGTTCATGCATCTAAACAATATCATAACCAACCTCATATACTTGTAAAAAACGTGGGTAGTTGTTAATTGAATTAAAGGAATAATCATTTGAATACATCAAGTAAAAATATTTTTTTAGGTTTTTTTGAAAAGTGTAAAATATTTATAAGGAGATTGTGGCAGTACCTCCCCTGCAACGACACCATGTCAGGACACAATCCATTGGTGGGGTGTGGTAAAAAAAATTATTTTCCAAGATAAAATATAGTATAGAGATTAACCTAGGTTGTTTCCATAGGGGATCACAAAATAATCATGTTTTTCACATTAAATATGAGAAAGAAGTGGGGTTATTTTGGAATTGGTTTGGTTTTGAAAAAAAAGTGTTGAAACAAAATAAAAAAATAATGTAAGAGTACTTGAAAAAATTGGTAAAGAAATTGTTATAAAATAGTGATATTAATTGGGTGTTAATGTCAGGGTTGGTTTTCCAATTGCAATGTTTTCATAGTTCCAATTTTTTTATTCCGCTTTTATTAAATCGATTAAAATGAGATTTCACAATCACTTCCTCTCACTTCTTTATTTAATGATGTTAGTGAGATTAAACCTTTCAAAGATATTAGTTTTGTTTAATATCTTTCTTTTTTTGAATGATTTGTAGTGAATATCCTCAATTGATTAAGGCAATTTCCAATTGGGTCTTGTTTATCCCAAATAATCTTGAATACTCGTTAAAAATCTCACATGTACTGACAATTGAAAAGTACCTCACCATTATGATCTGATCTATTCCATCATATGTAGATTGAGGGATATAAATTTTATTAAACAAATAAATCATAACAATTGATTATAAAATCAAATACAATGAAATATGATAATATAAGTTGTTTTTACAATTGAAACCAACTTCATAATAGAGAAAACAAATTATAACTTTAAGAGCATGAACTCAAACATTACAAAATGGAAAAAATAACCTTACCAAATAACTCATAAGATTTTTCCCACCATGGTAAGGGTAATTGAGATGAATATGAATAAGAATAGACTACAAAACTAAAAGAATGAAAAGTTGGAAAAAGAAGAACATGAACATTTCCCCCAAAATCAGTTAACCAGATGTTCTGCTTCAGTTCATCCACCATATCATCGAATCATGCTGAGGTCCTTTCTTATAGGATATGAATAATGTAGTTGGCCATATACCCACAATTTTTGAAAGCATTATTTGCCGTGGGGAATGAGTTATGTCATCATTAGTAGAGCCGTCTTTTTCTGTTTTCCAATCACTATTCCACTAACCCAACTTTGTCTGCTTAAAGAGAGACATTAATAAACATATTTATATATGATATTTTATTTGAATCATCCTTTCCAAGTTTTCGTTCAAAACCAGCATGAATCATCCAATTTTATGTTCTGTAGCCAGTGATATGAGTCATTGAATGAGTCATGATGTATTATGTCAGCCATATTATGTGTTCACATTGACCGATTTTGTTTGGCCCTTTAGAGTTCAAATTGGCACGGTTTCCAAAATAAATATTTGAATCCCACAACTACCATAATCCTAGAAAAAGGAATCCGGTCAATTGGATTAAAATTTTAGGAGGTATTCTCAAAATACATAGACAATATAAAACTATTAAATGTCCAGGATTAACCAATTTTCACACATAAGCTCAAAACTCACCAAAAGTCATAAAATGATCCAATGAATCTCAAATTGGTTAATGATAAGGGATTAAATGATTTAAAAACATATTTATAAAAATGAAAATATTATCTCTATCAATTACCCAACACTTAACACTTGGACTCCTATCCAATAAACATAGATCTCCAATCATAGAAAATTTAAAACACATTTTCTTGAGATCTAACAATTTAATACCAAGAAACAAAATATATCATGACTCATAAAAACCATTATTTCATGTTATAAATTCTGTTAATTAACTATATTTCCCCTAAATTTCTTCACCCGCGAACATGTAACACATACCTCACTTTCATGTTCTCTCATCACACAAATTTCATCTTTTCATCAATGTCTTTCTCATCCAATACTCATACAGTGGTCACCATTGGCTTAAAAAATTTCCACATCTCTAAACGATGTAAGTCAAAGACAGATGTTTATCATTAGGACATTATAGGGTGTTTCTATGGATTTAGGTTGGTAGGATTTGGATGTTAAAAGTCTGAGGCAGAATCAGGAGGGTTTTCTCTTTTTGAAACAAAATTGCGTTATTTTAATTTTTACTCAAGTAAAATCTCCTCCTCACTACCCTTAATTGTAAATCAGATCGATTAGAATGAAAATAAGTGAAATTTCACACCATTCATCATTTAATCAGTAACCATTTCAATCATGTCAAACATAATTTTTCTTGAATGCTCCAGTAATGGCACAACATTCTTTATCCATTGGAACTCCAGAAAGGCACAACTTCTCATACATGGAAGATCTTGAAAAGGAATAGCTTCAAAAAAATTATTTTTTTAAGTGGTATATTCTTCCCTACAACATTTTATTTTCCACTCAATGTATTACCAAATGAGGAAGAACAATACAAGATTTCCTCTCCCACACTTAAGTTCAACTAGATTATGCTATTTCACATCAAGAGCAGGCTGGATAGGGAAAATTGACTTATGAGGTGGCTAATCTAGATGGATGTGCATGGCTTCAATGGGGTACAAGGATTAAATGTACATGTTGGGACATTATAAAAAGGATTCATATTAAATAGTGGCTTTAATACAAAATAAACACCTCAATCATTTAAAACACATGTACATCAAACTCTCCAATTTTGACAGGAATAAATCAAATTCTGGTTAAATCTGGCATGGTATGGTTCTCTCAAGAATTGAATTGAATAAAAAGTATATGAAAATTAGGTTCAGAAGTCTCACAAGAATTTGATTTTAAATATAATGACAGTGAATTATGGTATTAGATTAAATAATAATAGTACTTTTCATGAAATTTCTAAATATTTGATCTTGAAAAGAAGTCATTTTCAGCATTCATTTAAGCTTATTTTATTGGGATAAATTGTTTCAAACATTGAAATGGGTTTCAAAATACGTGATGATAATCATTTCTTCTCAATTGTTTCATAAGCACACAAAAATTTGAAAAACGCACAATTTTTTCTGAAACAAATAATTGAAAATACTAAACTTCAAAGAATCTCTCCCCAACACTAAAATTATGCAGTGTCCGCAATAAATTCATTAGGATTTAACAAGTAATTATAGTTTAAATTGAATCACAACAATTAATCAATATATAAGGATAGGTACAACCGGAATTATTGGTAGTGCAATGTTGAGTTAAGATCCTTAGTGTTGCACACATAAAAACTTACAAACAAAGGAAGATAATAAAAAATAATAATTTTATTAAACGTAATGAAAATAGAAATAGAAAGATAATTGAAGGATAGATCATAGTGTATTCTCCCAAGTGGGCCATTGGTTTTGACTGCCTCTAGATGGGCAGTTTTAGTTGGTTATCCCCAATCCAATGGTGGGTTGAGTCTCTTTGAGATGGACGACCAAAAAAATTTCCTTCCTATTAGAACTTCATCCTTTTTGTTGAGGACTATATGTATACGGTAAAACATGTCCACTCTAATGAAAATGATTTGAATCTTGAATGTCAGAGTTATGATAATGAATGAGTCCTCCTCATTCTTGGTTTCCACTTTCACAACTTCTTCTTCGTTCAACAGCGGTTCCTCAAGGCATGCTGCATCATAAGAATAGTCAAAGGAAAAATCAGAGAGTAATTCAATTTGAATAAAATTAAATTAGGATGAATCAATATGATGATCTTCCCCTTAAATGTAGGCATCTTGTGTTTCTTTTTCCTCATGGAAATCAACTTTTATCCCCTCTTGAAATTCATTTAATAAGTTTTCATGTAGGTCAGGGAGCTCCATATGTTCTTCTTCAGGTGTATCTTCTTCTTTTTCCACATCCACCACAAAAATACATTTGTTGCCCAAATCTGAAAATTTCAAGCAAGGGAAGGTGATATAAAATTCAGATTCAATATAATAAGAATGAAAAGAATTAATAAAAATATTATCTCCCTTATGTTTATTAACTTCAATAGATTCTTCGGTATGAGGTTTCTCTTGTAGCTGAAATCCACAATATAGAGGTAGGTTGTCAGGCTCCTCAATTTTTTCTTCATATTCTACTACTTTTGTTATGTGTTCCTTCATTGGTTATAGATCTTCTACATTTTAATTAATATGTGGATCAAGTAGTTCTTCACAGTTATTCCCGAATCCATCTATATCTTTTTTTTCTCTCACATATATCTCAGTAGGTAATTCTTTCTTCTTATCATCTAATGGTTGATTCATTGGTTCTGGTTTTTCCATCATTGCACAGACATATTCAAATGAAAATTCTACATTATTCTATAGTTTTTCGATGTCATTTATATGTTCTTGAATCTTAACTATATCATAACCATCCTCATATACTTGTAAAAAATTTAGGTAGTTGTTACATGAATTAACAAAATAATCATTTGAAAACATCATGTAAAAATAATTTTTTTTTGTTTTTTTGAAAAGTGTTAAATATTTATAATGAGATTGTGGCACTACCTACCCCACAATAGTGCCATGTTTTGACATGGGCCTTTCATGGGTTGTAAAAAAAAATCATTTAGTAATTTAAAATATACTATATAGGTTTACATAGGCTGTCTTCAGAGATGATCACACTACAATCAATTTTGTCACTTTAAATTTGAGAAATAAGTGGGGTTGTTTTTGAATTGGTTTGGTTTTGAAAACATAGCATTGAAAAAAAAAGAAATAAACTAAAAATATTGGAAGATATTGGTAAAGAAATTGATATAAAATGGTGATATTAATTTAGTGATTAGGGTAGGGTTTTTTCCAATTGCAATGTTATTATAGTTATAATTTATTCATTCCTCATTTATTAAATCGATTAAAATGAGATTTCACAATCGCTTCCTCTCAAATCATTATTTAATGATGTTTGTGAGATTAAACCTTACCAAGATCTTAGTTTGGTCTAATCTCATTACTTTTGTGAAAGAGTTGTATATAATACCCTCAATTTATTATGGAAATTCCAAATCGGGTCTTATTTATCACAAACAATTGTGAATACAAAGTACAGATCAAAAACGTACTGACGATCACCAAGTAATTCACCACTGTGTTCTAATATATTCCATCATATATAGACCAGATCCTAGTGTGGGATGTATTTTTCATTAAACAAATCAATAATAAAAATATAATATAAAATCAAATATAGTTGCGCAACAGAATATACACCATTTTTACAATTGAAACCAACTTCATAATAGAGAAGAAAAAATTATAACTTTAAGCGCTTGATCTCAAAAATGGAAAAATGGAAAAACTAACCTTCCCCAATCACTCATAATATTTACCTCACAATGGTAATATTAATTGAGAATAAGGGTGAAGAATAATATATTACAAAACTAAAAGAAATAAAAGAGGGAAAAAAAGAACAAGAATGTTTCCTCTAGAATCTATCCACCAGGTTTTCTGCTTTGGTTCATCTACCATGTCATCAAATCAGGCTAAGGTCCCTTCTTATAATATGTGAATAATGTATTATTCCATCTACCCATGAATATTTAATGTATTCTAAGCCATGTGGAATGAGTTATGGCCTCATTAGTAGAACTAACATTTTCTGGCCCCCAATCAAAATTCCACCAACCCAACTTTGACCGGATGAAGGGCATTATTAATAAACTTCTATCTCCATGAAATTTTATTTTTTCCTTCCACATCAGGTTATCATATGAACCCAGCTAGAAGCATCCAATTTTATGTTCGGTAGCCTGATATATGAGTCATTGAATGACTCATGGTGTATTCTTCCGGCCATATTATGTGTTCACATTGACATATATTGTTTTTCCTTTTAAAGTTCGAATTGGCTGGGGTTCCAAAAGAATTATTTGTATCCCACAACTCATATCATCCTAAAAAAATGAATCAGATAAATTGGATTAAAATTTTAGATGTTATTCTTGAAATACAAAGACAATAAAAAACTGTTAAATGTCTAGAATTATCCAATTTTCACACATAAGCTCAAAACTCACCAAAATTCATAAAATGATCCCAAGAAGCTAAAATTGGTTAATGATAAGGGATTAAATCATTTAAAAACATATATATAAATATAAAAATATTAGCGCTATCAGGAATATTCTAATTTATGACATCTGATATAATACATTTAATTTATTTCATGATATTTAATGTTACAATTGATTTGCATTTCGTTCAGATGGAACATAATTCAAATGTTACTATAGTAGTAATGGGATTAAAAGTCTCACTTTTATTTATACAAGAATCATCTCATATTAACTAGTTGTTTATTTTTTGTCATATATACAGTTCTACTAACTTTAATATATTATCATTATCCAAAAATTTATGGTTATTTTTATATCCAAATTATTATTCATCTTTCATGATGTTTACAGATCAAAAATTATCAATCTTTTAAGGTAATTTTTTTTGCTAAATTTGCCTTATTTGAGAAAAATATTTTTTTATGGACCTATATTCATTTAGATGTTTATATTCAGCCCATTTGAAATTTATATCATTAATATAATTATTTATATGTTATTTTAATTTTCATGTAATATTTTTCTATTTTCGTGTGGCAATAAATGTCTCCTATAAAAAATTTGTATTGGAAAATGCTTAAAGGTGTTTTAAAAGATATTTTAGGAATATTCATTGAAATGGATTTGAAGGATGTTTAAAATTGTACTCAGAGAATCATTTTTATGTTTTCTATGATGTTTTAAATGAACAATTTATTATAATTGTTTTATTATTTAGATATCTATTTTAAAAATTAAAAGGATAATTTTGTGATGAATTATTTCATGTGTTATTTCAAAATTATTTTCCATATAAGACAACATTATTTGATATTACTTATGTTTTACATGGGATATTATCTAGTGAAACCATTCATATTAATTTCTCGAATGGTTTATTATTATAATGTATTGGTACCTATTACTTTTTTTTTCATGAGTAATGTTTTGAAGAAATTTTTATTTTTATGAGTCATGATATGATATAAGTTTTTATCAATCATATATGAATAGTTTTCATTATGTGATGAGTGGTACCTATATATCCCTCTAACACATTTAGTAACGATTTATAACTAATGAGATAATGATGGGAAAAAATAAAAATGTTTGATCCATTATGGTTGATGGGGAAACAAGATCCAATATATGATGATGGAGAAACATGATATGCTATGGGATGATTGGGATACCAGATCCTTTATAAGGAAAGGACTGTGACTGGTGATGGTGGAATATCTCATCCAATAGGTGTAGTCCCCAAGAAGTTTCTAGATATGTTTATGCAATTTACAAGGACATATAAGAAATTATGTTACATGTTTATGTTTCTTCCACAATTCCTTTTATTATTATTTTTTATGATTTAAAAGATTATCCTCTTTATTATATTATTATTTATTGTTTATGAAATGAAATTATTTATTACATGACACATTTTTATGATATTTTATATGTGTAGTATGATCATATAATGTTATAATCTCTATCACATGCCCTTATTCACACGTTTATGCTTATAAATACAACTTGTTTACAAAAACAGAGTCTATGAGCTAACCCATTTCTATTGTTTAATTTTTCCAGGTTATAAAGAATAGATTTAGGCAGGGGGTCAAAAGATTCGGTTCTCTATGGGAAACATTTAGGTACATTTAATAAATTATAATATTTTATTCCTTGTTTCTAGAAACACTAAAATATTATTGTCTTTGTTCATGTGTTTGTGTAATGTAACTTAATGTCCATGAATGAAAGCCTAGTTTTTTATAGTTAGTATTAGATAAAAGGTTCAGTCATACTTTATACACTCATATGAGAAATTTTTATTTGGATCCTAAGGAATATTTTGTAGGAATTTACAGTGATATATTTAAAGACTGTCTAATGATTTCACAGATTTAAAAGTAGGTTTTGTAATTTAGGCATCCTAATAGTAATTTTTAATGATATGTGTTTTTTTGCTATGATAAGTGTTTATCACACTATTATTTGTGGTCTTAAACAAATGTGAGAGGTAGAAGGGTCATGTTTAAAATCGAATGATTTGGATGTGAAAAGTATGGACATAATAAATATTGATGTCGTATGTGGAAATATCATAAATAGAATATTGATTGTTGAATGAGAGTTGGTTATACTATAGAGTATAAATATAAAACAAATGGAATTTGAAAGGTATGCGATGTTCTAACATTATTTTTCACAGTAAACATAATAATCATGACTAGATAGAGGTTGTAGAATAGCAATATATTATTAATAATCTATATTCTGGGAATGAAGAAGATGATAAAACATGATTAATGGTATATGAATAATCTTCTATTAATAAAGTGTATATGTGTTTGAATTAAATGATTAAAATATTCATTATGCATTTAAAAGGAGATCTTGAATGGTGCTAAAGACTTAGAAAAGTGATTTAATGGAAATCTAATATAAATAAAAAACAAAATATTAATTGAAAGATTATATTTAGTATGTTCTAAAAGATGAGATATTGATGTTTGGTTAATGATATCTTAAGTAAATGGGGTGATACTGAAAACCATGTAACTCATTATCCATTTGTTTTAAAAGTGTTTTATTGTTTTACAAATGGATTTTAAGACATTTTGGGACATAAATATTATATCCAAAAATAATTGGAATAATTAAGAATGCATGTTTTCAATAGGTATTTATGGGAATTCAGGTTATTTTGATGTTTCAAGAGAGTACATGATGAAGGTATTAACACGTTTGGTATGTGAAAACAAGATCAAATTTATGATATATAGTGGAATAAGTGTTTTGTTGTTTTTATTTATTTGGACAATCAACATTTAGATGTGTTATATGTTTGACTATTTATGGAACAATTTTTTCTAAAATTTGGATACAATTTTAGATATTAATGTATTATATCTCAAATATGGGGATTTATTAATATTAAATAAATTTTAATAAACATATTGTTGTTTTATAAATAGTTGAAATGAAATATCATTATATTTATAGATTTCATGATCTTCTAACACATTAGGAATGGAAGTGACACCTTTATTTATTGAAATAATGGATTATGGGGAAATTGGTCAAGGCACAACAATGGGTGAGGTTGTCTGAAAATTATATAAGTATAACTTCTAATAAAAATTGATGTATATCAGGGTAAATGGTCTTGAAATGAAATGTTAAATTTTTATCATAATTTTTGATGATAACAATTATGTTTTTCATGTTCTTTAGGTTATGGATTTGTGGTTGTTAATATTATCCTAACAATGTTCATAATCCTTTTACATCAGAACTCGATAGTTATATTTCACTCATATGTCCTTTTTCACATTCTTTTTATTTTCTCTGACAAGTAAATCTATTTATATATAACTTTGGGTAAAATATGTGTTTCCAACATTCTATTTTTAAAGAGAATTTTCACATTAAATTTTAGGATGTTTTCATTTTAATGTAATAAAACATTTATAATGAGGATCAATTTATTGGGAAAAATCATTTTATTGGGGATATAATTTAGCACACCATTATTTCATGAAATATTTTTTCATAATAATTTAATCATTTTGTTATTTTTTATTTCACAATACACTGAATATATAATGTGTTATAAAAAAGAAAAAAGTAATTCTAGATTTCAACGAAAAACAAATATAATATTGATCTATATGAGACACATAAAATATCATGCAGTGTACACAACAGTATATTGGGCTTGTTTTACACACAACTTATATTTCTTTTGATTTCTTGTGTTACACATAATAATGAGTTTTACCAAACTATAAAAAATATAAATATTGTTATTAAAATATAACCAGGGTTAAAACCTAGATATTGTAATTAAAATTACCAATAATATTAACTAAATTATTAAAATACAATGTAATTTTTTTATAAAATGTATCATAATATAATCAATGATCTAGAAATGAATGTATGACCTATCTAAAAATAAAAAATTTCATTCTCTCTAAAAACAATTTTTAATTTACCAAATTCATTTTATATCATAAAATTTTTAAAATTAATTTTAGTGAATGTATTTAATAAAATTTATATACTAAATTTTGAATAAAATTATTTTTACGATCATCCAACAGATTTTTTAAACATAATAAAAACTAATGAAATTTTTTGAATAAAAATATGTATTTTTCAATAAGGGATGATTACATTATTTTAATGGTGATCCCATTTTATATATAATTTTGACACATTTATAATTTTTAAATGAATAAATGAAATTCATATTTTATCGTGGGATATCATAATTAACATTGGTTTAAAACTATTCATTTAATTTTAACACAATTCATATTTACATTGTTTATAATTAAATTTCAATATTTTGAATGTTTTCATTTTAAAACCATATTTTCTCACCCCATCTATGAGATTAATTTTAAATTAATTGTATCAAATTCTATGTTTTTATTTGGGAAAAATTGATTCCATATTTTGAATCATACGTTCAATATTTGTTGAATAGATCAATTTTATTTTTGGGCAATATAAATATTAACTATAGTAATTTTTATAATAGTGGTTAAAGATAAATATTTTTAATAATTTTTAAAATTAATATTATAAATATTTGAAAAATACCATAACCCATGGCCATATGATAGTGTATAAATTTTATTCAACTCTTAACACCTGAGTATTGAAATTTATTTTTTTATTGACCCATATCCCTGAAAAAGACATAGATATTATTAAAATAAATTGGAGTAAAAAAATATCACTCTTACATTTTATAAATATTATAGTTTAAACAGGGGGTTAATTAAGTGATATGATAAAATATAAATATTATTATGAAATATAAAATATTTATAAATAAATTGAAAATTTATTTTATGTTTTTACGAAATAATTTCTTATCACAAATAATTAATAAATGATTTTTTTGTAATTATTAAAAAATTAAAACATCTATTACATGATATTAGAAAGAATAAGATAAATATAATTGGAGTTTACTATTTGGATACACAAATTTTATAGTTTAATATGATGTTTTGGATGGTTAATTAAATTATTTGGTTTGATATTATCTTGTAGGATTGATATTCCCAATGTTAATGTAAAAAATGTGTCCAAAGTTACACAAATGATATTTTCGGAAAATAATATTTTATTAATTTTAAAAAAACTATAAAATTCATATGTAAAGAAACATGAGATATCTTATGTTCTAAAATATAAAATATTGATAATTTATCTTTCAATAATCATCGTAAAATTAAAACTATCAACCTATTAATAACAAATAAGTTATTCCCACAATTAAAATTAAAATAGGGTAACTACGTGTTAATAAATAAGATAAAGATAAAAATTACACCAAAACCTAAATAAAATATATTTCATTAACTAATTAATAAATTATAATATAATATCTCTTATATTCGAATAAATGACCATTTTAAATAGTTCTATTGATATTTAATTTATTATAAATTAATCTTTTGGAAATTTCGAAAGGTGTCACTCCCCTCTCTTATAAAAGAGAAACTATAATTCAATTTTTCTCACACCTATCAAGCCCCTTGGGTTGGAAACCCCTAAACAAATATCCTCCCAAAATCCCTCCACTAATAGTAGAATCCATACCTTTGGAATAGATCCATCTAAAGAACTCATTTTGTGAAAATAAAAAAAAGATGTCTAAAGAAGAGGCAACATTCATCAACAAACATTTTTGTTTTAGTTATTCTTTAAAAAAATTAAATCATTTTTCTTTCATCTTTATAAAATAATATTAGAATAATAAATATATTTTTATATTTTTATATTAAGGTTTTGACCTAAAGTCACACATATTTCCATCAAATGGCATATTCATTCATCATTCATGTGTACGGTGGACTACCATTTTGTGAAGTAATGTCGTTCATTCATCCATTAAAAATATTTATGAATAGTAATAATGATGAAAATTCATTTATTATATGATATATATATATATGAGGTAAATGATTTATTTATTCTTATGTAATTTTTATACAATAGACACATTCATGATTTACATTTTTTATAAATAATATAACTTCATTTGTGCATGTGTGGAAAATGGAATCCTCAAAGTGATGTGATTCATTCACACATTATATGAAATTTTGAAAGGAAGGATTTGGTGAAATTTTATAAAATTTAATAAATAATAAATTAGACTATAATGATATAATATATATTTAATTACCATTTATGTTTCAATACGGAATAAAAATGGGGAAAACATTCCTATGTACCTATAACATGCCTTCGCCATGAAAGGTGTATTTCATTTTATAATATTAAAATTTATAGTAACTTATTAATACATATATACCAAATAAATGATATATTTATATTATCAGTGACATTCTATATATAATTAATATATTTTATTGGAATGAGGAATAAAAATATAATAAATCAAAACAGAAGTGAAAAAAATTAGATATTAACCAAAGCATAACACTAACATTGAATTGATAATAAATGGGTAATATGAAGATATAATAAAATAATATATGATATTACATATAATAAAAATTTTCATTATTATATTTATAAAATATATATTTTCATTAATGGGGAGGTTTGAACGAGTACGATGTGATACAATGCAAAAGGTTAGGGTTGTCTCATCTCACATTTATTTCACTGAGATATATGCTATATTCCTCAATTATTCCACTTGTGTGGTGTATAAAAGTTATTATTACATGTTATTTCATTATTTTAATTTATTTCATGATATTAAATTTTTCAATTGTAGTTTACTTGTTTCAGAGGCTCAAGATTCAAAAGATACTCTAAAAGTATAGGGATTTCTAGTCTCACATTTTTTTCAGTGAGACTTATTCCATATTCACAACTCACTTCTTTTGAATTGTTTATATAATACCCCTGAATGTAATAAATTATTATTATCATTAAATTTACGTGTATTTACATATCAAACTTATGATCCCTCTTTAATGGGGTTTACAATTCAAAAGTTACCCAATCAGTTAGGTAATTATATCTCAATTTTATTTCATTGGGACATAAATTATGTTATGAAATTAAATTATTTTAAGAGTTTTATATAATGACCATAGACATGGTTTAACTTGAATATTATTCTTTTCATGATATTTTATGTATTGTGTAGTGTATTTTAGATTTCTGTTGGAAATATGTATTTCTTCATAAAATAGTTTTCTAAAAATATTTTATATGTGTTTTAAGTGATCTTTTATGCATTTTCAAGGAAATATGTTCATGGATATTTAAAATAGACATTAAATCATACTTTATATCTTTCCACATTTCATATCAATGAAATATTCTAGCCTAATGTTTTATTATTTAAAAACTGTACTGCAAAAGGGAATGTATATTTTCTTAATGAATTATTAAAAGTGATATTTAAAAATAATTTTCCATATTAGACAAGGTTATTTGATTTTACTTATCTTTTAATGGATATATTATCCAATGATATAATTATTATTCTTTCTCTGAATGGTTTACAATTTTTATGGAATTGAACTTATGATTTATTTTTCATTACAATGAGTTATTTTGTGGTGAAAAGCTTCTTTTTGGGATTTAATAAGATTAATGTTCCTTATAAACTCATATGTTTTGTTTTTTTATTTTATTCTAGGACCTATTTCTAAATCTATTTCATTGTGTGATGATTTAATATCAGGATATAATTATTGGAACCAAGGTGAAGAGCTTGATACACTATGGGAAGATAGGGAAACCCAATAATCTATGGTGAGGTGGGGAAAACAGAACCACTATGGGAAGATGGTGAATCCTGGTCCATTAAAGGGAAAAGAATATGAAGAATGATTATTGTGTATCTATCCAATTTTGTGTACTTCCAATGATGTTCCCTTATTAGGTTTGGAGAATCTTCTTAAATTATATGGAATGATATTACATGATTACATGTTTTCCAAAATTCCATGTCTTATTATAATGTTATGATTTCATTTATTAAGACCATGATCCCATTAAAATTTGTGTCTTTTGTACAAACAATATTTGTTAAATTTTTAATGTTTATGATATTTTATATTTAGGTTATTATCGTCTACTTTTATGATCAATTTTATATGCCCTTATTTACATGTTTATGCTTACTTATCCCCCTTTTTTATCCATATTGAGAATTTAAAATCACCTGTTTCTTAACATTCATTTACCCATGTTATGAAGAAATGTATTATGTTGGGTTACTAAAAGGGAAAACATTTTTGATAAAAATTTAATATCTTCCACCCAATTAGATTATTAATTTCCATGTTTCTAAAGGCACAACACTATTATGGTGCTTAGGCATGTGTTTGTATTTTGTAATGTAATATCAAATTATGAAATATTGGATAGTTATAAAATTGACCTAATAATATTTTGTATAGATTCACATTGGAGGAACACATATAGGTAGGTACTAAACATTTTGGTTTTGTCTATAACTTTTCTTGGCCCAATTTTTTAAAAACTCATCATTCCATTACTTTTATAACTGTTTTCTTTTTAATCTATTAGTTTTTGTAGTGTGATGTAGGTTATTATAAATTATATAGTGTGACTGTTTACTATTTAACATATAGATAATTCTCATGAGAAAATTATATATTTTCTATCCTATTTTCAGAATATTATATTTATGGTGAACCACATAAATACTTCATAGCACATAATTCAATTTGATTGGAAATCACACAATTACATAGCTCAATTTTCCCAACCATTCCCCATGGGAGTTAATTTTTATTTTTATTTCTTATTTAACTTTGTATATTATTCTTCCCTACTCTAGAAAATAATTTACATTCCCACCATTCATAAAATTATTTAATTTTTATCCTGATTAATTTTATGTGTGGGGGATTTCACATAATTTTTTCAACCTTATTTGGTCATTATTGTAAAAACCTAGATCTTCATTTCTAGTATGTTTTTCTTTTTGGGTCCTTTTTTAGAAAAAGATGATTTTTTGGTAATTTTCGAAGTACACACTGTGTACTTTATGAGTCCACGCCATGTACTCGGTTACCACATGTAGCCATGTGATAGCCATGTACCAGCCATGCACACAACCATGTGTGGGTGACCTAGAGGCTGCTTAAAGTGGAGTCAGAATACGGTGAGTACACACCGTGTACTTTTATTCATTAAACACATCGGGGTCATGTCTAATCTCCATAACGCTCTCTTTCTAGGTTATGTTTGAATTAGAGCTCTGTACAGCCTCAGATCTTCGAAGAACCCCTGAGCGAGCATCCTTCCTCTGAATTGAACATCATCGGTTTTGTTGAAATCGCATTAGTGAGTTCTCTTTTCTCTTTGATCCCCATCTTTTGATTTCTCCTTTCTCATGAGATATCGTGGGTTGAACATTTTATACATTTTTGTAGATATTTGGAATTCTAGGGTGATTCAAGATTCAATGATCTAGTATATCATTCCTACAACCCCAAGGTAGGTGTTTTTTTCTTTTTCATTGATTGTCATTGAGTTATATGTGCAATTTTAAGAAATACCCTTAATTGGGATGTTGTGAATTTACCGGTTTACCCCTGTTTATTGACTTCCAAGATCCTATGCTTGAGTAGAGGTTATTTGGGTATTAATAGGGTTGATTTCTATGTTTTGGATGTGGTTTCCCATTCATCTTATGTTTACGACCGTTTGGTCATGGTAAGCCTTTTTGGCCGCCTTGCATGTTTTCCCATGCCTAGTGTTGTAGGGTGGAGTGTTTTTTTTCTGACATACATGGTATGCTATAGTCTGATTATCCAAGAAGCTCTTGCAGATTACTTTAGCAGTATTGCATTACTATGCTCGTTGACATACACAAGGCTGTGAGAACCTGGTGTTGTAAACTATATGGGAAATTGACCGATTGAGATTTCTAAGAGAGTCTTTGAAAAACAATGGGATATAAGGGGAATTGACTGAGTGAGCTTCCTTAGAGGGTCTAGGACCACTTGGGGCTATATGGGGAATTGACCGAGTGATCTTCCTTAGAGAGTCTTCGACTTCCTTATATTATAAGGGGAATTGACCATGTGTGCTTCCACAGAGAGTCTTGAATTACTTTTTTATATAAGGGGATTGACTATGAGTGCTTCTTCAAGGAGTATTTATATATTCTAATGACTGAACGATAGGGGATAGGCTACGTGTATTTCCTAGAAGGTTACCTTTCTTGATTAGCTGCTTATTTGATATGTGGAACTGTTTATTGCCGAGTACATTCTTGTTACTGAATATTTTCATATTACCTATCATATATATTCACTGAACGTTAGGCACAATTATTTTGGTGGTTTCCTAATTGTTTATAGTCCCACACCCTGTTTTGGGTCATGATACTGAGGCCAAACAGATTATATTGTTGCAGGTATAGATAATGGAAAACACCCTTCAACTTCAGGTTCATGATTGACTGTGGAGATGGAGAGCATGGGACCAAGCTATGTCTTTCGATGCTAAGTAGTTGTTTGATTTATTACTTTTGAATGTGGGTTAGTACTATTTTATTCCAGATTTGTGATTTGTTTGTCTTCTTTAATAGATATATGTATCATGCTTCATTCATATATATATGTGTGTGCTCCAGTTTAACATTTTTCCTGTCAACTACTTTTTACTATTGTGTGGTTTATTCCTATTTCCACTATTGCATATTGTTTTCTTCCACTCTGTTACTATATCAATGAGGGAATTGTTTCCCCACTATCACACTCAATTCCCTCATTTCTATTAGCAGCCTCTGGTGTTAGGGGAAATGTGCGTGAGGCCATATCACCAACCGGGTTTGGGTCGCCTCTAGGTGGCTTCTGGAACTGGGACATTATATAGTGGTATCAGAGAAATTATTTTCTTCTTGACTTACTATTTGCTGTTTATAGTCAGGGATTGGAAAGAATTGGTACTTGGTAATAAGTTGTGCCTGGAAGTAGCTAACCCGTGTATATGGAAATCCTAATCTACCTCGTTAAATAATAATTTTTAATGTTTTTCAATTATTAAATTTTATTTGATTTCACCTTGAGTGGTTCATGTGATTTGTGTTGTTATTGTTGATGTTATTAAGGTTCTATTTCTATTGCAACCTGATGATATGATGTAATTCCATCTCATTCATCATATAGGCTGTTGCTAGAAATCACATGTCATGCATTTTTTCCATGCCACCTTGTATGAATTTGCGATTGCATGTTGTTGTGATAGATGTTGTGCAGAATATGCATGCTGTTGTAAAAGAGGCCATGATGAAATACCTACTGTGTGATAGGGTATTGTTTATGTAATTTTATTTAAATAAACGCCATACATTGGTTCTTGAGGTGTTATGGGCCCTCATTGACTGGAATTTGGTGGATACTTGAACTATTATACTTGTTTATAACATGTATAAGATTCCAATATTTGATTCGTGGGGAGTAATTGACACCACATATCAGAATTTAGAACTTTGATGTTTGATTCAAGGATTTTTGTGCACCAGAGTAGTTTCTAAGGAATACTATCCCGAATAACCAAGAATACACATCGTGTGATGTTAGGTACATGCCAAGTGTTCTTCTATTTGGGATGAAATTATTTTTCTTATGTACACGCCGTGTAATTTATGTGGACACCGTGTAGTCTCTAACTGTGTCCCAGGCCATGTAGCAGAGACACACGAAAAATAATTTCTTGTGGGAACACATCATGGACCATTTGTACACATTGTGTGGTATTGACCCTGTGTCCGCCCGTGTAACTAAAAACACAGATGTATAAAACTTAAATCTATTAACGATATATATGTATGGAATAAGCCGTGTAGTTTGAGCCGTGTGTTTGGTCGTGCCACTAACTACACGGGCTAGGTGAAGCTTGACTAGAACACATCGTGTCTATCATGAACAAGCCATGTATTCTTGTCTTGGGAGATTCGTGTGGATTAACCGTGTAAAAGGACTCAGGCAGGGAGTGAAGATTCATGTACAGGCTATGTGATAGCACAACATGCCATGTGGTTTGGATGTTACAAGACCAATTTTGGCAGAACTACACACCCACATGGATGGCTTAAGAGACCAAGCTGTGTAGGCATTATACAAGCCGTGTAGTCCTGTTTTTTAAAACATGAATGATTTCATTATCCTTTTTCTAGTCTTAAGACATTGATAATATTGATCTAATGTGTGTGCTTGACCTTGCAGAGTCATGACACCAAGACATCATCCTGTTTTCTGTTAGTTTCCAAGCGATGATCAGACACCAGATATGGTTGATCAGGGACTTCCATCAGATCCTCCTATTGATCCATATCGGGCACCAACTGTTATACCTGGCATAGGTGTTGATGAAAAAATAAGGGAAGGATTATGAGGATGATGCAGACCTTTTAGGGAGTGTCGCCTCTTTCCCCTTCAATGAAAGAATTGACATGGGTCTTTCAGCAGCAACTTCATCCCACATTCATATGTGATAGAGGACCCCTGGATGCATAGTCATGGTTAGAAGCCACTCCGATGATCTTCGAGCACCTGTAGATACCTCCAGAGAGGATGGTGAAACTCACTACCTACATGTTTTGATACTCTTCCAAGAGGTGGTGGGATGTGATCTCAAGGTCATGATTCCAGCAGAGTATGGCATGGGATGAGTATCAACACATCATCTATGACTAATTATATCTAGAGATATTGAGGGATGATCGAGCCTAAGAGGTCATTTTTATGGAGTAGTGTACTATTTCTATTTTGGAGTATTCCTATCGCTTCACAGAGCTACATCGTTTCACAACTATTACTGGAGGTGATGATTTGTTCCTTACACAGAAGAATGGGGATATTTTGAGGCACAACATGTGATCTCGGGTGATCATATTCGGGTTGAATTTGATATCCTCTAGCGTCAAACAATCGCTAATTACATAGTGTAATCTGAGGGATACTGGAGGTGTGATCGAGGGCGATTCGACATCCAGATTTAGTATTCCTCGTCTTAGTAGCAGGAAGCACCATAGGAATATTTCACGAGTAGATCAAATTTGGTGGTACGCAACTTCTGGAAGCCAGGTGATATGCTAACTTTGTAGGAGGAGTGGGAATACAAGGCCACGTATCCCAAGAGACCCAGTGGTGTGCTGATAATGCGGAAAGATGGGCCATCTTCAGCACTTCTGTCAGATCTTCTCACCAACAGCTAGTGACATGGGTTGTTCTATGACTCCTTGTTCAAGAGTAGCACCACCAGTTTCTTAGCTGCCAAGGAACATGAGTTCTTCCGGCCATTAGGGCCGAGGGGGAGGTCGTGGATGGGGTAGCCAGTCGCCTAGTTTTCAGCGGCTGCTGGGTGGATCAGATCAATGTGGTCAGACAGGGTTATAGGGTCGTGGTGTAGGCCAAAAAGTTGCAGCGGAGTAGACCCATCATGAGAAGGATCCCATACATTCTACAGTTCGAGGTACAATTTTAGTAGCCCCAATTTTGCCTTGTTCACTTTTCTATACAAGGGCTTCACATTACTTTATATCAATTTCTGTTGTAAATATTCTTAGTTTCTACATATTTTCTTCTGCTGATATCTTGATGATAGACACTCTGTTGGGGACTAGAATGATGAGTGTGCGTTAGTGTAAGGTGTTGCTTCTAAAGATAGGTGGGTGTTACTTTTTATGGGACCTCTATGTCTTAGAAATGATAGGCTATGATTTCATTCTTGGGATGAACTCGTTAGTTCATTTCTAGGCAATCATCTACTCTTATCATTGTAGGGTGAGTTTTACATCACCTAATGGTGTATCGTTTCTACATAAGGGTGAATGGGATGTACATGAAAGTACAGCGGGGCCAGATCATTATGGGTTGGGAGGGGATACAACCTAGATGGCCAGTCTATATCTAGAAGACCAGGGGACTTCATAGTTTGACATTCCTCTAGTGGTGTATAATTTCACATATGTCTTTCTAGAAGACATTCCAGGTTTGCCTCCAGAGAGTGAGGTAGAATTTTTTATTGACCTTGTTCCAGGAGTGGCACTGCTGTCCATTCCTCATTACAGGATGGCTACACCAGAGTTAGATTATCTCAAGAAGAAGTAAGAGGAGTTGGAGACAAAAGGTTTCATCCGACCCAATAATTCTCCCTGGGGATTGCCTGTTCTGTTTGTGAAAAAGGCAGAGGGTACCCTTAGGATTTTTGTGGACAGTCGGAAGTTGAACCAGTTGATGGTCAATAACCAATATCCCTTGCCCAGTATTGTTGATCTACTTGATCATCTTTGAGGAGCCCATATTTTCTAGAAGATGGACTCGAGATCCGGTTATCATCAGTTTCATGTTAGACCATCAGATATGCCTCTCACATCCATTCTAAACAGGTATGGTTTATATGAGTATATGGTCATGCCGTTTAGCCTCACCAACACGCATGTAGTTTCATGGCACTAATGAACTGAGTGTTCCATCCATACGTGGATTATTTTGTGGTAGTATTCATGGACTATAACTTAGTGTACTTTTACACTCGACACGACCATGACACACATATTGAAATCGTTCTGAGTACACTGAGAGGGATTCAGTTATATGATAGGATCTCAAAATTCCACTTTTGGATAGATCAGAGTCACTACTTAGGCCATATTATCTCCGAGACAAAAGTATCAGTTGACCTAGATAATATGAGAATTGTAGTTTCTTGGGAGCAGAAAAAGAACATATTTGAGGTAAAAAGTTTTCTAGGGCTAGATGGGTACCACAGACATTTCATAACAGACTTTTCAATTTTATCATCACCACTGATGGGTCTGACTGAGAAGGGTGCAAAGTTCTTTTGGTCAGATTCTTGTGAGTCAACCTTTCACGAGATAATAGTTAGGTTGACTTCATCACTGATACTAGTCATTATAAAGCTGGGAAAGAGATATAATGTCTACTTCAATGCATCTATTATTGGGTTGGGGGTTGTGCTTATGCAGGGAGAAGGTGTCGTTTCATTTAGGTCTCGATGGTTGAGGACACATTAGATGAATTACCCGATGCACGATCTCGAGTTGACGGTAGTTGTTCATGCCTTACATTGTTAGATACATTATCTTCTAGGAGATAATTTTGTGGTTTTCACTGAACAAAATATTCTCAAGTATATATTCACACAATGTGATCTGAATTTTAGAAAATGAAGGTGGGTTGAGTATCATCAGTCCTTCGATTTCGAGCTTGCCTATACACCTAGGAAGGGAAACGTAGTGGCAAATGCGCTAAGTAGGAGGACCTAGGTATAGGAAGTTCAAGAGGATAGTAGTGAGTGGAATCTTATGGATCTATTCTCTAAGATTCATTTAGAAGTTAACAACATACATGGATAGACGTCTCTATCTTCTCAAGTCGTTACATCTAATCTTATTGATCGAATGTGAATGAGGCAGGTATCAGTTTCAGATGGCCTAGTAATACAAGAGAGTGTATTAAGAGAGGACCCTATTCCTGGATATAATGTAGGTGAGGAAGAGATCTTGCATTTCTAGGGGCGTGTATGGGTGCTAGCAGACATACGTGAGGAGCTTATGAGGGACTTTCATTCTTCAGTTTGGGCAGTTCATCCTGGTGTCACCCAAATGTATTGTGACCTCCACCGTCAGTATTTGTGTCCATGCCTGAAGAGATACATTTTCAAACTTTTCATGAGGTGTTCCAACTATAAAAAGGTTAATGTGGAGCTTCAACGACCAGAAGGCCTTTTACAGTAGTTACCCATTCCTAAGTAGAAGTGGAATGATGTCACAATGGATTTTGTGACTGGTTTGACGAGGTCTCCTGGAGGGAGTGATGTAGTTTGGGTTGTCATAGAAAGACTCATGAAGGTTTCTCACATCATGGCGATCAAGGAGACTTTTAGTGTTGATGATCTGGGATAGTTGTACATCTATGAGATTATACATGTCCATGGAGATCCACACACCATTGTTTGAGATAGAGATGCATGTTTTACTTCTTGGGTCTGGCAGGGGCTTCCGAAAGCTTTTGGTACACAGGTACAATTGAGTACATCTTACTACACTCAGACATATGTCCAGTCCAAACGTACTATTTAGGTGGTTGAGGACATGCTTCATGCATGCATCCTAGATTTTGGTGGTTCTTGGGAGAATCACGTACCTTTTTTAGAGTTTTCATTCAACAATAGTTTTCAAGAAATTATTCATATGGCGCCTTAGGAGGATTTGTATGGTACTCCATGCCGATCACCCTTATATTGTCTGCAGGCAGGTGAGGTGGCTATTATGGGACCTCGTCTTGTTTAGGAGACCACAAAGCAGATAGAGTTGATTTAGAAGAGGATGGATACTACGCAGTCTCGACAGAAATATTATTCTTACCAACAGAGACAACATCTGGAGTTCAAGGTCGGGGATCAGGTTTTCCTGTGTGTCACACCAAGGTTGGGACAAAAGAGGATTAGGAGATAGGGAATGATTTTTCCGAGGTACGTCGGGCCGTTTTAGGTGTTGGAGAGAGTTGGGCCGTTTTCCTATCAGTGTCAGCTGCCTCAGAGGTACCAGTCTATGCATGATGTTTTTCACATTTCTCAGCCCCGACTTTAAAATTCATACCCGTCTCATATCTTCCAACCTGAGGAGGATGAGTTGGAAGTAGATGCATCATTCATGGAGCATCCTATCTGGATTTTCGATAGCAGTATGAAGGTTCTAAGTGGTCGGTCGGTTCCTCTGGTACGAGTGCTCTGGCTACATGGGAAAGTACAGGTTGTAACTTGGGAGAGAGGCTGATGTACGTGCACAATGTCCAGAGTTGTTCCAGTTTTCTTCTTCTACACCGCACTAGGTAAATTCTGGTATGAATGACTTTAAGGGGGAAAGTTTTTAAGAACCCAGGTCTTCCATTAATGTATGATTTCCTCTTCTAGTTGTATTTGAGAAAAAAATAATTTATGGAAATTTTCGAAGTACACGCTGTGTACTTTATGAGTAGACGACATGTACTCGGTTACCACAGTTAGACGTGTACTAGCTGCGTAGCGGACATGCACATAACCATGTGGGGGTGGCCTAGAGGCCACTTTAAGCGGAGTACGGAAACAGTGAGTACATTTCATGTACTTATTTTTTCATTAAACGCACCGGGGTCACGTCTAATCACCAGAATGCTCTCATTCTAGGTCTCGTTCGACCGAGAGCCATGTACGGCCTTAGATCTTCAAAGAACCCATGAGAGAGCATATGTAATCCAAATCAAACACCATCAATTTCATTGTAATCACATCAGTGAGTTATAATTTCTCCTTGATCCCCATATTCAAATTTATCCTCTCTCGTGAGATATTGTGGGTTGAACGTTTTAGATGTTTTTGTAGATAATCGGCGTTCTAGTGTGATTTGAGCTTCCAGGATCACATATATCATTCCTAAAATATCGAGGTAGGTGGTTTCTTCCTTTCCATTTAATGCCTTTGAGTAATATGTGCAATTTTAGACAATACCCTTAATTAGGGTATTGTGAGTTTACCGTTTTACCCTTGTTTGTTGTATGACATGATTGTATGTTTGATTAGAGGTTATTTGGATATGAATAGGGTTAATTTCTATGTTTTGGAAGGGGATTCCCATTCATATTCTATTTACGACCGTTTGGTCCTTCTACGCCTTTTTGGCTGCATTTCCTATTTTTCAATGCCCAGTGTTGTACGGTGTAGTGTTTGTTTTCATACATGCTTTAAATTCTATTGATGGATTGGAAAATTAGTTCTTGAGTATTACTTTGTCTTTATTGTATTTCAATTCTCATTGACTTACACAGGGCCATGAGAACATGGTGTAGTAGACTATAAGGGGAATTGACTAAGTGAGCTTCCTAAGAGATCATTTGAACCAATTTGGGATATAAAGGGAATTGACTGAATGAGCTTCCTCAGAGAACCTAGTACAACTTTGGGCTATATGGGGAATTGAACAAGTGATCTTCCTTAGATATTATTTGAATACCTTAAAAAATAAAGGGAATTGACCATGTGGGCTTCCATAGACAGTATTGAATCACTTTTGACTATTAGGGGATCGACTGTGAGTGCTTCCTCATAGAGTCCTTATATAATATAATGATTGAACCAAAGGAGATAGGTTGGATGTACTTCCTATAAGGGTTATTTGCATGATTAGATACTTATTTGATATATGGAACTTTTTATTGCTGAGTACTTTCTTGTTACTGCATCTTTGTTTATTACCTGCTATATATATTCACTGACTGTTAGGCACAGATCGTTATGTTGTTGCCTACTGAGATATAGTCTCACACCCTATTTGGGTCAAGATTTTGGGCCCAAATAGATTATATTTTTGCAGGTATAGATAAGGGCATGTGACCTTCAACTTCAGGTTCATGATTGACTGTAGAGATGCAGAGCATGGGACCAAGCTATGGCTTGCGATGCTGAGGAGTTGTTTGTTTTCTTTCTTCTGTATTTGGTTTAGTACTATTGTATTCTGGAATTGTGATTTGTTTGGATTATTTCTGAGATATATGAATCATGATCTATATATATATATATATGGGTGTTCCAATTTATTAATTTTCAAGTCTACCAGTTTACTCTTCTGTGGATTATTACTGCTTCCACTACTGAATATTGTTTTCTTCGTCTATTTTAGTATGCTAATGAGGGTATAGTTTCCCAACTATCACACCCAAGGCCCTCACTACTGGTTGAAAGCCTCTGGCATTAGGGGAAATGCCCTTGAGGCCATGCGACCAACTGGGTACGGGGCACCTCTGTGTGGATTCAGAAACCGAGACGTTAGATTTATCTTGGACAACCCAATAATATGATTATTTTCTAATAAAAATTTACATATATTATAGATGTGACACATTCATCTAAATTTAATGATAATGGATTTTTAAGAATCATTTTTAAATTTCCCATCTTTTGGATTTGTAATACTAATTTTTATGTGACTGAACATTATAACCCATAAAGATTATTCAGAAAAATTTAATTCAAAAAATGTTTTTATTATGGATGAATTTTTTGATGGAGTAGTTTAAATAAATGGGATAATTAAAATAGAAGTAAATTTATGAATATGGTCAAGTAGAGATGTTAAATTTCCTGATACAACATTTGTGGTTATCATTTGGTCTTAATTACATGACATATTAACTTGACTCATTTGTAAAACATGTATAATAAAACTTATTTATAATATCTCACAAAAATGAAAAATCAATATTTTAAAAATAAAGGAGGAAAATAATGATTACTATCCATTTTTCATTAATGTTGATTATTATTGATTTTTTATGACTGATAAACATAATATCCCACTCTCTTAATAAATGATATCTTAGCCTAACCTATATGAGTATGTAATGGGATTTAAATATTTTATGGAACATTATTTTTAAGGAATATAGAATTTATTATATTTAAATTGAAAATTATATTATGTATGAATATATGTAACATGTGAATTGATTTTCCATTATCAATTTGATATGAGGACTGGTGAGCCTTTTTAATGATATGTAGGATTTTCAATAATCATTCATTCAAGATATAGAAGTTATTGCTCCATATTATCTATTATATTTTGTAAATATTTCAATGATTGTCAATTTTTGATGGTTCTCTTGAAAAATATTTGAGGTTAGAAAATCATAATTTATGGGAGAGTTTGATTAATTTATATTAATTAGTAATTTTTATATTAAAAATTTCAATGAAATGGTTGTTAAGTTCACATGTCCTGAAATTATATCCATAACATGTATTTTAATATGAGGATTGGTCATATTATAAAGAATATGATGCAATTTATAATGCATAGGAAATTTCAAATGAATATAAAATTCATTTGGACTTACTATATATGGCATAACGCCTATTTATAATATAAATTTTCATTAAATTGTACAAATTTGGGATATTTTAGTGATTAGATTAATAGGAAAAAGGATCAAAACACATAAAATCATAAAAAATTACTCTAATAACCATGAAAATAAATCCTTATAAGTTCATACTAAGTAAATTTAGTGCATCTCATAAATTGGGTACATATGTCAAAGGAAAGGGGGAGGATACGTCCAAGAAATGGGAAACAGAGAAACAATTTAATTGTGATATTCAGGAATATCAATATAAACATTAATAAAAATGATAATTCATGATAAATAAAAATATAAAAAATATAAAAAAACGATTCATAACATTTAAATGTTGTTGAAAAATTTAATTTTTACATTTATAAGCATATTATAATGGTTTTTTACTGTGGTGCTATAAAAATTACCTCCGTTATTCACCAAGGTATCATGATACATGTCATCTGTAGTTATTAAAATTTTTAACCAATGAATTGGGGTACTATCATGTTGCATCATTCATATGTAAAAATTATTTTGGAATAATATATCATAATAAGTCATTTAATTAATAAACCATTGATAGTAAAAGAAAATAATTTCATATTGAAATAATGGCATTTTGAAAACAATTGTTTAATTAAAAGATATTTATGTCATTATAAACCCATAGAAAGGGAATTTTGTTGAAATTATTGTTAATTCATTAATAAAATAGTTATTTATTATATATATGTGAATAAATCGGTAACAGAAAGATGTTTGGGTATTCAAATATGAAAATAATATAATTTCTTGAGAAAAATAGAGAAACATTGAGAAAAAAATCCACCGCATAACGGTTTTGATACGTGCATTTAGATGTCCCTATAAAGGGAGAATAAAAGTGTGAACCATTAAAAAAGAGTCTTAATATAGTAAAATGATATATAAAAAACTAACAAAATAGAAGAGTATGGAATCTTTTAAGACATACCACATAAAAAAGGGAACTTGAAATGAAATGTGAAGTTGAGATGTCTCTTATCTAGAAGATTAAATCCTAAATCAAATATATTGGAACCATGGGGGATTGAAAAAAACCATGGGAAGACTCATTGTGAGTTAAATATATCATATCTTCTAGGAGGCTGAATTAGTAGTGAATGTGAATGAATAAATTGTTGGGTATTTATTGAAAAAGTAGTGGATTAGTTTTTTATTTTATAAATAAAATCATTGGACACCTAGGTAGTGGTTAATTCAAAACCATGGGATTTTGAAGGGTATATTCCCATGATACTATAAAATTTGATCAAATTTTATATTGTTTTATCCCACAAGGGAAGAAAACAATTTTATATTAATTAATTTGGAATGGAAATAAATGTTTCCAAAAAAATATCATTTTATATGTTAATGTTTCCACTTTTATATTTTGAAAGTAAATTATATTTTTCAAACTTGAATAAAATTTATTAAAACAGTTTATATTAATAAAAAAAATATCTTGGATTATTTTCAAGAAATTATTACATCATTATTACATAAATATGATTGCATTACACATACCAAAAAACTAAAACTGTATTTTTCCTATTCAACGAAGAACAAAATATTTGAAAAAATTCACATAAGTCAATCCCAGCCAAATTCTTAAGTGATGATTTCCAAAATAAAATTTAATTTTTCATAACATATTTATATATATTATAATTTTAAAATTTAAATATAAAAATCGTTATTTATTAAAAATAATAGTAGACAAAAAATGAAAAGTGATGTTGCATAGAGAAATTTCTAAATCTTGAAGAAAAAATTATTTTATCAATTTTATATAAATATGAGTGTTCCAAAAATATGATTTCATTATAATAAATATTATTCATAATATCATATTTCATTAAATATCTTTATATATTTTGTAAAACATATAATTTTTTTAGAAAAATCAATTTATGAAATTCTATCTAAATTTTATTAAGAAAACTAATCATAAAACTAAATTTATAGAACAAAAATTAAATTTCTACAATGTCATTATTCTTTAAGTGTTTAGGGACTTGAAAGAAAACACCTTATAACACCGACATAGTACCAAAGGGTAAGTATTGTGATGGTGATATATTCTTTGGGAGAATAAAATAACATTGCCAGAGTGGTAATTGCAACTAAGAACACCTCTAACAAGATATTTTTTTATTGCTAAATATATTGAAGCTTGGTTTGTCTGACTGAAAATTACATTTTTATTTTCAAAAACATTTCAGGGAATATGAGAAGCCAAATATTATAAACATCATGTACACCATGATATGGATGAATTATAAAAATATAATTTTAACTTATTCAACATGCTATCCTAAAATAATTTCCAATTAACGTAGCTTACCTCAGTAGCCAGATCATCCTTGATGAGATATGTGAATCAACCATCCATTTTTCCAAATTTTAATGTACTCTTCTATATTCAGTTTTCATGCATTACAACCTCTTACAATTATATGGACCTCCATTTTAATCCACTCTTTCATCTCATTATTTTTATCCACAAGAAGAAGTCTCTCAGATATTCTATCAGCATCCTTTTTTAGGAATTTTTCAAATGTGAATATTCCAACATTACCTCCTCTGATTAAAAAAATATTATCTTAGATTGGTACCTCTTTGGATGTTTCATATTGTTGTACATTTTATCCCAAAAAATCATCTAGATTATAGGCGCACCCAATACAGGCACGATCAACCACCATCAGTGCCTCTAGAGACCCATTAGTATCTCCCATCATACAATCTATTATATTTTCATTAACAGGAATATTTTTTCTAAATTTCACATCCTCCAATGCATGATTAAGTTAAAATTTATACTTCTTAGGCAACTTTTTTATAGAAGATCTAGTCTCCATTACATCTGGTAGAAAGGAATAATCCTTTTGACCTTTGGGTTTTTGTTTTTCCTTAATAGTGTAGCATAGAGAATCATTATTTTCTTTCCTCAATTTATTCATCGTCAAAATATGGGTCCATCTTTCAAAACTCCACTAAAAACTAACATATAGTCCTGGGAAAGTGGTCTCATCCCTTACTACTTCCACCGAGAAACATTTCCATTCATATGAATCTTCACCTACTGTTAATGCGGATGTGATATAAACCAATCCATCAGTGGATAGACCTTGAAAGTGGTTTCCAATATTAATGACTGGCATATACTTCCCACAGTCAATACAATTTGTAGTAACCTAAAAATACCATGTGTCTGACATGAGGGGAGTTGAATCATTTACCCAACCATTTTCATTATGTATCTGGATATCCAAATTCCAAGTAGATCTAGGGATAATTATCCCGAACTCCTATAATGCCACTATGGAACTAGTTCCATTGCCAGCACACACATCCTCGGCATATGAAGAGGGTCATAAATCCATAGACCCCTTAAGCCATGTATGGTCTGCACCAGTGGTACCATCTGATCATGTTTCAATCGTCTAGAAACATCCCTAGATATTTGGTTAGTCTCCCATGGAGGAACCACTTTTTCAGTATAATCTACTGGTTCAATGAAGCCATCAACTGCCCTCAGACCCTCATCTTTCAAAAGATCATGAACATCAACAAGAAATTTCATACCCTCATTCATCTTCTGCAGTTGGTTACCACGACTACATGCTACTTCCAGGTGATGAGTATGCTTGCAGGAGGAGCATAAATCGACCAACTTTTCAAATCAAACCGGTTGTTAGTATAAGAAATATTCTCATACAAAAATACACACATAGTAAATAGGTTAATAGGTAACCTAAACCTTGATACAAATTAATGGGGAAATCAGATGACATACCACACGAGTTTGACTGTCAGATCAAAAATACTAACCAACAAGGTTCCCAATGATATGAAGAATTGAAGGATTTTGGAACAAAATGGGAAGCTGGGGAAAACATAACCAAATGGCCATCATATTTGAGTCTCGATTCATGAGTAAATTGAAGGACCACCTAAACCGAATGACACTAAATCCCTTAAAGACACAAGGGTACTATACTGAGATAATATCATATCAGATTTGGATGAAAAGAGAATCAAGATATGAAGAATGTCTTGTAGGGTGATTGTTGCATGATATTACAAACCCCATTCTTTAAAAACAAATCGATCGAACAAATACAAAGAAGGATGTGGATGTTTAAAATGAATGACCAACATCAGATTAATGATGTTAGATGCATCTGTTAATTCCAAAAGGGCTTTGTATGGAACAAATCTATCGGTTGGGAGAATCATATCTCTTATCTGCATTGATTAACCATTTTCATTTCTATTTATAACACTAATTATAAAATTAACATTATATTATAGATTATTTTTAAAAATGATCAAATTGACTAATTGTCATATAATTGGTAAAACATGACCGACAAACTTCAAATTATATACTTTTCATCTTTTTTGTGATATTGTTTTCTTTGTATAACAAAAAATTTCAAGAAAAAAATATCATTAACAATGTTCATGTTGTTTCATTATTCCCCATTAAGAAATTTCATTCCCAAATATTACACACTGTTACCTCAGTTGAGAAAAGTTTTGTGTACTTATATATCACTTTTTCCTTTGTATCCCCCATTATTGTTTGTAGTTTTTGTTCCCCCACAATAATTAGATGCGGTGGGTAGTCTTGTTGCGTAGAACCTTTTCTCTGTGGTCCAGGATCTCCACTAACTTCTCCTCATAATTGAGGCCATGTTCTAGTTTAACCACATCAATATTTAGTACATATGATGGTTTAGGTATGTATGTACTCCAGATAGATACATCGAATACATAATGAATGTGATCTATATTGGGAGGTTGAGAAAGTAGATAGGTTTCTGCTTCTATGAGGTTAAGGATTTCATATCAGCCAATTTACCTGGGGATGAGGTTCCCTTTCTTCTAAAATCACATGAAGTTATTCCATGGTTAAAATAAAATTAATAAATTTTCACCAAACTCAAAATCTAAGACTTAGTATGGTTGTTATCATATTTCAACCATAGAAAGTGTGTGACCGTTGCATGTTGTTGCATGCCATGAATCTTTTCTCTCATCTCGTGCACAAGATGAGGCAAAATAAGATTTCACTATATAGCTTCATCTTAACAATATGGTGTTATACATCACTTAAAATATATATATTAATAGGATTCCATTTGAATACACAAATAGTTGAATTTTTTATATGAGAACACTACTAATGTAATTTTTTTCTATTGAGCATATTCTCAGCATATTTATATGTGTATGAATAGTAATTTTACATATGGAATCAGTTTGGGTGTGAGAGGATGTATATAATTTTATTTATCTATTCAAACCATGTTGAAGTCTTTTCTAGAATTTTGATGTAAAAATTGGATCATGAGATGAAATGACAGAGAGTTTTAATTCATACAACCTTAACACATCCTTCATGTAAATCATGGTGAGTTGGTCAAGAGACAAATATTCTGGAATAGAGATAAAATGGGATTTCCTTATGAGAGAGTCACCAATATCCCTTATCACATTATTTAAATGGGTTGTTATAATGAGTGTAGTGAAAAATCTAAAAGTGATGTTGTCCCACATATATGATTGTATTTGTTGTGGTTTCAATCACCGATTATTAATTTCTCTCTCTAAATTCACTCTTTGACACACTAAGAACCGTGTGTTGTATTTAGTAATCTCCATTTACATGTTAACACGCAATAATTATCAATAAGCTTATTATACATTTTCATCCATCATAGATGTATAAATATTATAGATCTTTGTGCTTCATCCATTATCACCTAATTTGTTTATGAAATAGATAGAACACATAACATTGTAATAGATTTCAGTGTACCTTCTTGATCTATATTGAACTCAAGAAATTCATATTCTTCCTAGAAACTAAATACATTGGTAAATAATGATCCTATCTTTGATATTTTTTTATCATCTCTAATAATGATTGTTGAGAAACCATATAGGATACGGTTGATGATTTCCCTTCCTTTACGTTTCCCATGTCTAGTTTTATGTGGTCATTGATCAAAGGATTTCCATGAATCCTCATCATTTTTATGAAAACAAGATGTTCCCTATGTAATTCATCTATTAATTCGTTTTCCCTTCTCGGATGATAATGAATTCCACAATCAATTCCATTAATGAGTTCCAACCATCTACCCTGGATCACGTTCAATTAATTTTTCAGGAAAATATACTTCAATCATTAATGGTATGTGTATATATTATATTTCAACCCTTAATGGCAGTGAATCCATATATTTAGGGAAAAATTTCACACAACAAGCTCCAAGTCAAACATAGTATAATTCTATTCATGAGGTTTCATCTATTGAATTAGATAAGAAATAACCATTTAATTTTTAATGGGGATGCACCCATGAAATTTTAGATATAACCCACTAAAAAATGAATCATTCTCTAATAGTTGGTAGAGTTAACACATATAGAGTAACTAATCTCTTCTTCAGCTCATGAAAATAATCTTCACACTACTTTTTAACATGAACATGGATCATTTTTCATCATACTGAGCATAATGGATTGGAATGTTGTGAAAAGTTTTTCACAGTTATCATATAACATCTTTCTAAACAAATGAAAAATATGAATATTAGTTACTATTGTAGGAAGAGGAGGCTCCAACAAAGCTATTATCATGGAAGGATCAACTATGATTCCTTCGTATATTACAATGTTACCTAATAAAGCATCATTTTGTTAAATTTTTTTAACATTTTCTGAATTTTATAGACAACATATCCATCTTCAATGTTTTCAATATAACCCGTATATTATGCCTATGCTCCCTGAATCTACTGTAACATATCAAGATGTCATCATACAAACTACAACGATGTTATAAAAATAGAATTTAAATAATATAGTAATCTAATATATAAATATAAAAGTATTTATAGTCATACTGATATGAATAAAAATAAACCCATAATGCCTATATCCTGATCAGAAGGATGTCATTTGAATATCTTCTTTCTTCACCCCCCAAAATTATGATAACCAAATTGAATATCAATCTTAGAGAATAATGGTGCCCCGCAAATCTGACCAAATAAATCATCAATTCCTAGAAGAGGGTAATTTTTCATTACTGTGATACTGTTAATTTATCTATAATAAGTGCATACCTGTATTGATCCATCCTTCTTCTACATCTTCATAAAAGTGCCAATTTACATCCCACGGAGACACAAATGGTTTGATAAACCCATTCTCTAAATAATATTATAGTTTCTTCAGTAATTCCTCTAGCTCCTCATTTTCCGTTCATATAGGGTCCTTGAAATCATCTTGGGACTAGGAATGATCTCAATGAAGAACTATAATTATCTTCTAGGTGAGTTATAGGTAACTCATTATAAAATACATCAATGTATTCCTAAATGATGGAAACATTTTCAATTCATATACATTAATTCCTTTCTATATCTTCATTAATTATATTAGTAAATAATGATATGGGAGATACTTAAAGATTATGATAAGGTTGAGATATATCTCCTTTTAAAATGAATATAGGATTTCAATTCAAAATACGGATATTTCCTTATTTCTGCTAATGATCTTAGCATTATACATCGTGATCCAGTCAATCACTTGTTTAATGTCAAATTTCAGAATGATAATGACTTGTTGATTTGGAAGGAGATTATTCTCACTAAAGTAAATATTAGAGTTTCAATTCACTATTGATTGGTGGATAATACCATGAAATGTATAGAGGGAAACCTATAATACTATAAGTTCAAAGATTAATTCTATATTATTTTCCAACATGGATGATATAATGGAAGGATTATAGACAAAATCAAACTACTTGATTGAATTGATAAATCAACGATAATATCTTCTACCACAACATTTTGAACTTATACTTCATATGTCATAAAATAAAAAACATGGCATTCCCCCTTGGAATATGCTAAGGTTGATTGTGATTACCCTCCATTGTATTAATAGTGGGATAGTTATTTGAAAAGTCCCCATGATTTTGATACATAATGTGTCAAAATTCATGCTTGAAAAGAACCATCGTACGTTTGTCGTGAGTGTTGATGTGTTGAGGCTTCACCTCACAACCACATTTTAGAATGATATGGACATATCTTCCCCACATATAGCATTTCCTTCTCCTAAAAATTAAATTAAAAACAAATCATCATACATTTTTTCACATGGTAATAATCACTAACTTTCTTACTCTTCTAGGATCAAAGATCCTCCACAAGTTTGGTTCCAAATATCCCTTCCATTCGTTAATTCTATGGGACCACTATTTTTCTACAAACTCATATTCAACTTCTATAGAACTATTCATGATCTTATAAATATTTTCATAGTCTATGATGGGATGATTCCTTCATATTTTGAGTTATTTTCCACTGAATAATAAATTAACCATCCCATTTATAATCATGACATTGTTAAAGGAGTAATGGGAACATCTTGTGATGTTCATCTCATAGCTTCCCATAGATTCATTTTCATTTTGCCTCAGCTGTATGAATACCTTATATATTTCTGTTTTCATTTAATAGGTGAAGTATTATTTGAAAAAGGATCCCTTGAACTATGCCCACTCTATTTCATTGATATCCCTTATTTTCATATTGTATGTTATAATTTAAAACCATCGATCAACATCTCTATCTAAGCAGTACACAATGAGGGTGAAATTATATTATTTCAAACAAAAAAGTGTAGAAAAGATTCTTTATATATATATTATCCACTATTTATCAATCAATGGGTTGATAGATCCAATGAAATAAGGTGGTTTTGGCATATAAATGACCCAATGGTATGTTGTTCCTCAAGAGGTGAACCCAGTCTATCTGCATGAATCATGTTATTTCTCATAAAATGATTTCGATAATTAACCATTTTTATGATGTTTTCAGTTCCAATATCCATTGGATGGACATCATCTCCTGGTATATTTTTCTCATTATTAATGTGTCTTATCATATTTTCCAAAATTTTCTAAAATTATAAAACCTTATTGGGATTTTTTTTCAAAATTGTTCACAAATAGCCTGTGATTAACCAAAAATATCATGAAGAAGATTCAAACTAGGTTTACAGTAAGACTAGTTGTTTGATACCATGTTATATTGAGTTATTCTAGAAACACCCTATTAGAGTTGATACCTCTAGGTATATCTATGCAAAAACCCATGTATAGTTGTTCATATCCAGATATGGAATTGTTTCCTTGGAAACCACTTAGTTAATAATTCACTAATATACCATGATTTTTTTTCTATATTTTAACATGTCCCTAAGGTTCTTCCTAATATATTAAAATCCTAATTTCTATAAACAAAAAAAACATTCCTTTGATACAAATTATGAAAATCCACTTTTTAATTACATAAATTTTTATTGCATTATAATAATAGAAGTTCTAGTACAGTTTAGTTTCATAGAAAAAGTACATGTAATGTATGAAGAAATAAAGTATTAATCTAATACGCTTGAAAAGATTCATAAAAGGATCATCCAATCTACATATACTGCATCTTGGAACCTAGGGACAAGCATAAATGTAATGTTTGAGCATAAGTCCTAGTAAGGAAAAAAAATGCAAACAATTTACTTGTGATCTTGAAGAATATCAATTAGAACATGATTCATAATAATAATTCTTGAGAATGAGAAATATAATAATGATAATAACATGAATAATTCCATTTAAATTTTGATACAACATTTTATTTTAACATTAAAATGAATATCTCCAGGGTTTTCACTTAGGCATCATAAAAATTACCAAGGTTATTCACCATAGTATCATAATAAATGTCAATTCGTGAGATAAAATTCATTACCTAAATCTTTGGAGCACTGTCATGGGAAACCCGTCACATGTTTTAATCAATGTGATAATCATATAATTTAATAAAACAACTCTTAAATAACCTATGAAGAATAAATTAAATGGATTTTATATTAAAATTATGGAAATTTATAAATAAGTTATTAATAAAAATATCTTTATGTCGTTATTAACTATTTAAAAATGACAGTGTGTTTTATTTATATTAATAAAATAATAAAGTAGATAATTTTTACATATATGTGAATACCCATGGAATGTAAATACATTGGGGTGTTCTCAAAATAAAATAAAAGAATTTATTTTGGAAAAGAGTAAAATTATGAGAAGATAATATGGAAGCACAATGGGTATGAAACATGGTTTTCGAAAACATTAAAATGCTAGGGTAAAAGGGGATCTTAGTAATAAAATTATAATAATATTTTAAATGGATATTATAAATTTTACAGAAGAAAATATTATGGAAATATGAATGATATAAAAAAAGGGGAACTGGATGGAATATAGAAGATGGGATATATCTAACCTTGATTTGTAACTCTCAAAACACGATGATTGGGAACATAGTGGCTTTGTAGAAACTTGGTAGGTAAAAATATCAGAGGTTTCTAGAGTTTTAATTTTTAGTGAATGAAAACGGTTAAATCTATGGTTGTTTATATAACAAGTGGGGGATTTGCTTATTAATTTCATATGAAAGACTTTGAACACCAAGGTAAAGGTAAATGAAGAACCATGATATTTGAAATGGTATTTTCCCACGATACATGACACATGAATCATATGTTTCTTTATTTTATCCCACAGGAGTAGAAAATTTTCTTAAATTAGTTAATTTGTAATGGAAATGTAATGTTCCCACAACATATCATTTTTAAGTTAAGGTTTCCATTTTAAAATTTGCAATGTAAATTATATACTTGAAAAATAATTACAATATATTAAAATAAATGATATTAATAAAATGAAAATATTTGAGTCTTGAATTATGGTAATATAATTATTACAATATCATGACATTATATTTTTTGTGATTACACATACTAAATAACTCCTAACATTATTTTTTTTGTTTACCAATATAAATTGTTTTTAGAAAATTATCATAAAATCAACCTAACCTAATATCGATGTGAAGATATTAAAAATGGTATTTATTTTATTATAAAAATTATCTAAATATTAAAATATTAACTTTTAAATATAAAATCCCTATTTATTAAAAATAATAGTGGATAGAAAATGCATAGTGATTTTTCATAGTGAAATTTCTGACACATGAAAATGATATTCATTATATTATCAATTTAAATTGGTCATTTTTTCCAAAATATTTATTATAATATGTATTATTCAAAATATAGTGGTTTATTATAATATTTATATCTTTTCTAAAAAGTATAATTTCTATATGAATAATATATTTATCACATTCTAACACAATTTTATTAAGAAAAACAATTCATAAAATTGAATTGATGGAACCAAAATTTTATTTATAAAATGTCATTAAAATTATTATAACTAGTTCATCAATATATAACCTAATATAACAACCATATATGTCTTAATGTTATGGTGTGTGAAGGTGAATGATTCTTTGGGGGACTTGGATAACATCACTCATGTGGTACTTTCCTATAGTCTGATTTTCAACCGAATGTGATTTCATTCAATATTAACATGTTGATGCTCTGCTTGGGATTTGGAAAGTGTGAATCACAATGAAACTACCTCTCTCCCATTCATTGATAATTGGTCTTTTTATGGAATTTCTGTACTGGTTGATTCCATTACTTCTCGTTTTGAAATTAATTAACAATTATCATTTCTATTTATAACCCTAATTATAACATTAGAATTATTGTTATGATTGGGTTTTCTAATGGTCATATTAACTAATGTACATATAATGTTTTAAAAATAATAGTTACACATCAAATATTTCTCTCTTCATTATTAATGTGAAATAATTTTGTTGAGTATAGAAAATATGTTTTCAGAAACTAATATTAGTCGAAAAGTGTGGTTCATTACACTATACATGGTGTAATATTTATTTCTAGTAATCAAGAAATGAACCATTTCCCACGAAGTTTTTTAATGTTTTTATTTGAGGAGGAAATTTTTATTCCATAAATTATTCACAGTTACTCAATATATATAGGCTAGCCCTCAATCTATGTGATATGAAGGCAGAGAAGAAAGAACAAAGTGCATGATCAATTCATGGATAATTGAACTAAGGAGACCATCCAAAAAATTTTATATATTAATGATGATTGGAAATAATGGAAAAACATTATGATAATTATACATTTGATGTTTTTTTGTTCATTTATTTTATTTTTATTTCATGTAAATCATTTATCATTTCATCAGTTTAATGGATATGTTTTATTGGACAAAGAAAAAATATTATAGGTATCTTTGTTGAAGTGATTTTCTAAATATGACTATTATGTATAAGAATTGTCACCATGGGGCTACCCATTAAGGTAAATTCATAAAATTAACTATCAGACCATGAGGTGAAATTTTATGAATTAAATAATCCTTACTAGTATAAAGTGGTTTCGATCATCACAAATCCCATTGTTGTTGATTCATAATGAATATGAAACAAAATGAACAATATAAAACTCAAATGAACTCCACTGTAGGGGAAAACCATAATACATTAACATTATTATGTAAAAAATCCAATTTAAATAATTATATTTTCTAAGATCTAAGAATATTGAAATTTAAAACTAGGTTCAATTTGATATTGATGATTTAACAAATCATTGAATATTTATTTAAAAAAATCTCTTTATATTTTTCATAATATAATATAGTAATATTTCCCAAATTTATTAAACCCATATAAAACTTAACATATAATAGATTTGGATAAAAATTTCATTTGTTCATCCCAATGTAAAAAATTCAATAAAATTGACACAGGACCCATGGATTGATTTCAATTATAAAAAACATAAATTTTAAAAATAAACATCACACAACTATATATTTTAATGTATTTAAAAACATAAGGCTGGTAAACATAAAAAAATATTATAAATGTATATTGAATTGAATATAAATCCCATATTTTTTTTATCAATATCCCCCTCATTATAAATAATTGATGATGTGTCAATATCATTAATTTTCTTTCATTGTTTAAAAAATACATTCCAATCACAAAATTTAAGGATATGGTGATCATGTTTATTAGGATGGTTTGATATAGATGTAAATCATTTCAATATAAAAAACATATTTATTTAAAAATACATAGAGTGATCCATATTTTCATAGATCTTATTAACTAAAATGCTTACACTGAGGAAAATATATAAGAATACTGGTTGTCTGGAAAGTCTAGTATGTGAATAGACATGGAAACAAATCATAAAATGTAACATATATGAAATAATAATATATCCTAAAAGGAATGATCAGTATAATGAAATCATTGTATAATTAAATGAATGTATAAGGATATGGAATCAAAATTAGGTGGAAATATCATAAATCATGAAAGAATAATCATATATAGAAGATAACTTCCAAAATAATATAAGATAATTATGATTACAATCTTTCAATGATCTTTCTAACCATAAAATAATGTACTGTTTATAGGAAAACCATTTGAACAATATACATAGTGTACTTATCCATATTTCTTGTTTGATATATGTAGTGTAACTAGACTATCTTTTCGTGCACAAAAGATAGTTTTCCAAGGACAACCTATCGTTCACCATGCATGGAATCTAATAAGACATTAACAATACCCAAAGAAATGAATGGACATAAAAAACACAACCATCAAAACATTAGATAACTACTATATATTATAGAGAACCATATTTTTGACGTAACAGTAAAATAAACCACTTGTAAATAATATGCAAGATAAAACCCCTGAAAATAATGTGGGATTCACAATATTATAATATGGTATAACCTATGTATATATCACATGGATTACAAGAACACCTTCAAATAAAATTTGTTTGAATATACATTTTCAGTTAAAAATAATCCTAGGTACTAACCTCATGTAGTAGTATTATGAAATAATTCATTAAATATTTCTAGGAAGTGTTAATAAATGGTTCCTAATAGGTGATTCTTTTAAAAATATGTGAGTGAAAAGTTAAATAAAAAAAGACAAAATATTTCACTTAAAACCGTAATTTAACTAAAAATTGTTTTTGGAAAATAAATGAGGTAAATTAAATAAATTAAATATTAATACATTTTATTTGGATTATAATTAAAACAAATTTATATAAATGGATGCTACCTTAATAATTAGGATCACTTAAAAGTGAAAACATTTTACTGAACAAGAAAATTTATATTACCAAAAAATGAAAGGTATGTTGACATTGATATATATGTTTGGTGAATAAATATACTCAATATGGATGATATACCTGATATTAATATAATATAAAATAGGTAAAATTGAATAGAATGTTTAACCAAAAGATAATGAGGCTTTTCATGAAGATCCCTTATAACTTAATAATCATTCTAATAAAACCCCTTACAGGAAAAACATACGTATTATTATTGTTAAATGAAATGAATGAAATGAATAAAGATAATACATGATAATATAAATCCCATTCGTATTATAATCATGACTTATAAAAAAATAGGTTTATTAAATGAAATGTTTCTTAAAGAATGTAATTTTGAGACGAAACCCTTATAACATTAGAAGTTTTATAATGAAAAGACATTTGAAGGGTAAAATAAAATTGTTCAATAAATAAAATATTATCCTAAAATTAATTATATATATATACACTACAGAAGAAAAGAAATTGGTTCATAACATTATGACATGTCTCAATGAAGATATATTGATGTGAAAAACCTTACCTAATATTGAATGTTCTCTAAATTTATATTAAAATATTGTGTCACTAAATAAAATCCATTACATATATATAGAAAAAAATATTAATCCATATACAATCTTATAAGGTGTATCTATTATCTTTTTCTACCAATTATTAATATGACTTCAATTATGTGGGTTATTTTATAAATTTCATTGTTATAATTTCAATTCGTTAAAAATTGTCAGATCTGTTGTAAAATAACTTAATGATATCATGAATTTTTATGTTTATCTTGTTAATGATTATATTACAAGAATACTTATAAAATTTGAAAATTTATCCCAATATAAATCCAAATTAATAAGGGTTCCACGATAAGTTTTTTAAGGTTTTAATTCTATTAGAATTATATATAGTTTTAGTTACATATATATAGTAATATATTACCATTGAAGAATATTATCGGTGTTATAAATATATTAATTTTTAATTAAATTACCTTTTTTATACTATAATTCAATGTCTCAATAGATACTTTATTATGTTATTCATGGAGGTGGTAGTCTACACACACACACATGTTAGTGTTTCCCATTTTATTAATGTTTTAAATGAAAGTAAAAAATAGTTATTCTGTTAATATAATATAATTTCATTATATAAAATTTATGGTTTGATAATACAAACATATATATTTGTAACATGAGGGGTTTTTCAGATGAAAAAAATATGGGAAAGATAAGAGGATTGTGTTACCTTTCCCTAGGAATTACCTTAATGGGTAACTAATTAGGACTCTTTAGCATGTTCTTTTGGTGAGAAACATTCTTAAATTTAATGGGTATGATACTTGTGAGAGAATAAGTAATAATTCTGCAAGGGTAAAATATTTGTAATGCATATATAAATTGGGGAAAGGTGGTCCCCTTTTTGTGTGATGAATATGGAATATTTGTAAAAACTCATTACATCGCAATTATATAAATCCATTATTGAAAACAATGTTTCAAAAATGATAATTAACGGTCTATGGTTCTATAAAAAAGTATAAAATCCCTCCCCAATGCAATATTATATATATTTTCCACATGTTTTGGCCACGTTCACAAGGATGCCTCTATTTCCCCCTAATTTATCTATACCTTCATAAATCCAATTTTACCATTGATAACAAATAATAATAGTAATGATTGATATTATTTACTAATTTGAATATATTTATTCTAAGCATGTTTTTCCTTTTATAATATAATATTATAATAATTTTATAAAATTAATTTATTATTAGAGCATATAACTTACGAATAATGTATTTTACAAAGAAGTACATTTTCTTAATATGATTTATGTTTAATATAAAATAAGAAATTTTATTGATTATATTTTTGTATAAATTACTATTATAACCTAATTTATAATTAAGTAATAGATAATTTTATTGATAAACATCTTCCACAATGTGAAAATTTTATAACAAAAGATCTAATGAATTTCTTGTCATTAAATATTATATAAATTTTCTAATATATTGTGAGTGATTTATATATATAAACATATTATTTAAAATTAATTAATTTAACATTATTAAATAATATATCATGTAAAAATTGATTAAAAAAGTCATGTAATTCTTTATATAAAAATTTATACAATGTGGAAATATTATATATCAAAATATTTTACACAATTAAAAAACATAATTTTAGAAAAAAACAATTTAGATTAAAATAATATTATAACTCTAAATAAAAAGATGAGGTTTATTTTTTGAAATTAAATTTAAATATATATTTTTTATAATAATAATATTAAATCATAAAACACAATAAATAATTATTTTTACAAAAATATATATTTTTTAAAAATAATTTGTTATTTACCCATAATATATGTAAAACATTAATAATTATATTATTAATAAATTAATATTATATTTAATTGATATCACCATTGAAATAAATAATATTAGTTTTATATAATGTAATTTAAATCATATGAAATGATAGATTCTTAAAAAAATTATGAATAATTTAAATTTCCATTAAAAAAACATTTCAAACATGTAAATTAATATAAATCCTAATTTGGATAGTCATATTGCAACCATGTAATTAAATGTATAAATTTAATTTTGTCTAACCATATCATGGTTTCATTTTGGTTCTATAATTAACATAAGAAAATCTATCATATATTTTATATTTAATTATTGGAACACATATATAAAAATCATGGGTCATTATTATAGAAAATTCTCCAAAGTGTTCCGTTTATTATGGTGGTTATTCAAAACAATAAATATTATCCACGTTGGATTTATGAAATTTTACTAGGTAAGGTCCATGAATTCCATACATAATTTACCAAACAAACAATGGTTCATTTGGACACTCGTATTTTACTCCCATCTTGTTAACTAAACTATTTGATTTCATAGAATAGTTTAATGTTCAAAGAGCCTCTCATCCATAATTCAATCATCTCATATTTCCTAAAGATTATTCCATTTCTTTTTTTTGAAACATTTTTGATATATTAAAAATTTATCATTATTACCTTCATCATCATCCTCACTAGATCATTCATGATACTATATTTTTCTCTTCTTTTTTTTCTTTAAAATTGAACTATTTTCACATTATTAATCATATATCATGATAGATATATTGTAATAATCATAATGTTTTTCACTATGATTCATATTCCTGTGGGTTATTCATTGAGGTATATATATTTTTTATCACTAAAAACCACATTTTCTTCCATTTTAATATATTATTCAATCCAAAAGATTTTACATGAGTCAAAACATTGCAAAAATGTAGGGAAATTATCATTTCTAGAACATGAATTCAACCATAAATCTGTATGTTATTTTACATTTTTAAATGGTCTGATAGTTTCTGTAGTTGAACCTATATCAATATTATTTTGACATGAGTCACTTTATGTTGTGATAACTTATGTATCATTTATAATACATAAATTTACCTTGGAAATGAATCCATTATAGTGGGTTTTAAATAGAATTTAATCGTCCAGAGAATATCCTTAGGAGTGTGAAACTAGGTTTGTTTTGAGGAATCATTTTTATAGAATTTTGATGATTGAATTAGTACCTAAAATTCACTTTTCTGATCATTAACCCTAGGAATATCTATGTAAGTGTAGAAATATTCCTATAATATTGGGACACTGATTTATTTCATAGGTATTGTATATTATTAATAAAATCTCAACATTTTATTATATCATAATATACATAGACTCACCTCTAGGTTTTTTAATAAGGTACTCTAAACTAATTCCCAAAATGTGTAAAATAACCTTCAAATAAATTTGAACCCTAATCCAAGAAAACATTCGAGACCCATTCTAAATATTTAATAAATAATATAATAATTTTATGATTTAATTAGAGAATAATGTAAACAAATGAGCATCCCATGGACCAAAAGGACTAGTTCTGTCAACATTATCTATATAAAAAAATTATTTTACAACACTTGAAATATATTATCTATAATCATTATCTTATTGACATATTATATAAATTTCATGTGATATAATCATCTTTATATCCTAGGGATCCAAAACATAATAATTAGGTGATCTCATATTCTCAATAAGGAAAAAATATACAAGAAAAAATAGAATAACATGAGGGTGATATTAATATCAAAATAAAAGATCAAATAATCTTATTTGATAAAAATAAAAAAAATCATAAAAAAATAGATCATAACAAATTATTACGGAACATAAAATATATTTCATGTCTTGAAAAACATAAAAATAATCACACAATTGGTATATATTACAAAAGAGTGGGGAATATATTTAAAATATAGCACAATCATGAAAACATAGAATTTTAGGAAAATGAAATGCACCATGAAATTTTGGAATAACTTGATAAAAATATGGAATTACAGAACAAATATAATTATAGGAATGTAATTACAATGAAACCTGTCATGATATTTACTTTTTGAAAATATAAATTATGTTCACATAAGAAAATTTGAGAAAACAATCATTCTGAAGACCATGTGAAAAAACTCATTATGTAATTGGCTAAATATCACATGATATATGAACATATAATTATGAATATGATGAATATAAAAGATCCAAACCATCATCGTAAATACATGTATAATCAAATTAAAATAAATTATTATCATATCATAAAAAACCAGTAGAATGTTATGGGTTTCATGAATATTTGAATTGAAAAAATTCACTTTCAATAAATAATATAAGGATGTAATACGGGTTTCATAAAATAACCATACAATTCTAAATAACATTATAAATTAAATAATTTTACATAAAAAACGTCATTTCTCAAAATAATTTCATATTTTAATTATATATAGAGTTTATGTTGAAACATAAACCCATTGACTTCAAATCAATTGAAAGTGGATGGATAATAAAAAATATATTTTTTCTTTCCCATGAATTTTATATTATAATATTATAAATAATGTATTTATGAGGTTGTCATTGAAAATAATTTTTAATTGAAGAAAAATAAAATATTCCATAAAACATTACATTAAGAGAAACTCATATAAAAATAATTTGATATGAAATAAATAATATGAGTTAAATTGATGTTGAAATTACGTACATAAAATCATAGTAATGAAAATAATTTTAAATGATATAAGATAACTTTTTTTAAAACCCAAAAAATTAGAATGATAATGATATATTTTATTTGAAATTAATATAGTGTAAACAATATATTTGTAGATTAATAAAATTTAGTTTCTATATGGTGAATGATAACATTTTTGGGAAGTAAAAAAATTTTTGTGGAAGAAAAATCTATTAAATTTTTTATAAATAATCCTTTAAAAAGTAAAATTCTCAAAATAATAGAATCATCAAGGAAAAAGGCATGGTATTACACAATTATTTCAATATAAATTTTAGACTAAATAAAAAATAACTACATCATAGGTGATAAAAGATATATGTTAAAAGGTAATAGTCAATGAATAGTGATTAAGAGCCACACCAAATTTTTTAGTAATGAAATCCCCATCCCTTAGTTTTATTTTTGTCGAATGCACTCTAGACTCATAAAAAACATAAATATATAATTAAAAACATTATTTGACATCCATATTAATATTTAATATTATTAATAATTTACATTTATAATCATTTATTTTTTTATATTAGATAATTTTTTTCAATTTTCGTACATTGAGAGTTTATAGTTTTTCCCTCTTGTAGTAGTTTTTTAGTAGTGGTGTGATTATTCATTCATCTTAAAATGATAAACATTAAAATATATATAATGATAGTTTAATTAATAAATTATAAAAAAAATTTATTTTTAAATTTTCTTAAATAAGATCATTATTAATTATCCAGTGAGATTAAATGGGAAACACACATTTTTCGATGATTTATTTATCATATATAGATTGTTTTCTTAATTAATGAGTTAAGTAATTATTTACCCTTTTTGGAACTAGATAATAATATTATTTATATATTTATATCTTATTAAACAATTAATTACATTTTTATATTAATCCAGGTTTTAATTTCATATCATAATTTAAGTAGGTGGTCAAACATACCCTATCGTGAACAAATAATTATTATTATTGATTATAAGGTGAATTAGATGTAGTAAAATTACACCCATTCCACCATTATATCATCTCATTATTATTAGTGTAATATATTAGAATTCAAAATTATCTAGAATAATATTTTATTTAATATGAGTGTATTACATAAATTGAATAAAATATCTGCCTCTTAGTATGGTAGTTTTATATAATTAAATTTTTGATAATAATGTTTTGATCATATCTTTTTAAGAATATCCAATTTTCTATAACATAAAATTAATTTTATCATAATAATGAAATTCATTTGTTAAAATAATTATCATGTCCATACACGCATTAGAGTGGTGAAAATAAAAACTAAAACTGATCATTCTATGTTGGGGGTAGTCTACAAGTACACAAGGTATATGATTTCATTTTGAATAGAATATGGAAAAGGGGTGATTTTTTTCATCCTTCAAGAATATATGATATATCATAAATATATTAATTATATATTAAATTAACAATTTGGACCAAACATATATGTTGGTAATGGAAAAAATAAACATGTTATTGCATGGAAGTGGTAGTCTGTTAAAATAATAATTCATGTTTCTTCCATAATGGTAAATGAGGAGGGTGGATAACACATGTAAAATCAGTATAATAAAATAATAATAAAATATTGATACTATTTTATGATTATAATATGAGGAAAAATAATTTTTTAAGTATAAAATAACATAATATAATAGAAATGTTGAAAGAGTGGTTAAAAATATATAACATACAATGTGAGCTATATACCTTGAGTATGTGATTAAACCACTGAGGGTTGGTCTTTTGAGAAGACGAAAACCAATTTAAGGTGTATATATGTGTATATGAGATGTTTTAGAGTATTTTTGAATAAATTTAGGGGTGTTTTTGAGGGTAAGTAAGGAGGAGATTTCCCTTTTAATATGTGAAAATAAGATTAATTTTTGTATATATCAATTGAGATTTTATAATAGGAAATATAACTACTGTAATGTGGATAAAAAATTGTTATATAACAGAGTAAAAAATAGAAAATATTTATCCAAACCCCAACCACTAAATTAAAATAATATTAAGCCCTTAACCTATAAGGTTACTTTTTTCAATGATTTTAGTTATCAACACGGTAAACCGTTTTTACATAGGTAATTTATCATTTATTCCAAAAAATAATTTTTATTATTATTCATGATTACCTAATTGTTATATATATTATATACATTTTATTTAATTGATTTTTTAAATATGATAATAATAAATTTTATTTTATTAATTGTATAACGTATTAATATTATTTTTTTAAAAATATTCTTCCTAAATTCTAGATTTAAAATCTATTTATATAAATTAAATCCAATAAAATTTTACAAAATATATATTCTCATATAAAATAAATATCTTTTCTTAAAAAATGTATTTTTAAATTTCCAATTTATACTCACACACAAAAAATGTAATTATATACATGGTATTTGTAGTAACAATATTTATAATAATTCACCTAAAAATCAATTTTTATATAAAAAAATGACATTAATATAACATGTAAACAATAAATCCTGAAATGAATTTAATTTTTTCAAATTAAGATGATATAATTTATAAATAATATTTTTATTGGAAAACCTAAAATGTAGAGGAATTTATTATTAGAAAACTTATTTTTTTATACTAAATATCCTATTATCTAATAAATTTCTAATAAATATATATTTAATTTATTACTCATCTAATAAAAATAATATGTCATTACTTATTCATAATTAAATTTCAATTTTCCAAAAATGTATTTTTTAAATTAGAAGTGAATTTGACAAAATGGACATTTCCAAATATATTAATGTTTATGATGTATCTACATATATTTCTAAACACATGGATATTATCCTAATTTCTACTTTCATTACCCCATATGACCAACATGTAAGACATAATAATCATGTATTCTATGGTTTTCATTTCATGTAGATGTTCAATGACCATATATCTTGTAGCAGTCTATTCGAGATTTAAATTCTAATGTATATATTTTATCTAAATTAATAATTGATCAATTCCAGCTTGTGATGGTCATGGGAAAACCATAAAGAATTTATCTCTATTATGTGTTCATAAAAATGGTACTCATAAGGAAAACTATTTATTTTAGATTATTTTTCTTTTCTAGTTTCTTTATTAATTTTATAGTATTTTTATTTTAATTAAACCATGATAAGCTTCAAAATTAATATTTGAAATTTAAAATACATCGAGGTATTTCATTTTAAATTTTTATTTGTATGAGATAAAAAGTAGAAAAATATTTTATTAATTATAATATGCTGAAAAATATCTGGATGTTACATGTCTGAGATAGATAATGCAGGTCATGGTCATGGGTGTGGCGTTTTGGCTGTCTCCTAGTGTTCCACAACAAGTTTTTCATACACTACATTATGGTCTAGGGCATGACGAGTCTAAAAAAATCAAAAATTTTATAGTCAACTGTGTTTAGTATGCGTTCCAGTCTCCATTTTGTATCACAATCAAGGCCACAATAAGCATGGTGAATTCACAATACAATTTGGTTTCACTTATTTAATATTTTCATATAGTAGTTTTGACCTCATTGAAATCTACAGGGGGTTACATCCTTTGATGTGGGAATTTGGGTTTTTCATATTATTGGTTCGAATATTGGTTGAAATTTTTTATTATAAAATCCCCTCTAATTCATTTCAATTCTTCTATTAATTTTTAATTTGAATTTTATGGTCTGTTATGAATAATTTCCACTAAATCGATTTTTTTTAAAATGATCTCACCCATCATTGAAATTCAGTTTTTTTAGTTTTTACTCTACATTAATTATAATGGTATGAGAGTATTTTTCCCTCATTTACTCTAGATATCACTTAATTAGATATTATTTAATTGGGTTTGTAGGTATTTATTTCTTTGATGACTCTTAGAACCATCATTCTCATTTTTAGAACACATTTTTTGATTTCAAGATAATCCAATGTGTATTGATGTGTGTGGATCCATATAAAGAACTTTTCAAATGAAATATATATTATATTTCATTATTTTTTAAAATACATAATGGTATGATTTGTGATTATCAAAAATGTGAATGTTTCATCATGTTGATGAAAATAAAAATTATCGTTAGTTATGTTGATTAATCAATATATCAAACAATAAATTATTTTTATAAAATAATATTCCAATTAAATAATTTATTTTTGTGAATATATACTTTAAACAATGTTGTATTTTAATGGAAATAAATTTCCTAGCATAGTGTATTCTAATAGAATTTTATTTCCAATCATGTTGTATCTCGATGAATGGGATTTAAAAAATGTTTTGTTTTCAAGAAGAGGGATATAAAATAATGTTGTATTTTGATAAAAAGTGTTTTCAAAAAATGGAATGTGAGATTCCAATCCTTCATACTATATGAAATGAATTTTTATTTTTAATAATGGATTGACATCTCTATATGCAGAGCACACATGATCATTTCATACATAAGAGGGTGATTGAATTAGAAAAAATCATTCTACAAATGGTATGTATTTAAAAGGAAGGATATAAGATTAGAAATATAACTAAGAAATGGATATAATGGCATCATTCAAGGGGTTCAATAATAATGAAGTTGTTTCTATAAAATTGTGTGAATATTGGTCTAGGGACTTGTGGTGTTATATAATCCTGACCATTCACTATGGCGTGGGGTTCTCAACTAACCCAAACCTAAACAACATGTGCACTTAGTTTCAATATTGATTAAATTAATTAAATGGTTGATCATTTACAATTATATATTTAGAAATATTTACATAGATTCAAACACTTTTAGTTATTTCAATGGAAAATAGTTTCTTGAAACGTGATTTAGAAAATATTTACATCCATAGGTTTTTTTATTCTTCATAGAGAATTGACTTTTTATGTTTTGGTTTAACGTGGGAAAATATGTATAATTCTGTTAATTTTTTCAGATTAGGTGAATTAAATTAAGTTAAAATGATTCCTTGTAGAACATATAATGGGACCCAAATGTGCTTGTTTTCTAACATCCTATATATAATATGTTATGTTTGTAGATCATGTTTTTTCTTAAAAAGATAAAGGTTATTTTCTATATAGGGTTGATATGTATTCGTGTTAGTGGGTATGTGAGAGTAAAACAGTAACATAGTTCACATCTATATAGGTTTTCAATCATTTTGAGTACTTGAGATTTTATATTCTAGTTTGACACATGTTTATCCTTATACATGTTTTCATATGTCCCTTTTCTGAATCATTTTTGTAATATTTTCCATTTTAAATATATTTAATTCGTTATTCCATTGATATATATTTATTGAAAAATTAAACACCAAAGGTAGTTTATGATAAACATACACTTTTATTCAGACCATGGGAATTGAGATCATACTCAGACCTTGTTGTGGTCCTTCTCTGCTGTCCGGTTCTGGGATGACTAGGATTATATGATGGGAATTTTTACAATGTTGAATTTCGCATCAGTATTCATGATCATATTATCTCATGATGAATTTAAAGATAGATGATATGGTTGCTGGGACTTAATGTGTAGTTTTAAAGAGATTTACATTCAAACTATCATAAAATGAGCCTGAAATAAACAATGGTAATTGGGAAATGAGATATCATTTTGGAGTTTTTTTTATCATTGTTATTTTGTTATGTTCGCATGAATCATGCTAGATTTTACCATTGTATAATAATATCATTACTTATTTTTATGATGTTCCATACTTTCATGAGGCTTCATATAGATCATTAAGATTGTTATCTGGATGTTAATCTCTGAGGAAATCATCTATCCAATCAAATCCTTCTTTAAATGTTAGTGTGAGAATTTGATGCATCGAACAAAAAATTTATTCCATACATTGTGTAAAGATACAAAACTTCAACCATGAATTTTATAGATGGATATTTATCCCAAGAGTGTCTCCATACATAACAACTATCATTCAATGGGTGGAAAGATCATCAATATGTTAAAGTCTAGTTATTGAAAATTGAAAGTAATTTCAACAATACAATAACATTTTATCAATTTATGATAATGTGTCCTAAAATAATTCACAATGTCCATTTATGAGGATTATGGGATGTAGTGGTTTATGAAAAGAAAGACGAGGTTTAGAGTTGACAATTTTTAATTCAAAATTTATCCAAAATATATACCCTAAATTTCAATTTATGTATAAATACATTTAGTTACTCACCGAGGAAAAGGGTGATTATAAAGTTTTAGAGTATACATTCCACAATGATAAATAGGCTAGGTTAAATAGAAATGAGGCATCAAATGATAATTTGAAGGATCAACAGTTTCAGATGGGCCATTGAACTAATATCCATTCTATATTATATTTTTTGAAATTAAGCACCTATTCAATGGTGTTAAAATAAATTTTTATAGATTAAATAAACATAGAAGGAATGTTGGGATTTTTTGGAAATGATCTTCCTCTTAGTGGTAGTTAGTTTGGATTACATAGAAGGAATAAAAAGTGTAATGAACCCCATAATAATGTTAATCAAGGATGAAATTAGTGGATTATTATATATTTTCTATAGCAGATAATAGTGAACTAACATGATAATACTGTGAATGAATGGGAAAAAATGATTTTCCCCACACATTCAATGATATTCAATTCAACTGGATGAGGAGACAATATATAGAAATTATTTACGGAAATTTATAATATTCATTATAAATATATATATTCCTCCACAATTGATATACGGATCAAATTTAGGATCAAATTTTAATAAGTGTTTTGCTACATTCTTATAGAATAAAGAAGTTAAACATAAATAATGTGTATCTAGAAAGATTTGATGTGGGTCCAGTAATAGTGAGATGCACTATCTTTACTACTTTTTCTTTAGTGACCAAATTATTTGATAATGGTTCATATCACACATTTATATCAGTATGATTTTTGAATATATTAAAATATCAAATGGAACTGATTATGTATATAATATAATTGGTGATTCCACTTTGGATTAAAAGGGTCTAGGGTTCTTGATTCCCCACATTCTCTTTTAAGATGGATGATGTTGAGTTTGTTTTGGATTTTTTGGTTTTATACTATTACATAATTTATGTATTTATTTTTATGGATCGGTTTATCTTCCATAATGATAATTCAGATTATAATCATTATAGGGTGAGCTTAATTGCCTATAATGGGAGCTCCTATATATTTTAGCATGAGTGGGATATAAGGTCTAATCGAGTGGTTTTCCTCAGTATAACACAAAAGATTGAAATATTCTTTATAATTTTAAATCTTTAGTAACCTATTTGTTTTATTATTTTCCTATTGATGTAATGGAATTTTATATCATGTTTCATGATGGATATTATGAGATTCCTCTAGAAATAGAGGTTAAAATTTTGATCAGTTCAAGGCCCATAATTAAACAAATTTTTTATTACTTCTTATTGAATGAAAACAAATGAATTGAGAGGGATTTTATAATTGAATTGTAACAATTTAAATTGACTGTATTCAATCAACCTAGTGTGTCATATTTGGATGATCCTGTGACTTTTTCCTAAAGGGATGATTCAAAACGTCAATATTATATCTATGATCAAAATATTAATAGATTTATGGTTAGTAATAAGTACCCTATAAATTATATTGATGAATTATATGATTACTTAATAGTTAAAAAGTGGTTTTATAGATTTACTATTGGATTGGATATAATTAGTTGAGAGTTATAGTGTTCAATATTCTAATGACCACATTTATGATTATTAATGGACACATTTAATTACATGGGATTATATATAAACTGAATAATTATCTTGTTGTATTAATGAATTTTATGTATAAATATTACATTAGTTCCTTGATCCCCTTTTTGAATTATTCATTGATGATATTAGGGCCTTTTCAAAATCAATGTAAGAGTGTTATCAACAAATTAATTTTATTGTGAAAATCTCAAGAGGTAACTTTTTTATATATATTTTCTAAATGATGTTCCGAGATTTCAGAAGCTATGTTATCAAGATATGTGGTTTTGAAAAACTAAATCCTAGTTGGTCATATGAATTTTAAAAGTATCTTCTCTTTGGATGATCGAAAAAAACTACCTGATCAGATGTTTATTAGATTTTTAGGATATTATTAGTTGTTCAGGAATGTTTTATCAAAAAATGCCACACGATTGACTACTCTTAGATCGAATGTTGTGACAATCACATGTGATTCATAGTTTTAGATGTCTAGTAAAAAATTGTAATAAAATTCAAAATAAATATCTAATCTATTCTTTCCAGATAATGGATTGGTATATGATGTCTTTTATAATTCTTCAATGATGGGTTTGGGGTGTGTTTAAATGAAGGGAGATCATGGAGCAGTATATGAATCTTGTTAGATTTTGCAATGTGAGGTAATTAATCTACTCAAGAACTTAAAATCATAGGGGGTATGTGAGATATTAAGTGTTAGACTCATTACCTTTTAGGGGAAATCGTCAATGTCACATTTGATTATAATATTTAATGGTATATATTTTCAAGGAATGACCAAAACCTCTGGAAGAGGGTATGAGTGGAGTACCATTATACATTTGTTGTTAATGACTCTTAAAAACTTAGAGAGTGATATTTTATTATCGGTTCTATTAGATGGAGATTTAATTCTATATCAGTGATGTAGTTGTTGAATAAATGGGAACTCGTGGGAAACATTTATCAGATTCACTAGATTGTTATAAAATAATAGATATGCATTATTCTAGTTGTCATACAATCTATGTCATCTCTTATTGATCCAATTCATCGGGTGAAACAACGATATGATCAGTGAATGTTGTATTATGAATTAATTATATGTTGAGGATACCATCACAGAATTGATCCTCTCTTCATATGATGTTCATTAATTTAGGAGTCAACTTATTATTATAGTACCAATGATTATCGACATGATGTTGGATTTTTATTATCCATAGTACGCATTTTGTCCAAGAACTAATAATATGTATTGTAAAATGGAACCCCAAATCAAGTGGAAAGGTATGAAGCATTACATAGGTAAATTTATTTCTAGGGTTTTTACTTGAATGATAATATAGGATAATCACATAAATCTTTCTAGTTTGTATCCACATATTCCAATAACAACATTGAAGTGGAAAGAGGCGTCAATTTATTTTTTTATTGAAATACCATGGAATCCCCAATTAATGAATGCATTTTTTTGTTGATCCATTGCTGAATATGATGGCTCACATCATTCCGATTTAGGACCCCACCAATGATCATTATTTTGGAAAGCTATACATGTATGAATTAGTGAAGGTACTCATGGATATTTATTATTTTATATAACACATGTACCATTATTTTACCACTTATTTTTTAAAGGCCCCAATGAGGTTATTGTTTTAAAATCATGTAGAGCATGACATTCCATCCTCATATGGAAAAAATGATAGAGCATGAAATATAGAGTTTGGATGAAATGATATGTTATTTAATCATAGACATCAGAGGTTCTTGAGATAACTACATGGGACTGGTAAATTATTCTTATAAAGATAGATATTATCCACGTATATGATGGTTCTTTTATGGGATCCTTATAGACACCCTTTAAAATAATCTATTAGTTCATTAAATGTTAGTAAAATACATCTTATTAGTCCATTATGTTTTCAAGAGATTTTTGAAAACATTATCTATACCCATCAATGACTGGTGACTTATCAGAGTTCACATTAATTTTTTTGCAGATCATCTAGGTCATTATTTGGAGTTTTCAATTTGTGGTAGAGTTGTGATGAATATTTTTCCACTATTGGGTCACCTTCATCTTAAGAAATATGGAATGTTAGTTCAATGATACATAGGATTATTAAGATTATTATGATAATCATAAAGGTGAATTATATATTTGATTTTTCATCATTGTTGATGGATGTCCAAGATATTTTCACATAATTTCATCTCAAAGAGTATAAAACCTATTCTAATAATGTTTTTAGGTGTAAGGATATTAAATTGGAATCAAAATTTTTTGAGGTCTACAAACTAGTTTATATTATTGAATTTCAAGAAAAAAATTTGGATGGTAGTCAATTCCTTTGGTCTGCACATTATGATTTCACATAACAGATTTCCATGATATGTGATAATGATATTTAATGATAAGGGATATGTGGGAACATCTCTTTCTAGAACAACCTTAAATATCATGAATGTTAGGGTACATGATGTTTTTAAAGTGATATTTCCACATCCTTGTTTGAGTGATTTGTTATTTTTAGGTGGTTCCTTTTGGGTTCGAGATATATATGTTTTTTATGGTGTCATAAAAGTGGTTTTGCAATTTAGTGGTGAAACACAAGATAGACCATGTCATGGTCCAATATATTTTTATATTTCTTCATCTATTTATACCTTAGTAAGGCCCATGAAATATAGTAAATAGTTTCATTTATCGGCTTGGGGAACAAAATTTCCCTATGTCCCACAACTTGTTTGGCTTACAATATTCAATGGTGATAATCATAGTGAATATAAAACTATTATTTTTTATTTACTGTGTCTTATTTTATAGGGGTTATAGGATCCTTGTTGTGACATAATCGAGGCTAGCATGAGAGAAGTAAATTCTCACCACACAATGATGTCAGAAGTTTTAGATTTGTGAATGGTAAAAATGATCATCAGGTTTCCAAGAGTGGATTAATCCCATAGATATGGGAATGTTGGATAATTATGGTGTGGGTTATAAAAAAAAATAAAATGTTTCTTCTATCTCATCCAATGTTATTTATTCAGTTTCTTGTGTTTTTTATTTAGCCGTATTCTCGAGAGAAATTTTACAAGTTCTCTTCTCCACGGATCTATTCTACAAGAAATATCACCATTCCTTGATTTAATAATGTTGGAATTATTTCTATGTGATCAGTATAATATAATTTTTTTATTCATTACTACTATTAACATAGAGATCATTGAATTAAAGATTCATGACATGAGATTAGTAGTTTAATTTTCTAACGAATCCCTTATAACCACCATTTCCATTGGTTCTGGGTACAATATAATTTTTATAGAATTCCATGTGTTTAAAGGTGAGAGGATTTGTGAAAACACATTAACGTATAAATTATTCAATAATTATCATTCTATATTTGTTTAAAATAACAAAATTCATGATTTATGATTTTTTGAAATGTCTATGTTTTCAATAATTCAATGTAAATTAATTAACCTTTTTTGGGGGGATGAAAATTGATTTTTTGGCATGTTGTAATTATATATATATAGATTTCAAATGATTATTATATTATTTGACAATGTGAATTGAAACTATATTTAATTTCTATGTAATTTTATTTCAAACAATTTTGTATTTGGATGAAATTTAATTTCCAATCATGATTAATTAAAATAGAATATAATTTCAAAGAAAGATGTTTGTTGATGAATAGTGACATTAAATAATATAGTAATTTGAGGAAAATTTGTATCAAAAAATTATAAATGATAATTTATGTCATCAAGTAATCAGAAATTAATTTTTATTAAATTTAATTCATTTACCTATGTAATGGAAGCCAAAATGGGAACCTAGGATCATAGGTGGAATATCGAATTGGATCAGTTTTACAAGGAAGTTTATATTTTTCATAGCGATGTCATATGGTATGAACTCTAACTAAAATTATATTTTCTTGACACTATAATTGGGTCTAGTTACTGGGATTTTCATCCTTCAATTTTCACGATTATGGCCATGTGGACTTGTGGTGTTCCTTAGCCTTGGTCATCCACTAATGTATGGGGATATTAGGTAGCATAGTCCTAAACTTATATAGGGCTTAGTTCCCTTGATGATGGTAAATATGCTATTGTTTTTTAAATTCATGTATATATGAAATTTATTGAATATCATGTACCATGTTGAATTATTTAAAATGAAAATGGGTTCATTAATTGTTATTTGAAAATCAGTTTCTTTCTAATGTATTTCTAAAACTACCTTTCCATGTTATGATATAAACTGTAAACAGATGTTTTTTTCCACTACTGTTGTTAATTTAGAATAATCAAATTATATTATAAAATAGTCTATTGAAAATAATAATGGTATCTGACTAGGATTATTTAGTCATACCCTACACATACATTTCAGTGTGTGTAGATATTATTTTATTAATTGAAAGGGGCTCTTGGGAAATGGATGTTATATAATTTATCTACATATGGGAGATCACTAGGGATATTTTCACATAGATATGTGTTTTCTATCATTATTATCAATTGCGGTTACCTTATTTATTTTGGCACATTTTCCCTTATTCTTATTTTGAATCTCCCACTGTTGGACCATATATTTATTTGTTGAATTCCTTTTATATATTCAATTTTTCATTCTCATGGATTTATATTTATGGGGAAAGGGAACGAAAATTTTGTTCATGATTAATAGATTCTATTAACTGGCCCATGGGGATCTCAAATTCCAATCGATATATTATATAGGCTGGATTTGGGGTTTGGTTTAGTGATGACTCTGGTCAAGTAGTGATAGTTATAATATATGGTATGGTATGTAGATAAATTATATATAATTATTTGTTATTTTAGTATTATTGAGTTATTGAAGGAAATATTCCCTAGAAATAATATATATATAATTTTATGTGTAGAGGAATTTAGGATATATCCATATCCTATGGATGGCCATGAAATCATTTGTTATGATTTTCGGGAATCATAAAATTATTTAATAACCTTTTACTTCTTGAGATACATCCCAATATTAAAGGAAATTGATAATTCATATCATATATGGGCATGACAATTTTGAAATTATTTCCTCAAACTACATCACGCCTTAAAATCATATTGTATGAATGATGATGACATCCTGAGGTATTTCAGATGAAATTTTCTTTGAGGGTATGGTATAGAAAAGGATTACTATTATTAGCTATGAAAATTATTAAACATAATTAATCATTTAAGAATGAGTTACAGATGATGTATCATATATAATTTTCACAAATGTTAATTATAGCTGTGTAAGATGATAATTTAACTAATGTATAATGCATAAAATAATTATTGAATACTTTATTAGCATCCTTGAGTGTAAAAAATGAACATACAACTATATGGTTAATGTTGTAGAGATTTAATCATGGTCAATAATCCCTATAACCATTTTCACTATTATTATTCAATTTATATTCCCAAGTATCGTTCATGTCCTCGAGGTTGATAGTATTATTAAAGAATAACATGTAATTTATAAATCCCTTGTATACATCTAAAGTGGAAAATTATTCCACTTCAATATCAGTTATAATCTTCATAACCATGTGATGGTGAATAAGAGGGTGCAATGGATCATGAAGGTAATTTATGGAAAATGAATAGTTATTACTCATTTACAATTTTAGTATTTCATCTTTTTTTTATTATAATAATATTAGGTTGGGTTTTTATTCGGTTTCATTAGATAGTAATGTATTTTTAATCCCTTTTAAAACAAATAATATGATATACCTATATTTCAAAATAAGAATTTTTTTGATAGCATATAGGATACATGACACTAGTCATAAACAAACCATGATATGTTATTATTTAAATTTGACAATTATATCCTATTATTTAAATATAAGTGTATAATTATGATTAAAATATTATTTAATATATATTAACGAGATAATAAAAAAACATTTATCAATTGATTGTTAGAGAATAAGATTTCAATTTTTCATTAAACTAGTTTTACAATTCAAAAAAAATTAATTGGTTTCATTAAATTTGGATTTAAATTGTTGAAATTAATTTATGAACATTTTAAAATTTCATTTTATAAAAAGGATATCATTTTTTAATTCAGTATGTCAAAAAAATCAAGTGAATTTTTTGTGATTTTTTTTTAAAAAAAATATTCCTATGAATATTAAAAAATATATAATTTCATAGAAAATTAATTTTTTTCATAAATAAAAACTTATCATTTTAATTTAAGATTTAATTTAATTTACATTTCTTACTTTACATTGTGAATAATCAAATTATCTTCATTTGAAAAAAATTTCTGTTCTGTGTTCTATTAAAGTTTTTATACTTTGATGCAATTTTTTTCTAAAAACCTATTTTCTATTGGATTTTTTATGTTTAGTTTTAAAATGAGACATTCAAATTATGTGAATAAAATATTGAATTTTTTTCCATATTTTTAATTTTATTTCCAAATTAGGTATGTAGATCCCATTTATTTAGGATATTATGAATGGTATCTATATTTAATATGTGTCTCCTATATAAGGTTGAATTAGGTTATTAAGTATAAAAAATAATTGATAAGGGATAATAATTGACTCTAACAATAATGATGCATGTTTTTGAGACATATTATTACATGGGTTTACGAATATTTTTCCCTATAAAATAATTCCAGGATCAAAATGAAATGTGAATTTGAAATATTGTGTACATGATTATATGAAATGAAACTAGAATTTTTTTTATTACTATAAATAATGAGAACCTAACTCCCATTGAGATCTTATAAACACATATGATAAAATGGGGAAAACATAGACAAGATAGATGACCTAAAAAGCCCAGTAAGGGAATAAACATGTTATTGAATCATAGAATATGAGTTCGAATAAATAACATGATAAAATATAATCATGGATACTAGATATACATATTTAATAATAACATATTGAACATGGAATCATTTAATCACTGTAAAATATGAATTTTACATTGACATATAACATGTCCCAACATGAGTCCATGCTAATTCCCTATACAATATAACATGTTTTATAGATTCCCATGTGGGATTGTTTTACTCCATACTCATATAAATTATATCTCATTAATCTAAAATATCACTCAATGCACTGGATAACTATTTTGGAGCACCCATTACAACATGTTTAGTGTAACGCCCCGACCCCAGCTACCCAGAGTCGGTGCATTACTTCGTAACATTGGCATGATCATAAGAAAGATCAAATCTCGAAAGACCGATTGGTTTAGTAGCCTTGGAAAATGCCAGATATATTCATAAGTTTTACATTACATTATAAAATGAAAAACTACTACAACAACATAATGTCTCAATATACCACACTATTATCCCCTCATAAAATCCCTGCAGGTCATTCATAATTTACTTCTTCACTTCCTGGGAAAAATAAAACATAGAAAAGGGGTGAGCTCAAATGCCCAGTAAGGATAACAATATAGCGGAAACTTTTATAAATAAGAATAAACATTTAAGGCAATGCATTACTAAAACAAAAGCCTTTTAAACTTTAACTTCAACATAGTATGGCAAAAGTAAAATGAAATAATTCCATTTACTTATTCACATGGATATTCTACTAATCGAATAATCGCATGCAAAAAATCAATAACCACTTTCATAATGTTGGAATGCATAATGCCAGACTATCATAACCACATAGCCAAGGCCTCGTGCCAAGACTACAAATAAGATTTTGTCAAGGCCTTGTGCCAAGACACTAGTTTGTCTCATGAGACCTACCGATGCATCGAGGAGCTATAGCGGGCTCCACCCGTCACTTATTAAGTCCAATGCATTCCCATATTAAAAGGTTTAAACATAACATAAAGATTCGTATTAAAACTAGCATACGAAATGTAAATAATTTCACCATAAACTATGAATGGTATAAAAATAGCACATCCATAGTCAAACATATCACAAAACCTTCAATACAATATAGAAGTTTTGTATAATAAATCAACTTAAAATAATCTTAAAATCCATCAAAGGATGTTGACATAGATGAAATCAAAATTCTTTTTAAAGAAATATCTCCTTTTATTTTGAAATTATTTAAGATCCATATAAAATAAAACATTTTATTTGAAAATATTCTTATAAGCTTGTAAGGAAAGCTTCGACGATTTTATAACGGCGGAAAATAACCGCACCCGCCGTATAAGTTAAAAAAAACATTCTTACCTCAATTCTGTCGAAAAGGTTAAAAAGGACCTTGTTTTGAAAACGACGGAAAGATTCCTTTATAAACCTCTTATAATAATTCAAACAAGGGTATAAATGACTTTAACCCATATTCTTGTAAATAGTAAACATGTTTTGAAATACATTTCGAAGAAACATGGATGTGGATGATAAAGAGATCCCAGTAGATTATTACATATAAACAACCTCGGATAATGAAGAGATTGTGAAATAACCCTTACCTTGTACTTTTCCTTGGTTGTGGTAGGTTAACCTCCTGTATAATGGTGAAATAATTGTTATTAAATTATACAAGAATCATATACATTAATATGATATCATATATGATCTTTTAATATTGATTTGATAATAATATCTTAGTATTATCGTTGTTTCGGGTGTTAACTTACTTGTTTTTTTTCATATGTTTTGTTACGTAAGACATGTTTGTAAAGGATAGGTTGTATATTATTCATATACAGAATGATATCAAGTCCTTAAACATCATTTTTAAATCATAAAATGATAATTATACTTTAATGGTTACGATGGAGAATGAATCTCATCGCGTTCGTGGAGACGGTAGTCCGTACGTACGCACGAGCGACAATATCATTCTTTTGATATTAAAATAATATATAAATGGATGTTATATCATATATACAGAATCATTAATATGTTATATTTATTATTTACATGAGTTACACATCATTATTATACCCATCCAAATAATAATATATTGAATAACAATTACACCACGACGTGGAGACGGTAAGCCGTACGTACGCACGTATGGTGACATGTTATTCAAAGGGTGGATAGAATACTGAATATGGTTGTACCATATTTATAATAACATCACAGTATATAAATGATACTGGAGTCATTATTTTAGAATGGTAACAACAAAGGAAGAAGAAGTGGAAGAAGAAATGAACTTGGAAAAGGGGTGGTGAAAACATTACCTCTTCTTCGGGTTCTTCCTTTTGATTTGATCAAAAGGGCTCCTTAGGTTGGCTTTCTGATAAAACTAAGGCCCCTAGGTTGTAGTGAGGGATGTTGGGAGAGTATTTGGGCAGAGTTTGGCCGAACCAAAAGGCTTTAGAGGTGTGAAGAAATGAGAAGGAGGAGTGCCCTTTTATAAGAGGGGTGAGGGGCACCTTTGGAAAAGCTAGAAATATTAATTTATAATAAATTCATATTCGGATTCTAATGGCTCCAAAGTTGACTATTCAAAGGTTAAGGTGGGGATAGGTCGCAAACCACTCAACCAATAGAATTTAGACAGGTTTGGGTACTTATATTAACCTTATCTTTAAGTATTAACTCTAAGTTAATTAGTTTCACTTTTACAATGTCTCTTTGTATTTTTATATAATATGGTTAATAAACTTACTATATACATCCAAACGACCCCCAAGTGGTCCATTAATGATGAACCTATCATGATATAAGTCTCTTGGCCGAACCTTATATTTTTAGGAATTTAATATCAATTAATAATATAATATTTGTTTTAAGAACTCTTTTATGTCAATTTTGACACTATTCAATAGTTGATTTTTGTGAAACTCATAACAGATAGATTACTTCTAAAAAAGTCAATTAAATCAATCCTAATATATCATATTATCCTAGAAAATTAGTTTAATTCATTAAAAGTTTCATATTATATTTATTTGGGTATTTATAATATCAATTATTTTAATTTTTCATTATTATAGTAATTACTGCATCATCATTGTGTCATAAATAAAATAAATTATTTAATGTCTAAAAATTATAAATAAAATATCATTATTTAGGAAATATTTTTAGCTTTCTAATGAATATTTATAATCTAAAATCCAACTTATATAACCCTATGTAACAATTGTTTTGCTAAAAGATATATGCTTGTGTCATTTTTGTATTCATTTTGACTTAATTAAAATAAAGTGTCATTATCACTTACAAGTGGATCCATGGGGTCCCAAAATAGACCCAAAGATTCCCATGGTCGACCATGTATCAACCAATAGGGTTAAGACACGTTTTAGGGTAATTTAGTATTATTATAATATTATTTTTTTAACCCTTATTTACCGGATTTACCCTTAACCATGGTAAATAAAATATTTACCGCAGTAATTATTCAAAATGTCTAAAAATAAAAGTTATCCATTTACACAATTTGAACATCCTGATTCCAAATATGGAATCCATTTTCCTAAATTCAAAACACAGAAGTGGCAGAAATTAATTTAAAAATAATTCCCGCTGTCAAAACAAAAAGCGTGTTTTTAAGAGATAATAACTATCAAAAGATTGACACTTGTTTATGTTCGGTTTAATTGTAAAATTATGTCCAATGACCAAAATTATATTAAATGGTAAAAATATATTCCAAATATACTCTAAAACCACTCAAATTCATAATTTATCACTATTAATTATTTTGATTAAAAAAGTTGTTTTTAATTAAATTTAGTAATTTTCACTATTCATCAAAATATGAAAGTTATCCGAAATGTACCAAAATTTCACATTAGGCTAAATTCGATATTCCGAATCCAAAAATGAAGTCCATTTTAAAATATAAAATATATATAATTTCAAAAAGTAGGTATTATTATTCATAACGGCTAGTTTGATTGGTTGTGGTGTGTGTTAAAACTCAAGGTTGCGTACAACACACGCTACTGTATTATTCAAAGAAAGTGTACCGTGGAAGCTTGGGATGTTTCATTTTAAATTTTTGATGTCCCCACTTAGTCAAAAAGTTTAAAATATTGTATTTAAAAAGGGTTCACTATTAAACGTTGATAAAAGTGCAATACTGAAAATGAATTTGTTCTTGCATTATATCTAAGAAACTCATAATATGGATTCTAAAATTATAAGGATTATATAAAGTTTAAAATTCGGTTAATACTATTCATAACCTCTTTTGAATGGATTTTTTTTGGTAAGTCATGTTGCAATTGAACTCGGTGTTGCGTGTAGTGCAAGTTATTGAATTATTTTGAAGAAATAACACACTATTAAATCTTGGGGTGTTACATTCTCCCCTCCTTCAATAAATTGCGTCCTCGCAATTTGAAATTGTTCATTGAAAATAAAAGGTTGAAAGTAGAAAATATATTTGTGGGAAAACCCACATCGGAAATTGGGTTACTAAAATTTAGTCTTAATATGAGGAAAAGAGAAATGAAAGTGTCACCACCAAATTATGATCTCGATTAGGAGAACATTGGTGGCAATTAGAGACATATAATTGGAGGAAAAACGTAAATATTTATAGGTAGTGATTGAGGTCATCAATCACAAACAAGTATAAAATTGAGGTCCTTAAACTCATCAATCTATGATGATTTGAAATACCATCGGTTCAACAAAACATAGGGTATTGGGATAACACATTTTTGACATTTCAAAATATCTTAGTTGAAATCCCACATCGAAAAATGAATTAATGAGGCCTCTATTTAAAATAAAGAGTGGAAAGTATGAAGATTACCGAAAATAACACATACTAGGGTTCCATGTAGGAAAATATGGATATGGAAGAGAAATCTAACCATCAATTATCTGATGGAGAGTGGTAGAGAACATGGCTATGAAAAGGCCAACAATCCCAAAGCCATAAATTTGTGATGATTTAAGGTACCATCTAGGACAACATTTTTGTTCTAAGTTTCTATTATTAATATTGAGGAATTTATTTATGAGATTGGATAAGATAATAAGGAGATATACTTACTTTATAATTAGAATTTTACCCATTAATAAATTTCTACCACAAACTCATCTTTCATTCTAAAAGATAATAGAATGTAATTTTTTTTTCTATTTATACTATTCGTACAGGGTTCCAAAATAAAAGAATTATAATTCATCTACCAGATCTTTTAAAAAAAACTACATTATTTAATTCAGGACATCTCATGGGACAGTGGTAGGTGATACACCCTTGTCGCCCTTCGGTTGCGGGTTCAAGTCTCACAGCCTTGCCGGACGCGACAGGTTGCCGCCCGACCTCTGGGTTGTCCTTTTATGGAAATCCAAAATAATCCAAACTAGAACTATCCAAAATACTTCTGTCTAAACTCACAGTCCAACATTTATAAGGAAGGTAAACATAATATAGATCCTTTTTACCCTGTAATAGAATATGAATACCTTCATCATGTATTACCATATTCCTTATTGATTACATTCATGCTCCCTTATTCCATATAGAATGCTGGATATACTTCATTAATCCAAAAATGTTTTAAACCCCAACAATGATGGAATATACAAATCATTAATCAGTTCCAAGGTAGTCAAGAATATCCAATATAATTTATCCAAAACAATCACATATTATTCCAAAATCACTACCTCAGTATCAGAACTATATTATGATTTATCATTCTCTCAACCATATATTTTTCAAAAATTTATCCTGCTATTGAGTCACTTTTCTTTATTCCACACAATCTCAAGTCCTTAATGAAATAGTACTGCAGTAAAATCCTTATATACTCCATAATTATTATAACAAGTACATTGTTGATACAACACTCAGATGACATAATCAACATAAGAACTCTAATCATTCCTCTTCATCTGTGGTAGTATCATAACTTGATTATTATCCAATAACATCATTTGTGGCATAGTCTGATGACTGGGACATAAGTTCGCGTAGTGTCCAAACTCCTTGCAAATGAAGCATTGTACATTTAAAACCATTTTCTTACCCTTGCAGTCACGTACTTTGTGCCCTTTTTCTCCACACTTATAACAAACTCCCATTCCTTTCAGGCAAGTTCCAGGGTGTTTCTTTCCACAGTTACCACATATGGGAAAATTCTTCTTTTCCCTCTTCCCATTATCCATCTTTCTCTCTTCTATCCTTTTCATCTTGTGCTTCCCTTCAAAGCCATAGGACTCAGTAAAATCTTTACTTATCTTATCAACACATGATATTATTTCTTCATATGATGATAATACATGGGAGACTATTTCTCTTATAAATTCTAGCTTAAGACCAGGAAAGATATGATCCTTCCTTCTCTTTGGATCATGTGCATTTCTGGAGGTCTCATTCCTTCTACTGGGCGCCATTTCTAAACAATGGCATACACTAGATCAGTTTATGAATTAAAATACATAATCCCATACTTACAAAACACTTAACATAAATTGAACTATTTATGGATATAATCCATAATCATAAAAATGTTTTCTTTGAGGAAGTATATACTCATAAACCCTTCATAATGATTTGTAAAGAAAATGAGAGTTATCCTAAGCATATCCCCCGGGAGTGTCGTAACCAAGAGTGCAGCAAGGCCCGTTGTCGTGCACCAGTTCCCGTTCGAGTCTAGCTCAAAGCGGTGTTTTCGGGTTTTACCCCTAGGTACATCTGTGCCAGAGCCGCCTCTACCTGCTCGTATCCAGACAGGGATGTATTGCTCGGAAAACTCACAAAATCTCTACAATACCAAAATTCTAGGAAGTTCTTCTATACTAATCCTCAAAGTTCATCTTAGGTCTACGTGCTCTAATCAGAGTTTATCTAAATCTAGCTTCCAAGGTTTGTACTAAACTTCCTCTGATACCAACTGTAACGCCCCGACCCCAGCTACCCAGAGTCGGTGCATTACTTCGTAACATTGGCATGATCATAAGAAAGATCAAATCTCGAAAGACCGATTGGTTTAGTAGCCTTGGAAAATGCCAGATATATTCATAAGTTTTACATTACATTATAAAATGAAAAACTACTACAACAACATAATGTCTCAATAGACCACACTATTATCCCCTCATAAAATCCCTGCAGGTCATTCATAATTTACTTCTTCACTTCCTGGGAAAAATAAAACATAGAAAAGGGGTGAGCTCAAATGCCCAGTAAGGATAACAATATAGCGGAAACTTTTATAAATAAGAATAAACATTTAAGGCAATGCATTACTAAAACAAAAGCCTTTTAAACTTTAACTTCAACATAGTATGGCAAAAGTAAAATGAAATAATGCCATTTACTTATTCACATGGATATTCTACTAATCGAATAATCGCATGCAAAAAATCAATAACCACTTTCATAATGTTGGAATGCATAATGCCAGACTATCATAACCACATAGCCAAGGCCTCGTGCCAAGACTACAAATAAGATTTTGTCAAGGCCTTGTGCCAAGACACTAGTTTGTCTCATGAGACCTACCGATGCATCGAGGAGCTATAGCGGGCTCCACCCGTCACTTATTAAGTCCAATGCATTCCCATATGAAAAGGTTTAAACATAACATAAACATTCGTATTAAAACTAGCATACGAAATGTAAATAATTTCACCATAAACTATGAATGGTATAAAAATAGCACATCCATAGTCAAACATATCACAAAACCTTCAATACAATATAGAAGTTTTGTATAATAAATCAACTTCAAATAATCTTAAAATCCATCAAAGGATGTTGACATAGATGAAATCAAAATTCTTTTTAAAGAAATATCTCCTTTTATTTTGAAATTATTTAAGATCCATATAAAATAAAACATTTTATTTGAAAATATTCTTATAAGCTTGTAAGGAAAGCTTCGACGATTTTATAACGGCGGAAAATAACCGCACCCGCCGTATAAGTTAAAAAAAACATTCTTACCTCAATTCTGTCGAAAAGGTTAAAAAGGACCTTGTTTTGAAAACGACGGAAAGATTCCTTTATAAACCTCTTATAATAATTCAAACAAGGGTATAAATGACTTTAACCCATATTCTTGTAAATAGTAAACATGTTTTGAAATACATTTCGAAGAAACATGGATGTGGATGATAAAGAGATCCCAGTAGATTATTACATATAAACAACCTCGGATAATGAAGAGATTGTGAAATAACCCTTACCTTGTACTTTTCCTTGGTTGTGGTAGGTTAACCTCCTGTATAATGGTGAAATAATTGTTATTAAATTATACAAGAATCATATACATTAATATGATATCATATATGATCTTTTAATATTGATTTGATAATAATATCTTAGTATTATCGTTGTTTCGGGTGTTAACTTACTTGTTTTTTTTCATATGTTTTGTTACGTAAGACATGTTTGTAAAGGATAGGTTGTATATTATTCATATACAGAATGATATCAAGTCCTTAAACATCATTTTTAAATCATAAAATGATAATTATACTTTAATGGTTACGATGGAGAATGAATCTCATCGCATTCGTGGAGACGGTAGTCCGTACGTACGCACGAGCGACAATATCATTCTTTTGATATTAAAATAATATATAAATGGATGTTATATCATATATACAGAATCATTAATATGTTATATTTATTATTTACATGAGTTACACATCATTATTATACCCATCCAAATAATAATATATTGAATAACAATTACACCACGACGTGGAGACGGTAAGCCGTACGTACGCACGTATGGTGACATGTTATTCAAAGGGTGGATAGAATACTGAATATGGTTGTACCATATTTATAATAACATCACAGTATATAAATGATACTGGAGTCATTATTTTAGAATGGTAACAACAAAGGAAGAAGAAGTGGAAGAAGAAATGAACTTGGAAAAGGGGTGGTGAAAACATTACCTCTTCTTCGGGTTCTTCCTTTTGATTTGATCAAAAGGGCTCCTTAGGTTGGCTTTCTGATAAAACTAAGGCCCCTATGTTGTAGTGAGGGATGTTGGGAGAGTATTTGGGCAGAGTTTGGCCGAACCAAAAGGCTTTAGAGGTGTGAAGAAATGAGAAGGAGGAGTGCCCTTTTATAAGAGGGGTGAGGGGCACCTTTGGAAAAGCTAGAAATATTAATTTATAATAAATTCATATTCGGTTTCTAATGGCTCCAAAGTTGACTATTCAAAGGTTAAGGCGGGGATAGGTCGCAAACCACTCAACCAATAGAATTTAGACAGGTTTGGGTACTTATATTAACCTTATCTTTAAGTATTAACTCTAAGTTAATTAGTTTCACTTTTACAATGTCTCTTTGTATTTTTATATAATATGGTTAATAAACTTACTATATACATCCAAACGACCCCCAAGTGGTCCATTAATGATGAACCTATCATGATATAAGTCTCTTGGCCGAACCTTAGATTTTTAGGAATTTAATATCAATTAATAATATAATATTTGTTTTAAGAACTCTTTTATGTCAATTTTGACACTATTCAATAGTTGATTTTTGTGAAACTCATAACAGATTGATTACTTCGAAAAAAGTCAATTAAATCAATCCTAATATATCATATTATCCTAGAAAATTAGTTTAATTCATTAAAAGTTTCATATTATATTTATTTGGGTATTTATAATATCAATTATTTTAATTTTTCATTATTATAGTAATTACTGCATCATCATTGTGTCATAAATAAAATAAATTATTTAATGTCTAAAAATTATAAATAAAATATCATTATGTAGGAAATATTTTTAGCTTTCTAATGAATATTTATAATTTAAAATCCAACTTATATAACCCTATGTAATAATTGTTTTGCTAAAAGATATATGCTTGTGTCATTTTTGTATTCATTTTGACTTAATTAAAATAAAGTGTCATTATCACTTACAAGTGGATCCATGGGGTCCCAAAATAGACCCAAAGATTCCCATGGTCGACCATGTATCAACCAATAGGGTTAAGACACGTTTTAGGATAATTTAGTATTATTATAATATTATTTTTTTAACCCTTATTTACCGGATTTACCCTTAACCATGGTAAATAAAATATTTACCGCAGTAATTATTCAAAATGTCTAAAAATAAAAGTTACCCATTTACACAATTTGAACATCCTGATTCCAAATATGGAATCCATTTTCCTAAATTCAAAACACAGAAGTGGCAGAAATTAATTTAAAATTAATTCCCGCTGTCAAAATAAAAAGCCTGTTTTTAAGAGATAATAACTATCAAAAGATTGACACTTGTTTATGTTCGGTTTAATTGTAAAATTATGTCCAATGACCAAAATTATATTAAATGGTAAAAATATATTCCAAATATACTCTAAAACCACTCAAATTCATAATTTATCACTATTAATTATTTTGATTAAAAAAGTTGTTTTTAATTAAATTTAGTAATTTTCACTATTCATCAAAATATGAAAGTTATCCGAAATGTACCAAAATTTCACATTAGGCTAAATTCGATATTCCGAATCCAAAAATGAAGTCCATTTTAAAATATAAAATATATATAATTTCAAAAAGTAGGTATTATTATTCATAACGGCTAGTTTGATTGGTTGTGGTGTGTGTTAAAACTCAAGGTTGCGTACAACACACGCTACTGTATTATTCAATGAAAGTGTACCGTGGAAGCTTGGGATGTTTCATTTTAAATTTTTGATGTCCCCACTTAGTCAAAAAGTTTAAAATATTGTATTTAAAAAGGGTTCACTATTAAACGTTGATAAAAGTGCAATACTGAAAATGAATTTGTTCTTGCATTATATCTAAGAAACTCATAATATGGATTCTAAAATTATAAGGATTATATAAAGTTTAAAATTCGGTTAATACTATTCATAACCTCTTTTGAATGGATTTTTTTTGGTAAGTCATGTTGCAATTGAACTCGGTGTTGCGTGTAGTGCAAGTTATTGAATTATTTTGAAGAAATAACACACTATGAAATCTTGGGGTGTTACATTTAGGCATATATGTTCAACAAAAAAAATCAATCATACAGAAGTATAAAAAGGGTTACTCATGGGAAGGAATGGGAATTGTAATATTGTCATGAATCATAAACAATAAAAATATAACAATGGAATCCTTGAAATAATGGGTTAAATCAATATTATACACATATAAAGAAGTTAATATACAATAGATAATAATTTTCAACTGAATTGAAAAAAAATAAAAAAGTTGTTAGAAATGAGCCAATTATGTGTGGTATTATAAAGAAGAATAAAGCTTCAATAAAGAGGAAAAAATATAATAGTTTGCATAAAATCCTATATTATAAAATAGCCGTTTCATGATAAAATGAGTGAATTTTTAAAATAATTTTGGATAATAACTTTTTTTAGAGTGTACCTCAAAATAAGTAGCAACTGGGAAGTTACCTTTAATAAGGTTTGTTTCTCATGTGGAATTGACAAGGAAATAACATAAATGATGTTATTACCCGCAAAATAAGATTAATTGATAATTATAAATTCATTGGTAAATATATGTAGAACATATAATTGGTATACAATAATAATAGGGGATGAAATTGAGGAAGAGAGAGAGAAAGGATGACCCAACATAAATAACATGGTTCAGAAAGATAATTTCATTCAAGTGTGATTTAATAAAATTAATTGAATATATAATCTATAAATAAAAATATATAATAGTAAAATAATAATATGATAATTAAATTGAAATTCATGAATAATCATATCATGTAAAAATCAAGAAGTAGATGAATAAACCAAAGAATGGAAATTGGGTTATGAAATCCCTTAAAAAACACTTCTTGTTTGATTTGTGCACATAAAAATAATTTATAATGGTTTACAGAATTTTTTTTGACTAACTATAATAAAATTTAAAATATCTGATATGATACTTTTATACAATCTTTCAACCCATTCATTAATATTATTTCATAATTTTCATTTTCTGGGGGGGCATTCTGTTTCATGGTTTCAAGGTCGTTTCACCAGTGTATAATTATAGATACTATAATAAAATATATATAAAAATCCATGAGTAGAATAAAATTATATTAATGAACCAATATGAGTATAATTTTCCTTTATATAATGTTTGTTTCAAACATTATGTTGATTAATTTGGTAACATGTTAAAGACAAATGGTTAGTTTATTTTAGCGGTTGTTCTGACCATCGTGATGTAGTTTCATTTTAATTAACTTATCTCTAAACAATACTTATATAATAATATGTATGTTATAAAATTATAATTAAAATATGATTTTACAACAATAATAATTATCTGACCAGTGATGAAGGCAATAATTAAAAATTGACAAAATCAATATTCATGAAGGCAATTTACTGACATAACATGGGGAAGAATTTAGTTACATTAAAAAGGTGGATGAAAATAAATGAGAAGTATATAAAATATTCTATTATACATATGAAAACCATGTTTATAAATTATTGTTGACGTATCATTCACTTATCTATTAATTATGTGAGATGAAAGTAGAAGAACAAAAGTAATTAAGAGAGGTTTTTTTGAGAAAATTGCCTCATAAATGTCACCGCCTTAAAGAACCCATATATGAAAATGGATTTTTCCTTTTATTGAACCCATAAGATCATGAAAATGGGGAGATTAAGGAAGAAAATATTTCAAATACTGTTGAGGTTCTTTAAATATTTCTAGAATAAATTGGGAGGTGAGGGTGGTATTTATACTTGGGTAGAGGTTGGTTTAATTGATTAAATAATGATTAATTTTTATTTGAATACAACCATATTCCTTTGGTATTAATTTCTAAATTTTTGGGTGAAAATTAATTATTTAAATGATTTTTATGGTTAAAAATTACAACAAAATAAATTTAATTTTGTAGACTTCAAGTATTTTATGATTTTACTTTTTAACATTAAACCTATACACTATTTAACATATACTATGGTAACATTTTTTATCAAGTTATATTATTATTACAAAAAATTAGAATGATCATAATACCTAATTTGGATGATCTTATTCATAAATTGAATCCATTTGTTTGATTAAAATTATAAAAATTCTAAAAATCAATTCTAATGTTATGCCCATATAACACATAAATACAATTTTGTAATGGTTGAAATCATTGTTTTAAAAATTGATGAGCATGTTTTTATAAATGTAAAACATAAGTATTATTTCATTATGTAAATAAATTTTTATCAGAAATAAGGGCAGGTAAACATGAAATCATGATCATATAATAAATATTTAATAAGAGTTATATAAAAATTGTATATTCAACTTTTAATTGAAAATTACATTGTTTTAAAAATTCCCGAACAAAATTATGCAAAGATAATTTTAATGCATTGAGTCATGAAAGTGATCTTTACTATATAAAACAAATTCTATAAATATTATAATTTAACATTTTAATTTAGTATCCTTAATTTTTTAAATTTATCCATTTCATAGGAAAATAAAAATTCTATCCAATATAAAAACTACACTGAACTTCATTACAATATATTATCATGTTGAAGTTGTTTTGCTAGTTTTTATTTGTGACGTATGTACTTTATACCACCTAAAATAATAATATTATGAGAATGTTCAATTGATAAGAAATTTGGGTCGTTACACTATTACACCCTTATGAAATTTCATCCTTGAAGCATCAATTTAAATTCTATGGTGAAAAAAGATGTGTGTACTTCTCCCTCATCGCTTCATATGGTTCTAAGGTCACCCCTTTATATATGTGGTTCTTGAATTGAACATTAACTAGGTGATATGTTTTTTTGTGTAGAACATTATCTATATAGCCTACGATCACCATTGGCTACTCTATATAAGAGATATCATTTTCTAACTATACCACCAACTAATTTAGTACTTGTCAGATATCTATTATTTACTTCCTTGAGATACATAAGTGGAATACATCATGTACATGATACATGGTTGATGGAAGTTATTTTCAATATTCCATAGCTCCAATATGATCAATAATATCAATGTTTCAAATGTACAGGGGATTTACTTTCCATTATTACCAAATTACATAACTAAACTCCATGAAGATATGTGGTGGAAGACCTTATCAAAAACCTAAAGATATAGGTCATGTCATTGATTATCCACATAGCTATTATGTAATAATTTGAGATCCCATTATGTGCTACTGAATGGTCGATACTATTTTTACCATTTCATCAACTATTTCAGGCTCCAATAACATTCATTCACGAACTTCATCTCAATATTCATGTGTTATGTATATTTTTAGATATAGGGATTGTAACACCTCGAGATTTTATGAAAAATATTCTTTTTAATTTCATTAATGTCTTGTGTTATATGCTACACCAAAAGGAGCTTTCACAACACACATCTCTGACCTGGCTTGAATTACACGCAATCGCGACCTTCCACGATAGCGTGTGTTGTACGCATCACCAAGTTTCGCTAAACAACGATATGCTATTAAGATATTATTAAAACTAGCCGTTATGAATAGTAATAACCACTTTTTGAAATTTTGTAAATTTTATTTTTCAAAATGGACTTCATTTATGGATTCGGAGTATCGAATTTTGCCTAAGGTGAAATTTTGGTACTTTTCGGATAACTTTCATATTCTGATGAATAGTGAAAATTGCTAAATTTTAATTAAAAACAACTTTTTTAATAGAAATAATTTATAGTGATAAATTATTAATTTTAGTGGTTTTAAAGTATATTTAGAATATATTTTTACAATTTAACACAATGTTGGACATTGGGTGTAATTTCACATTTAAACCAGTTATAAACAAGTGTCAATCTTTTGATAGTTATTATCTCTTAAAAACACGCTATTTGTTGTGACAACGGAAATTAATTATAAAATTAATTAATGTAACTTATATGTTGGTAATTTTGTAAAATAGAAATCATTTTTGAATTCGGTATATCAATTATAGCCTAGGGTGAAATTTTGGTACTTTTCTGAAAACTTTCAATTTTTGATTAATAGTGAAACCACTAAGTGGTAGTTAAAAAAACTGAATTGTTCATAAAACTTAATTTTATTGCTTCTGTGATTGGAATTTCCAAAATCCGAGAGACATGGTTAATATCAAGGACTAAAATGTGGTTCAATGAGATGAAAATAATTTTTGGTGAATAGAAACTTTTTAGTTTTATTTACCACTGTTAAAAGTAAATAGGGTAATTAAGGGTAGAAATGATATTATTATTACCCTAACACATGTCATAATTCTATTGGACAAGTTTAATTCGACCAAAAACAAACTTAGGAATAAAATATGACCATTTAGGCCCACTTGGATTAGATTAGGACATTTATTATTAATTTATTTAAAGAAGGGTTAAAAGAGTTAAAATCAAAGTTTATTTACTAAAAAATTTTTAATACGGGGTTATACATAAGATAAATTCGACTATAAATATTAATTAAAAAGATAAAAATATTTCCTACATAATGGTATTTTATTTGTAATTTTTAGACATTAAATAATTTAATTTATTTATGAAACAATGATGATACAGTAATTATCTTATTAATGAAATATTGACATAAGTGATGTTATAAACACCAAAATAAATGTAATTTGAGACTTTTTATGAATTACACTAATTTTTTAGGTTACTATGATATATTAGTGTTGATTTAATCAACTTGTTTCGAACATATAATTCTGTTATGACTTTCACAAAAATCATATATCAAATAGTGTCAAAATTGACACAAAATAGTTTTTAAAAAAAATATTATATTATTAATTGTTATTTTATTCCTAAAAATCTAAGGTTCGGCCAAATGACTTAGATAAGAATATATATATTAATAATAAAAAAATTTGGGATTCGTTTGGCATGTTATAGTAAGTGTATTATCCATATAGTGTAAGAAAACAAAAAGACACGGTAAAAGTTAAATTACTTAACTTAGAGTTAAATCTAATTGATAAGGTTAAAATAATAACCTAAACTTGTCTAAATCCTATTGGTTGATAGTATTTCGATCCATACCCACATTAGCTTCGAAATAAGACCCTTTGGAACCATTATAAACCTATTTTGACTTTAATATAAAATAATATTTTGAGATATTCCTAAGGTGCCCCTCTCCTCTCTTATAAAAGGACACCTACTCCCCCTCCTCCTCACACCAATTTGAGCACACAAGCTCGGCCAACCCCTGCCAAAATCCCTTATCCACTTCCCTAGAATAATCCTAGAGGTCCTGGTCTTCTTCAAAGACCAATCTTAGTTCCCTAAGTGGAGGATTCAAAGAGGCGTTTCGAAGAAGAGGTAATATCCATTACCGATCTTTTCAATTTCTTTCTTATTCAACTTCTTCTTCTTTAGTTGTTTCATGATTAAGTAATAACATAAGTATTACTTACATACTGATATGTTATTATAAATATGAAACAACCCTAATTCACCTTCTATCCATCCTACGGAAAAATGAAATCACCGCGCGTGCGTACGTACGGAATACCGTCTCCACGCTGTGGTGTAATCTATTTTCCATCATAACCTTACAAGGATGGGTGTAATGGTGTAATGAGTAACTATATATTATTATTATAATGTGATATTGATACTAAAATAGTCTACATACACTTCAACACAATTCCACGACCATGGGAACGATATCATCACTCGTGCGTACGTACGGACTACCGTCTCCACGACGCGATGAGATTAATTCTCAATGATTAACCATTAATGAATGATTATAAAGTATATATAATAAGTACTAATGAAATATATGACATAATAATGATACTGGATTTATGTAAATTTATATGTATGTCATCTACTAAATTCCATTCACTTCAATAAGGAAACGAAAACAGCGTTCATGCGTACGTACGGACTACCGCCTTCATGAACGGTGTATTTCATTCCATTTATCGATATTATATATATATATATATATATATATTTTGAATATATATTATATATAAATAATGTTTTACATTCTGGATATAAGTAATCATGATCCAAGTAATCATATTAATAATTACAAGTTAAAAACACGAACGACAAATGAGACGATTTTACCCAAAACGCTACTTTAACATGAATTTACAAAAGAACAGGTAATATAAAGTCATTAGTGGACCATATATGATATAATAAAAATGAATATGATTCTAGAATAAGTCAATAACATGATTTAAATCATTTTACAGGAGGTTCAGACACTTACAAAGCAAGTCGGACCTAAGGTAAGGGAAATATCACAATCTCATTTTTATCCGAGATTGTTTATACTTTGGTATTTACTGGGGTGTATTTTATCATCCACATCCATGTTTCCTCAATATTTAATATTATTACCATCCACCTAAAACTATTTAAATCCAATTTTACCCTTTGGCGAGTTTTTAGTAAAAGATATGAAAGGAATCTTTTGCCGTTTTTGGTAGAAGGTACTTTTTGACTTTTCCGACAAAAGTACAAGAAGAATGTTTTTTTAACATAAACGGAACGAATGGATTTTTACGGTATTATAAAGCCTTATTTTTATGAACCTTCCTCCAAAAGATTTCATGAATATTTTCAATAAAATCTCTTTCTTTTAAAATTTCATGATGTTTTGTGAAAAGAAATTGATTTTGAAGAAGAAAGGATATTTTCCTCAAGAATTCATTTCAAGTGTTTTATCAAAATTATTTTCCATCTAAGATAATAATGGGTTCTATTTTTATCCCTATTATTACATTGATTTGATTATGTTGTGATGGAAATATTTTTATGAATTCCTTTATCATATATGAATTGTTTTATGATATCATGATGTTTCAGATTCCCATTTTTATTACTTGGGTTATGAAATGATGTATGGTTTATGATTTTGTGGCACACATAAGAATGGTATCATTATGAGATGGGTGGGACCTATATCTCCCTCAAATGCATTGGGTAAAGATTTTATATCTCATGAGATAGACATGGATGGAATGGTAGGTTATACCGGTTCAGTGAAACAGGACTGAAATGAGGGTTACTCGATTCAGAAAGGGACATTGTCCACTAAGATAGTCTTGGAAATGAGTCTTGACTAACAAGAAATGATTCTCTATGATTATGTGTGAATGCCAAAAAGTTTCATGTTTTAAGTTATGATTATTGTGATTACATTTCACTGCCATGATTTATCCCATGTTATGAAATTATGCTCTCTTTTGCAGGTAATGATTTCCAAAAATGTTATGTTCTTATGAATATGATGTGATTGATATTTCTTTTGTTTACCCTTACTGAGCATTTGAGATCACCATTTTTATGTTTTCTTTTCCACATGATACAAAGAAAGGTTTTAGGTAAAAAAAAGGAAGATCTTTATGGGAGATGTTGAAGATCTTTCCCCACGATTAGAAGATTATATTCTGAGTTTCCAAATACACTAAACTATTACGGTCCTTGTGTGTGTGTTTTTGTAATATACTAAGTATTCCGCAAAAGTAATGTAATGTACATGTACGTCAGGCTTTGGGTCTCTACAGTTGGTATCAGAGGAAAGGTTTAGTCAACCTTTGGAAACTAGGATGCGAGAACTTTAGTGAGATCCCTAGAGATATTTCTATGGTATGTCTAGGGATGTCCCTAAGGATAAGTATACGTATAGGTTATAGTCCTAGAATTACGCTAACGATCTTAGAATTTAACCTAAGATGTTATATATTGAGGGTACTTCCCCTTTACTATGTTGTTTTCTCTAGCATGATTTTTGCCTCTCACATAATTATTTTTGTGTTTTAGTTAATGGAGGGAACCAGAAGGAATTCGGTTAACATTGAATCCAATGGACAAATTGGTGACTATGAGCAACAAAATTGTGTAATGCCTAGAGAGAAAGATATTGTGATTATGCCGAATCAGTCATCGCGATATATGATTAACAAGGTGAAATTTAGTGGTATGCCTAATTCATCAAAGAAGAGGAAGATAGACTATTATGCATGTTCGCATGTTGAGGAGCATAAAGAAAGGAAGATTGAGATTTCTAAAGAAGGGAAGAAGAACCTTGAGGAATAGCTCAAATGGAGGGACCGATGTTATCTGTGTGGAGAAAAGGGTCATAGAGTGACAGACTGTTATGGAGTTCAATGTCTTATTTGTGGAGAACATGGGTATTACCCAACTCAATGCCCTGACCTAAAAAGTTACTTCTAAATCACGGAAGGACTTATTCCAGGACAATCATTGAAGTGGATGGACTGAAGTGTTTATATATTGGTATTCAAGAATAATGTTGTTGAGGTACTTTTATGGTGTATTGGAATATTTATGTATTGGTCTATTGTGGTTTTCAATAATTTTAAGGTACCGGTAACCATGAAAAGTGATTCAGATATTTTGGAAAGTTGATGATATGCGCATAATGAAGGGATAAGGAGAAAATGAAATGTTTGAAAGTATTCATGAGCTCATGATTGATATAAGGACTAAGTGATATCATGGTTTGAGTATATAGAATTATGAGGATTTTGGTATTTGGAAAGTGTTAACTTTTAACTGCATTCATGTTTTCACTATGTTATCCAAGAGAATACATGATTAAGGACTTTGAATGTTTATAATGTGACCAACAAGACATATCTTATGATATATGGGGATCAACGATGGTATTAAATCTCTGGTAATTGTTTTCACTATATTATGAGAGTGGACTGCAGTATTATGGGTAAGCCTAAAGATTGGAATAGATTATGTTGGACATAAGTTAGTATTGTTTAAGGATATATGTTTTTCGATATTATTGATGGGATGTTATAATAATATAGTTTTAGAAAAAGGACAACCTGCAGGACGGGCGACAGCCCATCACGTCGGACAAGGCTGTGGGAATCGAACCCACAACCGAAATGCGACTGGCCTTTATCGCCTACCACTGGCCTACAAGAAGTCCCTGTTTAGAAGAAACTAGTTTTATTTTATTAAGAGGTATGATATATGAAGTATAAGTTCATTTTTGGAACCATATACGATTAATCTAAGCATAAGATGAACTTATAACTTTTCAAACCTTTTGTTTGAGACAGATGGAATGACCCATCATTCTATTACATGATCTGCTAACACATCACGAATGACAAATTCAAATTCATTTCTTTAAGGGATGAAGTGGAAATTGTCCAAATAACGACCAACGGTGAGACTATACCGAACTCACGAAAGTATTTCTTCTAATTCCAATTTCATCAACTTTAGAGAAACGATCTTGAAAACCAAAAATGTCGTCCTAGTGCTCTTATATCTGATTAATTAGATGGTACCTTAGATCGTCACAAATTTATGGATTTGTGATTGTTGGCTTTTCCATATTCATATTCTCTACCACTCTCCATCAGAACATGATGGTTAGATTTTTCTTCCATATCCATATTTTCACCTATGTGGAAACCCAGTGATTAGTTTATTTGGCGTAACCATTACGTTTCATACCATTGTTTTTAAAGATTGGTTTTGGTATTCCTTTCTACGATGTGGGTTTCTATTAAAGAAACTTTCGAATAGTAAACCATTTATAACCCCGACGAATTTCGAGGGAGAAATTCATTTTAAGGGGGGTAGAATGTAACACCCCGAGATTTTATGAAAAATATTCTTTTTAATTTCATTAATGTCTTGTGTTATACACTACACCAAAAGGATCTTTCACAACACACATCTCTGACCTGGCTTGAATTACACGCAATCGCGACCTTCCACGATAGCGTGTGTTATACGCAACACCAAGTTTCGCTAAACAACGATATGCTATTAAGATATTATTAAAACTAGCCGTTATGAATAGTAATAACCACTTTTTGAAATTTTGTAAATTTTATTTTTCAAAATGGACTTCATTTATGGATTCGGAGATTCGAATTTAGCCTAAGATTAAATTTTGGTACTTTTCGGATAACTTTCATATTCTGATGAATAGTGAAAATTACAAAATTTTAATTAAAAACAACTTTTTTAATCGAAATAATTAATAGTGATAAATTATTAATTTGAGTGGTTTTAAAGTATATTTAGAATTTATTTTTACAATTTAATACAATGTTGGACATTGGATGTAATTTCACATTTAAACCAGTTATAAACAAGTGTCAATCTTTTGATAGTTATTATCTCTTAAAAACACGCTATTTGTTGTGACAGCGGAAATTAATTATAAAATTAATTAACGTAACTTATATGTTGGGAATTTTTTAAAATAGAAATCATTTTTGAATTCGGAATATCAATTATATCCTAAGGTGAAATTTTGGTACTTTTCTGAAAACTTTCTATTTTTGATGAATAGTGAAACCACTAAGTGGTAGTTAAAAAAACTGAATTGTTCATAAAACTTAATTTACCGCTTCTGTGAGTGGAATTTCGAAAATCCGAGAGACACGGTTAATATCCAGGACTAAAATGTGGTTCAATGAGATAAAAATAATTTTTGGTGAATAGTAACTTTTTAGTTTTATTTACCACGGTTAAAAGTAAATAGGGTAATTAAGGGTAGAAATGATATTATTATTACCCTAACACATGTCATAATTATATTGGACAAGTGTAATTCGACCAAAAACAAACTTAGAAATAAAATATGACCATTTAGGCCCACTTGGATTAGATTAGGACATTTATTATTAATTTATTTAAAGAAGGGTTAAAAGAGTTAAAATCAATGTTTATCTACTAAAAATTTTTTAATATGGGGGTATAAATAAGATAAATTCGACTATAAATATTCATTAGAAAGATAAAAATATTTCCTACATAATGGTAGTTTATTTGTAATTTTTAGACATTAAATAATTTAATTTATTTATGACACAATGATGATGCAGTAATTATCTTATTAATGAAATATTGACATAATTGATGTTATAAACATCAAAATAAATGTAATTTGAGACTTTTTATGAATTACACTAATTTTATAGGTTACTATGATTTATTAGTGTTGATTTAATCAACGTGGTTCGAACATATAATTCTGTTATGACTTTCAAAAAAATCATATATCAAATAGTGTCAAAATTGACACAAAATAGTTTTTAAATAAAATATTATATTATTAACTGTTATATTATTCCTAAAAATCTAAGGATCGGCCAAATGACTTAGATAAGGATATATATATTAATAATAAACAATTTGGGGTTCGTTTGGCATGTTATAGTAAGTGTATTAACCATATAGTGTAAGAAAACAAAAAGACACGGTAAAAGTTAAATTATTTAACTTAGAGTTAAATCTAATTGATAAGGTTAAAATAATTACCTAAACTTGTCTAAATCCTATTGGTTGATAGGAGTTCGACCCATCCCCACATTAGCTTCGAAATAAGACCCTTTGGAACCATTATAAACCGATTTTGACTTTAATATAAAATAATATTTTGAGATATTCCTAAGGTGCCCCTCTCCCCCCTTATAAAAGGACACCTCCTCCCCCTCCTCCTCACACCAATTTGAGCACTCAAGCTCGGCCAACCCCTGCCAAAATCCCTTCTCCACTTACCTAGAATAATCCTAGAGCTTTTGGTCTTCTTCAAAGACCAATCCTAGTTCCCTAAGTGGAAGATTCAAAGAGGCGTTTCAAAGAAGAGGTAATATCCATTACCGATCTTTTCAATTTCTTTCTTATTCAACTTCTTCTTCTTCAGTTGTTTCATGATAAAGTAATAACATCAGTATTACTTACATACTGATATGTTATTATAAATATGAAACAAACCTATTTCACCTTCTATCCATCCTACGGAAAAATGAAATCACTGTGCGTGCGTACGTACGGAATACCGTCTCAACGCCGTGGTGTAATCTATTTTCCATCATAAACTTACAAGGATGGGTATAATGCTGTAATGAGTAACTATATATGATTATTATAAAGTGATATTGATACTTAAATAGTCTACATACACTTCAACACAATTCCACGACCATGGGAACGATATCATCGCTCGTACGTACGTACGGACTACCGTCTCCACGACGCGATGAGATTAATTCTCAATGATTAACCATTAATGAATGATTATAAAGTATATATAATAAGTAATAATAAAATATATGACATAATAATGATACTGGATTTATGTAAATTTATATGTATGTCATCTACTTAATTCCATTCACTTCAATAAAGAAACAAAAACAGCATTCATGCGTACGTACGGACTACCGTCTCCATGAACGGTGTATTTCATTCCATTTATCGATATTATATATATATATATATATATATATTCTGAATATATATTATATATAAATCATGTTTTACATTATGGATATATGTAATCATTATCCAAGTAATCATATTAATAATTACAAGTTAAAAACACGAACGACAAATGAGACGATTTTACCCAAAACGCTACTTTAACATGAATTTACAAAAGAACAGGTAATATAAAGTCATAAGTGGACCATATATGATATAATAAAAATGAATATGATTCTGGAATAAGTCAATAACATGATTTAAATCATTATACAGGAGGTTCGGACACTTACAAAGCAATTCGGACCTAAGGTAAGGGAAATATCACAATCTCATTTTTATCCGAGATTGTTTATACTTTGGTATTTACTGGGGTGTATTTTATCATCCACATCCATGTTTCCTCAATATTAAATATTATTTCCATCCACCTACAATTTTTTAAATCTAATTTTACCCTTCAGCGAGTTTTTAGTAAAAGATATGAAAGGAATCTTTTGCCGTTTTTCGTACAAGCTAGTTTTTGACTTTTCTGACAAAAGTACAAGAAGAATGTTTTTTTAACATAAACGGCACGAATGGATTTTTACGGTTTTATAAATCCTTATTTTCATGAACCTTCCTCCAAAATATTTCATGAATATTTTCAATAAAATCTCGTTCTTTTAAAATTGCATAATGTTTTGTGAAAAGAAATTGATTTTGAAGAAGAAAGGATATTTTCCTCAAGAATTCATTTCAAGTGTTTTATCAAAATTATATTCCATCTAAGATAATAATGGGTTCTGTTTTTATCCCTATTATTACATTGATTTTATTATGTTGTGATGAAAATATTTTTATGAATTCCTTTATCGTATATGAATTGTTTTATGATGTCATGATGTTTAAGATTCCCATTTTTATTACATGGGTTATGAAATGATGTATGGTTTATGATTTTGTGGCACACATAAGAATGGTATCATTATGAGATGGGTGGGACCTATATCTCCCTCCAATTCATTGGGTAAAGATTTTATATCTCATGAGATAGTCATGGCTGGAATGGTAGGTTATACCGGTTCAGTGAAACAGAACTGAAATGAGGGTTACTCGATTCAGAAAGGGACTTTGTCCACTAAGATAGTCTTGGCAATGAGTCTTGACTAACAAGAAATGATTCTCTATGATTATGTGTGAATTCCACAAAGTTTCATGTTTTAAGTTATGATTATTGTTATTACATTTCACTGCCATGATTTATCCCATGTTATGAATTAATGCTCTCTTTTGCAGGTTATGATTTCCAAAATGTTATGTTCTTATGAATATGATGTGATTGATATTTCTTTTGTTTACCATTACTGAGCATTAGAGCTCACCCTTTTTATGTTTTCTTTTCCCCAGGATATAAATAAAGGTTTTAGGTAAAAAAAGGAAGATCTTTATGGGAGATGTTGAAGATCTTTCACCAAGATTAGAAGATTATATTCCGAGTTTCCAAAGACACTAAACTATTACGGTCCTTGTGTGTGTGTTTTTGTAATATACTAAGTATTCCGCAAAAGTAATGTAATGTACATGTATGTCAGGCTTCAGGTCTCTACAGGGATTCATATATACACAATTATATTCTTGAGTGGAAACTATTATTGTATGAGAAGTTATCCAAGGGAAGATGTTGGCCCCATCCTTTTCATAAGCCCATCGATCATGATCTTAACATATCTTCAAATGTTGTAATAGTTCACTCAATATAGCCTTTAGAATGGGGTTGAAAATCCTAATTGATGTTTAGAATGGTCTTTATGGAATGTTAGAGACATATTCATAACATTGAAGTAAATATTGGATCTCTACTAGATACAATCGATAATTGAACTCTATGCATAATCACATATTCATTGATGTATATTTGTGACATTTTATAGATTGAGAAGTCATATAAAATTGCAATAATTTAAAAAATCATTGCAAGACAACCCATAATCAGACATATTGCATTATTTTCCCCATATTTCATCAAAATTCCAATGGAAATGTCTTAAGAACCTAGCTCTTCTTTGAGTTATAGATCCTTTAATTTCTATCAATTATAAATTTAATTTTTAGTGTAAACTAATGATAATTACCTTCGAGGTCATATATGTATTGAGGGTGCCAGGGTCTCATTGGAAGCATGGAACACAACTTTTGGTGTGAAAAATTCCATTAAGATGGTTATATAAAATGTTGTGGGGAAAGATGCCTGATCTAATAAACCATGTGATTCTTGGGAAGATAGTAGGATGAGGACACATGGATAGACAAAATCCTATGAAATGGGGTACATGGATAGGTGTCCATGTATACTATTTTCATATATTTTATTTTCATGGTTTCTACTTGGTCAGTCAAACCATTTGAGGAAACCATGCATGTTCCCATTCTCTAAAGAAGACCATTCTTTGATTGCACATGATATGTTCAATCCATGAGCACAAGACATGAATCCATATTATTTGGTAAAAAATTAGTAATATTAAATCACATAATGTTTAAAACTACTTTTTTTCACTTTACCCTTATGGAACACAATAAACACATTTGGGGGCCCGACATTGAGTCTATTCTTATATTTTAGAAATATCTTCCATCTAATCTCTGATTTAAGAACCAGTCATCTCATTGGAACCAAATCATTGAGTTCATAATTCTTTTTTAATCATATAACATTATTTATTGCATCATCTATTCTATTTAGGTGAAGGGTAATTTTCCCTAATATTTTTTTCATTGTACATTCTTCAATTTTCTCCCAATATGAGTCTAATTAGGAGATTGAACTCAGTGATCTATCAACCATCTACCTGAGTTAGTTGGGCTCATTTATTTCCTAAAAAGTAATATTGTTTATATATATTGTGGTGACGTGCATAAATTTTTTTATCATCACCATTGAAATGAATTTTGACCCTTTATGTAAATTGGTACGTATTTCCAATTGAATTATAGTGGCCAATTGATATACAGTTATAGTTTGAGTACATTTTATCAAACCACTCCATGTGTGTATTTTGTATCTAGATTAATATTTCGATCTCATATGTAGTTGGACCCCATTTGGTGTTACAATTACCCCTTTATTTTTGTGATGTTATTATTGAATTGTAATACATGATTAAATTGTGAAAGGAATTGAAAAATCAATTATAAATTAAATAGATTTAGATTAAGGAATAGATTCCATTCACCTATGACATTCCATGAAAAGGATTATATGACTTATATTCTTATTTAAAAAAAATTACAATGTGTGTATTTGAAACCCATGCCTTCTAATCTTGGCCAATACTATGGTCCACAATTTAGGTGAGGTATTTATTGGATGATCATGGTTTTAACGATGTCATGTTAAATATAATTAAATGATTTATTATTTTTATTTATTTTTAATATTCCATGGGTGACACATGGATTGAAATAATAAATTCTCTCGATTGATTCATTGGTATTAACTATTCTTATGACAAAGTGATACATGGACTATCATGGATGGAATTATGGGGGCTTGAAAAATATATTCCAAGAGATACAAGGACTCCGTAAGGGATTCCAATGATGGAATAAATGGAAATAGTGTCATATATTCCATGGGCGATACTTGTGCTTCGATAGTGGACTGCTAAAGATATACTTGAGTGGATGTGACTTTATACCACCCAAAGTGTTGTACCTCGATTCTCGAGGATCACCATGTACATGAAAACAAAGTGATAGTTATATTATACATCGACTGAGACTTGGATTCCATCTTATGAATTCCATGGATGGGCCCATGTACCTTTATTAATAATGAATTAAATGGGTTATATAATGCATAATATAATCCAAATCACAATAATGGATTTGGTTTGTACATGTAGTTTGTGGATGACCTATTTAGAAATAAATTGATTATGATATCATAGGAGACAACATACTCTACTCCAAATATCAAGAATAACATATTAAATAGTATATAATTATTGAAAGAGATATTTACAAATGATACATTTCATACAGTTAAATTATATTCATAGATTTTAAATGGAATTGATTAAATAATCTTTTTTATAAATGATAACCCAGTATTCATGTAATATTTAATTTCGAGTATTGAATTATTACTATTACTACAAACACACTACTAGTATATATATTCACTGACTAGTGGGCACATACCATGGGTGGTTTCATAATCGGATTTAGTCTCACACCCCATCCAAGAAACCTTGCATACCCAGAACAATTATATGATTGATTTTGTTGACTACGGAATCTTCTCAACTACATCTTATTAATTTCAACTTTAGAGTAGTAGAGAATGGGATCGAGCTGAGGATCACGATTCTAGATAGAGTAATTTTGGTTTTTTTTTCATTTTTTACATGTATGATATATATTCCTTGAATACATGTTTTGTCACAGTGATATCAGCAGCTAGAAAACATACAAAGGTAGGTAGGTGAGGTACTACTAGTCTGGAAGTTCAGAAAAACAAGACCATGTTATAATAGGTACCTAGAGGAGTTTCAATTATACCACATTATGTGTCATCTACTATGGTTCTGAAAAATGTTTTCACCAACAACTACAATGAGATATTCATAACCAGATCCACTTTCAGGAGAGGGATTATAATCATCTCATTAGGAAAGGATCTTGAGTATAGTTACTTGATCAGGTTGTGTTGGTGTTCATCTATATGGTAGCCAGACCTCAGTTCTTCTGTGGTAGTAAGGTGGACCTGCTCATGAGAGCTAGGTAGTATCACATGGACAGAATGTTTTCAAGGTATCTGCAGTGAAATAAATCCGTGAGAATAAGGATTCCATACATTATATTTTCAAATATACTAATTTATAAGCCTATACTATATCTTCTTTAATTTTTAATAAATGTGATTCTAATATTTTTATATTTTTACCAACATTAGGGAGACTTGACCTCATTGTCCATACCTCCGAGGGGTTTATTATACTTGAAACATTTTTGGGGATTATAATTTATGGTGTGAATATGTGCAGGGAGTTCCTCCTTAATATTGGCATGTGTCACATCTATGGGACCAAATTATTCTAGAGATTATAGGTTTTGACATCATTAATTGGATGGACAGTTTGGGTACCTTTTTTGATTTGGTTGACTTATGTCACCATAGGGTGAGCTTCACATCAGAAGGGGGAAGATAGTTTATTTAGAAAAGTTAATGGGATTTCTAGTAGAGTGAAGATAGAATTGAGCATTGTGGGATGAGTGGCATAATATACCATATTTTATGTTAATATCTCTATGATTATGCAACACCATAGATTGATTCCCCTCTAGTATATGATCATTTTAGTAATTTTTTCCCAAATAATTCATAGGATTACCTCCAATGAGAGTGGTAGAGTTCTCTATCGATATATTTATATGTGCTTCACAAGTATCTATTCTTTTATTCAATATGGAATTGATGTAGTTATATGATCTCAAGTGGAAGATGGATGTTTTAGAGACAAAGCCTTTCATCTGATCCAATATTTCATTGAGGGGTTCAATTTTATTTTTTTTGAGAAAGGTAGATGGAACCCTTAAGTTATGCATGGATTATTTAAAATTTAACAACATGAATGTTAATAACGGATAGCCCCTATCATATATAGATAAACTTTTTGGTCATCTCCAAAGATCTTGGGTGTTATCAAAGTTGATTTTAGAACTAGTTAACATCATGTGTGTGTCCGACCATTAGACATAACTATCATATCCTTTTAAAGAAGGTATGAACTATATAAGTATTTAGATATTCAATTTGTTCACAAAAATGCTCTAGTTCTCTTCATGGTACTAATGAACCATGTTTTATATCCTTATCTGGATTTACTTTTAGTTGTTTTGATGGATGATATATTGGTGTATTCTCACAATAAACATTTCCATTCAATACTTATGGATATCATTTTGGTTACAATGAATGATCATCAGTTATATATTATTTTCACAATGTGACACTTCGAGATGTATCAGATTCACCTCTTGGGTCACATTATCTTTGAGAAAAAAGTTTCAGAAGTCTTAGAGAAGGTGAGATATTTTTTTATAAGGAGCTTTAAAAGAGAATATTTTATTTATAGTGTTTCTTAGGGATGGATTATTAATACATATATGTCATGTAGAAATTCTCACACATAGAAGTGCCACTAACATTCATGAATAAGAAGAGTTTGATGTATTTATGGACATATTCTTGTTATACGTAAATTTAGTAGGTGAATAGGATATTTAATTCAGTAACAATGCTTATTTTTTCCGAGCTAGGAAGGAGTTACAATATGTACTGTGTTACATAAGGTGTGGGTCTATGAGATGTTCTTATGGCGAGTGATAGAGTCATTGCATTAGTATGTACGTAGGTGATACCACAAGATAGGAATTACCCAGTGCCTGATCATGAGATATGTATCACTTTTCATTCATTTTTCCATTGGATACATTACTTGTGACATCCGAAGCATCCTGATACGCTTTTTTAAATAAATAAAATAGCATCCACTACACACAACACTAAGTTCAAGCACATCATAACTAGATGTTTAAACAGAAATTATGAATAGAATTAACCAAATTTTGAATTTTACATATTCCATATGCTTTTAACATTCATGTAATGCATTTTCTATACATGATATAATAACAAATTCATTTTATTTATTAAACTAAGTATTTTTTAAAAAAGTCATGTTTAACACATTTTATTGGAGAACACTTTTTAAATCCAACATTTGACACTTTTATATATTAAATTTCACAAAATAAACTTCTTCTTTTTATGCGGTACATTAAAATTTAGTATGGAAACATTTTTGGTGTTTTTTATAACAATAATATATAAATAAATTTTAAATAAACACATCACTTTAATGAAAAATTTTATTTTTCATTGAATTTATATATATTGATAGAATATAATTTTAATTGTTTTAAAAATATAATTACATTAAATTTTTTTCAATTTTAGATAATTTAGTTTGTTAAATTTATTTTCACATTAATATTAAATACACACACATTTTATTCAATTGATTTTTTTAGTTTTAAGAAACAATTTTTCTCGTTTTCTTAATGTGGATTAATTTTATATTAATTACTTAAACATCATTGTGTTAAATTTTGAAAAATTGATTCCATATTTGAAATTACTGGGTCCAAATTATATTAATAGCTTAATTTTATTTTGTCAAAATTATGAATAGTAATAGTAGTATTTTTTTACCACTGTTAAGGATACATACCTTAATTAAAAGTCAAATAATATTATAAAAGTACCTAAAAACCTATCAAAATATTATTGGATGATTAAATTATAACCTTGTAATATATGATTAAAAATGGAATTAGTTAATGGCCACATTACCTTAAATATGACATTAATATTATTAAAATAAATTAATGTGACAAAATTCCAAACACTCCTTTTATATAAGTATATTAAATTTAATATAAAAATTAACAGGTGATAACATCTACTATATGAAGTCTATTGAATTATAATATAATAATCCAGATAATAGAAATTTATTTATCATTTTTTGAGATTAAATAATTACCATTAATGATGAAGGAATAGTTAATGAAAAATTATTTTATTATTTGAAATATGAAATAACTGATTTTAAAAATATTAAAAAATTAAATTTCAATTAAATATGATTCTAAAAAAATGTTACATGTGACTGTGACATTTTATTATTGTATTAAATATTTTTTTATGGAAGTTATGTTTTATGTAGATTTTATATAAAATCAAAAAATTTAGTACTATCAAAATTGATACGATTGATATATAATAAAACAACACATTATTAAATTATTTAAAAATCAAAAAAATATTTAAAAATTAAAAAGTGACAATTATAAGGTCTAGAAATTCATCACATATACATTTATGGTAAATTATGACCATATAATTAAATATATATAACAATTTAATATATATAATGATATTAATATAGTTAAAATTAAATAGATTACATAAATATAAATCAAAATGAGAAGGTTTTAAAAAATAACACAATATGTATAAATTATTGGTTGAGAGGAATTCGACCCCTAATAATATATTATTATAAATAATTCACATCGGATTTATTTTTATATATAAATTAGTTTCTATTAATTTAATGGTTTTGGTATTTTTGAAGGTGCCCCTTACCTCTATTATGAAAAGGCACATATCATTGTTTTTAATTCAAAAATCCAATGCCCTTTTTCATATCCAAACCCATCCCAATTATCTTCCCACATTCTCTAAAATATTACTAAAGTCCATACATGGAAAATAAATACATTATATATTGTCCTTTCTTATAAACCAATATATGATACTTCAAAAGGAGGTAAAATTTTTATCACCACTTTCAATGTTATTTTCTTCTTCAACTTCTTATTTATATGTTCTTTCCATATAAAAATAATAAATTCAGTATCATACATATATTGAGATGTTTTTATAATCATGTTAACTCTATATTCCTCATTTTATCCATCATAAGAATAATAATATCAATATGTGTTCATACATATATATTACTCTGTCCTCGTCGTGGTGTAATTTTTTATTCAACGCTATTTTTTTAATGGATATGATAATGATTATAATGCATATAAATATAGAAGATATCATGATAATGATTTTTAATAAATAATATACCATCCAATATCATTACATTTTACTATCAATGGAATTATATTGTCTCTAGTGCGTACATATGATATACCGTATCTATGACGCTACGAGATTCGCTCACTTTTTTTAATCATTAATTTATTATTATAAAATTCATATGATGAGTAAAAAAATATAATTATGTGTTTAATGTAATTATAGATATAAACGCAATTCATTTTTTGGAAAAAAATAATACTTACATGACAAAATAGGAACGGGAAAATGAAGCAGTTGACACTCAAAATAATGGTAATACAAAAGTAATGTTAAAAAAAAGATATTAGAGGATGACATGTGATATCATAAATATGGATATTGTCCTGGAATAATTTAATAACTTGATTAAACCATTTTACATGAGGCTAAATGACCTTCTACTAACTGAATGTTTATGGTGCAGGTTAATTTAACAATCAATTTATTATTCAAAATTGCTTATACGTAAGTATATACTAGGGAATCCTCAAAATTAATCACTAGGTTTCATAATATCTCATTCAAATTACTGGCAATAATGGTTTAATTTTTTTTACCCATGTTTGAATTTTTGAAAAATATATTTAATGGAATCTTTCCCTCCTTTTTCAAAATGAGGTACTCAGGGACCTTTTGAACATATTAAAGAAATAATAATTTTTTAGGTTCTACAGAGTGAGAAACTATATTCAACCATTAATGAATTATGGTATTATATTTTGGTTATAAGAACATATTGATATATAAGGATTATTCAAAAATACTCTACATTAGGGATATGAAAGCATGGATTATTTCATTGTGGAGTTTGTGGTTATAAAGGTATTTTTCAATAAGTGATAAATTACATTATTTTGGGAATCTAATATTAAGATTGATTTTGTAAATTTAGAGATCTTTTTAGACTATTAATTTGGATAGAAATATTTTGGAAATGTCTTATGGTTTGAATGGGTTTTTTTTCACATTGGATATTATAGTTTGAGGTTAAATAATTTAATACCGTTATTTTTGGAATGTTATAATAATATAGTTTTAGAAATTGGAGAACCTACCGGTTGGGAGAAAAACCATCACTTCAGACAAGGTAATATTAATCAATCCCAAAACTAATGTGTGACAAGTCATTATCACCTAACACTATCCTACATGAAGTACCTAGTAATAATAACATAGAATTATTTATTTAAAATGTATAAATATATATTAGGAACTTTATACAATTAAGATAAATAAAATATTTTTTTAGTTTTATTATCTTTTGAAGAAAATGATGAGTTTGTTAAAAAATGAAACTCGTATCAATTATGTAATCTTCTTTTATTATCATTATTTAAATTAAATATATTCTTTGACACTGGGAAAAAAATCATAAAACAAAAAAAATTCTTTGTATATTCTTTTGTGATGAATCAAATTGTACATCAGGGAATCAAATATTTATAGATTTCATGTTATTAAATATTATTAATAATGTCATCTATCACTCTCCATCAGAACATGATGGATATATTTTTAATTCATGTCCATGTTTTCCTATATTGAACACTTGTATGTGTTATTTTTGGTCTCTTTCATACTTCACCTTTTTTACTCTAAAATAGAGGAATTAGTAATCCAATATTCAATGTGTGATTCTAACAACAATATTTTGAAATTTCAAACCCCTAGTTTTCAATAAAATGTTTAAAATTCAAGGACACAATTTATTGAAGGACGGGAGAATGTAAAACAACAAGCTTCTATGATACACTTCTTTTTAAATAATTCAAATAGCTTGCACTACATGAAACATATAGTTCGAGCGCACCATGACTAGCCATTTGAAGAGTAGTTATGAATAGTAGCATCAAAATTTCTAAATTTATATAATACATATAATTTTAATATTCAGATCATGTATTTATTAGAAAATAAATAATACCAAAAACAATTATTTTTGAATAAAAGAAGTAATTATTATAAAAAATTGTAGATTTAACAACTTATAATCGAAAATGCTTTTTAAATAAAATATTTGACACTTTAATATATAAAATTTGATAAAATAATCTTTTTCATTATAAGTGGGACATAAAAAAAATTGTAAATGTTTTTCTTGTTTTTCTAATAACTTTAATATTATAATGAATAGTAAAAAATACTACATTTTTATTTAAAATTTATTTTTCATCTAATTTATTTATATCAAATGATTATATTTTTAATTGGTTGTAAATTATTATTTGATTATATATTTACCATTTAAAATGTTATAGCTCACTGGATTAATTTTCATACTAAAATTAAATATAAATATTGTTAATCGTTTGATGGTTTTTTACTTTTAAAAAAATTGTTTTCTCATTTTTTTCAAAGGGGAGTAATGTTAAATTAATTAAATAATCTTCTATGTTTTTAAAATTTAAAAAATTTATTTCATATTTGGAATTAGTGGGTCCATATTTTTTAATAGGTTATTTTATTTTCTGGACATTATTAATAATAACATTAATAAATTTTTTATTACCACAGTTAAGGGTAAATGAGTTAAGTAATGCTAAAAATAATATTACAAAATTAAAATAGCACCTATAAAAATCCTATTGGATTAATAAAATAAATTCTTATTATCTATGGTTTGAAATGGAATCAATTCATGGTCACATTCTCAGGAATATGACATTAATACCATTAAAATCAATGAATGTGATAAAATGTCACACTCAAATTTTAGATAGATATATTAATTATAATATACGTATAAACAAGAGGTAGTAATGACTATAGGTATTATTTGAAAATATAAAATAATTACCTACATCATATAATATTTTTATAATGTTTAGTGATTAAGTAATTAATATTCAGGATGACAAAATAGTAACGCAGAAATTATTTTATTAATATAAATATCAGACAAATGATTTCAAAAATTCTAAAAGAAATATATTTTTAATTAAGTATTGTTATACACTACATTTATAGTTTAAAATTACATATTTATAGTATGTTCAATATTTTGGATTGAAGTTATCTTTTAATTGGATTTTATTTAAAATCAATGAAATGGATATTGTCAAAATTGACAATATTGATATTTTATAAAAATAACCAATTATTAAATTATTTAAAAAATATAAAAATGTTTAATAATTTAATAGTGAAAATTTAAACTTATAAAATGTCATAATATATGTATTTATGGTCAAGTGACACCATATAGTTAAATATTTATAACCATTTCATATTTATAAAGTTAATACTATAGATAAAATTATATAGAATAGATAACGATAAATAAAAATGATAAGGTTTAAAATAAAAGAAAAACATGTCTAAATATTACTTGTTGAGAGTATTTTGACCCATTACCATCTAATATTTGAAATAAATAACATTGGATCAATTTTTATTTAAAAATTAATTTCTTTTTATTTTAATGTTTTGGTATTTCCAAAGGAACCCCTCAACACTCTTATAAAAAATCACTTATCCGTCACTTTAATTAACATCTCATAAGCCTTTTTCACTACCAACACCAACCCACTTCTCCTCCCAACGTCCCTCACATAATCCTAGAGGCCACACAATGGGAAGAAAGCCATTCTATGTATATTGTCTTGTTATAACTAAATAACATGTTTCAAAAATTATAAATTATTCTAAATCACCCTTGACTAAATGAAATTTTTTGGTACATGTTCATTTAAAAATATATATATTATTCAAGATTTATAATAAATATGAATCTACTGGGACATCCTTATCATTAATGTACATGTTTCTAAAAATGTTATTCAAAATATTATCGAAAATTGTCTAAATCCATTTTCAACCTTCTTTTAATTTTAACAAAATGTTTTGAAAGGAATATTTTTGTCATTTTCCAAACAAAGAACTTTATAAACTTTTCGAAATATTATGGAAATAATGTTTTTCTAACTTAAATGCACCAAGAAGTTATATTCAGTTGTTATGAAACCTTATTATTTTGAAGCTTACCTTACATGCTAAAAATGTTAATTTTAAATTATATTTTTTCTTTTATAGTTGTATGACATTTAAATTATTTTATAGTGAAAAAGTTGTATCTCTCTCAATGATTATTAATGATTTTATTAGATCACATTCATCTATATAAACTTATCTTGATGGATTTAATGCTTCATTAAGGTTGATTTATTCTAATACAATCATACATATTGTATTGAAGGTTTTATATTATATTTTAATGTGTATGTTCTATTTTTATACCATCCATAGTTTATGTTAATGTATTAAAACTTTGTATTATATTTTTAATATGTATGTTTATGTTATATTTTGGCCTTTTCATAAGAGGAATGAATTATACATAGAAATTGATAGTCGAGGCCCACTATAACCCCTCGATTAATCAGTAGGTCTCATTAGATAAACAGGTTTCCAAGGCCAAATCCTTGATGTTATGGTAATGGTCATGGCATGAGACCTTGATGGTATGGTAATGGTCTGGGCATGAGGCCTTGAAAGCATAGTAATGGTCCTGTCATGATGCTAGGGTGGTATGGTTAAGATGTAAAAAATTATGTATTTCCTCATTATGAGTTTATTTATTGATAATTCATGTGATTATTTGACTAGTATCATATCCATGTTGTATTTTAAATGGAATTATTTGATTTATTATTACCATATAATGCTAAATATTATGGTTAAAAGGCATATGTTTCAGTTTTATAATATTTATTAACAATTTATGATTATTTATTATATCTTATACAATATTTTTTATCCTCACTAAGCATCATATCACACCACTTTTGTATGTTTCATTTTACCCAACATACAAATATGTATATTATTATTGACCTTAAGTAATATTCTAATGGATTAGTGAGTTTTAAAAGGGGTTAATATGTTTTATTTCATTTCAATATATAATATAAATCTTATGTTTCTATGTAGAATATCCCATTCTACTAAACTGATTGGTCCATTAGGATTTGTTTTTATTATGATCATTGATATTTAACGTAATAATGAAACAACTCAAGGAAACTTGGGTAAAGGCATTGCATTTCTTAGAACGAGGGCATTTTTTAGGTTAAACATACCATATAAAAATCAAGTACATATTTCAAAATTGTGATCTAAATATGAGGAAGTGATGGTGGGTTGAATAACAGCATTATCTTTACTTCTATGTTTCCTAAATGTCAGGAAATGAAATATAGTGGATGATTCACGAAGGAAAAAAATTAGATATAGGTATTTTAGTATGACAATATTGGGTGTAATCTCATGGTTTTGTTCTATGAGATGCACTTGGAGGTGCCTGTCAGTCTAGGGAAGACCTTTAGTCAAATATAGATATTTTATATACCAATCTGGATCAGTTTATTATAAGGAAACTATCAGACTCTAAGGTCCTGGTCTTATAGGATGGTCTGGAATGTGAATACCCTCCTCCCAATTGGACAGTTGGTGTGGATTACATACTCTATGTGCATGGTAACATATGGGTTTTAGCAGACATGCATGAGTAGATAATGATATAATTTCACACTTCTACTTGGTATGTGAACCCCAAAATCACTAATATGTATAGGTATTTACATCTCCAATATTGGTTACCATGTATGAATGGAAATGTAAATGTTTTTTTCTATGACGTTCAACCTATCTATAGGTGATGATAGAACACCAGTGACAATCCAAATAATTGAATCATCTTCCCATTCTTGAGTGAAAATGTAATGACAACACAATAAATTTCAGGAAACTTTTCCCAAGTTCTATTCAAGGTAACGATGTCATATGGGTTTTTTATTGAAAATATCATGAAGGTTTCACATTTCATTTGATCAATGGAACTATCATTGTTAATGACCAAGGAAGGATTAATAATGATGAGATAGTATGATGTCACGGGGTCCCATATAATATCATTTCAGGTAGTAATTCTTGGTTTAAATAATGGTTATTGAATGTAATATAGAGGGTGTTGGGTAATCATGTGATTTAAAGCACAACATACCTCTCTTAGACTGATGGCTAGTTAGAGAGCCTAAAACAAGTGCTTGTATACATGTCATGAGCATGCATGCTAGATTTTAGGGCCTCTTGGGAGAGGCATATTCCACTACATGAATTCACACTCAACAATAAATTTTAGGATACTATACAGTTGGTTCATTATTATGATTTGTAAGGTACTCCATGCTGATCACCCTTATGTTTTTTATTGGATGTAAAAAAATAATAAAAGTACATTTTCTTATTCAGATGACCATAGAGTTCGTCTAGTTAATTCTAAATTGGAAGGTGACTATATATTCCTTTAAAAAAAGTTATGCAAATCACTATAGGATACCTCTAATGTTTGGGGGTCAAAGATCATGTTTTTTACATGATTCAACAAATAATTAATGAAGGAGAATCATGATAAAAGGGAAGCTTTAATTAATGAATTTTTTGTCATTCTACATTCTGAAGAGAGTTGATCTAGTAGCCTACTTATTTTACACTTGTACAAAAAATGTTTTTTACATCGGTTATTTTTACATTTTGACGTCATTTTTGAACCAACGTATTTACGAGCGACATTAAAAATATTTTTTTAACATCAGTTATTTATTAACTAACATTATAAATATTTTTTCCATCATTTTTCACATTGGTTATTTAAAAATTGATGTTAAGGACTGTCTATTTTTCAAAACAATTGACATTGAAACTCTATTTTTAACGTCGGTTTTTAAATAACCGACATGAAAATCATAAGAAAAATCTTTTTCACATTGGTTATTTAATAACCGACGTGAAAAAAAATTTTTTTATGATTTTTCACATCGGTTATTTAAAAAGTGACATGAATGACCATTCGTTTTAAAAAAATGATGACTGAACTCTATTTTTCAAGTCACTTTATAAAAAACCGTCTTTAAAAGGAATTTTTTACATCTGTTATTTAACAAAAGAAGTGAAAAATGTTAACCATATTGCATATAATTTTGCGAGCTTTGATTTTATTGGTCGTAGATCTAAAATGGAGTTACGGTTCAAAAGTTATGACTGTCAGAAGATTTATATTTTATTTCGAGGAAACACTGAATGTGCCATTGAAAGCTTCATCTTAAAAGGATTTTTTGAATCCGAAAAAGGATTTGATGTTTTACCCTTATAAGAAACATTATTATTCATTATCATAAAATAATAATCATTAAATCATATATGAATTAAGAAAACTGATAATAAAAATCATAAGTCATGGAAAAATAATAACGATTACCATGATGAGATCGCAGAGTGAAGAACTCCGTCTTAAAAGAATTTTTTGAATCTGAAGGATGAATTGTAGTTTTTACTTGATACGAAGCATTATTATTCCATATAATAAAATAATAATCATTAAATGGTATAATAATTAAGAAAAATAATAATTAAAAACATAAATCATTGAAAAATAATAACAAATACCTTGCTAAGATCGCGAAAAGAAGAAATAATGGATTCATGATAAAGATAAAACGAGTCGATTCGGTTAGATGGTGATGGATGAATGAAATGATCATAAAAAATGTTAACCATATGTTTATAATGAAAACATATAAATGATATTGTAAAATAAGACGTGGTATTAAATGTTTTAGGAGTTAATCAATAAATTTTGATTTTGCGCTGTAACAAATTGAAATTCTACGTTCGTAGGATATAAAACCTATCATTCACGTCGGTTATAAAAAAACCGATGTGAATGTTAAAATTTTGAATTACACAAAAAATGAGAACAATTATTTTACTACGTGGCATTGAAATTTTCAATTGCTGCCTAATATTTCGTATACTACGAATTTATTTTCAAGTGATTTTCACTGATGTTTCACGTCAGTTAGTATATAACCGACGTGAAAAATAAATTCTTATGACTTTTTCACGTTGGTTATTTAATAACTGACATAAAAAATCAATAAAATAAATGTAGTTAATTTCATAATATTCTAGTTCACTTGTCCCAGATCTCAAATGGAGTTATAGATCAAAAGTTATTGCCAAAGAAATTTTATCACCTCTAAATGAAGTCTTAATGAATGTCAACTTCTGATGGACATAACTTATGATTCGTAACTCTGTTTGAGCTCCGCGACCACTCATAATGAAGATTCGAAAATTATCTACATATTTGTATACATTTTTCACATCATATATTTAATAACTGAAGTCAAAAATGTTAAAAAAATTGTATATAATTTTTTATTCTTTGTTTTGACTGGTCTCGGAACTCAAATGGAGTTACGGATCAGAAGCTATGGTCATCAGAAGTTGACATTCTTTAAGACTTCATTTATAGGTGATCAAATATCGATGGCCATAAATTTTGATCCATTACTCCGTTTGAGCTTTGAGACCTATCAAATATAATATTAGGAAATTGACAACATGTTTTTTATCGATTTTTCACGTCGGTTATTTAATAACCGATGTGAAAACGTCATAGAAATGTATTTTTCAAGTCGGGTCTTATATAACTGAAATGAAAAATCCATAAGAATTTATTTTACATGTCGGTTATTATATAACTGACCTGAAAAATCAGCAAAATTATCTTCAAAATTAATTCACTGTAAACGAAATATTAGGCAGAAATTGAAAATTTCAATGTCATGTTGTAAATAAATTGATCTTATTATTGGCACGATTCGAAAATTTAACATTCACGTTCGTTTTTTTAAAACTGAAGTGACAAACTCATTTATTATGTTGGTTATTATATAACTAACATAAAAATTTCACTTTCTCACGTTATTTATTTTATAACAGACATGATAAAGCAAGATAATGTATTTATCACGTCGGTTATAAAATAACTGACGTGATAAATTGATATATTTGATTTATCACGTCGATTATAAAATAACCAATGTTATAAATCAATATAATGTATTTTTAACATCGGTTATATTATAACCGACGTTATAAATCAATTATACGACTTTTCACATCGGTTATAAATAACCAACATAAAAAATTCCAACTTAAAAAACATTATTTTTACTAGTTTTAGTTACCCCATATGTATCGATCCCTAATTGAAATATTCTATGTTTCCCAGATATGATGTTACAATTCAAACTCATATAATGACTTTCAACCCAAGGAGGCTGAGTTATAGGAAGATTAGTCATATTAGAAGTTTCATATTCGTATTGTGGACCATATCTTCATGGTTATCAAAGGTTTGTATATTCCTCTAGTATGGGTGTTACGGAAGCATGACTATGTACACAATGAGACATGGGAGTGGAAGGCCAATATACAATGACAATAATCAATGTTATTCATAGATCATGCTTCACCACTAATGAGATGATAATTCCGGGATGAATTGCTTTTATTGGGGAATGTTTGAAAAAAAATTGTTCTTAATTGAAGGAAAAATAATATAAATTTTGAAAATTATCAGTTTAAATGTTTAAATTTTACCTAATGTAAATGAACTTGGGGGTAATAAAGGATATCCTGGTGTTTGGGGCATGTTTGAAGCCTGAAAACCAATTTTTTGGGTGAAAATGTCTGATACACTACCAGTTCAAACCATGTTTGGATAATTGTGTGGTATGATAAAACGTACGTGGCTTGGGAAACAAGTAGATTTTGATCACAAAATTATAAAAAACCTAGTTAAATGCTTCACATGACCATGTTTCGACATATATAATATTAACAGAGGATATTTTTATGCTTTCTAAAGGTTTAGTCAAAACATATGAGAAAACCATGAATTTTCCCCTTCAATATAGTAGATAATGCATGATTTATGCACGGTATGTTCAAACAATGCATACAAATAATGAATCCCTGTTATTTTGTGTAATAAACTAAAATTATATCATGTAATGATTAATCCTAAGTATATTTTCACATTCCTTGTATGGATAGATTGGTAAATATTTAGGATCATTGATTTGATACTACTCTTTGATTTAAGATAGATCCTCGGTCCGATCTATTATCAATCACCACTTGCATCATTGGATCAACATCTATGATTTCTCTATCCCTTTTTAATATAATTTAATTATTCTTTTTATTGTATTAACTATTTAGGTGTGAGATAATTTTTCTTGTTAATATTTTATTTTAAAATTCTTCTGTTGTCTCCCAATAACAGTCGAATCCAAAGATGATATTAGATGATCTAACAACTATAGACCTAATGTATTTTTTCTCTTCACATATCTTAAATACGATCCTTTTATATATATAATTGTATCACACACCATAAATTCAGAGCATCACCCTTGAAATAGATTTAGATCATTTATATAGACTATTATGTATAGTCTATTGAATTAACGAGTCTCATTCATAAATTGTTACGTGTTGATAACCTTGGTTTGAAACCACCCCTTTTTTGTGTTATCTTTTTATATAGAAATTTTTATGGAATGGGTAGTTGGACCCCTTTGGATTATCCCTTTACCCCTTTCTGTGATATGTTATTTTTTAATTGTAAACTAATTTAATTAAGAATCAAAAAGAAATATTAGCTATAAACATAATTGATTTATAATAGGTAATAATTTTAATTTCTCACGGAATTCCCATGTATTGGATTGTAAAATTTACGTTCTTATTTAAATAAAATACCTATGTAAGAATTTGAAACCCCAGACTTTTATGCCTGCCCAATGCCTTGTGACAAATTTTAGGAAAAGTCTAATTTGAATGTTCATGGTTTTGGACAAGGAATGTTATATATTATGGAATAAATTATATTTGTTGATGGATTATTAATATTACTTGGGTGAAACATATATTCAAATGGTGAATTCATTGTATAGACTAAATTTTATGTGCTACGCATATGTCTGTGTGATACTTGGATTTCCATGAAATTATGAAAATGGGATTTACTATTATATTCCAAGTGATACATGCATTCCATAGTGGATTCAATGGATTTAATCAAATGTAATTTGAATATATGTTCCATGGTTGATACATTCAATCACATAGTGGACAAACATATATAGACTCATGTTATTGGGGCATCATTCTGGAAAAAGAGTGATATCGATGTTCTTAAGGTTTCCATGGATTGTATCTTATGGTGTTGATTATATTATACATAGAGTGAGAAATGTAATCCGATACAGGAATGAAAGGGATAATATTATTATCATAAATATAAAACTAATGAAATCAGTTGTATGACATGTCTTCCAAGCAATGTATAATATTGTATTTTTTATTGAAATGGATTGTTTAGTAATCCTTTGATATTGTTACCATGGGGGATGTCAGGATATTCTCTGAGTCTTGAGATATACTTATTAAATGGAAATTTGTTATTAAATTAAATTTTGATATATAACTCATTCATGATGTTAAATTGGAGTCACAGATCCTAATGTAAACTGTTTAAATGAACCTGTTTATAAATGATCACACATACATGTTTTAATTTAATATTTTTTGTACTAGTTTGGATAATTGTTATTACAAATATCACACCACTATTAAATATATTCACTAACTAGATGAAACAAACTATGTGTGGTAGAATAATTGGATTTAGTGTCACACCATGTTTGGGATTCCATGGTACACCCACTGATTATATGATTTTAGGTATGAATAAGGTAAATATCCATATTATAGGTTCTTAATTTCTATTTTGGAGCAAGGGATCATGGGATTGAACTGATTCTCATGATGCTATAAGGGATTAATTTTCCATTTTGTTATTTTGTTAAATGTATTTTATTTCTATATTTTATACATATTTTGGATGATTAATTATATAAATATCACCCATATCATGTTTTTTAATATGAGATGACTTTTAGTATTGTTTATTTATTAGTCATACATTGTAAAATCATTTTATGTTTATTATTCTAATTCCACTAATTTTATGATATTGATACACCACCATGATATACTGTAGAGATAAGGGCCTAGACTCCCCAGTAGTACACTAATAAAATCCCTACTAATATGTAGCGTCATGTGTTTAGGAGATTCGATTAAGGCCATGTTGCCAACACACCTCAAGACACTGTTGAATTGAATTTGGGACTCGGATGTTATAAAATTCCATTGTGGTGTTTAACCATTTCCATTTTGAAATGGATTATGGTTGCATCATTACATTGTATTTTTTCCATTCATCATTCACATATTGGCATAACAAAAACATATATGTATAATATATGTTCACCTTCAATATTGTTTCTAAAAAGTAGTGTTCCAGATGATTTGAATACCTATTTGTTCTCCTTGGGTGAATGAAGAAGGATGAGATATATTCATCCTTCAAAATATCCCTCTATATCTAATTATTTTATAGTACACATTATCATGAACATAATCATATAACTCCTTCATAATCAATTTTAAACATTGAGGATTTTACATTTCTAATAGATTCCATATTCTTTTGAATCTCCGTATATCCTTTTTTCATCTTATATCTTCTCTTAAAGGGATTGTTAAGGAATATTTTGAGAAATAAATAAAATTAAACATTCATTATAAGTCCCCTATACATACTTTAGAATTTTAAAATAGTGCATCCTTATCAATTATCAGAATTGATAAAGATCAAGTTTTCATTCTACGTAGAAAATTATCCAAATAATGTACATTATAATGAAGAATGCAGATTTGGAAATCATAATCATTGATGGACCATAAAAAACATCATTGTCACATATTAAGATCCTTCTATTTCAATATATATTTTAGGATCATGTGATTATTATATATCTTAATATATTTTCCAAAGAGATAATATAACCAAATTGAGAACATGAAGACCACAACTACCAACTCCAGATCCTGTGATGGATAGTTATGATAATGTATTTTTGGTTTCCTAGAGTAATATTCTATTAATTAATAAATATCTATCTTCACACATCTTAATCGCTTCATTAATTAATCATTATATTCCAATAATTGTTATCCACTTCTATGTTGTGTGAGTACTATGGAAATGGTAAGCCTCCTTTTCAACTCTTTGAAATAGTATTGACATTCAATTGTCCATATAAACGTCATTCCCATATGACTGAGCCGGGTTATTGGGTTTTAATATAATGTACCTATACTTTTAAATATTTTATTATATAATTTTAAACATTATTATCTTTCAAATAAAAATAAATGATCTTAATGCCTACTGTATTTGGAAGATTACGTTCATTGAACTGAAATCATGGATGTAGAATAAAATATTTTATATTAAAAATATATTAAGGACTCTTAAAATACATTAATATTCAAAATATACTAGGGTTATCCCATGTAATACACATACAAAATGGTTGAACTAATAATACAAAAAAGGGAATAAACATTGAAATAAAGAATAACACATGTGTTTGAAAAAATAAAATGATGACATAAAAAGGTACAAGGCATGAATAAAAATATGTAAAGATATCTAAGATGAGATAATGTAATCCTAGAATCTTAGGAATTTTCAATAAATATTTAATCTGACAAAAAATTGAGTCTAGGATAATAACCAAGACAATATCACATGATAGACAACGTCTGATAATGGAATCGAGTATACTCACTATTCTAAAATGATTTCTCATGAGATTAAACATTTAAAAACTATATTTAGATCTACTGATAATATCATGGTCATTCATATGTGTTCAACATGAAAAATTAAACAAAAACATTAGAGTTTTCCATGGAAGGAAATGAGTATCATAATCATGTCACAATGCATAACAAATCACAGTATCATAAAAGTGTCTATTAGAGAATGGATTTAAATTATAAATGAACATTAATATGTTAAATATGAATATATATTGAAAAAATATTGTCAAATGAAGTTAAAAGATATTAAAATATTGTTTAAGGAACATTAAAAAAGAGTTGTTTTAGTGTAGTTTGAGTTTAAATATTAGTGTCTTCAATACAGAGAGAGGAATAATTATTTGTAAAAATGAAAAAATTTCCTCAAAAAGTTATTCAATATGAATTTATTTAGGAAAATAATGGGTTATTAAACTAGATTATGGAGTTTAATTGAATGTGGGTATTAAACATGTATTTTCCCTTTATCCGAGTATGCTTATTAAGGGGAATTGAAAAGGGGGCCTTGTAAAACATGTATTTCCCCATCAATGAACGAATAATTTCCCTAGGTACATAAGTTTGGAACATGCATAAATAAATAGGTATAGTAAATATAAATATTTAGTAATTACATTGGCGTTAAGAGAGAGAAATAATATCCCGATGAAAAAATAGCGGTTCTGAGGGAATCCCATACCTTCTATTTGAAAGTGTTCTGTACTTGTACGTAATTTCCTAGAAAGTTATATTTAATCCATTAAATAATTAATTCAAAAAAAATTTATATTAATTTACATTTTAATATTTTTCTGGTTTATCAATTTTCATTTCATTGCCTTATAGTGCCTACTTTTTTCATCATGGGAGTGTTTATTTATTGATTTTATAATCGGTTCTCTTGAGTGTAATAATGGGAGATCATGTTAAATGGAAGATAGAAGATGAATTATTTATCACTTATGAACTTATATATTTTAAATTGCCCTATTTATCATTTTTTATATTAGAATTACTCAATAGATTATAAGTAAACAATGAATGTTAGTTGATTTTTGGGAATTTTTGATCATCATGAAGTTGTTTTGTTTTCTTATTTAATATTATGTAAATATATTATTTCCAAAAATGATGAAATATATAAGATAAATATTTCAATCTAGTTTAACCATAATATTTGTTTTATTAATATCCTTGATGGTAGTAATATAAAATGAAAACTCATAATACATGAAAGAGGTGAATCATCACCTCACAGTTAACGTTTTCGATTTTCGAATAAAAGAAGATGTGAAAATATTTAATGATGGGTATTTACTTAACATAAGAAAAGTACACTACATATATGATAATTCTATTATAATGATACTTTTTATTGGTTTTTTTGAGGAAAGGATTATAAAATTAAAGCAATTTTAACCGAAAGAGAAATGATTTTACCTTTTGAGAGTTGTCTCTTTGAGAACAACCATAGTGAACCTAGAAATGGACTTTTTCTAAGACAAACCAGATAATAACATGGGGAATTGGTTTGGAAGATTAATGGGTAGGATATAGGAAATCTCCAGGGATAAAATTGTCTGTGGATAAATGGTGGTGATGGGTGGTAATCATAGTGGAAGGAGAGGATTAGTTTTTAATATTTTATTCATATTTTTATTATTTTGGATCATTACTATTAATAGTGATGATTAACATGACAATATATAATTAAATTATAAGGATATGTCATAAAAATGGTTTTAAAATCATCCATACATAATAAATGAATCATAAATTTCATTATTTACTTATAATATTAAACAATGAAAATTATTGTATTCCACATTCATTAAAAATTCATCTATTTTAGAGAAACCAAAAAAATCATCCAAAACCATTTTTTATGTGTATATTTCAAAAAGAGAGTCCATATTAAAAAATGAAATATTTAAATATAGAAAATTTAAAATTTAAATCAAATTATCATTTACTCAATGAATAAAGATTTTAATATTATAACTCATTTTATGACACATTGAAAAAGTAATCAAGGTCTCATAAAATTATGTAATAATAATATGATAATATATTAATTTATGAATCTATATTATGAAAATAAATATATTTAAATCATCATTTTTATTAATTAAATTACAAATAAATAATTACGTTTCGGAAAATATCAGCACTTAATTTTTCATTTTTAGAAAAATTATTTATTAAATCCATGATATAAATGTATCATATCTTAATTCACATGAAAAATAAACATTATTTATACTATTATTCATGAGGTTACTATTATATTGGAAGGTTTATGATTTATAGTTACTAAATTACTATTATAATGGCCATGTTACTTTTCTGTTGGAATGGGATCCTTAATCTATATAAATACCAATTATTTTAATCAAAATTTATGTAAATAATGTATTTTGGGTTATCTATGTGATGTATATGTATTATACTGGATAACATAATTAAAAGAAGGAAAATATAATTAATAAAATTATGGGTTGTTACATTCATCCTCCTTATGATATTTCTCCCTTGAAATATCATTTTTTGTTCTATGTTCAAAACAGGTGGGGGTAATTCTCTTTGATTACCACCTCTGGTTCCAATGACAACCCTTAAAACTTATGCTTCTTCCATAGTGCTTTGAATAGGTGAGCAATATTATTTGATCGAATATTATCTATATAGAACAAAATCATCACCATCCATTTCTTATACGAGAGTTCATCCTCAAGTTGTACCACCTCCATATCATGTAAATGTGATCGATCTAGTATGTACATTCCCCAAAATGATTTTTTGAATACATTATATACATGATACATGGTATTTAGAAGTGATAGTTGATATGCCTCAACTTCTAAATATTCCATAATAACAAAGTGGCTAATGTACTTGGGGCTCGACTTTTCTTTCAACCAAAATACCATTATCCTCTTACATTGAGATATTCAAAGGAATATATTGTATCCAACCATAAACTCCACATCATTTCAATTATTTTCATAATACCTCTTCTATCAACATTGGAAAAACTATATTTAATTGTGAATTATTTTCACCTTTTCTACAATTTCTTCAATAATTTTAGGCCCCATCATCCAATGTTTACCTACTTTATCCCAACATGCCACTTCACTATATCTTCTCCCAAAAAAGAATTTTTAAAGATTAATTTCAATGATTTATTGGAAACTACTGATGTGTGAAAACTTGACTAAGAGAAAATATTTGTCCCATAACTGATGTTCATAGAACATGATCTAAATTTTTCTTGAAGTGTCTGAATTGATCTCGAAGATTGTACATTATTTTTTGGTTGATAGCATTACTGTTGTTCAACTTAGTGTTTATATCGTGTTCAAGACTTTTAAAAGAACATTTAGATAAATCTAATATATCATTTGGATACAATCTATAATGGTACTCCATGAAGCCTCAGTACATCTTGGATGAATGTACATGAAATTTTATTAATTGGGAATTACTCTCTATTTGAAATTATATGATATATATTTTTAATACAATCCATAATGACACGTATTGAATTATTTACTATGTATTTATTTTAAAATTTAGTGAAAAATCATACATAAATGTTTTCACATTTCCATGTTGGTATGGGTAATAGTAACATAATACCCTTATAATTTATAAATAAATCATTCACATAATAAACAAACCAGGCACTAGAATTTATATTCAGGGATATCTTTCTTCATATTGACACACTTATAGTTATCTTAGAGACTTCGATAAATCTTTTAGATTTTTGGATCAATAGAGAATTTTGTGATATGTGTGTCATTTAAAAGACATTTCTTTATCTTTGGATTTTATGAAACACATATTCATGACCCAAATCTTATGACTACATTTTTAATAACTTTTTACAATGATTATTTCACATTTTTTAAATTTTATACCTTTTTTAGAATTTCCTCATCCATTCATTGAGAATAATAGATTATTTTTATAAGGGATGGATTAGAAATCATTTGAGAATGGATTTATGATGTTCCATTGTTAATGATTCTCATTTTCATCATTTTCAGATATATGTAGATCATATCATTCTCAATTCTCATCATTGATAATTTTATACGTTTATTTCTACATTTAGTATCAACCATGTAATTTTATTTATCAGGATGAAGGAGGATTGAACTTCCCTAGTCAATGATGAGATCTACCCATCATCATTAGTGAATATTAAGATCCATATGCGGGAATATAAATTTTAGGATCTTATATTCATCATATATCTCACGCATCTCCCCGTAGACATAATGATGTCATATTTTCAACGCGGAGATCACAGCCTTCGACTCTAGATCATGCATATGATATTTTTTCTAATTAATTTCCTACATACTTAGGGAGTATTACTGCACTTTATCATTTTTCAATATTAAAAATATGAATCCTTTATAAGATGAATTTATGTATACAATAATGATTTCCCCATTTTGTTAGAGGTGTGAGTATTAGTGCATTGATAATTTTCTTATTCATGTATTTGAAGTAGTCTTCACATTCACTAGTATAGATAAAAATTACTCTCTTATGAGTCACCATAGTTAGTGGTTTTGACAATCCTGAGAGTCTATTCACAAATTATTGGATTGAAAACCCAGATAAATCTAACTACAAATCACTGTTACATATGTTGTTCTATACCACTATTCATTTTCCTTTTTCTTGGAAGGGTCCAATGATATTATTTTATTGTGATAACAAGCACCAAGAATGAAAATTCATCCATTAAGAACTTATATTTACTAAACATTTCATATAGTTTATCCCTTCATATGCTATTTAGAAGAATATTTAAATTCTCCATGTTTCCTTCATTTATCGTAGAGTATTTCTAAATTATATAAATAAGTCTACCAAAAATTTGTTTTTGTGAACTATTAAAGAATAAATAAATTAATTCCATATAAATTTATGAATAATTAATGATTTTTTATCACATCACTATGAACTCCTAGTTTCTATACCTTATTCACGAGATAGTCGTGGGAATATTTTCTCTATAAACCTTTATTTATTGATATCTTGACCGAAGGCCCACCATTGGGAAATACATTTCCACACGTTCTGGCTCAAACATCTAATCTATAAAAGGAAGTTGATAGATGTTTTTATGGTGTTTTTTATCACATGATAATCACTATTGATGTGTGTCAATCTATCCTTATTTTTGATGATAAGGAATGGCACATCACATAGTAAAAAACTCAGGAATATACATCCATTGTCTAGATACACGTATAACTATTTATTTAGTTCCTCAAACTCAATGATGGTTAGTCTATAACCCAAAAATGAAGTTAATATCTGAGAATAAGATTATATTTGAACTGAACATCTCTATCAAGATAAAGACTAGACAAATCTTTAGGGAACAAATCAATGTAGTCCCTTACAATGGTCATGTATTCGATCATGATTCTATCATTTTTCTCAATAATTTGATCAAGATAAGATTTTTGATAAGTAAATAATATCAAAAATTTATATTATTATTCTAATAGAGATTCATCCACGTCCACATACTTATACAAAATTAGAGGATGCATCAGAATATGGAGTGTGATCTCTATATCCTGCCAGTTTTTGTTGGATTTATATAATGATTTCCAATCCATTCCAAATTTATCATCAAAATCCATTAAAATAAGTATGAAAATATTCAATATGAGGAGCAGTCCTCAAAAAATTAGGAGAAGAGGTGTTATAAAATTTGGATGCAATAATTTCCCCATTTTTTATTCTAAAAGATAACAAAACGTCGATTTTTTGAGGTGGTTTTTTAATAGATATACAAAAAACACATGATATGAAAAAATAAATAGAAACAAAATAAAACAAAACATTTCATATTATTGAATGAATGGCCAATGTACCTGTCAACACATCATTTTTGGGATCCACCTCAAAAGTAGTGATAGAATATTTCATTACATATATCCTTGAAGGGTGTTGATTTCCTCAAACTACCCTTGGAATCAGCCATTGGATCCCATAATTCATATGTTCTATGTAGTTGAAATAGTACACTATAGGGAACGTGTGGATCTAAAAATCCTGTATTATTCTACATTTGTGGTATTCCCCTTACCCATTCAATATTTATTTGCCGGATTACCATATCTTACACCATTTAAGCATCTCTTGGTTCCCCTTAGGCTATTTTTATGATGCTCTTTTCCACAATTTAGAGTTGTGGGATGTTTGATTTTACTTTAATGATGAGATTTATCTATTGATCCTCTCTTACTAAACAATTTTTTTTCATTTTTTATCATAAGAACCATGATACCACTGATAGTTTGTGATCTCCATTTCATCCTTAAGGGAAATATGAAAAACCTCCTCAAAACTGCCATAGTTTCAAATTTCCAACTCTATTTATAAAATAGGATTTACTAAATTAAATAATTGTTCTACTTAACATTAAATATTATTGAAAATTTCATAGGTGTATCATGAACCCCTTGTCATGATTTCCTCTTATTAATTGATAGAATAATCTTCTTTTTGTTTTAGTCTGAGGGACTTTCAATCTATATTAAAATGGATAGTTTGTGGAAAATATTTATTGAATAATACATTGATAAAATATTCCCATCAAAGAGAATTAATTTCCACATTAAAATTTCTATTTATATCAGTTTCCACCACCGATTTGCTTCCCCATAAAGATGATAGAACACTATTATGACATTATTTTTTAATGAGTATTGAACAATAGAGAATATCATTTCATTGGAGTTAACCATTGTTCCATGATGATGAGATCAAAATATCCACTTGATTTGGGTGACCATTATTGCATAATGGATTCGAAAACAACATTCCCATTTTTAGGAGAAGTAGGGACTTCTATACGATTCAGGTTAATATTCATAAATTTTTTTATATGAGAATATAGATTCATGGTGCTTTGGGCTCTTGTTCCCATCATATTTTTAATTTAATTAGGGGAATAATCAAATTGCTTATAACATTACCTATTGTAATAGGTTCTCCTAATTTCATACTCTAAATAAAAATACTAACATAAAATTATTGGTTCATGAATAAATTATTAATGGGTATATAAAAAAGAATCATTGAACATATAAGAACAATATTGTAAATTGTAATTATATCCTATCTTGTGATTCCCTATTTTTCAATCTAGGGTATTTATGGTGATATTACTATCCCTAGAGTGTTGAATAAATTTTATATTCATAATCATCAAGAATAACTAGATTGATATCTGATAAAAAATATATCATCTCTAGGCTTTTACATGTATTATTACATGATATTAAACATAATTATCCATCAAATAAAAACTAAGGGTCATAAAGATTATATTATTTGGAATATTAGTTACATAAAATGAAAAAATATAACGAGAATAAAATAATATTTATATTAATAATCCCAAAATAGAACCTATCATCCTTTCATATCCTGCATATGTATAATAAAATTAAAGTAATACATAGATAAAAAGGATGATCTAAAAAGTCCAATAAGGGAATAAACATTGAAATAAAGTGATGTATATGTGATAAAATCCATAACATGATTACATAAAAAGTAACTGAATATGAATAAAAATATATAAAAATATAGGAAATTAAATTAGATAATCCAGGAAACATATCAATTTTTAAGAATCATATAACATAACATAAACTTGAGTCAAGGCTAACTACCAATATAATATCACAAACTGGAAAAAATTCCATAAATGAATCAAAGTTACTCCCTATCCCAACATGAGATCTCTTGAGACTAAACAATACCCAATGAATTTAATCACTCTCTAGGAACACCCATTATAACATTTTCATCTATATGTGTTTGACAAGAAGAATCAAATAAAAAATTGATACCCATGGAATGGAATGGGCATTGTAATCATGTCATGGAGCATAAAAAATGGGCACATAATAAATATTTCCATGAAATAATGGATTTAAATAATAAATGGAGTTTCAATGTTTAAATAGAAATAGACCATGGTAAATAATGTTCAAATTATGTGAAAAAAATTAAATAGCATGTTAATGAATCATAAAAAATTAACCTGTTTAGTGCAGTTTATGTTAAAATATTAAAGAATAAATATATTGGTAAAACATATGATTGTATTCATAAAACTCTAAAATAACTGATTATTTTTTAGTAATAGATAATATGATTTTATAAAATCATATTTGGATTAAATTATATTCTGTAGTGTATTTGAAAATGTATAAGAGATTGGGAAGCTCCCTTTAAATGGTCATTATTATCTATGGAATTGAGAACGGGGAAATATAAAATGTGTGTTTTCTAATATAATAAAGTGTAATTGAACTCAGTAAATAAAATTTGAATATAATAACATATTTTTAAAATAGTTTATAATTATAATTAGGTATTAGATTTTGGTAATGGGAATGAAATTTTAACCTGAATGAAAAATAGATTTTTAGAAAGAATAATTTAACTTATGCATGAAATTACTGTTTAATTTTATTTAATTTATAGATAATAATATTAAATAAATTAATTAATTAACTTATATCCACTTCAATATGTATTTATTTGAATATAATTTCATTAGTGTCATGAACCTGCCTGAGTCAACCCTGATCCGGTCACCTAGGCCAGCATGCGACAAGTCCCAAGAGGCATTCCCGGTCCTCCAGGGATAAAAACAAGCACCATGAGCATCAATAGAGTACACAAGGGAACTATTTGGCCCAAATATAAAAAATCATCAAATAGAAATATTAATTTGACAGCATAAAATACATTTATATAAAATTAAACAGAACATTATATGTACATGAAACTGAAAATACAAATAAACAAACAACTAAACGGACCAAACAAGATATCTAACTAAATTCATGTGAACCAAATGGTCACACTCCAACATAATGATCACAGATTTCCCAATGTTATTGAACTCATGATGAAACTTACACAAAAGGGATAAAAACAATAGAAGACTATAGGCATGAGTATTAAAACTCAGTTAGTTATCCCGATATTCTATTCTCAGTGCACTTAATTTAAATTAAAAGAAACATCAATTTTATTTTTTAAATACAATAGTTAAATGTATGTTTTACAATTGAGGTTAAATTCTATAATAATTATCATACAAAAACTTGCATGTTTTATAAACAAGAATTATAGTAACAATTTTTCAAAGAACTGAAAATTCAAAATGAAAATAGTTTTCAAGAGGGGTGATTTAAAGAATGTAAAATTTTAAATAAATCACACATGCTACTGAATTTACCAACCAAACCCACCGACCATCAATGGTGTGTACAAAATAGAAAATGAGAACATCTCACGGGAACAACCCAACCCACTAGTTTTTTTTGTTCCCGAGGAACCTCCTATCTCGGTGAAGGTAATCATAATAAATATCCATTCTTCTGAACACTAGCCACTAGTATAGAGTATACCCATTAACTAGTATTTCCCCAAAAAAATCCTCATCATAGTTTATTTAGTATTTTCATCATCAAAATTGTTTGTAAAATAGGTGAAAACCCCCATGGGATCACAAGCATACTAGTACACGTCTGCTCTCCTAAATACCTGGGTTTTCCCAGTTTGCTCTTAAAAAAGTTACACATATAAAAATACCATTTTTTCATGAACATTGCAGTTACAAATAATACAAAAATTATAAAGGGAACAATAATGTCTCACATTTCTTTCACTAATAAAAAAACCAGCTAGATCTTCATAAAATAATTTCAATAATTATAACGAGGCTTTGTAGTAAAAATCCATCAAAAATGATCTTTTAAGGCCGAAAAACATCAAAACCATATAAAACCATTTATGGGAGGCCAAAAAACAATTAATAAATAAATTTCATGAACCATAAAATGGACCAAAAAGATAGAACATCAAATACACATGGTAATAATTTTTATAAGAATGATAAAGCTAAACAGGCCTTTAAGACATTCTCAAAACTAACATTTGACAAAGGTATGCATTTAAATTTTATTTAAGAGGTGTATAAAAACAATTTAAAATAGAAATTTTTTTCATAAATTCTTTAAAACAGTCAGGTTACATTTTCAAAACAAAACCATTTTTATAAGGATGTGGACCGAGGAATTTTTCGATAAATCGGGGAAAAACCTTTTGTAAACCAAAAATCATTTGTTTGTAAAACCAAATACACATTGGAAATCCATAGAAGGACCCAAAAATTCCTTTTTTATTTCTTCCAATTAACTTATAAATCCAAACCAATAATTTTTATTTCACACATAACACATAGACTCAACTAGGCAATTTACCGAACAAATGACATGCACTTTTAAACAAAACAATTTTTTTTATGCAGATGAAAAGGAATAAAATAGAAATTTCATGAAATATTTTATTAAAGATACTATAAAATGTTCTAAATACCATGAAACAGGTTCTAAACCTCAAAAACTAGGTGTGAAAGATATTGGAACATTTAAACAAACACTTGGTGTGCACTTTTATGACAAAAGAACACCACCTTTCACATAACAATGTTTAAAAAACCCTTTTGAACACCTTGAAAATTATCCAATAGCTAAAAAATAGTATTAAAAATATATATCAGGTATGAAAAATAATAACATCATTAATCATAAATGATAAATTCATGTTCATGGGATATCGTATCTCAAATACATGGCCTAATGGAAAGACACACTCAATATCACCATCTGAGGGTTTTTAATCAACAGACCTATAAAAACATTCCCAAAATAAATTAATACCCCATAAAATATTATTTTATAAAAGAAACATAGGTCCATCATGACTAGGTTATAAGAAATAACCATGAAATAATGAAAATAGGAGGAAGAGGGCACACAAGGGAGACGTAATCTCACTATAAAAACTAGGAAACTCTTCGTCTTCTATTAGATCGACACCCATAGAGAAACAAGAATTGCTTGAAACTATTTTTAAGGAATAATAAGGTCATTAGAAACCATGAAATTAATATTTCTATGAAAATGGTTACTAATAGAATGATTTATGAATGAGATAAATTACCTTTTCTAAATCTGGATGATTTGGGAAACATTGAGAAGTTCTTCCCTAATCCACGACTAAGATGATCTCCAATTTGGGAAAATTGATATTGGGTGTTCGACTGGGGTTATTTTCCTAGAGTGTAAAGTGGAATAAAAAAAAGTATAAATCAACGAATATGATATAAATGAAAAAAATTGTTTGTTTAAAACTAGAAATGGGCCCCCCGAGCTGGCCCAATACCAGAATAAATAAGCCAAATTCACCATCATTATGAATTTATAAGGGGTAAAAAAGATATGGTAGTTTTAAAATGTAAGTGGAGGCCATATAAGAAGTTGAATGAGTGAAAATGATGAAAAATGAAGTAGTTATAAAATAAACGAATTTGGTTTTTAAATCTGGAAATGGGATCTTGGTTGGACCAAATCATGAAGTAACCACCCTAACTCTAAAAACTCCTAAACAAGCAATGAGGAAACCAAATTATGGAGATTAAAAAATATGAAACATAAAAACCCAATATTATTCTCACCTAATACCAAATAAAATAATCAGTATTTCCAATGAATCAGATCAAAATAAAGTCATGAAAAACTAGGTGTGAAAAATCTCTCCACAATTAATGTTTTCTGCCCTCGGAATGCCACAACACATTCCAGCTAATTGATCAACACCTATGGATTAGTTATAAATATGGTCCAACCTATTAATCCAATTACACAACATCCAAAATTAATGTATCAAAAGCCTCTTAACAGAACCAAAAAACCAACTCTCATCCAGTTCCCGCTATTCCACTGAATGATCATGGCACTACCTCCACAACCAAACCAAGAACCTGATTATTGGGCCTCATACCAATGAAACATACAATCACTCAACCCGAAGTGAAAAAAATAAAACCAAATATTATAGGGGTGTACATAATGGACCCCCACTATTAAAAAACAACTAGAACCAGATAAATTCATAGGAGGAAATATCAATGAAACCTGTGGTGGGTCTCCCCATCATTAAAACCCAACTAGTAACGAACAAACAAGAATTAAAAATTTACTTGAATTGGGAATCACTTTCCCAATTCCACCAAAAAATATTCCACAACAACATATCGACCCATGTTAATAGGGTTATAACATATACATTAAAACCACCCACTCTCGAACAGAGTGTACAAGAACTGTGCCAAGACTTTCGGTACATATCAAAACCCCCACCACTCGGGGTAGAGAGGGAAGGGACTCAATCAATGGGAAATTATAACCATATATGAAATAGATGAACCACCCAAAACCCACTATCAATGAAACTTTTATACTAATATTGACATTGATTTACACATGCAGTCCTCACCAGGTCACCAATCAGAAACCCACATCCATGAAGGCATAACCATAAACATTATGTGAGGGTTAAGTCCACCATGCACGTTGTGACAATAAGAAATTCATAGTGACAAGGAACAAGAATAGAGTAGAAAATACCTTACCCAAATAGTGGAGGAAGGTTTCTAGTTGAGCACTCCACACCTCTGGGGACTTCCTGACTACCTGAACACCTTCACTCTGAGGCCTATGGTCGGAAGCCAGATTCATGGAGCATCTAATGCACTATAGTCAGATGCAAAGGATAAATCCATTCAAAATCAAATTTTATAAACAAAATACCTTCATCTAAATAGTAACTCATAAATACAAATCAAAATTCTCTCTCACTCCGAATGAGGAGAAAATGAACAAGGAATACTAAGAAACACATCATCATCACTGAACCCAACTACTTTGTCAAAAAGAAAAATCACGACCTGGAAGAACATTAAATCGATCCCAAATAGTTCTGTATTCCAACAAATGGGATGAGGAATCATCAAAAGATGTGGAATTAACATTTTAAATGAATCATTAGTTGATCAATGGTAAAAACTTCCAACGAAGAACTATCCATGCCCACATCAAAACATCTGACACATATTTCCCACAAAACATTAACTATGCCACTAACAAGATCAAATATGAAGACACAACTATAGTATTACTTTTAGATCGCAATTAGTAATAATAAAAAACAACTCTTCTATGTCATATAAAAATTTAGCCATATAACCATCGTTTTGTAAATAAATTGCACTATTTTTAAGCTCAAATCACTTTTGAAAAAAAAACAATCTTACTTGGTGGGTTTCTACATTCACCAATAGTGTTTCATCATGTCTCAACAACATTCACATTTCCATGACACCCTTGGATTCCAACCACCACGCCATATAGGACATCTCTTCACATATCAACAAAACCATGAATGTGAGCACCCATGAAAACAAAAAAGTCTAAAACAAAACTACAAAATTCCAAAAATAATGTACCTCTAAATGGAACACCAACCTCCAATTCAAAAAGCATTTTCATATTTCAAAAAACAAAACACACTTCATCAAGAACCATTTAATTAATAACATACCCATTTTCATTTTTACAACTTTCAAAACAACCAAGCTACTCCAAAAACACCTTCCCATTTTCTAAAAGTCCTCACGGTAGCTTTTCATAATCTCAAGGCCATTGAGACCAATACCCATTATAAGAAAGCAAAAAAAGCTAAAAACAAATTTTCAAAACCAATAAATTAGATTCTAACAGTTTTCAACATCCCAAAAACCCCAATTTAAAACAATTATTTAGAATCACCATAAAATGATTCACACTTTCAAAAAAAATTCCATCAAACCAAAAGTTTAGATTTGGGATAATTCAATCAGGTTAAATTATTTCCACTTGTTCTAATTTCTTTTAAATAAACACATCCATACAAAACCATTCTTATATTTAATTTTTTACAACCTATTTTTCACCTTTTCAAAATACAATACTTCTTTTAAAACCCATTTTCAGAATTCTCGCACAATGATTTTTAAAACAAAATTTCAGAATTTAATAATGCTACAAGAGACCCAAAAAGTGTCAGTGAGTGACTTGACTATATGGTTGGATGCCATATTTCAAAAAGGACCACACCATAGAGAGACTTATTAGGACCCTGACCTAGCTCTACAGGGATTTCCGGGCCCTGTGAGCTCATGAAGGCCATTAGCTAGACTCCCCTTGTCATATCCTAACACCAAATAATCAATATTATCATATGACACTAATAAAACTATATTTCTTGTGGAAACCCATGGATTAGAATGATCAAGAGGTAAGGATGCTCTTCCTACACATACCCCTAAATTTACCACAATCCTACGCCATCTACCTTAACAGCCACAAAATAACAAGGGAGCTCTAAAAAGAATGGTCTGCTAAGATCCAACCCCCTTTGATACCATTTTTTCATGAACCAGCCCGAGTAGACCCTGAACTGGTCACCCAGGCCAGCCCACGACAAGTCTTGAGAGGCGTTGCCGATCCTCCTAGGAAGGGGAGAATCACCAAGGGAATAAATATAGTACATAAGAGATGATTTATTTCAAATATATACAATCAAAAAAGTATAAAAAAGAAATAGACAGCCCAAAATACATTTATATAAAAATTGAACAGACCATTATGTGTATGTTAAACTAAAAGTACAACTAAACCAACAACTAAACTGAAAAAACATGATTACCAACAAACTTCTTGGGACCCTGTTGATCAATTCCCAACACAATTATCACACATCTTCCAATGTGATTGAACTCATCTTGAAACTGGTACAAGGGATAAAAATAGAAGAAGCCTATAGGAGTGAGTATAAAAACTCTGTAGGTTAGCCCGATACTCTATTTATAATGCACGTCCCCTAAAATAAAAGAAATATAAATTTCATGTTTTAAATACAAGAAATAATATTATTTATTTCAAATGAGGTTATATTCTATAATAATTATTAGACAAAGACATGCATGTTTTATAAACAAGAATTCTAGTAACAATTTTCCAAAGAAGTAAAAATTCAAAATGAAAATAGTTTTTAAGAGAGATTATTTAAAGAATGTACAATTTTAAATAAATCACAAATTATACTCAATTTACCAAACAACTAAACCATATTCCAACTATGAGTAAAAAATATCCAATGAGCACAATCCATGGAGAAACCCCTACACACTAGTTAGTTGTGATCCCCATATACCTTGTATCTCAGTGAAGGTGACCATAATAAATATTCATTATCAAGCACATGATCCACAATCAAGGAGAATAACCATAAACTATAGGTCAACCATAAAAATCAATATCATTAATTAGTTAGTGTTGTCTTAATCTTACCTGCTACATGAAACAGGGTTCAAATCCCATTGGATTACTAGCATACTAGAAAACGTCTTCCCACCTAGATAATCGAGTTTTCCCTTTTTTGAAAAAAATGATTCACATATATAAAATACGATTTTATCATAATTCATCCATTTAAAAATAATACACAAATAAAACATGACACACACATATCTCAAATTTCATTCACATATCAATAAATAACCGAAATATTCATAAAATAATTTCAAGAAGTATAACTAGGCCTTGCACATAAAATCCAGTCAAAATGCTTTTTTAAGGACAAAAACTCATCAATTACTTATAAAAACTGATTTGTTATCCCCAAAAACAATAAATAAATCAATTTCATGAACCATAAAATTTCCCCAATAGATAGTACATGAAATACACATGGAATCAATTTTTATAAGAAAAAAATCCAGATGGGCCTTTATGCCTTTCCCATAACTAACATTTCACAAAGTAATGGATTTAAATTTTATTAAGAATATGTTTGAACACAATTTAACACATAAAAAAACTTTAAGAAATCCCTTAAAACACTCAGGTTACATATTCAAAACACAACCATTTTCGTAAGGATGGGAAACAAGCCTTTTTTTGGCAACTCGGGCCAAAACAGGTTTAAACCAGAACTCATTTGTTTGTAATAACAAATACACATAGTAAAGCCATATGATGACCCAAAAATACCATTTTTAATTCATAAAATGAATTTATAATTCGAAATAAATATTGTTAAACCACACATAACAGATACAAGCCAACCTGGTAATATACCAATCACATGACATGCTCTTTTAAAAAAATTATTTTAAACACATGACAAGGAATAAAAGACCAATTTCATGCCATATATTATTCAAGATATAGTTAAATGTAAAAAATACCATAAAAATGGTTATAAACCTCAAAAACTAGGTGAAAAAGATACTGAAACTTTCTAATAACCACTTGGTGTGCACTTTTATGACAAAACAACACGACCTGTCACTAAACAAATCTATAAAACCATTTTGCACCCCAAAAAATTATCCAAATGTTAAAAATAGTAATAAAAATATATATCATGGGTGAAAATAAAATAAAATTATGAAACATAAATGATAAATGCATGTGAAAGGGATATCCAACCTTAAATCCTTGACGTAACGGAAATGCACACCCAATAACACCATACGAGGGTTTATAAACCCCAAACCTATGATAACCATCCCCAAATGATCCAAAAACCCATAAAAACCCATGGTATAACAAAAATATAGGTCTATAATTACCATAAGAGAGGAAATATCCATGAAATAATGGAAATAAGAGGAAGAGAGAGGACATGGGAGATGTAATCTCACCTTGAAAACTGAAAAACTCTTTGTCATCCATTAGATCTGCATCCATAGACAAAATGGAATGGATTGAAACAACATGTAGATTCTAATATGGTATATAGGAACATGGAAATGTTTTTTTATGTGAAAAAGTGTATGAATTGAATGATTGATGAATGAGGCAAATTACCTTTTCCAAATTTGGACGAAATGAGAAACATTGAAAACGGCTTCCCTAATCTGTGACTAATATGAGCTCCAATGTGGGGAAATAGAGAATGGGGGTGATCCTAGGATTAATATACTCTTGTAGGAGGTATAATCACTAAAATTTTTAATACAATCAATATGATAAAAAACAAAATTTATTTTTTCTAAAATAGATAATGGTCCTTCAAGCCGGCCCAATACCTGTATAAGTAACCCAAATTCACCATGCATATAAATATTTAAGGGGTACTAAAGGATATGGTTGTTATAATATTTAATTATCATATATATGGTACATTTAATGAGTGAAACATGATAAAAAATAGAGGATTTGTAAAAAAAATTTGGTTTCTAAATCTGAAAATGGTGTCATGGTTGACCCAAATAATGAAGTAACCACCCTTTCTCCAGAAACTCCTTAACAAAAAATGGGGAACAAAAATTTGGGTTATTAGAAAAATATGAAACATTAAACTCAATATTAATTGTACCCAATATCAAATAAAATTCTTGTGATTTTCAAAGAACCATATTAAAAAAAGACATGAAAACCAGTTGTGATAATTAGGTTAATTTATTGTCATTTTATTGACTTGTAGTGTTAAATTTCATTGTTTTTGGAATTTTTGTTCCATGATTTTATGAGTGGTTACCATGATGTTAATTTTGGGATTTTTTTCATATGAAATAATGAAATTAGAAGTGGAATTATATGATATTGATGAAATTCATGAATTATTAATGGACCCATATATAAATATTTTTCATATTAGAGAATGATTCGTTATTAAAAGAATTGATGATGGAGTGTATTTTATTATTTTGATTGTTCGAGTGTCAAAAACTAGTTTTGTTTTATAATTCCCTATTGTGTATATATATTAGTTCTAGATCATGAATAATGTAAAAATATAGCTGATTAAATAAGGTTTTAAAATAATAATGGTTTTATGACTGGACTTAAATGCAGAAATAAAAAATTAAAACTCCTTGTCCGCGAAGGATGTAAATTGGCATGTCATGGGAGATGATTTTATTTTTACAAAAAAATATGAAGGGAATGGATTTTATAATCGAAATTCCATTGACATAATGAAATTATAGTATATATATGATACTAGGGTAATCATGTTCCTATGGATAAGAGAGGTGAGCAAAGGATATGAAAATCATTGAAACCAAATGGGAATGATGGGGGGTTACCTCGTGAGTGTTATCTCATTAAGAACATCTTTAATGAACATGTAATTGGTATTCTTGTTAGAGAAAAAATGATAGAATGTGGGGAATATATTTATGTGAGGTATTGTGAGGAATATAATTAAGATTCAAGGGTTAAATGGTCTGAGGAGAATTGGATTGGAAGTGTGGTATTTATAGTGGGAGGAGAGGGGTGTTTTGGATTATTTTTTTTGTTTGTTTATTAATTTTGATCAATACTATCAATATGGATGATTACCATTAGTAAATAAATTAAAAATATCAGGATAATTCGTGATAATGGGCCCTACATTAGTCATAAATCATCATTGAATTTAAAATTCTTTTATTTACTTATAATTTTAAATAATATAGATTACAACATTTACATATTCAACATAAATTCGTCTATTTTTTAAAAATACCATAAAATTTACCAATATTTTCAATTTAAAGATTTTAAAAAAATTACTCTACTTTATGTAAATATTTTTCTAAATCTAGAAAAATTAATTTTAAAATAAAATCTTAATTAACATAAAATATATGGGATTTAATAATTCTACATATTTTATAACACAATAAAAGACATAATAAAGGACATTTAATATTATCTTATAATCATATAAAATATATTTTAGGAATCAATTTTATTAATTTATTTTCTTAAAAAGAAATATTTTTTATAAAATTTCACATAAATAAATTTATTTTAAAGGAATATAAATATAAATTTTATCATTTATAAAAATTTTATATACTTATTCAATGATGTGAATATATCATATATTCATTCATAAGATACGTAAATGTTTTTATAACTTTAATGAAATGGTTAATATTTTTTTCACTCTTTTACTATTCTTAATGACTATGTTACTATTCCAATTGTCAAGTAACTATTACATTGGTGGAGATTCGTGAATTTCAATAAATACAACTTATTTATATTTTAAATAATGAAAGTAATTTTTTTTATTAGATTATAACTTTTTTATGTTTTATTAAATATATTATAATAATAATATGGTAAATTTTAGGGATAAAATTAGGGTTCGTTACATTGACAGAAATGAAACATTCTTCATAGATCATTAGTAATACCCACATAGGACAAAGAATCAATGGATCTCTATTACAGAAGAATGTTTGGTCCATTCCTAGATTACCTTTTTATTATAAGGGTCCAAAAATATCCCCTTTTGTGTGATAACATGTCGTAATAATGATACTTCATCTATCCTGAACTAATATTTACTATACATTACATATAATTTCTACCTTCACAATGTCATTAGAAGAAAATTCAAATTCTCCCCATGCTCGTCCTTCAACATGTAGTATATCAAAATATCACCAATTAAGACTGCCTCAAATTTTTTAGGTTAATATCTAATGACTATTTTAATTATATCTAGGATTTTTTTATAAAGCATTAGTGAGTTAGAAAGGCATCACTATGACCTCATAACATTTATTCCTCCTTATAAAGTAATTATAGTGAATATCTGCCATATTCACCTTTAATTGGTGATATCTCGATCGATCGTATGCCATAGAGAAATACATAACCCCACACTATGTATCGAACAAGTCATCAATTAGTGTAAGGGGATACATTATCCTTGTCATAATTTTGTTGAGGTATTGATAATAAATGCATATGTGCATTGATCCATTATTCTTTTTGAGGAAGGGGACCAACACTCCTCATGGTGAACCACACACAAGTATGAAACCCTTCTCTAGATTATTTTATAAAATAATCTTTAATTCATAGAACTAAATGGTTTCCATTATATAATTTATATTTTATAGGGGTAGATATCCAAGAATATAATCAATTGTGAACTCAAAATCTTGAAGAAGTGGAAGGGAAATAAAATCATCAAGGAACAAATCAATTTATTTCCTCACACTTGCTATGTTTTAAGGAATAAACCATTGATATTTCTCAATAATTTGAGATATAAATGATTTATCCTAAGAAAATAATATTAACACCTTAGTTATTATTATAATTGACACACATCCTATAACATACAATTTTAATGAATTGGAGGATACATTAGGGTGTGAACATAGGTACCCCTCTCGTGAAGGGAAATGATGGATTCCAATAAAGATGGAAAATACATTCCCAATGTAGCATCAAACTCCACTAAATGTAATACAATATTTTCAGAGAGGTTTATCCAAAAACATTAAACAGGGATGAGTTATATACTTTTTATGCAATAACTGGGCCATTTTTTATCTCTCGGATAATTCATATTCCTTATGTTTTTGTGGGGTTTTAAAATTTCAACTAAATATTTATGATATGAATGAATTTTTAAAAACAAAATAAAATAGTATGATCACTATTTAGGGAAAAAATATTCAGTATACCTATCACCCCATAATTTTTTATGAACTAATTTAGCGATAGTGATAGAATATGGCTTTTTTTTCTACCATGGAGGTTGTTGAGACAAATATTTCCTGATAACCAATGGCTTAGAAAATTGGCTCACATAGTATCCATGTTCCTATAGATAATGAAATACATAACATGAATAATGTTAATCTGAACCATATTTTCCAATTTCTTATTAGTGAATTTCTTCATTTCACTTTTGTATTGATTATCATGGTAACCCACTTTTACACACATGAATGTACTTTTGGTTCCCCTTATTGATTTTCCATAGTTTTTATTCCAAAAATTTGACAATAGGGATAATGGGTTTTCTTTCATTAATGATATTTTTCTATTTTCCTCTCAAAAGATAATTTTAGCATACATTTCATTCCTCCTACCCCATGAGACCACTTCGAATCATTAATCTATATCATAAAATTAATTACAAAACTAAAAATCTCATCATAATAATGATTATCACGAATTGATAAGGATTTTCATATACTCAGTTTCAAACCACTAAATATTATTTCTACCTTATAGCAGTACTAATTAAAAAACTAAAATTATACCGTGAAATACTTTTGATGTAAGCCTCATATTATCTGATACACTCATATTATTTTTTGGTTGGGCTGTGAAAATACCACTGCGAAATATGATAGATATATTATGAAAAATATTTATTTACAAATATCTTATTGAATGATTCCCATTAAATAGAGTCAATTTCCTCATTTTACATTGTTCTATGTATCAATATCCACCAATTATCTTCATAACCATGAAAATGATAGACCGTCTTACAACATTCTCAAATTATGAGCATCAAATGATAGATAATATCATATCAGTGGAGTTAATACAATGTTCTATGATAAGGGGGTGAGAATATCAACTAAATATAAGAGGACATTGTTGAATATAGGATTCGACCACAACATCCTCTTTATTAGGATAATACGGGGGATCTACAAGATTCATTTAATTATTCATAACATATGAAAAAGGGGAAATTGTTTTCATGATTTTATGATATTTTTTCCTAATTAGGTATTCAAAATAATTTGGGAAACCATAAAATTGTCTACCAAAATAGTTTTTTTCATGGGTTCACCTATTTCTGGCCATTAACATGAAATGAAAAATAAAATTATGGGGCTTGAATACATAGTTATTAATCATATAAAATAGAAACATTGAACATAAAAGGATAAACATATAAATTAAGAGTATATCTTGAATTGTGATTCCTTATGTTTCAATATAGGTTATACATGGATATATAATTATCACTAGGGTTATTATTAATGTTTTATAGTCACAATACTCAAAGATGACAGAACTATACTCTGAGACCATCTATAATAACCCAGAGTTTTTATAAATATTATTAAATTGGATTGAGAATATTTGTCCATATAAAAAACTAAAGTCATCATGAAAAACAAAATAATATACATGTTTTAATCTTGTTTAACCCTAATAATTATTATATGACCACCGATAAAGGAGGTAATATAAAACGAGAAATTGTCTTCCACGAAGGGTTGAATCAACACCTCATGAAAAATGTTTTAATTTTTAGAATAAAAGAAGAAGAGAATGGATTTGATCATGGATATTCAATTAAAATAATTGCATCTAGTATATATATGATATTAGAGTAATCTTGTTACTTGGAAAGGAGAGGTGATGGAATGTTATGAATTTAAAAGAACCAAAAAGGGAAATTGGGATGGTTTTACCTCTTGATTTTTTTCATAGTGATAACCTCATTAAGGAACATGAAGATGGTGTTTTGGTGAGACCAAAACAATATGAACATAAGGAACATGATTAAGAGATTAATTTTGAAGAATATAAGGATGATCAATGTATTAAATGGTGTGAGGAGAAAATTTGGTCAGCGGTGGTATTTATGGGGGGAGGATAAGGGTGTTGTTTATTATTTTATTGATTTGTTTTTTATTTTGTTTTAATACTATCAATAGTGAATATTCCCATGAAAAAATATAGTAAAAGAGATGTATATTTCTTGATTATTGTTCTTATATAATCTGTTGAAAATAATTACTCAAAAGATCAATTATTTACTAACAATGTTAAATAAGGTAAATTATCATATTTACCTACTCCCAAAAAAATCACCTTTATTTTAAAATCACAAATATTCAGAAAAATATTTCCCTATGTGTATTTATCAATAATTGACTCCATATTATAAAAATGATTATAAAATACTAGAAATTTAATTTTTAAATAAAATCATTAATTTCTCGAAAAATACTGATTTTAATATTATATCCGATTTTATGAACCCTTTAAAAATTAATTATGGATTCCTAAAACTGTCTTCAAATAATAAAAAAAATGTTAATTTATGAATCTATTTTATTTAAATATCATTTAAATAATTATATTAATTATAAAATGGAAAAAATGATTATGTTTCATAAAAATATATATACACAATTTATCATTTTTAAAAAATTAATTAATTTATTTATTCCATGATATAACTATATAATATTTCCATTAATAAAATACCTAAATTATACTTTTAATGTCATAGGTGAGTTTTTTATTATATTGGCCCGTTTATTATTCCAAATGATCATATTACTACTCCAATGGTCATGTATATATTCCATCGGTATATGTTCATTAATTTCTATAAATACATCTTATTTTTTTGTTATTTTTTAAAAATAATGAGTTTTTTATGTTACCTAATTGATTTATTTGTTTTAGATTATATAAAATAATAATAATTTCTGAAACTTCATTAATAAAGGATTTAGATGTTACATTAAATATCATGAAATGTTGTTCAATAATTGTTGGTAATACCAAGTTAGATGATGGAAACTATGGATCTCTATTTTTTTCGAGCCAAGTATATTCCAAGATATCCTTGGTCATAAAAGGGTCCATATATATCCCTTTTATAGTGATGAAATTTCCAAATAATGATATTTTTCAATCCATAAATCAAAATTGTTGTACTTGGAATATGGATTCTTCCTTCACAAATTCATTAGCAGAGTATTCAAATTGGCCCCATAATCCCCCTTGCACTGGGGTTATATTAGAATATCACATATAATGATGACCATAAATTTATCTGTGTAATATATAATTACTATATTAACAAACTCCATGACTATTTATATAGAATTATTGAATCCAAAAAATATCACTATGAACTAATAATATCCGAACCTTGTTCAAAGAATTCCCTTGAAAAAAAATTCCTTCTTCTATGTTAATTTTTTATATCCCAACTGAAGGTTCATATTAAAGAAATACATATCCTCTTATAGTTGATATAACAATTCATCTATATTTGGAAGTGGATATATTATCTTAATCATAATTTTGTTGTGATCATGATAATCAAAGAATATGTTCTTTAATCTATCATTGTATTGATGAAGAGGACATGCATTCCCCATAGTAATGAACCTGCTCATATGAAACCCTTATCCAGATTCTCTTGTAACTTCGCCTTCAATTAATCATACTGAATAGTTTCCTTTATATTAGTTTTATTTTATGTGGACATAGATCTTGGTATAAGTACAAATAGAACTCATCCTCTCAATCAATATGTAAACTAAAGAATTCATCACTAAATAAATCAGTTTAGTCTCTCATAATGGGAATGTATTTAATAATGGAACACCCATGATTCTCAATTAGTTGAGCTTAATATTATTTCCCATAAGGAAATAATGTCAAATCATTAGTTAATTACTCACTAGGAGATTCATCTCCCATAATAAAATTGTAGTAAACATGGGGATTCTTGGGGATTTGAAGTGATCTCTCCCACTCGTAAGTTAAATGATTAGAATTTTTTATAGATATCAAAATCATTGAAAATATAGAATCAAACACCACTAAATTAAGTAATATGATATTTTCCAAGAGGTTATTTCATAAGACATTAACCTTGGATGAGTTATATACATTAAATGTAGTAATTTCCCAATTTTTTCTCATAGTTAATTTATCATCCATATAATGAGGTGGTGATTTAAAAGACCAAATAAACTTTTTGAATTTGAATGAATTTATATAGAAAGTATAATATCATGTTAACTATTCTTGAATGAATAATTAAAAAATAGTCACCACATCAATTTTGGGCTCTACATGAGAAATAATTATTGCTTATGGTTTTCTGTACTTACATGAATGTTGATTCCAAAATTTTCCTCCATTAAACTATTTTATTAGGGAACTCACTCATATTGTGATCATGTTACATGTAGTTAAAGAACAATCCACAAGTTGATTGTTTATTTAAATGATATTTTCCACTTCCCACATTGTGGGTTTCTTCATTGAATTTTGATATTTATTATCTTGGATAACCACTTTTCCACACATGATGCACCTTTTATTACCCTTATTCCATGATGACTCATTCAACAAAATTGACATGTGGGATGATGATTTTTATATACTCCCTGATATTTTTATATTTTCGTTTCTTACAATAATTTTATATTATGCTTTTTCTTCCAGTCCTATGAGACTACTGATATTCACTGATCTCTAAATTAACATTTTTTGAACAACAAACACTCTCTTAATAACTATGAATTTATTGAATTTTGAGAGACCTTCATAGAAATAGTTTCAAAAAAATAAATGTATTGGCCCACCCCACAATTATACAGATGACTAATGTAGAAGTGTACTATGTAATCCTTGTTCTGTTTTCCTCATATGGTTTGATAGACTCATTTTCTTTTTTCTTTAGAGTGAAGAAGTACCTATCCATCATATGTTCGAGTTTTTTTGAAAAATATATTTCAAATATTATCTTTTGAATGATTACCATTCAATATAATAAATTTTATAATAATAATTTTTATTTTTATTAGTGTACAGAAATGATCATATTCACCATAAAAATGATAGACATTCTGTATAAAATTATCTTCTTCTGAATATTGAATGAAAAAATAATTTATTCTTAATTTATTTAATCCATTTTTCTGTATTTATGGGATCATATTATTCACTAAAGATTGGATTTCTTTGTTGAATAAAGGGTTTGACAAAAACATTCACTTTCATAGGGGAATGAGGGATATCCACCAAATTTATGTTATTATTCATAACATTAGTAATTTAAGAAAGTATTATCATGATGTTATGATCTCAATTTCCCATTATTTTTTGAACATCCTTAAGGAAATCACCAAATTGACTATCAAAACGGGTTTTGGGATGATTTTTCAAATTTCTAGACATTAACTTGAAAAAAATTAATATTATGACTCTTTAATAATTAGTTATTATAAATATAAAAAGGAAAATTTAAACATTGAAGGATAAAATTAAAAATTAAATGTATATCCATACATTTTATTCCCTTTGTTTCAATCATTGTTTTCCAAGGTGATAGAATTATCATTAAGGTAAAAACAAAATATTTCTAGTCCAAATTCCCAAAAATATTTAGACCACCTATAAGACCAAATATAATAAACCAAACCTTTTAAACATAGTATGATATGGTTTTGATCATATTTATCCCTAAAATACTACTGATGGATTAAAATGACATTTTTTTATAAGACAATGTATATTTTTAGAAAACATGAAACGAAAATAAAAAATAATTTTTTTTAATATTTTTATGGAACCCTCTAATCCTGTTGATATCCTATAACTCCATAGGATTACTTGAGTAAAACGTAGAAAAAAATAAGTGAAAGAAATTATTTTAAGGGTTTAACCATGGGATTGATGCATGTTATATTTGATAGAAAAAATAACATGATAAAATAAAAGTATGGTAGATAAATATAAAATTTGAAAAAAAAATATAGGCCAAGGAATCATATAATCATTTTAAAATATGAAATTTGAATTAACATATAACATGACCCAAACATGGGTACATTCTAATTTCCAGGAAAATATAACATTATCGTTAGAGGCCCTCAATGGATTACATGTACTCCATAACCCTATACATGACATATCATGAAACTAAATCATTTCCCCATCCATTAATGTGTTATTTGGGTGCACACATTAATGTATGATCATCCATATGTGTGTCAAAAAATGAATCAAACATATGTAAAAATAATAATGGGGAAAATTTGAATGAAATGGGTGTCATAATATTGTCCTGAAGCATAACCAAAGGAAATATACCAAAGGTACCAATTAAATAATGTGTTAAATCCATTTTAGACATTCATAATTTTATGAATAGAATAAATATAATCATTACCAACTAAATTTAAAACATAAAAATGTGCTTATAAATGAGAAAATGCATTGTGGTCTAAGAGAAAATATAATGTTTCTTTAGAGGGGACAAATAAATAATTATTTTTATAAAATAAAAATGAACTAAAATGTGTTTTCATGATAAAATGACTTTTATTGAAAAATAATTTTGGTTCACAACAGTTTATAGAGTATATATCAAAATAGTTTCGAAAAATATATGTTCCCATTAGTTAGGTTTTTTAATCATTAGGTATTGACAAGGGAACCTTTTATTATATGGGATTCCCCATCACAAAATGATAAATTTAAAAACATAAATATATATGATAATAATACACAAAACATATAATATGTATACAAGCATCATAATGGAATGAATTGTGATATAGTGATAAAAATTGTGACCCAAGGAATATATAGGGGTTCTGAGAGATCGTATCATTGAAGTAAGAATTATTAATATGAATAAATTAACTCAAACTCTTAAAAATTCAAATAAAATAAGTCGAGACATAACCTATGATATTAAAATTTAAATTCCCCTGAAATATTACCCTGAAAAAAATCATGAGGTAGAAGATTAATCCAATCAATGGAAATTTAGTTAAGAAATCATTTATCTTATGTTTCCCATTATATTTTAGTGGTTAAAACACTAATATTATATATTAAATTATGTTATTAATTTATTTCAAAACGATATGCATATTTATAAAATCATACATGATAATTTTATAAAATCTTATAGAACATTCCTTAATAAATATTCACAATTTTTATAGATTCAGGTGTCTTCATTTTTTGTCTTCAACGTGATTTCACTTGTTTATAATTTTTGATTTCATTGAAAAATGGAAAACAAAATAAAGAAGTGGAATTATCTCATTTTAAGAAACATCCTGAATTATAAATGGTCCCACATATCTCAATGTTTTTTAATATGAGGACGATTCTTTAAAAAAAATGATAATGATGAATGATTAGTTTATCTTGGATAGTTTTCTAACAATAAAAAATATTTTAAATTTATTTAATATTATGTATATATATTAGTTACAAAACCTGAATTATATTATAAAATTTCAATTAAAATAATAAATAACCAGAATAATACTTTTATAACATTTCATGAAGGCCGTAATGGATATCCATGAAATTCATTATTCATGGAGGTGCTTAACTGAAATAACATGGACAAAAGTACAATTTCATTTAATATTAGGATGTAATAGTTGGATAGAAATATGATATTTCATTAAAAATGAATATTTTTAATATACAAGACTCAATAGTTATAATTTCATTATGGATTAATGAGGTGACATGAATGTTGAACAAGGGAAAAAAATTAATAGAGGTGTTCTGAGAAATTTAACTGTGTAATATCCCTCTTTAAAAGACCAATTTGGAACACTTAATTCAATCATTTTGTGATAATAATAACATATTGATGTTAGGATAGTGAATAATATTGGTTTTTGTTGATATTTTATGATATTAAAAGAATTATAGGTGAAATGGGTGGGGATAAGGTATATTAATGCCTGGGGTGGGATGCGTATTTGTGATTAAATAATGATTATTTTATATTTAATGCCACCCACATTTTAGTGAAATTAAATTACATTAATTGTACATATGATTAATTTTTTAAAGTATGGAAATGAATGAGAAACACATCAAATAACCATTTAATTATTTAGAATTTAGGTGTCTAATGCTATTACATTTTAATATTAAGCAGCTAAATTTTATAATTTATTTGACATTATGTTTTTCCATGTAAATTTTTTTATGCCTAAAAATGGAAATGAATGTGCTACCTAATTATAACCCTCTGATTAGAAATATGAAATCAATTTATCTTGTTTGTATTTATTAATGTAGTAAAAATCGATTCTAATGTGATACCTGTATAACCAAAAAAATTAAGGATAAAATCTGATTTCTAAAAACTTATTAGAATGTGTATTCAAATTAAAAACCTTATGTTTCATTTTAGTAATTTTGAAATCATTATCGTATATTAGTTATTTATTTAAAGTTATTGAAAAATAGTATTTTTATCTTTTCACCCAAATATCACAATTTTTTTAAAATTCCTATTAAATGAAATAAAGATAATTTAATTATTACTAGCCACAAAATAATAGATATTTTTTGAAAATAATTCTATAAATATGAGGATTAAATATTTTAAATAAATATCCTTACATGTTTATGTGTAACTATTTGATAAGAAAATACACATTCTCTCCATTATAAAAATTACATAGGACTTCCTAAAAATATATTATAATGGAAAAAGTATTATTTTATATATATGAAAAATGAAGATCTTACTAGTATAAATAATTATGGGAATGGAAAATTCCATTTATTAAAATTATATGTCATTATAATAAATATTTCCTTATTTTTATTCTATGAATTTATCAAGTCCGTAATCATCCAGTGTTAGAATTTATAATCTTTGGCTAGAATATGGCCTTGATTGTAATATTTATAAAATTTTACATAAATTATAGTTAAAAATATCATTATTTTTATTTTAGTATCTATTAATCATTGTAATATGTATAAAATGATGGTATTTTAATTTTAAATAGTATTGTTTCATCCTGAGGTCCTCATATAGAGGAGAACAAAATGGTCCAACAAATATCAACCAATTGCCTCCTATTTATAGATAGTATTACATTAGGTTCACCATTTTTGTATCATCATAGGAACATCTTATGTAGTTGAAAAATATATCCCTATAGATAAAAACTAATTTATTAATTTATGAAGAGAGTTTTAGGTTTGGTTCAACATATTTGTTCATCCTGGAGAAACGTCACACCTAGATGAGATTGGTCCTATAGGGATTGGGTAGTGCGTCCTTTTTTATCTTGCGAATGTGGTTCCACGGTCATGTGTCTCACATCAGGCTGTCCATTTATGCTTGACCTGAATAGAATCATGATCTTATTGGGTGACTGTTGGGGGTGAGTAGCGTGTAATCAATACATGTTGGGTACAACGTCCTCTGATGGTCTCCAAATGAGTTTGTTTGTGGATCCATAAATACCTAATAACCAAATTATACCTGATTCATGGTCATTATTTACGAAGTTAGGTGCCTGTTGGATGATTATTTAGAAAACAACACATAAGGACACACATTGTTCAAGAGGAAGGGAGGTCAGTCACATCACAACCTTTTGTGATTAATTGTTTCTTAGTCCAGGACTCTATTATAGATGGATGAAATGTTCATATGTTTGTTATTCATTGGTAATTTCTGAAGCATGTTTATGAGGATTTATTATTAGTTGAAAGACCAATCATACGTACAAGATGGCCTAGAATTATCTATATGTATCCATGGTTAAACATTAATGAGGACATCCTTTTTTCGATACATCAGGAATTATGTTATTTTTTACTAAGATAGAGCACGATTAAGCCTTGTGATGAGGCACTCTAGAGTTTATTTTCATCCAGGGGAGACATGAAGTGTTCTGATGTTGGGGTCAATCCCATGAGATGGGATTCTAATATTTCCTTGTGATAGGAATCAGATCCCACATAGTTTGGTGTGACTTAGTTGGGAACATCACATTTTATGTTCATGTGATGAGGACCCATCTATATAGTTTAATTTCATGTAACAAATATTTATATGTGGAAGGTTCCAAGTCAGGTTTTGATATGGGACTTATACTGAGGAATCACAAGGAACCATAATTATTAGAGTATATGGGGTATAGAGTGTCCCTATATGGAATGTGGATTAGAAATTATAAGGGTAAGTTTTGATGTCAGGTTTGGGCATTAGATAAGATTTAATGTATCCCCATTGGTTGGGAATCAAAGCCATCATTTTTTGTATGACATAGATTACAGATAGAGTATTCCCATAAAAAATTATGATTTGGGTCTTGCATTATAGAATAGTTCCATTTTTATCTAGTATTGGAACGTACCTCTTAAAATAGGATTTTATGTGTTGAGGGATTGTATTGGTGTTGACATTCAAGGAGGATCCTCGTTGAGCTCAGGACACAGATAGGCGTCCTATGTATCCAGATTGGGGAATTCATCAAAGATGTAATTGTTTATTGGATTTGGGGTTTCAAATTAATGGAGGCACATGATTTGAGAATATGAAAATGTACTGATCGACGCCCACTATGTGATTCAAGCTTGATTTGAGAAATAATATGATATAGTGGATTTGAATATCATTTTACCCACTTCATTTGCAGAATGATTATTCTTACATCCAGAGAGGGATAGAATGGTATTTGACTATACCCATTTACTCTTATATTTTTACACCAAGGACAATAATATAAATTTATCTGGGTATTCTCTGGGCAAGGGATGAGAGGAGCACTAATTCAACCTCCTTTAATAATAGATTGGTACTTAACATAGTGAGAGTCCCATAAATTTGGTTCTAAGAAAGTGGAAGAATTTTAATACATATAAAAGATGAAATAAAGGAAGATTTACATATGATATTACTAATCCTCATTGAAGGGAAAGGATAATTATTTCCCTTTTTCCCTAAAATAGGGTGTTTCATGTCAGTATATTATGGTACGACCATAGGTAACCATATGAATGTAAATGTAGGAACATTTTTGGGGTCCACACCAATGTGGGGCATACTCATGAGACTCCACATAGCAAGGGTACATAGACTCAGAGGTGCCTTTGAATGTGCTCGATGGTCTTATATTATGGGTTTGGTTGATTTGGAAGAGGCCTTAGCCCAATATTGATAGACCAACATAAGGAATGTCTATGGATGAAATGATGGGAATGGAAGGAACTGATTGGAGTTGGAAGGTGGAACGCCAAAGAATACCCCATTCCATACACAAAATTCTTATCTGGGATGGGGTTAATATTGAATAACATGATACTATGTGGGTGAAGGGGTCATCCCTGTAGCATAGTGGTACACATAAGTAAATTATTCCAGGTAGTGCTTTTTTATGCGGGGATGAGCATCGATCGTGTACCATGGTTGTACGCGGGGCTAGGATTTAACTGTGTATCATGGTGATATGAGGGCTTAATTGTAGTCACATAGGGTTTTTCTATGTGGAGAATGGTTCCATACACATTAAACATTTATATGAGGGACACCGGTTGTTGAAGGGTAATTGGCGATGTGGTTCACGTTATGTTCACCCGCAGAGTAAGATGGTTCATGGTTTGGAAAATTCATATTATATTTTATTCACTTATGTTAAATGGAAATATAAACCTATAGGCAATAATTATAAATGTATGCCCTTATGTTACTTTATTCTTTCATGCCTTTGAAGAACTGAAATCCATTCTACTCAAGTCTCCAGGTCCCTTTCATTTTTACACCCCTCCCCAAAAGTCATCCTTTACTCACACCACCTCGAGGTACATTAATACTAGGGTGGATTAGTCAGACCAACTGGTCAAAAAACACCTTATTTTGGAATACCAAGGAAGAATTACTCATCTTAAAGATGACTTGGTCAATAGAGTCCAATGGGGGATGAGTTTAATGGAGGTACAAATCACCACCTCTATCCCACAAACGACGTGGTTCAGGGGGAAAAAATGGTTATACCTCGCCTAAGAAATATCCTATATAGTAGAAAATGGTGTTAAGGGAAAAAATTATCCACCACCATTCCACGAACATTGGATTTCACAGAGAGCTATCACTGCCATTTTCTATGTGCACACCATTTGGTTCGCAGAAGGTTCGCAGCATAAACCACCATGTAAATCGCCAGTTTTGCATGGATGTTTTTAACTTTGTGGTATAGCCTTTTCATTTTTCAGTTATTTCATATTCAAAATTATTCATTGATTAATCCTTTAAATTTTTCCTTCCCTTTGTAAAATTGATCCGAGTATTTTTCATTCCCTTTTGTAATGTTTTAAAGACCCAACATGTTCTCCCCATCAAAATGGGATATGTTTAGGACGAAGAGGTGTCTATTATGTAATAGAAAGTTGTCCTAAGATACATTTTTCATGGTATAAGGGTTTACAAATTGAAGGATATTGTTCTAAAATAAAGGGGGCCCATTTCATTTGGCCTTTATCAAATTCTCTGGGGACTCCAATCCTCTCACAATTCCCTCTCTCAGTTGCATCCATAAACCATCTCCTGTGAAGATGTCCTTCAAATGAGAACTTCTCTTCCATTCAATGAACTAAACATCCTCATTCGTGAATGGTGATTTTGGGATTCCATATATTATGGATTTTTATGCAATATTCTATTCTGCGAATGATCAATTCACATGACAATGGTTCACTGGCTAGTGGCTCGCGAGATTCCATGAACTGTCGTTTCATATATGATACCTTCCATGAACCATTATCATGAGATCAGTATGGAGACTCCATTTATTACTTTTCAAAATTAATGTTGGATGAACATTTTTCATGTTCCATTCAAAATACAACAATCAGTCTTACCCTCACATCTTTGGATGTATCCATAAAAAGGGAATCCATGGTTGTGAACTTTGAATAAAACCTTCATTCTGGCATCATAACTGAAGAGGGTATTCATTGACTACTCCTTTCGTTAGAACATATAGTGTACCCTCTATCCGTTATAAAACCACTTCATAACTTTCATATCCTAGATGACCCTCGTTCCATCGATGAACCAAAGAGTCTTCATTATTCGTCTTGAGACGTCTTAATAAAATGATGGGTGTATATTTCTCTGATGGTGTATATCATAATTGCTTCTACATATGATGAAATATTTATCCTGAATGGATCTGGGTGGGAACATGATGACCAATTTGGAAAGAATATATCTTTTATATTATTCATTCAAGGCTAATGAACCTTTTTAAACTCATCCCATGGTAACCCCATTAGGTTTTGGAGCTCGAAATGGAACATGCGATCAGGAGGGTATTTTTCAGAAGAATGATTGTAACATCCCAGGTAAATAAAGAATATTTCTTTTTAATATTTATAAATATTTGTAAATAAAATGTTAATATTAATTTAAAGGGAACGCAATGCTCGATGGCGTACCCAATACGCAACAATGAGTTTCTTTGAAATCTTATGTTGCACTCTAATAATAAAATAATATTATTATATATGGTAGTTAAGGCATAGCCGTTGTAATGGTTGGAATGAACAGAACTAACTAAAAAATTATTATATATGTTTGTCAAATATTTTTACCTTTTTACAATAAATTTTAGAGGCTTAAAATGCGAATGAATCCAATTTTAAGCATAAATCTTCTTATATTCTTTAAAAGGTTGATTAACTGCCTTTTGATGAAAAACCCTTTTTAAATATAATTTTGAAGATTTTATAAGTTATATTTGACAAAATAAAATCCTTCTTCAGAATATGGACATCAAAATTTACTTTGTGTAAATTTTTGTTATTTTTCCGATAAAGATCAGTTTTAGTGAAAATGTTGTATTTTTATTCAAAACCTCTTTTTAATATAATTTATTTACATGATTATATCATCTATTGAATTGGTTTTAATGTGAAATTAGAATATATTTTTACAATTTAATCCAATGGTGGTCATTGTAATTAATTTCACTTTAAAATTGGAATTAAACTACTGTCAATCTTTTAACAGATATTGTTTCATAAAAACACGCTATTTGTTTTGACAGAGGGAATGAATTATTCAATTAATAAATGCAACTTTTATGTTTTTAATTTTTTAAAATAGACATAATTTTTGAATTCAGAATATCAAATCTATCTTAGGGTAAATTTTTGGTATTTTTCTGAAAAACATCAATTTTTTATGAATAGTTAAACCACTAAGTGGTAGTTAAAAAACTGATTTTTCATTTAAATTAAACTTTACCACTTCTGTAAATTGAATTTCAAAAATACGACATAAATGGTTGTCATTAGAATGTAAAATGTGGTTCAATGGGATTAAAATATTTGTTTTGGTGAATAGTAACTTTTGAGTTTTGTTAACCACGATTAGAGGTAACTAGTGTAATTTATGATAAAAATGATATTATAAAAATATAAAAATATCATGACACATTTACTACCCTTATTGTTTGAGTCATGTACGACCAATACAAACCATGGGTCCATTTTTGGGACCCCATAGAGAAACTTGAGTGAGATAATGACATTAGTACCTTTTATTTAAAGTAAAAATAAGAATATCACAAACATGAATTGTTTTAATAAAAGAATTTTTACATGGGGTTATATATGTTATTTTTTTGACTATAAAAACGCATTAGAAACCTAGAAATATTTCCTACAACATGATAATTTTTTTATATTTTTTTAGACAACAAAAAAATAAAATTATTTATGACACAATGATGATTCAGTGTTTACGTCACTAATGAATGATTTAAATAAATAAGTAGATAATGTTAAAAATAATATCCAAAACCTATCCAATTCTTATTGGATGATTTTATTTCGAACATTGACCACCTTATCTTTTACTTTAATGAATTTTGGTTCTTTAGAAACCGAAGTTCATTTTATAATAAAATAATAATTTCAAGATTTCCAAAAGAGCCCCTCCTCTCCCTTATAAAAATACCCCACTTCCTACCCATATCTCACACTTCTAATGCCCTTTGTCTCGTCCAAACTCTACTCAAATAATCTCCCAATATCCCTCTCTTCATCCTATAATCCTCACTTTGGGAAGAATCTTTTTCAAGGAAGCCTTTGGACTCAAATCAAAAAGAGTTACCCGATTTAAAGGTAATGTCCTCTCTTTTGTTCTTTTGTTTTATTTTGTTTCTCCAACCCCCTAAAATCTTTTTATTCCTTTATTTTGTAACAAAACATATATCTTCAATATAGTAGGAAGTTTTTATAAGATGTAATCGAGCTACACTTACACACACCTACGTCTAATGGCCAAATAACATAATCTTTCCGTGGATGGAGAATTTCTGCCTCACGAAACGATGACTGTCAATATTTCTTTAACACCTTCAAAGGTGGCCATTAAGATGTCACTATATTTATATATGATATATAATATGATTATGTTTTTATTAAGCTTATGTATTTTTCATTTATTGCATACCTTTATGGATTCCATTATGGGTAAACGCCATATCTTCATTTTAGGAAATGCGGACTACCGCCCCCTCAAAGTGATTTGATTCGTTAATTCCATATGTTGGACGTGTAAAGGATTAAGTTAATAATATTACATATGATATTATACTTGAGTTATAATATAGTTTTATATCATTATGATTTCATTCCATTAAATACGAAATAGAAATGAAAGTAGCGTTCATGCGTACGTATGGCTTACCATCTCTATGAACGGTGCATTTCATTTCTTACCACTAAATGTTGTGTAATATTATAAATGAATATATATACTGGATATATATAATATATATGATATATACATCATGAATATAATTCTGGATTTAAGGGATATTATACCACATGAACAACTTGTAATTATAAGGAGTTTATTTTTAACTCAAGTACCAATGATCGACAAAACGACCGTTATTAACATAAATAATTACAAAGTGATCATGATATGGTAATAAGGGAAATAAAAGGAATAATGAAATTGAAAAATATTCTTATGCAAGTATAAATTAATTCAAGTTTATTATTCAGGAGATTAAAGAATGATTGAGTCAAGTTGGACACGAGGTAAGGGATCCTACCTCTCTTTTTCTTGTTAAGAACTCTCTTTTTGGTCATTTGTTTTAGGCTTATATTTATTGTGTTGGGGATGTTATTTTATAATAATATTACTGTAAATTTTATTTTCATATTATGAGAGACCCTATTTGATCTCGTCAATCCATTTTTGGAAGTTTTATGCGGCGTCTTTAGGCTACCGAGTTTTTGTAAGGGATTATTCATCTCACTTTTATTCTAGTGAGATTTATGCTACATTTACCACTATTTACTTTGAGTTGTGTATATACTTATTATTATTTTACAATTTGTGTAATATAATTTCTTTTATTAGTATTTACATCAATGTTGTATAGTCCTTATTTCATGGGGTGTACGTTTCGAATGTTACCCATGTCGGTAAGGGAACCTTTCACCCTCCTCTTTATAAAAGACTTATTTTTTTAGGTATTTTAATTTACATCTTATTATGTTGGGATATGTTCTTCTATATACTTATTGATTTAAAATTTATTTCCAAGTGAGTATATGCCCTTTTTGTCTCATCAACTTATTTCCTTTGAATTTTAATGTGACTTCGTTAGGCTGTCAAGGGAACTTCTTAACCCAATTTTGATTTCTTTGGGTTCAACTTGTAGTTATTGAATATGTCATTATATGAATATGTGTGAATGACTCTGATTTTTTTTAAACGTAATATCTACTTATATTGGGTGTATTTATATTTGTCACACATAATTATGTAATTGATTTATCCTTAATCTAAGTATACCATCTTTGTATGGAACATTGTCTCAATCTCCTTTCATTGAGGCATATTTTGTTTTCTACACAACTTTATTTTGTACGGTGTATAAAACTCTTTGAATTTTACTTTTATTCAAAAGGAATCTTTTTATACGATGCGTTTTACTAAACGATAATAGGGAATGTTTTTATCTTACGTATGCGGCGACAATGACTTCTCTGCCGCCGTGACCATTATTTGAGTTTCGAAATGTTGTACAAGCCATGACATTTTAAATGAAAAACATATATCATATACACTTTTAGTTATTTTGGTATTGAAAATGGATTTTGATAATGTTTGGATTATATCAATGTGTTTTATTGATATCTTGTGATTGAAATGTGGAACATTTTATGTTTCCTTTAAGCATGTTTTAAGAGATTCGATTATGTTATGGTTCTTGGGCATTGTATATGAAATCGGGTGGTTCCGTGATAGACTAAGGGCGGGTGATCCCAAGATAGGTCTCCAATGCATTGGGTAATGTGACGGAGGTAAACATAAATGTTTCGCCTAAGATATTTAGGGAATATACTGTGATGGGTATTCCAAATGTAACTCCCTATGTAGCTGTGATAGCTACAATATATGTATGTTTTGTATGCCTCAAGTTATATTCATGTCTTATGATTTCTATGAGTTGTTCATAAATATTATTATTTCATGAGGTATGTTAAATTTCTTATGATTTATGAGTAAAGTGTGTTTTCATTGATTCTTATGTATACATGGACTAATGTTTCCTTCCCGTCTTTTTATATCCCATACTGAGCTTTTTGTTCTCATCCCAAGTTTTTGAAATGTTTCTCCACTAGACTTAAAGTGGAATACGGTCAAGGATGGGATCAAGGAAATGTCATGATGTCTAAAACATGGAACTTGACATGATTCTTTTGTTCAATAGTTTTTATTTTGTGAAAAAATGGAGACTGAGTAGATGTGTCTACATTGTAATCGTTGATATGTAACAGTTATGTCCTAATTCTCTAAAACTCTAAACCTGAAAATATCCTCAATGTGAATTATTCATTTAATTCAATATTAAGTAATGTTTAAGGTCGGGGACTTATAGTTGGTATTAGAGGGATGTTTAGATAACTTTAGAGGATAGATTGTTGTTTAAGCATAAGTGACATGTTGTGTATAACCACAATGGTTATTATATTAGATATATTCATTGTTATTTATGAAAGCTGGAGTGAGTTTGAGATAAATTGGATAATTATATATTAGTTTTTATCTTCCTATTTAGTTCATGATGTTTTTGTTGATGTACTCACACTGACCTTTTTGGTTTTAGTAAATGGATGGATCTAGCAGCAAACAAATTGACAATGGGTTTGAAGGAAATTGTGGTGGTTCACTGATTAAGAGACTGGATGAAATGGGGGATTCAATGGGAAATCTTGTGGTTATTCTAAACCAACTATCAGGAGTCATGATGAACCACTTGAACCTTGGTGAGTTCTCTAATGCATCATGTACAAGAGAACCAACTCGATGTTGAAGTTCAGGTAATAATTATAAAGGTAACCATTAGGGTTTATATGATCCTTACTTTTGAGGTAATTATGGGTTACTATATGTTATGATGGAATATGAACGACATGAGATAAACATGCGGTAAAATTATGTTATGGTTATTTATGAAGATTTTATCTCATTTTGGGGAATGTTTTAAGAATTATATAGTTTTGGAAAAAGGACAACACACAGACTGTGTGACAACCCGTCGCGTCGAACACAGCTACAGGAATCAAACCCACAACCAAAGTGTGATTGGTATTTATCGCCTACCACAAGACTACGTTAATTACATGGTTGGTTTGACTAATTTTTTTTAGTTAGATTATTTTATTAATCATGAGTAAGTTTATTTTGGGTTATCTATGGAAATGATTGACCTAGCATGAAGGATATATATTTAGGTTAATTTCATTAGAATACGAGTCTGTATGATAAGCTGATGTTATTTAGAGATAATAGATAAGATTTAAATCAGAAGACTATGTGATTAAATCCTTCAGAGATTTGGGTTTCAATCTTAGTTTTGTTTACGTTGAAGAATTTTATGGATAGATGTTTATTTAATGGTCTTTGTTGAACTTTGGGTACTGTTTGACAAATTTTGGAGATTAGGAGTAGTTCAACTTTTTGTAAAAAAAAATTATCCATTTTGGGATTATATAATCTTGTACTAACCTTTTTGTTTTTGGTTTTAGTTAAGGTCTAATGACATGGGAAATTTATAGTTCTCTTTTTTGGATTAGGTGATTCTCAGGATGTTGATTATAGCACTCTTAATGTGAGAAAGTCATCCAAAATACTTGTCTTTTGAAGAAAATATGAGTTTGTGTAAGAAATCTAGAAGGAGATGAGAGTATACACGAGAAGTAAGCATGTTTCCTTATGATTTAGTTAGTATCATAAATAAATTCCTCAATGAAAAGTAACTTAAAAACAAAATGTTGTCAGTTAACTTTTCCTCCTGGGGAATCAAATATTGTTTAACCCATCACCAGTTTGTGATTTTATGGTGGTTAACTTTATCCTAAACATGTTTTCAATCACTCTCCCTCAGAATATGACCCTTTTTTTCTTCCATATTCATGTTTTCCCACATGGAATCTTAGTATGGGTTAACTCGGGTGACTTTGTACTTCCCTTTCTTTCTTTTTAAGTGATATTTTAATTTACTCCTTTTCTGATGTGGGGCTTTCAATGAAATTTCCAAGCCCAATTTTAAAAAATTCGATGATGAAATTCCCAAATGGGCCGAAGGATGTAACATCCGAGGTAAATAAAGAATAATACGTTTTCATATTTATCAATATTTGTGAATAAAATGTTATTATTAATTTAAAGGGAATGCTATGCTCGATGGTGTTCCCAATACAGAACAATGAGTTTCTTTGAAATCTTACGCTGCACTCTAATAATAATATAATATTAGTTTAAATGGTAGTTAATGCCTAGCTGTTGTAATGGAAGTAATGAATAGAACTAACTACAAAATTATTATATATGTTTGTCAAATATTTTTACTTTTTTCCAATAAATGATAGAGGCTTAAAATGTGAATGAATCCAATTTTAAGCGTAAATCTTTTAATATTATTTAAAAGGGTGATTAACCACTTTTTGACGGCGGACCATTTTTAAATATACTTTTGAAGATTTTATAAGTTATATTTCACAAAATAAAATACTTCTTTAGAATATGGACATCAAAATTTACTTTGTGTAAATTTTTGTTATTTTTCTGATAAAGATCAGTTTTAGTGAAAATGTTTTATTTTAATTCAAAACCTCTTTTTAATATAATTTATTTATATGATTAGATCATCTTTTGAATTGGTTTTAAAGTGAAATTATAATATATTTTTACCATTTAATCCAATGGTGTTCAGTGGAATTAATTTCACTTTGAAATTGGATTTAAACTAGTGTCAATCTTTTAATAGATACTGTTTCTTAAAAACACGCTATTTGTTTTGACAGTGGGAATAAATTATTAAAATAATTGATTCAACTTTTATGTTTTAACTTTTTTAAAATAGGCACCACTTTTGAATTTGGAATATCAAATATAGCTTAGGGTGAATATTTGGTATTTTTCTGAAAAACTTCAATTTTTGATGAATAGTGAAACCACTAATAGGTAGTTAAAAAACTGATTTTTCATTTAAATGAAATTGTACCACTTTTGTAATTTTAATTTAAAAAATCCAACATACATGGTTGTCATTAGGTTGTAAAATTTGGTTCAATGGGAATAAAATATTTTTTTGGTGAATAGTAATTTTTCAGTTTTGTTAACCGCGATTAGATGTAATTAGTGTAATTTAAGATAAAACTGATATTATAAAAATATAAAAATATCTTCACACATGTCCTATACTTATTATTTGAGTCATTTCCGACCAATAAAAACCATGGGTAAATTTGTGGGACCCCATGGGGCCACTTGAGTGAGATAATGACATTAATACCTTTTATTTAAAGTAAAAATAAATATATCACAGACATTTATTATTTTAATAAAACAATTTTTACATGGGGTTATATATGTCATATTTTTTTACTATAAATACACATTATAATGATACAAAGTTTTCCTAAAATATGTTAATTTTTTTATATTTTTTTAGATATCAAAAAAATAAAATTATTTATGACACAATGATGATGTAGTGTTTACGTTATTAATGAATGATTTAAATAAATAAGAAGATGATGTTTAAAATAATATCCAACACCTGTCCAATTCTTATTGGATGATTTTACTTCGAACATGGACCACCTTATATTCGACTTTAATGAATTTTGGAGCTTTAGAAACCGAATTTTATTTTATAATAAAATAATAATATCAAGATTTCCAAAAGAGCCCCTCCTCTCCCTTACAAAAAGACCCCACTTCCTACCAATCTCTTACACTTATAAACCCATTTGGATCGTAAAAACTCTACTAAAATAAGCTCCCAATATCCCTATATTCAACCTAGAAGCCTCACTTTTTGAATAATCCTTTCCAAGGAAGCCTTTGGGCTCAAATCAAAACGAGTTACCCGATTTAAAGGTAATGTCCTCTCTTATGTTCTTTTGTTTTATTTTTCTTCTCCAACCCCCGAAACTCATTTTATTTCGTTCTTTTGTAAACAAAACAATATCTTAAATATAATAGGATGTTTTTATAAGAATTATTTGAGCTACACTTACACAAACCTATGTCTAATGGTTAAAGAACATACTGTTTCCGTGGATGGTGAATTTCTGCCTCACGAAACGATGATTTTCAATATTCTTTTAACACCATAAAAGGTGTCCATTATTATTTAACTATATTTATATATGATATATAATATGTTTATGTTTCCCTTAAACTTCTGTATTTTTCATTTATGGCATACCTTTATGGGTTCCATTATGGGTAAATGCGATATCTTCATTTCAAGAAGTGCAAACTACCACCCCTCAAAGTGATTAGATTCGTTAATGCCATATGTGGTACATGTAAAGGATGAAGTTAATAATATTACATATGATATTAAACTATAATTATATTATACCTTTATATCATTATGATTTAGTTTCATTAAATACGAAATAGAAATGATAGTAGCATTCATGCGTACGTACAGCTTACCGTCTCCATGAACGACACATTTCATTTCTTACCTATAAATGTTATTTAATATTATAAATTCATGTATATACATGATATATATATTATATATTATATCTACATCATGAATATAATTCTGGATATGATGGATATTTTACCACATGAACAACTTGTAATTATAAGGAGTTTATTTTTTACTCAAGTACCAATGATCGACAAAACGACCATTATTAACTCAAATAATTACAAAGTGTTCATAACATGGTAATAAGTGATATAAAAGGAATAATGAATGTGAAAAAGTATCTTAAGAAAATAGAAATTAACTCAAGTATATTATTCAGGAGATTAAAGAACGATCGAGTCAAGTCGGACACGAGGTAAGGGATCCAACCTCTATCTTTCATTTTAAGAACTCTCTTTTATGTCATTTCTTTTAAGCTCCTATTTATTATCTTGGGGGATGCTATTTTATAAACCTCTTACTGTAAATTTTATTTTCATATGATGAGATACCATATTTGATCTCGTCCATCCCTTTTTGGAAGTTTTATGTGTCGTCGTTAGGCTGTAGAGTTTTCATAAGGGATTATTCATCTCGTTTTTATTCTAGTGAGATTTATGCTACATTTACCACTATTTACTTTGAGTGGTGTATGTAATTCCCATTATTCTACTCTTCTTGTAATATAATTTCGTTTATGATTATTTACATCAATGTTTTATAATCCTTCTTTCATGGGGTGTACATTTCGAAAGTTACCCAAGTCGATAAGGGAAACTTTCACCCTCCTCTTTATTAAAGACTTCTTTTGTTAGGCCTTTTAATTTAAATATTATTATATTGGGATTTGTTCTTCAATATCCTTATTCATGTAAAATTTATTTCCAAGTGATGAGATATGCTTTTTATCTCATCAACTCATTTCCTTTGAATTTTAAAGTGACACCGTTAGGCTGTCAAGGGAACTTCTTATCCCAATTTCGATTTCATTGGGTTCAACTTGTAGTTATTGAATATTTCATTCGATGAAAATGTGTGAATGACTCTGATTTTTTTACACTTAATATCCACTTATATTGGGTGTATTTATATTTTTCACACATAATTATGTAATTTATTTATCCTTAATCTAAGGATACAATCTTTGTACAGAACATCGTCTCAATCTCCTTTCAAAGAGGCATATTTTGTTTTATACACAACTTTCTTTTATACGGTTTATAAACCACTTTGACTTTGACTTTTATTCAAAAGGAATCTTTTTATACAAATCATTTTACTAAACGAAAAAAGGGAATGTTTTTATCTTATGTATGCGGCGACAACGACTTCTCCGCCGCCGTGACCATTTTTTGTGTTTCGACTTCCTCTACAAGCCATAACTTTTTAAATGAAAAATAAATACCATATAATATTTTGTGTATTTTGGTATTGAAAATTGATTTTGATAATTTTTGGATTATATCAATGTGTTGTATTGATATCTTGTAATTGAAATGTGGAAATGTTATGTTTCCTTTAAGAATGTTTTATGAGATACGATTATGTTATGGTTCTTGGGAATTATTTATGAAATCGGGTGGTTCCGTGATAGACTAAGGGCGGGTGAGCCCAAGATAGCTCTCTAATACATTGGGTAACATGACAGAGGTAAAATTTAATGTTTCTCCTAAGAGATTTAGGGAATATACCATGATGGGTATTCCAAATGTGACTCCCTATGTAGCTGTGATATCTACAATGTATGTATGTTATGTATGCCTCAAGTTACCATTGTGTCTTATGATTTCTATGAGTTGTTCAAAAATATTATTATTTCATGAGGTATGTTAAATTTCTTATCTTTTACGAGTAAATTGTGTTTTCATAGATTCTTATGTATACGTGGACTAATGTTTCCTTCCAGTATTTTTATATCTCTTACTGAACTTTTTGTGCTCATCCCAAGTTTTTGAAATGTTTCTCCACAGGATATAAAGTGGAATATGGTCAAGGATGGGATCAAGGAAATGTCATGATGTCTAAAACATGGAACTATACATGATTCTTTTGTTCAAGAGTTTTTATTTTGTGAAAAATGGAGACTGAGTAGATGTGTCTACCTTGTAATCTTTTAGATGCAATAGTCATGTCCTAATTCTCTAAAACTCTAATCTTGAAATGATCCTCAATGTGGAGTATTCATTTAATTCAATATTAAGTAATGTTTAAGGTCGGGGCCTTATGTTGATAATGGTAATTCTTGGTGAAATAGTTCTACTTGGAATCCCCAGTCTAGTTGGAAGTTGTAATATGTATCTAGATTTTTGGGTTATCTAGTCTTCTATATATTCATCAGTTGATATACTACCCAAACTACTTATTCTATGGTGTTCAACAACCAATAACTACCACCTACACCATGGAGATGTTTGAATATGTTTGTAGGATATATACAAGATTGGGGTCTATGCATTCTTTGATATATGGATGATGAATTCTTACCCATGTCACATACCTTGGATAATGAAGAGAATGTATCACCACTAGTCACAGATTTGCTAATCATGGAGGATAGACAACTTTGCCTGCCTCTTCATTCTCACTCGGTGATTTGATTTGTGGATTGGAAATGTATATTATTGTATGTGAATGGTACAACGTCGATAGTTCACCATAACTGAACACATCCCAATCAATAATAATGGTTCATTCTCCGTCCTTACTATTCAACCCTCGAGGCTGGTCGATACACCATATGGGGTTATGAGGATCAAACAAACATATCTATTGAACTCATATTTGCAGGTTTTTACATGTTCATAATATGGTTGGTCATTCTTTCCCATGATGTGTACACTAGCTTCCAGGCATTCACAATAATGATAAAATCTATATAAGGTGATGGTAAACCCATTAAACTATCCATCCCCTACCTAGAAACAATTTATGCGTTATTGCAGAAGCTACATGATGGGAGGCCTCTACATAATCTTACTAGGAAATTTCAATTTCTATATGTATTTATGGAACATCACTTCCCTTATAATGAATATATATATATCATGACCGTTCCTCCTTTGGATTTCCACTTGATTTTTCTTTAAATTTCTACCATTCATCCACGTCCATTGAATATTAACCACGCAGTTGAAATATTGATAAATGTTTTGAAGTTTTCTTTTGTGCCTTATAGAACACCCAATGGAGGAGTGATAGATAAGATGAGGGAATCCTTAGAATAGAATTCGTATATAATTAAACTATAGGAAAGAGTTTTATTTTCCATTATAGATATGATAATCATCTATGACCAATATACCCCTTATAAGATTGCATTGAAACTTGGGAACCATCAACAAATCACATCTCCCCCTATAACCTTCATTAAGAGGTAATTTCGTCCCATGATACTTTTCCAATTATGGATGATGATGATGTCAAAAGATATTAGTCAAGATGATCTTTTTCTTCTTATAGTATCCCAAACATATTTTTCACTATATTATGGACAACTATGGGTGTCATTCTTCCCAGATGGGGTATTGGCAAGGAATATTCTGCGATTTTAGAGGACATTGGCTGTTTCCCATCCTATCACAATTATCCTAATAGAAATTCCTCCCACCATTCCTTTAATTGGAGGAGTTCAATTCATTGACCAATAATTTTAGAAGGTGCTTTGTCTGCACAACCAATTTCTATGGATAATGACTCGGACCCCATGTCCCTTGCTAATAGGATCTGGAGACCTACTAAAGATGGTCCAAGTGGAAAGTCACTAGTTTTTCTTGGAGTTGTAGTCAGTCTGCCACACCTAGTTCCAATGAAAAAACTATCTATCGGGGACCCCCCAACCAACTTGGGTCACTCAACTCGGGGTAGCTTTGTCTTATTTGATGGATCCTCCAAATTATATACCTATTGTGGATGAGGGGAAGACCGAAGACCCTATGAGATAAGAAAACATTAATCCATGTAGAAAAAGGAATGGCTTTAGATACGTACTCCTTCCATAGATGATTTCTTGATATACTTCACTGATGAGGAGGATAACTTTCGATGAATATTCTTGAACTTGGGTTTATGCTACTTCAATTACCGACAACAACATTTCCCCATATATCAAATTGTCATATATCGTGATGATCTATCTTCTTGTGAGGAAATCACAGCTTTTTTTGACACTTCCTATCCTAAAACATATATTTTTAATATATTTTTGAGTAATATAACAACATGGATGTTGAGAAAGAATGATCTCATTATTAGGTGATTGCACAGTCGGTTGAATATTGGGCTGCAAGGTTCATGTAGAAAAACTAAAATTAAAAAATGAGATCATCATGGGAAAATTATGAGGCGTTTAAAGAATAGGGTCAAGACCTCAGGGATGTTATGAAACCTATGATTCTAATATTTGAATCATAAGACTCACAAAGGATAAATTTGGAACTATGTCTTGATAGAACCAATCATAAAAATACTGATCTATTGGAAAGAACTAGCAGAGCATCACTGTAATCTTTTGGATTATAGTGTTCTTTTGTTTTATATAATTCTAACATCAAAGAGATACCCCAAAAATGTATGTTCCCTGTTTCAATTTAATGCACTAAAAGTGTTTTTCTCTTTAATGATTATCTTTCACCTATTCTTGTAAGTCCAATCAAATTATTATTAACTACATTTTGAATGAATATTTTCAATCGAATGAATTTAAAATCATGATATAGGAAAATTAAATTAATGTAACAATCATAAGTACAATATTTTCCCAAATAAAAGGGTCTCGGTGACCATATATTGACAGATTCAATGGTTTTTTTTTGGAAAACGTGAGGAACTATGAAAATTTTTCAATGTTTCCATGATTTGTTTTCGACACCCAATTTTGTTTGGGCATAGTGGGTATAACGTGACATCAAATTAGGCCATCCATGGTGGGTTTTGACATAACATGATTTGTACCACATTATGTTTATTGACTACTCAACAATTTTCATAAACCCAAAAAATTGTACATTTAACGATATGGTACTTGGCATTTGTCCAAAGTTCCCTTTTTCCGTTTTCATCATTGTGAGCTTTTTATCTTTTTTATATACAGATTTCTGTATTTAGAACTAATCAATAATTACTCATGTTTTATCTAGAATATGATATATTGTCACTTATATGGAATGATAACCCTATAAAATTTTATTGACCAAGGATGTACCAAAACTTTTTCAGAAATTTATGAGGGGGTTTTCATTATGCTTATTTCGTAGTTACTAGACATTATACATGGATGTGATACATGTTATTTGGGAATGGAATCTAGGGAGAATACAAATGTAATAAAATCCTCCCATAAGGATGATTTTTTCATTGGTTGGTAGGGTTATTTTTAGAATCATATACAGATCCTCTGGGGAATTGTGTGCCCAGTAATACAAAGTTTCTATAAGATGATAATCTTTTATTTCTAATGGCCCGATAGTTTTATGAAATCAGTAATTTTTTGGGGTTTGTAAGACCATATTAGGTGGCTATTCAATGGTATGTTATTTCGAATTATAAGGGTAATCTATATCAACTTTAAAAGGGAATACCACTCCCACTGGAATTTAGTTAGTGTAAAGGAGGATTAAAGCATGTTGTAGTATAGCATCATATAGCAAGGATGTTTAATGCATATGGTTTACAGTTGAATTACCCTAACACAAAACTGGTGTAAGAGATTATTTGGTTTCAAAGTAATCCACCATGAAATTCAATATCATCTTCATGCATAAGGGGGGAGAAAAGGTGTCAACACCAATCCATCTGGTTTTTTAGAATAGGGGAGGGGGAGAGAAGTAAACATCATAGGGAATACAAAATTAGGAAAATAATATAATGAGGTAGAATTTATCTCTTTTGGACATATATTTTTTTATACAATTTATTCAGAACCACTAGGGCATTGTGTGCATTATATAAAAATGGTTTCCAAAGGAAACAATCCTTCTATTTCCAATGTCCATGTATGGTCATGGGTGTTTATACCTTTCTTGACACTAAGTGTGTTTTGTGAATATGGAGTTCATAAACACCAATTTGGGCACTTGATGACTAAAAAACACTAGAAAAGGAATATATATAGATCCCATTTAGGTGTGTGGTGATCCATTGCGTAGGTCTGACCCATTAGAAGAAATGGGGTAGGTGATTTGATTCACTGGTGAACCAGAGGTATGAGAACACATCTGTTAAATGTATCTTATAATGATAGGAATAAATCCGTACATAGTTCTTTTAATATTTCACCATATATAGATCTAATTAACACATATCAGTGGGGAATTTTTACCTTTTATATAGGATTGTCATTGAGGAAATGTTCATGCATGACTATTCTGGTTTATATTTGTTTCAGGTAACATGTAGTATTAATGTCGTGCTATTAAGAGTTTTATATATGATCCTTAAGTGATTTTAGGATAACTGGGATGGGATGGTCTGTCATGTCCACGAGGTAGGTAGAATATAATGTGTAATTTGTGACTCTACGGGTCTCAGTCCAGAGAAATGATGTGGGGCTTAGAAGCCATTGAACGTACAAAGGTAAGAAAATCACCTCCTAATTATGATGTTGCAATCAGTTTACATGTGTTTTTAAGGTCTGCATATGAAGATTCTATGGGGAAATGTGTTCATTTTCAAACAAAGGTTTCAATAGGACATTGAAAGTCCATTTTTGTTGTTTTGAAATATATATAATGATCTGAAACCCCTCAAAGCATGGTGTTAAATCACAAGAAATGATGTGTCAGAATATACTAGAAAAAATCAGGTTGTTATTATCCTAGTAATTTGGGATTTATATATAGTGATCTGACTCGTATGTAGTGTATGGTATTTTAGTTATTTTATTTGGGAAAGACCTTAGAATGATGGTCTAGCTATTCTGAAATTAATCTCTATACATAAGTATGATTCATAGGTAAGTGAATGGAAATATTATCCATACCTGGGATACTATGTAGTTTTAATTCCTATGATTAGGGCTCTTGGTGCTCCATTGTAAGATAAAATAATCATAGAATTCTTTTTAATGTCATGCATATAGGAAATGAAATTGGATATTGATATCCTATAGCTCTATGTGGAATCTCATGCCAAAATTCATAATCTCACATTAGTTACACATAGAGTAAGATATAAGGGATGATTAGGGTTTCACGTCACTGAATAGGGATGGAATTATCAATTAAAGAAGATTTTTGAAGTCATGGTTTTTTTGTGCAGTTTATTATTTTGTAGAAAGGTCATTTTGTCATATAGTTTATCATCATATGATTAGGAAAATTTCCATATGGTTTAACATAATTGGGAAAGGATATAAGATCCATGGTGTTTATCTTCATGTAGTGAGGACATAGAACAACCTACATGAAAGAGGTGACATTTGATTATTATATATATTTATATTTTAAATGGTCCTGTGAATAGGGTCTACCAGGGTGGCAGGGCCCAGATGATTATCTGAGAACCACTATGTATAATACAAGGGAAAGAAACATGTCCTGAATAGTTTTGGATATAATATGTAATTTAACATCATGTCCAATGAATGCAGCTAATCTAACAAGAATGGAGATAGATGTTATGGATCCATGCAGTTTTACGAGTTTTGATTAATTCTTTTTGGACATGCAGTTTAACATCAGATGATGGGGAAATTTTGACATTGGATTTTAATTTCATGTTATCTAGATGAATTTCATTTGCTTTCTGAAATATTTATTCAAGAACCTTGCATTGGTAGGAGTAGAGGTACGGTATCCATCCCTTGAAATTAAATAATGTGATCCATTTTAGTAGAAATTCTATATGACAAATGGTACTTTCTATTTTGTCTCCAATTATGATGGTTTCTTTCTAAGTATCCTAAGAGTTATTAGGACCAACACCATTCCCCCTTCGATGAAGGATCAGATGTTAGGCTTTTTGTTGAAGTCTCCTACATTCTAATTTTGGAATATTTTCAAATGGTGTATATTGTGAAAAAAAATCATCTAGTTTTTCTCCTTCATCAAGCTACTTCTAGGATTACTCACCTGAGGATAATAGATCTCAAATTGAAACATAGAGTGAAGCTATTTGAGTTTCAATTGGTTGGACTACATTCATCCCATGTATTAACAAATATGGGGTTTCATGAGTAGCAATGTAGGTGATAGTCCAGTAATGCCAAAGAGCATGGAGAATCTTTTATGACCACAACTTCTTGTCCATGTACACCATATTTAAGAGTATATTTGATATGTTAATGTATAAGGCCTTTATTTTTTCATTTGTAGCTATATGGTAGTGAGATGAATGGTTGTCCATGATTCCATTATTCTCGTATTGTTTGTAAAAATCAACAGTTTTGAAATTGGTGCCATTTTCTATCAATATTTTATGATGCACACTAAATGTGGAAAAGATATTGCCTTTCCAAGATTTTAAAAGGATTCATTCCCTGACCTCTTTAAGAGGTACATATTCTATAAATTTGGAAAATATATTTGTTGTTGTTATAATATAGTTGAATTTCATTGTTGTAGTAGGAGGATACAGTCCAATGACATCCATTCCCCATAGAGAAAATGTCTAAGAGTACATGGCTATGTGACGTAACTCTGGGGATGGTGGGTGAAATTTTCATGATCATGATAAAAGTGTCACTTTTTTGTAAACATACCGCAATCCTATATTATAGTGGTCCAATGGTACCCAATCCATCAAATTTAATGAGAGAACATTGATAATGATTGATGTTCCCCTCATGTTCCATCATATAATTGTTTTGAAATGGTTGGAGTCACTTCTCCATCAATTCACCTTAGAAGAACTCCTTTAAATCCCCTCTTATAGAACACTATTTTCTATTATGCGATGTTATACACCACAATGATGACTACTCATCTCCCGATTTGTTCCTTTCTACACATATCTGGTGGGTGCTCTCCCCTATGAATTTAATCATATATTGGAGTCATATAGCTAGTCGTTGGAGCATATAACATAGATATAGGGATGATATCATTAATTTATTTTGAGTTGGTCCAATTTTTACAAATTAATGGTACAATCATCCACTAATGGGAAATGATGGGGTCTATATCATTCCAATATAGGTTAGCTGGAGTTGTTGATGCATTTGATAATGCATTGGCATGTGCATTTTGAGACCCGGGGGTGTATGTAATTGATGGATTTGATGGAAGCTCTACAATCAGTTATCTAACATGGTTCATCAAAGGGATTAAATCATATTTTTTTAATAGCATATTCACCAATGAAATTTTTGATGACTAGTTCTAAATCACCTTTTAACATCAAATGTCATGGTTGTAAATAAAGTACTAGCTCCAAGGCTTCAATAAGGGCATGAAATTATGCTTCATTATTTCTGAACCCATCTAACCAGAGTAATGAGTAAGGAAAAACATATTTTTCAAGAGATATGAGTATGAATCCTAGCCCCACATTGTTGTTCATGGGATCTTCCATCATTATACCTGTCATGCTTCTGGATGTTCCATCGAAGTGCATTTCTCATGATTGAGAGTGTTCTTGAACAGATAACACCTCTTCATCCATTAGTTAAACATTCAATTGAAAAAATTATTCTGAGGGATAATCTTACTAGAAATATGATAATTCATTGACTTTTACGACCTTCTGTTGTATGTATAATATATTGAACTACTATAGGATGACAACCCACCATGACAGGCATCCATCCAACATTGGATGCCTAAAAATATAATTGGTAATGTTTTGAAATTATACTAAATGGATCATGTGTGGTTGTATGGAATGCCTTGGATTTTGGACCTCAAATATCTTGTCCATACATTTCTTCTTGATATTTTAATAATGTGTCTCATCATTGATCAGGGTTCAACTAAGATTGTAAAGAAAATATTTACTATTTACATAAATCTTTTATGCCAGTATGGCACCTAAGGATCCCTCCATGGTGGTTATACACTTAATAAGATGTATCCCTTAAACATATGAAATTAAAACTGGATGAAATAAGAGTTATTTCTTGATGGCATCAAATGCTTCCTAAAATAATCATTACATTGATATTCTACTGATTTTTTATCACACATGGTGAATGGAAAACATTTTCCATGGTGGTTGGCTATAGTGCGTCAAATGTCGGACCGATGTCATTGGATTCCTCCATATTCAGTGAGTTCTTGAGGAGCTGAGACTAAAATTATTTCCATTTTATTCATCCAGTCGACTTCAATTCCATAGTGGAATACAATGAATCCAATGAATTTCTATGAGGTAATGCTGAATGAAAATTATAGGGGTTTCATTTTAAGACGGTGTTCTCATAGTGTTTCAATGTTTTTTTCAAGAATTAACAAGTGGTATGAATTATGTCATGGCATATCCACCTAATCTAATACATAGAATATTAGGAAATATATTATGAGGGGATTGAAAATGTGATGCATGTTACATTGACATGTGGGATCTACAATTTCTAATTGAAATGGAATGATATTATAAAAAATACTCCACTAGGACACAAAAGAAGGTGCATTATTCATCTTCTTAGTCCATTCAGATTTTTTTATATCCTAAATAGTTATCCATGAAAGAGATATAGTTATATATTGATGTTTTATTGATTATTAATTATGTTATCATGAAATAGAAATAATCTTTCAGGTAGTGATGATTGAGAACCTAGAAATCAATATAGACTTTGATTTTCCAATTATACATTTTAGGGGGATGATGTTGGATTTACAGATGGTATATTGAACCTCCTCAATGAAGTCAGATATAGTGACCTTTTCAAATTAAACATCTCATTTTTTATCATGTGTTAGATATGTCCTTTGGGTTTTGTGTATGTAACCATGATGGTCATCCGGAAGGCCTAGGTGGTGAGTGTAAACATTAGGTTCATGAACCAGCATTTCAATATAGTATAGGGGGAAAAGATCTCATTTCAATATTAGGAAGGATTTTATACCTTTCTCTCTATAAAATACAAGGCTGCACTAATCAAAGCAGGCCACATGTCGTCTTCGATACCCATTATTATCACCCTATGTTCATCAATGTTTGTAGAGACACCTTCCTCAAATACAAGAGGGGAATATAGAAATTATTCTTCTTTATATTCTTCAAAATCTTCATCATCCACTATTTCTTATTTTTAAGGGGAGATGAATCTTGAGATGATGTATTGAAAATTGTGATTCGGGTCTCAATTCTGGAATTTGGAGGATGAAGCAGCTTATTTTATCCTGACTGAGAGAGTATAATATTCTTTAGAGGATTGATTGAGGGGTGGAGGAGTGTCTTCCTTCTCTTATTCCTTAATGGTTGAGCTAATTATTTACTATGGAACTGAGGATAGTTCAATGGAATTATATTATAGTAGTCACCATTATTTGGTGGACTAGTGGAACTTTCAACATGGTATGGCTAAGAAGACATGACTGAATTTATGAGCACTATAGAATATGCACTCAAATGAGGACTCACTCACTCCACAAGATTAATTAGTAGTATGTATTTATTTATATCATGCATGAGAGTGTCTGTGGGGACCACATACAGTCTGTTTGAATCTATGACCCAATCAATCCCATTTACTGAGGGTTACCTTCCTTCATTCACCTAGACTTCTGCAACAATATAGTGTGACTCACAAGATTCATATGGGGCCTCATCAACAGAAATGTCCCATTATATCTATTAACGCTATACATGATGCACTAATGGTATTATGAGGGTACTATTATTTGATGATGTAGCTAGTTCCATACTTTCATGACATTAAATGTTGTTGTTTTTCGGACCACCAGTAATCCCGAGTCTGCTAAGAGTTCACCTAGCAAACTATTGAGCATGATTTTTTCCCAATGGACTTTTCTCACTTTTTTCATAGACCAAAATGAAAAATGGTGTTGGTGTCATATTTTTCTCATTATAGCCTACCTGGAGAAGTGTCCATGGTGGAATGAGATTAAACCTTTAGCTATTTCAAATGATTTATTTTTGAATATATGAATCATTTGTTTTGACATACACATATAGTTTATTAAACATCCATTTCATAATGAAGTATTCATCTTGATTAGTAAAGGAGATGATAACATGGAATTATGCATGAATTTTCTCATTCTTATATAAATCATTAGATTCCACTTTATCCTTAATCATTTTATGATGTAGAAAATCTTCGATGAGTGCCTTCTAGAGGTATATTGATAGATTTAGTGAATCCATGATTGACAACTAGGTTTGCCCCAGTCTAACTGTTACAAGATTTCATATTTCTTCTATAAATGCCAGAACTTTTTATCATGGTGATGAACATTCCCAAGTACTTTAGGTGCTTGATCACTATATATAGAAAGATCTAATCAGGAAGTAGGAGCTGTTGGTGCTTTATTACATTGGGAATTCATCTGAACAGGTCTTCTTATATGCCGTACACAATTATACATAGGTTCTTCATCTGAGGGATACTTTTTCATGATCATGCTATAGTGGCTCTCTATTGGGGGAAAACTATCCTACTCCTATTGTTTCCACCTAAGGGATATTCCATGAGTTTATGTGACACAAACTATTTGAGTGGATGTGTGGCTAAGAATTTTGTTTCCACCACAACTGCATCTACCTATATATCCTTCACTTCATCGACATCTTCCTATGGCTGCCCAATTGGATACCGGGAACTCAGGATCATATCCATACCCTTAATAGAACAATGGATCCACTATGTGAATGAAGTTAATGGATCCAAAGATAACTTCCTCATTTGATGATCCCTTTTCCCGATCAACATCATCCATGGGCGTCATTTGGTGGCATATTGACCATTGTGACCTTTTGCAGGGTCGTTTCCATAACCTCAAATCTGTTGGCATGAAAACCGAGTGGTTCAAAAAAAATGTTGTCCTTGGTGTAGGTTAATCTTCCTACACATGATATTCTTAACCATTGAATGATCATGGGGGTGAGGATATCAGTTGTGTTGCATTGGGAGATGTTGGGGGCAGATTCATTTTCTTCAATAACACTTAGTGGATACCATAGGATTGGTTGAATATTTTCCATTTCTTTCAACCATTGATCTTATGTTATTTTTTGATGATAAATTTTTTCCATTAACCATTTTCATCAGGGTCGGTGGTGGAAACATACACTAGTTGTTCTTGCAGTGGTCCCAACATGACATGCCAGAAATTTATCATATTTTATAGAAGGTATTTAAAAATAAATCATCCCTGGATGGTGTGTCCTAGAATCTATTGGTGGGAAAAATAATTTGACCAGTCACTGAGAGCTAGTTCATCAACAATTATTAGCTCTAGCAGCCAGAGAAAGTTACAATTTTTAGAAGCTACAATGTAGAAACAGACTTGATCATTTCATAATTAATACACTTTATTCATTTTCTCCATGAATTGATTTCTTATATATTACCCTTGATCATCTTATCATAGTGGGGTAGCTGTTTATTTCTAGTGGGCCTTCCATGGTTCGGTTTGGGCCGTGAAGATGAAGTTATTGTAGAAAGTGGTGTATGCATAATGGAGGTTGACTCAGTGCTTCCCAATATTTATCTAAGAGAGGATAGTTTATCCTAGGACTTGAGATTAGCTTATTATAATGTATCCTCTATTCTTAGAGAAATGGAAGTGAAATACGAAAATTGTCCTTTATACTCCACCGTGATTAGTGGTGTTCACAGCTCATCATGAATATTATCGTTGCACAAGGCATGCATCTCATCATGGGGGATAAGTCGGTTCATGGAGTAAGTTATATCCTTACATTGGTCATTGATGTATGAAACTCTTTATTTCTCATTCTGATTGATGCACATAAGGTCACTATGGGTTGCGTTTTGAAACGTTGAATGGAACATGTAGAAGAACTACCACTGATAGTCCTCCTACCCAATTTTCAAATTAGCAGGGAAGTAGGAATACAATATGAAGGATGAACCTAATAGGGTTCGCTTGAAGCATATGAGTATCACTACTTCTTAATGCTCTATGGTTCCTATCTTGGGATCAGACTAAGATGTGAAGTGCATCAGATGTTTCTATTGGTCCCTTGATCTATTGAGAACTTGGAATAGAGTGTTCCTGAAATTTTGTAGTGGTGCTATGTTGTTCAACCAATTGGATTCGAGCTTTCTTTCTGGTTGTATTGGAGAAAACATTCCATACATGGATCCCTATTGAGTCATCAATTAATCAATGATACTAGAGAGCCCTTGATACATGTCTTGTTGAACCATAAAATGGGATGACAATATAGGGGTCCAGATGGGATGTGCTGACATAGATGGATCATGAAGAAGATACCCATCCGAGGGAATCCATTATGGATTTTATTGAATCTATACTAGTTTCTTCCCAAATTATGGAAAATATTGATATCCTTCTATTATTGTGTCCAGGTAGACTTATAGCCCCGGTTCTAGATTGGATGTTCCTCTGGGCCATGATTCATTTTCCAAGATGAGTCCTCATGTATGAGGTACCTCTATTTGATGTGTTTTTGAATTCTCTACCTGAGAAAATTATCATGTACGATGGGATCGCCTAGGGAACCTTAGTATTGATTCTCTTTATCTCTTTCATTTATCCCCTTACCAGAAAAATATATCCTTGAGTTTTAGGTGCAAGTTCTCATATGGTGGAGGAGGTAGGTTACATGAAACCATAATGTTAATCATAAGTTTGTTGGGATTTTGTATGGGAGGTAGTGAGGGATTGATGAGGGAAGAACCAAAATTAATGTTGGACCTATAGATTGAGGTATGCACACCTTGATTCTTAATGTGTAAAATAATTATGAGGGAACCATCTTCTCCCAATGTCTTATCATTTTAATTATATTTAGTGAGGTGCATGTGATTAAAATCCATGACCCTCACCAATGAATACCACATTAGGTGAAGTGTACTTGGTATTGAATGATAGAAATTATTCTAGTGTCCATTGTTGGTTATTCTTCATCCTTTGTGCGGTCATCATTTAGTTTCTTGATGAAGGGTAACTTAGAAGGAAACTTTACATGACCTTGATTAATATCTCTTTTCTGAGGGATATGAGTCATGAGATGGTACAAAATATGTATCCATTAATTTTTTTATTCTCTATATGATGGATAACACTGATGTCTACTAAGTGGGAAATTGAGGAAAATATGAACACATCCCTACGAGATTTTTTGGACCCCATTCTATTTTTATTATACATATAGAAAATTTTTCTAGACATATGGGTGATTTTTTTAAAAAAATCCCCTACACATTCATGATGGTGTTGATCCCATACTATGGGTGTTAATGTTAATATCACCGCTTTCTTTATATCGTGCATTCCCATTCAAGCATGAGCTAGATATGGTGCCAGGTTTGTAGGTGAATTACTATCTTCTGAGGACTTGATCAATACTTATTTATTCGTTTCCATTTGCTAAGGGGCCATCTAAATGTTCATAGCTTATTGAGTCAAGAGATATTTAATGGTACGTTCTCATCGGCCCTAATGCCTTTGATACTTAATTCATGCCAGTTCTTATCAAGAATGTATTATTTCCAAAATATGGACTTCATTTGATCACCATAATAGAATAATGACATTACAAGACATCATTTTTTATGGGTTCAACTAGAGATATGTGAGGTGAAGTGAAATTCTCCATTCTGTCCCCAACCTCGTATATGAACACAAGATGACACATTATTGATAAGGCAACAAAACATGTGCCAGGAGTGGAGGAAGAAAAATTTCAGATCATTTTTTCACCTCTATGATTGTGTCCTCCATGCAAATGGAAAATCATAGAGGTAAATTTGATGGAAGCTTTCCAATAGTATATTAACATGGTCTTCATATTCTTCCAATGGTAAATATTTTTCATCTATTGGTGACGATTTTTCCAAATATTGTGATGAATGTTGTGCATATATTGTTCAAAAAATTGTTGTGGTATATCGAACTAATAATTGGTTGTGGCCTACCACATAACCGATATGTTATCTCTAGAAAGATTTCATATAATGAGCAACAAATTATGATGTTCTTAAACCATGTCTTAATATCCCTGTTGTGCTTAACATGGATGTATTTGGATGATTTCACCATGTGTAGCTATGAACATAATGGTTTTATTGATACAAGAATGATGCATGGATGGATCAAAGGATGATAAAGGCCTTGGTCTAACAGTTAGCTGAAAAAGGATGTCTATTGCAACTGATATGGATTATAGACTATCCAAAACAATGATTCCATGTGCCTCAAAATTTGAATTATTTCTCATATTTGGCGTTGTGAGAGGTGTACCTTCTTGTTATTAAGACATTTGACTATAGTGAGGACCGTCATAGTCGATTTCATGGTGGAGAGGGCTTCAATCATAGATTAGATTCCAATTATAGGGAGATTTTCCATGGGGAATACCATGGGGAGTACCTTCAAGGTAGAGTTCAATACTGGGAGTACCTTCTTTTTTGGTAGTAGTAATTGTGTTGAGGACCATCACAATGACTACCATCATGGAAAAGATTACCATCATAGCATGATATCTGCCTATAGGGAGATTATCTGTTGTGTTCATCCAGGGGAGGAACTTTATGATGTAATTTGAAATGTTTAAGAAAATAATTTTTCTCAGTTCCTTTATGGGGAGGGTATCTACAATGGGTACTATCATGGAAATTACTACCATCGTAGTTGACGTTTGATTGCAGTGAGAATTCTTATAGAGTATACCCTGGGGTGGTCCATTAGGGGGTAAAATATCAAGGTTTGGAACTTCTTTCGTCATGATCATAATTTCATGAGGAGGGATACCATGATAGTCATCATGAGATAGGCTCTCAAGTTCAATCATTTCCTTCCCATGAAGTAAGCATTATGGGTGCTATGTTGATGGCCTTAAGATCCTATACTAGAAAAATTCTAGGGAGGAACATCTTGTCTAGTACTTCCATTTCAATAAATTTATAATCTATCAATATAATCCTGAGACTCTATTGATATATATTTAAGGGAGTAAACAACTACACCTTCCAGTATAGAAAAATCATGAATGCCCTATTCATTTACCATCCACCTTTGATGCATTTCAATTTTGGGTACTCTCTTGAGGAAAACATTGGCTACCTAATAGTGGTAATGAACATCATATATAGTTCCCTTTTTAAACGGTTCCCTAGAAGTCTTCAGGATACACCAAAACACATCTTGAGTTCCAGTAGGGAAACATTCCTTCCAACGACTGGACACCACATTGGACTGCTGTCCCCTAGTGGGAACATGTATTTATTCTGGATCTTGTTGGCCTTTTAGGAAAGAATATATTCATTGAACCTTTTAGTATGAAATAAGGATATAGGTCTTCTACCAAGTGAGTATCTTATTTTTTGGATAAGTAACCCCACTGGGGGATACATGGTCATTGCCTCAACTCCTTTCTTTTCCTAAAGACTCAATTATGTATTAACAGTTCTAGAGGATATGATCGTGAATTGAAATATGATCCATCATAGTTTTCATGATTTGTTGAGATATTTCACTAGATGTGATGATAATAAATGACCACCCCAGGGTTGAATATGGAGTTTTTTACTCTAGGCCTCTATTTGTTGCCCGTGGATAGAGACAGTTCTCCTTTGTAGGGAAGAGGAACATGTATGGACCTTGTTCATACTCGGTATATTCCATCTATTTTCTCTAGATTCCATTATGTTTGGATAATGGAAATCATATTCACAAGTAGGATTTTTCATCTTCTTATTTTCTGCTGTTTTGGTCTCACAGTATCAATGTGTCTCTAATGAAATTTTACTCTTCATGTTTTTTCCTGCAAATATATTTGACAGTTGGGATTCATATGTATTTTTTCTATTTTATGTGTACCCATAACTAGTTATCCCATTTGAATGGCATGATTTTTGTACGTTTTAGAGATTATTTATTACATTTATCTAGTTCCTATAAAATTTTGTTTAATGGATTCTTCCGCATTGGTAGGGATTTTGATCAGCCTATAATTTTCCAACCAATTTTCATGGAGGGACTGACAAGCATTAGAGGGAATTTGTGGCATCTATTATTGTGCCAAAATATATATATATATATGGTGGGATTTAGAGTTTTATATATAGTTTTATGTCTTCCCATTATCTTCCACTATGTTTGTATGGTAGATTTCATCCCCATGAACCATATTTCTGACATGCTCCTCAGAATAAGGGTATTGGGTCATGCAGTATTAGTAGAGATGACATTCAAAAGGGTTTCTCTCATATGTCCCCTATTGAGTAGGAAAAAATTCACCAGTGTAGACAACATATGCCTATCTATGATAAGGGAGGTACTAGTTGAAAAATTCTGGGGAAAGGCTACCAAAACTATTTGGGAATGCGAGTTGGGCTACTCGGTTTTGGACCACCGACCACCATTGAATTGGTGTCTACCAGAGTATTATATCTTTGAGGTATTTTCATGCAACCTATATGATTGATACAGTAATGTTTTTATGTTATTAATTAATTAGTATATTTGAAACCTTGTGTTGATGACACTGGTTGGGCGATGGTGTCCTTCTCTTTGTTGAGGACTCAATTTCATGTGTGTTTGTGAACATACAGGTCTGAGCATACTTTCAGGATTCCATTGGATTGAAGGATGCTCAATGTAATTTGTAAAAAATTTATAAATATTATAAAATAAGACAGTCATTTTTTTAGCTCATGAATACATGTATAATTTACGATCCTTGATGGCCATCTTCCTATTGAACTTGAAATGGGAATGAGGTAGGGAAACATGCCACCTTAGTGAAGAATTCTTGTCGGGTTCATAAATTTTTTTCTTCCCATGTTCATCGTATGGAGGAGAAAAAAATTGGACGATGGATAATAACTAATTGCTTATAGTGGGTAGAGAGTTTGAGGTTGAGTTCCATATTTTTTTATCCTGATCTCACCATATAAAGGTGATCAAAATGGCCCAATGGATAAGAAATAATTGCCTGAATTTTATATTGAGTTTCCTATTAGGATCACTAGATTTGTTTCATCCTGAAGTTATTTCGAACATGAAATGAGATTAGTAAATGGTGACTGGGTAGTTTATCCTTTTTTATTATTAGAATAAGGTTCCATAGTGGTGTGTCTCCCATCAGGGACACAATTTTTCTCTTGACAGGAATAGTGTAATGATCCTACAGAGTAATTATAGGGTGTTAATATTGTTAAATAAATCCACATCTAGAATGATGTCCTTGGATGTTCTTGAATAGGTTTTTTCCTAGATCCAGAAACACCCAACGACCATGTTATCCTTGATTCATGGTAATCCATTCAAATGGTAGGAACTCGTTGGATTATTATTTGGTGAATGACACTTATGGAAACATATTGGTCAAGAGGATAGGAGGTTGGGCTCATCACGCATTTTTGGGGGTATTTATTCCTAATTCTGGACACTTTAATAGATTTAGAAAATGTCCATATGGTCATGAACCCTTGGTTCATTCCCAAGAATGTGTCTGAAGATTACTCATGGGTTAAAAAATAAATTATAAATACACGAGGGTCTAAAATCATTGGTATATATCTAAGGATCTCCAATAATGAGGATATTATTTTATGAATATATATGGAATTCCTTTATCATATAATGTGACATCTCAATTTTATGCCTTGTGATGAGGCACTATAGATTTTTCCATCATCCATGGGTTACATGAATTGTATTGATGTTTTGATAGAACTTATATGATTGTATTTTGACGTATTCTCATTAGTGGAGTTAAAACCCATGTAGTTAGGTGCCACATAGTCAAACACATCACCTTTTAAGGTCATGTGACGAGGACACATCTGTATTGTTTAATGTCATGCAACAATGACATCTAGGGGAATGATGCCCAGTCAAATTTTGATATGGGACTTACACCAAGGCATACCAAAGAACCCAGAAGCAATGTATTCTTTGGGTAATGAGTGACCCTACTTGGAATATGGGCCAAAAAACATTAGGGTATGTTTCGATGTATGGTTCGGACCTAAGGTATCCTTTCTATGTATCCCCATTTGTTGGAAATAAAAGGCTTTATTGTTTTGAAATATGGAACTTATTTATGGATGTTTCCAATAAATGAGGTATTATTTGAGGCTTACATCAGTTTGGAAGAATATCTTAGATCTGGATTTGGGACTTACACCTTATTGGAGGCCTAGATGAATTCTGGGTCATGATCTGGGTTAATCTTCAAAGAGGATCCTATTTGAGATCAGGCCTTAGACAGGTGTCCTACACATCCTAATTGTTGAAAGAATCAAAGTTCACATAGTTAATTCCATTTAGCTCATACCCATTAATGTAGGCCTAAGATTTGGGATCACGTAAATGTAATTATTTCCACCCACCTCTATGCACACTTGATTCTTGCTCGATGTAGGTACCCGAGTCCAATGAGGGAGAGAAAGGGGTTAGACTATGTTTGTTACCTCATTTATATTCATACCATTTATAGTCATCTTAGCATATATATGTATCCCTTAACAAAAGTAATAGAGGAACAATGATGAAACCTCATAAAAGAAATTCTAGGGGCGTACCTCCATGGGAGTGCAATGAAATTGGTTTTTGGAAAGGGGAGGAATGTTACTTATCAGCATATGGGAAATGGAGAGTGATTTCCCTTGGATACTAATGAAGATCATCAAAGGGAAATGTTAGTGAATATACATTATCACTAGAATGTGGATTTTTATGTTACTATCTAATAGTTGGACCCAGGTTTACCAAGGGAATCTAAACTTAATATAATACTAAGCGGTCCACACCGCTGCAGGGATTACTCACCTGACACCACTTACCAGGGGTATGTAAAACTAAAAGGTTGTTCTTTTGTGCTCGATAGACATATTGTATTTGTCTTGAAGATTTTGAAGAGGCATTGGCTTGATGATGATAGATTAGCTTTTGGATGGACTATGGATTACACATTGGGAATGAAATGAACTAATTGGAGCTAGAGGTTGGAATGCTTGAGAATTCTGCATTCTCTGTTCCATTTTCTCTAAAAGATGGGGTTCCTTCCACAATGTGTGGTTATATGTTGGTGAATGTGTCATCCGAGTATCATAGTGGTGCACAAAATTGAATTTGGTCACTCTAGAATTTTTTATGTGGGGATGAGAATATCCAATGTATCATGGTCATAAAAGGGGCTAGGATCCGACCGCATATCGTGATGGACACATGGTTGAATTATAGAGACATAGTTTTTAGGTACGTGGTGTAGGGTTCCATATAAATAAAAAAATCTATGTCTGTTTCTGTTTTGTAGAAGAAGAATTTGACTTCCATTTCACATGATGTTCATATGTGTTGAAGCTACTTTGAGTTTTTTAACATTATTGTTATATTTTATTTTATATGGTAAGTGGTGAGATTTGTCAATAGGGAATCATCAGAAAAGTCCATCGTTATGGTACTTACTTCTTCTATGCTTTTTAATCTCTGATATTTTTCTCCTCAACTATCTAAGACTCTTTCCTTTTTATCCCCTCTTCAAATTTCATCATTTCATCACCCCCCTCGGAGTATTTTTATAAAGGGGTGGAGGATCTAAATCAATGGGGCACAGAAAACCTTTTGAAAAATCCCAAGATAGAATCACATATCCTATGGATGACTCAGTCAATAGAGGCCCATGGGGAGCTATTGTTCGTGGAGGCTCAAATAACCACCATAGTTCTATGAATGACATAATTCACAGGGGAAAATTATCTTTTCCTAATCCCTAACTATACAACCATAAATAAAATTGTATGCATGGTAGAAATTAACATCATCAATTCCATGAATGATAATGTTTGTATAAATTCAACAATTCCATTTTCCTTCCACAAATTATTTGGTTCACAGAAGGTTTGTGGCAAGGAACATCAGGAAAATTAGTGTTTCATGATGGATGGGTTTCCCTTCACAGTTCGGCCTTTTCCCTGGCATATTCTAGCTTCATCAGTCATCATATTCTATTATTCCTCCAAATTAATTCCTCCCCTTTTCAAATCTCTGATAGAATTAGAATTACCCTTTGAAAATTATTCAGGACAAAAAATTATTTTTAATGATAAAATAACTTTCTTTATAATGGAAATTTTATATAATTTTTATTTAAGAAATAATTACCTTAAATTGTTACCCAAACCCAATGTAATATTTAAAAATTAAAGGGAAAAATTAATCATTAAAAATGTTAAAATTAATATAATTGGAATGAATTATATTTTTACATGAAAATAATAAATATAAATAACATATTACTGGTGTATTAATATAATACAGTCAAATATCAACATTTTCTTGGTGTTTACTAATGTGAAATTAAATTAAATTTTCCAAAATTGACATTAAAAATATTATATAATAAATATAATTTTATTAATTGATTTAAACTTCCTAAAAGAGTATTTTTTCAATTGATTTGTATAAGGATTAAAATATCAAACATGGCCCATTAATGGGTCAATTGTCCTTTTAAAATAACTATATTGACCCTCAATGAGTAATAAATTCATTATTGTTGTAATTATAAATTGGGGGCAATGTGGGTTAAAACAAAGTGATAAGGGTGAAAAATAATTTAAAAATGATTTTTTTTTAAATTGTAGTGTCTCAACCCATATTAATCTTATATTATATTATCCTTAAATTGGATATATTTTAACACGAAAATTATATTTAATGACTTTATTACATTGAGAAACTTCTAGACTACATGTCCCATCTCTTAAAACTGGAAACCTCATATCCTATTTTATTTAATGATAAAAATACTATTATATTAGAAAATGAAAACCAAAATACCTTCCTAAAATACCAAAATATATTCTAGAGGCGTTAGTTTGGAATAATTAAATTCATAAAATAATTATGGTGGAAAATAGATGATGTTTGTAAAATATGAGTTATAATTATTAAATAAGCATATTAGTTTGGAAAATATTCTAAATCATTATTATCTAAGTAATAAATGATGAAAAAATAACACTAGTTTTTATATTATTTTGGTATGTTTTTATTCAATGGGAATAAAATATATCAAGATACTCATCCATTAAGTGGTAAACGAAAATGTCATTGGTGTGTATCACTGACTGCTGCCACATTAACCAATGTAATTTTACATCCATCACCACTTTTCAAGAAGGGTTATAATTATAAAATTAGTATTTATATATAATATTAATAGACGAAAAAATTAGTAATGTACTAAGGGAAAAAGATGTGTTTGATTATCATAGTGATTGGAAATAAAATAATTCCAAAGGTATCAATTGAATTATTTAAATAAATAGTGTATGTAAATTAGGAAAACGATGTCCTTAAGGGAATTATCATTTAGTAGATCATTAAAACTATATTTATGATGGTATAGAAATGGATAATATCATATAAATTTATAATGAGGAAACCATTAATGACATATAAATCATAAATATTATATTTTCGATTATATATTTATATTTATGAGTCATAGTATTGATTAATATTTTTGATTTTGGAAATGATTTATTAATTAATTATATGGAAAACAATGGTAAAAAGCCTTAAAATTACATTAAATTATTAATGTGTCTCAGTATAAGGATTCATGATTTATGATTTAGTGATAAATTTTATGTTGTCCATAATATTAAATGAATTAATCAAATAATGATGTTACCTATGATATCAGTACTTTTGTATTAATTTATTGAGATTCAAGAAATTTTATATGTATACATAATCATTTTATTTTAAATTTGTAGTGAAATTCTAATTTTTTTTAATAATTAATTTATATTTTTATGTTTTATGTTTAAAGGTATTTAATAATGATTAGGGTTATGATTATGCTTGATTTTGTTGTAATTATGATTATATAGGATAACTAGGTCACACAAATTTTTAAAATATGTTTTATCATATATATATCTATGGGAATAAAAAGTTACTTTTTGAGTATGTGATTATTTTTTTAAAATAACTTCACTTTTTGGGAAATAATTTGATTATGTTAAATAGTTATAATTTTTTATGATATTTCATGTTTTCATATAAATAACAATTAAATAATTTTTTTGAATAATTTTTTAGTTCAATATAGATTTATAGTTATTATTATTATTTATGAAAATTTTAAAAATATTTTATAGATTATATGAAGAATGTATAAGAATTGGTAATATGACTTTATGAGTAAAAAATTTAATATATATATAAAACTGTTAAAATTAGTTTGGAAATAATATGTGATCATGTAACTATGATTAATAGTATACTAACATGGAACATTATATTTTAGAGAGTTTTATTTTTTTATTTGTTTAATGTTTTATATTAAATTATAGTGTTTTAATTGAGATATAAAGACATATATAGTATTTATTTGTAATGGATATTATCATAGATTTTTCTAGAAAAATGGTTTATTTTGATGTATAATTTTAATTAGAAAAAATAATTATCTCTTTATGGTTAACATGTATGATCTGTGTTTGTTGTTGTTATTCTAGAATGAAACATTCTACTATTATACTATTTTCATATAAAAGAGATGTAATATTAGGGGTAATTGATCAAAGAACATAGTAGGGTTGAAATTAAGATTATGAAATATAATGAAGATTATTATTCATTTTGTGTGTTCTATCTATATTGATGGTAATGTTGGACCCCAGAAAAACATTAAAGTATATGGATGAATCATGGCGTCAAATTTTTCTTCAAATGAAATAGAAAACGTCCCTAAATTGGTAGGAATGAATTAAACCTATATATAGTATTCATGTAATTATTAAAAACTAGATGTAGAAAAAAACACAACATATCAATTTTATATGTCTCACCATTTAGTGCTAGTCCAAAGATTATACACATATAGTGAATCTGGTGTAACTAAATCCACTAAGCTTTAATATGAATTATAGATTTCAAATACTCAGACAAGGACACTTTATACTAGTAACACTACCATTAAATTTTTTTTGTATATAACAATACCTCCCTAAGATCACTTCAGTCAACTCCCTTTTTCTCAATACATTTGAATAAGTCTTACATTGTTTTAAAACATTAATTACACTTCAATAGACTAGGAAATTTATGTTTTTCCGAATGATTAAAAACATAATGTTCATGAACTATATATATTAATTAATTCACATGGAAGCACTATTGAATAATTCAAGGTATTCAATAGTACTTTTTGTGATGATCCTAGCCTTCATGAATTCCACTTATTACTTAAACGATACTTTATCCTTTATGAACCCACTAGTATTTGAAATTTCCCAAGCCTTTGTGGATCTCCCAAACATCACGGAACATCAAAAAAACTGTAAGGCTCCTAGTCTTTGAAAATTTCCTATTTTTAAACTGACATAGGATATATCAGTTCATAAACATACTTTTATCGTATCTTGATTTCACTAAGAGTAAAAAATCACAATGAATTATTTTTTCAAAAGGGCCATTTAAAAACTATATTGATTAGATCAATTAAAAATCACATTCTTCTTATGATGATGAGAAGATACTTATTTATGAACAGAAAAATTCATGATACATTATAGATCACAACTTTTTTTTAATGAATTGCACCATTCATTATTTCAAATCTTCCTTTTTATTGTTAATATGTAGTGAAAATTTCCCATTCATGAATATTATCATAGTCATATAGATTAATATCATACCATTATACTAATGTTATTCATCATGAAAACTCATTCACAAAACATCTATCCATTGTGAAATTAGATGGAATATTCCTCTGGGAAGACCTATATCATTATGAAGAATCAGTCATCATAAAAACCCTCTCTTTTTTTATACATGAATTGTATCCATTGTGGAAATCCAAAATACCAATTATTGATCCTTATCATGTTTTTGAGCTCCACAAAATTGGAAACCATTTAGTAAAGATTCCACCCTGCACACTAGAGTTGTCAGAACTGTAGGATCACTTATAATTGGAACTCTATTATCAAAATATTTTATGATTGAAATCAAACACAAAACACAATATTTATAGCTATGAGAAACCATTTTTATAATAATACCCTCATTAGGTTTGATGTAATACTAGAAATAATTTCAATAAAGCACTAGTCCCTAGAAAAAACATGATAAGCATGAAATAACTCATCCATCAATATAATTCTATTATAGAAATTATTATTACAGGAAAAAATGAAATAGGGAATTTATTGCCTTTACAGACCATCTACCAAACCTGAAATCCTAAAATTCATTGAATTTAACTCATCTACACCTCTCTCAATAAAAATAATGAAACTATATTTTCAATTTTACATCTAAAAATAATCTACCCTTGCATCATATCTCTCCAAAAGACCTTCATTAAATAAATAAAAAACAAGAAACCATTACAAAAAATTCAAAGAGGGATAAAATCCATAAAATTAGTGTACACAAGGATGTGTATGGACATAATGGTTCAAAAAAATTATTGAATAATGGATCAATCAATTTTTTGGGAGATTTTGAGCTATAAGATCATCTGTTCTAAAATAATCCATTATAATCACAAGTTTTTCAAAATTTATTTTTATAGATTGATAATTTATAACAATATGTCAGGTATAGGTGTGTTGAAATTTATTTTTCATATGATCAATCATGTTATTGTAGTAATGGTGTATCATTATCGACTATTTTTCCTCATCACCAATATCAGAATGTTTCTATTTCATATGAAATAGTTTAATTCATTCCTAATTCATAGAGATACAATAGGAATAATTTTTACAATGATTAGTACATTATTTTTTCTTTCTCAAAAATCTTGAACCACATTTTTTGATGAAGAATGAACCACCACTTGTGGAATTCTGATCAACCACATCACCGAACTAATAAGAATCAATAAATTCTAGTATTTCATTATACCTTCATACAATAATGTATATGACAAATTTGATAGTACCTTGAATATACCTCATGATTCTTTTAACTAATGCAAAATTTCTTTACCTTGTATTACAATGATTGTAAGCTATTAAAAATGTTTAAATGATGATTTATGTTCATTTTTTAGTTATATAAAATAATATTCTATCTATCCACTGATAATAGGTGGGACACATAGAATTTATATACTAATGATTTAGAATTTTTCCCACTTCATGATTAGAGTCAAAATTTGTTGGGATTCATGCATGTTGTAAATCATTATAATCATTATTTTATACATTTCGTGGAAAACTAATCTTTATTTTATCTTTTGAATAACTTGTTCCCCCACTTGTTTATGATTTCACAAATAATGGAAATCTAATGTTCTGATTTCATGTGAATAGAAAATTATTCCACTGATATCTACCATCATTCAACAAAAATAATATCATTCATATTCAAAATGACCATAAATATAAATTCCTATGAATTAGTTACATAATGATTACGACTGACACATCTACTTTTATATTATAGCATCATCAAATCCCAATCATGTAGATAATACATTTCTCATGTTGTCTTCTTTAGAGAATAGATATATTTAATTAATATAAAAACCATTTCTTCATCATTTACAATTAAAAATACAAATGGGGTTTCATTTTATACCACATATCCAAGTACCTAATTTAATATTTCTATTTTTTCATTCATCTGATAAACATTATATACTTATTGAATATCCTTTTCTAGGAATTTCCGAATCAACTACAATTTCTAAATAGTATAAAAAATTAATTTAACATCAATTACTTTAATTTATGCAGTTCCATTACACACTATGTGAAACTTTATTATGATAAAATTTCATAAGTCATAAAATTAGTTTTTTTAAGATACACATTTTTTCAATTACATTATTATTTACTTTTCTATTAACAAGATATAAATTCTAGTTTTTATCAATAATTTCGTGTTCTATATTAGTGGTCTTAATAAATAATCAATCCTTCACTACTTCATCAAACAATATTGTTTATAATATTAGGATGGGTAAATGTTTTTCCATATTAATTATATTCATCGATGTAGGTGAATTCCAATCCCAATTGATATTGATTCATCAACAAAAGATTGTAAATTTTTTATATGTTGTTTTGGATATAGTTTCTTCATTAATTTTTACCACTTATTAGTTTTCATATAAATCATGGTTTTTTTAAGATCCCATAATATTTTGAAATCCATCCATAAATTCTATATTTGACTATGTCCCACATTAACTTTATACATCACATGTAATCATATAAATTAAAGAGATCCTTGAGTTATTTATGGTTTTCTTCTCCATTATCATTAAATACTTTCTCTCCAAATACATTCATAGATGATTATAATAACATTTTTATACATTAATAATCATTAAATATCCATGGAACAATCCTTCATCTGTAAAATCACTAGTATTGCCTTGTTTTTTAGTTGTCTTAGATGAAACACATACTTCAAAAACATGAAAATACTTCAATGTGGAAATCCTTCGATTCCATACATCAAATGGTGTATTTTTATAGAAAAAATAATTTGTTATAATTTTCTTTGATGTTATTTTAATGATAATATTCATAAGGACATTACAAAAAATATACAAAATGATTTAATCTCTTAGAAAAATTATGCTCATACAACACTTTTATATGATAATAATTATTTCATTATTTATTCTATAGATTGCAAGTGTCCCTCCCATTCTCCTTAATATAACTAATCTCATGGGGATATATATAAATGGATGGGGGATCTAAAACCATTGTAAGTAGATACATATTGATATTATCACATATTTCATGGGTGAGAATAATAATCATTAGGATTACATAATCCTTGGAACATAATAATAATCATGATATGAACCATTAGATAATGTAATGGAATGTGGAAATTCATGATGATGAAAAATCAAGTCATATTGTTCAAATATCATACATAGTTGTGAAAAATGGAAGCATCATGATCACATAGAACATATGTGCATAATCACAACATAATAATTGTCAAAAAAGATAAATCATGTTCATTCATATCACACATTATCTCATGAGATACATCGCATTACTTAATTCATTGGAGGGCTATATAATTCAAAGGACAACAATCACATCATAATATTTATAATAACACACATGATACATAGAATATAAAACAATTAATGTCATGATGTAAACCCATGGATGATAATTTGTTTCATAAGTATTTGATAAAGCATACATTCATTAATAATATTCTTTGATCCCAAATTAATAAGGGAAATTTTATATGGATATAAAAAAATCATTATTCTTGAGTTGATAAAAAGCATTGAAAGAGGAGCCAAATATGTTGTTTTGGATAGTGAATCTACATTGAAAAATCGTTCATTCATAGAAAATATTGTACATGCTAGTTAAAATTTTATATATAAAGGAAAAGGTAATGTACATTTGAATAACATAATATTAACATTAATATATTTGATGATAGAATAACCCAATGAATATAATTCGGTTCCGGAATCCTATTCACTCAATTCCCACTTAATTTCATCTATTTTTCACTATAAGAATAATATAAATAGATTTATTAAAAGTCTGTTATAGCAAGGTATTATTTTAATTTGGATAAATATTTTTCATTCATCATAATTTTATAATTATTCTTAATTTCCACTAATTAAATTTAATGAGTTTGATATCTTATTATAATTAAAATTATCTTGTTTTTCTTTTATTATCTACTTTTTAAAGTGTAATTTATACATAATTATAATTACACCTAGAATAATATAATAATTTTAATTAATTATTAATATTTTGTATATAATTCATTAATTAATTTTATGATGGTTGTTATATGAAATTTTATGTTAATGGCTTTGTAGGTGGTTAACCGACATTTAATGGGATATTGTCGGAAGAGTGATAAGGGAAGGTATGACATTTATTTTGGTCAAATATATCATAATTAAAATAGGGTAATATAATTAATATAGTTTTTATTTACTTTATAATTATTTATGTGGTTTTTGAAGGAATGGAGAAAGATAATAAAGAGAAGAAAAAACAAGGGTGAGGAAATAGAGTCATACACACTCCAAGGTGTATATTCTCGTGTATGACATTATAAATCCTTGGTGATAGGACTTGGATTTCTCTAGAATTCCAATATGGGGTATAAGAGGATTAATTGGTGGGATATAAGTATATATTGGGCTTTATAATTTTTGGAATTAACTGTTTTCCTTGCAATGGGTGATGAGTTATTTGTATTTCAAGAGAGTGTAATTTTAGAACAAAATATTAAATAAAATAAGATATCAAATGTAAAACATGTAAACATAATCATTTTAAAATAAAAATCTAATTGTAATATAATATAAGGTGTTTACAAATTTAAATCACCATTATTATTCAAATTAATTAGTTTATTAAAAAGTAACGTGGAAGGAAAGGGAAATTTATATTTTAATACATCACATTTGACTTTAGTTTTTGGAAACTACTTTTTTATATTTTGGAAATTGAGTTTATTGTATTTTAATAATCATTTTATGAAATTAAATATATCATGGGTTAACCGACTCTTATAGAAAGGATTATTTCATTATTACCTCATGAATAATGTACATTGATTTACCCTAGTTTTGGGAAAACGAATTTTTTTTAACATTCTCCCAAAAATTTAAGTACTTCGAAATATTTCCATAAAATCACCATTGGCTATTTTCTATGTTCAAATTCATAAATGATATTAATTTTATCAAAAAAATTTATAATGTAGGTATTGTTAATTTTTAATTTAAAAGTAATTATATTTTTTAAATTACTTTAATATAATGTTTTTTTAATGTGTTTTAAATTTTTTTTAAATTTTAGTCATGATATATATTTTTTGGAATTATAATATTTTTAGTAACTTAATATAATAATTATAAAAATTATTTATTTAATAATTTATATATTTTATGTGAAATTACTTTTCCAATAGTATAATTACCTCCTATAAATACCTCTACATTTCTTCATTCATTATTCAACTCAATTATTCTAAAGTTTTTATCTTGTTATTTTCAATATTTTTTCTATATATTGTAATATTTTTCTTCTTTTATATCATTTTTGTAGCGAGTATGATGATTATATTTATTGGAATGATCAATATTATCCAATTTTATACTTTTTTTCCTTGATGTATTGTTTGTAATTTTAATTGGTTTCATTATCGATTAATGTATTTTTATTTACTAGTGGAAGAATGTATTTGTTATTTTATCTATATATAGAAAATTTTTTAAGTTATATAATGAACATATATTGAAGGGATTTGTTTTCTAAAAACATGGTGTCATTATATCCTTCCCCCATTATAAATTTTATCCCCTAAATTTAAACTTGTATTATCAGTGTATAATTAGAGATGGAAATTATTTTTCATTGTTTTAGATGGTTATTAAGTATACCATACATACTTATGGTTCCTCCCTAATATTTGTAAAATGTGATTATCCTTATTTCATAGAAATTTATATCTGTATTACAATATTTTCACTAGATTATCTTCAGTTGTGAGGTAAATCTCTAGTAGTACCACCACTGGGGTAGTATATTTGATTGATCAGTTATGTACTTAATTAAGATTAATTCATAGAAAACATCTATTGTACGATACATAGTAGAAGTGCATGAAAATATGACACTTATTCTATGTGGTTAAGGATCTCATAGGTGTTAATGTACATTGGGATGAGCTTCCATTTCATTCCAAACCGCATGACTCTTTTCATTGGTGATATTAAAAGTAAGAATTTGTCTCCAACATTGAAATCCATGTTCCTTAGATTGTTTTAAGAATTCCTCTTCTTAAAACTCTTAACATATTTTATATGTTGTGGGGTGGATTGAACCTTATATGTCATCACTTGCGCAAGGTCTGGACCAAGTAGCATTCATTTTCAAACATTGTACAAACATTTTGTATTTCTACATCACTTATCATACCGAGCTTCACGAATCATCAACTATCAAGTTGCATAGGCTGTCACATTATCAGTTACCATGAGTACACAAACAAATAATTTTTTCTAGTACCACTATATATTGAAAATAATTATCCACTTTTAGATATTGTGAGTCCATGTGTAGAGGATAGAATATTATTGAGAACATTAAATAATTAAAAACAGTTTTCTATATTAATATATATTTCCCCTTTTCATCTAAACATATTTTTCTAGCTATAAATTAGAATAAATTTTCAAAAAAATGACGATATTATCGAACCAGTCCACAAAAACTACAACTTTTTGACACTGTTATAACTATGAAATTATATAATTTCCATTTTATTTGAAGGTTACATATATATTGTATCACTTGGGATCATGTTCTAAAAGAATATTACTTGATGAATATAAAATTTACACATGATAAAATATCATACATTATCTTTCTTTATTAATTTTTCCTGCACAATCCTTATATGCTCTTCACCTTCGTCATTTTTCATTAAGTTAATGGGAGTATCATTGATAAAAAGTACAAATTTTTTTTCGATGTAGTCTATAATGATTTTATTCCTCAATTACAATAACATTTTTGAGGGAATTAGTAAGTACTAAAGGAATCAATATGAACTCATAGTTCACATTACATATAAGGAAAAAAAAATTCTAACTATATTCCTTATTGTACTTCAGTTTATGATATCCAAAATGAGAATCTAAATGTGAGAAATTATATGATCATTATAGTAGAACTAAAAATTCATGAATCCATAACAGATGATACTTCTTTATTGATGGTGATTATGATATGATCCTGGTAGTTGATACACAACCACACTGTATGAAGAAATTGTAAAAATTATCTTGAAACTAATTAAATAAAACATATAGTTTAATTAGGGCCAACCCATAGTTTCATTTTTAGACAAGAGTTACTCTGAGTGTGAACCCAATCGGGAAATCTACCTTATAAAATAGGGGATCTTCAATTAAATATTCAGGATATACTTTACTGTATTCCATAACAATGGGTAGTTTCTTATGGTTTAAACCTCACATTAACTCAACCGTTTAGAGATGTATTCTTTTATATAGGGTATCAACGCCTACATAGTAGATGGATATTCAATGGGGGTTAATGATCATCCTTTCATATTAATATGAGCATTGAATGTTTCAAAATATGAAAATATATTTGACAGAGATAATATATTTTTAAATTTTTACTTATAATTTAATTACATAATACCTCCCAATTTATATATTTGAGCATATTTCCCTAGAAAATGGATTTATGTTGTGTTTTGAGCTAAAATATAAAGAATTTTTTTTTGAATATTTATTATATTTTGATGAAATTTGTATTTTTTGAATACCTTTTATAATATAATTCGAATTTGACTGAATTCTTTGTAGCATTATATAATTTATGGTCCAGAAAATAGTTGATTGGACTGAGATATGATTTAAACATATTGAGGCCCAAGAAAATAAGGCCTATTGAAAAACCATTCAGGAAGACATAGTGGAACCAACCTATCAAAATAAAGAATAACATAGTATTAACCCCCTAAAATAAATTTATTTCAGTAATATTTTAAATAGAAAACATATATTAGTTTCTCTGTTAAATTTCAAGAAGTTATTTACTCATTATGGGGTCCATAAAATACCTTGAATTGATGTATGTATCAATAGGTAATTTGATTGAATAAAATATCATAGAAATTGTTCAATAACATCATAAAAACTTTGAATGTGGAGATGAAATTTTATATTCAAACGTGCCAAATATTTTGGAACACATTTACTGAATAATACCTTTGCTGATTTTGTGAAAATGAGGGGGTAACATGTGAAACAAATATAAGGATGGATCATGGAATGTAATTTTCAACTATTTTTGACCCATAATTACTTGAAACCCATTTTTTGAAAATTTTGAATCTCCAAATCCTCTTCCATAAAAATAAGTAATAACATATGTGTGTTTTAAGAGATATGTATATTGGAATGAGATGTTTTGGAAGACAAACAATGCTTTATGTTTTCTCTATTATTATTTTTTCAATTACCATTATTGAATTATTTTTTTTGTCAAAGTGCATCCATTTTATTATTTCATACCTTTTTCCCATTAAATTATAATATGATTAACACATTATTCCTCAATCCACCATAACCTATTTCCTAAAAAATTAATCTATAATTCGAGGATTTTCTTCTAGGGGGTTTGTAACAATTTAACTTAATATGTGATAATATTATTTTATTTTATTATTAATATGATGAAGATAAGTGTTTTGCAGTGGTGTGTGGTCATCAAACATGAAAAAAATCTAAAACAAATTTCTGTTCATTTTTTAAATATTTTACTTCCCTTTTATTAGATAATTTTTTATACAATGTTGCTGAAACACAGAATAGAAATAAAATTAAACGATGGAGCTATGTCTTGTAACATGTCACACTCCCATTTAAGGTATTCCATCATCACTTATTATATGATGTGGTGAAATTGTAACTATTAATGTCCTTAAAATTTTCACCCCACTAATAGAAATAATAGTATTTCTCAAATGTGATCTTATAATGGAATTATCCAACATAATCTAACCCCAAAAAAATAGAAAGATGGGACCCAAATATCAATCCATAAAGGCCATGTTCAGTTAATACTAATTAAAAGTTTTCATTTCATGTTAGTTTACTTAATTATTTGATTTAAATTAGTTTATTTTCTTATATTAAATTGATAATCCAAAAATAAGTGATTAAGGAATATTTGATTATTTTAGTGAACATTTGATTGATATCAACAAGTGAGATGACCTCATTCGGCTTCTATGCTTAATTTGGAGAATAAAATAGTTCTTCTCACCCCACGGTAGGCACACATCATAAATATCATTTTTCCTATGATCTGAATAGTTATTTCGATCACTTTTTCTAAATTCAAAATTTTTTAAATATTTTTGTTGGTTTTTCTATCAAAATAATATTAGAAAATTTTTTCCATGATGTATTCAAATTCAGATTATTATGTATGGGTAGATTACTCAGTGATGCTAAATAACCCACAAAAAGAACTCCAAAGGAAGGTTATAAGAGATATAATCTATATGAACATATAGAAATCATAGAAAAATGATTGGAAAATCTAAAAGATTATTTGATTATGATCCTACATTAACGGAGTAACCCAAACCTCACCTGGTGAAATAACCTAAGGGTGTGGTGGAATAAATTTCCCCACTCATCATAAAAATTGAAGAACATGAGTTGGTAAAGGTAAAGATACTGGAATGTTAATTTCACCATGATCAACCACTACTGTATGAGAAATATGGAAGGTCATTTTAAACTATTTTAAAAGAGCTATATAATGTAAATTTAGATAAATTTTCAAGAATATTGTAATAAATAGAAATCCAACATGATCACCTAATACATTTCAAAGTATAAGAGAAAGAACCACTACATTTATCTCTATACTAGGAAGAAGAATATGCCACCCTAGTGGTAAAATCTATTGAAATGGTGGGGGATCCTAACTACATCCCTCTATATAGTAAATATCAACTCAAAGTGTTAATTTCAAATGAAGAAGTGATTTATGTTGAACCAATTTAAGGATTTGACCATTTAATTAACACTGTATCTTCCAATTTAATTGAAATTGAGTTGTGTATCACTCCATGATATTATTATTTTATATATTTGGATTACTAATATTTTTTAGTGGATGGTGACAATGAAAAAGAATATTAACAAAATGGGGAACACATGGATCTCCTTAAATGTATTGAACATTTATTAGATGGAGAATAATATGTGATTATAGTGGATCTTCCTGAAGAACATGATAAACATGATGAAGATATTAAAAATGAATATTTCAAATTCAATTCTTAAAACATAAATTTTTTCATAATAATTATTATTTAAATTATCCTTTTTAATAATCCTTTCATTTAGCCAATTTTGAGAAACCACTGTTAAGAGAAGCTGATGTTGCAAAAGAAAAAATGAATTATGAGAAGGTTCCACACTTTATCCTACCCCCCTTCATGAACGTTTCACCACATTGAGAAGTGGGTATATCTACTATACTTTATTCTTGGAATTCTCCTCGAAAAAAATATGTGGATTCTAGGAAAATACACGGGTGTTGTTCATGTTAGAAAATCCCCAACCACCATCAGTCTTTGTATAATTCCTCATACTTCCCTATATAGGAAGTAAAAATAGAGTTCCCATTTGGGGATCATAACCATATTTATCTTATCATGCATTCTAGAAATTTAGATTTCATTTTTATTCAACGAATTACTTCATCATGTAGCCCACACCCTCTTATTTTTTTGAGCATAAATGAACTGATCATTAATTAAGAATTTTTTTAAGAAAATGATGGAATAAGGAAGAACAAAATGTCCATGAATGTAATATTAATATTATTTATTTCAATAGTGAATTATCATTACGTTTTCAATCTTTCAGAATCATTATAATTTTCCCCAATTCACTTTTAATCTTTAAACTAAAATTGCATATCCAGACATGAAATAATGTATTTCATGACATATTAAAGGTACCTGAGTTTCTTTGGAATCTATTTTTTCCATGTTTAAAATTTAAAATTTAATGAAATTTAATGATTAAAATAGTGAATTGAATAATTAAATTGAATAATGGGTATTGAAATGAGGACTAATAACATGATGGAAATGAATTTATAAAATATAATGGAATTGAATTTTATTATTAATAACACCTTGATTAATTTTAAAATATCATATTTCCCATTATATATCGGATTTCAAGACCAATTACATCCTATTTTTCTTCATCATATTTATTGGGTGAACATTGGAAGTGACATTGACTAGAACATTCATTTAAACATTTCAAATATATGATTGCAAAAGAAAATTATAATGATTGAGGAATGTTTTGATAAACCGAATTATCATAAAATTCCTTCTATATATCAACCCTTATTTATCCCATAGAGACCATGAATGAATTTTATAGGCATGTGACACGTTTCTAGCCATTCTTATCCATTGATATATTTCTCATAGTATTTTCCTGATATTTTAAAATTGGAATGTTGTAGTGTATGGATTCGGGGTGGATGTGATGAAATAAAATATCATAATGAAGTGTGGGGTGATATTTTGTGACTAATTAATGGGTTTTTATTCATTCAATTTACTTAAATATTTTCCCTTATTGAACTAAATACTGAAAAAACAATGTGTCATGACTTAGAAGAATATAAAACAACCATCACAAAATTGATTATTTTTATCATACGTGGGTAGGTGGTGTATGTGAGGTTTATTATAATCCTAACATCCTAAAAATAAATAAACTATGAAACTAAAAAATACTTAATTAAAAAAATATTATTGTGTAGAAAAATTGAAGATGGCGATAATCATTCATTATGAAATCACTATCCCTCACATTTTCTTTGGGTTTTTTGAAGTGATAATTTTTAATTTAAAATGGATAATATCATTACACATGTATTTTAGATTTGATTCATTCTAGTAATGAAATAGTTCTTCACCATGAGCCTTAATTTTCAAACCTCAATTCCAATCAACATTAAGACTCAGAGTCGTCTGAATCATTAATGAATTAACATGTGATTTTATGTGAATTTATTCTATAATAATTAAAAAAGTAGTTCCTTTAAATACATAATGAAACGAGAATTTTATCATGATATAATTATTAATATACTTGAATTATATCACACATGATGAGATAAAATAATGTATTTTGGGGTAGATCATGATGTGTCATGTTTAAAAAATGATTTTAGGAACTTAAATAAATTAAATGAGTCATTTCATCATTTTTCAAAGAGAAAAAATAAACGTCATAAATTGATTATTTATTTTATAATTAAGAAATTTAATTTATATTTTATGTGGATATTTTAATATTTTAGTAAAGATTCACTTTTTTCATTATATTTATTTGGAATTTGTATATCGGTACAATTAGTTACAACATAACCGCATGTTGAGAAATTTTTGTTGAGGAAGAACATGATTTACATGTAAGATAATTGATACTGATAACACTATCCTAATTTTTTATATGTATTTTTATTATTTAAAAACTACAAAATTAATCTATCTGGTCTTATTTGTATAAAATTTGGATTTAAGGTGTTTTTGAGTAGAAAATGTGTAATTTTTTTAATTCAATAATTTTATCATATTCTAGTCACATTTGTATTTTGAGAATAAAAATTAGACTATAATTTTAATTTGACTATAATTTTAGTATTACATGATTTATAGCCTCCAAAATAGTAATATGGATAAATAATTCATTTGAATACATTCATGCCTGAAAAAATTAATCTAGTTGAAAAATATTATTCGGAAATAGAGTGGACTCCACATGTTTAAATGAGGAATAAAATACGATAAACACATAAAATGGATGTTATTATAGTTTAATTTGAAATAGATCTATTTGAATGATTTTTTCATTTAAATTTTTAGTAGTTATACACTCATTTATTTTTCCATTGAACAGTTATCATTAATGAAATATTCACGAAGCATTCCATTAGTATAAAATTTCAGAGTAATTGGGATATAACATCTAATATAAAAAGTTAATTACGAAAGTATTTGGAGAAATATTCAGAAAAAATATGTGAATAAATTTCAAGAATATTACATTCGATAATTTATTTAAAACAAGGGGTACCTAATGAAATTTCTTGTGGATATTTTTTGGAACCTAAATTTCTTCCATTGATAAACCATAATGATGTGAAGGCCAATTAATTTCCCATTATGACCCTTATAAGGAAATTAAATACCTATTAATAAGAGGATATGGGTGGGATGAGAAATATATATTGAAGAGGGAAGTTTTGGATCAAGGATACTTCTTTAGGATTTCTCTTTTAATTTTTTAATATAAGTTATCTTTTCACATGTAATGATTGAATTGATTTTATCAAATTTTTTCCATTTTCATTTTCCTTAACTATTTCTCATCCAATGAAAATATCGTTATATCTATATTTCCAATTCCACCATGAGTTTTTAAAACAAAAAATAAAAGGATAATAGGAGGCTTGGGTTGGGGTGATATGTGTAAATTTAATTTATTTTGTGCTTAAAATATTAAATTCTTATAAATTTTTTAGGATTAAAAGACTGATGTCTATAGGAGTGGTGATCATCCACTATGAAACAAATCTAAAACCCAGTTCTATTCTTTAGTTATATTCTATAACTCCATTATTCTAAATACATACATTCATAAGATAGATTTGGGCCATTCATTAGATGAAATAAAAAACGATGGAGCCCAGGTCTGGAAAGATGTCACACTCTTGATTGACGTGTGCCATCAACATTTATTATAGGAGGTTTTGGAATTGATAAATTTAATGGAGTTTAATCTTTCAACCTCATAAATAAAGTATTATTTTATTAACGAGATCATTGAATTTACTTATAAAAGATTATAAAAATAAAAATAAAAATCATGATGGAAACCAAAAATCAAACCATAATGGCCTAGTAATTTCCTCACTAATTAATAATTTTTATTTTCATGTAATTTTAATATTTTTTTAAATTAAATTCCATCACATTCCTACACTAAATAAAGATAAAAAATAAGAAGTAATTTTGGTGAATTATATTATGTGAGTGTATAATTTAGAAAGAATCTTAAGTGAGATGACCTAGCCAGTATCTATAAAGTATTATGAAAATAAAATATCTTTTTCTATGCCACAAGATAGGATTGTGTTAATATTTCCTTTCCTTGATAGTTGATGTGTTATCATTATTATAAGATAAAACAAATTCCTATTATATCATTGAATTTCACAAAGGTATGTATTATGAGATTCACTGGAATATTCTTCCAACATAAACAAATAAGTGCAGAGTCTGACACATGGGTTCCAATGATTGGGAAGCTTTGTGTTTTTACAGATATATATACTTCAATGTATCAGAGAATTGATTCATCAGTTCAAAAAATCATTTTTATGTAATTTAATGTTTATAAGTATAATAAAATAAATCTTTTTTACATTCACGAGTGAATATGATGTGTACGTTAAATGACATCATTTTCTTTCTCCACATTAGAGGTAGTGAAAGAACAATATTTTTATTTTTCCATTGTATTTGGTGTCTAATATTGATGATTAATTTCAAAAAATAAAGGATTAATTCCATAGATTTTCTACTACCTTTATCTCTAAAATTTAATTATTGATCCTTGGGTGGATCATTAACTAGTGTCCTCAATTATTTCAGCATGTTTTTAGCATCATTATTTCTCAAATACATTCAAGAGATTGATTGAATTATTTCCCACACCTGAAGAATTTCCTCATCCCTTGAAGATAAATTGAATTATGAATCATCCAATTTTTATGACATGTGGGTAGATGGACCCCTATTTCTTGTTTTTAATTTGACAAACTCTCATTAAACTCCACCTATCTCCATAACCATGAAACCATTCTCTAAATTCCATATCTATATTGAGAGAACATCAAACCACTTTTCATGAATCCCAAAATCCTAAATTGAAAATCATTTCAATGAATTTTTTTAAACCTATAAATAATATATCGATTATACAATAATTTTTGATAAAAATAATGAGACATATCTTGAAATATTTGTGATGTTTTCCTTCTATGTCGTGATAGATCAATCATCCTTTTCTTTCAAATATTTGAATTTTTTCATTTCTATTTTGATACTTAGAGAGAAATACACGGTAAGAAATATTTTATTAATGTTTTTACACTTCATCACATATATTTCATTCATTATATTAGTTATCTTTATCCAATACAACTATTTATCAAATTATCCATCTTAATGAAAAACTATAGGAGTCTCATTCTCTTTCTAGTAATAATTCATCATAGAAAGTATCTTATCCATTGAGTTAGCCAATTTTTCCATGAAATTTGGATTCTATGTTCCACAAAGATTTGTTTTCCATTTCTGTATAAATGAAACAATGGGTAGTTGATCCATATTGGGTGATGTTGGATGATCCCACTGATTTATGTTAATATGCATAGCTAGAGATAGCTGGGTAAGAATCACCATAATATTTTGAACTCTACCTCCCATGGTATTGGGGATGTCATTCAGACAATTAATTCATTATCCCTCACATAGGTTATTGTAATTGTATCACCTTTTCCTCAAAATTTATAAAATTGGAAAGGATTGAATAAATTATATGGACATAGAATGATTATATAATTTTTAATTCTGCACAATTATCTCTAAAGGAATATGTTATGGGTCCCTATGTTAGTAATTTTTCTAAAACAAATCATCAAGGATTTTGTAAAATACATATTTTGATCATAATGGTTTTACAAATGTTTAATAATCATATTTCCCAAAATAACTAAATCTTCTTCTGATACAAACTATGGAAATGCTTAATTTTTACAAATGACTGTGACATTACCTTAATGATAAAAAATATAATAAAATTACAAACCCACGATAAAAATTTTTTAGTGTCTTGTAAAAATTAGGATTATGTATAAATTTTAAATCAGAAATATTATTTATTTAATTCTTCTCGAGAATCCTAGTGGTCATAGAATTCTCATTATTATAAATAATTATTTCAGGATAAACATCAATGAAATGAGAGAGATAAATGACCATGTAAATGAGAAATATTGACTCATTCAGTATAACATGGGATAGGGTAATCACTACCAAAAAATATTAGATTAAGATCATAATCATAATCATGATTCGAGGAATTTGATAATGGGATATAATGTTTTAATTCATAAAATGATGCATCGTGCCTTAGTGGTCAAATAGAAGACATAATTGAGAAAAAAATTAATAATGTTCATCTGTAGTATATATGTAGAATCATTTCATAATAATTTTTAACTTATATAAAATTATTTTCATTCATATTTAAAATTTTATGAATAGATACGTCACATTATCCAAAAAATTGGGTGGATATATACTTCCACGGCCACCAATCCTATCATAAAATTTACACAAATATATTCCTCAAATAGAATATATAACGATTTATGTGATGAAGAAAACCTTTGAAAGACAATGTTTTTATATGGATTTAATAAGGAATTAATTCATGAATAAAAATTTGGCTTCCCAAATGAATATCAAAAATCATAGTTGGACATAGAACCAGATTATTCAAGAGTAGAAAATAAGTATTTCATGATGAGTAGAATAAAATGTTTTAGAAATTGAATTCACATGAAAATATTTTGACATTTAAAGAAAATATTTATCCCCATAAGAAAATGGAAATGAAATTTGAAACAAATAATTTGAACATTCATACCATGGAAGAGATAATATTTAAAAGAAAGGAATTAGGTTTGAGATTCCTCCTACATTAATTCTCTCAAAATTTTATTTATCTTGTGGCTCCTAAAACAAAAAATTAGGTTTATTGAAACATTGTTTATAAATTTTCTATAGTCATTTTTAAAAAAATTATGAATTATAATCATTGAATTTTCATGCATGTAATTTATGTTTTTTGATTACATATTTTTGATTATTTTTTTCTTTTTTCATTTATAACATTTTTATATAATATTTAATTTATAATTTATCATTATTATTTCTAGAATCATATAATTCATGTAATTACGTATTATTATAATTTATATTATTCAAACATTCAATCCCTGTATTTATTTATAATAATTTAATGGGAAATGTCTTTTTAGATTATCAACCAACATTTAATATGATATTATCGAATGAGAAGGAAAATAAAGTTGGGAATTTATTTTTTTCATTAATTTGATAATTTTAGATAGTTAGAATAATTAATATAATTTTAACGTAGTTAATTATTAATTTTTAGTATAATGCTACGAAAGAAGGATTATAAAAATGAAAAATTGAAAATTAAAATAGGGAATACATAAGAGAGACTTAATAGATCCATGTTCTAGCTTCTCTTGTATGACAATATAACTATATGATTTCTAGAGATGGATTTCTCTAGAACGTCCCTTTGGATTATAAGAGTCTCAAGAGATAGGATTTATGTAGATAATGTGGTTTTAATGTTTTTGAATACTTTTAATAATTGATAACGGAGAGGAGTTATTTATAATTATGAAGATGGGTATTTTAAAATAAAAATATTGAATAAAATAATATATCAAATTTCCAACATGTAATAATTAAATTATGACAATATAAATAATATATCAATATTATATAATGTGTTTAAGACCTTAAATCTAATTTATAATCTGAATGTAAAATTTTATTAAAAAGTAATGTTTAAAGAAAGAAAAATTGATATTTTAAGGAATCACTTTTCACTTTAGGTTGTGGATAGTATTTTTGATTATGATATTGATTTTATTTTATTTTATCTTACCAAATTTGAATTTAAATATACCATGTATGAAGATAATTTTATTGAATGTATTTTTTCATTATTACAATGTGAATGATATAATTTCTGTCACACTGGATATGTGAAAGCTAGTATTTTTAAAATTCCATTAAAAATTGAATGCTTTCTGAAAATTAACAAAAAATCACCTACGGATAGTTTCAATACTCATATATAAAAATTATATTTGTTTTAGGAAAATAAATATATCAAATAACATCTTTTTTATTATAAATATAATAAATTTAAAGAAATTATTTAAAATATAGTTTATTAAATATGTATGTATATTTACTTTGAGTTTTTATCGTGATATTTATATTTTTAAATTACAAAGTTTATTTTTACATAATGTTATGATGATAAATATTTCTATACAATAATTTACTATCTTTTGAAAAATTACTATTCTAATGGTTTAATTCCTATTATAGTGGATGCATTACCTCATATAAAT